>CM051836.1:75586517-76836517 GCA_028451465.1 Erethizon dorsatum | reverse complement strand
AACAATGAATGTTTTTATTATTATATTGTTTTCAGTATACATTCGCATATTGTTCCCACAACTATTAATGGGAAATTGCTGGAGCAAAATCAAACACATTAGAAGTAAAAAAAAAAAAAAAAAAAAAAAAATGAACAGGAAAAATAACTGACCTGTAGCACTCTTCAGTATTGCCAACTTGACCAAATTAGAATAGTTACCTGGGATCCCACACCCTGTGGCGTACTCTGTCAATGGACTTAAAAGAGATGTTTTGTGAATTTTGGCATGTGGAAGTGAAGCACAAGATTTTTCTTTTTCTCTGATAGTTATCTTAGTGTTCCTGGGAAACAAACAAAGATTTGGGGAGATTCCAGCTTATTCATGCTTTCCTGGGCACCATGTCCATCTCTTTTACTCAAGCGTATTTTGTTGACCAAGAGCAGCCTCAGCCCTATCCAAAATATAAAAGCAGCAGCTTTCAAAGGTCTTCATCAGTAGGTCTCATTTGCAGAACCACTTGGGCAGCCCAAACTGCCTCATTTCCAGAGAAATAGTAACTGACTTTTCTCAGGTTTTCCAATTACCTTTGAGAATATTATATCTGGAGCAATATACATGGCTTTGGAGGTGTTACTTCTATTTATCTTAATTCCCTAATCCTGAAATACTGACATTTGTTCTAGTTCTCTGATTGAATCTGAGAGATGGCTTTGATGAGATCACACTGCTCTTAAATATCTGTATCAGAAATGAAATGCAATTTGCTTGTTACTCATCTATGCTTAAAAAAGCAACAACAACAAATTCCAAAACAGGGTTAAGTTATGTGTTTACAAAAGATAATTTGTAAGGAGGGAGTACAAAATTCCAAAAGATGGCAGGGTGAAAAACTGAGAAACTTTAACAGGAGAGAATGGTTCATAGTTCAGAGTGTTTCCATGGTAGTCAGCACTGTTTATTGAGTGGCTTATTACCTCAAAAAATACTGATAAATCTAATAATATGGAAAACACCAAAAACTCCACACATTAAGCAGGATGGTGTCATTGTGTTGGGATAGGACAGTATTTCTTTTGTACGTAAAATATGAAATTTTCAGTCAATTAAACAACAAAGATTTATAGGTCTGAAAAGTCTGTATCTAGGTAAGGCACACTATCTTGCCAGCATCAGTTTAGTGATTTGGAATGCGGGAAGCACTGCCATCTTGGAACAACACCATCTGGAACATTCCGTGGGCACCTCAGAATGAAAGGCAGCTATAAGGTTATTTCTGGAATTTCCATGCTTTGGGCAAAATTTATTTACATAAATTTAGTAGAGGGACATTGGCCAGAACTAGTCACATGGCTCTAATTAACTTCAGGTTGCTGAACAATACACCATTTATTTATAAAAAGGAATAAAATAAGCTATTGATAGCACAGGTAATATTACTCATAGAGAACTTTGTATTTAAAATAACTATCTTTTACATTGGCTCTAGGGACACTAAGTATATCAGTTAAATTCTCTGAAACTCATTTTTTCTAATTTGTAAGATGGAAGACAATATCACCTTATAAAAAATTAAGAAGTCAAATGAAGTATTTTTTTCAGGAATTCTTTTTTTTTTTTTTTTTTTGTGGGTACCAGGGGGTCGACCTCAGGACCTCGCGCACCAGCAGGAGCCCGTGCCTCTGAGCGATATCACCGGCCCCTTTTTCGTATGTGGGATCCGGGAGTCGAACTCGGGCCCTCGCGCTTGCAAGGCAGGCGCTTATGCCGCTGAGCCATCTCACCGGCCCATTTCAGGAATTCTTGCAGGTATATGACATTCAAAAATATTCACCTTAAAAATCAGCACCACTATCAGTGACATCATCTAAAAAGTGCTTGTCACCATAAACCACCACTTTTGTTTGATGTAAGTGTTCTGAGTAATATGCTTAGTAACATAGAATATTAGAGCTTGAAGGGATTTGCCATATTACATAATCAAGTCTTATCTTCTCATTTATAAAACAGATGCCACCTCAGGCTAAGTTATTTACCCAGGTCCAAATTTTTCATTCAAGGTCAAGTTAGCACCAGATATCTAAGTCCAGAGTCCCTTCTCAAGTTAAGAAAATTGCATTTTTATGAAGCATATGCTAGAGAATAAAGTTACACAAATATGTTTCCTATATTGTTCAATTTTTTCTGTGTACATCTTCTCATTTTAAACCATTTATTAACTGGCATCTTGTAATTAATTAAAATGTTTCTAAGAGATATTGACCCTAATGACAATATAAGTACAGTAGAGATCTGTATTATTAGAGAGTTGATAGCCTGAGAAAATGTGTTTTTGAATTTCTACGAACCAAGCATTAAAGAAAAAATTATCATATAAAAATTCAGTGGTTTAATTGTGAAAATGAATAAAATTATGAAATAATGAGAATCTTGATCAGTTTTCTTATAGGATTCAATAAATCATTGAAAGATGGGTAGTTTCTGACTTGTAATGATGCAATTAAATTATTTTGTTCTTTTACTCAAAAAGCACAAAAACTGAAAAAGATATTATTAGAATTATATGGGTCAAAAATTTAACAGAACTCAAAATCCAGATTACATTAATGTCTCTGCTATCATGAACTTTCTTTATGGAAGAAATTTATACCATCTCAACTTACATGAATGAGACACAAAAGGCCAAACAATAAAAAGAAATTAACTTGTTGAATAAAGGATAACATAAAATATTCAAAGTCAAAATTTCATTTTAAATTTAGAAATAATTCTAAATTATTAGAAATATTCTACTGACTTTAAAAATGATTCTAATACTTTCCTTTAAATTTAAACTTTTTCTTTTCAGTAAATTGCCTTCAGACATATAAGAACATGTTTATTAGGATGCATCCAGACTTTAATGAAAAGACATATCCAGAAAACATGTTTAATATATTGATATCATGTTGTTGAAACTAGTAAGACAGGAGTGTGTGTGTGTGTGTGTGCATGTATGTGTGTGTGTGTGTGTGCACGTTTTGAGAGTTAAGAAAGTGAAATAAATTAAAAGTCATTATATCGGGTTTTCAAGCATAACCATATGATGAAAATGGTGATATAAATTTATTCAAGTCTGGAACATTTCATCATCATAATGAACAGAAATCGAAATGGATTATTTATTGCAGAAGTTTAAAAATTCCTGTTATTTAGATTCTACCATGTTTAAATATGTGTTACATAAAGAAAGTTGAATTAAAAACTGTCTTCATAAATGTGTACGAAGAGTCATACTACACGATATCTTACAGAACAAAGTGGGAAGAGAATGTGATGTACTGGCATTCTAGAAAGAAATATTTTCTAAAAAAAATAGAATTATGGACTCTTCAGGAATTAGATTCATGTATTGGATTTGTCAATTGTCAACCACGAGTTGGTGGAATTAAAAGTAGTTGATAAGATGTTAACATAGGACGTTAGTGCAGCTGATTATAAGAAAAAATGAGTGGAAAAGACGTATTTATTTAAGAAATATTGAAAAGGTAAAACTGACTAGGCCTATTAACTATTTCAAAATTGGTTACCAATTTCAGTGAGGAATCTCACTTGACCTTCACATTTCTTGCTTGAGTAACTGTCAAAGAGATGACTTCCACCAAAAGAAGGGACAGAGAAAGGGTAACGAGGTAGGCAAATGTAATAAATTCTACTTTAGGCATTCTGGGTGACTTGGGCCTGAAATAGAACACACACACAGCTTGGATCCGTAATGAGTGGTAGTTGAGACCATAGGAGTTTGACAGTGTTCTGTGAAACACACCAACAATATGTGTGATACTCAAGAGTGATTTTCAGGAGCAGATGGCGTCACACGATCAGAATTTAAGTCTGGCACAAAATGGCAGGCCAAATTCTTTTTTTTTTTTTTTTTTTTTTTTTTTGTGGGTGCCGGGGGGACGACCTCAGGACCTCACGCGCCAACAGGCACCTGTGCCGCTGAGCGATATCACCGGCCCCTTTTTCGTATGTGGGTTCCAGGAGTCGAACTCGGGCCTTCGCGCTTGCAAGGCAGGCGCTTAAGCCGCTGAGCCGCCTCACCGGCCCCCCAAATTCTTAAAGACTTCTTAGGAATCATAAAATAAAACAGCCTAGAAAGATTTGTGAATCCTCTAGAGCATGGATGTCCCAACTTCTGGTTTGCCTAAACTATGCTTATTCCTTGAATGAAAAGGAATTATCTTGGGCCACATATAAAATACACTGCACATGTAACATAGTGTAATAACTAATGAAACTTCATCTTTATATTTTAACTTATTAAATTATGTTATGAAATAATGCAAGCCTGTGTTTAATAATTAAATAAGAAACTTATATACCTGCTTAATAAGAATAAATGCCTGACTTCACAGCCACACATATGAAGGTAGGTTGAAATATTATTATCAGTAACTACTGTGTTTTATGTGCCATATTTCACACATTCATGTAATGTCTAATGCCCGTGGTTTTTTATTTAACTGACTGTGGCCGCCGCAGTAGGTAGTGTTAGCACTGCATTGTACCCTTCGGTAAACAGTGTCCTGTTGCTGACTAAGGGCTCTAAGCTCAAGAACAATGCATTCTAGTGGCAAATATCGCTAAAAATCACAAAACAATGGAAAAAGCTCATGAACTGTGGGGCCAAATTGATATGGCTAAAGTGGCTCCATTTTCTTTTAGACTCTAGTTTGTCTTCACTTAACACCTAGATGCACTCAGTCCCCAACCCTGTTAGATATTAAGTCACTAACCCATAGATAAACTCACTCCTCAGACCCCTTCCCAGTTAACCATAAAACCCATAAAAGGAGGAACAAATAGCTACAGCAAATGGACCAGATGTTTGGAGAGGGCCTATGATAAACCTAGTGATGTTCCTGTGAAACTCCAGAAAGACGATGTGGTGTAATGTGGTTACTAGGGTTATGGGGAGGAGGAAACTTATGGGGAACTTGTAATATAAAAACCCCTGACAACAAAGACTGGGCGATGATGCCATAGCTGAAAGCTGGGACATCATCCACTGGGCAATAAATCTCCTTGTGTCTGCACTCGGCCTCTACAAGTGAATCTTGCGATTTTGCTGTAACAAAATGGCTAGGTGACCACATGTAGCCCACGGGCTGCAGGTTGGACGGGCCTACTTTACAGGAAAAGAGAGGGGAGGACATTCCTTTGCCAGGTTTGTCTATTGTACTAAAATTTTGAATCGTAGTTCTGGATGGTGGAAATCTGAGAACAAGCTTTCAGCAGGTCACTTCTTTCCTTTTGGGGGCTACAAGGAAGAAGTTCTTCTGACTTTCCACAGCTTCCAGTGGTTTTTCTGGTAGTCTTTGGAACCTCTCAAAGTGTACAGGAATCACCCAAGCTCTGCCTTAATCCTCAAGGCAGATTTGCCCTGTGTATGCACATGTCTGTGTTCAAATTTCCACGTTCTGTAAGGAGATGCCAGTCACATTGTATTAAGGTCCTACTCCATTTCAGTACGCCTTTATCTTAACTATGCACTCCTGCAACGATCCTACCTCCAAATGATGTCATATTCTGAATTCACTTGGGGTTAATACTTTAACATGTGAATTCTGAGGTGGGAGCATGATTCAGTTCATAACAGAAGGTTTTCGAAAAGAAAACTGTTCAGTAAAATCCATAGATCTAGAAAGCTGATTGAACGTATCCGTTATATACGGTCACTAGAAGTTCTCTTTTTACTGATCAGTTTCATTGGTGGTGGAGGCAGAGGCCTGTAACGAGTTTCAGATTGGATGAAAAATGATATAATACAAAAAATGAATTTAAAGTCTTTTTTGAAACAAGCACTTGAGTTGAAGTGAAGGACAAACAAAGAAGTATTTAGAAGTGTTCTCTAAGTAGACAGGGTAAAAAACCAGGTGTGCTGTGATTTGAATATTTATGACTCTAAAATTCTTATCTTCAAATCTTCATCCCCAAGGTGACATCATTAGGAGATGAGGCCATTAGGAGATGATTAGGCTATGGCAAAATTTCCCTCATGAAGGGGATTAGTACCCTTATGAAAGAACCCTGGAGTCCCCTCACCACTTTTACTTTGTGAGGTTTGAGAGAAGATTCCTGTCTACCTGGGGCTGTGGCCTCACCAGACATCGAATCTACCATTGCCTTGATTCTGAACTTCCAAGTTTCTAAGAATGTGAGTAATGAATTTCTCTTGTCCACAAGTCACCCAGTTTATGGTAATTTGTTAGAGCATCCTGAACACACTAACAGGGCTTTAAGGGTTTTGGTGTAATTGGTCCTACCATGTCACTTTATTGCATAATGAACCTTGTGGAGGTATTCTATTTCTGAATGTAGTGTTGTGTAACAGACTGAGCACCAGAGTTAAGAGTCACCATCTCTTAGATAATCTAAGACCTGAAGCCCCTCATCAGGAACATTGAATGCAGTTTATTGAGCATTCTGGGGCTCACTTATCTGTAAAATATGGGAAATAATATTGTTGAGCCAGAAAAAAAGTTATGAAAATAAAATACATTACATTTGTGGAAAGTGCTGTTAAAATTTCTATGTTATATAGTTTTGGAGTTTCTAGCTATATTGTATTCACATTCTTGTATTCCCTCCTTATCAAAATTATTTGTGGTAAATATAAAGCATTTATGAATATTTAGAAAATACAAAAGTAGATGTATTCTGTTTGCCAGAATATAGTAAAGAAGCTTAGAAATATAACCATCTATTGGAAATAATGTGTCTTTTTATCTTTAAGTATTCAAGAAGTATATCACTATAAAAATTGTTGTTTAGTTGCAATGATAGCAGCAAATCTTAAGAAATCTTTATGAGCAATACTGGCACAGAATGTCTCAAAGAAAGCAGCAAAATGGAAGCAGGTTTGGATTTGATAAAATCGTAGAATCTCATTTTAGCATATGGATAGCAGGAAACATTAATGGCTATTATACTCACATTTATAATTCAACAAAATGTAATTTTATATCCTTTTTTAAATCAGAAAATTCTAATAAGAATGATTGATTAAATTACATATTGCAAGTAATGAAAGTTACAAAATGCAATAAATGAGAAACTGCAATTGTGTTTCAATCACAAAGCCTTAGGTATTTAGTTTCCAAACCTCAAAGTAGAAATGCCACTTAAAGATTCATATTAAATTTTTGAAATTGTGTAATTTCTCATCCTAAAGTGCCTATATGTCCCAAAACTTCATGTTGAAATGTGTCGAATTTATGTTCTGTTCATCTAAAACAGCAGACTCTGACAGACTATAACACTGCATAATTTATCCAAGGATCTTATTTAAATAGTTTAAGTATCTAATAAACATCTGAGGCAATATATCATGCTGTATAACAAGTAGCTAATGTTATCATTTTATTGTACATCTGTTAAGAAGAATGATAAATAACTGAAGAAGGCCAGGCAAGGCGGCCCATCCCAGTTATCCCAGATACTCATAAGACTGAGGCAGGAGGATCCCAAGAAGTTTAAAATCAACCTAGGCAATTTAATAAAAACCTTCTCAAAAGTAAAATTAAAAAAGAAGGCTGGAGATGTATCTCAGTGGTGTAGTATATGCCTCACATATATTAAGCCCTGCCTTCAAATCCCGTCCCAACAAAAATCTAAAATGTCATATATCGAAATATCTTGTGTCCAGTGTCACTTTCAGCAATCCACTATTACACTATTTTATCAGTATACTACTCTGCATTCTTTGTCCAACACAGTGCATGTGACTGGCACCACTTCAGTTTTTCACATATAAAATGAAAAGTTAAATATTCTTACTGCTTGTGGTTTGTCATTCACCTTGCACTTGTCATTCTAATCAGTGGAAGGATTTACCGGGTGAGCATGGTGTCATGTTCCAATGACAAGCTTCCACCCAGCAGCATCCTTATATGTACACTGAGCGACAAAATGATCAGGCATAATTCTGCAAGTTCACTTATGGAGAATTCTTCAAAAGAGGAATGTAAACCTCAGCACATTTACTGGGTTGATTGAATATATTTTTGTCTCATTCCTAAAACAGGTAGAGGCAATTTTACCTCTGTGTTCCCATTAAATGTGGTTACTAAATTTACCAGCCAAACAATGAAAAGGTATCATCCACCTATCCCATTTCTTATGACATCATCTTTATCATATATCATATATATTGTATAATATTATACTATGTAGAGATTGTCAACTTTTCACACTGAAATACTAGGTGTTCATATATACCCATTGTTCTGAAATGCATTATAAATTTACTTATATATTATTTCTATAGATTTTACCTTCATATTATTTTCTTGATAAATGAATTATCAAGGTATATTCTCTCTCTCTCTCTCTCTCCCCCTCTTTCCCCATCCTCTTTATCTATCATATTAGTTCTTTTCTCTGGATAATCTGGAGTAATACATCAAGAACTCATATGCAAAAACTCATATGCAAGAACTCATATGCAAAACTTGAATAATCAGCCATTAGAGAAGTCTGAGTATGGATAATCCTGGTCCTTGAAAATAATTTCCTCCCAACACTAGAACAATAATTTAAAAGTCTTGCTTCTTGACATTGAAAACTGTGGAGCTACCATTACATCGTCTTTCTCCAGCCCCACATACCAGGGATGAAGCGTATCACATGACTTCACCTATGATTGCTAAGGCTAAAGATATTTACATTACAAAGTTAACTTCTGAGTTCCATTTTTTTGTGATTGTTTGCATTTCAAAACGGACCATTCACCTCTGAACTTCTCCACTCTGTTGTTGCCCTCACCATTCAAGTTTAACACGCTCCAATTGTCCCAATTCTGTCTCTTCCATTCCACATATCCTGCTAGAAACTCACCTTCATCCTTTTCCCTTCACTTCACTTGTTGTTCTCTATTTTCTAACATTCTATCACATTGCTATCCAGTTTTGTCTCCTACATACAAGGAATAATATACTTGCCAGAAGAACTTCCTAGAAACATCAATATCAGTGAATCACCTGCCTGACCCAAAAGATATTGGGGCTTGGAATGAGGTCAGTTGTCACTTAACTGCACTCTTGAAATTCTGTGTTTCCACTCTTTAACTATTCAGTTTCAACTGATAAATAACTTCTGCATCGGATTATGACACAGCTTATTAATACCTTTGTGTGAAATATTTTTATAAACATAATGCAGCCAGCAAATTAGCCAGATTCAAAAGATTAGAATAACAAAGACCAGGAACGATCATAATCCTAGGGTACTCGGAAAGCCAGTTCAAATACAGAATAGGTTCTGTGAGCAAAGGGGATAGAGGTTCACACAACACTTGCCTCATTCTGAATCATTCCTTCTGATATTTGACCAACGTGACACAAGTGTGTTCATCCATGCCATCACATTCTCTTTCTGAATTTTAATGAAATATGAGGGAACAATGACATTTATTATTATGTACTGTTTATTATGGTGATTAAGCCTACTAATATCTTGTGTTATTTCAAAATATTGAGAGTATAATCACTTCTACGTGTTTCTGTTTCAGATACAGGAGTTACGTTTCCTCACCTCCTCTTGTACTCAGTTTAAACTGTGGAGCAACACTGGTCTAGTCAGTGGTTCACAATGAAACCTTGCATATTTCAATTTCCATAAATTTACTTTAAATACTCTGTCTGAAATATTTCTCTCTTCTCACTTTTTGTCAATAATTTCTTCCTTCCAAAGCCAGTCAACGAAACTTTCCTTCTCCTATAAAAGAGAAGGTGACTCTGTAAATATGCTGTTTCTCAGAAAAATTGCAGTATTTTTTGAATAATTTGTAGACTTTATGCATATGTACGTTCTATCTACCATTTATCTAACTGGTTCTGTGTGTATCTGTTTTCATATGTATTCATGTAGCATTTAGGTACATTAAGTAAAATAATTCACACTGAGGTACCAATTCATTTGTATTATGAAGGCTGTGTACAAAAAGAAAGGCACTAAGTATTGGCAGGAAGGAAGAGAAATGTGAGCCCTTGAACAATCCTGGGAGGAATGTAAAAAGCTGAAGTCACTTTGTAAAATAAATAGTTTCTCAAACAATTCAATATAGAATTAACATATGAGCCATCAATTCTTACCTGAAATATATGCTCCCATTTATTTAAAAAAAAAAAAAAAAAAGGAATACGTGTTGGTAGCAACCCGTGTATACTCAAAGTGAAAACAAAGCGAAGTCCATCACTTGACTAATGAATTAAAAAACCTGTACATCCATACAACGAAATAATATTTAGTTATAAAAGTAAATAAAATCTGACTCATTCTACAACACTTTTGAACTTTTAGCATAATATGCTAAATGAAAGTGGCCACATATAACAATTTCATTTATTTAAAATGTCCTCAGTAGGAAAGTCAATAAAGATAGAAAGTACATTAACAATTTCTATCTGTGAAGAAGGAAATATGATCAATGACTTCTAATGGGTTCAGTTTTCTTTTTGGGAAGTGACAATATTCTGGATTTAGATAATAGTGGCAGAATTAGTTGCATAGTTTTGTGAATATGTTAAAACTATTTCAAAAGGGCAAATTTTGCAACATGTGAATTATAATGCAATACAAAATGAATAGTATTACAAGACAATATTTAACTTATTAAATATAAGTTCTACACCCCTGGAGGTTAATTAAATATTCTCATAGTCAACTAACATATAGAATACTAGATGAAATAGCTAAAAGGTAATGATATGGAAAAGTGCTTTGCAACAATTCAACACAACTCTTAACCTTTCTATTTGTTATGTTTTTATGAGGATCCTAGTAGATATACACAATTTTAAAATAAATAATATGTATCACCAACTGTAAGGACAAAGCTGTTTTGTAGTTGTCCATTGCTACATTCATATAAAGAAATGAGGAATATAAATTAATCTACACTCTTTAAAAGTACAAGATTTTGCTCTTTATTCTTAATTTCTCAAAGCTATTCCTTGGTGTTGTAGTTAGGATCTTGGCTGTGGAGTCTTTAAGATCGCATGCATTCAGTGAATGAGTTTAATGATGTTTAAAAACAGGAACCTGTAAACACGGGAGGTGGAGGCTGTCAGTTTCCTGGCGAATGGGTAAGCAATTGAAAGTCTCCCATAATCTGACTTATAGAGTAATTTTTGGTAGAATGGAAGAATTTCTCAATTTTCCCCTCTATTTTTCAGCTCAAAATAGTTCAAGGGCAATTCCTGTGTTCAAGGCACTTTACTCAGGAAAATTTATAAATGATGAGTAATATTAAAACAAAGTAGATGAAAGCATAATGGGTTTGCCAAAAATGACAAAAAGATGCTATTTTAAATATTAAAAAATGAAATCCAATATGGAAACTATTTACCGTTTGGATCCAGAGTTATGAAACTGAAACAAACCAGTTCATTCCACAGAGAAATTACAGTGCATCCAGATATGAACATAGGAAGATACTTGAATTCTTTTTTAAGACTGGAAAAAGCTGAATCATCTATAGAGGCAAATAACGATGTTGCCAAGTACTGCACTTCTTCCCATTAAAGGCTTTTTAATTTGTTCATGACAGGTAGCTGAAGTATACTTTAAATTAGTGTGCTATTTTTTTCTTCCAACTTTGCTGGTAGGGATTTCATATCCTTTCCTTAGTATCAGTTTTTATTGAACATGCAAAAGCATTGCAGGGAAATGAACAAACTGCATAAATGATAGTCATTTGTTGAGATGGCCAAACTTCCTTAGCCAAGCACTTCCTTTTAGTATAGTTTAATTTAGTATAATTTAATTTTGTGTTGAGAAACAAAGCTGACCTCTTGTTTGTGTTATAGAATTTGCATGTGTGCAATTTAGTAAAACAACATAATCTATTATCACAGGGTTTCAAAAAGAAATCTAAAAGAACAACTATTTTTATTATTAAGAGATAGTCCAGCAAGAAGTGATGAAAAAAATGACATTTAGAACAGGTTGTGAAATAAACATTTGAAAGAACAATTAGGTCATTTTTTCCCATTTAATTTTCTCTTATTTTCAGCTACCATTTATAGAATTGTCACTCAGAATGCTGAGTACAAAATATCTTAAAATACAGTATGTTTTGAACTTGTTTGCCCCTACTTCTCCTATTATAAAGAAACATTACATCCTGAATCTTTGCTGGTGAATAAAATATTTATTAGGAAACTAGGTAAATGACTAAAATAAGTAGAGGTAAATATTTGCTTAGTCTGTATTTAAGTATAGTATGCCTTCCTAGGATAACCAAAAGTCAATAGATGATAATTGTAGTTCCATCCTTTATTATCTGCATGGTCATGTAAAACTCATTTAATTTTCCTTGAACATTGGTATCTTCCCTTAGAAAGAAATGGATACTAAATTCTGGGGATAGTAGAAACTGTGCAAGAGAAGCTAGAAGAAAAAGGAAACAATTAGGTTAATGCCTAATGCACAACGTTTTGTCCTCAAATGTTCCCTCCCTCCCTTTCTTCATGCCTTCATTCCTCCCTGCCCTTTCATTCCTTCCCTGATTTAGCCAATTTTCTCACTTGCAGGACTATTTTATCGGATCGTTAGACTCTAAGCACCTACAGTTTTGACCATTTCATTCTACATAATAGTAATATAAGCACACACATAGCAGATTACTTTTCACTAAATATGTAATTTATTGCAGATATGATTTTAAGTTATTTGGCTTTTAACTTAGTCACCTATCATTTCTTAGTATGCTTTGTAAAATGTGTTATGTGAGATACATAACCAATAGAATATTTTCAATCAAATATTAAATTTAGAAACAAATCACAGTAATTTTGTAGACATTTATTTAAATCTATTTTGTAAGATCCTGCTCAAATAGTGTATTTCATATACATATTTTTTTCGTATGTCAACTATCTCTATAGTTCTTTGAAAAAAGATTGAAATCGGAATGGTTGCTTTAGCCTTATAAGAACGTATCAAATTAGCCTTGTAAGAACATATCCTTGTTTATACTTGTGAGTCTACCAGAAAACCTGACAAATTATATTTAATTGTTGATGTCATGCTTGACAGATTACTGGTATTATATCACATAACAGAATTGAGATGACTGAATACAAAAGAACACAACATTTTCACTTACGCTTTATTGAAATATCTATAATGACAACTGCTTTTACTCGCACAATGGTTGCATTTATTTAAATGTTGTCTTGAAACTATAATTTAGAAAACTCAAGGCTCCTGTATGCTAGCACTTTTATGCATAGTTTTTTTCACAATTCATGATCATAAAGAAGTTTCTGCAAGTCCAGATAAAAGAATCTGTTATACAAAGTTGGAAGCGAAAGTGTATCAAATTCAAGTAGGTTTCATTTTCATAATAGGCTGTTTGCCAATGAGATGTTTCTGTTTGGGATTTTTTTGTATTAGATTTAAGACGTTACTGCTGAGAACCTGATCAAAATGCTTTATTCCTTTTAAATTTATATTGAATAGAGAGAGAGTTGGGGTAAGATAGATGGGTTCGATTGCTCTCTATATTTTTATTTTACAAGTGTATGTTCCTATATTTTGCATAAAGATCAAAAAAATGCTTCACATCATTCTCACCAACTGCAAGGAGTTCTCTCACTTGGAGTGTTTTGTTTTGTTTTTTATTTGCATTTAGAGTGTATCTTCTAGATGGAAAGTAGTGCTCTCACTTCAGTAAGTGGAACAGGAAAAATGTTTATACATCTGAAACTGTCACGTGTCGGTCTTATTGTATGTTGAGAAAACTGAAATACGGAAATTATAAAAATTGATTCAATTTTTATCTGTTTGAATTTCATGAGACCTACATTGTACCGAATTATTTTATGTTTTAATTAGAAGCTGATTTTAGGGCACCATAGGTAGTATGAATTGATGATAGGTTGTATTGTTATGATACGGTTACTTAGACTTCCACACCACTTACAAGTTTGATCTCTATGGCCAACAAGAACAGAAAAACAGGGTGCTAGCCTTGTAGGAGATGACACATTTGTTGACCTCTTGTTCTATACAAAGAACTATGTGGTGTCTCGGTTGACATAAAAGGGAAGATGCTCTTTTTTTCTTTCTGTAGGTTAAGGACAGGTCAGAGTGATAATGTAAGGGGAGGTAAATAAAGGACAAAGTAATATGATTTCTTAATTACTTAATTAATTAAGTAATTAATTTCTTAATTACTACAAGAATGTAAGACACAAGTTAAGAAGTTCTTTGATGAGCCTTAACTTAAATCTTGAATTGTGAAATAGTCTATGTAATTAAATTGTACAATTTAGGATTGCTTACATATTTTTTTCTTTCCTCAAATGTTTTTCCTAAAATTAAATTGCCTCTACTCTCTTAGCCTGTTACTTCAAGTATTCTCAGAATAACTCACTGGACATCTTTCTTTAAATCTACTCTGAATTATTAAGAAGCAGAATTAAATATTTTCTTCATTGTGCTCAATAAGTACCTAGTACATACATTTATAGTTTAACTGTTCAGATATTTGTTTATCTCTCCAACTTATTTATTATCTCCATTACAGTACATTTTCCCAGATTCTATTATTCTAACCAAACCCTAATATATATAAAAAAGAATTTTTTCTCTAATTCTTCTCTTTGAGAGATCAAATTTGATTTTATGACTTTACATTGCAGCCTGAGAGTCCTGCATCTCTATCTCTGACCCAAACTTGAGTGCTTCCTATGAGATTTAACTTATTGTCAATGTTAAAGTTTCAAATGGAAACATCCTCCAAAACTCATGTGCATAAGGCTTCACTGAGAATTGATGGGCTTTTTGGAAAGTAAGTGGATAATGAGGTCTCTAACATCATCCATTGGATTAATCCATTGATGAGATCATCATTTGGTGACATAAAGATGTGATGGAAGCAGTTGGGGCCTCATTGAAGGGATGTATCATGGAACATGATAATGGGGACTAAACCTGGTACCTTGCCCCTTCTTCTCTGGCTTTTCCTTTCTCTCTCTGTTTTCTGGCTGCCTTGAGGTGAGTAGATTTCCTACATCACACTCTTCCAACATGCTATTTCTGTCTAACCACAGTCCTAAAATATTAGAACCAAATGACCATGGACTGAAACATCTGAAACCATGAGCCAAAATAAATCTTTCCTCCTTTAAATTGTTTATCTCAGGTATTTTATCAACTATCTACCTGCCATTTCTACATAATTTTCATGCATATGTCTCTATCTTTATAGTTTTAAACTCATTTTCCCCAGGAAGTATATTCCCATTTTGTCTTGTCACTTAAGCCATTCTTGATTTCTCTCTTTCTTGCACATCACATAACATTTATCACCAAACCAATAAAATTGTACTTCCAAAATCCAACTCATTGATTTATATCATTGTTGTCATATCAGTGTTCTATAACATCTTTCTCTCCTCTGAACTTGCATTTCTCTGGCCTCTTTCATAAATTCAATACTTTAGCTGTTGCCTTCCTCAGCTCTTATGTATAATGTTAGTCTATCAGAAAAATTCAGAGGTATATTCTTGGACAATGCCTGGCTCCTTCTCTTCCTTTATCTCTCAGCTTTGTTTTGCTTTCCCACCCCTAATACTGAACCACCATATAAACAGAAGATCACCTATACTGGAATCTTCTGTTTCCCAGTTGCTTTCATGCATAGTACTTTATCTGCCTCCTTCTAAGCACTTAAAAGCTCAATATTTTGTATTATTTCTTTAGTACTGATTCCATTGATTCCCCCATTATTATTCAAGAATCATGAATACAGTAACTATCTCACCATTATTTACCAAATATTTACTACAAAGCTGAGTCATTAGATGTCCCACAATTTTTTATAAGGTTGATGCACAGATTTTAAAATAGGAGAAATAATACCATATTCAAAAGGATATATAAGGAGAATAAACTAGAATAAGCTTGCCTTAATACAAGTTCCATGAAGGCAAGTAAATTTTGTTTATAATCACTATATCCTATTATCTAATGGGGATTTTTCTATGTTGTATGTCTTCGATAAAAATTTGTTGAATAAATAAGAAAACTTGAAAGGTAATGTTTAAGGCAACCTTAATGGCAGGATAATAAATGTCAAGATCTGCTTTCAATATAAGTAAAAATTAACATTTACCTCTGTTACATATACATTATGGACAGACATTCTTTCTGTTCTACAAAAATATCTGCTAAGTATATGCACTACCTTATAAGTTGGAGCATAAAAGGAATAAAACAGTTTTGGGGGTCACTGTATAAGATAATGTAATCAAGGTAATGAAGAAACCTGAAATAACTTAAAAATCAAGGAGCATGGTAATGAATTTACTAACCATTAGAGTGACTTTCATGAAGGAGAAAAGAAAAGAAATGCACTCACATTTTAGATTTTGTAACAAAACTTGTGTAAAAAAAAGAAAAAGCAAAGATCTCAAAAAACCTGAAATATACTTTTGATGCTATATCACATATTACCCCATTAATATGTATAATTATGTTTTATGTCACTTCTGTGTAACCTATACATAGTGTCAGTTGAAAAGCAACTTTAATACAAAAATCGTCATAAAAAGGTAAAAATTACTATGCATGAGTAAATTAATATTTTCCAGAACTTGATTTTCTATAATTTCATGTCTAGTTTTCCAAATACAAATCTTTACTACATCAGTTTTTGCTTGTACATCCTGTCAAAGTCTATACTTCAGGCTAGCTTCTCCTGGCCCACTTACATTTCTTTCCACACTCCGTAAGATTATGGGAAAAAAACCTTTTAAGATAACTGATGAATTTTAGAAAATTGATAATGAAACAAAGAACATAGTCAACAGTATAAGGAGCAAAATGATCTTCAGTAGAGATTTAACTTTCAAATGATTCATAGTTCTTTCACTTTATTATTATTTTAAAATGAAAAATAAATTTCATAAATTAAATATTCCTCCAATTCTGTAAGTTTCATAAGAATAAATAACATTTTAAGGTTATGCATTCCTGATTTAAATAATAATTCCTTAAAAAGCAGATCAATTTTAATTCTTTTACAGCCATTTATATGTCAATGCAATGTTCAATGAGCAGTAAATAAAATAATTTCCCTTAACCCTTTTCCAAAAGAGAAGATATTATATTAGTTTTCACGTGTTCAATATTTGTTTCCTGAGGTACTATAGGGGCGATTTTGAGAAATTCCCTTTATAGGACCCCCCAGAATCTCTGAAAATTCATGAAATATTTCTTTTAACTTTGTTCCCATTCCCTCTCTGTCTCTGCCTCTGTCTCTGCCTCTGCCTCTCTCTCTCTTTCTCTCTCCTTCTTTTCCTGATCAAACCCAGGGACTTTGTTTATGCTGGGCAAATACATTCTTACTGATCTGTGCCCTTAGCCACACGCAAAAAAAAATTTTAATTTGAGTAATAGATGGGATATTGTTAACATATTGTAAAACATTGTGTCTTGGTTACTTTTCTCTCTTTGCTGGGACAAAATACCCGACACCCAAAATTAAGGAAGGAAAGGTTTATTTGGCTCACAGTTTGTGGAGGTTTCAATCCATAATCAGCTGGCTCCAAGGCTCTGGCACATGGCAGAGGGCAACAGTTCATGGCGGCAGAAGGCAGCAAAAAGCAGCAAGAGCAAAAAGGGAGGAGGGAGCACAAGAGAGAGAGCAAGCCTCTTTCCCTCCCTTATATTACATGCAGGCGACCCGGCCCAGGGTGGGTGTGGCACTCACACCCATAATCCCAGCATTAGACCATGAATCAGTCACAAACTCCAGAAGCCCGCCTCCGTGACTGCATGAGGCTTTGGGGGGACATCGAGACACAAACCATAACAGAACCGTTCTTCTGAATTGCAGTCATTTGTTTCAATTACAAATAATTAAACAAGTTGTTTTTCAGAGAGGAAAATATCCTTGATTCCAGCAAATTTCCAAGAACAATGGAGCTATGCGATTTAGGATGTAGGACTGTACAATGTTTACAAATTGTTATTTTTGAAAACCAAATCAGAGGACTATACTATAGTTTACAGATTGGCAGACATTGGAAAAGTGTAATATTTCTTGTAAAATAGACTTCCGAGTGATTTTGCGTCTTGTGTGTCACCAGTTTTATTCTTCCCACCCAAATACTTGGTACCTGAAAAGCTTCTGATTGTAGAATACAAATCATATATTTTTCTTTTTCAAAATTAAATGAATATTTCACTATCCACTCATATGCAATTTCTTGCAATCATTGTCTAGAGATTAATTTATTTTTATTTTTATTTTTATTTTTATTTTTTTGTAGGTATCGGGGATCGACCTCAGGACCTTGTGTGCCAGTGGGCGTCCGTGCTGCTGAGAGATACCACCGGCCCTTTTTCCATATGTGTGTTCCAGGAGTTGAACTTGGGCCCTCGTGCTTGCCAGGCAGGCGCTTATGCCGCTGAGCCATCTCACCGGCCCTTAATTTCTTTTTAGAGGGAACCATGACACAATTAATATGCCTAGGATTGTTTTAAAAAATATCTCTGATTTATAATCGAGTAGCAAATGTTTGGAGGGTATGTAAACTGTATAACTTTCTATCTATGAGGCTAACAATTAAGTCACTTACTTCTGGCTTATTTCCATAGCTTTTAAGATAAAAAGCATCTAAATTATATCAATTTATGTGTGCTATTTGCATACTTATAAACATTCTATTGACACAAATATATCATTTATGAGTTTTAAAATGACCAAAGCAATGGTAGCAAAGTAGAGACCTACTAGTCATATGAAGTTTGCCACTGTATGAACATATATTACACTATTTTCTCTTGAATATATATGTATATTTTCTCTTGAATATATATGTATAAGTATTTTTAGTATTTTCTCTTGAATACATATGTATATTTTCTCTTGAATATATATGTGTATACACATATTACACCATTTTCTCTTGAATATGTAAGTATATATGACACATTTACACAACTACTATGGTTATGAAAGGTTATTGACCAATGGAGAAAAATGTATGCCATGGAGAATCATAGGGTAGTAGAGAAGAAGTCAAAGAGGAAACCAAACACAATTTAAAAAGTATCTATAAATTATCTTTCCATTTTTTTGCAATACTTATTTTTTTAACTCTTTCTAGTGTAAACTACACAATAAAATAAACCCATATCAGATCCCTAAAATCTCAAGCATGATTTGTAAACACTCATAGTTTTAGTTGAACAGAGTGACAGCATAGATAGACTTCAACTCACATTCAACCCTAACCCCCATTTACAAACTGCGATTGGCCAGTCTAGCTGATCCTCACTGTTTTCAAAAGCAAATTGAATATAATAATAGCCACCTAACAGCGTCCATGTAAAATTTCATTTTGTTAAAAAATTAAAATACTTGCTGAATAGTACAACTGTCCAATAAATGGATATTTTATCAATGTAAATTACTGTCATTTTGCAAATTGGAACACCATCCTTGGTTCTTTTTCTATTATATATGGAAGTTTTTATGCCTGTAAATAAAATGTATACTCACTAAACACTTGAAAAGTCATCTAATAAATATTTTCTTTGAGTAAAACCTTAGGGATAAAACTTATCTTGCTAATATTTATATGTTTTTGACAAAATAAATTAAAAATTTACATGGAGAGTTTATTCAACCTAAGAAAAATTTATTAGAATTCTCATGAGTATTATTGGTAATAACATGAACTACAATTTTGTGATTCATATAGTAATTATTTAGTAACTCCTCACAAAAAAATAGTGAAAGAAGTAAAATGTAAGGGTTGTAATATATAGAAACTATTAAAAATATTTATTATGGATTTATGCTTATCCTTAATTTTAATATTTTAGTATATGAAATTGAGAAACGTTAAACTATGGCTTTAACTCAGTACATATTTTATACTATATTGTAAGAATCATCTACTCATTTTAATTTTTCAGCTCACTATGCAGTTTATTTTGCCAAACATTAATACTCACATAAAGCAAATAAAAAAGTTCTGTACCCACTTAATTATTGTTTAAGTTAAGCCAAGGAAGAGCAGGATGGGTCACTGACTTCAGGAAGTACCTTCTCTACTGCAATACTTAATTAGGTTTTAGATGATTAAAAAATCAACAGCCTCAGTCTACCTGTGACAAAAAGCTCATACTTCAGTGTCTCTCTTCCTTTTGTTTAGACTAGGATTCCCAATTTTTCCCCTAACTTACTAACGCCTCCAAAATTTCCTTCTGACATTGCTTCCATTGGACATATTTGTCAGACTCAATTCAAGATCTGGCGCCCTGTCTCCATGTACAATCACTATATGAGCCTTTTCCCTAAGACATGAGATACAGGACTAGTGCACACATATGGGTGTCACTGTGCCCCGCTTTCACAATGTCAGCAAGTGAAAAACATAGGAGAGTGCTTTAGTAGAAAATCTATCTTCAAAATAAAAATAGGCTTGTGTGCAAATATTATTTTAAATGTTGTATAACTTATTACTGCTTTGAAGAAGAAAAGATCTACTAATCTTAACTGCAATTGTAAAAAAATATTCAAACTACTTTTTATGGCCGGTAAAGACTTTCGTTATTTTCAGTCCTATGGATATTTTTATTCCTTTTTTGTGTCTTATGAAAACTGCAAGTCAGTATCTTTGTTAGAATTGTGCACAATGCTCTTCTCAAATTTCATGGTTGATGGTTCACTATTCACGTCTTAGCAAAAAATGTAACATCCTGTGAAAAATCACTCAAAACACTTGTTCTAAAGTAGTTATCAGAACTTCCTCAGTTGTGGTTATTGCATGACCAATATTTTATTTTTCGTTAACTTTGTTATGATCTTAAACTACCTTATTTCTTCTTTGTAGAGTCTTTGCTCGTCAGTTACAGTTTAAGTTCTTGGAAGGAAATACAGTCTTATATATTTATAAATATTTGGAATGAATAACCTTTAAATAAATACATAAACAAATATGAACATTCTCACTTAGAGGTATAACAAGAGGACTGGATTTTTTCATATACAACTTCTTCTTAAACAAAGAGCAGGTGGTTTATTTCCCACAACACATCTATGTCAGTGTTATACTCCCTAAGTGTGCTGGCAAGAAGTTTATTGTCACTTCACTAAAGGAATCCTTTGAATCTCCTTTTATTCTGAAAATACTTAGATATCTACTGTGCCACTCATAGAAAACGTAATAGAGAAAACTATTCACCACTTGGTGTATTGCCTTCTAAGTTAGTTGTATTTTTCATTTTAAATCTGAGAGATAATCAGTACACTGGGATGTATTCCGAGTATGATTTTAAGACAGAAAGTTGCAAATATGATATGATCTGGTGTTGAAAAAAAGTGTGTGTGTGTGTGTGTGTGTGCGTGTGTGTGTCTGTGTGTGTGTAGTGTATCAGTGGATTTCAATGACATCATTGGGCAAAAGTAGCAAGATGAATTTTAGTAGCTGGGAATGCAGCTTCTTCAACGGGAGCATTCTGCATTCTGGGTAATTTCTACCTTTTCTCTTTCAAAAGCTTTAAAAGATTTTATCAGAAGATTTTCACTATTTTGTAGTAATTTTATTTTACTTATTGCTATAGTTGATTCTACCAGAGTTTGAGCTAACCCAGTACAAATAAATGCTATTGAACAAAGACACAGTAAATTAAATTACTGGAAGATAGGTGTCAGAGTAGATTCTAACAAAAGTACCTATTTTATTCAGGAACCAAATACACAGTAGGAGAATTCATTTAATTTTCTTCAGGAAACATAAGTATTAGTTTAGTTACCTACTGTGATATTTTCCAAATAATAAAATAAAATTTTCTTTAAAAAATAACTCAATTAGTCCTGTGCTTTCTTCAAACTCCCTTGACTTTTTTGAAGTATTTCCTATCTTCTCCATTAGAATCTTATTTTTATTTATTCATTAACCAACATGTTCATTATTAAACTTCTAAATACCATACATTCATCAACAATGGTGAACGTAATGAGTCTCTTGCCTCACAGAGTTTACCTTTCCTAGGAATCATTAGTTGGTTTTAAGAACACTCATATTCTTGGAATTCTTTCTTGTGCTTCTCCTGTGAGATGGGAATTACTATTACTTTCTGGTTTAATGACAAGAGCATTCCAAGGTCACCAAGCTAGTAAATGTTAAAAAAATGAGACTTCAATTAAAATGAGATCAACATGTTAAGGCTACTCTCCCACGTTTCTTACAGCACTATTCACAATAGCTAAGATACGGAAAAAATTTGAATACCCAGCACCACATGAATGGGTTAAAAGTGTGGTATATAAACACACAGTGGAGCACTGTTTGGTATTAAAAATGGGGAAATCTTGTCATCAGAGGCAATATTGGTGAGCCTGGAGGACATTATGCTAAGTGAAGTAAGCCTATCACAGAAGGACAAATACTGCCCATTCTCAAGTATATATGCTCAGATAGATAATCAAATAACGTAGTACTTGGACAAGTGGACAGGAGAAAGATGATTACAAGAAGACAGGGTAGGTGAGAAAGGGAAAAAAATGAGGAATTATCAATCCAAGGGTACAATTTTCAGATTGAGTGGAGACCTAAGTTCAGAGAAATATTGGACGGTAGGATGACTATGGTTAATGTTAATGTGTTATATGCTAAATAGTATTAAGCCATACATTTCAAAATAGCTAAAGGACTAAATTTCAAATGTTGGGCCAATGAGATAGCTCAGCAGCATAAGCGTCTGCCTGGCAAGCGCGAGGTCCTGAGTTCGACCCACATACGATAAAAGGGCCAGTGATATCACTCAGCAACACGGGCACCTGCTGGCACACGAGGTCCTGAGGTCGACCCCCGGTACCCCCCAAAATAAATAAATAAATAAATAAATTTCAAATGTCTCATAAAAGTGACAGGTAAGCAAGGTGATAGATTTATTGATTAGATTGCCAATACTTCATACGTATAAAAAAAAACCCATCACACTGTGCTCTGTAAATATGCTCTATTATGATCTGTCAATAAAAAAATTTAAAATAAAAGCAGAAAATTTGTCTGTACTTGTGTCTAGCTCCCCTGCCATTGGCCCCTTTGCAGTGGAACTCTCCTAATACTTGTATCTATGCTATTCACTTGTTTTATTGTGTTCTATAATATTTTCTTGCAAAAAAATGAGAACTTTTAGTAAATTTGTGAAATGGACGAAATATGTATGTTAGCGAAATTTAGTGATTGTTTTTCTCGAAGTGTTTTCTTATGATTTACATGGTAAAGTATTACAAACATAGTACATGGACAAAGGCATGCCCTGTAGTTTTCAGTATACATTTTAAAGATAACTTTCCAAAATGTTACATGTAAAGTTCATAATCATCCATTGAATTGAGATAGCACTATGTATTTAATATTTTATTTGTAGATATTATACTGCTTTGAAGGAAAAAGACTTAATTTTTTTTTCGTGGGTACCGGGAATCGAACTCAGGACCTTGTGCTTGCCAGGCAAGTGCTTATGCCACCGAGCTATATCATCGGCCCATCCATGATTTTATAACATGCAAATGCACTTTGGAATTTCAATTCCTGTTAAATTAAAATATATGAATACCTATGGCATCTTTTTTTAAAATGTACCTCAGGAAAAAAAATTTTTTTTGGTACCTTACCTCTTACCATTTGTTGTGATAGAGCTAAAGGATATTAAATGACAGGAACAGTCTCTGAAACTTGAGAAGCTTCTGATCCCTTTGAGGGTTAGCAGTGGGTTGACAGAAATTGAAAACTCCATGTAACAAGAGATCATGTAAGATTGTATTAATTTATACAGTGCCTTATGCAGTAATGTGATGCTGATGAAGATAGGTACCACAGAAAGGGCTTTTGATAAGCTGCCATTGACACAGAGGAATGTGAAAAAGGGAGATTGAGGGATGAGTTGACAAGTCTAGGAAAGGGGCTCTCTCTCTCTCTCTCTCTCTCTCTCTCTCCCCAGAGAGATCTAAAATATCCCACAAATGTCTGTGTTTGGAAAGTGATAGGATCACGGGGGCATGGTACTCATCAGTGGATTCATCCCTCAGTAGCTAGCTAAGTATATTTTTAAGAGGTGGCGCCTGGTTGGACATGAGTCACTGGGGTCATGACTAGAAAGATGTACTCTTGTCTGTGCCTCCTGGCTGCCAGGGGAGGAGCAGCTGTCCTCTGCCAGAACCTTCCACCATATTGTTCTGCCTTGGAGCCAGCCAATTTGGATTCAGCCCACTGGAAACTGTGAATCAAATAAATCTCTCCTGCTTTAAGCTGCACATGTTGGGTATTTTGTCCCAGAGATGGGAAAGTGACTGATATATTACACATATAATTATTGAACAACATATATATAGGTTTATGTAAACATTAGTGAAGAAGAAAAATTTGAAGTGTCTGTATAGAAAACAGTTTAAAATGACTTAGAAAATAAAGTAGATACGAATACCCCATGCAACAAAATTAATGGCCCTAGCTTGAGTTAAAATAAGAGAGGTTATCAGACATATAACAATTGTTAGTTTTTAGGTTTGCTTCTAGGAGGGTCAAATATTAACTTTTTTATAAGCTTTGAATAAATCGCTCATAAATTTTGAAATGCTAAAGGTAACTATATTAATGAAATATTAATATTAATAAAATGTGAAAAGCAAGTATAGAGAGAAGGAAAAACATTGTTGAAAAAATATAGACCTGCAATAGAAGTATCTACAGCAAAACACCAAAATATAATAAGCAAGTTACGATGAATATACAAACTCAGATTCTTCTTTTAGCCAAGATCTGAAGAACTTGATTATATTTACCATATGAAAAAGTTAAAATATGGGGCCGGTGAGATGGCTCAGCGGCGTAAGCGCCTGCCTGGCAAGCGCAAGGGCCCGAGTTTGACTCCCGGAACCCACATACGAAAAAAGGGGCCGGTGATATAGCTCAGCGGCACGGGCGCCTGCTGGCACTCGAGGTCCTGAGGTCGACCCCCCGGTACCCACAAAAAAAAGAAAAAGATAAAATTTATCTTAAACATATTATCTATTGTACTGTACAAATGTCTTGTAGAACCATTTTTTATTATGTAAAATTCCTTCTATTAGGTAGTTAGATTTCATGAAAGCTTTTTTATGGATCTGACACAGGTTGATATGACAGATTTTTTTACATAATCTATGAAATAAAAGCGATTTATTAAATACACTTCTAACACTTTGATTTATAAAATAGCTGGAGGTGGTAACATGTAATAAATTAATCTATTATGAATTACAAAATTATTAATATAACTTGACTTAAGCATCTGCAGTTCACAGGTATTATGTGAAATTATTTATCGATGTCATTTCCCCTTTCTGCTTTCCCTAACACAATTTGATGAAAGAGCTTGGCATAACTTTGTCATTATGTAAGAAATAGATTCTGTCCCAAAACATATGGCTCAGGGTTTAAAAGTTAAGTTACATGAATATTTAAAAATATACTGTATACCATGCAGACAGTATAAAAGTTTTGAATGGTTGAGATTTAGTGTCAAATTTAATAGAATGAGGGAATGTAGGCTTTGAATTTAAAATGAAATAGGTATCATTTCTTAAGTAATCATTAATTAGTAAATTCTGAACTAAAAGCTTTCACTCTCAAATTCAATTTTTTTTTTTTTCTGTGGGTACCGGGGGTCGACCTCAGGACCTCGTGCACCAGCAGGCGCCCGTGCCGCTGAGCGATATCACCGGCCCCTTTTTTGTACGTGGGTTCCGGGAGTCGAACTCGGGCCCTCGCGCTTGCCGGGCAGGCACTTAAGCCGCTGAGCCATCTCACCGGCCCTCAAATTCAATTTAACTGTTGAAAGTATTTTTAAATAGGATGCTGAGTAACTCGTCCAAGTTAACATTTATAATGTATTATTAAGGAAGAATTTGAAACAAAATTCTCTGATTCAAGATCTAATGTTCATTTTTCTAATTTGCAAAATAGGAAAATTATTTATTACTTCTTTCACTCACAATATCATTTTAAAGTTCAAATGCAAGGGTGCAAAAATATTTCTAACTGTGAACATCTAAACAGTCCCAAACCAATTCCTTTAGATACACCTGGTCACAACAGCACTTACATATGTGACGTAGGTTGTCAGTAAAGGAAGCACAATTAGTAACAAAAAGTCAACAGAAAAACTAGACGGGGCAATTTTGTTGTGTTATGCCACCGACTCTGTACCCCTTGCTGCCAGGTTGGGAGCCCTTTTTTCTCACCT
The DNA here is from genome assembly GCA_028451465.1 of Erethizon dorsatum. Taxonomy (NCBI): domain Eukaryota; kingdom Metazoa; phylum Chordata; class Mammalia; order Rodentia; family Erethizontidae; genus Erethizon; species Erethizon dorsatum. The sequence goes on along the minus strand of CM051836.1, from coordinate 76,810,234 downwards.
GTCCAAAATTTCATTTTAAAACATTTGTCCTGAACCACTGAGCAGGGCATAAGGCCTCAAAATGAGTGGGATAGACATCATACGTTAATTTAGAAAAAAGTGCTTTTTTGGTGAGTCTAATAAACTGATTGGTTGTATGGCCGTAAAGCATGTCATGGTTTATAACAAGAAAGACTGTTGGGAGTGTGATGTGGAGAATCAACGCTTGTACTTACTGAAATTGGAGATGTTAGTGTGCAGATAATTTCTGATTTACTCACGTCACATACCTTAATCAAATTGCCTGGAGCCATCTCAATCCAGGACACTTTGAAGTCTTAATGTTCTTATTCCTCCTTTTCTAATACCAATCCAACAAAAACAGTAATTAAGCTATGCTCCCAGCTCAAGCCAGGTCAGCTAAGATGATTGTCTGTCTAATCTTAAATCCTAATTTTTTTTTTATATCACCTGTAATTGCTATTTGCAAAACCAAAAACACGTCTGGCCAATTCATTAATAAACTTTTAACCAATTGATTCATTTAGATTTCAGGGAAAAGTAAATCAAAATGATTGCTTTATTGTGGAAAAACACAACATCAAAGATTATTTGGTAAGTTAAGTGGCATCCATGAGCTTTATGGCAAGAAGATGAGACAATCTGTGCCTGGCCACTGGCAATATTGCACAATGACAGAAATATCCATATATTGGGGCCTTCATTTTTTGCTAATTCTATGGTCAAGAGATATGCGTTATGTGCAGGCAGCCACAAGTAAAGGAAAGGCTTGGGCTATGCACACCTAAGTCCTGATCCCAAGTTACCAGTAAGATAATTCATTCTCTTTGCAAGAGACAGATGAGGCAGAGATAAGTAAGACTAAGTGCTAATAGATGTTTCTGGAGAAGTAAAACATGAAAGAAGAATGGAGAAAAACACAAGTTCTTCACTAAAATTTGATTCCAAAATAACTTATGTTTTAAACAGGTCTGTGGACCAAATTCTAAGTTAAGATTTTGGTAATCTCCTAAAGTTGTGCCCATCTACTTCCCAAAATAAGGAAAAGGCACAATCATTAAAGCTACATTTTGAACGTGAAGGGGAATTAAGCCCAGACAAACACCAGGGGGCAGGGGATGAGGAAGTCAGACCTCTGGCTCCTAAGCTAAATGCTGGCACGGACAGTTGGATCGTCATGACTGTGTGGCCGACTATAGAGTGCTGTACCCAGGCGACAACGTCTCATCAGCAAGGCCACCTCTTGAGTTTACGTGACTCCCTGGTGAGTTTATGTGCTACATATTTTCTATGCCTGGAATATGACTTTGTTAGTTTCTATTCATATGTGTTGTGTTTATGTGGCTTTACAGAAAGATAGTGGTAGCCAAGAGGCAACAGAGAAAATACAGGATCCCTTGTGAAACTCATCTGACCACGATGTTTAAGTTTTGATAAAAAAAAAAAATGGATCTCAGCTCTTTGTCATCAAAACAAAATGACTCTTGCTTCTGTTATTCTTCATAATTATATTGAATAGTATATGTGATTCATGGAGTGAGTAGATAACATCTGTTTCTAACACAAATGTTTATAAATTTTGGCTTCTATGTTTGATTAGTTTGGTATTATGTCATTCAAATAATAAAAATACGGTAGGCACATTATATTTGGCCCATTTTACTCCTTCTAAATATGTGTATTCCAGGACTCAGAAAACTGAAACAGACCAATGAATTGCATTTACCAAAAGAAAATTATTTTTGTTTTTCCATATATATATATAGAACAGAAACAGTATCAAATTTTGATCACTTAAACTACATAGTCTTGGCCAGGCCTGGTGGTGCTGGCCTGTAATCCCAGCACTCAGGAGACTGAGGCAGGAGGATCACTGGGAGTTCGAGGCTAGCCTGGACTACATAGTGAAACCCTGTCTCAAAGAGACAAAACAAAACAAAACTACATAGTCTTTTACAGACATAATTTAATATTTTCCATAAAGCTATAGTATAAAATCAATATCAACTCATTAAAATATGGTTAATTTTCATTGTACCACATTTATTCTCAAAATGTTGTATTTACATTCTATTGTGTAGAATACCAACATTTAAAAAAAATTTCTGAAAAAAATGAAACAAGTGGTTATTGAACTTCAGTGTAGGTAAAATTACATTGAAAATATCTTGAGAAATGCAGAAGTTTTGGCTTCATATTCAGTTATTTTGATTCAGTAGCTCTGCAAAGATGGTCAGAATTTTAGGAAGGAGCACACACAATATGCTTGATTTGTTTGAGGAAAACTCACTACAAGGATTGTTAAAGGAACCTAACCCCTCTCCGGGGAATGTCTTTTTCTTTTTAATTTTATTTTTTACTGACTCTTTTTTCATAATCTTCACCTAGGAACTATTAGGTATCTTGCAATTCTCAATTACAGATGCTAACTCCTTTTAAAGTTCCCCTACAAATATGCTAGGATCGTCCTCTTCTTATAGATTTCCATGAAAATTTCAAATAATATTGGTATTTCTTCACACTATGAGTTCCTGGAGTGTTGGTGCCACTCAGCACCACTCCTTGTTTTGTGCTGTGACTCATAGGGGCAGTAACATGTAGTAGATACTTAGTAACAACTTGAGTAAAGGAAGTCAGTGAAAGGTATTCAGAATGTTCTCTGTGTCTTGCAGCTTCCCCAGCTGCAGCATGTACATTGAGGTCTACTCAGAATATCCTGGTTCAGTAACTTACCTAAAGCTTTTTGCTCATTTGCCTTATTCTTTTTTTTTTTTTTTTTTTTTTTTTTTTTTTTGTGGGTACTGGGGGTCGACATCAGGACCTCGCGTGGCAGCAGGCGCCCGTGCCGCTGAGCGATATCACTGGCCCTTTTTTCATATGTGGGATCCGGGAGTCGAACTCGGGCCCTCGTGCTTGCCAGGCAGGCGCGTACGCCGCTGAGCCATCTCATCGGCCCTCATTTGCCTTATTCTTAACTCAATCTGAGCACCTCTGCATAGCTAGTTTAGAGCTAATGTTTGACATAGTAGACATTTAAACTTTTTTTCCTTGCCACAGATTCTTCATTAGAGATTTCTCTTTATGAAATATTCTTGGTCTCCGTTTCTCATTTCTGGCTGGGACCATCCCACTAAGCAGTAGCACATCCTTTCATTTTTGTATGTGCTTCCCCATGGTCTTTATTCACCAGATCAAAATATAATTCAACATTTTTATTATGGACATTTCATTAAATTGCTGGATACTAACGAACAGCAATTTAAAATTCATCATATAGATACTTGTAGTTAAATTAAAATGAAATGTTTCTGGAATATCAACAGGAAGAGCTGATTAGTGGTGGTTTTAATGTTTCTAATTAGCCAAACCATGGAAGAAGCCAAAGCTGAAAAGTGTTTTAAATCACTTAATGATAGCAGGTGACTGATTTATTTTGCAATCAATTCCATTCCCGCTTTAAAAATGTATCTCTAATTCTCACTTCATCTTACCCATTTTTCCAAATCTTTCAAATCTCTTCTGGACTCTTATATTTTGTTTGTTTGTTCATTTGTTTGGTTTTTGACACAGAGTCTCACAATGTAGTTCAGGGTGGTTTCAAACTTTAGGCAATCCTCCTGCCTCAGTCTCCCCAAGTGCCAAAATTACAGGCATGCATGACCATGTCCAGCCTGGATTTTTATCTTAAATGTCCATATATGGCAAGCTACCTGGAGATTTGGTTTATACTATTTCATAAATATCTAAATACATTTCTGGCACTTAGTGTTTTCCATATATATATATATGTATTGCCTTCTGTGTTATAACTAAAACCGTAGTGATCACAGACTTTGTTAATGTAAGCTTCCAAAACCTTCTGCAATTAGCAAGGTAAAAATAAATAAGCAAGTTCTTAATATTGTGAGATGATAGCAATTACATTGGTCATTTTCTTTGTTGCTGGAAAAAATATCTGCCAAATACAATTTAAAGGGGGATGGAACTAATTTGGCTAATAGTTTTAGGGGATCGGTCTATGGTTTGCTAGCTACAAGGCAGGAACATCAAGGCAGAAGGAAGTGTGGGAGCAAAGCTGCTCAAATCATGCCTCTAAAGGCACACTCCTGGTGACCCATCTCTAACTGGACCTCACCTCCCAACTGCATATGCAGCTATGAACATGAATGGATTGATTCGCTGATGAGTGTAGCGTCTCCATGATCCACACACCTTTCCAGTAGTCTCTTAATTGTCAAGTTGACAGTTAAATTTAATCATCTCAACAATTATGACAATATAATTATCTGAAGAACTGACTATCATACTGAGAATGATTGCTATTGAAAAAGATACCCCTGTACTTGTGGTCTGTCACAGTGGACCTTACTGCATTAATTCCTAAAACCATGCAGCAGCTATCGATAACTCAAAAGGTTACTTACTGTAGGCATATAAGCTATCTTTCATTTTTAGGAATAATATGCTTTGTTTAATGTCCTTCATATGTTTTAGTAGTTTATCTTGCACATAAAATATGTAACAAAATTTTGGTAAACGTATGTATTCTGGAACTTTTTAAGAAGATATATATGTGTATATATAAATGATTTTGATTAAGGTCACCTTCTCATATCCAGAGACAAGCAAAAAACATAAAAACCATGATATATATTTATAAACTTTCTTTCTTCATATGAAAATATCCGATTGATATCATATTTTTAAAGCACATTATGCATGTTTTCATATTTGATAGTCTAAGGCATTGTTGATGTGTTTAAATATGACTATTACTCTCTGATCTTTATCTTGTAGATATAGACCATTTTCCCTAACTTTCCTGTGAGGGAGGAAGTAGTGAGTGTGTGTTGGTGGGAGGAGGGAGGTAGTGTAGCAGATTCTAGTAAATCAAAAAGTTTAACTCTTTTCAGTTTGATTCCCACAGAGAAATAAGACACCGCAATTTAATTAGGTTCAGCAGAGGAAAGCATATAGGATTAGTTCCTGTGCCTCTACAGTTCTGTTGGTTTCATGTGACGTGTTAAAAAGTGACCTTTTATAATTTTGTGCTTTTTGAGAAGTGAATATTCCCCATAGAAAAAATTCGATCTACCTGGAAAAACAGCTTTCCAACAGACAGGTACCCAGTATACTCACAAAACAAACTGCATGCAAGCGGAGAACTTCATATAGGAGGCCCTCGTAAATTTTCTTAGATGAAGCTTGAGAAGGTTTTGATTCATACCAGATTACACTCAACAGCAAATGGAACAGAGATATTCCACAATTCCAAATAGGCTTAGGCCCAGCAATGTAACACGTTTGGAAATGTCTTCCTACAGCACAATTGTTCTTTAGTCTTCCCATTCTTTGGTGTTTCCATTTTTTATATATTAGGAATTTATTGTTCACTTATTGTTATCTAATAGCCCAGGAGACTGTTACAAAGTGTGTATTGACTGCTCCTCAATTCCCATATAAAACTTTATTTTTGTTTCTTTCTTATTTGGCTGGCAATTTCCTAGCCTTCTGTCAGCAAAGAGTTACAGGCTACAGCAGAACGCTTTGTGGAGTGTTTTCCTTTCCCCCTCCCCCATCTCTTGTTCTCCTTCCCATTTGAACCTTTTCTTCCTATTTCTTAGTATGTATTATACATTTTGGTCCTTATTTACCCCTTTCAGTTTCTCACACCAGAGAAACAATGTGATGTTTAAACATGTGTGAAAGGAAAGGAGGGAAAAGAAAAAAAGAGAGAAACTAGAAAGAAAAAATGGAGACAAATCTTTGTAAATAAGAGGGGAAGAGGGGCTGAAGGAAGTGGAGGGGATTGGGGGAAAAAGAAAAATCAAGATATATTATGAACAGGTATAAATTCCTTATGATTAGTGTGATCATTATGTATATCTAAAGTGCACCAATAAAGTTAATTAAAAAACAAAAGAAATATCTGGATGCCAGTAATAGCGCACTAGTTGTGAAAAACCAAAAAAACACATAGTACCTGTGTGTTACTTATGATTGTACCTGTGTCTTCTGTAAGATGAATTCATAGAAATTAAAATAAAATGTAATTGATATTACAAAAAGAAGAGTTTTCAATGCCTGAAGTGTAAGGAAAAGCTAATATTATGATTTCTGGTCGTCACTGGTAAGGCTCATGGAGAACAGAGACCTCCTGCCCGTCCCCCATTTTGGTCTATTTAAACTCAATTATACACAGTCTTCCTGGTAAGTGTCTTTTTCTATTGCTAACAAGGCAGCTTAACACACAAACATAAAATTCTCATGTGTACTCATCATTATATACTTTACTTTTATGTACATGTTAGATATGAACATATTGCTGTTTTAAATTTAACACATAAAAACATGTACACTGTAATTTATGGGTGATTTATTTTGATTCTACTCAGTTCCCTTATGAAATGGGTTCAGGACTCAATCTCAGTTAAAATGTGACTTCCAAGGCCAAAAATCTTCTTCAGCAGCCACTAGATAATGTTAGGTAGAAATGGCTCATCTACAAGAGGCTTAAGTCCTTTAAAGAATATCGAATAGGCAGATCAGAATGTCAGACCTTAGAAATGTACACTATGATTCACAGTTATTCAAAAGCTCGGAAGATGAAAGTAGTATACGAGGTAAACCAAGAAGAAACAATAGAGACTTGAGGTGTTTGGGGGCAGAGAGAAGACTGAGATCCGCAGATAGGAAACATTGTCAGAGTCATTGTAAAAGCCAGGCCTATCCTAGACCTAACACTGTTATTGTGTGTAAGGAGTATGACCTTGGGTAATGGGGGTCAATTGAAGTCAATTGAAGCAAGAAGATAATGGGAGATTTGGAGAGAGAAAACCAGGATCCCTCTGCGTTGGCGTGGTTGGGCTTAGGTCCCGTGCTCTAAGGTTTGGGTGTCACCTGTCTAACTAACAAGAGGCTCCAGACAGTAATCGTTGAGGAAAAGCAGGGCCCTGCGGATGTGTAAGAAGCTTTCTCAGAGTAACGTTGGGCCATGAACGGAGGGGAGGGTGGGAAGAGTTCTGGGTAAGGGAAGTTCACAGACAGAGGGAACAGGCAGCCAGGGCACCTGGAGGAGGCCGGGCCAAGTCAGAATGGTTCAGTGAAGGACGAGTCCATGACAGAGGTCAGGACAGCTGAAGGCTCAGTAAATAAAGGCCTCATTAGATTGGCTGTTTAAAGTTACAATTAATGGTGCTTGCAAGAGTATGCCTGCTACATACCCCGAGCTCTTAACAGCCCTCTTCTACACACTTTCCTGATTGTAACCCCACAGGTTGATCTCAACTTGGCTGAGATGTAGTCATTTTTGTGTATAAAAGACCCTAGATCTTCTTTGGCAACCTTTTCAGGCCCTGTCCCAGGTTCATTTTTGTGGGAGTTTTTTGCTTTCACTTTACAATAAATGCTGCTTTCTGCTCTCGCTTTACAATAAATACTTTTGCTCAGTCCTCTTTTAACTCCTTACCTTGTAATTCTTTCTGAGTTGAGATAAGAACCCATCAGTTGGACAGTAATGCAATAACTGTTTCCTTGGTGGTACAATCAGGTAAAAAACGGTATATATTGTAGGAGTATTAACTTGTAATAAAATGAATAAACTTATCAGAATAGGCAGAATAGGCTCTAACTCTTTATATCTTATTTTTCTATTACTAGCATCAAAATTAAGACTTATAAGTGCTAATTTATATAGCTTCTGTTATTATAATGTTTTCTTTATGTATTATGCTTATGTTCATTTCATGTCTTCAAGTGTAAAGAGTAAAATTTTGCCTTTATTTTAAAGAGCTAACATTAACATATACTCTAGAATGGGGTTCACTGATATTACACAAACGCCTATACTTTCAAAAATATTTTCCCCAATAATAATCCACTTACAAATGATGGACAATTTGTAAATATAAAACTTCCCTGATATTTGTTTAAATGACATTAAATTGAGATGAATTCAAAGATTTTCTAACCTGGAGATGAAGATGAGAAATTCTTCAACACATGTTACGGTTAAAGCCAAAAAGTGAGTCATTTTGGACATTAAAAATTTTAAGTTTTTGGCATATACCTAAGAAGTTACAACAAATAATTAGGCACAAAATAGGTAACAGCTGCATAGGCTTTAGTTTCAAAGCTAGTTGCAGTAAATATAAAGGACTTCTCTCATGACATTTTAGTATTTTTCCAAGAATGTGACCAGAAATAGAGTATTTATCAATAGTTAGTGCAATGAGTATCAGAATCATGTGTTTTTATAAATTCTAATGTTTTATTATGAGCTAGATGCATAACCACTGGTTCAATATTTCCTGTTAGTTGATGGCTAATGAGGGAGTGAAAGACAAAAGTTAACAAAATTCATGTAGAAATGCAATATATTCACTCCCAATGTTCCAAATGATGTTGAAAACATATTGTCATAGAACAAATCATTGATACATTCTTCTAAGGTAATGAGTTCTGTCTTTTATTATCTTTGTTATCTTGGAAATTACAATAGCCCCAATGACCTAGAACGATGGCTATATCTATTTTCCTTTCATGAAATACATGTCTCAGATAGATCCTTCATGTATTTAAAGTTGATTATAAAAATTTTAGTAATCCTAATATAATGCAGCAGCTTTTAAATGAACTTAGCTATCAGAGGGAACATAGTCCTTATGAGATAGGAAAATAGTAACAAAAGGAATGCTGTAAATCTACTTTACCTCCATTTCTTTTGCTTACAAAATGTTAAGAAAACACTACCATTCCAACAGAAGAATCACAAATTCATGATCATGTAAGAGAGGAATGTTTATTATCCATTTTAACTATAATTTTAATTAAAATGTACACAGGTTGAATTGTTTAACCAAGGGCATGTAAACACTTCCAAACTAAACCATTATCTAACTCTTGAAGATAAAAAGTCATGTTTAAAGATATCTCTAAAATCAAATAACTCCACATGTTTTATATTGATTTCTTTTTAAAATGTGATCAAAGATTATTTTTATTTTTCTGTTTTTAGTTCAGGTTGGATGTTCATTTGAAGAACTTTGGCATTGTATGGTTTAGGCTATGTGTTTCAAAATATGGTTTTGATTGACATCCTTGAGGCAAGGAAGAAATGGTCACTTAACTGGAAATTGCACAATAACCCAACATTCATGTCTGAAGATGATTGGAAGAACTGACTGTAAGCTGAGCTTTTCAGCTGTAAAGTCATGTGCTGACAGCGTTTTTAGAATGTTTTTTGACAAAGAAGTCTACACTTTTGTTCCTTGTATAATATTCACTTTAATGTCTGATATTTTAAATTTATTTCTTCTATGTTATTACTTTTTGTGTATTGTCAGTAATATACATGACTCCTTAAGTGATCAGACATGAATGAGGTTTTATCTAAATGCATAAAATATCAGTACATAAAGCAAAAATCCAAACTTGTGTTCTAAAGCTGTAATTGCTCTTCTGTAAAATACTCCATTATCTTGCTATTTTGTATTATCATGACATCAATTCATATACTACCCAATATTTTATCCAAATTTTCCTTTTTCTTTATTCAATGATATTATCACATTATTATCAGAAAAAAAATTGAAACACCTTAAAATAATATTATAGTAAATTGGCATAAAGTATATATTATTATACAAAATAGCAAAAATAAGATTAAATTCAGGCACTTAATAAATAAAAAATAATTGAGGAGGTGCTCTTCATCAACAAGTTTATCAATCTGAACATTGACATTTATCTCAGTATGCATTTTCATTTAATGTTTAAAGCAAAATTACTTCTGAAAGTCCTTTGTAGAATTTCCTTTGAAAATCTATCTTCAGTCTCTATATGACCTACTTTATTTTTTATTAGACTTTTTGTGTATATTCTCTATTATTACATAAGATTCAGGACAACAAAATTTTTTTCATTCTCCATGTTGGTCTCTATTTTATCTTCAGGGATGATAACTATTCTTGGTAATAATTCAATAGTTTTGAATATATTATTTTTTTTTATGTATGTACTGGGAGTCAAACTCAGGTCCTCATGCTTGCCAGCAGGCACTTGTGCCACTGAGTGATATCACCAGCCCCTTTTTTTCCTTTATGTGGGTACTGGGAGTTGAACTCAGGACCTCATGCTTGTCAGGCAGGTGCTTGCTCCACTGAGCCATCTCACTGGCCCTGAATATATTATTTTAAATAAAGAAACTATTTAAAAAGATTGTAGCTTAAAACTTCCATTACAAAAATTGCATTTTTACTGTAGGAACTCTTTAAGGTATTCAGTTCTGTTAGTTATTATTCACATGAACATATTAAGGAAAACAGAAGAAAAACAGATAGGTTAAGATATTTTTAAACTTTGTAGCTTTTAGAGTTTAACTACTCTAAATCATTTTTTTCAGTTACAATGGCCAAAGTCCATGTATTCTTCACAGAATATGGTCCCGTGATACATCAAGAAGGTGCGCTATTCTCCTCCCTATATTTTATTGCTATCTGTTAACATTTATTCTGCAAGTGTTGATGCATAAATGTAAGTTTGTTATGTAATAACAGGAAGGACTCGTATTTCTTTCTCAAATTATCTTTAAAATTTTTGTTGCCTAAGACTTCAAGCATTTATAGAGATCCATTCTTAACAATAGAAATAACAAACTAAAAATAGAAATTCCATTCATCCCAGCTATTTCTCTTCTAGGTATCTTCCCAAAAGAGTAAAGACATATTACAGTGACACATCCATACCCATGTTTACAGCGGCAAAACTCATACTAACTAAAGTTTGGAAACACCAAACATGTCCATCAACAGATGAATAGATAAAGAAAGTCTGGTATTTATACCGGTATTTATAGCAATGGGGTATACCAACAAAGAGCTACCCGGCCATAAAGATATTAAACCTGATTCATTTGTAGGAAACTTGATGCACCTTGAGACTCTAATATTGAGTGAAATAAATCAGACACACAAGTTTAAATATTGCATGGTTTCTCTATAACAAATACCCAAAATATAAATAACAGCAAAATAAAAGATAGATAATAAGAAGTAGGGAGACAGATCTTTTGCAAAAGGGAAGAGAAGTGAGAGATAAAGAGAAAAGGGAGGGTGGGAAGGCCAGGGGATAAAAAAGAATTAAAAACTGTTATGTATAGGCACCAACTCCTCACAAGGAATCCAATCATTATGTACTGCAAGCATGCACAATAAAAATATAAGAACTGAAAAAAAAGAACTAACAATTCAGTTTGTCCTTACATGTAACAATATCATCAGCTAATGATAAAGCAGCATTACGAGAGATCATTAAGTAAAAAAAGCATTACAGTTTTACAGATGACTAAATGTAAACTATTTTATCTTACACTGATGAATCCTCACACTAATAACATAACATGTATAATATTACATGACTCACCGTACACCTGTACAGAGCTCATTTCATCACCTTATTAACTCTAATGATATTTTTGAAGGGAGAGGGACATATAACTACTTTACAAATGTGAAAGTTAAGTCTTATGAGTTTGGTTGAAATATCCCAATGTCATATACTCAAAATGATGCAGTGGAGAGCTCACACACTAAATGAGTTTGACTCCAAAGACTTAAACACCATTTTGTACAAAGCAGTACTCTTTTCAGACTTTAGTGGTTATCAGTCTTGCTATATACATTTTCTTTATAAGTATACTCATTTGCTCAAATAAATCCCATAAGGAAAATAGCCAACAAACAAGACTTTTTGTTTAATGTTTTTTAGATGATTTGTATATGCTTTGTTTCTATTTCTTTATTTCATACCAACAAAATTTATTAGGTATGATAAGTAATTCTCGACCATCATTAAATGCACTAGTGCATAGTAATCCAAAATGAATTTTTAGGTTTACTTACCACATTTACACTGGAAAATATTTGAAACAAAACCATTCTGGAGAATCACCTCCATCCTCCCACCTCTAACCTCATGGGGCCAAGGAAAAGTATTGTTCAAACAAGAGTAAGAAGAATGGATACAGTCCCACATATAGGATACAAGTAATGTAAGTCTGTTTAGGACTCTTCATTAAAACATATTTGGAAAATAAAAACATACAAATGAAACTTTGATTATTTCAAACAGCCTGGCACAATTCATTACTAAAAGAAAAGTTGTATAGAAAGAGTCAATATGGTTAGGGATGGTGGCACTGTAACCACAGGAAATGAACAACACTAAGTCTAAATTGTGTAATTTAACAGTGGTTGGTTCAGAAGAGACAATTTAGGAAACTGAGAATCATCTCCATTCTTGATGAAAGAGAGCAACAGGAACCACACTTACTCCTTTGCTGATGCTGTCCAGTGAACACTGAGGAGAGCCCACAAATGAAGCAGATGATATCAGAGGCCACATTGTATCACGGAGGCACAGCCTGTGGTTTTCCCTCTATATTCAATTTCTGTTAGAAGGCTCGGGTTAAACGGGTAGGGTTAGGAGCCAAAAGTATAAGCTAAAATAATGCGGATGTTCCGTAGCCTCAACATAATGTATCCTAACTAAATCAAGTACTAATTTGGGGATTCAGATTTAGGATTATAATCTCACTTGCTCATCTCTTTCCTCTCATTCTACAGAGAAGTTTTTTTCTTTTTCTTAGTTTGTAAAAATCAGAGAGTTTGAAGGGTTAAGAAATATTTCAATGATGATTATAGAGTTTGCTTTTCCTTGTTTTGCCTATCTTGAATTAAATCTGATAACTTTTTCTTACTGAATTTACATTTGCTGCTTTCTTTTCAAAGCATGCATCTTTTTTTGATTAACAGAGATTTCTGTCTACATATTTACTTGTACAAAATAGGAAACAGTTATCAATGCTAATCCACACAGCCAAAAATTTAGCTATCATTGAGTGCACAGGTGTAGTCCATAATTTTTTCCTTGTATTTATCTTTGCAATGATGCTGCCGTATATTTACCATCATATCAACGTTAGATTTCTTTTGCCTGTAGCAATTGAGGACAGTGAAGAGAGTGAGGTAGATAGAACACATTTTGAGCAAATCCAGACTATATCATGAAATGCAGTATTTTATGAAATTGGAAAGATTAAGAGAAAAATGCTACTCCAAAGCTGAGATACTTTGGATCTGCAATGGCTCCCAATAAAGGCTTGTTTCCTAGCATAGTACTACTGGATTATAGTGGAGCTTTTAAAAGGTGTACCTACTTGGAATTTGTCCAATAATTGAGGGTATGTCTTTGTAGGGGCTATAGGCATGTGAACCCCTTCCTATTCCTCACTCTCTTTTGCCTCTCAGCCATTCGGTGAGCGGTTTTGTAAAACATGTGATTCTGCTTCTTTCTGCTGCCTCACCCCAGGCCTAGGGTAACAAAGTCTGTTTACCATGGACTGGGACTTCTGAAACTGAGCCAAGATCTGTATTTTTCTCTTCATATGTTGATTACATTAGGTATTTGTTACACTGGCAGAAAACTAATTAACACAAAATTATTTATTCCACTCTTGAGAACACTGAAGGTGAGAGAACCATGATGTCAATACTTGGTGGTAGGAGAGTCAAAAAATGAATCAAGGATTCTAGTCACTGACATGGCCCTCTCTAGCTTTCATTATATGGCACACATTTGAATGGAGCACTGTGATTTTAACCTGCTTTGCTTCTTCGATAAACTGAGGAAAATTAGCCTTAAATATAAAGAAGATATTAAATAAACAGATGGATGAACCAATGTGACAGAAGAACAATAGCACCAATAGGTAAATTTGATTTGAAACAATACAAATAGATTTCATTTTCAATTCACTCCACCCAATATTTTTGCTTTCATATTTTCTCTTTCATATTTTGTCTTATCCAATCCTAATTATTTGCTAATTTCTTCTTATGTCTAGGTGCAAGATACAAGTTTCCACATTCACATATAAATTTAGATAGTCTATACCACAGACATTATTCAATATTCTAGGGAGTAAGTACCATATAAAACTGAAAAACCATTCCTTCTTATACATCTTTTGTCTTTTGGGGGAAGTGATAATAATAAACATATAACCTAATGGTAGGCATTCCCTATTTGTCACTGTTTTAAGCACTAGAATAACATCAAATTACTAATATTATCTACATTTTTATGATTCAGGAAACTGAAGAATAGAATGGTAAAGTAAAACAGCCCAAGGTTACATCTTTAGTAAAGAGCAAACTAAGGAAATATGACATAAAATCTGTTTATAAATAATCTTTAAGGCCAGTGATATAGCTGAGCAGCGTAAGTGCCTGCCTGGCAAGCGTGAGGTCCTGAGTTCGGTTCTCGGTCGCACATAAAGAAAAAAAAAAACTTTCTTGATGGTTATGCTATGCAGTTTAATGTAATGAAGGTTCTGAGGAAGAAAGAAAAAAAGAAGAAAGAAGAAAGAAAGAAAAGAAAGAAAGAAAGAAAGAAAGAAAGAAAGAAAGAAAGAAAGAAAGAAAGAAAAGAGAGAGAGAGGAGGTCATTAACAGACATGATTATATGGCAGACAAGGAGGGTATTTTCATTTAAAGGCATCGAGTAATATTTCACTGAGATGAGAGAACTAGACATGCAAATATGTGGGAAGAACTTTGAGGAAACTGTAAAGCACACAAAGTGTGCTTGCTTCGGCAGAACATACACAAAGACTACTAAGGCAAAGTGATGGATATGTGTCCTGTCTTTAAGGAACAAAGAAGACAGTGTCACCTATTTGGAGTAAAAGGGACATGGTGAATGACTGTTATGCTTTATATCTAGATGTGTCCAAAAACCTCATGTGCTCAAAGATGGGGCTTTTGGAAAGTGATTGGGTCACGTGGGGATGGCACTCATGGGCGGATTAGTCCAGTGATGAGTTTACAGCTAAATATGATTGTGAGGAGGTAAAGCCTGGTTGGAGGAGGGGGTCTGGTGAGTCTCTCTCCCTCTCTGCCCCCTTTATCTCACTCTGTGCTTTCTGCCTCGTGCCAGGCAGGGATTTTTCATCTGCTATACCCCTCTACTATGTCACCCTACCTTGGTGTCTGAGAACTATGGACTGAAACCTCTGCAAACTGTGGGCTACAATAAACCTTTCTTCCTTTAAATTGTGGGTGTCCAGTATAGTGTCCCAGTGATGAAAGAGTGACTAAAAAAATGACTGAACAGTGGTGAGCAGGGAACAGAGTATGTCAGACTTTGGATTTTACTGTATTTTTTAGGAGGTGATAAAAAATTGAAAAGGAATATTGAAGCCTGGGGATATAGCTTAGAGGCACAGTGCCGGCCTGGCAAGCGTGAGGTCGTGAGTTCGATTCCCGGTACAAAAAAAAAAAAAAAGGAATATTGAAAAGGAAATGACATGTTCAGATTAAAAGGATTATTAGGATTATTCTAAAAAATGTGACAATTGTTAAAATTTTTAAAAAGAAGAATTAATTAAGATGGGAGAGATGGAGATGGGAGAGGATGGGAGAGGATGCCTAGGGTTTTAGTAGTGGAGGTGGTGAGGGAAATTTTAAATATTATATATAAGATTCCCTGGATGTTGAAAGTGGGTTGTGAAGAAAGAATGAAGTTAGGCCTGGCATTAATGTGTGTGTCTTTGGCACGTAGGCAAGATGCAGTGAGAGATAGCAATGGGAAAATCCAGGAAGGAGCAGATTAAGCGTAGGACAAACAATAACTATGAGCAAGATCCTTGTCATTCTCAATCTGTCTAATTTTAGTGGTGACCTCTACTACTTGAAATAGAGACAGAAAAAACTAATTTTTCCATTTACTTTAATAAATTTAAATCTAACTTTTAAAACTGCTACTAAATTTAGTTATTGAAAAACTTTATGTATGTTTGCATTAACTTGGTTGGTAAACCTACATTTTTAACAGTAAATTTTATGAAATCCAAATACTGATCCAGTAATTTAACGGAAATTTAGCATCTTCATTGAGGCATGTTTTAAGTGTAAAATACAGTACATAATGGATTTCAGACTTATTATAAAAACGGACTAAAATATCTAAATGACTTTATATTTATTATAAATTAAAATGATAGTAGGTCAGATACATTGGTTTAAATAAATGTTCTATCTAAATTAAACTCTGCTGTTGGTGGATATGTTAACTGAGTTTAGGAATCATTCCTTACCATATATTAACATATATCAAAGTTTCATGTATACCTTAGACATATAAAATTTTGTCAGTTATTCCTCAATAAATCTGAGGAACGATATAATGAGATAAACTTATGCTCACATGTTTAATTTTACTTTTTAATGTCTACTAAAAATTTTAACTGAATATGTGGCATGTGTTATATTTCTATTGGATAGTGCTTTGTTAGATAATCAAGAGTTAATGTTGAGTAGATGATTGGGTAATATAAGTCTTGAGTTTGTTAGAGAGATTGCAATTGAAGATATGAATTTGGATGGTAAAGGTATGGTGTTGAATTCTTGCTTCGGAATCAGTCCACTAGAGAGTGAGTTTATATCAAAGGATTAGCATCTCCAGGTAGGGGAAAGTCAGGATCTGGAGATGACCTGGCTCCTTCGAAGTTTGCTTCGTTGATTTTGTCGTCGCACATAAGGCAAAAGGAGGATCAGATCTTTCATCTTCTCAGTTTTCATACAATCTTAGAAAAACAGATAGATACTTGAATCTTTATCAAACTAATCCATCAATTTTGCTAGACAAATATTAGAGAGAATTATCCTTGAACATTTTCATTTCGTAAAGTTTCCAGATACGTAATGATATATCCAGATTGGAGATTATATATTTCAGTTTATAATTTAGCACTGATTCCAGTATGTTTCAGTAGTTACCATCTTACTAGTCTGATTTAATGATTAACAGTGTCACCTTTTACTCTAAAATGCTTTCCAGGGTGCATAATAAATTATGTATTTATTCACCCAAATTATTTCACTTTATTTTTTCTGTGAAGCATACAGTTTTTTTTGTTGTTTGTTTTCTTTGTCTTTCTTTCTTTTCTGTTTGGTTTGGCTTCCCGATTTGGTTTTTATTTATTTATTCTCACTTTGCTCTATATTGTATTTGCTGAGTATAGGTTGCTATGGTTTATATCTAGATGTCCCTCCAAAGCCTTACATGGTGACAGGTGGGGCTTTTTGGAGGTCCCTAGAATTAGGGTGTGTGATGTTGGGATCAAGGACTTCATGCTGGGATTGATTCATGGTGTGATGCTAAGATAAAGAGTGCCCCACACTGGGTGTGAGTGTTACCCACCCTAAGCGTAGATAGTCTGGATAAGATATAGGGGACAGAAAGAGAGTGGCTGGTCATATATTGTTGCTTTGCTACTTTGCTGCTTCCCTGCTTTCTGCTCACCATGTACTATTTCTTCTCCACCATCGTACCCTGCCTTGGAGCTAGCCAACTATGAACTGAAACCTCTAAAAACTGTAGGCTACAATAAATCTTTCCTCCTTTAATTTAGGGTGTTGGGTATTTTTCTCAGCAATGAGAAATGTAACTATGACATAGGTCGTATTTTTTTCTGTGTTCATCTTCAGCATATCATTTCAGCATATTGCTTTTAGGACTATATAATTTCTCATTTCGAATCAATTTTATCAGTGTTGTTCCTGATTTTCCAAAGCAACACTCTAATCCAATCAATATTCCACCCTACTTCAGAATGATCTTTCTAAAACACTACCTGCTAAGAATTAAAAAATAAGTAAATGTAAAGGATTTAGGATGGTAGAAAGGAAAAGTTTAAATATAAGGCAGAAGGTGTTTATATTGGGGATCAATCTTGATGACTACACAGGCATTCATTCAGGGAGAAGTCCATTCAAAAACATTGATGAAGAAAATAATGGTGAAACCAAAAGAATGATATGTATCTCTGAGGTACTTAACTATTCCACTAATCTTGAAATTTAAAAGGCCCTTCTGAGATGAATACTGTTTTTTCTTTTTAAGAATGATTTTGTCATCTCAAAAGATGCTAAGTGGCTGGTGAGATGGCTCAGCAGCGTAAGCGCTGCCTGGCAAGCACGAGGGCCCGAGTTCGACTCCCAGAACCCACAAAAAAAAAAAAGGGGCCAGTGAGATAGCTCAGCAGCACAAGCACCTGCCTGGCAAGTGCAAGGTCCTGAGTTCGACTCCCAGTACCCACATAAAAAAAAAAGTAGAAAAGATAAGTAAATCCATTGTGTTAATTGATATTTTGATAATATCATCTAAAACACATCACCAGCTTAATAAATATTTCTAGTGAAAAGATTTCTAGATTGCTTAATATTACATGGAATATTCTTGAGTTACATGCCATGTTTGGATAAATTCCAAGAATCTCAATTCTCTCTGAAGACAGGCAAAACTGGTAATTTTTCCAACTCTTTCATTCTTCATTTTATTTTTTTTGCATGTGTACTATTTTGAAATAATTTATAGAGCACTCTTGTTTAGCCTTCATTTTATTTAGTAGCTTTTATTCCCTATATTTTAACTATTCTTAACGGCAATATTTTTTGGTCAGGAAAGCTATGAAATTCTAGAAGACTAGGGGAACACAAAATAAGGAAAAATGTAACCTGCCGATTTTATACACCAAACAAAGGTCATGAATTCTTTTTTGTGAGTATAATATACAAGTTTGGCATATTATGAAAAAATGGATACATTTTCAATTGTTAATTTGATGTTTTAAGTAATGCTTTTAGATCCAGCAATTCTTGGCATAAAAAGATGCTAGTTGTAGTAACATCTTCCAAATATATGAACAAAGGCAGCAATCATCAATGAGGTCATTTTCATAAGCGTATAAGTATAATGAGTTGGAATCTGGACATACAGGTTGCCCAAGAGTAGAGTTTTTGCATCATTTGCTTCTTTTTATTGACAAATAGAACAACACCTGACATACTATAAGCATTAAATTACACACTAATGGGCCGGTGAGATGGTTCAGCAGCGTAAGCGCCTGCCTGGCAAGCGCGAGGGCCCGAGTTCGACTCCCGGAACCCACATACAAAAAAGGGGCCGGTGATATCGCTCAGCGGCACGGGCGCCTGCTGGCGCGCGAGGTCCTGAGGTCGACCCCCCCGTACCCACAAAAAAAAATAATAATAAATAAATAAATTACACACTAATGAATGAACTCATGGATAAGAAGCCACAATGAGTTCATATCTCAGGCCTTAGTTTCCTCATGTGTAGTTAAATATTCATATCTACTACACCTTCCTTTCCGTGATTTATCAAAAAGCAGCACTAAATGTTCTTTCTTGTTGTCTTTTGCAGCACAACATTCTTCCTTCTTTCTCCTTAAATTATTTTTCTTTTTTACCATTTTTGTCATTATTCCCTTCTTTCCTATTTTATGAACTTGAAGAAAGGTGTTTTGATGCTCTTTCCAGTGTGAGTGGTGTAAGTTTTTCTTGCCTGGGAGTAGGAGATCAATAACAGTGCTCTAGAAAGGGGCAAACAAAGAGTCTTTTCTTGTCATTTGGAGAACGCACAGAACACAGAAATGAATTCACACTGGAAAGTCTACTAGTGTCATAGCACAGAGAGGCTTTGAGCTATTACTTTCTCATACTTCTCATCTGCTGTCTATTTTTGTCTCACAAAGCTCTAGCAAATTGTATGCGTCTGTCTTGAAACTGAACTCTTTCTCTGATACCTTTTGTTCTATTTGTCTTACTCCATTAAGGCTGTTTAACGTTATGGAATCCTGCAGTTAGGCTTCTGATTGTCTTCCTACTTTTAAGATGGTCTAGGATGGAATTTGGGCCACTCTTTCTGCATCCTTTTTCCCACTGACCCTTCCAAAGTTCAGCAGTTAATGACATGTATATTTATGTTAGATATTCATTTTTATAATAATAAAGCAAAAAATGAAAACACGAAGGAATCATTTGTTACCTTTCAGTGGTTAAATTTTAGTTGTTGTACTTCTATTTTTTGAGAGATATATTAAGGGCACTCGCTGTATCCCTGATGTCATGTCATATATTAAATATGTACTTCTTTGTTTTCTAAAGATGATTCCCCTTATGCCGACGTCAGATATGTGGGCCAGATTTAAACCTGGAAACAACACGACCAGAATGTTTGATGAAAAGAACAAACAAGTACTAGTTAATGTGTAATGGAAGACTTAAAATGCTCAAATGATGTCTAAGAATAAAGGTAAAATGATTTCTTGTAAGTGAATACATGTGACTGACAAGCTCTACACCCATCAATTTCCTGCACTTTTTATGTAATTTCAAAAAATTGCATGTTCTTTTCTTTCTTACTCCACTTGCTGTCTCAGTAGTAAATGTTCTCTTTTTTTCTTAAAAATAAATAAGAAGTCATCAGTTCTTTTATAAAGAATCATAAGAGAGGGTTCTTCTAATCTTTTATGTGATTGTAAAAAACATATATTTTGATTTGGTTTATTTGGTGTATAAATGCCCTCTTGATTATTTTCTAATAGCTATTTTTTCTTCTTATCTTTCTTTCCTTTTATTCTTGCTACTTTCACTCTGGTTTTAATCCTTATTACCATGCTTTTACTTGATTGCTATAAATTCCTTAATGTTTTTTTCTCTAGTACAAGTGTTCTTTTTCATCTTTTATATTTTCATTCTATCCAGCACTGAAACTCTAGAGCCACTTTCTCCTAAAGACACTTATATCCCATTATTGTGTATTCAAGATTATCTTTTAGTTCTGTAGAAGCCAACTTTTCAAGCTATATGCCATTGATTAAAGCTATATTTCTAGCCTGTCTTAGAAGACCTTGAAACAAATATTTGAGTGCAGTACCTTGGAATGATCCGTGAGACATCAGTAGGGAGTGACATTTGAGATGGAAAATGAAAAGCACTCAATAAAGGGTACATTATCAATAAAGGTACTATTGTGTGCAACTGTAGCATTTTAATCCTAGGTGGGTGTGGGGCTCAGTACAGGACATGTGCCTCAGTGTTTTCCCACTCATGGAGTAAAAAATGGGACCCTCTTCCATGCAATGGATGAAACTAATAGTAACTTAGGAAGTGTTCAACCTTTGTAGCTTCTGTGCTAGGTCCATTTACATCCATTATTTCACTTAATATCATAGAAAACATTTAAGGGTAAAATTATTACTATCACTGTGTCATAAAATTTGCAGATTGAGCTCCCTGCTCAAAGACAAACTGACATTAAAATTTAAACACACATCTGTTAGTCAACTATGTGACAATATTTTACCACTATACGCTGTGCACTGGCTTTGTAAATCAGACTGAAATCGTCACTGGAATTATAGGAGATGACTGTCGGTGATGTTAATTCCTGTAATACTCAGTGACTGTACATGTGATCTGCTGGTGCATCAAATGACTTGTAATGTCTCCTCATATTCTGAACTTATTTGGTCATCAGTCTTAGCCTTTCTTGCTTTAAATAAAAGTTTCATTTGCCCGGTGATACCTGTATATTATTTATAACAAACAACAATTTTACTCATGTTCTAGATATAGAACAATATTGTATATTATCATTTATAATAACTTTTTCTTCTGTATCTTACTAAAATTTTATCTATCACTATATATATGTCCTCTTCAATACAAAATTTTTAAACATTCATTATTATCTTACCATCATTCTTTTGAGTTGATCACATATATTTTCTAAGTAGTTTTTAACTCAAGGACCCTAGAAAATATCCACCTACAAATATATATGCTCAATATAATCTTATACATATATCTTACTAAATATATTAAAATTTAACTAGAGTATAATCTTAAGAATTCATAGCTTTCTTGAATTTTTGGCAGTGTTATTAAAATAAACTTATAAAATATTTTAAGGAAATTCACATATTTTATTTTTGGCAGCAAGAATGCACTGTGCATTTTGGTAGCAGTCATTTCCTACAGGTATACGGGAGCAATGAAGTAAGTGCATGAAAAGACGTATGATCAAATGATTAATAGATGTACACAAAATCTTTAAAGGCCTTGGCTCCCTTCCTCTGCTTAACAATGCATGTGCTATTTAGAAGATAATGCAAATATTCCCACATTAATTCACCACACTACACTTTAAACATATGAAAAATTGTTAAATGGGGTGAAAAATGCAAGACATTTTAAAATTAAGCTATTATGCTAAGTATATGCAAATATTACTCACCAAAATAAAAACTTTTTAAATGTTTCATTTGAAATGTTCACTTCATTAATATGTATATTCCTCTAAAATTCTGTGTTTAATAGTTATTCCAAGATAATATAATACATTATATATATATGTATATATGTATATATACATATATATATATAATTAGTAATATAATTTTGCACTCTAGCATATGAGATATAAGGGAAAAGTTCTCAGATTTGTAATCACTCTTAAACAGTAATAAAATAAGCATAATATAGTTGTTTTCTTTTGTACTGTGCAATTTGGATGGTCAGCAAATATTATTTAATTCCTGAAAATAAATGGTAGTACGGGTTCACTGCACCCAACTTATCACCAAGAATAATTATTTTCCAGAACAAAGAGAAAGCAGACTTTCTTTGTAATGACATTATACAATATTTATTTCATTTCCTATCTCAATTTCTCTTTAGTTAGCCTAATGGTATAATCATGGTGTGGGAAAACAAGCTGAAATGTTATCACTATGAGGACAGACACTACTTAGTTTTTTTCTTGCATTCCTAAAAATTAAAATATTTCCTGAAGCATAATAAGTGCCTGATAAATATTATTTGAATGATTATTTATTGAAAAATGCACTGAAATATATGATTGATTAATTCCATTGGATGCATGATTTTAAAAGTGGTCCTTTCACTAAACAATTTAGATGAATTAATTCTTGCTCTCTTCACTCACGTATTTTTAAGTGAATATTTACTGAACTATTATATCTCATGTAATGCACTATTATGTTTCCCAGAGATACAGTACTGCACTGAATTTATAAATACTCACAATACCTATTATACACTTTGTTTCTTATTTACGCTTTTGGTTTCTCACACCAGAGAAACAATGCAGTATTTACCATGTGTGTCTGATTTGTTTCACTTAAGAGTATGGTCTCAAGGTGCATCCATTTACCTAAAAATGTCTCAAGTTTATCCTTCTTTATGGCTGAGTAGTACTCTATTGTACAAAAAAACCACATCTTTTTATCCATTCCTCGGTTGATGGGCATTTGGGTTATTTCCAAGATTTGGTTTAAAAGAAGGGGGAACTAGAGAGGGTGTGAGGGAAAGGAAGGAAGGGAAATTTTAAAAAAAGATAAAAGAAGGATAAAATGGAAACAAAATTTTATAAATAAGGAGTAAAAGAGGGTTCGTAGGGAGGGGACGGTACTGAGAAAAAAAAAAGAGGAACCAAGATATGTCATATACAGGTACAAATTCCCTATGATGAACATAATCATTATGTATATGTAAATTGCACCAATAAACTTAATAAAAAATTTACAAATATTCTTAGCATTACAGAATTTACAGTCGACCACAAGAGATACATATCTCACCTTCCATCCCCTAAAACAGTTATGATATATCTAGAGAGAAAAATAAAACAGAGAAATGGAATGCAGAAGAAAGAGATTTCATTTTGAGTTGGAAGGCTAAAGAAAGTGTCCCTAAGCGGGAGACCACTGAGTGAATACTCACTGAAATAGAGTGTGTCTGTAGCTCAAACCACTGAAAACGGGGACTGATGAGAGTCAGGCCCTAGAAGGAAGACGTGGAAGACAATCTCCATTTGCCCTCAAGGCTTTGCCCTCACCTTTGCCTATGCCTCATTTGTACAATATTTGGATATCACAGAGCTCAGAGAATTAGTTAACATACGCTAGATAATACTATAAATACTCCTTATCTTAACAGCTGCTGAAATTAACAACATAATTAATAGATATGAATGCAAAGTCTAATACCTAGATTGAAAAAAAAATTAGCAGAAGAAAGACAGTTTAATGAAATAACATAAAGTTATACAATATCCTGTACAAGCACTGGACGCCAAAATTCTCAGGTGCTAATGTACATTGCACTACTAGCAGTAGAACACCCTTATTAAAGAATGTTTGTCTCTTAGTGTACTCTGTGCCAGTCAAAGAAGACATATATCCTCTTTAGTTTCCAAAGGAACTGGCTCTGAAACAGGAAAAATTGCTTCAAAGGCTGAACTCTTAACTTTCGTACCACACTGCCTCTCAGCAGAAGCAACCCACATCTTCAACTGTAGTTCAAATTACCTTTGGACCAAATTAAAAGATTTCCTAAAATTTTTGTTCATATTTTATCTTATTTATTTTCTACTTGTGATGAGAAAAGATACAATGTTGGGTTTTAAGAGGTTTGGGTTTATATTATTTCCCTTTCATATTATGATATATATTGTAGTATATAATGTGGTGTCTAGTACATATAATATATTACTTTTACTGAACGGGCATACATTTATTTTTCTTTCACATATATGTACTTTATAAACTATTTTATTAATCGTGTTTGATAATGAAGTCAATAAAATAAAATACAGATAAATGAAACAAGGAAATACATTTTTCTGTAATGGCAACTTGTAGAGATAATCAACATTGAGATATTAGAATAATTTTCTATGTGTCTACCATATTACACAGCATGTAGACTTTGGAACCTGATTTCCCCCACTTCTTATGCCATCAACATGTTCTTATGCCAATATTTGTTAACAGTATTATCTGAATGACCAATGAGTATTCTACTGTATGAATGTATCATGCTGTAGTCAATAATGAACACATTATTTATCTACTACTTCTAGACTTTTAACTTTTTCTATTTATTTCTACTATAATTCTCTCAGTGTCAAACATGTGCAACCTTATTATTTCCTTAGGATACAGTCTTAGGTATTAATTATTGGGTCTTGGTGGATCAACATTTCCAGGCCTTGCTTTGAACATACTAGATACTGATATTGTTGCTATAGCTAGCTTCCTTCTGCACCTCTGTCAGTGGTTAAACTTTTCATCACTGAAGTTCACTTAGACTGAGAATGAAATATCAATTGCCAACACTAAAACACTGACTAAATTGAATCCTAAACTGAGGTAAGTACCAAAATTCCAAGATCCTCCCTGAAGATTCTCATCCCCCTCTGGGGATGTTCCAGTGACCCTGTCAGCTACCAGCCCATTCTGGGGATTGGTGGCATCTGGAGACATTGCCCATGTACTACCCAGGCCCCAGGAGCTGCCAGGCCCTGGTAACTAGCTGACATTGGATAAAATACCAATTCACAGAAGAGCAGTAGACCAAGCCCCTTATCTAACTAGTATGTTGTTTCCACTTTTCCCCTAGTATTCATCCTGAAAGCATTTCCTTCATGCTAAACCCTGTCTGAGAACAGGATTTCTTGTGAGACCAACCAGCAACAGGAATCCATCATGTGCCAAGCTCGGTGTTGTTTTATATCCATTGTATTGTTTAATCTCCTAGGTAATTTTATGAAATCAGTGATACTATTATTTCATTTTAAGGTAAAATAATCTTAACAGTTTAAACACCTTGTCTTAGGAAAAGTTATACAGCTAAGAGAGGCAGGATTGAAAACCAGAAATCTGACTCCAAAGCCCATGTTTAAAGCTATGCGCTACTCCTCAAAAGTATTCTTCCAGTCCCACACTGAACAACACACATTGATATCTTAGTATATTAGAACAGTGAACAATGCTCCACTCTCCTTTGTCCTCTAGGCAGATTTAGTTTTGTCTTCTAATTCTTCTTAATTGACTTAGAGTTAACTTTATATATGAACATGCTAACTAGACAGTAAGTTCTGTAAGGGAAGTTAATAGCATTACATCTAATATTTAAGGATGCTCTACAAGTAACCTGTATTTGAATAAATGAATGAAGTATTTACTTGTTTTCGTTTAGTCTTATTCATGCCAGATTAGACCCATGATTTGGTTGAGACAAGCTTCCATCTGATTTAGTCACCACGTAACAGATTCTTAAATCATCATATAATCATTTTTTCTTTCATGTTTACTAAGATAAAAATTGTACTATTTCATAAATGAAGAAATTTTATCCATAATAGGTTTATTTTGTTGCTGCTTTATATTAATTAAAATTTTTTTCTTAAACCCTACAGTTTTGATAGAGATTCCCTTACTTAAAATAAGTACAGATATTCCTGCAGTCTTTCAGTTCCTATATTTTGATCATAAATATTTTAAGTTTTGTCTTCCAGCTCATTTACATTACAAAAAGATAACAGCATTCTGGAAATAGCCAAGCACTTTATTATCTAATAGGATTTCAGATTTTAAAATAGAATTACATTAATAATAATATTTTATGCTTTTTCTTTTTTTTAATTTTTATATTAGTCATTGTACCAAATTTGAAAAAGACCTGAATTATATAACATTTTTGATTTGCCACCAAATTTTGCTTTGATACTTAAAATGATATTGCCATATTTTCCAACAGTACATTTCAAAAATAGTGTGTTAAGAAATTTAATGATAAATTTATTCTCAGGAGGTTAACAGTAAATTAATTATATGATAAGACTGAAAAGTAATTCTATTCAAGGATCATTCTTTTTTTTCTAAATCAGTGACTACTAATTATAATTCATAATCACCAGTCAATTTAGGGTGTTCAGTTGTAGAGAGGGAGAACAATTATTGTGCAGCAATAAAGCAAATTTTGCATAAAAATAAAATTATGTTTTTAAGAGAACTTGAGTTCAAACCTGAGGTAACAGAATTTGAAACAAAAACTGGCTTTGCTCCTGAACCTTCTTTAATTCACAGCCTTGAACTCAGTCCTATAATTTCCCCAAGTGTCGGCTGCAGAATTTTTCCCTGATGCCTAACTTCATATCAGGTATTGCACTTTTCATTATATGTATGTGTACTTTTCCAGTACTTCTACAGTAATTTAGGTAGTGTGTTTTTTGTAAATGAAGCAACCCAACAAAAGAATGAATGACATTGCAAATGTATTATTAAATGTTATCAGTTCAGAAAATGATATTTTTGCAAAGATAAATTTTACATATAAATAAAGCCATAGAAATACTTGTATGAATATTTCCCAACAAAGGCAAAATCTGGTTTTCTCCAATATAAAGTTGGAATTACATTTGAAATCACACTAATTTTTCAATAAAGTTATCAAGACTCAATACTAATCAAGGTCAGTGTATTAGTTTCCTGAGGCTGCTGTAACAAATTAGCACAAGCTAGATGTCTTAAAAGAAATGTATTTTTCCACCCTAGTTAAAGACCACAAGTCTGGCCTCAGGTGGTCAGGGTATAAACAGGCCAGTCTTCTTCAGGGGGGAAGTCCTTCACCTTCCAGCTTCTGTTGCTACAAGCGCTTCTTGTAGCACATCACTCAAAGTTCTGCCTCCAAAGTCAGGCTGACCTCTTCTCTCTCTAAAAGCCTTACTTCCTCTTGTTTATGAAGATACGTATGGTAGTATTTTGATACCATCTAGATTACTCCTGACAAAAGGTGCATCTTTATAGCTTGAATTTAATCACATATTTTGCATAGAATGTAAAATACATCCATTTACCATACAAGGCAATACAGATTCTCGGGCTTAAAATATGGTTATATCTGCTTACGCAACATTTTTCAGCAATTATCTAAAAATTATTTCTATTTAAGCTTTGAGATTATTTTAATCAATATAATGTGAGAATCTCGTCACTTAGCAGTGTAAGGGTAATGAAGTTAATTTAAAAGATGCTAGAAAATATGGTCACTCACAATTAAAATCTTTCATTTCCTTCATTTCATGTGACACTTAGATTAAAAATCCCTTCAACTGAGTGACCATTAAGCACCTTAGCTTTGGGATATTAATTTATGTTTTATACTTTATTTGATATAAAAGGAATTATGCGATCTTTTTTTCTAAAGGTAAAATAAACTACATTTACAGAAATATATTTTAGTAATGATGACATTGCTAAAAATACAATATGAAACAGGCTAATTATTTTTATATTAGCGAATTTTTTTTTCTTTTTTTTTTTGTGGGTACTGGGAGTCGACCTCAGGACCTCGTGCGACAGCAGGCACCTGTTCTGCTGAGCGATATCACTGGCCCTTTTTTCTTATGTGGGTTTTGGGAGTCGAACTCGGGGCCCTCACACTTGCCAGGCAGGCACTTACACTGCTGAGCTGTCTCACCGGCCCCCAATATTAGCAAATTTTAAAGTAATTTTATTGTTAAATTTATTTATTTAGTCATGGGGCTCAAACCCAGGGCCTTGTACTTGCTATGTAGGCACTCTACCACTGAGCTACATAGAGCCTCAGGCCCTCCAATTTTATTTTATTTTTTTAATTGCAGTTTAAATGCTTACCTCCATTCTTTTGGTTTTGTTGATAGGCCCTTGAACACAATGTTGATGAAAGCTAACGTCACTTGAGTAATAACAAAGACATTGTTAGCTATCTGGTTCATTAATTGAATCCTCACAGTCGTCACTATGGGTGGATCTATAGTTTTACAATTTTACATTATAATGAAATTAAGTCATAGACAGTTACTTGCTAAAATGTATTAGTCTATGATCTCCAGACAAAAGGAATGAATAGGATATACATAAAGATTTATCATAAAGATTTGGATGATACCATGATGGAGTCTGGCAGGCTGCCTGACCTGCAGAATGATTTGGCAAACTGGAGACCAGGTTAGCCAGCTGGTGTTTCAGATGGATTCCAAAGGCAGGAAGAAAGCCAGTGTCTCAGTTCCAAGGAATTTAGGTAAGATGAATTATCTCTTTCTGGGACAGAGAGGAAAGGAAATTTGTTAGCTTTTATTTTTTCAGGCCTTTACCTTATTAAGTAAGGCCCATCTACATTAGAGAGGACAGTGTGCTTGAGTTATTGCACTCATTTTAATGTTAAACTAACACCAATAAACATCATCCTTCAGAAAAATTTTCACAAATATCTCCCTCAAAGCCCAGTCAAGTTGGCACATAAAATTAACCATCACAGTTGCACGAAGAGTAAAGTGGATCAACTGAGGATTGAACCCAATCCGTCTCTAATGTATATGCTTTTTAGCTACTATGTTACACTGCATATTGATCTGCTTAAAACATCTGGACATGTGTGCATTTTCATGCTCCAGAATTGGTACGGTGAAAGTGTATGTAAAGACTATTTACTCATAAACTTCACAAAACTATTCATCCAAGATTGTAAACAAATTGTAACAAGTGGTTGTACATAAATGCATATCTGATTCTACTAGCTGATGTTTATATACAGTGCTTGTGTGTGTGTGTGTGTGTGTGTGTGTGTAAAAGTCTGGAACTGAGATGAACACTTATTTTTCACTAGAAATTCTTTCAGGAAAACCTGACATTATATTTATATTTGTATTTATATTTATATCTGTATCTGTATTTGTATTTGTATTTATCTATCTCTGTATTTATATGAGTATACTTTGAGTGTTACAATTGGCCAAGTCCTATTCTAACTTTTCTACTTTTCTCCACAGGGATATAATAGATCAGTAGCACTCTGTTTTATGTTATTGCATAAGCCTCTTTCTTCCTGGTCTCTTGCCTCAGACCTTGCTGTGCTACACTCTATTCTCCGTGCGGCATGCAGGCAATCCTTTCTTAAATATGATTTCATAGCATTACCAATCTTCTGAAAACTCTTCAGTGTCTTCCCATTTCCTTTAAAATTAGATTTAAATAAAATAAATTGCAATATAAATTCTTCAGACTCAAATTCTGAAAATGCTTCAGTGTCTTTTCATTGCTTTCACTATTAGATTTTAATGAAATATATTGCAATGGAATTCCTTCAGACTCTTAATCACAACCCCATATCATCTCCCATCAACCCGACCATTAAGTGAGATACTCCTTTAGTGTCAGGGTTCCACAGTGGCAAGCTGCTGTCTCTTGTTAAACCCTCCTTGCTGTCCCTTGACTTTTACATACCCTACTTGATATTGTCACTTACAGTACCTTTCATTATAATTACTAGGTTAGTTATTTTCTTACCACTAGACAGTACATTCTATTAGGCCATAGAAAGATTAAGCAAAGTCTCTTTTGTACTAAGAGCATCTAACTCAATACATGGGAAACAAAATTTTCAACAAGAAGTTTTTGAATGAGTAAATAACAATAGGTAGGCTGACTTTACACATACGGGTTTATACTCTGAAAGATATAAAAATTAAAAATCCATGACATAGTTTTTGGTTGACAATTTACCTACTTTTTTAGTTTAGTTCCCACTGATTCCTCTTTCTTCACCATAAATTCACCACATATTTCTCTCTATACATACTGAAGTCACTTCACTTCTTTAAGGGGGTGCCATGTTCACTCTTAACTCTAGCCTTTCCCTTATGCTACTTTTAATATTACTATGATCTTTAGTCTCGTTTTTTCTTCCATCTTTTAACCCTAAGGAAAAACAATCTGCATTTTTAACTTATTTCTAAATACTGACTATAATATATTCATAATCACTAGTTCAACATCAGCTTTCCCACTCAGTTTGCAGAGTCTACAAAGACAGGGACTAAGTGTCTCCTATTTACAAAGTATCCTTAATGCCACCTAGCATTGTGAAAGGTACAGTGTAAATCTCAGTAAGTATTTACTGAATTGAAGATAACTACAAAAATTATTTACGTGAACCATCTCCAAAATATTGGGATTGATGCTCAACTCAGGGTATACATTTTGTACATTAACTTCATAGAATAAAATGCATTTATAAATGCAGTAAAATTTAAAGAACAGAAGATAATGTGCTCTGGACTAGAAAATTGAGATTGAATAAGAATGCCTTGCTTTCAGGGATGTTCTAAAAATGCATTGAAAGGAATTTATTCTTATAAATTCTTCCTATAACTTGCATAATGTTAATTTTATGGTTATCTTAAATGTGCATCTCTATATTTGCAAATAAAGTATAGTCATCTCTCATTATTTGCAGGTATCAATTATAGGATTCCTGCAGAGCAGACAAAAAAATCCATGGATACTAATGTTTCTTATATAAAATTGCATGTTTTTTGCACATAACCTACATATATACTTTCATATACTTTAATTAATCTCTAGATTAGTTAAAATACCTAATACAATGTAAGTGCTATGTACAAAAATGTTATGTTGCATTGCTTATTGACTGGTGACAAGAAAAATATGTCTGTACATGTTAAGTACTTCATAATTATTTTGAAATATTTTTGATCTATGGTTGATTGAATCTATGGATGTGGAAACCAGAATGTAGTAGAACAACAGTATAGCTCTCTAGTCCTTGAACGATTCAAACTATTAACTTGGTTTATATTTGCCTTAGTTCATTTTTTAAAAGAAGACTTATAAAGAGAAATCTGAATATAATTAATCTTATTTAAATTGTAACCATTTATATCCATTTCTTATGTTTCCCAGACAAGTTTCAAAAATCCTTTAGAGGGCTGGTGAGATAGCTTAGCGGCATAAGCGCCTGCCCAGCAAGTACGAGGTCCTGAGTTCAACTCCCGGAACCCACGTGAAGGAGAAAAAGGGCCAGTGATATCGCTCAGCAGTGCAAGTGCTTGCTGGCAAGTGCAAGGTCCTGAGGTCGACTCCCGGTACCCACATATAAAAAAAAATCCTTTAGATACCCTTATGGAATCATCTATGCTAGGAATACTTATAACTTTAAAATATGTCACTTGTTTGTGTTGATGTGTTTGACCTCGTAAATACTACCTACCTCTAAGATTCTTAACAATGATGCATTTGGAGAAGTAGATGTATCTGGTCAAGAGAGGAGTTCTAAACTAAGATATGGAAACATACATCAATTCCAGATGGGTTATTTTTTAATGTGCTAGATGAGTTGAGAGCCCTTGGGATTGCAAATAGACTTTGACCTGGAACACGTTTGCTGAACTGAGATGAGGAAATTTATTGCCAGGTTTTAAAATAGAATTTATTACCTAATGTACACTAAATCTGCCTCAAAGTCTGCCCCATTTTACAAAGAAAGACTCTGGATAAAATGCTGGAAGTGACTTTAATACTTATAAAAATTTTCATTTCTTTTGTCATCTAAATCAAAAACTTCATATGAAATATTTCTAACAAAGTCAGTCAATAAATGCAGTCACTGGAGTATCAAAATTGTGAATATAAAATTTCAGATATTTCCTTTGAAATAATATTTGGTGTTGAGGAGCATCTTTTCCACCTGATACGGTTTGTGTCTAAATGTCCCCCCAAAGCCTCATGTGGTCATAGAGTTTTTTCAGAGGTGGCTGAATCTAGAGTGTGTGATTGATTCATAGCACAATTCTGCGATTAAGGGTGCTGGGCATATGGGTGGGTAATTCCTGGCTCAGTCCACTGATTGGATTGGCGTCACCATAATCCCAGTAGTCTGGATAAAATATAAGCGATAGAAAGAATCTCTCTCTTTCTGTCTTTCTCTTTCTTTCTCTCTCTCTCTCTGTCTCACTTGTTGCTTCTGCTGTTTTCCATTGCCATGAACTGTTTGCCCCTCTGCCATGTTGCCATGTGCCACTATGCCTTGGAGCCAGCCAATTATGTACTGAAACCTCTACAAAATCTGAGCTAAATAAACCTTTCCTCCTTTAACTTTGGGTGTTGGGTATTTTGTCTCAGCAATGAGGGGAAAGTAACGAAGACACCACCTAACAAAAATGCACACTTAGAAGGAAAATCTATTCTGTCTTTCATAGATACCTAACTAATAGAGAAAACCTCGGGAGAATATTTGATGCTAGCAATATGAAAAGTCAAGAATTCTTTACTTCATTGTTTTCTTTAATTTTGTTCCTTTCCTCTCTTATTCACTAGCTTTTGATGTACTTGATATTTTTTGCTGTTCTGACTAGCTTAAATGTCCTTGTCAACAGTTCAGTTGTTGAATGAGGCAAAGTGTTAGTTATAGTGTGAAAATCTAGTGAGCTGTCAGAAAAGGGCAAACCATTAACTTGTGAATTTCAACTTGCAGTGTTCCACAGCTTAGTGATGGCTGAAAAAACTCTCTTATAAATTACTATTAAGGGAAATGTGGCATGCACATTTATGAGGCTTTGTAATTATGTATGATACAAACCATCCTATAATACTGTTCTTGTGGTGTGTTTGTAGTGGTGTACCACCTTGAAAAAAATCAAAGCCCTACTGTCTATGAAAAGGAATGTTATTTTCAGAGCTATAATTAGGAAAAAAATGTATCCCACAAGAAATCATCTCCAAAATCCTATGTCAAGTGAGATCACATTCAAATAATATAGATAATTTTTGAAGGTGGGAACAGAGTAAATTTTGTTATTGATATAACACATCTAAGTCACAACCTTTGTGAAAATAAAATAGCAGAGTATATGAAGTTTCGTGACCTTGATAAAGAGTAGAGTTCCTGGAAACTCTGTAATCAGTAATTATGCAAAATGGCAAATATTATATAAGGACAGGGTGATTACATGTTATTGTTCTGTCTCTCAAACCACAGCATTATCATTAAGCTTCATAGTGATACAGAAATTATTCCAAATACACTTAAAAACTTTGAAATATCTGTGGCATATGTAATTTCTATCACTTCAAGGCATTAAGGTATCAAATATAATGTATTTTAAGGTTATTTTGAACTCCTAGTTACATGATGTGAGAATGTATTAGAATAAGATATTTTTGATTTAATGCTAATGCTCTAAGCCAAAATTTCTCAGCATTGTAGCCATTGACATTTGGACTGGACATTTGGACATTTGTTGTGGGGGTTCTCCTGTGCATTGCAGGATGTTCCATAGGATCCCAGGAATCTTTTTGCCAAATAAAAGTAGCACTGTACCTTACTATCGTTAACAAGGAAAAGTGTCTCCGTATGTTTCCCATAGGTGTCAAAACATTGCTAGTAGAGAACCACTGGACTAAGAAAAGACACAGTAAACATATTTTAATAAAGCTGAAATAAAGGAAAGAGAATCTCAATTCTTGTACAGGTTATTAAAATGTATTTAGATATTACTCCCCCTCCATCTACCACCAATCACCGCCAGAAGAAAACACTAAACTGGTGCAAAGATTTCCAGCTGTGTACTGCAGGGGTCCTACAAATCTCATTCATATTTTAGTCTTTAAATGTTTTTATTTTTTATTATTTTTTTTTTTATGTGGGTACCGATAGCTGAACTCAGGACCTCACGCTTGCCCGGCAGGCGCTTATGCCTCTGAGCTATCTCACCAGCCCTTAAATGTTTTTAAAAGTGTAAAATTGAGAAGTTTAGAAAAGACTACACTGAACTCTGATAGATGTGAAATGCTAATATTTTATAAATATTTACTTATGCCACTAAGAATTATTGTGTTGACTTCAGGAACTAGGTAACTTCCCCTGCTATCTCTGTCCATGTAATTTCTCATAAATAAGTAATTTAGAAAAAAAAGGCTTATATTTTTTATTTGATGTCCATTTGTGTAAACTTGTCCACAGAAGCTGTCTCTTAAACATGAATGCTTATTTAACCATTTGCCAGTTAACGCAGATATATGATAGAACTACCTGTTAGTGAAAAATAACAAGATACTTCTTTAGTCTTTATTAATAAGATTGGAATATGAGTTTTGTGCTTATTTATCAGCTTTACATATTTTACATTAATTTACTGACCTTGAATGATAAGAGTATTGTATCAACAGCCTGATGAGGTTTTTCTAAAGTCGATTGAAAATTATTTGCAAGTGCTTTGATTTCTTTGTGTGGATTCATATTCTTCAATATTGTGAAAGTGAAGAAAAGAAGAAATAAGTTGGATAATGAAACTGTTATAAAAGTAGAATTATCACCTGTAACATCTGATACTAATGTGTACTCATCAAAACTGTCCCATTATTTTCACAGCATGACCTTTAATGTACACATGATCTAAATTTGAATTTATAAAATGAACTTATTCTAAAAAAGCACCCACTTTTTCTACCTTTTTTTTTTACTAAGGACTACTTAAGTACAAAGTGAAAAAAATACTTCTAATGTGAATACTATTGTACTGTGAAAAGCAATATCTTTAAACTGCAAGAATTTTAAGTTTTTATTCTCTTTTAGGAGTTTATAAACTATAAAAAGGGGAGTTTTTTTAAGATTTTAGTTTTATATAATTATCTTATTAAAATAATCATCAAGCCCTTTTTTTGGGATTTCATAGTTAACATACATGGTATGAAATATTGATAATTCATCTTTCTGTAATTCCGAATGGTGGGGGGCATTGGGTATGACGGATCCTTTTAAAGTTTGCTAAGTGACTGAAGGTGTTGTCTGCCCCATTTCCACCCTACTTTACCACAACCTGTAAATACTTACTGTGTCCTCAGAATTTAACTCCCTACTGTGAAGAGAGGGCAAAATAAACCATTGTCAATTGTTGTATTTGTAAAAACTATAGCTAGAGCCAAGGACGGTGAGAATTATTTCTCCACGGGTGTCTTAGCAAGTAAGGATGGTAAAACCTACTCTCTGTTCTTCACCACTTTCTTTTAAGGGAAACACACAGTAGTGAAGTTTTCACCTTAAAATGTCCTCCAGGAATTTAGATAAATTGAAACTGCTTGAGGGAATAGGTTATTGAATGTTTTTTCACAAGATATTGAAAACAAGAGGGCGCACTTCCCAGACACAGCAGTAAACAGTCTTGGTTTCTTAATGGAACACCTATTTACAGCTCTTTTCCTTGGTGTCCTGTAAAAGACACAGGAAAGATAAAGAATGGAAAGAGTACAAAAAATAGATATGTGCATGACACCAAGAAATTACTGTGAACTTCCTTGGACACTATAGAGATGTCATTGTGAGCAGTGGCTCAGTCCTTGCCTTTGGAGTGAGCAGATCTGAGTTTGAATTCTGGATTTGTTCCTGCTTAAAGGTAGTGCTATTTGCTTTTTGTTGAGTTTTTAATATTTTCTTGCTAATGTACTTTGCATTTTTACTTACTCTTCACATTCACTTATGATACATATGGAGGTCATTATCATCATTTTTTCAGTGTTGATGAATCTGAGCAAGCCTCAGATAGGCTTTGAAATTACACAACTAGTTAACAGCAAAGCCAAGTTAGAGCCGCGCTGTATTACCTTTCCCTTCCCAAGACTTGAAGTCAGATGGATAAAAGCATCTAGAAGGAAGAACAAGTTATTTTACCTCTCTGTGATCCAAACTGATTATGTTCAGCAAATTTATAGAACATCTGATTATTGCCTTATCTCTCTTTTCCAATTCTTTTAGTAAGTGATTATATTGTCCACAATAAGACTCAAGATATTACTTAAACACTGTTCTTATTCTTATATTATTAGTATCTTCAGCAAAAACTTCATTTCTTGAACCCTCATTTTCCTCTGTTTACAAGAGGCTGAAAACAAAATAACCCTAGGATGAAATTACATAATATCGGAAAAGTAGCATTCTCTCAATAGAAGGTGGCTATTTTAGGAGCGTTCACTTGCATAGATTATTAGGTATATGGCAACAAATTCAAAGTATATTCACAGTTGTAGAAATGTGATGAGAGAAGTGATTCAATTTCTTATCATCACAAAACCAATTTTCTAGCTATCAATAATGATTTTGATTCATTCATTTAGCAGACATTTATTGGCATTTATTGCATGAGAAGCAGAAAGGAGGAACACTTTTTTTTTTTTAATTGTGAGTTACTACATAAAGGAAAGCTCATTAGAGTTTTTTGTTGTTGTTGTTGTTTGTTTGTTTTTTGTGGGTACCGGGGGTCAACCTCAGGACCGTGAGCGCCAGCAGGCGCCCGTGCCGCTGAGTGATATCACCGGCCCTTTTTTCATATGTGGGTTCCAGGAGTCAAACTTGGGCCCTCGTGCTTGCCGGGCAGGCACTTATGCCGCTGAGCCATCTCACTGGCCGTGAAACTTCATTAGAGATTAAACACTGTTTTTTTTTGGTTTTTTTTTTTTTTTTGATTATGAGTTCCTATGTAAAGGAAAGTTCGTTAGAGATTGTGGTTTGGTATTCACGATAATGACTGCAAAAATCTGCTCAAGTATGAGGTATGATAATAAAATATGGTGAACCCTGCTGCTGCGTGCCATCCAACTGAAAACTCATATGAGCTTAAATACGAAAGCCAGGTCATTGCACTTTCGTTAACAGTTGGCCAAATTTCAACTTGTTCGGAGAAATTGGCTCATAGTGATCTGTGGTTGAGAGGAGGTATGTTTTAAAGTATGCCATAAATCATGGATCATGAAGAGCACACGAATGTGGAATTTTGTTTCAAACTGCAAAAATAGTGCTAAAGAAATACACAAAATGTTAAAATTAGTTTATTTTGAAGCTGCAGTGACCACAAAGACACTTTATGTGTGATTGGTGCAATTGGAATGGTTGTGAATCAGTTCATGAGGAAGAGAGATTGGGATGTCTTTCAACAGCATAAACAGAAGAGAATATTCAAAGAGAAAGCAAAATAATTCTATTGAACAGGTGATTGGCTACTAGGGAAATGTTTGAGGATATAAATATGTCTTATGGATCTACTCAAGGCATTTTAACAACAGATTAGAACAAGAGGCAAGTGAGTGCAAACTTTCAGTTTTTTGACTGTGGAATAAAGCCAAAGGCATTTGTCAGTTTTCCTGGCCTTGTGAAGTCCTGCCCCTTCACAAGTCAGCTTTTTAAGAGCTATCACAGGAAATGTAACTTAGGCCTATGGTTATAATCCTGAGGTTATGCTTTTGAGTTCTCAGTGGAAATCACCCAGTTCTCCTTCTAGGAAAACAACATGTTAATCAAGATGTGACATCAAAGTGAGGATTGATGTTTTCTGACCTTGATGGAATTGAGCAAGCTGAGTTCTTATCTGGGAAAACTATGGAGAAATCTAAATATTATAAGGGCTTACTAGAACTTTTAAGAAACAATGTGCCTAGAAAATGGCTCAAGAAATGAGCAAATGGTTTCATCCTCCATCATGACAATGATTTGTATCACTTCTGGTACCGAAATTTCTGTCAAATAAAAATATTACTTGTGTATTTATTCACCTTATTCATTGGATCCGGCATCATATAATATCTGGCTCTTCCACAAAGGTAAAATTACCATGAAAAGTAAACCTTTTGAATGAATTCTTGATGGTGAAGCAGCTATGGCAGGGCAAATAAAGACACTTACAAGAGAAGACTTCCAGAACCACTTCAGAAAGTGTCAATAATGATGGGATAGGTTTGTTCCAATTGAGAGGAGGTATTTTGAGATGGACTAATGGCAATGCATCTTTTCCTATAATATTTGTTTTAAATTTGAACATTCACCATAGATTTGATCACACCTCATAGCTTCATCATTTTTTTTGTGCGTGTAGGATGAGTGTTTATGTTTCTCCAGATGCATGTACTGAAGCCCAAATCCCCAATGGCCTTTGGAAGTAAGGGCTTTAGAATGTGATTGGGTCATGAAGCTGGAGTCCTTCTAAGTGGTATTACTGGCCTCACAAAAAGAGATATGAGAGAGGCAAAATGAAAAGTTCTGTCATTTGAGGATTCTATAAGACCATTGTCTACAATCCAGGAAGAAAGACCTCATCAGATAATGAAACTGGTGCCACCATCATCTGGAGATTTCTAAGCTTGCATACATGTAAGAAATAAATTGTTCATGAAGCCATTCGGCCTATAGTGTGTTATTGCAGCCTGAGTATGCCAAGACATGTCCATGAAAGTTTAACACCAACATGCTATTAATATTATGGAGCTGAGCAATATTAGCTATTAACTACTTGCATTTGGACTGGGAAAAACAATTGAAAATCAACAGGAAGAAATATTTCCATATTATGTTAATGTTCTTGAACAAGTTACCAATACCTACCTTGAAATCTTTTCACTTGTTTCTTCATCTGTCTATAAACACCCAAGCCCTCATCCAAAATCTTTGTAATTTACTGCTTTGCGTTCTTCACCCCTCTGCTCAATCTTCTTCCAGTAAGGCTTTTACTAACTATCCTGGTGTAATCAGCAGTACCACTATGAAATCTTCTCAAATCCTCCACTCCCCTAACTTTACTCTTATCTACTTTACTTTTATCCATAGGACTTTTCACTACATTAGGGGAAAATATTTTATGCTATTTTATCAACATCTATAGCAACTCCTTCCACATGGTTATTGCTCAAAAAATAATTTCAGAATAAACTTATACTTCTAAGAAGAGAATACTCTTGAGGGTCACTATGCCTATAGATCATGCTTGTATAAATCACAAGGTACAATCAGTCAGTTAATTATAGTGACCTCTTTCTATTCATAAGTACAATAAGAAGATCGATAATGAAGCTTCTAGGAAATCCAGTATTCCTAGACAGGGAGATAGTGTGGAACTGCTTTACAAGAATATCTTGTAAGAGTCAGTCGGGCCTCCAAGAATTAAAGATTGATATTCTGCTTTTAGGTGGTACATCCATTTAGTCAGCGTACATGATAGTGTGTCCCCGCACTATTTGAACCACCTAACACAAGTGGGGAGACACCCTCAGATTGATAGAGTAGCACCACGAAGCAGCCTGGGCTCTTGTTAGGCTAAGTGAGTAACTGTACCTGGAGGTAGTTACCTGGGATTGAGCAATTTAGTGCAAACATCACAAAAAAAGGAATGAGGCAAGAAACATCAGCAGCAAAAAAAAAAAAAAAAAAAAAAAAAAAAAAAAAATTAGGGAATAAAACTAGACAACAGCTTTCCTGGAAAAGTGTGGGCAAATGTAGGAATCAGGCTTAATAGGACTAAAGTGCAAAAATTAGGAAAATTTGAATGAAAGGTTACCTGTTGAATCCTGTTGAACTATCCACACAAGCAGCTGGCATTTGGACATTTACCCCATAAGGGACACATGTAGGGTTACCATGCAGTGTTAGAGAATCTGGGTGATCACATAGGGAGTTACCTGTACCTCATCTTGTATGTTAATGAATCACTTGCCTCTTCCATTTTCCCTTCTCCCTGTCACAACAAAGGTTGGATCTAGTGATTATGAGAGGAAATAGAGTTCATTTCATAGACCAAGTACCCTTGTTTCTATTGCAGCGAAGAGCCCAAACCTCCACTTTAATATGTCATCATGTGGAAGAAGAAATAAAGACTTAAAAACATGTTGACAGTACATTGAAAATCGAAGGAGTACGTCTTAATTGTCATAATGACATGAGCAACTCAAAAGCCATGAATTCAATTCATATGACATTAGAGTCTCATAAAACATTATTTCTTCAAGAATAGCTATAATGATGACTATTGAAAGAAATACATGCTTTTAATATGAATAAATTAATGAGTTGAGATGATTAAATATTATTGCTACAGTAAGTCCAGGTATTAGTCATATTTCAGTAATAACACAGCTACCTGTATCTTCTACAGATATGGGGTGGTTGTCTTTCAAAATGAGATCCAAAACCAAAATCTGAAACATTGCGTTAGGTCTCAGCCTAAATCACCCCTTTAAAGAAGTAAATATTTTAATTTGCATGGACAAAATCCATTGTTTTTCTTTTATTATGCCTCATAAAATCTGATGAATTCAAAAAAAATCAAAGAAAATCCAAATTATACATTATATTTAATGAATTATTCTGTAGAAGAGAAAAGTCGCATATATCTCAAATAACTTTTTATTGAACAAAAGAAGGCATTTGTAGAGAATTCAAATAGATCAGAGTCCACCTCCACTGAAGAAAAGGAGAAAAGAAAAATGACTTCAGGCATCATGGCCTCCTATGATTAGTACCATGCCCTGTGGTGACTCTCCTCCCAGAGAGGTCATGTAAGCCATCGGAATCAGCCCGGCACACCGACACAGCATGAGCCATGGTCATCCCATCACATTTTCAAAATTGTTTAAAGCACAGCAATCATTTAAATGGACACTTTACCCAAGGAATAATTTGATGCATTAAAAAATAGAATAGGTAGTAAGAGGGAAATGGTGAGTAGTGGTAAGTGGAGTGCACATTTTTCCTTCTTGCATTATTTCCCAAGTAAATGCACTGTAAATATCTGACATTTCAGTCTTGAAGTTGCAAAACTCCATGCTTTCTTTCTAATCAAATATTATTTCTGTAATAAAAATAGCAGTGACAATTTCTGAGTTTTAAAGTTTTTCTTCAGTGTAGGCATATCGTAATCAATGTGTCGTCAATTTTATATCCAGCATTATTTATCAGCAGTGAATGAAATATTTTAAAGGCTTTCATTTACAATATCATGGAGTACTGGTTGGCACTATAATAGTTTTTTTTTTAACTTTGGTATAAAAGTAAAGTGGAAAATAATTAAATCTCAGTTTCTTAGACGGGAGACAGGTTGAAAATACAAATTATTAGTAATTTGTTTTTAATTTTCAAAATGATTCAGTAGGGAACATCTGTCAGTATAAATAAAATAGTGGATGCCTAATGCTTTACATTTACAAAACGAGTTGTTGAGTCATTTTTTTGGTGGCAGTGGTGGTGGCGAAGGAGGATTCTTTCAACTTGGTAAAGAAAACACCCATTAGAAAACATGTTACCTTCTTTCCCTTCATTTCAATGAAATGTATTTTCTAGAACATAAATCGCAAGGACTCAGAAAATTAAAATTAAGATGCATGTTAGAAATTTATATTATTTAATCATAATCTTCATTTTATAACCATCAATTTATTGCATATTTTAATAAGCACATGGTTAAGTACTGAATTTAATTAATGTTGAGTCTTATTAGGATGGGCCTTTTTCAGTATATTTAATAAAGATCTTTTTTTTTTTTTTACCTCAACTATCTCCCATTTTGCTGGAATTGTACATTTTCTGAATCTTTACTTAAGATCCTGGGGTTTGTTTAATTTGTAGATTTTCAGACTATATCAGTGTTATAGTTTAGATCTGTAATCCACTTCCCCCCAGAAAAGCTTCATGTACTCAGAGATGGGGTTTTGGAAGGTGATTGGATCCTGGGGATGTTATACTCACCTGTGGATAGATTCATTAATGAGTTGATAACTAAATATCGGGAGGTATCGCTTGATCAGATGTCAATAGAGGCATGACTTTGGAGGGTACTTCTCCCTCTCTGGCTTTTCTTATCTCTTGCTGCTGAGTGGATGTCACAAGGTGAGTGACTGTCCTCTGTCCTGCCTTCACATCATGCAGTTTCTCCCTTGGAGCCAGCTCGCCACGCACTGAAACCAAATCTCTCCTTTAAGCTGTGGTGTAGGGTATTTTTGTCCAGTGTCAAGAGAGTAACTAACATAGAAAACTGATACCAGAAGTGAAGTACTTGGTCTGACTGTACCTGACTATGTAATTCAGAAACTTTTTCAGTAGGAATTTGGGACATTTTCGGGATTCAGGATAGAAAAGTCAAAGATTGCTGTAAACTGATCTTGATCAACAGAGTCAGAGTTCAAAAGACCAAAATGTTGAGAGGGAAGTAAACAATAAAGCCAGGCTTAGGGGGTTTTAGTTGGGAACCAGGTCTCCATTAGCACTTGGAGTAAAGGCCATGTGTGTTACATTCTAACAGAAAATTAGTCTACATTTTTTCATGTCTTCAGGCATTGCAGAAGACTGAGATTGAGATTTTGGACTAATCAATCTGGTGGAGGATATTTCAAACAGACCAATGTTCAGGCTGTGGAAAAATAGAGGGAAGTAACAGCAAAGGGCAGAGAAAAAAAATTTAGGATGTCTTATGTTCATGTACCAACTCACCAAAATGAATGTGATCATTATGTACTGCAAACAAATACTAAGAAAAATTAAAATTGGAACAAGAGAAAAATTATTCTGGACCTAGAGGAACCATAAATGTAAAGTCTGGGCAAAAGAAAGTGGTTTCTGAAGATTTAACACCGCTAAAAAGAAGTTACTTTGCATTAGGACACCAGAAAAAAACTATTTGAGGGCATCACAGGAAATGTCCAGATCCAACACATCACAGCTCAAAGGAATAAAAGGATAAAATCTTTTGAAAGACTTTGCTGTGGGAAGAGATCCTCAGAGTGCCCTGCTTATTATAACCACCTAAGGACCTGTTTTCCTAAGTTCATCCATTTAGACACTTATAGGATTCAGCAGTCAGGGGTCAAAGGGGCCAAACTACTGCTTGAGCTAGTGGCACACCTTGGCATCATCCACAGTGATGGGCTTCTAAGGCATGCAGAATGTTAAGAGTTGTGGGATCGTGGAGGCTTCCATTCAGATTTCAAAGGAAAATGTGGGTGGTCAATCAACGATTGTGGAACTCTGACAGTGAAGCTGAAGATGTAGTGGAGACTCCAGGACACTGGAGATGACAAAAATGTGGATTATCTGCTGAGAAAAGCCATAGTGAGTGAAGGCAGACCAAGATAGAAGCGATTTGGGGTGTAAACAGCAAGACAACAGGGACTCTGAACCTTTTGGAGTTCACAAATGTTCATGACAAACTCTGGGTGGTGGATATGGAACTACAGGATTTAATTTTTGTCCTGTTGGGTTTTGGACTTGCTTTTATCTGATTCCTTCCTTCTATCCCCTCTATGAAAGGAAATATTTATTATGTGCAATGAACTATGGAGGTATTTAACTTTTTATTTTTACAGCAGTTTACCACTAAAAGTTCCCCTTTGAGTCTCAGAGGAGACTTTGGACTTAAACTTTTCAGCATTGCTGAAATTTATGGACATGAGCCTTATGTGGTATGCAATGGAAAGCTATGGTTTAGGTCTAGAATGTTTCACAAAAATCTCATGTATTTAGAGATGGAATTTTTGTAAGGGGATTGGACCACAGGGCTACTATATGTATCAATAGATCAACCAATTAATGAATTACTTCATAGCTAAATGTGCTGTTGAGTGGCAAGGACTGGTTAGAAGAAGTGCATCACTGGGTCATGTCCTTTAAGAGTGTATCTACTTCCCCAGATCTGCCTTTTCTCTTGGCTTCCTGACTACCATGAGATGAGCACTTTTCTTCAACTATGCCCTTCCGCAATGTTGTTTCTGCCTCGGAGCCATTTAACCATGAACCAAATTAAACCTCACCTCTTTTAATTTGTGATTGTTGGGTATTTTTCCCAGGAAAAGAAGTTATATATGTAATTGAAATTATAACACGAATGAATCTAAATAGTT
The DNA here is from genome assembly GCA_028451465.1 of Erethizon dorsatum. Classification (NCBI taxonomy): domain Eukaryota; kingdom Metazoa; phylum Chordata; class Mammalia; order Rodentia; family Erethizontidae; genus Erethizon; species Erethizon dorsatum. The sequence continues at coordinate 76,766,016 of CM051836.1, read as the reverse complement.
AAAACAAGAATTTATTCTCAACTGGCAACTTATTGTTATTCAAGAAAAACAATATTGATTAGGGCAAGAGAACAATAAGGACATCAGTGATACAGGAGATAACAAAAGAGTGTGATGACTGGGTGTATGCATACGTCTATGACAAACTTGCCCTGTGTCAGCCTTAAGCTCCGAAGGGCCAAGGAATAGCTCATTTGTTCACTACTCTTTTTGTAGTAATTATTACAATATTGTGTATCAAATAAATATTGGTTGAATTAATGAATGCTTACATTTTAGAATCTGGTCTATTTCATTATAAGATTTATTCCACCAAGTTTATTAGTATGTTCAAAAAGAAGCAAAGTTTAATTTATTATCAAGTATTTTCCTATGTCAAAATAACCAAATAATTTTACAATTTAGTATCTTCGTATGTAACTATTGATATTCATTAATTTTTTTGATTCAGAAAAACTGCATTAGCTATATTTATATATAGGCACCCTGTTTATAAAGCACTTTTTGTTCAGATTCATGCAATTTAGGACTATTGCATAAATCCTTAGTGAGTTTTTTTTGTTGTTGTTGTTAACCTATTTAGAGCTCTGGTGATATTGGAGAATAGACTGAAGTATTCTGATTTTTTAAAAGTAGACACAGAAAAAAATTTAAAATGCATGTTTATTCAGGAAACTTTGCTTTCTTATCTTAATTTCACTTTATATTCTGAGGGATTGACATTTGCAATACTGCATTATATATATTTTCATTTAGTGAATAGAAATTAGAATTAGTTCAGGAAGTTAGTAAATTTTCCAGCTGTAGAAAACATTACATGAAATGGATATCCATTCAGAAAAATAGTGTAAATAACTGAGACAATTTAAATTTCTTAATTGTTGTAGTATTTAATAGGACTTTACTAACAGCACTTGTTGGGTGTAGCCAGTGTCCTCCATGAATGTAGATGGATAGCAGTTTCCAAAATCATCTTATAGGTTTCTGCTAATTATGGGAACTGATTTACTCATTTATTGAAGATTCAAAGACAAATTCACACATAGCAATTGTAACACTAAATAAAAATTTAATAATAAACTTTGTATTTATATTTCCTGATACCAGACTGCTGCACCTTCTGAAAGAAAAAGAGGTACAATTGAGTTGACAGTAATTTTCTGCTGTATGCCTCATGAGCTGGGTATTTGTCAAATGTTACATCATTAATTGTGGTAATAATGGTGTTGTTGTTTTCCACTTAACAAGCAAGGGAAGTAAATATTGTGAAAGTAAATTCTCAGTCTCCAGAAGGTTACTAGTTGTAAAATTTACCTTCTAAGTTAAGTTTGAACCTTATCACTTCATGGCTCTGATACAATTCCTATCAGACTGGATTTCTTGAGTCACTTCCTTCCCACTCAATTTGCTGTTTCTAATCACCTATGGAACAGGTGGAATCAGCAGAACTAATTTTCTTAGAGTTGGATATGAAAATAGAGTAGAGCGATAATGAGGACATGAAGGTCAATGCAAAAATGTAATTTATGAGCTTCAGTGGATGAACCTTTTTATATCCATATTCATGACCAAAGGACTACGGCAATCATTGGAGCTGTGTGCAGTTATTAGTGCACCTGTAATGGCAAAGTCACATCCACTGAAAATGCTAAATGTTTTCCAAGCTCAAATCCAGAGTATATTAATAAAATTTCATGTGCTGAATGTTCAAAGTCAAGAGTTTAGTTTTGCAGTCCTGTTATTAAAAATTACCACAAATTAGTAACAATAGAATAACAAAAATATATCGTCTTACAGTTCTGGAAGTTAAAAGTCCAAAATCAGTTGTTAGTTATGTTGTATTTCCTCTGAAACTAATAGGAGAAAATCATCTTTGCTTTTTCTGGTTGTTGGTAACCTCAGGTATTCTATATTTTTGACGGTAAACTACAGTTTCATGCTCCGTCTTCACATGGCCATCTTCTGTGTCTCCCTTTACATGATGTTCTGAACTACATAAGTCTTTACATCCCAATTTTTCTACCCTTATAATGATAGATAACATACTGGATAAGTATACACCTTAATGACCTAATCTTCATTATATGTGGGAAGAGCTTATAGGATGTTAGTGTTTCTTTTGAAGAACACAATTCCAACTACAGCAAGGTTCAGGGTGAAGTTTTAGGGAAAACTGGGAAGAAATAATTTTAATATGAGTAGTATAAAAATGACCAACACTTGAGGAAAGATTTTAGAAAAATTCCAAAGTAAACTCTCTACATGATGTTTAAACACCACATATGTTCCTTTGGCTTCTAGATTTCTGATATCATAGATGTGCAAATTATACACTTTAGCAAATCATTTTTCCAGTTCTTGATTCTACCCCAGTTCTTCCGTATTGGTTATATCATCTCTAGATTATTGGGAATTACATGTATTTTATCTGAAAATCACAGAGAATGTAAATACTCATAAAACTCAACTATGAAACAGAGCCTCAGATTTTCCAAAGAATTTAAGCTGAGTTTCATTTAGGTACAGAGATAAAGAAAGACACAAAAGTATAAGAGGAAAGGGATATATATCTTAGGTGAAATATAAACACTAAGTAGAAAGAAAGACTAGAGACAGACATAAGAAGGGAACCTTAAGCAAAAACCTGAAAAAAATGCTACTTTTTAGTTTCAACAAAGAATGCATTTATTTTTCACAGTACAAATTGTATTTCAGACAATCATGTATTTTAACTACATGGTATGAAAAAATCATCTGAATGATTAAGCCATTAGCTCAGCATGAAACCTAATTCCACAAAGATGAATAAGATTTTTCATCTTATTCAAGTCAATAACAATTTCCTAATGAGTTTTATTTTTATCAATAAACTATGTGAAAAAACTAGAGGAGTAAACAAATTCAGAAAAAAAGAGAGAAAAGCAACTAAAATTTTGTTTGTAATCCTTGATCTGTGTTATGAATAAAAAGGAAATGATACAAAAATTATTTTGCGATCTAATTTGTACTGTTACCAAATCAAGCAAGCAAAGCTTTTCCTGTAGAGAAAACTTACATATCATTCAGCCTTTTCTAATTTTCTAAATTCTGTCTCTATCACTTTGTTTCTTAATTAAATGTTTGTCTCAGAAAAACTCTAAATATTAATTCACCTGTGAAATAACACTATTATTAACCCTGGGGATCAAGGAGCCATTTGCTACTAGCAATGTACTTGAAAAGAATAACAACCAAATTATACTATATTGACTTGAAATTTGAAAATTGACTTTCTATGGAATGCTTTCATAACAGCCCATAAATTCTACATTTTCTGTACAGCATAATAAGTAAAAGCATAACATCTGAAGCATGCAGTTTCCTTAAGGAGCTGTCCCTCTGCTTTACAATGATGGTGCTGAACTCACGGGATATTTGTGCGGGTTCAGTGGAGTAACATTTCTGAGGTATATATACCAGCACCTCTCATAAAATCAATATAAAAGAAATATAATCTGCTTATATCAGTGTGAAATATATTTGGAGCATCAACCATTATTTCAGTATAGAATTTCTAAGTGGAAGTTTATTTCTGTTACAGAAAAACAAATTGAGAAAAAATGAATAAATAAGAGGCCAAAAGAAGGAAGGTAAAAGGATCCAGGAGAATGATAAAAGCTTTTTTCAATGAACCACCCTTACTTCCACTATGAGCAAGAACTCTTGTTTGTCTAGAATGATCCATGTGACACATACATTCAAAGACATTACACCTCAAATGTTAATTTAAGAATAGTCTTATGTTGTTTGTTTTGCATTGCTGAACACCATAAACATAACACATATTAATATTTTATAAAATTCATTTTCCCTATCATTCATTTTTTGTATATACAACAGCTAAGTAAATGTAAATACTTCATTCAGTTAAGAATATTTCACATCATATTTCCTTATCTAGATGAATAGTTCTAGCTCTTTTTTTATCATGATAAAACTGTGCCTGACAATAAGAAAATCCCCTAAAGGCAGGGGAGTGGAAGAAACCCAAATGGCAAAGTCAGAGCCTCTTTACACCAAAGGGAAAATGGAAAATAGACTTAAATATTACTTATTTTACCCACACTGTATCGAAAACATTTCAGAGGAAAGAGGTAAAATATTTATATTGCCATGTTAATCAAAATTTAACCAGATAACAGAAACCATTTGAATGTTTAGACAGAAGAACTCAGAGAATTGGTTATTCAAGTGAGAGAAAAAATGAGAATGCAAATTTGGGAGAGCAGAAAGCTAGGGGTTTAGTAATTTGAGTAGACACTATCGATAAATGGATTTGGAAATTTTACCAAGATTTAGGGCCCAGAATAGACCACAGGAGGTGGAATCCATGGTTAAGTTTATTTGGGAGAATTTATATCCACAGAAAAGACTCTGCCTCTGCATTCCCCTGCAATCAGTGATAGAGAAAAAACAGTGGATGAAATCTTTTTTTTTTCTCTAACTTCAAGTAACAATTTCTCAACAATACCTTCCATGGTTTGTACTTAACAGGAAGTCAGATAACTAGAGCCCTTAGGAAATATACAGGTAGTCACCATATTATATTTCACAAGGTAATAAAGCATAGCAATTATATAGGTAGGAATTTAAAGGTAAAGAAGTACTAAAAAGCACAGTGAGTTGAACGACTGGCCATGTGGACTGATTTAGAACAATTAATGGTTGAATTATAATATTTGCAAAACGATGCAAGAATAAATGGGTAGATGAATTGATGAGAAAATGAGTAATGTCTTGATTTCCACAAAATATGTTTCTTTAGAAATAAACAGTAATAGCAGCATCTCTGGGTTCACTTTTAATTAACCTACTACTTGTTGCCCATATTTTCCAATTCAGTGATTATAAATCCTTTTTTTAACCTGTAGGGGAAACCTATTCATAACTTGTCATCTTATTCAATGGAAAGCTAATCCTGCACTCATTTATGAATACAGTACTTTTCCACAGTTTTGAAAAATATGGATTGTCAGAAACCTCACAATAGTTATCTTTTTTAATAGAGGACTTAGTGTTTCTTCCTGGAATCATTATGCTTCTGGAAGCATTGTTGAATGAATTGTGAGGAATCCATCACAAAATGTGGGAACCTTAAGCTGATTCTCTCGGAATTTCGAGGAAGGAGGCCTGTGCTTTTCAGAGCAGATCCTTAGTCCAGTGTGGTGTCACAAGTAAGTAATCTAAACCAACACAAAAAAACATTTTAATATTTTAAACTTCCATTTTCTTGTTTATACTTATTGTCAACATTAAATACAATACCATAGATATGTGTTCAACAGAGAGTCACATCTTTAAAAATATTCTGAATGATAATGTTAAATGTTTTAGATTGTATGTCATGGTAATAGAACAGATAGAGTTTCCTGTTTTTGTACTACTTTTTATTAGTACATAGTATTTCTATGGAAAACTTAGTGAAAGTATTATTCATGCCTCCAGATTTTGGGTTTTGTGTCTGACACTCTTGTTTGTCATTTTTTTTTTCTTTCATAGTCTTTTTCTACTTTCAACTTATTCTTCCAATTTTATAATGAATCAGGAAATAGCTAAGCCAGAACAATATCTTAATAAAACCAGGAAGTTTCAGCCTAAGGACTGAGCAGTTCTAAAAAATAATGGATATCAGATTTTCTACATGAATTTTATGACATTAATTTTGGCTGGTTAGACATCATCCTTTTTTCACTTTCTGTGCACTTGGATGAAGAATGCATAGGTTGTCAAATTAATGATTTTATGTTGTGGCATATATTGTAGCTTCTTAGTGGTCTCCAAAAAAATCATAAAAATGACACATTTTGAAAATAATTCAATCATCAAATATTTTTTCCTGCTGAAACCTATTTAATTATAATGGTTTTTTGAATAATTCATTTAGTCCTTAATGGTGATTGCCTGTAGTTATATAATTAGTAATAATGTTAATGGAGAGAATAAGGTAAACATTCAATTACTGTCTGCTTTGTTCAGACTTTAAGTTTGTGAAAACACATTCACATATAAATATGGTGATGGTCATACATAATATGGAACAAATTTAAAATTGTTTAAAAGTAATTTTCTTTCCCATTTTAGACTAATGATATAAAACCCATGACTTCGCTTCATAAAATACAATTCTTTATTGGTTTTAAAAATACCTACACCTCTCAATGAATTTATACTTTTTATGTGCTTGGTTAGTGTTATATCTTGATTTTTTTTCTGGCTACTTTACTATAATGTATCAATCACTGATAGCAAAAGTAAAAATAAGCAATATAGAACATGAACATCAGTATTATTATTTATATTTCGCACGGATTCCACTATATTTTGTTTGCGATCTAGCCTTCACTGGGGACACCTTAGGATAATTTTTAAAACATAATAATGTTATGCAAAATGATAGTTTAATTTTTAAAAGGATTCATTGTTCATAGCTTCATCCATTGCTATCGAAATAGCTTGTGTTCAACTGAAGCAAATAAATTAATGAGACAATCTTAAACACCTATTGTATGCAAAATGCTGATGGATAAAAAAATACAATTCACAATGATAATGTTCCTTGTTCATACATTCACAGTAATGCCAGAATCTTATGGAAATGTATGCAGACAAAACAAACTATAGAATGCAGCCAAATTTTTAAATATACACCAACCTCCAGAACCTATGATGGAGACTTAGTAGAATAATTGATTCATTTTGACATCAGAAATGTTCATGGAAAAGAGAGCAATTGTTTGAAGTTTTTCAGATGGATGATTTTGAGATTGAAAAATTGGAAGACCAGCTCTTTACAGATTGAAAAATAAGCAGGGGCCAAAATGTAAGTTAGGAAAAAGTTTAGAAAGAAAAACTGTATTGTGGGCAAAAAATGCCTGGGGAAAATTATTAACAAGCTAGGAAATGCAGTCAAAGCCAGAGATTCTATTGAATCTATAGCATCAGAGATGCTATTGAATGTGTCTGGTTTATGTTCTTCTTCCGGTCCTGAGTGCAGGCACATAGCCCAGGAAACACTGGCTGTAAGTCCAACCCATGTGAAGTCAATTTGAGTTGCCAAATATGTGACATGATTCTCAAGTGTCAGATATAGCTCTTCTGAGAACGTGTTTCCAATACATGAGTATAGTTATTCTTACATTTTAATTCTATTTTGTATGTCTAAAAAAATTAATAAAATTCTCCCACGGGTAAAAATTTAACTCATTATTAACAAATTCTTCAGTAAATGAATAGTAACTTAAATATCTAATGGGCATTTCATGTTATAGTGTCATATACAAACCTTGTTTCCTACTGAAATCAGCTTACTTACTTCCTTAGCAAATCAAATCATCTCAACTCATCAGTGCCATATTTCCATTTTCTAAATAAAACTCTGCCATTATCCTTCATTTGCGCATTATTTTCACAATCCATATCCAAAATCTTTTGATTTCATTATCAAAATATATTAAGATTTTTACCAGCTTCATAGCCATTATCCCTGTACATTTTCCTATATTATTTTTGCTCATACATACATAACCTCACTGAAGAAAATTTCCTGATTCTACCTTACTCCCCTTTATGTGGATTAATATCCTTATGACACATAAGTAGGACACATTGTTTAAAAAAAAATACAATGTATGTAGGAATTTTGGCTCACCCTAAAAGTCAGTGTTGGTTAAATTTGTTTTGACTTAGAGCCCATAGTGTGCCCAGACTTTTTGTCAAACATTATTCTGAGTGTGTTTTTGAAGACATTTCCAGGTGACATAAACATTAGAATCTGGAGTCTAAATACAGAAATTTTCCTCCACAATGTGGCTGAGCCTCCTGTAATGAACTGGAAACCAAATAGAACAAACAAGGTGAAGAAGTGGGTGGGGGAGTGCATTCTCCCTGACTGCTTACTCGGAAATATGGGTCTGTTCTTGTCTTTGAACTCAGACAGAAACACGGACTATCTTGGGTCCAGTTTCAGACTGGAACTTACAGTATCAGCCTTCTAGGGCATCCAGCATGCTGCTTACAAACCTTGAGACTCCTTGCTCTCCACATTTATGTAATAAGACATGTGTAGTTGATCCCCAATTTAAAATGGTTTGGCTCATGATTTTTTGACTTACAATACTGCAGAAATAGTATGTATTCGGTAGAAACCATAGTTCAAGTTTTTGAATTTTAATCTTTTTCCAGGTTAACAGTACACAGTACAATGCTTTCTCAAGATGATGGGCAGCTGCAGCAACCAGTCAGCTCTTCAATATTCTAGAGGCAATAAAAAAGAATATTATACAGGTTTGTACTAGGCTATGATGTTCAATAAGTTAGTGGTATTGAAAGCATTTTCCACTAACATTATTATCAACTTATTATGAGTTTATCAGATGTAACCTCATTGTAAGACAAGGAGTATTTGTGAGTGTGTGTATGTGTGTGCACATGCATGTGCACATGTGTGTATCTCCTAATGGATCTGTTTCTCTGGAGAACTCTAATATAGGATACTGATTTCATTCATGATAAAAGCCTAAGCCTTCACATCTGCCAATGGGACTTCTCCTTTACTTAACTTGTCTATATTATTTACACCTCTCTTCTTTTGCTCAAGCCAAGCTGACTTCCTTGCTATTTTGAAACACTGTTCTCTAAAGTATGGAGCATATTGTTTTTTTTCTGCTTAGAACTCAATTATCCTTTGTATCTCAGGCATGTTCTTCAATTCTCTGATCAAATACTTCCTTGAGAAAAATACATCCTGACAAGAATATTTTATATTTTATTTTATGCTGAAATACAAACTCACGTCTTCTCCAGTTACTCTTCAGTGACCAAAGTATTTTTTTATACTTTGTTTCAAGCATTTAATGCCTTCTGTGATAGTCAGTTTTCCCAATAATTGGACACAAAGCTGACACCTGCAATTTAAGAATTAAAAGTTAGGGCAGGTGACATGTCTTAGCAGCATAAGCGCCTGCCTGGCAAAAGCAAGGTCCTGAGTTCGACACCCGGTACCCACATTAAAAAAAATAATAATTAAAAATTAAACTGGCTCACACTTTCAGAAGGTTCAGTCCATGACCAGCTGGCTCCAAGCCGGAAGCATCATGGCAGAAGGGCATAGTGGAACAAAGCTACTAAAATCATGGTGCCCAAGAAAGAAAGATGAGAGGAAAAGTGTTAGTGAGAGATACACTCTCCAAAGAAGGCCTCTAATTACCCAGTGCCAATTAAGACCATCTACTGATAGCACATTCATACAGCACATAACTCTTTTCCATTCTAAGTGCTTTATTGCTTAATTTCTGAGAAGTTATCAATCTTATCACTCTCATTTAATAACTGTGGGTCTTTGGGAAAGGTGCATAACACTTCAATTTCCTCACTTAAAAATGAGTTAGTATAAAATCTATTTTATTAGGAGGATTGAAATTAACTAAAATATGTAGAATAGTCGCAGGCACAGAGTAGAATTATGATAAATATCAAATTTAATTTGGTAACAAATATTTATATGCCACCTGTTATGTGGAATATTGTTTCAAAAGTTTGAGATAGATGAATGAATAAAACAGAGATATGGATGTGGTATTGCTACAGAGAAAACAGATTCAAGGAAAAAGAGATTATTTATAACTCTCATGCTGTGGTTTTGATATGGTTTAAGCATTTCCCTTGTGAAGGTTCATGTGTTAGAGGCTTGGTCCAGCAGGTTGTGGTGTCAGAAGACGGTGTGAGTCTTTAAAAGGTGATGTTTAATGGGAGGTTCTTGGGTCATTTCTGTCTTAAAGAAGGGCTTGACATATTTTTTTAGGGGACCCTGGTTACTTCTAGCAGGAAGGTTTTTATAAAAGCTAGAGTCTGGCCCCAGCCAGCCTCTCTCTGGCCATCTACTTTATAATATGATTTCTCCCTTTTGTTCATACAAATAATGGTGATCATCAGGAACTCCTCACCAGAAAGAAGCTCATGCCAGTGCCATGACATTAAAACTCTAAAACTGAGCGAAGTAACCTTTTTCTTCATACATAAGTGATCTCAGATATTTCATTGTATTAATGAAAATGGCCTAATATATTCTGTATATTTTATGAACATGAAATGAGATTAAAAGTTGACAGAAAAAATTGCTGAAGAAAATTCATAAATGTACAATGTAAAGTGTGCAGAGACAAACAGGATATCAAAGTTCCCTAAAGAGCAGAGAGAAATTAAGAAGCAAGTATATGACAGTATAAACTATTTTAGCCCAACCAACATTTTCAATCTTCAGTGATGCTTTCCATTCCTTACACAAATAGTGGAAGACCTCTAAAATAGCAAGTTTTAATTTGTTATCAATTTAAAGTGTTGTATTCAATTGCTTTCCTGTGGTTGAGCTACAATATGTGACAACTTAAAGGAGGAGGGGTTTAATGTGGCTCATGGTCTCAGGGGATTCAGTCCCTGGTAAACTGGCTCCAAAGCAGAAACATCATGGTGGAAGGGTGTGACAGAGCAAAGACACTTAGTTTATGGCATCTGAGAAGCAGAGCAACAGGTGTTAGAGAGGAAAGGACCAGGAACCATATTGATTATTCAAAGTCATGCATCCATGACTCATTCAGAAGCACACAGATTTGTGCTTTATTAGTCTGCCCAACAGCTCCCAAGTTGTCACGATCAAGCTTAATCACCAGAAGTGTATACACACTAAAGTCAAATATTAGAGATCAACCTAGAACAAAACTTTCATCATAAAGTTCCTTCTAAATTTGACTATGGCATGGGTCTTATATATGGTATCTGCTTGACAATGAAAATAAAAATATAGTGAAATACATTAACAAGAATTTCTTTTCCATAGATTTTTTTTTTTTTTTTTTTTTTGTGGGTGCCAGGGGGACGACCTCAGGACCTCGCGTGCCAACAGGCGCCCGTGCCGCTGAGCGATATCACCGGCCCCTTTTTCGTATGTGGGATCCGGGAGTCGAACTCGGGCCCTCGCGCTTGCAAGGCAGGCGCTTACGCCGCTGAGCCATCTCACCGGCCCTTCCATAGATATTTTGAAATAGGAAGAAAATATTCAAATGGGAAGGGGACCTAGGGAGGGGGCAGGGTGAAAGGAAGGAAGAAAAAATAAAAAAATAGAAAAGAAGGAAAAAATAGAAACAAAGCTTTTGTAAATAAGGAGGATAAGAGGTACTGAAGGGAGGTGGGGGAAAAGGAGAATCAAGATATATCATATGCAGGTACAAATTCCCTATGATGAATATGATCATTATGTATATCTAAAATGTACCAATATTTTAATTAAAAAATTTCTCTTTCAAATAAAATACAATAAATAAACATTTTAATAGCCTTCATATTCTAATTATAATAAATCTTCATTCATTTCCTGCTGTGGTCTGAACTATTGTGCGACTCCTAAATTCTTACATTAAAGTTTAACCATTAAGGTGATATTATTAAAAGATGGAGCTCTCAGGAGATGATTAGCTCATGAGGATAGAAGCCTCATAAATGGTTAATGACCATACAAATATGACCCCAGTTTGCTGCCTTCCCTTCTACCATGTGAGGACATAGAAAGAAGGTATAATCTACAAAACAAGAAATAGGCCCACATCAGATATTGAATCTGCTAATGTCTCAATCTTAGATTTCTCAACCTCCAGGACTCTGAGAAATAAACTTCTGTTCTCTATAAGCTATACAATGGATAAAGACATTTCCAAATTAATATTATTTAACTTGTTGGTGGTGCAAACGGAACCCATACAACTATTCTGTTTTTCATTTTCTCTCTCTGTCTCTCTCTCTTTCTGTCTCTCTGTCTCTGTCTCTCTCTCACTTTCTCTCTGTTCATTGAGGCAGATATCCAACATTTTATTATAAAATTTCTATTGTATAATTTCCTTTAATTGCAGTCTCATGTAAGGGTTTTAAACATGTTTAAGGCAGGCCAAGCTATGATGTTCTGTAGGCTAGATGGATTGAATGCATTTCAGTTCACCATAATTTCCAGTGATAATGGATTTATCAGAATGCAACACCAGAGCAAGTGGAGGAGTACCTGTGTACCACAGGGATTGGTCCAAAATCGGGAGAAATTATGTGATCTTCCAACACACACACACACGCACACACACACACAATTTAAAACATTGGGAAAAGTAAAACCTGCAGGGAAAATATCTGTGGAGGGAAAATATTTGCTTCAGGAACCTGCAGATGTGAGGGCAAGAAAGTCCACATTATAAGTCTCCCACTGATGTGACTGATGAAAATGAGTAGATGAGACTTAAGTCAAAACCCTTCATAAAATCGTCAAGCCTAAGTATTTATACACCCCCAGTTAATAGAATAAAGAGCAAAATCCATTATCTAATGATATGGAGAAAAGTAATCGATTGATGTCTGTGATTAAAAAAGTATTACAACTAATAATTTATGCTGGAATTTTAATGTAAATTTTTCCTGCATTGGGTCTGGGTTTGCATTTCTATTTATCATGAGCAGGGAGATAAGACACAAACTCGAACTCTTCCTGGATGTCTATGAGCATCCACTTACTAATCAAAATACTCAGGTTTTCCATAGATTAAGCCAAACTAAATGTATGTCATAACAAAAAATATTACTAAAACAAAAAGGAAAAAAAAAATCACAACAGGGACAAGAGGACCAGTAAAATGAAAGTGTGGCCTTCACTTGAGGTGCCCCTTAGTGAAATACCAAAATACACAGTAATTGAGATCAATAATATCTTACTTCATCATTTTAACAAACAAAATTAAATATAAGCATCTATAATAAACAAACCATAAAAGTTGGAGAAGGAAATTGTGCTGTGAATGGATTAAATTGAGGCAAGTAGTGGACTTGTGCAGTTTCAGGGTTGATCTTCATTTTATTCAAATGTTTGATAAATTATATCATTGAACATTGAATTAATTTGATTTTTTTAAAAAATTACATTAAGCTACTATTTATTTTTATCACTGAATATTTTTATCCCTTAAATTTTGAACCCAACCAAATGGCTTATTCACTTAACCAAAGTACTACCCTCATATCGTAAGCAATAATCATCAGGAAAAAAGGAAAAAAAAGTATTTAAGTGCCAAATCTTAAGATATTTAAATGTCAAGATTAGAATATAAAATGGTTATTTATATGATATGCAAATAAATAAAAATTGAAGTTATCAATCAATAAAAATAAGTTACTTTATTTATATGTGCATATTTTATACATACAGATAAATAACATGGATAAATATTTATTTGCGTATCATATATGTAATTTTCTCATATAAAACTGACTAGGAAAATTGAGCAAATTTACTTTTTTTATTTTAAAAAGAGAAAAAAACAGAATTTCAAAACAAGATAATAGAAGAGTAACAATTAATACAATGTGCATTGTTATCTTCAGTGTAGTTACTCAGGGTACAAGATATAAGCATGGGATATTGTCCAAATAATATTAGCACAAACCTTTCTTTTCAATGGCCTAAGAGAAATTAGCAGTATAACTATCTTCAATATCTTGTTTATGATATATTTTCTTTTCCTTTTACTTTTGGGGGAAATGGGCAAGAAGGAAGGGAAAAGGCAAAATTACATTTAAAAGCATAGGAATTATAAATGCATAGATAAATAGATAAGACAAATTAAATTTTGTCACACAAGTTATTCTGCAGATTAGATAACACTGAAAGGAATTATTAAAAAAAATTGAATCAAAAAATGGCAGACAAGAGATTAATTGTATGGACATTATATAGAAGACAAATATACTAATATTCTTATATTTTAGGGAAAAGCTAAAGGTGAAGAGATAATATTTAAAGACATTATGGCTAAAAATTTTCCAGTACTCATGAAAGGATGTGAGAATAAAACTCAAGAAACAATGACTGATAAAAAACATGCCTAATCCTTACAATTATACTTACTTGCATACTTTACAACAGCAAGGAGGGTCAAACTCCCTGGAAGAACATGTGCAAGTGCTTTGAAAAATGTCCCTAGCACACTATTCTTCTGAAGAATCGCAACATTATCACTCCTTCTTCATTTGTAATTTTTTTATTTGAATAGCAAAATTGCATATCATTATTATATATGTGTTCTTATGTTGTTTTGAGGCAAACAAATATTTTCTAAGAACAGAGCAGAAAAATGAATACTGAAAAAAATTACCATCATCAAACCCTTCCCATGAAAAACTGTGAACAAAACCTAAGGCTAGCTTCAGTGTAACAAAGTTTACTTGAGCAAAGCTGGTTCAGAACCCACCCCCCCACACACACACATATACACACTACCATCTGTAGTGGTTATACTTGTAATTAGAAAAAGAAAGTGACATAGGCAAATAGCCTGATGGCTGCAGTTGGCATTGCCTGTATCAGCAAGGTAAGACAAGCTGACAACCTGAGATTGCTCTGCTTGGCTGAAACTGAGTTATTGGATTAAAAGAATATATGTCTAGATTAGGTTACATTTTGTTTATTATTATTTATTTTTACTTTTATTAGTACATGCTTGCAGTACATGATTACATTCACTGTAGGTAATTGGTGCATGTAGATAACACATTTCCCCCCTCCATCCCTTTTGTTTTTTCCAGCATCAGGTTCATTTGTTAATCTGTAAGACTTTATAAAGCTAATTATCATATATACAGATTGAAACCAGACTAACAGGACAAAGAACATATACAACATATAAGACAGTGTTACTAAATCAAGGTAGAATTTTAGGTACATTGTCCACACTGGATTACAATACCTTTTTCTCTTCTCTCTCTTTCTCATGTTATCTGTGTTTTATTTTGCAATATAAACAAAACATGTTCTAACAATTGACTCAAATTTATCCATTTTATGGAAAAGCAGTACACCTTTGTGTATAAATACATCATTTTTTATCTATTTGTCTGTTGACAGACAAAGGCTGTTTCTAAGATTTAACTATTATGAATTACACTGCTATAAACATAGGTATGTATATATCACTTTGGTTTGACATCTTTAACTCTTTTGGGAAAGTATATAGAAGGGAAATAGGTGAGTAAAATAGAATTTCTACTTTTAGTTTTTTGAGGAATCTCTATAATGATTCCCATAGTGGTTGTATCAGTTTACAATTCCATCAAAAATGGGGAAGAGTTCCTTTCTCCCTACAGCCTCAACAGAAGTTGTTATTGGTTGATATCTTGATGGTAGCCATTCTTTCTGGAGTGAGATGGAATCTTGGTGTTGTTTCAATTTGCGATTATCGAATGGTCATCAATGTTGACATTTTCTCTTATATTTATTTGATGTTTGTATTTCTTCATCTGAGAAATGTCTATTTTAGATGCCCATTTTTTATTGGGTCTTTAAATTTGGGTCATCTAATTCTTTTTAGTTCTTCATATATTCTAGACATTATTAGTCCAAGGTCTGAGGACTAACTGGAAAAAAAATTTCTCCCATTCTGTAGGTTGTCTCTTCACTCTGTTAGTGGTTTCCTTTGCTTTGCATGAACTTTTTAATTTGATGAGATTTCATTTGTTGATTCTTGGTATTATTTCTTGTGCAACTGGGATTTTGTTCAGAAACTCTTTGCCTATACCTGTGTCTTCAAGAATTTTCTCTATTTTCTCTTCCAGGAGATTAAGTATTTCTTTCCTACTGTTTAGATCTTTGATCCATTTTGATTTTAGGTTAGCACATGGTGAGAGATATAGGTTTATGTTCAACCTTTAGCAGTTTTCTTTTTCTTTTTTTAGTTCTTTTTTTTTTTTTGTGGGTACCGGGAGGTCGACCTCAGGACCTCGCGCACCAGCAGGCACCCGTGCCGCTGAGCTATATCACCGGCCCCTTTTTTGTATGTGGGTTCCGGGAGTTGAACTCGGGCCCTCGCGCTTGCCGGGCAGGCGCTTAAGCCACTGAGCCATCTCACCAGCCCCTTTTTTTAGTTCTTATTGAGCTTATTGGAACAATTTAGATACACATAATGATCATATTAGTCATAGGGAATTTGTACCTGTACATGATATATTTCGATTCTTTTTTCCCAAACCCCTCACCTCCCTTCAAGCCCACTTCCCCTCATTTACATAGCTTTGTTTCCATTTTATCCTTCTTTTACCATTTTTTCACTCCCCCTCAAGTTCCCCTTTCTTTTGAACAATTTCTCCCTATTTTACAATACCTTTTATACACTTTGGTCCTTATTTACACTTTCGGTATCTCACACCAGAAAAATAGATATTTACACATATGTGTACAATTTATTTCACTTAAGAGCATAGTTTCTCGGCTGGTGAGATGGCTCAGCAGCATAAGCGTCTGCCTGGCAAGTGCGAGGTCCTGAGTTCGACTCCTGGTACCCACATATGAAAAAAGGGGCCAGTGATATCGCTCAGCAGCACGGGCGCCTGCTGGAGTGCGAGTTCCTGAGGTCAACCCCCAGTACCCACAAAAAAAAAAAAAAAAAGAAAGAGTATAGTCTCAAGGTGCATCCATTTACCTCAAAATGTCTCAAGTTCATCCTTCTTTATGGCTAAGTAGTATTCCATCATATATTACAAAATCACAACTTTTTTATCCACTACCTGGTCAATGGGTATTTGGGATATTTCCAAGATTTAGCTATTACAAACTGTGCTGCTATAAACATGGGCAGCCATATATCTCTGTGATATGATGTTTTGAATTCTTCTGGCAGTTTTCACAACACCATTTGTTAAAGAGGCTATCTTTTCTCCAGCAAAGGGATTTGGCCCTTTTGTCAAAAATTACATAGCTGATTGTGCCTGGAGTTGCTTCTGTATGTTCTATTCTGTTCCATCGATCAAAAAGTCTGTTTTTTTGCCAATACCATGTTCTTTTTATTACTGTAGCTTTCTAGTATAGCAGAAATCCAGGATTGTGATACTCCTGCCTTGCCCGTGTTTACCAGAATATTTTTTGCTGTTCTATGTCTCTTCTGGTTCCATAGAAATTTTAGGATTGCTTCCTCCAGTTCTGTAAGGAATATTATTGGTATTTTGATTGAGATTATTAAATCTATGTAACAGTTTTGGAAGTATGACCATTTTGACTATATTGATTCTGCCTATCCAGGAACATGGGATATCTTTCCATTTTCTGATATCCTCTTAAATCTCCCTTTTCAGAGCACTATAATTTTCATTGTAGAGGTCTTTATTTCCTTGTTTAGGTTAATTCTTAGTTATTTCACTTTTCTTGAAGATTTTTGGAATGTATTGTTTCTCTAATATTCTGCTCAGTGAGTTTGTTGCTGGTGTACAAAAATGCTACTGATGTTTGAGTGCTGACGTTGTGTACTGCTACACTGCTGAATCTGGATATTATTTCTAGGAATCTTTTGGTGGAGATTTTAGGATCTTCTATGTAGAGGATCATGTTATCAGCGAATAATGTTAACATTGTCCTTCCCTATCCATATCTCTTATTTATTTCTCTTGTCTTATTGCTGTAGTTAATGTTTTGAGAACTATATTCAACAAAAAGTGGTGATAGCAGACGTCCTTGTCTTGTTCCTGCTTTTAGAGGGAAAATTTTCAGCTTTTCTCCACTTAGTATGATGTTGGCTGTTGCTTTGTCATAAATGGCTCTTCTCAACATAAGGTATATTTAACCATGTATGGAGGCCTTTTGGGGCTAACCTTCTACGTATAGAATCTGGTTGAGGCAACAATTATTTTGGTCAAAAATTGCCTAAATATCACCACCCTCTCAGTCTATAGAGATTGCCCAAAACCATGGTCATAGGTAGATTTGCAAACACCAAATGAATCTGCTTGACCTCAGTGCAGAATTCACAATTTCACGATGTCAAATTAGTTAGATGACCTTTATGTTTTATGATATTGCTATTCATACCAAAATGAGAACATTCTATATAGAAAGAATAGCTACATATGAACATTTAAATGTTGAATACAACACATTATTGTGCCAAGAAAGCAGAGACCAAAATATATTCTTCAACAGATGATGCAAGGAGCATCAAAACCCCAAAATCAAACAGTTCAGGGTTAAGGTATTTGAAGTAGTTCAACATCATCTGAATTTCACTGATCAGTATATTTGTTTGTTATATAATGATGACTACAGACCACGGTAGCCTGCAATGTGTTATGTCCTATAAATATGTTTATATTTATACCAATCTAGAGACAAGGTGACAAAGAATCACAGTATTCTGGAGACCCACTAAAAGAAATCTGAAGTTTAGAAATCCTTGGAGCAGTCATGTTTGCAATTCACTATTCACGATCTGGAAATCAAAGTTTTTAGTTGTTCACATGAAAGTGTCATGTACTCCATTGTCTTGAGGAACTTCCTTAGTGTATTTTGTAGCAAAGTTCAGAGACATAGCAGCAGCAGCCATTATTTGAATTAAATTATTTTTAGTGTAAAGATCAGGAAAAAGATAAATATAGCATTCCTCCTTACTGTAGCATCATACACAAGCCCCTAACTTGGGCAAAAAGGAAGGTCAAGAGCTGCATGATGGACCGGTGAGATGGCTCAGCGGCATAAGCGCCTGCCTGGCAAGCGCGAGGGCCCAAGTTCGATTCCCAGAACCCACATACGAAAAAGGGGCCGGTGATATCGCTCAGCGGCACGGGTGCCTGCTGGCACGTGAGGTCCTGAGGTCGACCCCCCGGTACCCACAAAAAAAAAAAAAAAAAAAAAAGAGCTGCATGATGTTCTACTGAGTGTTTTGGGAGGGATATGAACATTCCCAATCATTTACTGGAGGGTGGCTTTTACTTATCTCTATCTCTGAGGGGTTTGATCAGCTAAAAAGGACAACACTTTACTGCACTTATAAGTTAGTTCTAAATTCTATACAGTCAAAACCCCACTACTGTGAAGAAGGAGTCCCAAAAAGCCCCAGTGGAAGCTTTCCTAAGTGAAAGCCAATAGTGTTCATCTACTTCAAGATAGGTACTAATTTCAGTCATTGATTGCTTTGACCTCTGATTAAGTGAAGTATTCTGAGAACTTTAAAGGAAAATATGTGAAAGGCAGGAATGAACCAGGCTAAAATACCAGACCCAAACCTGTGAGGGGCAGTACAAAACAGATGCATTCTCCACAGAACTAAGAGAGACCCTTCGGAGCAGGATAAAATAGCCGCCTCGAGTCAGGAGACCAAAGGTCAGTTTTATTTGCCTATCCATAAGTCTACATGCTTCTGAATAGCGTCCAAAGGGAAATTTGCTCTTTGGTGACTGTATCACACGGTTTAAGGGTACATAACCACGCCCAGTGGCAAGGGACATCATTAGATATAACGCAGTTACATTGTACAAGCAATTACTAATACCTACACTGACAGATTGCAGGTCTCCAATGCGTGTTGTTTGGAAGCACAATATACTTCATGCAGCATCACTCAGACAGCTTTTCATTATCTAGTAGCAGTTAGGCTGCCAGTTGGAAATATCAGAGCATTACCTCTAGTCGGTGTAGAAAAGCTTTAGTGGAGGTGTTTAGCTTATCATCGATCAGTTTCCCCTCCTTCTACGGGGCTTCAGGGTATCTCTCATTGGTGACACATGGAGGTATTGGCAATAATAGAGTAGTTTATTTTTTATTTTGTTTCATCCAATCAAGGACCCAACGTTCACTGTGGATTCTTACTAAAGCATAAATCTTAGCTATATCTATCCACAAATTATGGTCTTATTCATTCTCCTTTGAGAAAATTGGAAGATTTAGTAAAGTAAGAAAAAAAAAAAAGACTCGATGGGATGTATCACCTGAAGCTTTTATTGACTTCTCAGGATTATGAATTTGTAAACAAGTGTCCATTAAAAATCATTTTAGCAGTCTTAGAACAGTCATACTGGCAATCATTTTTTATAATTTGTATTGTTTGTCTATCCCATGATGAGTTGTCAAGCGCAAATCTCATGATGAGTTGTCAAGCGCAAGGCTTTTAACCAGGATAGCTTTAGAAATTCTAGAAGGACCACTTGGCTGTCTCTGCTGTCCTTGAGTTCCATGTACACTGGATTTATTTATTTATTATTTATTTTTGAGACTGGTTCTCACTATGTAGTTCAGGCTGTCCTTGAACCCACTATGTAGCCCAGGTTGGACTTTAACTTGTGGCAGTTCTCCTGCCTCTGTCTCCCAAGTGCTGGGATTACAGCACACAGCATAGGATTTATTTTTTAATTGCCAAATTTATTTTCCCAACTCAGCTGCATCTCATTATTCATTAAAAAGAGCATAACCAGGAAGCTGACTTTATTCATTCAAATTGCTTACTTTAAAATTTTTAGTACTGGTTGACTTAATATGGAAACTTGCCCAATTGGTTGTTTGGAATTCCTTTGGGATTGAATTCTATTAGAAGATTTCTGAAACCAGTTTCTTCATTTTCAGTCCGAGAATTCTTACCAAGACCAATAATACAATTAGACTTGTAAGAATTTCTGCAGCAGTATGCTTTTGCTATAAATGTTCAGTCTCCTTAGAAAACATAAAAAATTCACTTCTAATCATAGTGTGTTTGACCACACAAAAAGTTCTTCTCACAAGATTTGCCTTCTATAAAACTTTTACAACATTCATATGCATTGAATTTTATCATATACTTCTCTTCCCATTTCGGAACAATCCAGTCATTCTAGTTTAAGACAAAATTTTCCTTTTTTCTTAATAACACCAAACCAAACCTCCCCATACTTTTAGCCTTGTCTTACCAAAAGCACATATTATATCTCTGTATATTTGTTATGGAGTGTGTCCTACCTATTATTTCTAGTTATTTTAGCTGCACATATTAATTAAAATTCTTAAGTCATTGTGACTTTCATTTCCAGTGAACATCAGGAAGCCAACAGATGTGCATTGTGTGTCACATTAGCCATCCATACCTTGAAAAACTATAAGTCATAACTTTGAGAAGCATTTGTCTTCTTGTATTTGTATAGTACAGCATATTTATTAATGGACTCAAATATCTTTATTTTCTCTCCAATATTAAATTAAACAGGAAGCAAAATGTTATCCCTACCTCTTTAGGCTTTTACTAAGTTGGAGAACTTGTTTGCACAGATTTCCTTCTAACTCAAAGTTCCATCCTTGGTACGAATCTTAAAACCTCCTGGTATAGGAAAAATACCCTTTACATGAAATCTTTATTGTACATAGCTCTACTTAATCCACTCTCTTCATAATAATTATTTCCAGATTGCTTGAACATCTAGTCATCATCTTAAATCATTCTTCTTCCTAACAAATTTTATAATGTAATGATAACATGTTTGTTTTATCATTGAGGTAAATAAGACATAAATTGATACCACTAGATATAATGATAGAAACTTCAAAGACATGCCTGTTTTAAGCAAATAAAAAATATTATTAGTTACAAAAGATTTCCCAAAATCAAGTAAATTTGAAAAGTATTTTTGTCAATTCTTTCTCAGTTTACTTCATTTACATAAATATTTATCTGTTCTCTTAGGACCAATTAAGATGCTCATTGATAATTTAATTTGGCAATACAATAAGGAGATAAAAATATCACATATATATGTCATGCATACAGACATATATAAATATACAAACAGAAACATTTTTACAACTTTAATTCCAAAAATTCAGCCATTTGTTTAGATTAAAAAAAAATGCCTGTTCACCAGGTGATTAAAGAATATGTGGGTTCACTTTGATTTTCTGTCCAGTAGAACAAGGGTTCCTGTCCAGATGGCTAAAGCTTTTTCATAATATTGGTGGAAAAAAGGATGGCACTACAACAGAAGGGAGGCTATTAGTGAAGGGGAAGGGAATCAAGGGGAGGGGGTAAAGATGGAGAAAGCCAGGTAATAGTCAATTGGAAATGACCAAATTATGCTATATCCATGTAAAAATATATCATTTTTCCCATTCTGTGGGCTGTTTATTTATTCTTTTGTTCCCTTCCCTACTCAGAAACAATTTACTGTGATATAGTGCCACTCGTCAATTCTTTTTTTTTTATTTTAAAGAGAATAAAACAATGAAAACACTGATACAAAACTTCAAAATGAGATAGTAAGAGTAGGAATGGTTAATACATTGTGTATTGATATCTTCAAAGTAGTTGCTCATATTACAAGATAAAGGCATGAAAAATTGGTGAAACAATATAGGCTCAAAACTCTTTTTTCAATGAACTAATAGAAATTAGTAGTTTATCTTAATTATGTTTTGTATATATATATATATATATATATATAAAATAAACATATATATATATATATATATATGTTTTTTTTCCTTTTTTCCTTCCTTCTTTTCTCCTTTCCCCATCCCAGTTTCTCTTTCCTTTTGTACAATTTCTTCCCACTTCACAGTATTTATTGCACATTTCAGATCTTATTTACTCTTTCAGCTTCTTACACTAGGGAGAAATGCGATGTTTACACATGAGAGTCTGATATGTGCACCCATTTTTATAGCAGCACAGTTTGTAATAGCTAAACCTTGGAAACAACCCAGATGCCCATCAACCGAGGCATGGATAAAAAAGATGTGATATTTTTATACAATGGAGTACTACTCACCTATAAAGAAGGATGAACTTGAGACTTTTATAGGTAAATGGATGCAACTTGAGATCAATTCTTGCTATTTTTCTCAGCTATGGGAGGCCTCAAGCAGTAATTGCCTGTGCTTTTGTTTCTATGTGTTTTCCCCATGTTTTCTTGTATCAATTTTAAAATTTCAGGTCTTATTTTTAGGTCTTTTAATAATTTTGAGTTGTTTTTTGTACAAAGTAAAAGGTTAGGATATAGTTTCAAACTCCTACATGTAGATATGCAGTTTTCCTATCACCCTTTTTTAAATAGGTCATCTTTTACCAGAACATAAGCTTTTGGCATTTTTGTTAAGAGTTGGGCTGGGTAGAACTGCATGGGTTTGTTTCTATGTTTCATATTCTATTTCATTCATCTATGTGTTTGTTTTAAGACTGGTACCATGTTGGTAAACAGGTATTTAAATCTAAACAAATATATTCTGTCCAAACAAGAGAGAAATATTTAATTGTTGGATCCTGATAATATCTAAGTTAACATGTAAGTCTATAACATGGATGATGGTTATGTAAATATTAGAATTTATCTTCATTATCTTACATACCAATGGGTTGGTTTACATAGAATATCACAAAAACTCAAAATAAAAATACTCCAAAATGTTAAGAACAGAGGATATAATTCTAAATCATTATCAAAGGTCATTTATGGAAATAAATGCATCTTAAAGAAGAGAATTAGAAAAGAGAAGAAATAAAATTTCAGAGAATATTTTTACAGAAAATTTTTAACAAATAATTTCAAAGAATAGATGCATACATTTTACAAAACATAGTAAAATTAAGAACACTCACCATCTAATTTTCAGTGAATGACTAAAGTAGAACCCCAAAAATGTAATAAAAATTATATACCAACTCACACTCATGAAATGGATGCAAAATATTTAAACAATGCATTAAAAAACTGAATCATGCTATATTTGAAAATGCAAAGAATGTAGCTTAGTTTTATCTCCTGTACAAAAGTTTGTATTAACATTTAAAAAGCTATAAATGTTACACTTTGATAAAAAGTAAAGAGAAGAAAAGGTTCAAATGAATAAGAAAAAGGTTAAAATGTCCCATAGAAACTTTTATGCACCCCAAATCAAAAAATTATCTATGTATGTTGATACTGATGTAAATATCAAAATACACTGATATGAATATATATATACACACATATTAATTCATTGCAGAAATGTAAGTGCATGTCACTTTCATAGACAAGTGGATCAATCTCAGAAACAAGTCTTACCACTATTAATGAAAAAATTTATCAAGTTTGCTACCAACTTTAACTCCAAGTTTGGTACCAATTTTAACTTCATTTCCTTAGTTTTATATACTATTAGCATTTATGCTACATTTGTTATTTGCTTAACAAAACTGCAGTCCATCTTTATTGTTTAAGAATTAATAATTCTGTGTTTGCAAATTTGCTCCATAGTGGGAGACCAGAGAGGAAGATTAAGGCCTAATTGGACTCCTTTGTGAGCACAAAGGAGAAAGGCAACACACAAGGTGATGACACACTGCATGTTCTAGATGAAAGTTTGAACAGCTGAGATTAAGTTGTTTACCTGAGCACGTATTAACAGATAATATAAGGGAGAGGAATCTTGTGTTATTTTAATTGCTTGTACCCATGCCTGGGTGAATGGGCTTCTCTGCCTACTAAGAGGTAAGAGCCCCCTGGCTGCCTTCATGCTCAACTGACTCTGTGTCTTGTTATTCATCCTTGTTCACCACTAGGTCAGGGGGTAACAAACTTGTAGGATTACATCCCTGCAAGTGGTGCCCTGGGTGGGGAAAGCTTGGGGGAGTGGACTGGTTCCCCACAGGTGGCCCCTGGAAAAGAGACATGGGACTGGGGGAGTAGGCTGGTCTCCTACACTCCAACATCTACACTCTGGGCACTTTTGCAGTCATTCATGAATATGCTCAAAACAATGAACACTGTTAGAGGTTAAGGCATATGTTCAAATGAGGCATCACAGGCAGCCTTTTCTTGTTTTAGTTCTTGTGGTGATGGCTGAGGATGGAGGCATTACTCCCATGCAGTAAAATGCAAGAAGTCTGAAATCTTGAACTTGTTGGACAGGGTTTGAGTCTCAACTGAGGCACATATTAATGAAACAGTCTCAGTCAAGTCCCTTCATACTTCCAAACATTTATTTGTATGCAAAATAAAGTAGTATCTTCCAGGGTGCAATGTTTTTACAATCTATCATCACTGTCCATGTGAGATATCACTATGTATTTCTTTCAAATATAATGGTCAATATTTGTTAATTTGGTATTCAACCCAACTTTGTGGAGCATAAACACCTTAATAAGAAAAATTAATTATGAATGAGATAATGAATGGGAATATTAATTTTTTCTAGAAGGATAAGGAGTGGTGATGGAGAGAGCTGGAACAGCAGAGCCATGTAAATGGAAATTGGAAAGAGAGAAATTTATCTGTGCTAGCAATGCCCTGTTGGGTAAATTCAGTTATTGACTTCTCAATGGCTCACTTTTATCCTGTTTTCCTATGTAATGCACATGACACTTATATATGTTTATATTTTTGAGATATTTAATAATAATAATATTTTTAAATATCAGACTGCCTTTGCTTAGTGCTGAGATCCACTGACTGTGCCCCATGGTCATTAGTACCACCAAAGATGCTATATTTCATTTAGTGTAGAGATGGTCAAACTGACCCATGGGGGAAATCCACCTGGCACCTGTTCTCATAAAGTTGTAGTGAAATAAAGCCCTCCCATGTGTTTATGTATTTTTTATGGTGGCTTTTATGATACAATAGCAGAACTGAGTAGTTGTAACCAAGTCTTTATGTCTTGTAAAACTTAGAATATTATCTCACTTCTGGTTTAATGTAACATCAAGGTGACCTTCCCAATTATAAAAAAAAAATCCAGAAATTATGACAATAGTGAGCTATGGAGAAAAAACAAGAAGAAAATTTTCTCTATATGATAAAATACTACAAATGGGTTTGAGATTCTGAAACATCCATAATACCCTTGATAGAAATTTGGAACAATATGTCAGCAAGCAGAAGAGAGAATAACCCAATGAGAATATTAATAATCCAACTAGCAAATATTAAATCATGAAAACCTCATGATCCCCATATAGGTGCACTAAGGCATAGATAATCACTTCTATTCACATATCTTTCAGAACTTTTTACAGTTTTACTTCTTACATAGAATAGTTGTCACTCACAGGTAGCAGAAGCTATCAGAAGATGATTTCTATGCTGAGCTAAATATTGAACAAATTTCACTCTCAATTAGATCAAAGATTCTGTAAAGTATTATTTTGAAAAGTGAAGGAGACAATTACATATTCAGTGTACCACTAGTGGAAGAATATAAAGATTCAATAGAGTCAGGGCCTTGGAAAGAAAAAGGAATTTTAGCCTCATGGTCAATTGTGGAATTATTGTGAAATACTCAGTTTCCCATAAGACATAATATTGTTATTTGATATTTAATATTTATATATCAAAGAATAGGATGAGGTAGCACACTAATAAAGTGAAATCATCAAATTGGATATCTGTGTTTCTTTTTATAAATATGAAAATCCTTTTTTGCTTAATACTCAATTTGCATAATATAATATTTGGGTGAGACTACATAAATGCTTTATATATATATATATATATATATATATATATAATTTATTTTTATTTTAAAGAGAAAAATAGGGAAACAGTTTCAAAATAAGTTAGTAGGAGAGTTACAATAATTAAAACATTGCATATTGTTGTCTTCATAGTAGTTACTCAGAGTACAAGATGTGGGCATGATATCTTGTCCAAACAGTATTAGCACAAACCTTCCTTTTCAATGAACTAAGAGAAACTAGCTGTATAATTATTTTAACTATCTTGCATAAACATATATTTTTTCTCTTTATTTCTTTCCCCTTTCCCCCCATCACAGATTGTCTTTTCTTTTGAACAGTTTCTTCCCAATTCACAATATATATTGTACATTGGTTTTTATTTACTCATTTAGTTTGTCACAATAGCGAGACAATATGATGTTTAGACATATGGGTCTGATTTATTTCACTTATGAGTATGGTCTCAAGTTGCATTAATTAACCTATAAAAGTCTCCAGTTTATCCTTCTTTATGGCTAAGTAGTACTCTATTGTATAAAAATACCACATCTTTTTTATCCATTACTTGGTTCATTAGCATTTGGGTTGTTTCCAAGATTTAGCTATTACAAATTGTGCTGCTATAAACATGGGTGAACATATATCTCTATGGTATAATGTTTTTAATTCTTCTGGGAAGATACCCAGAAGGTGAAGAGCTGGGTCGAATGGAACCTTAAATTCTAGTTTTTAAAGGAAACTCCACACTGATTTCCACAGTGGTTGCACCAGTCTACACTCCCACCAACAGTGGATAAATGTTCCTTTTTCCCCACAGTCCCACCAGCATTTGTCATTGGTCAATTTTTTGATGATAGCCATTCTTTCTGTGGTGAGATTGAATCTCAGTGTTCTTTTAATTTGCATCTCTTAAATGACCAGTGATGTTGAACATTTTTTCACGTATTTATTTGCTATTTGTATTTCTTCATCTCCGAAGTGTGTATTCATCTCAGATGCCCATTTTAGGATTGGGTTTTTGAATTTGGGGGTGTCTGATTTTTTTTCAATTCTTTATATGTTCTAGATAAAAGTCCTTTATCTGAGGGACAACTGGCTATAATTTTTCCTACTCTGTGTGTTGTCTTTTCACTCTGTGGTTTATTTTTTTTTTTGTGCAAAAGCTTTTTAATAAGGCAATATACCGTTTGTTGATACTTTGTAATATTTCCCTTCCAGGTGGGGTTTTGTTCATGAAATCTCTCCTATACCTAATGTCTTTGAGATTTCTATCTATTTTCTCTTCCCGTAAATTTAGTGTTTCTATTTTAATAGTTAGATTTTTGATACATTTTGACTTTAGTTTAGTGCATGGTGATAGACATTAGCCTAGTTTTAGTCTTCAGCATGTGGAAAGCCAGTTTTTCCAAGACCATTTATTAAAGAGGCTGTCTTTCTTCCAGTGAATATGTTTGGCTCCTTTGTCAAAGATAAGGTGGCTGAGTGTGTTTGGGGTTGTGCCTGCATCTTATATTCTGTTCCACTGATCCTCAGGCTTTTATTTGACAATATCATGGAGATTTTATCACAGTAGCTTTGCAGTAATATTTCAGGTCTAGGATTGTGATGCCCCCAGCCTTGCCTTTGTTTCCCAGAATGGCTTTTGCTATTCTAGGTCTTTTCTGGTTCCAAATGAATTTTAGGAATGTTTTCTCTATGTCTGTGCAGTATGCTAATGGCATTTTGATTGGGATTGCATTAAATTTGTATAGAAGTTTTGGGAGTATGGCCATTTTCACTATGTTGGTTCTTCCTATCCAAGAGCAAGGGATATCTTTCCATTTTCTGGCATCTTCTTCAATCACCTTTTTTAGGGTACTGTAATTTTCACTGTACAGATCTTTTACATCCTTTATTAGATTGATTCCTAAGAATTTCATTTTTTAGATGTTATTGTGAAAGGCGTGCTTTCTCTAATTTCTCTTTCTGTGAGTTTGTTGCTTGTATACAGGAATGCTTTTGATTTTTGACTGTTTATATCCCACTACACTACTGAATTTAGATATTAAATCTACAAGGTTTTTGGTGGAGTTTTTGGGGTCTTCTATGTAGATTATCATGTCATCGGCAAATATTGATAATTTATCTTCTTTCTTTCCTATCTTTATTCCTTTTTTTCTCTTATCTAGTTGATCTTGCTAATGTTTCCAGAACTATATCAAATAGGAGTGGTGATAATGGATATCTGTGTCCTGTACCTGATGTTAGAGTGAAAGCTTTCAGTTTTTGAACATTTAATATGATTTTAGTTGTTGGTTTGTTATAGATGACTTTTATAAGATTGAGGTAAAGACCAGCTATTCCAATTTTCTGTAGGGTTTTTTTTTTTTTACCATGAATGGGTGTTGGATTTTGTGAAATGCTTTTTCTGTATCTATTGCGATGATCATGTGACTTTTGTCTTTGGCTGTGTTGAGATGATGTATTACATTTATTGATTTGCATATGTTGAACCATCCCTGCATCCCTGTGATGAATCCTACTTGGTCACAGTGTATAATCTTGATGATTTGCTGCATTCTGTTTGCCAGTATCTTATTAAGAATTTTTGCTTCTATGTTCTTTAGGGAGTTGGCCTGTAGTGTTCTTTTTTGTTTGGGTTCTTCTCTGTTTTAGGAATCAGCATAATACTTGTTTCCAGGAATGATTTGGGAAGTACTGCTTCTCTTTTAATTACTTTGAAGAATTTCATCATTAGTAGCATTAGTTCTACTCTAAATTTCTTGTAAAGTTCAGCAGTGAATCTGTCAGGGCCTGGGCTTTACTTTGTTGGTAAATTTTTACTTACATTTTCAATCTCATTTGCTGATATCGGGTTATTTCAAATTTTTATATATTCTTGATTTAGTATTGGCAATTCGGTTGTGTCTAGGAATCTGCCCATTTCTTCTGTTTTCACAGAAGACATAGGTTTTTATAGTAGGTATTGAAGATCGCCTGGGCTTCTGTGGGATCCATTGTGATTTCCCCCTTTTCATTCCGAATTGCTTGAATTTGTGTTTTTTGTTTCTTCTTTTTGATGAGGTTGGCTAATGGTTTATCAATTGTATTTATTCATTGAAAGAAACAACTTTTCAAAATTTATTGATTCTTTGTATTGTTTTCTTAGTCTCTATTGCATTAATTTCTGCTCTAATCTTTATAATTTCCTCCCTTGTATGAGCTTTGGGTTTGATTTGTTCTTCTTTTTCTAGAAGTTTGAGGTTCAACCTTAGGTTCTTTATTTGAGCTCATTCTGTTTTCCTGATGTGTGAGTACATCGCTATAAATTTCCCTCATAGGACTGTTTTCATTGTGTCCCATAAGTTTTGGTGTGTTGTATTAGCATTATTGTTTAATTGTATATACTGTGTAATTTCATCTTTAATTTCCTCTGTGACCTATTGGTTGTTCAGAAGGATGTTGTTTCATTTCCATGTATTAATGTAGTTTTTGTGATTTCCTTTGTCATTGATTTCCAATTTTACTGTGCTATGGTCAGATAATATGCATGGGATGATTTCAATTCCTCTACATTAACTTAAATATGTTTTGTCTGCTAATATATGGTCTATTATGGAGAACATCCCATGTGCAGCTGAGAAGAATGTGTATTCTGATGTTTTGGCTTGGAATACTCTGTAGAAATCTACCAAGTCCATTTGTGAAAAGGGTTGATTTAATTCTAATATTTCTTTGTTGATTTTTCCTAGTTGCTCTATCTATTTGTGAAAGTGGGATATTAAGGTCCCCCACTACAATTGTGTTAGTGGTTATTTGGTTTTTCATGGCTGTTAATATTTGTTTTATGTAGTTGGGTGCACCTGTGTTTGGTCCATAAATATTTACAATTGTTATCTCTTCTTCTTGGACTTTTCCCTTAATGAGTATGTAGTAACCTTCGTCTCTTCTGATCAGTTTTGGCTTAAAGTTTGTATTGTCTGCAAATACAATAGCTACCCTTGCTTTTTTCTGGGTTCCTGTGGCATGGAGAAATGTTTTACATCCTTTGACTGTTAGTCTATGAATTTCTTTTTGGGATAAATGTGTTTTATGAATACAGCATATTGTTGGATCTTGCTTCTTGATCCATTCTGCCAGATTGTTTCTTTTTATTGGTGAGATGAGAGCATTTTTATTGATGCTTTTAACTGGTATGTATTAGTTTTTCTTTTTCATGTTGTTTTCCTGTTGTTTGTTCCCTTTGTTTCCCCTCTGTTTAATTGCTTATCCTGCCTGGTGGCTTCTTTCTATTGGTGTTTATGTATTTGTGGTCTTCATTTTCTCTAATATGTCCTTCAGAGCATTCTGTAGAGCTGGTTTGGTGGTCACAAATTTCCTCAGGTGTTCTTAGTCATGCAACTATCTTATTTCTCCATCAATTTTGAAAGATAATTCTGTGGGGTACATCAATCTGGGCTGAAGATTGTTTTCCTTTAGGGCTTGAAATACCTCACTCCAAGCTCTGCTTGATTTGAGAGTTTGTGTTGAGAAGTCTGCTGTGATGCTGATGGCCATTCCTTGATAGGTGATATGTTTCTTTTCTCTAACTGCTTTTAATATTTTGTTTTTGTGCTGAATTTCTGGAATCTTGATTATTATATGCCTTGGTGTAGATTTATTTTGGTCATGGCTCTTCAGAGTTCTATGCACTTCATTTATTTGTATGTCAAATTCCTTACCAATGTTTGGGAAGTTTTCTGCCATTATTTCTGTGAAGAGGTGTGGTGTTTAGTGGCTTTTGTGCTACGTGCAGTTTTCTCACTGATCCCAATCAATCTTATGTTGTTTTTCTTTGCTTCATCCTGCAGGTGTTGGATTGATTTTTCATGGTCTCTTGCAATATTTAAGATATCTTTCTTTTCCTGGTTGCTTGTCACATTCCTGTCTTCAAGATCCGATATTCTATCCTCACCTTCATTCAATCTGCTGCTTAACTTTCAGTGGAGTCTCTAGTCTCCTGCATTTATGTTTGGATCTATTTCATTGACTCCATTACTTGTCTATGTTTGGCATTCATGATTTCCATCATTTTTCTGAGCTCCTCTATTTGTTATTTGTGTCTGCTTTAATGTCTTTTATTTTGATATTCATTTCTTTTTGCACCTTAGAGATTATTTTTTCTATGGCTTCTTCCACTGTTTTTTTTTCACTTCTGCTGCTATCATTTCAGACAGTTTCATTTGTTGGCTTTCAATTTCTTTTATTTCTTTGTGTTCTGGGTGGGCTTGTCCAGGGTGGGCTGGGTGATTGGGATTGCATTTTAGTTCTTTGTCTTGTCATTTTCTATTTTCTATTTTATTTTGTTTTGTTTTCTGTGTTGATGCTTGCAGATTTCTTATGTTAGGTAGCCTTATCACTGGTGTTGAGGCCTTACTGGGAAGTGTCTTTCAGATGTATGTGGTTCTTGGTCTTTAAGTCTATCCCAAGAACCTACCTTCCCAAGATATAAAGACTGAAGCATTGTAATCTATTTGGCTTTGGGCCCATTCCTTTGGTACTGGACTATGATGATGGTTATGACCCCTTACAATTGCAGTGTTGTCTTATGGGGGAAAAACTGGTTATAGCATGTATGACATCCTGGTTAAAGTGGTTCAGGTAACACTAATGATAGACTCAAGTACAGCCTGGCTACTGACAAACTGTGGTAACTATTGGCCTGATATCTATAACCATGGGAGGAAGGTCTACAGAAATATATAATATAATCCCCCTTATACCAGGAACTTGTATGCAATGATTTTCCACTTAATAGAATGATTTTACTCTGTTGTGGGGAGTTCAGGAAGATAGGGGATAGGATGGAGAGATGAATGAAGTTAAATACAGTAGGAAAAAGTTTGGAGGGCACAGGATGATCTTCCAGGTTTGAGGTAATTGTAGGACACAGGAGGGAAGGATTGGAAGTGAAGGCCTAGGAGTTTTGAAATGAACCAGAATGGAGAGACAATGTTTACTTGCATGAAAGTATCATAAAGTCAAGCAAGATAGTTGATGAAAGAGCAGAAGAGGATTAGTAGGGTAAAACAAAAGGAAAGGTTAGAGATTACCTTTTGGCTTGTATTGCTAATGTTGCATGGGATATTTCTATGCCTCTAGTTCTGTCTGTCCATTGCATGTGCCTCAGCCAGGGTCCTACTGTGTCACTGGCATTCCTGCAGGTCTCCAGGCCCTGAGTCCCTCCAGTGGAGGGAGAGGGGGTGGATGTCAGACTTCTCTCACCATCCGTGCCATCTGGGGTCAATGGGTGAAGGGAGGAGCATGAACACAAATGCTTCTTGAGTTGCAGTGGGGTTGTACCCTTATATACTCATCATAAGTTGAAAATATTGTAAATGAAAAATGAATTTACCACACCTATCCTGTAAAGCATCATATCTTAGCAACGATATCCTGCAAAGTGTTGGTTATTTACCCTGGTGTTTACACAGCTGAGTGAGACCTGTCCCTCACTGTTCATGCCCAGCATGATGGGAGAGAGTTTCATAATGCATATGATTAGCCTGAGAAAAAAATCAACATTAAAAATTTAAAATATGCCATAAAACAAAGGTGGGTTTGCAGTATTAGTAAAAAAAATGTAAGTTTAACTATCATCATAAGTAAGTGACCTTTATTATTTTATATTTGTTTACATTTCTGTAAATCCAGAAAAATTGTCCATAATGGTAGATATTAACAAAATGCAAGGAAGTACATAATTCATGGCTTATAACAAGGAGAAAAATGGCTGTTAAACACAATCATCAACAATGAGGTAATATGGACTGTTCCCTGTTTAAATTTTTTAAAATAATTAGGTATTTAATAGAAAACTGGGTTTTGAAAGTTATTGTGTATAATTAGAATCTCAAAACATTTTTAAACAAATTGAGATAATATAATAAATGTCATTTCATATTAAATGTTAATGCAAGATGATCTTTTTAAAAATTCAAATTATTCTAAATCTAATTGTATATCATATAAAGTCACTTTTTCTTGGCCACACAAGAATGATAAAAAAGAAATTGCAGGGCCGGTGAGATGGCTCAGCGGCGTAAGTGCCTGCCTTGCAAGCGCAAGGGCCCGAGTTCGACTCCCGGATCCCACATACGAAAAAGGGGCCGGTGATATCGCTCAGTGGCACGGGTGCCTGTTGGCGCGCGAGGTCCTGAGGTTGACCCCCCGGTACCCAAAAAAGCCATTGTTTTGTAATTTTAGTTTTTAGAGTCTATAATTGAAAAAATATATCAAGCATTGAAAGTTTTGAGGATTACACTAAAGGCCTTTTGTACACTCAGATATAATTTATGTTACAAAATATTTTAAAGAATCACCTTAAATTCTTAGGTGCAATACATTATTTTATTTTTTTCATGATGGAGTTGTGGAAGAAAACATATTTATTATACATGATTGTACAATTTTAATTTAGATTGAGTGATACACATATTACACTGACTCTTTTCTAAGTTATCTGAAATTTGAAAATAAGCAATTGTTACAGTCATACTTGAAATTTATTACTTTAGCAACATGATATCATTTAATGTTATTCATTTATATTCAATTTAATTTTGATCTATGGTTTTGGAAAGAAATAAATCAAAGCAATTTACATAATTCGGGTATTTTATTGTAATATATCTTTCTTCTTACCAGAGAAGTTGTCACATTTGTCTTCTCATTCCTACATCTTTATATAACTTTTTCAATATTGCTTGTAGGCAAAAGATCTTCCCTTTGTCCTTGTATTTCACTGTGTCCTTTTCAGAGGCTGGGCCCTACCTCTGCACTATTAGCAATATTAGCACTATTCACCATCTTGTCGGGGAAATGAGCCAGAAAGCCACTAGACCGGTCTTCTTGGGGGACCCAGTTATTTGCTGTGCACTAATTCTCAATTCATTAGGGAGAATTTCCCTATTGATACATTGTTGCTACAGGTACAAAATACTAACGGTGTAGAGCAATATTGATGGGAACAATAAAATAATGATAGAAGAAGGACATGAGAAAATTAGCAGGTATTATGTATAATATATTTCTACAACAAAGTAGATGAAGCCCCGTCAGTGTTCCCAGTGAGACAAAAAATAATCACAGTTGAAAGCCATCATACTAAATCATCCTGGTGAAAGGAGGAGAAACATAATTTTAGCCTAGAGCATATAAGGACAAGACTATATCAACAAAAATCATCCATGAAATACAGTGGAACCTTGGTGATTCTCGCCACAAACCGAACTGTATGAGAAACAAATCAAATTCAAAAGTTATGTGCAGTGTTGACGTCATGGTATCTTTGAACTGGCTCTCATCTAGTTCAGATGCAACCAGAAGTGTGGAGAATTGAGTTTATGAACTGAGGTATACTGTATCCCTTTAAGGGCTGCACTTCCTAAGATGAGGCAGTGGGACAGAATTATTTTTGAAGTAATTCTAAAAAAGTTACAGTACAATACAATACATATAATATCTACATTTGACTAAAAAGCTTTTTATTGGAATATGAAAATGACGTTTTTGAGAAACTTTTCCTTTGAGTGTGTGTGCTGGAGTTCTAATTTTTCACCTTCTAAGATAAGTCATTTAGTTAATATGGATCATGAAAGACAAAAATCAATCTAAAATTTTATAAAAATTCAAATACTGCATGATCTTATATAAAATCTAAAAAATTAATCTCATATGAGAGTAGAAAGTTGTGGTGATTAGAGGAGGGGGATTGGGGAGATCGCATCAAAGAATTCATAATTACAGTAATACAGGATGAATAAATTCAAAAGATCTCATGTACAGCAAGGTGACTTTAGTGCACAACAATATGTAGTATTCTTAGACAATAAAAAGAAAGCGAGTGTTGTGTGTTCTCCACAGAAGGGACAACTGTATGAGGTGATGCATCTGGTAATTGGCCATATTTAACCACTACACAATAGGTATATACCTTAAAACATCTTCTTTATATGGTATATCCAAGCTCT
The DNA here is from genome assembly GCA_028451465.1 of Erethizon dorsatum. NCBI lineage: Eukaryota > Metazoa > Chordata > Mammalia > Rodentia > Erethizontidae > Erethizon > Erethizon dorsatum. Next base: position 76,730,756 of record CM051836.1, on the reverse strand, counting down.
TTTTTCTGTAAGTTATAAAGATATACTTTATAAATGGAGGTAATTGTTGTTTACTGTCATTCCCAGATGGTTTCTAGTAAAAAGAGGTTACACATTCTAAAAATGTTATAGGTTAAAGACTAATATTCTTAGTACATGGAATTGTTTAAATTACTAAAGCCCTTTCTCTATATCTATGCCCTCTTCCTCCAACTGATGAACTGATTCTTTCATATTTCTATTCATGTTATTAGCTTATTCCTTTTATTGTTTTTTGGATTTTGTTTTGCTTCATTTTCAGTAGTAGGGTTTGAATTCAGGGACTCCCACTAAGCTACATCCCCAGGCCCTCTTTTTTTTTATTGGTACTTGTAGATATACATAATGACAAAATTGATTATATGGAATTTTTACTTGTACATGATATAGCTTGCTTCCTCTTTTTTCCCCATTCCCTGTCTTTCAACCCCCCTTCCCCTCCTTATTTACAAAAGATTTGTTTCCTTTTTTCTTGTCCCTTCTATCCCCCACCCCCCTCCATTGTTCCACTTCTCATTTGAACATTTTCTTCCCATTTTCCAATATCTACTATACATTTTGGTCCTTATTTACACTTTAGGTTTCTCACACCAGAGAGACAATATGATATTTATACCTCTGTGTCCAATTTATTTCACTTCAGAGTATGGCCTCGAGGTGCATCCAATTACCTAGAAATGTCTCAAGCTTATCTTTATGGCAGAGTAGTACTCCATTGCATAAAAAAAGCACATCTTCTTTATCTATTCATTAGTTGATGGGCATTTGGGCTGTTTCCAAGATTTAGTTATTTACAAATTCTGTTGCTATATACATGGGTGTGCATATATTGCTATGGTATGATGCTTTCAACTCTTTCAGAAAGATATCAAGAAGGTGATAGCTGGGTCTAATGGAACCTTCAGTTTTATTATTTTTAGGAATCTACATACTGATTTTCACAGTGTTTTCAACAGCCCATTCCCTCCAACAGTGGAGAAGGGTTCCTTTTCCCTTACAGCCCAGCCAACATTAGTTATATGGGATGTTCTCCAAAATAGGTTACATACAAGCCTTTAGAACATGTTTAAGTAATGCAAAGGAACTGAAATTATTCCATGCATATTGTCTGATCATCGTGCAATTAAAATAGAAATCAGTGGCAAAAGAAACCACAAGAATTTCATGAACACTTGGAAATTATGTAACACCCTCTGGAACAACCAATGGGTTACAGATGAAATTAAAGAAGAAATTATTCTACAATTAAATGATAAGCTAATACAACATACCAGAACTTATGGGACACAATGAAAGCAGCCCTACAAGGGAAATTTATAGCCATGAATACTCATATCAGAAAAAACAAGTGAGTACAAGTAAACCACCTAATGCTAAACCTCAAGCTTCTAGAGAAAGAAGGGCAAGTCAAGCCCAAAGCTCATATGAGGGAGGAAATTATAAAGATCAGAGCAGAAATTAATACAATGGAGACTAAGAAAACAATAGAAAGAATCAATGAATCAAATAGTTTGTTCTTTGAAAGATGAAATAAAATTGACAAACCCTTATCCAACCTTATCCAAAAAATAGAAAAGACTCAAATCCATGCAATTAGAAATAAAAAGAGTGAAATCAGAATTTCTGCACAGATCCTGCAGAAATCCAGATCATCTATACCTACTTCGAGAACCACTATCTTCTTAAGTTTTTCTTTCTTTTTTTTTTTTTTTTTTTTTTAATTTGTGAAAGAGTCTATGTTCCTAAGTTTCACAGGCTGCAAGAAAATTTGTGATCCTCCTGCCTCAGCCTTCCAGAGTGCTGGGATTACAGGCATGCACCACCACACCAACTTTCTGCTTCTTCTCTCATTTATGTGCAAACTAGTAAATTCTGCTTTTATTTTTTACTGCTTATATCAATAGTGTCATTGTTAAAATGTAGTGGATTTTGTTTTCAGAATGTAGCTTACCAATGCAGTGTTAGATATTAACAGCTGTATTCCTGCAACTCCTTGGTTTTTGGGAGATAGCCCTTTCTGGGTATTTCCTTTCTATTTCTAGTTTCTCCTCTAAAAGTTATTTTTCTAACCTTCCAAATTTTTGTGTTCCGCAGAAACCGCATTATATATTTGGGAAAAATCTTTGTTTATAGTACTTCATTCATTCTAATAGTTTCATATATATATGCAATTGGATTTTGTTTACATCATTGTTGTAAGTAAACCCAACTTGCCTTCTAAACATGTCCAAACAGAAACTATATAGAATTCTTGCTATTTTTTGAATAGAATTGTTGAATACTATGCTTATTATGCTCCCTCCAAAAAAAAAAACAGTTCTTATTTTTGTATCTGAGCAAATTACACTTTTAACTATCTCTCCTCAATTCATCAAATATCAGTTACATGTACTTAATCTCATCAGATTCAGAAAGGGCAAAGATAAAAATGTAATCAGAATAAAAAATGTACAATGCTTACAAGCCAATTCATAAGGTTTACTTAACCTTGTGTTCTAATATCATTCAGCTTGTACCACATAGCAACAATTACAGTCAAACAAGTGAGATATGGTTTAAGTATGATTACCCTGTTTATTTAAAATAACTGTATTTCTATCCACAAGGAGACAAAATAAGGCTTTATCCTTCGTAAACCTCGTAGCCTCATAAGCTCCATGTAACAGATCCCTCTGCAGTACCATTTCAAATAGCTCCAATGATTTCAGCAGAAAAGCTATATTTCAATCAATTCTCTGTGTTGGATTTGCTCTGTTAAAGTAACTTGTGTGATTTGTGATTTTTTTGCTTGACCAGCAAAGACAGAAAATAAATATAAACACTAGTTCTTTAGTATACACTGGAATGTATCTTGTTTCTCAGTGTTATAGTTAACTGATTGTGTCAATGTAAGTAAGAAAAGCCCAACTAATTTGGATCAGCATAGTTCTGGGTGTGGCTGAAGAGATTTATTGAAGACAGAATACCCAACCTGGGTCATCTTGTCACCTGTATGGTACAAAATGGTAATGAAAAAGAATGGCTCACTTCTGTCTCTTCAGAGAACCGCTAGTCTTCACCTTCACTTTGGTTGTGGTCCCCTGGTTTCCATCACAGACCCTTCAGCCTTCTGATTTGTACTTTCGTAGGACACTAGAGCAAGCTCCAGGCTTAAAGTGGATCCTTCAGCTCCAGTGCACAGACAGCCCTTTTGCACTCGTCCACACCTGACTCTGCAGGCAGCCATTTTACACCAATCTTGCAAATACATCTTGCATTAAAACTCTTTCTCTAGTCACCACTGACTGACACACTCAGGGTCTCTCCTATTCCTTCAGAGATGTACTTGAAGCTTAGAAGACTTACAATCTTTGTGGCATTATGGAATATACCAGTAGAGGAGTAGCAAGGAATGGTTTATTCTCTGCAAAGTGTTAGACTTGAATGGGAGACTTGGTGTGTGTATATGTCAGCACATAAAAATGATGTTAAAATATAAGAAATTATCTACTCTCCATCTCAAATAACAGCTCTCAATCCTCTGCCACTGAAGCTTTATGAATATTCTTCAAGCATAATACTATTTCCGTCATTAGAGCTTTCACACATAGTATGTTCTATTTTACTTTGGAGTGAACTCCTCTTCCATCCTGGTATCTTCCATAGTAGTTGACACTAATTGCTTTCTATTCGTTTAACTTACACTTAGTTATCAGGAAATATTTCTTCAAGGAAAAATTTCCTGATCACTACTCTACCTGTGAGTCTACCTGAATTCCTCTTTATAGAGTCTAAGACTTCATACACCATCATTCCATAGAGTTTTGTCAGTTAATCTTTTGGTTGTTAATATTTTGTCTATCACAATTGCAACAATGTAAGCCCTATAAACACAAGTATCATATCCCTTCCATTTATTGTTATAATCCCAGAAGTAAAAACAGTACTTGAAGCATTACAAGTGTCCAATAAACTGTGGATAAATGAGTGTCTGAATCATTAAATGATGAATAGAGTACTATAGTTTTCACTCTCTTGGTCTCTCACTTCCTTAGGTTAATTCCTAAGTATTTAAATTTTCGTGGTGCTATTGTGAATGTTATTATTTTCCTAATTTCTTTCTCAGTGGGTTTATTATTATTGTACAGAAGCAATATTTATTTTTGTGTATTGAACTTGTATCTTGGTATATAACAGAATTCGCTTATTAATTCCAAGGGTCTTTCTGTGGATATTTTGGATCTTCTACATAGAGGGTTAAGGTATCTACAAATAACGATAATATGACATCTTCATTTCCCATAATATCCATTTCATCTCCTTTTTTGACTACATGATCTTGTTAATGTTTTGAGTACTATTTTGAACAGAAGTGGTGACAGCGGTTATCCTTAATGTGTTCCTAATTTTAGAGGGAATGCTTTCAGTTTTCTCCATTTAATATGTTGGCAGTAGGTTTGTCATAAATGGCTTTTATCAGATTGAGATTAGGTCCTTCTATATCAATATTTTTCAGTATTTTTATCGATAAAGAATGTTGCATTTTGCCAAAAGCTTTTGATGCATCTATTGAAATGACCATGTGATTTTTGTTCTTACTTCTGTTTGTGTGATCTATTACTCTTATTGATTTTTATGGGTTGAACCATTCTTGCACACATGGAATGAAGCCTATTTGGTCATGATATATCTTTCTTTTTTTTTTTTTTTTTGTGGGTACCGGGGGTCGACCTCAGGACCTCATGCACCAGCAGGCTCCCATGCCACTGAGTGATATCACTGGCCCGTTTTTCATATGTGGGTTCCGGGAGTCGAACTCAGGCCCTTGCGCATTGCCAGGCAGGCGCTTACGCCGCTGAGCCATCTCACCGGCCCATGATATATCTTTCTAATGATTAATTATATTCTGTTTGCCAGCATCTTGTTGAGGATTTTTTCATCTATATTCATTAAGGATTTTGGTCAAGAGTTCTCTTTTTGATTCGATCAGGGTAGTTTCCAGGAATGACTTTGGGAGCACTCATTCCTATCAATTTCATTAAAGAGCTTAATGAGTATTGGTTTTAGATCTTGTCTGAAGTTTTCATGGAGTTCAGCTGTCAATCAATCCTGACCTTGCCTTTTCTAAGTCAATATGTGTTTTATTATTTATTCAATTTCATTACCAGTTATTAGATTATCTATTATTTTTAAATGCTCTCTGTTGTGTTTTAGTAATTCATGTGTAATTAAGAATTTATCTATTCCTTCTGAATTCCCCAAATTATTGTGAATGGGTTTATGAAATGCTTATTAAAAATCTTTCTCTTTGCAGCAGTGTTTATTTTAATTTCAGCTTTTTCATTTCTAATTACATTGATTTGACTCTTCCCTCCTTTTTTTGATTAGATTGGCTAGAGTCTGTTAATTTTGTTTATTCTTTTGAAGAACCCACTCTTTGTTACATTGATTCTTTTTGTATTATTTTGGTCTCAATTTCATTGATTTCTATTCTGATCTTTACAATTTCCTTCTTTATACTAGCTTTGAGCTTGGATTATTTTTGTTTTTCTAGGAGCTTGAGGTATATCATAAGGTTATTTGAGTTCACTCTATCTTTGTTATGTGGCATTCAAAGCTATAAACTCTCCTCTTAAGACTGCTTTCATTATGTCCCATAAGTTCTGGTATGTTGTATGGACATTATCATTTATTTCTAGAAATTGTCTTATTTCTTCCTTGATTTCTTTTGCAATCCATTGTTTATTGAGAAGTATATTGTTTAATTTTCATGGATTTGCATATTTTTGTTTTATTGTGGTATAAACTGAAAATATGCATGATATAATTTCAATTCTTTTATATTTACTTACACTTGGTTTATAGGCTAATAGGTGGCCTATTTTGGAGAAAGTTTTGTGTGCTGCTAAGAAAAATGTGTATTCTGTTCTTAGGTGGATCACTCTGGAGGTATCTATCAAGTTCACTTTTTTGAAGGTTTTAGTCAATTCTAAAAATTCTTTGTTTAGTTTTTTTTTGTCTCATTGATCAGTATATTTGCGATAGTGTGCTATTGACGTCCCCCACTACAATTGTGTCTATGTTTATCTGATCTTTTCTGTCCGATAGTACTTATTTTATTAATTTGGGTCACAATTGTTTGGTGCCTATATGTTAGTAATTGTTATCTCATTCTATTTGAATGTTCCCTTAAGCAATATATTGTTCCTTCTTTGCCTCTTTTGATCAGTTGTGGCTTGAAGTCCAATTTGTCTGAAAATAGGATAGCTACACATGCATTTTTTTGGATTCTCATTGCATGGAATATTGTTTTCCATTCTTTGATTTTTATTCTATGAGTTTCTTTTGGGTAAAATACAATTTTTTTGTATATGGCATTGTGTTGGATTTTGTTTGTTTTCTTTCTTTCTTTCTTTCTTTCTTTCTTTCTTTCTTTCTTTCTTTCTTTCTTATTTATTCATTCTAACAGTCTGTGTCTTTCCCTGGGAAACTGAGACCATTCACACTGAGAGTTATAACTGATAAGTATTCACTTCATTTGTCACTGTCTTACTTTCCTGTTGCTGATTTCCTGACTCTTCTCCTTTAATTGCTCTTCTCATTTTTGTCTCCTTAACTGCTCACCCTACCTGATGTATTCACTCTATTAGATCTTTAGTCAGCTTCATTGTCTCTTCATTGTCCCTTTACAATTTTTTGGAGTGCTGGTTTTGTAGTCATGAATTTTTATGTGCTCTTTATTCTGAAAATATCTTTTTTTCTACATCAATTGTGAAAGGTAGTTTGGCAGAACATATCACCCTGGGTTAGAAATTATTTTCTTTTAGAGCTTGAAACCATTTACTCCAAGATCTCCAGGCCTTTAAGTTTTGTGTTGAGAAGTTTTCTGTAACACTACTGAGTTTACCTTTAAAAGTGACTTGTTGCTTTTCTCCAGTTGCTTTTAAAATTCTATTTTTGTGCTGAACCTCTGGGATTTTGACTATGATATATCTTTTGTGATAAAGGCTATTTAAGGTTCTGTACACCTCACTTATCTGTATTTTAAATTATTTCCCCTTATTTGGAAAATTTTCTGTTATTATTCTTTTCTATGCTGGTCAATTGTGTCTTGCATTGTATAGTTTAGCTCTACTAGATTTTTATTAATGTCTTCTGTAGACCACCTGAGCATTTTTTGTTTACCCTAACATCAATTTAGCTAGATTTTCTGTGAGCTTTCCAAATGCATTGTTGAACTGTTTCATTATCTCCCCTGATATCATTTTGAATAATTCAGGTGTGTGGCTTTTGTTTTCCTCCCTTTTGATGCTCCACAGATCAACTTGGGGGAGTTGAAAATTTTTGGAGGCACTTTTCTTTTACTGTTGGATTACTATCTCATGTTTCTCTTTTATTGTTTGCTTGTTTTTTTGTTCAAGCTTGAGGGTTTATTGTAGTGGAAAACTCTATTTCTATTATGGAGACCACTTAAGGTAAAGCCTTCTTTCCAGTGGTGTCTTCTGGACATGGTAAATATTGACCTTTGCCTCTGTCCCAGGGTCCAATCATGTCTCTTTACTTGGGTTGAGAGGTTGCAGAACATTGGGCCCAATACCCAGTTCTCCTGTAATGGAACACAGCATTGTTAATGACCCCAAGGCAATCCAGATATTGGCATCCCAAGAAAACCAATTAATAGCAACACTTACGTCACCTTAGCTATTATGATAAAATCAACATGAATTATAGCATCAAATACAAACTGAACATTGAGAAATCCTAAGGATGAGTAATGTACTGCCCTTAACCATAGAAAAAAGATAAAAAGATCACTATAGTAAGTACAGTCATTATAATATACATAGTAAGTATAATTAGTATCATTAAAACAAACCAAATATTGACCTACTATTTACTGTAGGGTAAATATCTACTAAATGGAAAACTTTACCTCTATTTGTTCAACAAGAGTTATAATATGAAAAAAAATTTAAAAAATTTCATATCCTTCTTTCATGGAAAAATGTGGAGATACTAAATTTCTTTGAATGTTTATTCTTTGAGTATCAGTATGATCCAGGCTCAATCATACTTTTTACTTTTATATAATAATTCTATAATTCATGACAATAAAAAATTGAGAAATTTATTTATGTTGTATAGTAACATTATTTAATCATTCTATGTTGATTATATAGTTAAATTATACAACCTATTGATTATGATTTTAATCGCTACTCATATTTTTTATTTAAGGATTAAATATCTAGCACAGTTTTAATCTTTTACAGACTTTCGTATGTACTATACATATTTTAGTCAGCATTGCCAAATTGATTTTATTTTCAATAGATGTCTTTTACACCTCGCATATAGATTTGCCCAATTTATTTCAGCTTTTGAACTATGCTCATTGGAATAATATAAATTTGTCCCTTGCAATTATGCACTTAACAACTTATCTTTCTTAGAGTGCCAAAGGTTAACAATTTAGAGCACTGAAGCATTTTCTACACATATTTGTATATAAAAAATTAGCATAAGTAATGTTCATTTTTTTGTGTGTGTGGGTACTGTGAGTCAAACTCAGGACATTGCGCTTGCCAGGCAGGCGCTTATGCCACTGAGCCATCTCACCGGCCCTCATATTTTTCTATAAATGTATTATTATAAATTTGGAAACACTCTGCATTTTATCTCTACTATCAGTGTTAAAAATATTTTACTAATACTCTCCAGTCCTGCAAACGCTCCTTAGCTGTCTGAATGTTCTGTTCCATTTGACTCAGTTTTGTTTTTCTAAAGGCTGAGGCTCATATTATCCATTGCAATTTAGAGTTACTATTTTAAAACCAAATTCCATCTTTTAGATAATATTTTTCCTAGAGCGGTTTCTTCTGCCTTTGGAATAGTGACGGTTTCTTTCATTTTTGTTTTCTTAGATAAATTCATACTACTTTGAGTAAAGAAGCTTGGAATTTGTCCTTTATTTCAAGTTTTGTAGGTACCAATCACAACCCATAAGCATTTCATGCCATCTTCCTCACACTAGGAATTTCAAATAAAACCCAGGAAAGAATAAGCCCTATATCTGTCAAATGGCAAACACTATTTTCAACTAAACTGAACACTCTTGAAATAGATATTTGTTCTATTATCAGTTATTAGCCTGATACTCTTAACCTTACTCTTTGTTCTTGTTTTATTTTTTGGAGACAAACTTCTACCTCTAGAAAAATACCTTGCACATATTTAATAGGACAAAATAGCAAAAGGAAAGATTTAAAAAGCCCTTTCTTTCAGTTTTTTTGAAACCATCCTAGCCTCTCAGAGGGCATTTTGATCACAGTTCTTTCTTGATGTATGCAAACACTTCAACACAAATACACCAATGTCTTTTCCTGAAGCCATAGTCAGTAAATGCAACTTAGCAGTAGCTATCCAAAAAGACTGGGGTAAAGACTACAATATTTATAGACATTATTCCTGACTTATTTTTCAATACCTGAATGTTCACACCAACGAAGGCCTACATTTCCACACAAATATTTTTCTGTATCACCATTCACATAACCTTTACCAACTGGTGTCATCTTGTGCGAGGCCCTATCTTATCCAATCTGTCACTCAAAATTATTCCAATTCAGCTGCTGGAAGACACATAAACTAGTCCTATCTTGTAACTGTTTTACCAGACTGTCTCTAGTGCCAACTGCTTTAACCTTCAAACTGCTACAGGTCTCGCTCCAAAGGAAGGATAAAGACAAAGAGGATTAGATAGGAAGGGTATTTGATTGCAGCATGATTTCAGCACAAGTTAGACCAAGAATGGGCAGTTCTTAAAAAAAACAAAAGAAGTTGCCTATTGGAGGGATTCCGTATCTTATCTGGATGGTTTCCTTATTATTCTAATCTTATTATCATTTATTTGCTGGGAGCACCCCACAGCAAACACGTCATGAATATGAACGCTTTGGTGGACCAAGATGGACAGCATCTGTTTGAACCAGGCAATTATGTCCCTGCAGGCACAGATCTGTGAAGCACATTTTCATGTCTCCAAACTGTCCTAACTTCAGTCTGTCTCAGTTTTTCCACAAAAGCAACTTTCAGGTTAGGTTACCTAAAACTTCCTTAATGTGATATAAAATCATTATTTTTACTATTGCATTAAGCATTCAACATTCCTCGTACCAAATTTGAAGTGCCCTCTACCACACTTTTCTGAATGCAGACCCTTTTCTCTTGCCACCCCATGTGTTTCTCATTTACATACGCATCTTCTGCTAATATTTCAGTTTCTCAAACACAGGTTGAAGTCCTTTTTACATCACACTCTATTTTTCTTCCAAAGTTGACCCCATTCACATCAAAGCCTTCAATTTCCACTTATATCCAGGTGATTTTTAACTTTATATATCCATCTCAGATATCACCTCTGAACTTAAAGCTCATATATCCAACTACACCTTGATGGTTCTTCAATGTGTAACACATTTGAAAGCTAACAAATCAATACTAAATTTGCATGTTTCCAATCCTCCAACACCAATAGATTAATCCTTCCAGGATAATCTGTTACAAAAAAGAAATGGTACCACCATTACACTAATGCCAAAAGCAATAAAACCCAAGTCATGCATAACACACTCCTCTCATACTCATATTCATCACTCAGCTTTTTGGAATTGACCATATAAAGATCCACAAAATCAATGTGCATTTCTCTCCTCTTTCCCTAGTTAATTCTACTTAATTTGCCATAATAGTCCACACATAATCTCCTCATGGAAGCTTTTTCTGATATTTCAAATTAGATAAAAACTCATTAGTTACTCTTCAAAATATTCTTTACAGAGGCAATTATAAATTGACATATAGCATTAGTTGATTAATATATGTCTGTCCCACTATACCAAAAATCTATGTGTTTAGATAAATTGTGTTCATCTAAAGAACATTTCTTTTTATGATATAACCAGTTGTTTAGTTTTATGATGCTAAATATGATCCTAAACAATCAAAAATATTCATTAATTTCAGAATTAAAGATAATTCAACTTAGAAACAAAAGTAAAACGATATGAACAAAAGTATAAAAATATGACTGAGATTCAAACTATTCTACCCTTCATGCACATCATAAAACTTCAAATATTTACACATTTTTGTTCTCTTACATGCTTTTGAAAATTATGATTAAACACAATAACTAAATTTTATAGATGAAGAAAATGAGAAATGTAACTAAATATGTAAACATCAACAATATTTAGGTAAATCATTTTGTGATTGTGTGATGTATGCACACACGTGGAGTCACACTGTAATCAGATTGAAGAGGCTAGTTTTCTGTATTTTACTGGTCCCATAAATATTGTTCTCTTGAATTTAATTGCAAATTACATCTGAAATATATCTAGGCCATCAGCTAGTTTACTAAATGTGATTACAAGTTAATTAGATTAATCTTCATAGGGATACTGAACACTGTATGATATAGTTTTGTTATAGAATGTTAAATTGGAGCATTTTTTCAATCAAATGCTTTAACTTAGAGATTTCTTTCACCTGGTTGTGACTCATAATACTCTATGTCCTCTACCTAGCACCTTGGGTCACTTCATTATGTCTTCTACTTTTGTGCAGTCGGTCAAATAGTCTGATTTGGTATTTGATTGTGGAAGTGAATTGCAAATTATTTGAACATGTAATAGTACCAGTGTTTCCTGAATAAAAATGTCTAACTCCACACCTACAGAAGCCATATTCTATAATAATGAAATAAGGAATGTTTTCCCAAAATAGTTTATATCCTTTCCTTTCAGTGACAGCAGCTTATCACTTTGTAATTCAGATGGGAAATTGATGAGTAACAGCAAATACAATTTAAATAGATTCCCCATACTCCATCTGGATATATGAAAGATTAGTTTTCACAGGGTTAGTGGGATTGACAGTACATAAATTCAGGAATATTTAAAGTTTGTGAAGCCACTATATATCTGATACAGAGACATTGTAACTATAGCCAAATAACATAAATATAACTCCTTGAAAAATACTACATTCATTCTAAATAGGTATTTGGCATCATTTTGACAATAACAGGTTGTTTGCCGGAATTCAACTTTATTTTACTGATCTAAGTATGACAGGTTCTTGTGTGTTCAGATGGCCTGCAATATATAATTAGAGAAAAGATTTTACGAAAACCAGAAACTTGCTTAAATTTGTTTCTATTTTGTATCATGAATTGAAAATCATTTCTGCACAAGATCTTTATATGAGTAACCCTAGTTCACCCTTTATGTAGGAAACTACTTTCTCAAAGTTCCTAAGTGGTCACTGTACTAATAACTAAGTGAATGAAACTCCGCCATTGCTTACCTGACTGTCCTCTGATACAGCTCATTGCTCCTTTTAGTTGAAACAAATCCACAGTCCTTCCTTTCTTCCTTTCTTCCTTCATTCCTTCTTTCCTTCCTTCCTTTCCTCCCTTGCCTCCTTCCTCTCTCTCCCTCTCCCTTCTAATTTTACTGCTGTTTTACTAAGGAATACCCAAGACCTTCACTCTAAGCTACATCCTCAGACTGCTTTTTTATATTTTGTTTCTAGACAGGGTCTCTTTATGTGGCTAAGTGGTCCAGGCTGAGAATGAATTTATGATCCTCCTGCCTCAGCCACACAGAGTGCTGGAATTTTAGCCGTGTACCACTGTTATGCTTTGTGTCTAGATGTCCCCCCAAAGCCTCATGCAGTCCTAGGGTTTTTCTTTTAGAGATGGCTGAATCTAGAGTGTATGATGCTGGGATTAAGGTGCTGGGATTAAGAGTGGGTGATTGCTGGATCAGTCCACTGATTGGATTGGCACTGCCCTAATCCCACCATCTTGATAGCATAAAAGGGGCAGAAAGAGCCTTGTCTCCCTGGCTTGTTTCTTTGCTACTTTCTGCCTACCATGACTGTTCTTCTCTGCCAAGCTACCCTGACTTGGAGCCAGCCAATTATGGACTAAAACCTCTACAGACTGTGAGCCAAATAAACCTTTCCTCTCTTAACTTTGGGCATCAGGTATTTTGTCTCAGCAGTGAGAAAAGTAACTAAAATTATCCCAATGCCCAGCTATACTTTGGTTTCCATGAAATGGCACTCCTTTCATTCCTTGATGCTTCTGGAATTCACATGTACTTGTTTCCCCTTTCTGAGGCTTTTCCATTGATTTTCCCCAGGGCAAAATTATCTGTGTTCTACTTCATTGTTATGCCACATATCCTGAGTGAGCAGTCACATATAACACAATACATATTTATATTTTAACATGATACATCAATGTTCTTTTTAAATTTTGTTTTTACTGAAATAAAACATACATACAATAAAACATAAATATTGTTATGTATAAAGATTGATCAGTGTTGACATAAGTATGTTCCAGATAAGATACTTTGAGATAAGTATCTTATCTCAAAGACTAAGACCCAACAAATTTCCAGGTTCTCTATGTTCCTTTCCTGTCAATACTGTCCAAGAAAACCATTATTTTGATTTCTACCAACATAAATTAACTTTACTTGGTATTTTGAAACAACATAAGAAAAGAACTTTCTAATGTGTGCTTCTTTAGGGTTGGTCTGTTATGTTCATTGCTGTATCTGTAATATGTAGCCATATTGTTTTTAATAGCAGTACTTCATTCTTTTCACTGCTGCATATTTCACAGTATGAGTATTTATAGATTTTATGTATCAGTTTATATATCTCAAACTGACATCAGTTTATGTATCTCAAACTGATGGACATTTGCATTATATCAGTTGCTGTGCAACATATTACCAGAAAACATAGTAGCTTAAAACAATATTTATTATCTCACAGTTTCTGTAGGTCAAGAGTATGGTAATGTTAAAGTTGTCATTTCACAGTGCTCCTCAAACTGTTGACCAGTTTTTCTGTCATCTAAAGATTTGATGAAGGCTATGGATTCGGCATGGGAGCTCACTCACAATGCCCCTTCTCTTGTCAGCTTTTGGGAAGAATTTCTAGTTCCTTGTAACATGGGTCTGTCCCATCTATATCTACTCATTTACCCCAGAAATGCTAATATTCCAGGGAGAGAGGTTATAATAATCTTCTGATAGGGATCTTCTTTCTCCATTCATTTTTTAGAAGTTAAATATAGTTTTTTAACCAACTTATACATAAGCAATCTTAATTATTTTCCATTATTCTCCACTAGGTATTATATGAATATCATCATTTTCTTTTTCAGTACCAAAATGTTAAAAAAATACCAAAAATATTTTTTCTGGTTCATTCTTCCATAGCTTTCTTTCCACTTTTTATCTTGCATGCTCAGTTATTTCAGATTTTTTGAAGTTGTTAGGTTTTTTTATTTATAGCACTTAACCATATTTAACCTCTTCCCCTTGACGCCTGTCACAAGATGTTTCTGAGGCAATCCAGCTCTGCATTGAACTTCAAAATTAAACAGCCTGATTGTCAAGAGGAAGCTCCAGACAGCTATAGAGGAATATCCTAGGGGAAACAGTATAATTTAGAGTGAGACTGGGAACTTAGGGTTGTATTTGTAAAACAAAATTCAAAATACTAGACAAGAAACACTGGATTCTATTAAAACGTGGTGGTCACTGCTACCATATTTCAGTCCTATTATTTTTTCTACAAAAGCACTGGTGGGTTACATGAAGGTAGGTGAATATTTTTCTTAATTCTTCTGACTGTATTTTGCATTTTTCTTACTTCAGGTATCTTACAACACAGTAACTTAATTGCATACTTACTATGTGTTTCTTACACTAAATTTTAAGTTACATGAAGGATTATTCTGTATTTGCTCTTTCTTATTTTATTTTATTTTATTTATTTATTTTTTTTTGTGGGTACCGGGGGTCGACCTCAGAACCTCGAGTGCCAGCAGGCGCCCGTGCCGCTGAGCGATATCACCGGCCCCTTTTTCGTATGTGGGTTCCGGGAGTCAAACTCAGGCCCTCGTGCTTGCAAGGCAAGCGCTTACACCGCTGAGCCATCTCACCAGCCCTCTTTCTTATTTTAAAGAAAAAAAAAATGAAAGCAATGGTTCAAAATTTCAAGACAAGTTTGTAGGAGAGTAACAATGGTTAGTGCATTGTGTATTGTTCTCTTCAAAATAGTTGCTCATATTACAAGATATAGGCATGAAATTTTTTTTTAGTTTATTTATTTATTTATTTTAAAGACAACAAGTAAACATCCTCCTGTATTAACAAACTCAATAGGCATGAAAATTGATTGAACAATACAGACAGAAACCTTTCATTTCAATGAACTAATAGCAATTAGTAGTATAACTATCAAAACTATCTTGTATATATATATATTTTTCCTTTTCCCTTCCTTCTTTTCTCATTTCCTCCATCCCTTTCTTTTTGAACAGTTTCTTCCCATCTCACAATATCTATTGTACATTTTGGATCTTATTTACTCTTCCAGCTCCTTACACTAGGGAGACAATATGATGTTTACACATGCAAATCTGATTTATTTCATTTATGAGTATTGTCTCTAGTTGCATCGATTTCCCTATAAATGTCTCAAGTTTATCCTTCATTATAGCTGAGTAGTACTCCATTGTATAAAAATACCACATCTTTTTAACCATTCCTCGGTTGATGAGCATTTGGGTTGTTTCCAAGATTTAGCTATTACAAACTGTGCTGCTATAAACGTGGATGCACATATATCGCTGTGGTATGATGTTTTTAATACTTCAGGGAAGCTACACAGAGGGGAAGAGCTGAGTCTAATGGGACCTCTAATCCTAGTTTTTTGAGTAAACTCCACACTGATTTCCATAATGGTTGCACCAGTCTGCATTAACCAGCAGTGGAGATGGGTTCCTTTTTCCCCACAGCCACCCCAACATTTGTTATTGGTACATTTCTTGATGATAGCCATTCTTACTGGTGTGAGATGGAATCTCAGCGTTGTTTCAATTTGTATTTCGCGAATGACCAATGATGTTGAACATTTTAACACATATTTATTTGCTATTTGTATTTCATCATCTGAGAGTGTGTATTCATCTCAAATGCCCATTTTTGGATTGGGTCTTTGAATTTGGGGGGTCTGATTTTTTCGATTCTTTATATGTTCTAGATATAAGTCCTTTGTCTGAGGGACAGTAGGCTAATTTTTTCCCCTACTCTGTGGATTGTCTTATCACTCTGTTGGTCATTTGCTTGATGTGCAAAAGCTTTTTGATAAGATGAGACCCCAGTTCTTGTTTCTTGGAAGTGTTTCCCACGCAGTTTGGGTTTTGTTCTCTGTCTACCCCTATGTCTTTGAGAATTCTACCTATTTTCTCTTCCAGTAGATTTAAAACAGAAACAGAT
Organism: Erethizon dorsatum; assembly: GCA_028451465.1. Classification (NCBI taxonomy): domain Eukaryota; kingdom Metazoa; phylum Chordata; class Mammalia; order Rodentia; family Erethizontidae; genus Erethizon; species Erethizon dorsatum. The sequence continues at coordinate 76,714,383 of CM051836.1, read as the reverse complement.
TTTGTTTCTGTTTTAATATTTAGATCTTTGATCCATTTTGACTTTAGTTTGGTGCAGGGTGATAGACATGGGTATAGTTTTATTCTTCGGCATGTAGAGAGCCAGTTTTTCCAGCACCATTTATTAAAGAGGCTATCTTTCTTCCAGTGAACATTTTTGGCACTTTTGTCAAAGATAAGGTGGTTTAATGTGTTTGTAGTTGTGTCTGCATCTTCTAATCTGTTCCACTGGTCCTAAGGTCTATTTTATACCAGTACCATGCTGATTTTATCACAGTAGCTTTGTAGTATAATTTCAAGTCAGGAATTGTGATGCCTCCTGCCTTGACTTTGTTGCCCAGGATTATCTTTGTTATTCTAAGTGTCTTCTGCTTCCAGATGAATTTTAGGAATGTTTCCTCTAGTTCTGTGAGGTATGTTAGTGGTATTTTGATTTGGATTGCATTAAATCTGTATAACAATTTTGGGAGTATGTCCATTTTCACATTGTTGGTTCTTCCTATCCATAAGCAAAGCATATCTTTCCATTTTCTGATATATTTTCATCTCTTTCTCCAGAGTACTGTAATTTTCAATATATAGATCATTTACTTCCTTTGTTAGACTGATTCCTAAGTATTTCATTTTTATGGATGCTATTGTGAAGGGTGTGGTTTCCCTAATTTCTCTCTCAGTGAGTTTGTTGTTTGTGTACAGGAACGCTATTGATTTTTAAGTGTTGATTTTGTATCCAGCTATGCTACTGAATTTGGTTATTAAATCTAGAAGTCTTTTGGTGGAGATTTTGTGGTCTTCTATGTAGAGTATCATGTCATCTGCGAAAAATGATAGTTTAAATTCTTCCTTTCCTATCCTAATTCCTTTTATTTCTCTCTCTTGTGTAATTGTTCTGGCTAATGTTTCCAGAACTATATTGAATAGGAATGGTGATAGTGGACATCATTGACTTGTTCCTGATTTTTGAGTGAAAGTTTTCAGTTTTTGTCCATTTTTATGATGTTGGCTGTTGGTTTGTCATAGATGGCTTTTATAAAATTGAGGTAAAGACCATCTATTCCAACATTTTTAGGGTTTTTATCATGAATAGGTGCTGAACTTTATCAAAAGCTTTTTCTGTATCTATTGAGATGATCATGTGATTTTTGTCTTTGGCTCTGTTGATATGATGTATTACATTTATTGATTTGCATATGTTGAACCATCCCTGCATTCCTAGGATGAATCTCACTTAGTTATGGTGTATAATCTTATGTTTTGCTGCATTCTGTTTTCTAGTATCTTATTGAGGGTTTTTGCATCTATGTTCATTATGGAGATTGGCCTACAGTTCTCTTTTTCGATTGGGTCTTTCTCTGGTTTTGGTATCATGGTAATACTTGATTCCAGGAGTGAGTTAGGGAGCATTGTTTCCCTTCCAATTTCATTAAAGAGTTTGAGGAGTATTGGCATTAAATCTTACTAAATTTCTGGTAGAATTCAGCAGTGAATCCATCAGGACCTGGGCTTTTCTTTGTTGATAGGTTTTTAATTACTTTTTCCATCTCATTAACTGATTTTTGGTTATTCAGAATTTTTATATCTTTTTGATTCAGCTTTGGTAATTCATGCATATCTAGGAATCTGTCCATTTCTTCTCAGTTTTCCATCCTATGAGAGTAAAGATTTTCTAGTAGGTGTTGATGATCTTCTGAATTTTCACAGGATCTGTAGTGATTTCACCCTTTTCATTCCTCAATGCATGAATTTTTGTCTTTTCTTTACTTTTTTATTTTTTTGATAAGGTTGGCTAAGTGTTTATCAATTTTATTTCTTCTGAGAGCTAACTCTTTGATTCTTTATTCTTTGTATTGTTTTCTTGGTCTTTACTGCATTAATTTCTGCTCTGTTCTTTATAATTTCCTCCCTTGTTTGGGCTTTGGATTTGACTTGCTTTTCTTTTCCAGAAGTTTGAGGTGTAACATCAGGTTCTTTATTTGTGCTCGTTCAGTTTTCTGGATGTGAGAATTCACCCCTATAAATTTCCTTCTCAGGACTGCTTACATTGCATCCCATAAGTTCTGGTATGTTATATCTACATTCTCATTTAGTTGTAGATAATTTAATTTCTTCTTTATTTTCATCCATGACCCATTGGTTGTTTAGGAGGATGTTATCTAATTTCCATATGTTTATGGAGTTTCTTTTGTCTTTAATTTTCAATTTCATTGCACTATGGTCAGGTAATATGCATGGAATAATTCAATTCCTTTGCATATATTTAAGCATGTTCTGTGGGCTAATATATGGTCTACTTTAGAGAACATTCCATGTGAAGCTGAGAAGAATGTGTGTTTTGATCATCTTAGGTGGAACACTCTGAAAACATCTACGAAGTCCATTTGTTCACAGATTTGGTTCAGTTCTGATATTTCTTTGCTGATTTTTTATCGGTTGATCTATCTCTTTGTAACAATGGGGTAAGGTGTCCCATTACAATTGTGTTATTATTTATTTGATTTTTCATGTCTATTAATGGTTGTCATATATTTGGGTCCCCCCATATTTGGTACATACATATTTATGATTGTTATCTCTTCCTGTTGAAGTTTTCCTATAACAAGTATGTAGTGAGCATCTTTATCTTTTTTGATCATTCTTGGTTTGCAGTTCACATTGTCTAAAAACAGCAGGTACCCCTGCTTTTTACTGGGTTCCTATTGCATGGAAGATTGTTTTCCATCTTTTGACTTTCAGTCTATGAATTTATTATTGTGTTAAATGTGTTTCTTGTATACAGAATATTGGTGGATCTTGTTTCTTGATCCATTCTGCCAGACTGCTTCTTTTGATTGGTGGACTGAGGCCATTTACATTGCTGTTTATAACTGATATGTATTGGTTTATCTTTGTCATGGTATTTTCCTGCTGTTGATTCCCTGCTTTTCCCCTCTGTTTAATTGCTTGCCTTAACTGTTGCTTTCTTTCTGTTGCTGTCCTTGGAATTGTGGTGATTTTTATCTCTGTCTAGAATATCTTTCAGTATTCTTTGCAGGGTTGGTTTTGTGGTCATAAATTTCTTCAATTATTCTTTGTTCTGTTATCTTATTTCTCCATTAATTTTGAAAGATACTTTTGCAGGGTACATCAATATTGGTTGGAAGCTGTTTCCTTTCAGGACTTGAAATACTTCACTCCAAGCTCTTCTTGACTTGAGGGTTTCTGTTGAGAAGTCTGCCATGATTCTGATGGGTTTTCCTCTATAGGTGATCTGTTTCTTCTCTCTAACAGCTTTTAATATTCTGTTCTTGTCATGAATTACTGGAATCTTGATTATTATGTCTTGGTGTAGTTTTATTTTGTTCATAGCTGTTTGGAGTTCTATATGCTTCACTTATTTGTATGTCAAATTCTTAATCCACATTGGGAAGTTTTCTGCCATTATTTCTGTGAAGAGTTTATTTTTTTTTAATGGCATTTGCACTGTTTCCAGCTTTCTCATTGGCCCCAATCTTATATTATTCTTCTTTGTATCGTCTTGTAGCTGTTGGATTGATTTTTCATGATCACTTGCTATTTTGAAGATATCTTTCTTTTCATGATCACTAGCCGCAATTCTTCCTTCAAAATCTGAATTTCTCTCCTCTCCTTTGTTAAATCTGTTGCATATACTTTCAAGGGAAATTTTAATCTCTCTGATTTCTGTTTGGATCTGTTTCATGGATTCCGTTTCTTTCCTTTGTTGGGCATTTTTTGTTTCAATCATTTTTCTAAGCTCATCTATTATTTTATCTGTATTGTCCCTGATATCATTGATTTTAAGCATCACTTCTTTTCGTACCTGAGAGATTATTTTCTCTATAGACTTTTCCACTTGTTTTTTCACTTCTGTTGCTATCATTTCAGAAAGTTCCAGTGCTTGACTTCCAATTTCATCCATCTCAGTGAGTTCCAGGCTTGTCCTGGGTCGGCTTGGGGTCTGTGGTTGCATTTTGCTGCTGCATCTTTTCATTTTCTGTGTTTTAATTTATTTTTTTTTCTATGTTGATGCTTGCTAATTTCTTATGATAGATAGCTGTATCACTAGTACTGAGGCATCCCTAGGAGATGTCTGTTCTTTGGGGATGTCCTCTAGATGTAGGTGGTTCTTAATAGCTATCCCAAGAACCTACCTTCCCAGTTTGTAAAGGATGAAAAATTACAATTTGACTCAGCTCTCAATCCTTTGGTACTGGGCTGTGGTGATGATTATGAACCCATATGATCACAGTGTTATCGTACAGAGGATAAAAACTATAACATGTATGACATCCTGGCTAAAGTAGTACAGTTAGTAATAACAATATTTTCAAATACAGCTTAACTACCAACAAATTATGGTAACAATTAACCTGCTACCTCTGACCACAGAAGCAAACTGTAAAGTTATATAACAGAATCAAACATATACTGTGCACTTGTATGCAGTGATTTTCCCCTTAGTGGAGTGATTTTACCCTTCTGTGTGGGGTGGGGGTTTTAAGATGTGTAGGGGACAGGCTAAAGTGATGAGCGAGGTCAAATATAATAGTCAATGCTGGAGGTCAAAGGATGATCATGTGAGTTTTGAGAAACTGGAGGACACAGAAAGGAAAGAATGAAATACCATGCAAAGGAGTAATCAGAAAGGGCGGAGATAATGTTCACTCACTTGAAATTTTAACTTCAGGAAGTAGTTGAGGAAAAAGAGAAAGAAGATCAATAGAAGGAAATTAAAAAGACAAGGTAAGAAACCTAAAGAGTAAAAAAAGAAGTAAGAGAAAGGGAATAAAAAAGAAAAGAACAAAAGAAAGAAAGAAAAAGGAGACCAGAGAAAGAGGGGAGAGAAAAAAAATACAAAATTAACTACAGAATACAAAACAAAACAAAACAAGATGATATCCAACCAGACAGGAAAGGGATAGCCAATCAGAGAAACAAGGGAGAATAAAAGTAGTAAAATACCTCTGGTTTTTACAGTTCTGTGACAGTGTTCATGTTTAATCCCAGAAATGTGCTGGGTATGACGCTGATCTTGGCCTCTGGATGTGAGGGCTGGGACTGGTCTTCCGTTGGTGGTGTTCGCCAAAGTCCAACTGCTGGCTCCTCACTGTTGTTCCAGATGCTTCCACATTGCTGGTCTCACTGATTACTCCACCCTCCAAATGCTTGTGTGCACACACTTGCCCAGGCCTGACTGTTGTCCTGGGTCTCAGGGTTCCGGTTCTGGTCCCTCCCAAGGCGTGTGTCCTTACACTCCTCTCTCAGGCCCCTCCACCCCAGGGGCAATGGAGGAAGCACAGAGGTTGCACCTACACTCTTCTAGCAGGCCCCGCCATTCCAGGGGCAATCTGTATTTTCTCTTAATATTGTTTATCACTACCTATTGTAGTATTTTGTATGTAACAAATGCTCCATTATTTATTTTGAACAAAAGTAAACAGGCCAAATATTTTCATATTTTAGCTACTTGTGATAATTGCCTTGAAATATGTATACCTCATTCCCCTGTGCACAACTGCTAATGAAATAAATAAGTGATTATGTGCGTATTAGTGTACAAAAGTTCAGTTTAATTTTATGGTTGCCACTAATCAATATCCCATGACAAACTAAGTTAGTTGTAGGTTTTAATATAACTTCAGCATTGCTTTTCAGGCACTGAAGTTAATAAACTTTTGCAACTTTAGTGTTTTTAATTACATTGTTACACAGCCATTAGTACATTAGGAAAGTAAAAGTATAATAAATTATTTAATGACGTTGACACAATCAAGATCATTATTTATTTGAATAGTATATCGGGACTTTCAAACTTTCTGCAAACATTCTATTTTGCTTACTTTCATACTGCTAAGGTTATATTTGCCCATTTTTGGTTGTCACGTGCTGAAGAGATATTTTTAAATTGAAAAAATATAGTATATTATTTCAGTAGTAAAAAATTGTATGCAGTGTGCTTTTTTCTTCTCTAAACAAAACTATACGGCATATTTTATGTCTATGATTGACTCAATAACAAAGACAAAAATCTATAATCAGGAATTATATTCCCAAATGTGAATCTTAGAGCCAAGTAAATTAAGTAAAACATCAAGGATCATGATTGCATTAATATAGATTCTGTAGCTTCATTTCGAATGGGATAAAGAATTTTATTGTGTCTTTTACATACATGTTTGCAAACTACTTTTGAGGTGTGTTTTGAGGAGTAAGTTGATACTGTGGCTGTGGTTATAAAAAATGACTATTCAGATAACCACTGCATTTCTAAAGGTTTTAATATTAATTATGGTGTGATTCCTATGTAAACAGTTTTCTACTATAAGGGAGCTCATCTAACAGTGTTTTATTAACTTTAAGTAGTCAGTGTTTACAAATTTAAATTTCAGGGGTTTCTAAAATTTTAACAAGATTGAATATCATGTGGCATGAACAATAGATTGATGCCTCAGATGTTGTTTACCTAATTCAAAAGTTAGTACTTATTCATATTTACAAATATGAATAACTTTAGTGTCAGTTAAGCCCAGGTACAAAAGAATATCACCAAATATTTTAAGTAAAAGCTGATATTACTACTTAAAAAAAATTTTATTCACAAATTTTGTAACATTTTTCCTAGTTTTCAGTTGAAATATTCATAGAAATTTATGTCATCTCATATGAATTATAGAATATTTTTATAAATTTTCTTGTAGAATCTTTGCTGTACTAGACAAAACAAACTTCATGAAATCTTTGTTTTCCCTCTTCTTATTTCCACCTTGCAAAGACGAGAAATCACAATGAGAGAATTTATAGTGAATCATTTTGTCATAAAAAATTATTTTCCCCATTAGACATGTAATGATTTTATGAACAAAGTAGATGGCTTTCTAGCTCCCATTAAATGTCAAGGCAAAATCAGCTTTAGAAGAGATAGACTCCACATATGGCCTTGAATCTTTTTTTTTTGGTACCTATTAAGAAATTCAGATACAGAGATTTTAAGAGACTTAGTCACAAGGTAAATGATAAAAATGTGACTGTAATCCAGCACCGAATGTTTCTCTTTCTTTCTCATTACTTTCTATGTGTTTACCTGTGCAAAGTTTCCATTTTATGTTTCTGGTGTTTTCTTTGCTCAGCTGGAAAATGTTACTAATTTATATAAAAATAGATCATAGAACAATAATTCAACATATGCAGTAGTGATTTCCTAGTATATTTTCTCTATCTTTTCATTTTGATGTTTCAATAATTTTTTTTTTGTGGGTACCAGGGGGTCGACCTCAGGACCTGGCGTGCCAGCAGGCACCCGTGCCGCTGAGCGATATCACTGGCCCCTTTTTTGTATGTGGGTTGCGGGAGTCGAACTCGGGCCCTCGCGCTTGCCAGGCAGGTGCTTAAGCCACTGAGCCATCTCACTGGTCCTGTTTCAATAATTTTAATCAGCATACTGATAAAAGATCTAAATTTGATGGGATTTATTATATAAAAAAATCTCTTCATTCAAAGGTAGAGGAATATTTACCACTGGTGAAAGTGTGAATTGTTGCAACCACTTTGATGTATAGTATGATAATCCAACTAAAGGCAAAACAATTATATTCAGCAATTCTAATTCTAGATGTTCAGTATACTTGAAAAACTATGCATTGAAAATGAAAGCACTTAATATATTTAGGATATTCATAAAATAACTATGGTCCATTAGATAAAGAGAATACTGCATACATTAAGTTAAAGAAAGTGATCACTGTGCCAGTTTTAAAGGAATCCATGTTTTAAGTCAAAAAATGTAAAATGTAGAAAAGATTGTATACTATACTTTTTCTTAAATTATAACAACTGTGTCTACATATATATATATATGCTTCTACATAAATATTTTTGCAACGTTAAGAAAAAGATTACAGTTATCTCTACAGTTGATTAAGAAGAGTTATGGGAAAAGAGGAGGCAAGTTTTTGTTTGTTTTGTTTGTTTTGTTTTTCAGGCAGGTTCTCACTAACTTGCTAATGTCCCAAGCTGGGCTCAAATTCATGACCTTCCTGCCTCAGGCTATATTTATTTATTATGAACATACAGAAAACTGTTTTATTGGGCCGGTGATATGGCTCAGCAGCATAAGCGCTTGCCTGGCAAGCGCAAGGTCCTGAGTTCCATTCCCGGTACCCACATTAAAAAAAAAAAAACCTGTTTTCTTAACATCTTGATAAAAGATTGAAATGCTTAAACTATTATTAAAGGATATAGCTAGCATCAATTAGACTGAATCAAGGCATATAACCTACCTGCTTAGCTTTCTGTGCATATGATATTGAATTTAAAAAATTTAAAGAAATATTGTTCTCTTTCCATAGTGTGCGCAAATTTTCTTTCTCTTTCTTTCTTTCTTTCTTTCTTTCTTTCTTTCTTTCTTTCTTTCTTTCTTTCCTTTTCATAGTACTGGGGATTGAATCCAGGGCCTTCACACTGAGCTATATCCTCAGCCTTTTTAAACTTGCTGTATAGTTCAGTCCTGGGGGCTAATCAGACACCCAGATACCTGTGGGGAAACAGCAAGACATAAAGAAAGACAAAAGACAAATTTCAAGGTTCAAGGGGACTGGGAGGAACCTGTTTCTAGTGAACAGGCACACCCATCTCTGGGGTCAGCCCACTTTTATTAGCAAGCCAGGAGCACAGGCGAAGGGGCAGTGTACTTTCCCTGAAACAGCGACTGTAGTAGACAGGGAAAAGCTAATGGAGAGCAAGTTCTTCCCTATACCTGGAGCCTGCATTCTTTACATTGTCCTCAGCAGATTTTATCTTGCCTTAGGAGCACTGTCAGGAAGCATGGTAGCCTTCTACATCCCTCCCTGTTTCTAAAGCAAGGTCACACCGGCCTCAATACCACAGGACCCCAGTCACATATTCTGGTCCCCAACAGATCCCCCTTTTTGTTTTGTAACTGCAAGAGTTGAAACAGTGTGATTTAAGGTTGGAATGTGTCTAGGCATTGTTGCATTTGGTGTTTCCTATTGCAGAGTAGGAACAGAAATAAAAGACACAAATATATTAGTATAATCAATCCAGCGTAGAATCCAAAGTGGGCCTTGAGGTAATTCCATGGATTAAGCTGATCAAAAGTATCGGCAAGTCCCAATTTTGAATTTGCTCATCAAAATTATGGGTTTGTTGAGACATAGATAATATTTTCTTTTGCGAGGCTTCTAGGTCCATAGGAATATTACTGTGTATAGTACCCTGTGTATGCTTTTTTATATGTTCCCAGGACTGAGAAGATCAATTGTAAGGCAGAGGAGCTGAACAAAACTGGGTAATACTGAAATGACATTGAATGCCCAAGTGTAGCTGCAGACTTTCTCTTTGATCTCCCATCCACATAACAGTAGTTTCTAAGACACTAATCTGTGACTATGATTTGGCATTACTAGAGCTCTGTATATTCCAAGCTTCATCCACTGTCTAGGTCCAGTTGTCTACAAAATGACCAGTCTGTACAGAGTGAGTGACAGCTACAGAGGACACAGCAACACAGGAGATTAACAATACCAAAGAGACAATTCCATCAATAATTAAGCTCAACATTCTTTTTGTTCTGTATATAAGATGGCTAATTAGAGATTGTAACAAATGAATAGCAGGAGGGTTGACTCACGGTTCTGTAAGGTTCAAGGGCAGTCAGACCACAGGCCTATGCCCCAAGACTAGTAAAACCTTGTTTACTAAGGTGTTAGTTGATACACAGTGGCTCACCATGCATTTTCTATGTGTAAATGAGGTAAGATTCCATTCAACAGTTCTATATAAGAAAACATAAAGATTGTATATACATATGGAAAACTGTGTAGTTTTATCTTTCCAAATTTGGATATTAGAAGTGTTTGCATGAAATTTGGTTAAATGTCCTTTCTATTGGTGACATATATTAAGGAAGAGCTAACTTCCAAAAGGTTTTTTGAAGGGGTCCAGGCTTGCCATTAATGATGACCTATGGCAATGAGGCTAAAACCAGATCCATGCCATGCTAATGCCGTGCCTCAGCTTCGGTATATAGAAAGGAGGTGTTTCTTCCATGATAATTGGTATACCAATGCCAACAGGCCATATGCCAAGCCAAATGATTATTTGCTCTTCCTTCTAATCTCCCACATGGGCTTCAATCTACAAATTCAAATTGATTTAGGTTCATTTTTTCCCTCTATCTCCCATACAGGAGGTCTTTGGTGGGGGGGGGGCAGAATCATATGTGTCTCTCCAAGATGTATATTGTACACATGAAAGAACATCTGTTGTGGAGGAGTTAATCTACTCTCCTGAGATGTTAAAAGATCCCATTCCCCAAAATATTAATTGTTCTTTATAATGGGCCATGCAAACCTGTGGATAAGAAGGCAGGCAATAGTTAGATTTCAAAGATTTATGTTCAGTGCATAAGGGTGGATATAAAAAGTGTGAGTATAATTTAGAGTAAAACACGAATCTATGAATCCAGGGGCCATAAAGGGTCCTGGAACCCAATCTAATTGATCATGATAAATCCCAGGGGGAAAATCAGCCATGTTACCCAATCAGCTATGTGTTTGGGTACATATAACTAATATTCTTTCCTGGATACTGGACTTACACATGCAATGCAGGCAATGATGGTATCATGGCAACAAACATTGTCTCTCATATGCAGTAGGCCCTGTCTTCCCACCAATTTCTCAGCCTCCTGAGTCATTTTCTTCCTTGCCCCCATGTCATCGGCCTTGCCACTTGTGTGGTCATCAGCGGCTAACATGTTTCCTCCAGGGTCATCCTTGAAAAGGCTTGCACTGGTGGGCCTGGTAGCAGCAGACTTCAACGCAGATTTGGAGATCTCGGTCCATGGTAGCACGTTCTGGGATGGCACTCACCATGGCATTCCACTGTCTATTAATACACAAGCATACCCATGTCCCCGTGTTATTAACTGCACTGGGCCATCCCACTTTCCTGTTTGGACATATTTCCATAGGACTTGTGCCCTAGGCATGCTTGTTGACTTGTCCTTCTGCCAATGAAGCTCTGATGTAGTGTATTTATTTTATTTTATTTTATTTATTTTTTTTTTGTGGGTACCGGGGGGACGACCTCAGGACCTCGCGCGCCAACAGGCACCCGTGCAGCTGAGCGATATCACCGGCCCCTTTTTCGTATGTGGGATCCGGGAGTCGAACTCGGGCCCTCGCGCTTGCAAGGCAGGCGCTTACGCCGCTGAGCCATCTCACCGGCCGTGTATTTATTTTAAACAAGTGGGTTTTTAAAAATTTAAGGTAAAGATAGCAAGATCTAGTTGTGCCTGTGGAGGTCAGCATACTCCCCCTTTTTGTTTCTGTAACTGTGTTTTTAAGGAAAGGTGTACATGCTCCACTGTGGCTTGGCCCTGAGGATTGTAAGGAATACCTGTAAGATGCTTAATATGCCAGAGTTGAAAGAAAGAGGAGAAGGCCTTGCTGACATACGAGGGTCCACTGTCAGGTGTTTTTGTACAGGGGACTCCCGTAGCAGCAAAGGCAGATAAACAATACTATTGAATGTGTCCCACATTTTCACCCCCATGGCAGGTGGCATAAATCATGTGAGAATAAGTATCTCACTTACTGGGACATGAACATATTGTAACTGTCCAAAGGATGGGATGTAGCATCCATTTGCCAAATTTCATTTTGTTGCAGCCCCTGAACATTGCATCCTTCAGCCAGAACAGGGGGAGGGATGTGCTGACAAGTCAGGCGTGACTAGATAATTTTTCTAGCTTGTGAACAAGATAATTGAAATTCTTTTGTCAGAGCTTTGCTATTTTGATGATGGTATGAGTGGGATTGCGTAGCCAGATTGAAAAGAGTAACATAAGCCACCAGTGGATGAGCTTGTTGGTTAACACAGGTTAAAGGTCCCAGTAAATTAGAATGGGACTTAATATGCTCAATATAAAAGATGGCAGAGTGACTTTGAATTGCCCTTTGTAACCTAAGAAACAGATTAAACAAGGGAGGTTCTACAGTAGCTTTTAAAGTAGTGCTTTCTAGCTGCTAGATAAGAAACACTGTGTAAGCTGAATCACTAATGATATTTATAGGGGGGTAGATTTAGTAAATTCTATAATATATAAAATGGCAGTAATTTCTATCAGGGCTGATAGCCTTGGGGTCAAAATGACATGTTGAAAGTCCTCACTCCGAACAGCTGCCTTCCCCTTAGAGGAACCATTGGTAAAATATGTTGGTGCATCAGGAATAGGCTCTAACCTGGGAATTTGAGGAATTATACATGGATGTTCTAGAAAAAATTGGAAGACAGGGTCATTAGGAAAGTGGTTATCAATGTGTCCTATAAAATCAGCAAAAGTAATTTGCCAATAAATTGCTTTTGCTTTCTGTACAGAATTACATATTGGGATAACTCCAAGGGCAAAATAATCTGAGAATGGTTAATAGCAAACAATTGACTATAAAGAGTTCTTCTGACTACTACTATTTTTGTCATTTGTTCAGTATACAACTGTAAGGTTTTCATTATTTGATTAGGAAGTTATAGCCATTTGAAAGGAAATAATATTGGGAATTATAAAACTGTACTAAAAGCTGAGGTAAATAAATACTGTGATCAAGTGCCAGCTCACTATGCATTGCATTCTATCAGCGGTCACATTCTTAGTCTGGAAAATTACCATTAATATTTAAGTTTCTTTTCAAATGCCATACTTCTGATGATGTGTTATCCATTAGCTGTGTACAAACATGTTCTTCTTTAAATTTCTATATTTATAATCTTTATTAACTTGTGCTAATTGTCTGCATTTTCTCATGCTTTTCCTAGTCTCTATCAATATCTTTCACCCTAAGTACTCTTGTTGACTATGGAAACTTTATTTCTGACCTAATTTCTTCAAGGAGATGCTGTTTGGACTGCTTAGACCCCTCCTGTTTCCTAGCAATACCATCTCCACTCCGTCACCATCTCTTTGTTCCCTGGAACATGGTACTGCATGAGATCTGACTGAGAACGATACTTTTCTTGCCTGCTCTTTTGTGCACGAAAAATATATTGAAAGCTGGACATACATGCCAATATTTTATCTCAAGTTATCAAGTAATGAACAGGTACAATTTTCAGCATGTAGCTCAATCCAAGCCAAGTAGAAACCTGATGTAATATTTTGAACTAGACTACCTAAATATACAAACTTTCAGCATGATTTTACTATTACAGAGAAAAGCACTTAAAGGAAGATAAGAAATTTGAAAAGAATCATAGCAAATAGAAAGGGCTAATATTTTTGTTTTAGTCCTTGAAAACTTGACAATTTCACTAGTTTCAGCCTTTCACCAATTTCAGTGTTTGGTATCACCAATCAATTCCTTGAATTGTGCTGGTTTCCTTCAAATTAATCTTTTATATTTCCCGTATTAGTTTAAGATATATTTTTGACAGGTTTTATCAGGAATTATGATACCTAAATAAGAAAATATATTGCATGACATAATTCTGAGTTTCTTTATTTTTAAACATTCTTAATAAATGATGTCTTATGAAGAATATACACCCTCCAAGTGCTTTAAAAAAATCACTTGAGAATTATTGGTGCATAAATACCACAGTAAGTTAAAAGCACTTGTCAAAGAAAAATGTTTTGACATACTATTTTGGAATTAGATCTGATGTTATATATCAATTTTAATATAGAAAATACTTGTAATATTCTCCCAACTAAAGTGCTTTTCTCCCAAGTATTTTAAAATGTATCTTAGAACACTCTTAATCTATTAATGAACCTCCAGATCTGAAGTCATATCAAATAATTTTTGGTTATATACACTTTCTCCTTAAACTGAGCTATCTTCAGTAGAATAAACATGAACTACATAACCACACTCAATATGATATTTTAACTTTTGTCTTGCTAAACTTTTTATAGTGTATCAATACACATTTGAAATACTATTTTTACAAACTTCATCAATTTTTTTGTGTGCTCAGTAATATATCTAAGCATATATTACAAAAAGTGCTCAGTGATTCCAAAATGTTTCTTCTAAGTGAATATAACCGACTTTAGCAGTCTTTTACATAACAAAACATTGATTAATAGTCTCACTTTCCTAAAAGTATGTTTGTGAAACATGGTATAAAATAGAGAACATAAAGGCTAAGGATTTTATAGTACTATTTTCATTGTTTTCCTTTTAATAATTAAAGTAGAAGAAAGCATGTTGAGATATTTAACAAATTTGAATATACCTTTTCACATTTTGATGATGTAAGAAATCCCAAGGAATATTTTTTACTTTATTAAAACATAAAATTTGTGTTGCTTGCTATTTATTGCTCAATTGTATTTGTATTCTTACATAATGGCATTGAAATATAAATTATATGTTTCTTTTAAAAGATAGAAATAGGATTAAAATATCACTTAAAAATATTACTTAGTAAAGTATTCAAAATTCAAATTTTCTTCATGTATCTAAACTTAAATGACTTGTATTGTCTGTTGTAGGACATTCTTGAATGTCCTTAGGAAAAGTAGGCAAACACTGAAAGTGCACATATAGAATGATACAATTTTTTCATAAAGTGCCTCAAGAATTTTCTAAAAAAAGGTATCATTTTAAACTCTTTCATTAGAATATACACAAGCATTTTTAGTCAAAATTAATTATCATAATGCTTTGTCAACATTAATGAATTGAATTTAAAAGGGCAATTTCTCTTGTAAGCTTAGTTTTTAATTACCACATTATTTGATTTTTTTTTTGGTACCGGAAATCAAACTCAGGACCTTGTACTTTCCAGGCAGGCACTGTGCACCTGAGCTATATCCCCGGCTCTTTGATTTTCTTGTGTAATCTAATGTTACATTGTTTTTGTTATAAGAAGGTATATATTTATATTTAATGTGCAAAACAGATATTATGGATTTCTCTACCCCATCTCATGACAGCTTGTGTTTATATACTTGAACTGTTTTGTGGTCAAATATTTGAAAATTTAAAAATTATTCTCTGTAAAGTATAATACTCCTTCTACTTGTATGTGGTAAGATTTATGAGTGGCTAATGTGAGGATTTACATGAAGTTAAAATTTGGAAATTTTGAATAAAACCAGTTGATTGCAGGCAGGTAACTGTGGTAGGGTAATGATGCAATTTGATGTTCCAATTGTGTGACTTTGCACATCCTCTGAATATTTAACTCATTTGAATGATATCTTCCTAGTTTCAGCATGATAAGGGAAACAAAATGAAACTATTCTGGTAGTAGTACAATCTGTCTTTTGCCAGAAAAGGATAGAGTAAGTTCTCTTGTTATTATCATGAGCACAATATTTAAATATCTCATTATATTAATTCAACTGAACATTCTGGATGAATTCAAGTAGAAATCATGAACTACTGTAGTTAAGATCCTAATGATAATATTTATTGTTCATTAAATATAGTATTATTGTGCTACAATGACAAATATTTAAATAGCGTCATGAAACATTGTTTTAAGTATATATTTTTTGAATTAAATATAAAAATAATACATATAATATTCTAAAGAGTCTACATCACTAAAGGAATGTGCACAATCTTTTTTACATTCTTATATTCAAAATATATATACCTTACAGATTTGGCATAACAGCTATTTTATAATGGCTGCATATTCCACTCCACAATTACAAAACCATAGATTTGATAGAGATTGCAGACTATTTCCTAGAATTTTGATTCAAGTTTAAACACACAAACAAAAATCACACAGACACACATACACACACACACACACACACACTATGGTTAGAGTCTTAAGAGCTAAGTCTCTGATCAGTTCAACTCATAGAAATTATTAGACAATGAGTTGTATTATTGAGAATATTTGTTTTAAATTATACTGATCAAATGTGTATTTTATTGCAGTTTATCCTTGATTCTGCTGTTTTTCAAAGAGAGGAGTGAGGCCTCTCCTCTCACCTGAGAGTGTTATGAATGTCTGATTGTAGACATTCCTATCACCTTGGTAGCTCTTTGCTTTGAGTTAAACATTCTTCATATTTGATGCTTTTTATGCTCAGAGTACAGTCTGTGCATTAAGAGTGCTATTACTGGAAACTGAAAGATTAATAGAAAGCAAAAAGACCCCATCCCAGTAACATGCATTAGGATCTACGTAACAAGATAGCCAGGTTATTCATGTGCACGTTGTGGTTGGGAAATTGGATCCTAACCCTTTCTTATTTTGTATGTCAGACTCCCTTCAAACTTCCAAATTTTTGGTAGAGACACAGAGATTCCTTCTTGTTATTTTTCTATTTAATTCAATTTAAATATTCTGAAATGCATAGTGGAGAGAATAACCATTTTGATAAATCCATACACTCATAAAATCCAAGGACTCTTTCAAGATATAGAAAGTTCTCATCACCAGGCAAAGATTCCCCACTACCCCTCAGACAACTTTTCTAAAGATTTTTATCACTAAAATTTTATTTTCACTGTTCTATAACTTCATAGTATTAATTTAATTCAATGTACATTTATATGTTTTCAATTTTTTGAACCAACATTATTGTTTTGAGATCCATACATATTGTTGCATAAATAAGTAATCTATTCATTTCCATTGTTCAATGCCATTCTAATATGAACATGTGACACATTTTTTTTATCCATTCAACTCATAGATTAGTGTTTGGGTTTTTTCCGATTATTAGCTGTCTTAAAAATTCTTGTAGATCGGTCTTCATCACCTGTTTTCACTTCCCTTGGGTAAATACCTAGGAGTAGAGTTATGTCGTGAGTGAAAGTGTTTAATTATATGAAGTATTGTGAAAATATTCAGGCATCCAGCAAATCAATAGAACTTCAAAGTGGCCACTCCAACTTACAACCTAGACTCTATTAATATGGACTGTATGTATTTTATTACAAAATTGTCTATTTTTCTATCCATGCAACAATTCATTTACATTTTTTAGTAGGTCTCAGAGGTAAGTACAGTTCTCTCTTGATAAATCAGCACAGATATTTGAAATAAAATTGACACAAAACAGAGTATGTACATTGGCTGTTTTTTACATCAATTCTACTTAAGTAATTTAAACTGCTGTCAAGATACACATCATTAATATTGTCCAAAAATTTCCCATGCTTTTTCTTTCCAATCAACTTTCTTTGGAATCCTGGCAAAATGTAAGTCCTTTCAACTTTTTCCTCAGTCAATGAATTTTTCTAGTTCTAGGAATTCATGTAAAATTGAATATTATTATTGTGAACTGAAATTTACTTTTTTTATTTTGCTACTCATTTACAGTTTTCTTTTTGTCAATAATTTGTTCATTTTGTTTTTGAGTGGTATTTAGGGGTAAGAAAGAGAAAACAAGGAAAAGAAAGTGTTCAAATATTCAAATTTTGAGAAAAAATTGAGGTTTTGGAAAGAAATTGTATCTTCATAAGATTGATTTGAACTTAGAATTATTTTCATGAATATGTACATTTGTAAAATACTGTGGTTTTCTGGCTAAACTTGACAAGGGTAATTTATATATATTTTATATTATCTTAAAGGTTTCTATTGCTATTTTCTATAGTTTATAATTGGCAATAGATAAAGTTGTAATAAAGTATATATAATTATTTCTATGCAGTCACTTTACACAATAATAAAAGGTTCTCAGTGATTCTCCCAAATTTTTCTACACAGATGACAATGTGATCATCGGTGTCTACATTTTCTTTTTGCATTAACTTACAATCTTTCTTTTATTTTACATAAATATACTGGTCATATCTATATATTAAAATGTGATAATGAAAAACCCTTGAATATTTAATTAATATCTTATGAGTTTTGCACTAATAGCTCACCTTTAAAATAAATTATTCAATTATTTGTTAACATATTTAGATAAACAGAAATATTTCCTAAATTAATAATTTCCTGCTTTTTTGGTTTGTTTGTTTGGTACCAGGAATTGAGGTCAGGACCTTGCACTTGCCAGGCAGGAGCTGTGCTGCTGAGCTACATCCCCAGTCCTTCCTGCTGTTTTAAAATCAGAACTGAAATTTTAATTTTTAAAAAAATTGTGCCATAACTTGAGACTGTTTTAGTGTTACTCATATATTTTCCAAATCTCCTTATATTTGAGCAAGATAAAAAATCTCAGAATTAGTTATATTATACTTAATTTTTCTGATTCAAGCATTTTGTATCTTTAATGTCATTGTTCATAAAAATATTTTCCATATGTCCCAGGTTTTGGTATGAATAACTTACTTGCTTCATAAAATAGATTCTGTATTATTTCTCTTAAATAATCTGAAATAGTTAATGTTTTAACAAATTTGTATCTCTGTACTTATTAAAAAGTAACTAGTGGGCCGGTGAGATGGCTCAGCGGCATAAGCCCCTGCCAAGCAAGCGCGAGGGCCCGAGTTCGACTCCCGGATCCCACATACAAAAAAGGGGCTGGTGATATCGCTCAGCGGCACGGGTGCCTGTTGGCGCGCGAGGTCCTGAGGTCGACCCCCCGGTACCCACCAAAAAAAAAAAAAAAAAAAAAGTAACTAGTAATCATGAAAATTATCTGACCCTAAATATTTTGTGGAAAAAAAATGATAAATTTTCATATATATATTTTGCTATCGTTATTTAGTTGTATTCAATTATTTATAATTTCTCAAGAAAAAGATAAAGTGCTCAAATTGTTTTTTTCATTAAATGAATCATTGTGTAAATTTTTTTTAAATTCTTAATATTTTGTTGCATTAAATATTTTTATTAGTACATGTTTGCAGTGCACAATGTTATGAGATGGAAATTAAAAGAACTGAAGAACAAAAAATGAAAATAGAGTTTTGCATTGAAATTTTTATGCTTTCTTATTGATTTGGCTTCACTTCTTTTATGCTTCATATATTTGTTCATTTTAGAAATAAGGTTTTTCTGATTTGCTCCTTTCAATTTTTAAACAATCAGCTCTTTCGTATTTTTAACTTTAACTACAATTCAGTAATATTATTTCATTAGTGTTTCATAAAATATTATTTTTGTTGTCGCTGTTACTCATTTTTATTTTGAAATTGGGCCATTATGTAGTTTACATAGTTATTTCATTTACATTCTTTTCATGATTAATTTGGCATTCTTCTTCATCATTTTTTTAATATGTGCTATGTCTCTTAATACTGCTTTTTAATGTTAATAAACCAAAATATATTATCTATGATCTATTGTCTGCAGAATTATTTCGGCTTTCATTTAGACGTTTTTAATTCTGTACTCATAACAATCTAATCACTTTAAACTTAACCTCTTAATTTCAGTTCTTCTTTTTATTTTTTCTTATGCTTCCCCATCTTTTCCTTGAACAACTCTCCCTCCTTAGATTTCTTTGTTGTTTTAAACTGATCCTTTCTTTGACTAGAGCAGGTACTTTTAAGTATGCTATGTTGACTCATTACGGAGCTGTATATATGAATATGAAGATATTTATTCTGACTATGCAGCAGAGAATAAAGTTTATCTTTACTCTCTACTTGATGCTAGTCAAAAATTAAATGCTTTTATATTATTCAGACTATTGATCAATTACTGGTTCCATCTTTCTTGATAGTGTTGATATATTTTACTTCTTTTGTTTAAAATTGGTGGAAATCTATTTTCATTCTGTGGCAAGTAAATTATACTCATTCAAGCAGTGTTTTTTCTTGTATAACTCTTTTCCCAAATGCCAGCACACCCCGGCATATGTCCTGCCACAATCATTTTGTACTTTTTAAAAAATACTTTTACCCTCCAGCATTTAAAATACATAGTCTATTTATTTGTACGTAGATGGTTACACTGTGAAGCACAAGGCCAGTCTCGTTCAACAGGCAAGGCCCAGTAGCAAGCGGAGTTCATGACTTTTGCAACCACTCACTTGTACAGATTTAAATAGGTGTGTTGGCTTCTGGAAAGATGTGTACTAATAAAAAATGAAAGTGTGCGAGAAGTCTACTGGGAAACAGAATTGAGACGCAATACTGAATAGAGGTGCTAAGAAGGATGAATTAGGATGTAAAGGTCTAGAGAGGTGGTGCTCCTTTATGCGTGAGGGACACAAACATGGACAGCTATGAAGTGCTATAATACTGAAATTTGCCTCATTCTGCAAACACTCTTAATTTTGTATACATAACTCTACAATTTCCCATTCTTTCCTTTCATCAATTTTTCAGTTAAAGGCAAGAAGAAACTTTTTTTCTTTTTTAATTTCAGGTTCTGATTATAGAACATAATAGACAAAGAGCTTTGGGACTCTGGGAAGAAAATGAAATCAGGTATCATCACTTTACCTTCACTCCATTACATTATGAATTGGTGTGTTGGAAGTAATAGAAACAGGTCTGCTATTTATAAATACATAATGTATGAACATTACTTGTTAAAGTTAAATTAATTATCCACAACAATATTTTAAAATAATATTTTGACAGAGATTACAAATGCACCACCTTGTGAACTGTGGAGAATGTATTTCGGTTTTCATAACTACTTTAATTAGACTTATTATAATGGAGTTAAGTCCTGGAAGAATTAGAAGTGAAAACTTGCCAACATTATATCAATCACAATTTTAACTTTAAGCCTTAAAAGTTCCCTATTAAAATATATAACAATGAGAATTCTTTCGCTCTGGGGTTGAAATGAACTCTGGCTGCTAAGTCATACAGCCTGAATTAAGAACAAGGTTTAACCATAATTAGCAAATTCTAGATA
The DNA here is from genome assembly GCA_028451465.1 of Erethizon dorsatum. Classification (NCBI taxonomy): domain Eukaryota; kingdom Metazoa; phylum Chordata; class Mammalia; order Rodentia; family Erethizontidae; genus Erethizon; species Erethizon dorsatum. Next base: position 76,693,621 of record CM051836.1, on the reverse strand, counting down.
TGTTTCAAAGCTATTTTGCATGACTCAAAGAAAGAGCCATTGTGTGGTTGCTCTCTATTTTCCTACCCAGATTGATTGCATAATTATTCTACTCTTCACTTGATTGAGTCCTTATAGTCACTGAACAATCAAGAAAAAACCAACCTAGCTATTTGCATTTGAACATATATTTAGGGATAAAGTTGTCTGGAAAGCAGTGGAGAAAATTAACACTATTATTACCAGAAAAATATAGGGAGAAATAAAAAAAAGAATAGAATAATACATGTAAAAAAAACTATCTTGTCTTCACCTAGAACTTAATGTAGAATTTATTAAAATTCTTGGATAATTTCTTAATTTTTATGGATTTTAATATTATGCATTCAATACCATTGTGGGCAATTCAAGTAGGAAATGAGAAGGGAGAAAGAACTGAGACATAATCCATGTGCCCCAACACACATTTTAGGGAGAGTAGAGACATGTAATCAGACAAGTACAAAACTGTATATTCTGAAATTAAAAATTAAAATAATGCATTTGCACAGAGTAGAGGTCAAATAAATATGACTGTGAAGTTGAAGAATGGCTTCATAGCACAAGTGAATTGAATCTGAATGAGCAGAACGTGTTTGCTGGCTCACGGGAGACACGGGTAGAGTGAACCACATGAACTTGCACATTCGTGACGGGAGAATAATGAGTAGTTTAGAGAGTAACTATGAGTGATGATACGAGTTGTTTTTCTTCTTAGGTTGAAATCCCATTGCTAATATTCATAAATAAACTCATACCTGAAGGATTAGCCATGTAAGAATTGTCAGCAACCACATTCAAAACAAAGCAAAGAGCAGAGATAGTCAGGAATGGCGAGAGTACAGATTCTGTATTTAGGACATTTCATCAGTGTACCAAAGTGCAACATTTATTGGAATCATTTTCTTATGATGTGAGCATGATATAAAATTCATAATCATTTTTCTTCTTATAAAGTGTTCTTACTTTCATGGGAAAAATTTGAACTATATTCATTCACTATGAAGAGAATTGCTTTTCTGATACTTTCCCCAACTTCTTTATTTATTTTTTTTTTTGGCTTTTAAAATTGTCTTAAAATTTTGTTTTTAAACATTCTCATTATTATGGTTTTTAAATCATTATAGATTAAGTAACCAACTTTCTTCTGCTGATGCTTTACAGCTAAACAGGAATAGAATTCAAATAAAATAGTTTGTTTATATTTGAGGACTTTATAATTTTTACATAGTATAAAGTAAAGCCTAAATTATGACAATTATTTATCTCATTTAAGTATTAACATATTTTCCTTTTAATTTCACAATACAACCAATGTATTGGATATTTACAACCACTGTAAATGGATATTTAAAAGTTTGATTTTTATATCTAGCTTAAGTCACAGCTATTAATGCCCTTGTTGCTAAACTGTGAAGCCATTACAGTGAGATGAACTCATCATAAAATAACAATCAGGGGCCGGTGAGATGGCTCAGTGGCATAAGTACCTGCCTGGCAAGTTCAAGGTCCTGAGTTCGACTCCCAGAACCCACATATGAAAAAAAGTCCAGTGATACCGCTCAGCGGCACGGGAGCCTACTGGTGAGTGAGATCCTGAGGTTGACCCCCGGTACCCAGAAAATAAATAAATAAATAAATAAATAAATAACAATCATAGTCTGTGACACACACAATGGACAAATTCCTAACCTCATGATCCTATTTTCTATTTCATATGTGACTTAAAATCATCTCTTGTTCTAATTTTCTATAATATTCCTCTTTTGACAGATTTCTTTTGTGTATGTGCCTTGATTTCTTGCTGTTTTTTCAAGCCAGAAATAACAGCGGTCTCATGGGATCTTTGTTTTGTTCTCTTGGCTGGGTCACCATCCTCTACTAGGTAAGGAGAGCTCAAGATTATTCCAAAAAGTTTGCGTGGTGAGAACTCCTAACCCGAATTCCCTTGTAGGAGGTAGTGTGGTCCTTTATATCTATTGGTTGTATTTATAAAAAAAAAAAGAATTTATAATAAAGCTGACCCTCATTATTCAGCAAATCTACATTTGCAGATTTACTCACTGAGTAATATTTAATTATAGTGTTCAAATCAACACTCATGAGCTTTTAAAGACCTGCATAGGGTGGCAATAGTATTGAGTCTCCTGGCACGTATATTCACAGGGTAAGACATTCAGATGTTGGCAATGATCTGCTTTTTTGTTTCAGTTTTCATAATTGTGAATGAGTGTCATTTTTGTCAAATATTTAGTGACACATTTTTCAAATTTCTGTGCTTTTTGTCAGTAAATTTGTTCTTTAACATGTCTCCTAAGTGTAATGCTGAAGCACAGTTTAGTATTTTTAACAGAAGAAGCTTGTTGTGTGCCGTATGGAGAAAATACGTGGTATAAGCTTCATCCAGCCAGGAGTTACAGAGCTGCTCACTGTGAGTTTGAAGTTAATAAATCCACAGTGTTTTGCATCCAAAGGGAAAGGGAAATTCACTTGAGAATGCTCTGAAAGACATTCTAGAGTATGATGAAGGTATGGAAAAGATGGAAAAGCAGCTAAATCCATGCACTCATGAGAGGATGACTAATACAATAAATATTTTAGACAGCATTCCTGAAAGACTAAAAACCCCAGTAATTTGTGTTCCTGTACCCAGAGTCAGTAAAATGTGAAACACTGTTCAGCTAATGCTTTCCTATCAATAGTGAATATAGTTATTTGTGAGAAACATATTTTAAGTGAGATGACTTTCACAGATATGCATAAAACAAATTTACATTTCATTGGTGGATGAAACTGTGAGTAGAGATTCACAGAAAATTAATCTAAACTTTAACTTAGGAAGAGTGGCTCAGTATTTGCTAATTCACTATTTGCAGCAACTTTACTAAATGTAACTGCAGTTAAAAAAATAGTCCACTGTATAAGAATGTGACTAACATTTTAGTGACAGAAAAATTACAATTTTTTAAATTTCTTGCTAATGCTCCTATACGTAATCAATCATTAAATAGGAGAGAATCAGAACTCATGTATTAGAAAAAGGCCAGTTAATAGATCAAATGAAGTTTTCTTCAGTTTTCATGAAATGAAACTTCTAGAAAATACATTTAATTTTAAGAAATTAATTGTTTATCTTTTAGACAAAATATATTTCCTGGGCCGGTGAGATGGCTCAGCAGCATAAGCGCCTGCCTGGCAAGCGCAAGGGCCTGAGTTCGACTCCCAGAACCCACATACGAAAAAAGGGCTGGTGATATCGCTCAGCGGCACGGGTGCCTGCTGGCACGCGAGGTCCTGAGGTCAACCCCCGGTACCCACAAAAAAAAAAAAAAAAAAAATATATATATATATATATGTATATATATATATATACATATATATATATATATTTCCTGAAATACGTTTATCTGTAATGACACTCATAGTTAATAGATGAGAACATTTATTTACTTAGTTTATTTCACAACTCAGGAAATTGAAAGAATATGATAAAAAATGACAAAACTAAATGAATAAACATAAATGTAATAGAAAAGATGTTTAGGAAAAAAAGTGTTTCTCCACTATACTTTGACAACACGGAACACTTCCGCGATCCCGGATATATTGGAGTATTTCCCTACACACCACAGGTGCACCCAGTTCCACACGGTCAGAGCCCACAGCTCTTTGCCCTCAGACACCAAGGGCAAAAGATAACTGTCCTTCCAACCAAGCAGCTTTAAACTGGAGTTCCCAAGAGCTCTCTTCGTTTTGTGCACTCTCTGGATCTCTATGTGGTCGTCTGTACAAGTACAATAATTTTGGATTCTATGGAGGCGTTAGTATGTAGGCATTATTCATAAAACCGTAAGTCAACTGTTTGCTAAGTCTTCAGCCCTCTCCCCTCCTTGGAGGTTGTGGACTTGGGCTAAAAGTTCAAACATTCTAAATGCGTGGTCTTTTCTCCTGGTAGCCAACCCACTGGAGAGTATCTATCTTCTCCCCATCAGGTATCTCTGCTTACAAAAGGCAATCTTATCACTATAGAGAGCTTAAGGATTTTTGAAGCCTTGGGTCAGGAAATATCAAAAGACCAAATATATTTCACAATAAAGCAAAAAGATACAAAGAAAATTCAACCAAAAAATAACGGAACATTTCTTGTAAATAACTAGTTTGAATAAAAATATATATTTGGTTCAACTCGTAAAAGCAAAATTTTAAATTCTTTAAGAACATGCATCTTGTACTTTTTTGTGGCCCATAAAAATATGACCATGCTACACTGCATTCAGAAAAGATAAGAAATGTGCATTGAATAATTACACACACATGAAGGCAGTGAAATCATTTCCATCTAACTACAGTTTTTATTACCAATTTACTTTATCAAAAATATTTCTCTGAATTCAATGAAATGCCTTTATTTATTTTTTTTAATGTGGGTACCGGGAGTCAACCTCAGGACCTCGTGCTTGCCAGCAAGTGCTTGTGCCGCTGAGCAATATCACTGGCCCTTTTTTTCCTTTATGTGGGTTCAGGGAGTTGAACTCAGGACCACGTGCTTGCCGGGCAGGCGCTTATGCTGCTGAGCTATCTCACTGGCCCCTAAAATGCCTTTAAAATAAATAGAAAATATTTAAGCGAACATCAGAGCTAAAGAATACCAACGCATTCGTAACCATTTCTGAGAAGAGTAAAACCTAGAATAAAAATACCAACATGCAAACAAAATAATTTTAAATATTAATCTGGAGAATATAATGCTCCTTTACACCTTAACTCAGTCATAATGTGTTATCTAATATATTTCCTTGTGTTCTCAGTCTTGTATGAAATCTTGTAGAGATGCATAAAAGTGACCCATATTGCTTTAAAATGCTAACACTTTTTAAAATTTTAAAGTCTATATTTCTTTTCCAAAAATACATATACAAATGTTATTTGCCTCTTCGGGGGCATTCTAGTAAATTTTTTGCCATGAGGAAATTTTTATTCTTTAGTTGCACACCTATAAAAATGTGAATCTGGCAATACGACAGGCTTCATAAGGGAAGCACAGGGGGTGTCATATAACGGCCACTTCAGAAGATGCCATAAACTGTGTGACAAATATACATTGTCAGTAAATAACATTTCAGCAGGAACCGTAGTCAAAATAATTTTCAAATACATGCAAGTGAATTGTATTCTTCTGACACAATTTTAGATGTATATATATATACTGAATCAATGCCTATGAACAGCTTTGTTATCATGGCTCACAGTGATATAGGAGAACCATAACTCCCAACTAGCTAGACATCCGATGTGCTGCGTTTGTGTTGTCTGAAATCGAAGAATGAATTCCAAAGGACAAAGGAAGTCAAAAGTAGGAAAGGTTTGAGAGATACTTCACGAGTGACAGGAGGGTTCCCGAGTGTGTTGCCAACAAGGCATTTTGTCAGGGTTAATTCATACAGCAAAATCACAAATGTGGGTACAACACAGGTCAAACTAAAATCAACCAATAAGATTACAATTATAGCCGCTTAGCTAATACTGATCCAATAGGGAAGTGGGGCACTAGTAAGTGTAAGTAGAAATGGCTGCTTACCCTTAGTAGAAATGGTACTTAATGGCTAGCACCATTAACCTTGGTGTATCTCTAACACCCAAACAAGCAACATTTTGGAGGAGGGATGGGCCCAGCTGTTCTGGTCACCCATCCGTGCCTAGTTTTATATCTGTTAGTATTTAAGTATCATATATGTTAGTTGCTTCTGATCAGCAAACTCAGAAGAAGCGATTCCTTTAATGGTCTATATAAGGACTTCATCATACAAATTCAACCTCAAACCCCAAAAAGTCTCTAAAAATTGCTGTGTATTCAATATTGAGCACTGGTAACAGAAAAGAAAATACTGAATGCTGTGTTTGAGTTAACAATATTCCCTGAACTTTCAGTTATTTGTACTTATATACATCTATAAAATATGAGAATTAGTTTACTGGTGTATATATATATATATATATATGAGTGTTTAGTGGTAGAACTTTTTAAAACTTGTTTTCCTGAGGAAGATTATATGTAACTTTCAGTTATTTGTACTTATATACATCTATAAAATATGAGAATTAGTTTACTGGTATATATATATATATATATATATATGAGTGTTTAGTGGTAGAACTTTTTAAAACTTGTTTTCCTGAGGAAGATTATATGTAAGTTTTCATTGCTATTATTATTTTAAATTTTATCTAAGAGATATTTCTGAATTGTGTTTTATTAAATAAATACAAATAACTTGTAATAAGTTATTGGATTACTTTACATTCTATTTGCACTGTCAGTTTGAAGTCATAAAGTGGTTTGACTTTTGAGGTACAGGTATCTGTAATATAGACTAAATAAATCTGTAATATAGACTAAAATAAATTGTGGACTCTCAGTACTGACACCTAAACGAGAGCACTAATTTTAGCACAGTTTCAACATTTTGTAGAAGTCTCTAGTCTTTTAATAAAAACTGCAGAGCAGCAACAAGTGAGGGACTGAACATGAACCAGAAGCCATATTCTATCACTAATACATTTTTCACACTGATTTTAGCAGGTTACATTTAAACATTCTCACCCCCATATGTAACTTCATTTCTCTTTTTGAAACAGTTGCTTCAGAATCCCTATGACAGAAAGGACCTCACATTTTCAGAGTAAAAACAAGAATAAAAGGAAATATGTTGAAAATATTTCAAAATGTGATTTTGAAAAGGAAGGCGCATTAGTAATTGCTCACAAGAACACTGGAGAACATCACTGACAATCTGTAAAAGTGACAAGATGGCAGTTAAGAGGATGAAGCATTAGGGTTGTTGAGGCAAAATGACGACTCTGCTTTAAAGGAAAATGAGACAACAACTTATTTGAGCCAAGGAAGAGTGACCTAGGCCCAGAAGCAAAAATTAAAATTGCTTTGAAAGAGTGTTCTAAAGAACAAAGAAGTTGGAACATAGGAGTTGAAGTTTATGACTTCAAATTGACAATGCAAATAGAATATAAAGTAATCCAGTACCTTATAACAAGTTTTGTATATATCTATCTATCTATCTATCTATATATATATATATATATGTGTGTGTATATGTATGTATATATGTGTGTGTGTGTGTATATATATATATGTATATTTTAATAAAAGGCAACTCAGAAATATCTCTTAGATAAAATTTAAAATAATAATAATAATGAAAATGTATATGTAATCTTCCTCAGGGAAAACAAATTTTAAAAAGTGCTACCAATAAACATATATATTCACTAGTAAACTAATTCTTATATTTTATAGGATGCATTCCATCTCCTTTGTATTTTATAGTCAGAGATCAGGAAGTGTGGCAAATATATTGTGGGGACATGACATATGCAGGTTAATGTAAGGTGTAGAATTTATGACCATTGCACTAAGATGTTGTTTTACTGCATTATTAGTGAAAAAAAAATTGGTCAAGTCAAGGGTCTTTTTTTTTTTTTTTTTTTGGTCGAACGTGAATACTTTATCCCAGGACAGTCCTCTCTCACAGAAAGTTTACCTAATAGTCATGAGACTGTTAGGTCAGATACAGAAGTGTGGAATAATAGCACATTTTCTAAAAGCTGAAGTAGCTTTTATAAGATACACCTCCCGTGCCTTCAATGTGCTTGCCTGTCTTTATATTTCCTTGTGGTTGGAGGGAGAAGTTGTCTCACTAAAGCTTCCTTGTAGAAATTTTAATGCACAAATACCTTTGGGAATGTTTACTTTCACAAGGCATTTATTGTACATTGAATAGTTTAACAAGTAAAATATTTATTATAAAAGTCTGTTGATCATTCCAAGGCTGATCTCTTCACCCTCTTTCCCTCCTGTCTCTTCCCTCAAGTTCTCTATCAACAAATTTAAGTGACAGAGAAACAAGTCTTTGGCCTAAGCAAAGTCTCCCCTAGATTTGGGGCACTGGTTCTCACAGGTACCGCCCACTTTCTGCATATGATTTTGTAAATAATTTTTTAGCTTGGGTAGGGAAGAGAAAAAATCCATACAATCTTCCTTCATGGGAAGACTCTACACTGTGATTCTACTTGCATTTCTCTACTCCACTTAAAGAGCCAGGAAGAAAGTGCAGATTAGGTAAAAGTAAGATACTAATGTGGATCTGTTCCTCCTTCCATTACAAGGCTTATGTGAATTCCTTTAAGAATGAATCAGATAGACGTTTTTCCCCCATTTTTGAAGATTTAGCCTCAATTTCAAACCAATAACTTCACCTTTTATTTAGTTACAAAAATTAATAATTGATAATCTAAGTAATAAACACATTATGTTATGGACCTTTGAAATTTCTAATTGAGAAAAATTATGTAGTTTATCAATCAGATTTGTAAAACTTAAATAGTACATACTAATTTATTCACTCATTCCTACAGTTTCAAAAGTAGGAAATAAATATCAATCAAGTATTATTTTAAAATAATTGAAGATTTGCTGACATGAAGTTGTTTTCCAATCTCTCAGAAACTATGAGTTTATTAAGAATTGACACAGCACATTTCAACTACATTTACACAACAATCTGAACACCAAGATTCCTATCATAGAAAACTGTATTTGTATGAAAGACTTTTAAGATATTTCTAAGAAACAGCAATGTAAAATTTGCTTTAAAGCCCACCTTTTAAGAAGTGAAATTACATTTTAAATAACTTTGTTTGTCAAGATAAGCCTTGACTGTTGCTTAAATCCAGATTGAATAATGTAGTCACTTCTTCATGCAGAAAATTTTATTTAGCATCAGTCATAAATTATTTTTAAATAAAATTTCTGAAAACTCTTTTTCAGTTTGTTCTGTTTGTGAAAAGTCAGCCTAATAACCTCTAAACTATTAAACTAGAAATACACAATATGCATAATATTTTAATATGACACTTAAAAATAAATTGACTAGTATTTCTGAACATTACTCCATTTGACTTATCCAATTAAAAGATTGCATATTGATATAACAAACTGTAGTAATTATGTACAAACTGTGCTAAAGATATTCACTGTAAGAAAATAAAAGTCACATTAAACTCCAGAACCAGTGATAATTGAGTCAGATTGTGAAATTGATAAGGAACAGATTTCACAATATTTCTTAGACAGATAAACTCATGTGAAGTTAGGCTTTTAGTAATTAAATTCACTCACCATATATCAAGAATAGCTTTTTAATAGAAAAATGTTCAACAAGATTTTTCTTGTTTAAATAAAGATAACCATGCTACAAAAAAATACAAATTCTTAATTACAGAGTTGCCTGTAACAAACACACTCTCTCTTTCCCTCTCTCCCTCTTTCTCTGTATGTATATGTAGATATTTACAGTTTCAGTCAATAAATGGTTACAATGCTTTAGCAAAAAGTTAAACTTTCAAATTCAAAATAAGTTTGGCTTGCTGTCATTTTTTCACAAGAATACAAACACATTTTGCTCTGAATTTATTACAAGACCACAGCCTATTTGTTTTCAAGTTCATTTCCCCTGGGATATAGTGTCAGTAAATAGATAATCCATGGCTTGATTTCACACAGTTAGGCATCCCAGCATGCACTGGAAATACAGCAAATGAAAGAATTGGGACATTTATAACAAAGCTCCCTGTAGGTTTGTTATTGGCAGTGCCATGAACCATCACAAAACCTCTAGCCCTGAAAGCTCAGAAATGCATGCCGTGGTATACCACATTCATTGAAATATAGCATAGTGCACTTTCTAATTCTTTAATTTATATTTAACCTTCAATTATTAAAAGTTATGAAAATTAAATTATCCACTTAGGATTTAGTTAATTCATCGTACTTTTATGAATTAAATATATTAACATGTAATATATGTATTTATCAAAAATGGATATTTTTGAAGAGCCATTTTATTTCTGATAATACCATAATATATCTTTCTTTTAGTCTTCAAAACCACAGTCAATATGATATAAAATTTAGTTTTTATTTTACAAATATCAAAGTAAATGTGGCAGAATTTTATCTAATTATCACAATTTTATAAAATGTACCTTTTTTCATACTGATTAATCAAAATGCACTGATGCTCTATCTAGAACTGAAAGGTTGCTCCAATCTTATCACTGGACAAATAACATACACTTAATAGTTTGGTGGCAGGAAACAAATCTCAGAAACCTGAAAAGGTTGAGGTATCTAAAATCTACCACCTGTTTTAATGATAACAGCCATAAATATTATGGAAGCCACACCTTGGGAGTCAGCATTTTACAATGTTCATCAAAATTATTACTACCCAGTGCATCAAATATTAAGGTCTGATAACTTCAGTAGTGAATGTACGGCTGTTCTCAAAATGAACTCAATGCAGAAGAATCAACAACTTGATTATTAGAAGAAAAAATAAGGTGCCAAAATTGATTTATAAAATATATCTATGTATTGCTAAGAAATGATGAACAGATTACATTTCAAGAAGTACATCAAAAAATGAATGTGGGGCAGTGCAGAATACCTATATAGAATGGTGCCTCAGTTTAAAAACTAAATTTTTTTACAATTTGGGGAAAGATGGCTGCATTTGTGTTTGTGTGGGGAAAATGGCCCTGGTCGTGTATGTCGCCCAATGTGGAGTTTGTGAATGGAAGAAAATTTTGCACATACTTTAATTTGCAAAACAAATTGTTTGCAGACAGACGCATTCATGAGCCAAGGTATTACTGCATTACCTTCTATAGCTTTTATGCACATACATCTAATTTTAAGATTCTAAATTCACTATCAGTAAGTTTCACATACCTTACATTTATACCTCATACAATGTCTTGCACACAACCAGACAGGTAGTAAGCAATTACTAAATATCTGTTGACTGAAATGGACGAATAAAAAAAGAACATAAACTAAATTTGAAGTACAATACTTATTCCTTTTATTGTTTAAACTTTTTGCTAAATGCTTAGACTGGTCAATTGTTTTTGTCAAATATTATGCAGTTTGAAATACATCGATCACTTTAATATTAGTCATAATGATAACTAGTTTTTTGGTTGTTTTTAGTTAACTACAATGGCGCCAGGCACAATAATACATTTATATAATTAGATAATGATTTAAGATAAATCAACTGTATTTTATGACAGTTTATAGTTAAAAAACCAAATCATATTTATAAGAACTATATTAATGTGCATGTGATTCTGTTTTAAGAAGGTTAACAAAGTTTGAGTAAGTAAAGAAAATATTGGTACATTTTAGCAGATGCAGTCTTCTTGCCTAGAAAGCATTTTGAACTTTATGAAACTCACTTGATGTTAAATGTGTGAAAATGCATTTTCAACATTGAAAATAGTCATACACACAAAAATTGTTTCCAGAGTCTCGATCATCACTTGATAGCATATGGTATGTTCACCAAATATAGCTGTGTAGATAACTTTTAATTAACACTGTGCAGATATCTGTGGATAAATGCAAGTATTAATTTTAGAAAGAAAAATATTCAGCAAGCAATGATGTGTTTTCATGGTGTCTCCCTATTTTAATTAATTGTGTCTACTATCTGATTCTTCTTTTATGGACATGTTCTACTGTCTACCCAGTTAACCCCTCAGACACAATCTCTTGAACAGTTACTTCTCAGCCATCTCTTCCAAGACATTAATCAGCAGCTAAAAATTTATATCACTGATAAATAATGCATAATGCATCCTAAAAGTGATAGTTTTAAAGCTCTCTTCTGGTAATTTTTACCTATTCAAAAGTTACATGTCAAAAAATAACCAAAGATATTGTATTATACACATATATACATGTATATACACATACTACACATGTGAACACAAAAGTATGACTGTATTTATACATACATGTATATATGTGTGTTAGTTACATACATTCATACTACATGTGTGTGTGACATGCATGTTTCTATTACATAATTTAAGATATTGATAGAGTTTTGATGGAACAAAAGTTTATTCAAATTTATTATAAAATGAGTTAAAGTATTTTGAACTAATTGCATTCTCCAAGTTCGCATTTAATAGTCAAGTGTTGTGTTTGGTAGAAGTATGATATATCCTGCAATATTCCACTTAAATATTCAGTCTTCCAGAATTGTAAAGGACCACAATGACATGGAACCAGACAGATAAATAGCAATTTCCTTCTACACAAATGGTTGGAAAATTCACCTTAGCCATATGCAAAATTCTCAGAAAATGATTCTGAGAGTCCTTAAAACTAAGAGGGAAACTGGGGCTGGCTCATTTTTATAGGCAGGCTACAATTCTTTGACATTAAAATGTTTTACTGGGGCCGGTGAGATAGCTCGGTGGCATAAGTGTCTGCCTGGCAAGTGCAAGGTCCTGAGTTCGACTCCTGGTACCCACATACGAAAAAAAGGCCAGTGATGTTGCTCAGCGGCATGGCTGCCTGCTGGCGTGAGAGGTCCTGAGTTCGATCCCCTGTACCCACAAAAAAAAAGTTTTACTTTGTCTGTATAAGGCAACGTGTATATCTTAAAAAAAAATAACAAACACTTTGTAATATTTTTCACATATCAAAACTGCTTTTGGCCTGTATTATTCTCTAATTTTTGACAACAGAATTTCACAATTTTATTACATAGCCTAGGGAATTCAGAACTCCTTCACACACACAGAAAAGAAACAACAATAACAACAACAACAAAAAACCTAGAGAGATAGCTACACTTTATACAGATTTGTATGGAACATTAATTTATATTTGTAAAGGCCCTTACTAGTGTTATATGTTTACACTCATTTTATGTGGCATAGAACAGATTTTAAAATGTGTACTCCATAAGACAGAAATTTATGCTTGGAACATTTTTCAGTAATAAATATAACAAGGCAGAATTTAAAAGTCCCTGAGAAACTAAAGATGTAAGAGAATTTTTTTGTGTGTGTGGGTACCGGGGATCAAACTCAGGAACTCGTGCGCCTGCAGGTGCCTGTGATGCTGTGCGATATCACCGCCCCTTTCTTCGTATGTGAGTACTGGGAGTCGAACTCAGGACCTCGCACTTGCCAGGCAGGCACTTATGCCACTGAGCTATCTCACCAGCCTGAGAACCTTTTGCATGTATCCAAAAATGAATGCAAATGGAAAGCAGTCACCACAGAATTAAACAGTATATCCTCTAGGCTCCGGAAAATATTCCAAGTAAGATGGAAGACTAAGGCCAAGTTTGCTAGATAAGACCACACTGGGCTGGGATCACTGCAATACATTGCTAAATAGCCAAACATTACTAATTGAAACTCTAATGGAGTTTCATAGCTATAGAGAACTAAAAAATAAGTACTGCTACAAGTAACAGTGAGGAAGAACCTAAAAATAGGGAGTTGGGTAAAAGAAGCTAGAATCACGAGGGTTCATTCTGTGTAATTATGCTTTTATGTTGTTGAGAAAAAGCAAAACTCATCATAGGGTGATAGAAATTATAACCATAGCTATTTTAGGGGGTAGAGTCAGGTTGGGGGCTTCATGATTGCTAATACTTTTCTATTTATTGATCTGCATGGTAATTAAATGGGTGTATTTGCTTAGCAATAATCATTTTGTCATTCATCTATAATAGGTATAATTTGCAATGTGTATGTTAGCATTTGATTTTAAAGGAAACAAGAAAAGAAGTAGTTTGTTCATGAAAGAAATATATTTTAGAGTAAAATTAATAAGATATCTGGTACAAATGATAATACGCATATAACTAATATTGGAAACTTTAGTAAGAAGGTAGAAAGTGTCAAAAATATAGATTAATTGTTGGTTATTATAAGAAGAAATTAGTTTTTTGAAAATAATAGTAAGGGAAAGGGTAATAAAATATTCTATTTGAGACATCAGGAATGTTTGTTTTATGAATGTAAATAATAATTGCTAATTTAACCAAAATGTGTAATATAAAAGCAATTGCACTGTAAGAGAAATGTGTAAATTTTTAATGATATTAATAATGTCTTGATTTTACAGATTCTTGTAAGAGTCATGTCACAAAATATTCATAACTAATTAGTTACTCAGAGTACAAAATATGGGCATTCGATTGTGTGCTACTGGCAAGAAACAGACCTGAAGATCAATGGAACAGATTAGAAGATGCAGAAACAACTCCAGACATACTAAGCCACCTTATCTTTCACAAAGGTGCCAAACACATTCACTGGAAGAAAGATAGTCTTTTTAATAAATGGTGCTAGAAAAACTGGCTCTGCACATACCGAAGATTAAAATTAGACCCATATTTTTCACTATGCACTAAACTAAAATTTTTTTAATGTGGGTATCAGGAGTCGACCTCAGGACCTTGTGCTTGCCAGCAAGCACTTGTGCCACTGAGTGATATCACTGGCCCTTTTTTTTCCTTTATGTGGGTACCGGGAGTTGAACTCAGGACCTCGTGCTTGCCTGGCAGGTGCTTAGGCCCCTGAGCTATCTCACCAGCCCACTAAACTAAATTTGAATGGATCAAAGATCGAAATATTAAAACAGAAATATTAAATCTGCTGGAAGATAGAATAGGTAAAACTCTTGAAGACATTGGTATAGGCAAAGACTTTATGAATAAAATCCCAATTGCACAGGAACTATCACAATGAATCAATAACTGGGATCTCATCTTATTAAAAAGCTTTTGAACAGCAAGAGAAACCACCAAGAAAGTGAAGAGACAACCCACAATGTGGGGAAAAAATGTTTGCCAGCTGTTCCTCAGACAAAGGATGACTATCAAGAACATATGAAGAACTCGAAAAAAACAGACCTCCCAAATTTAAAGACTCAATCCAAAAATGGACATCTGAGATGAATGCACACTTCTGAGATGAAGAAATATATAAGTACCGCGCGCTAACCGATTGCGCCACTGGAGCTTCATGAGATGAAGAAATATAAACAGCAAATAATTATATGAAAAAATATTCAACATCACTGTTCATTCAAGAGATGCAAATTAAAACAACACTGAGATTCCATCTC
Organism: Erethizon dorsatum; assembly: GCA_028451465.1. Taxonomy (NCBI): domain Eukaryota; kingdom Metazoa; phylum Chordata; class Mammalia; order Rodentia; family Erethizontidae; genus Erethizon; species Erethizon dorsatum. The sequence continues at coordinate 76,678,584 of CM051836.1, read as the reverse complement.
ACCCCAGAAAGAATGGCTATTATGAAGAAATCAACCAATAAATGCTGGAGAGGAGGTGGGGGAAAAGGAACACTTCTTCAATGTTGGTGAGAGTGTCAACTGGTGCAACCACTGTGGAAATCAGTGTGGAGATTCCTCAAAAAACTAGGATCGGAGGTCCCATTTGACTCACCTATTCCCCTTCTGGGTATCTTCCCAGAAGAATTAAAAACATAATTCCCCAGTGATATATGTGCACCCATGTTTATAACAGCACAATTTGTAACAGCTAGATCTTAGAAACAACCCAAATGTCCATCAACCAAGGAATGGTGAAAAAGATATGGTGTTTTTATACAATGGAATACTACTCAGCCGTAAAGAAAGATAAATGGGAGAATTTTATAGGTAAATGGATACAACTCAAGACCATACTCAGAAGTGAAATAAACCAGACACACATGTGTAAACATCATATTGTCTCCCTAGTGTGAGAAGCTGAAAGAGTAAATAAGATCCAAAATATACAACCAATATTGTAAAATGGGAAGAAACTGTTCAAAAGGAAAGAGAAACTGATATGGGGAGATGGAGAAAAGAAGGGAAAAGCTAATTAAAAAAAATATATATATATACATAAAAGATAGTTAAGATAGATACACTACTAATTTCTCCTAGTTCACTGAATAGAAAAGTTTGTGCCAATATTGTTTGGATAATTGAATGCCCATATCCTGTACTCTGAGTAACTAATTTAAAGATAACAATATGAAATGTGTTAACCATTGTTACACTCCTATTATGTTGTTTTGAAATTTTGTTCTATTTTTTCTCTTTAAAAAAAAATTTAAAAAAAGAAATTGGAACAGGTCACTTTGAAGAAAAATTCCATTTTCCATTTTTTGTTAGAAAATTTCCCAATTTCAATCGATAAAATGATGGAAATTATTACTAATTACAACATATTTCTTCAAACTTAATTATCATGTTGGCAACAAGCACTGCATCTCAGCTTTTAATTTCTTTGAAGACCTAGAGCATGACCACTTTTTCTTGCACACGCATGTATCCCACCAAACCTCCCAATCCATGGCTGGATGCCAGTACCTAATGAGTGTATGGCATGGAGGGAAGCACTGCTTTGGAAATCTTCTGGACAGGCTGTTTATATAAATGTGTGTTTGAAGCAAAGTCATTAGGTAAAGAAGCATTATCTAACATAGAAAGTAGAGATTATATAGCTGTATGTTTACTAATATTTCTTCTTTTGAGAAATATTACTTTTAAATTTTGCATACAAATATGCGGAGACTAAGACTTTGATTAAAGTTTTAGTGCTCAAACTACTCAATTTTAATCCAAAACTACTTCAGCATAGCTTTTATGACTTTAAGATTAGTAGGTGCAAGATACTCAATGAAGAAAATAAGAAGAATGCTATACAGTTTTACATGTAAATGAAAGTCAAGATAGTTGATCACTGATTAACCTAGATGCTGGTGAAATGAAGCTCACACGTATCCTAATAGAATTCCTACTAAGCCCTGATGAAGTTCTTTTTTATTCTAAGTTCAAAGGCATTACATAAAAATCATAGCTAAACAATTTTCTTCAGAAGTGTTAAGAAAAGCATTTGCTGAAAAGTCACATTAAAAGAAAAAAATACCCAGAAAGCTTGCAACATTTATCAAACAGAATGATGTACTTTTAAAGTATCTTGCTGCTCTTAGGATTACTTATAACTTTTTGCTGGGAGTCCTATTGTCAGTATCTGTTTCTAGAATATCAGAAAGAACCGATTACCTATTTATACCCTCCAATTGATGAGTGCTTCATGGAAAAGGGAGAATTTGAAAACTCCTCAACCTGGGTGAATATATAAATCTTTAGTTGACTGTGTAATTGAGGATTTTCTAAGATCACATAATTTTAAGACATGTAAATAGTATCTGGTATATGATAGAAACTCAAAATGTCTTAGATTTTGTATATAAATAGCATAAGGTCCTTACTATAGAAAATTTACCATCTCATGCAAATTCACATCTATATATAATGATAGAGTATAATGTTAGGTTTTACATTGCATGGATACCATAAGATCGTAGACAGAAAAGTCACAAACTCTACTGAAGAGAGTCAGTTCTTCTCTACCCAGAGAAGAGTCTGGTATTAAATAATGAGCAACTGGTTGCCAAAACGACAAAAGGTGGAGCCATTTTACGAAGAAGAACCAATATCAAACTTCTAAATTAATTTGATACATATATTACATCATTTTGGCAGTTGTTACTTTAAATTCTGTTCTGAAAAATTGTACATTGTATAATACATTGTATATTTGATTGTATATAACATAGTTTAATGGTACATTTATTTAACTCATAGCAACTTCCCCTTAAGATAAAATGTAGATAATAGGAAGTAGGGAGATAGATTTTCTTCAAATGGGAAGGGGGTCAGGAGACTGAGGGAGGGGAAGGGAAAAAGGAGACTGGGTGAAAAAACTAAGATGTGTAAAGTGCATGCACAAACTCCCCACAAGCAATGGAATTGTTATGTAATGCAAACAACTACTAATGAAAAATAAACAAATAAAGCATAAAGAATACACTTCCACCTTGGCCAGGTGCTACGTGCCTGTATGCCTAGCTCCCCTGAGAAGCTAAGGCAGGAGGATCTGCATTTTGAGCCTAACCTAGGCAATTTGGTGACTTAGCGAGTTCCTTTCTAAATAAGTAAATAAATAAATTAATAGTCAAGATGAAGTGTGAGGTTTTTAAGTTTAATCACTTTCAGAGCAGTTGATTTCAAGATAAAGTAGATGAGTTGGCTAAGATTTTTATTTGCTGATTTAAACTTTTGGGAAAGAATCTTCTGTGTTCTGCTAGAGAGAACAATAGCAAATAAAGGAAAAAAGACCAGTTTGCTTCTACTAGGCTACTTTCCTTTTTTACTGGCATAACCAAAATTTACTGGTACCAACGTTTTCCAAATTTCAAACCTTCTGACTCTCCATACATTTAGTTTAAGAATAACTTTTTCCTACCCTCCTTATTCTGTGTATGTGCAGAAAGATGAAAAACAAATATTTTATACTTGATATATAAAATACTGACTTCTAAAATGAGGTTATCAATATGATTTATTAGGCTGTAAAAAATATATATTTTATTTATTATAATCTATGATATGTATTTATAGATTCATATTTGTTTGTAGTGATAGGTACATGTTATGCACATGATAAAATACATTGCAACATACTTTTCTTGATAAATGTGCAATTCACAAAAAAGACAAATTCTGCATACAGACTGAGACCTCTGAAACTGCTAAAAAAGGCTTTTTTGATTTTTCCCAGATATGAGTTCATTTTTTTTTACCTAAACATAGCTACAAGCATATTTGTTAAAAAAAAAAAACATAGCTCTAAGGATATTAGCACACTAGGCAGGGACAACTTTTAAGATAGCTAGGTATCTTAGTTACTTTCTTACTGCTAAGAAAAAATACCCAACATCCAAAGTTAAAGGAGGAAAGCTTTATTTAGCTCACAGTTTGGATATGCTTCAGTGCATAATTGAATGGCTCCAAGACAGGGTGGCATGTCAGACAGGTATCACCGAGAAGAAACAGTCAGCGGTGGGCAGAAGGTAGTAAAACAAGCAAGGAATGACCACAGCTCTTTCTATCCCTTATATCTTACCCAGGTTACTTGGGGCAGGTAGCATTCACACCCTTAATCCTACTGCCCTTGATCCTGGCATTGCAACATATCAATCCCAAAATCACACACTCTAGACCCATCCACGTCTGAAAAAGCCCCACCTAGGTCCACATGAGGCTTTGGGGGACATCAAATACAAGCCATAACACTATGTGTGTATGAACATTTTCATTGACATTCTCCAGATAGGAAAATTAACAATTATAACACATTTTCTAATAATAGGGGACAGGACTGAAAGAGAGATACAAAACATTAAGGTAGTAGATGCTTTTTCAAATACCAGCTCTTCTCCTTATTTTTACTCCCATAGCCACATTTTGGAATGGACAATTTACTGCTTTTAACACAAATCCATCACTTAAACAGTATTCCTTAAGATAAAATATACACAGTCAAACTACTTGCCAAATTTACTGGGTATACACAGTTAAGAGGAATAGTTGTTAGTATGCTATATGGTGAAGTCCACTTATTGTCAGTTGTACTACATGTCATATGTAGTTTTAAAAAATTGTTTTTCTTAAGAAATCCACTTTTAATTTATGTCTTCCAATGTCACACTGTAAAGAAATGTAAAGAAAATGCAAAAGGCATTGGGCCAGAGGTATACTTAGTGGAAGTGTTCTTGCCTAGCATGCATAAAATCATGAGTTTGATCCTCAACACTGGAAACAACAATAAAAGAATTGAAGAAATTGCTTTGGTTTTGCACATGTACAGAATGTTTTTCTTGTTATTGCTTCCTACATAGTCAGATTTAACAGCCATTTACACATTTACATCACCTTAGGTATTATAAATAATCTAAAGAAGATTTAGCGTATATGGAAGGATTGCATAGTTTCCAAAAAATAATCTGTATTTCATCTAAAAGCCTTGAGCATCCACAGGTCGGAGTATCTTCAGAACTTGTGAAACCAGTCTCCAACTGATATTGACACCTAGGGACGATTTTATATACAAAAGTTCACTAAAATGATGGAATACCATTAATACGTGTGATATTTTGAGGAGTGGCAGAATAAAAATCTGTCTTTTAGCATAGTTTCAATTCTGAAATAAGTAAAATTTAAAAATTCTGAATTCTTATCTTGCGTATAGTGTTTAATTAACTTTTACTTTCATGACTAGAAATATTGTTAATTTTTCTTCCACTGCCAGCTAGACTCAAAGAAAAGGACAAGAAAAGAGACTCATATTTAGAATTCACTGTCATAAACATAATCTTACCAATTAAATTTTTCTGAGGACAGACTTTTACAGATAGTCTTTTTTATTTTAGAGGACAATAATATTTTTTAAAGTTTCTATTTATGGCTTTGGCTACAGAACAGCCAAACTCACACAATTCTTGATATTGTGTATACCCCCTTTTTAAAAAATGAAGTTCTAATTTTTTTTTTGTTTGGGGGATATTGATGTTATTATTATCTTTATTAAAATGAAAAAAGGGAGTGTTATTAATGGAATTGGAAGAGCCTATTTTTACTAACCCTTCTTTTAAATGTTCAGCATTTCACAGTAAATAACACAGCTTCAAAGTAGAATGATTTTTTATACTTCATCCCAAAGTATCTTTACAGTTCATTGTTTCACACAAGCCTTTCTTGAGAAAATAGCAGCAATACCATTTTAAAAAGACTACCAACAAAATACAAAAAACAATTTCAGACAAGAGCTAAGAGTTGTATCCTTTTTCAGTGAAAAAGGAAAAGTGGAACCATTTTCTCAGAGGCTATCTTGAAATTTTAGTTTGTTCATTGTAGATGTAAGGCATATATAGGATACGAATGGTGACATTTAAAATTCATTAAAGATTGTTTCACTGATAAACATTAATATATCAGATATAAACTCATGAAATACGACAGCAAAAGCAAAAGGACATTTTTTTTCAATTTAGGATAATTCGAAATTTTATGTAATATAAAAGTTTTAAGATTTCCAATTCACATACCATTTGCCCTTCATCCAAGGATACACAAACGACAAATTTTTTTTTTGTTTTGAGAAGTATAAAGAATCAAATCTCTGACATAGCGACTTTTTGTTTGGATTTGAGATATTCTTTTCTATCACTTGTGTACACTTAGATCACTATGTGTTAAATAACCTATTATTTTACAACCCCAAAGAGAAATACGGTTTTGAAGGTCATTTAAAAGAATGATGGGGCCGGTGAGATGGCTCAGCAGCATAAGCACCTGCCTGGCAAGTGCGAGGTCCTGAGTTTGACTCCCGGTAGCCACATACGAAAAAAGGGCCGGTGTTATTGCTCAGTGGCACGGGCGCCTGCTGGAGTGCGAGGTCCTGAGTTCGACCCCCGGTACCCACCAAAAAAAAAAAAAAAGGAAAAAAATGACCAGAATTGTTCAAATGCATATAAAAAAACTCTGGAATTTTGTGATGCTGGCCTAGTATTATCATATAAGTTTCTTTATTATGAATTTGTGAAATTATTTAGATTATTAATAAGTAATTTAAAATCAATTCATTAAAAATTATTAATATTATCAATGTAACCTACATAATAATTTAACTTCTAGAAAAAATTGATAGCTATTATTTTATACTAATTCTATTTCCTACAGTGAACACAAAAAAGACAATGAATGTGTCATTTTGTCAAAATGATTTTTTTACTTTTTCTTGAAAATTAAATTGTATTATTTTTATATAATACATCTGATACAATTTATAAAATCTGTACTATGTAACTAAAAAGAATTGGATTTAGCAGTTTTGGAGGACTGATTTTAAGTCATTGCTTCTAGTTATTAATTAATGCTAGTTGTTTTCATTTTATGTATTTACTATGAAGCAACTATTTGAAAACAGAAGAGCTATTTTTGTTTTTTAATAAAATAAATAAATTTTCATCAGGTTGTTTCTCTATATTTGTATTGAACAATACAATATCCCTTCTTGGGGAATTTTTGTCTTCTGGAGAAAGAAGGATAAAAATCAAGCATGGCAATTTATTTATCCTTTAAAACAAGTGAGGAATCCTGAAAAAATATTTCCCAGAATCCTTTCGAAGAGAGTATTACATTCTAGACACTGGTATAAAATAAAGCAGTTATTCTTACCAATAATATTCATTAGAATGAGCTTCTTTGGTTGTCATCTTCCCTGTCGCATGTTACTATAAAGTGCAGTGGTTTCTCTTAGCCTTTGTATTAGTCACTTTCCTATTGATGGGATAAAACATCACAATTTAAAGGAGAAGAGGTTTATTTTGACTCATGGTTTCAGAGGATTCAATCCATAATTAGTTGGCTCCAGGGCAGCAATGGAGTAACAAAAGGCATGTCAGAGGAAAGCTACTCACCCCATGGCAGCCAGGAAGCAGAGAAAGAAAGGAGAAGCCTGAAATAACGTACCCCTTCAGGTCACACCGCAAGTGTCCTGCATTTTTCAAGTAGCCTCACTTCACAACTGCACACCAAGCTACAGACACCTGCTGTGAATAGAATGCCCCGTGACCCAAAAACCTTCCCAAGCCCCCACTTCTGATCGTATGAGACTTTTGAGGGTCATTTTAATTCTAAAACATATCAGATTTATTAGGTCATTGTTTGGTAAGAGCTTAGTATATATGATGAGACAAAATTTATAATTTCTGTAAATAAATTTTAAAAGGAGAAAGAGTAGATTATGTCTAGAAAAAGGGTAATGCATAGTGATTAAATTTAAGTAGAATGATCACCTTACTGTTTATAGCAAACTGTTTGATTTTGACAAGGATATATCCTTTCAAGATATTGATAATGTGATCTCTTTGCTCTTCTTTCCAAATATAAAGTATAACAAAATGACATGAATTTATAAAGGAAATGGGGATTTTATATTCCTAATTTAGAGTTAGCTGTTTCTAGGCTAGAAAAAAAATAAAGCTATTTTTCACTCCAGTCCAAATAGCCAATAATAGCTTTTTTTTTTTTTTTTTTTTTTTTTTTTTTTTGTCTTTTTGAGGCAGGGTATCTCTGTGCAGTTCAGGCTGGACTTGAACTCACTTTGTAGAACAGGCTGGCCTCGAACTCATAGTGATCCTCCTGCCTCATCCTCCCGAGTGCTGGGACTACAAGTGTGCACCACCACACCTAGCTACTAACTTTTAATTTATGAGACAACACCAGGACAAAGACAAAATTCAGGTAAGGCATGGCTTTAGTGCAAAGATTCAATGTATGTGATACAGCCTTAAATCCCTTTCTTAAATTATCACAAAGGAAAATGCACTGTTACAACATTTAGGTTAGAAAATTGTTCCAGCAAGCTTCAGGAAAATCTACATCAGTAATCTGATATGGTTAAAGATAATTATAATTAAATCTTCAGTTAAAATTATGTATTTCTAGAGAGCTAAAATTAATATCCTTATGTTAATTATATTACAAAACACTCTGGAGAGTTTTTTAAGTACATTTAACAATTCTGGCCATTCACTTTAAAAAGATTTGGAGTGTGACTTTCAGCAGAAGGATTTGCTAGAGTCTGGAGTCAAACAGACAGAAGAATCACAAATTTTTAAAGAGAGCTTCATTAGCAAAAATATTGCCAGTCCGGACTGGTGAAACTTCAGGTAATTTCTAAAAAGACTTTCAGGCCTCCAAATTTATAGAAGCAGAAAATAGTTAATGAGATTTAATCACTTGCCAAAAAGAACATATATCCTAATGCCCTTTTCTGAAATGGCTAGAGTGAATGATAGGAAAAGGGGGAGGTCAAAAGTATGAACCAAAATTATGCAAAGGGTGAGTTTGGAACCATTCCCAGGGAGTAAAACCAGAACACAGTGAAGGAATATTTCAAGCCAAAAGAGGAGGGGTATTTGGTAAAAATTACCCTGGGAATGTCAGAATTGATATTTGCCTATAACGTTTGTCTATGAAAACCACAGTTTCCTTGGAGATATTAAAAAAAAATTCAACAGGGAATTGTCAGATATATAAAAAGTGATGGGTGACATGACTCAACAACAGTACATTGACTTTAATTCCTAGCAGAGGCAATTATGTAAGGAAATGGTGAGGAGACAATGAGAAAGGAAAATCTACCATGTATGCAGGCCTTGGCATGACTATCCAGGTCTTTGCAGCCTAGACTGAACTAAAATTGTAGTAAACAGTTGATCATACAAAAATATTAAAAAGTAAGGAAAGAAAGTTAGTTAGAAATAGCATGGGATAAGCAACACAAAACTAAGAAATGACATAATTTTAGAAATATTAATATGTGAAACTACCTGTTTAGTATTTATATAGTTATATATCAGTATAAAATATCCCTAGTTATTTCTAGATTATGTAGCATTTACATGTATCCCAGATACTGTTCTAGTACATTAAAATATTGACTCAATTATTTTTTACAAATATTTGAAGAACTATGTAATCTCTATTTAACAGAGTAGAACCTAGAAATAGAATTATTTATTAACTTTTGAAAATTCTTTCACCTAGTAGACAAGTGATCTTCTCTTTGAGTCCATTGCCTCATGTTATCCTCTCAATTATCCCTATGTCACGGATTACTGCTACCTTACAGATAACAAAACTGATGGTCAAAGAATAGAAATCATTTCTGTATAAAGAAGTGACTGAAATTTATTGTAGTCTACATTTGAAGCCCAGATATCTGCACCAGTGTTCTTTCAATTACAACATTTTGGTTACATAAAGGTATGAATGAGAAATAAAAATAATTAACATATGTTAAGCACATGTACCTACTCTCTAAGATGAATGTAAACATTATGTACTTCAAACATATACTAATAAAAAATTAAAATAAAGTCATTAATGAGACAATGTATGAGAATGTGAACAAAGAACCAGTTATGAAGATTACATTTTTAAGCAAGGAGTAAAGAATTCTTACAATTTTGATGTCTAGGTAATATAGCAGCTGATAATGATAATATTAATAATAATACATGAGCTCAACTCTTCCTCAGCAGAGAATCTATTTAAAGAGAGAATCTAACTACAAGTCTATAGAAAGGATGACAGGGAGAGAGAAAGGAGGGAAAAGAAACAGAAAGGGAGAGAGGGAGGGAAGGAGAAAAGAGGAAGAAGAGAGGGGAGAGAGAGAGAGAAAGAAAAAAGAAAGAGAAAAAACAGGAAGAGAAATAGAAGGAAACTGCAGATGATACAGGTATCATAAATAAAAACTCGCTTTCAATAACCAGATCTTTGTGTTAATTTATTGTTTGAAATGATACTTTTAATCATTTATGTTACCTTTCTTAATGGGATAATTTTTCTTATAATAAAAGCTCTTGTTTTCTTTATATAAAATATTAGAAGGACATAAATTTTTTGTTAATATGTCTGAGATTTCAATATATTTTTTTAATAAAGTTAACATGTTAATAGACTTTATTTTGGCTAATAACTTCTTGAAACAGTCAACATGATGTCAATACAGAGACCAAGTGAAACTGTGTGTGTATTTTGTTTATCTCACTAACAAGCAAATAACAAAAACTGTAATAATAAATATTTGAGCAATTGATAGAAAAATAAATTAGTACATTACTATCAATGAATGGAAATTGTTTTACAATTGCTAGGTTTGGTTTCAAGTTTTTACATAATTACTAAACAAATATTATCAAAAAGGAAAAAAATATAAATGATGAAGATATCAAGGACCAGAATATTAATATCCACATATCACACAGAATGTTTTTAAACTAATACAGTATGGTAATAACAAAGTTTTGAGAGAAAATAGTTCTATTGACTCTCTTCCATTGCCTTTTCTAATATGATATAATGTCAAATAAAATTTTTAAATCTTCTAGAAATGTAGACGAACATACTCTTTATTGATTCTTTTAGAAATATGATAATTATAATAAAATGAAAACCAACTTAATAAGCAAATCTTTATTACATATTTCTCAAAGGAAACAAGGGGCAACAATGAAGCATTCTAAGAAGAAAATAGAGAAATTCCTAAAAGGCTAATTTTATAGATGTCATTCTCATAGCAAAAACGCTGGGATATTTTCCTGATAGGAAAATTCCATTTTATTATCCTCAAAAAGAACTATCCAGAACACTTTCTTCCAAAGGATTTAGCTATTATGCTGACAAATATTTCATTCTCAGTAGCCTAAAAGAAGTATCAATTTTAACTTAGAATTGGAAGAACTTGAATGAAAATTGAATTGTTTTTTGACTTCTGGAGATATTTTGTTGTTTAACAGACAAAGAAAAAAACAGACATACAAGTAACAAATAAAAACTGGAACTCAGCTTAAAATTGTGTAGTATTATTCCCCTATTAAATATAAGATGGATATAAAAAGAGAATTAAATTTAATAGTGAATTAAAATTGCACTATTTTCAAGAGTGCACTATTTTCAGAATTGTGTAGTATTATTCCCTTATTAAATATAAGATGGATATAAAAAAAGAATTAAATTTAATAGTGAATTAAAATTGCACTATTTTCAAGAGTTCAAATATATTTTCAAATATATTTTCAATATATTTTGTTTAGTAACATCACATTTCTGTGGGTATATTTTAGAAGCAGCACGTTTGGTCAAGAAAGAAGATTCAGCAGGAAAGCAGTTATGTGAAAACTAGTAAACAGTTCCTGTACACAACTGGAATTTCATAAGTAATGTCAAAAGATCTTAAGATTAGGAATCTATTAGACTTGTATGTCTGTTTTTTTCTTTGTCTGTTAAACAACAAAATATCTCCAGAAGTCAAAAAACAATTCAATTTTCATTCAAGTTCTTCCAATTCTAAGTTAAAATTGATACTTCTTTTAGGCTACTGACTTAATTTCAGCTAAGCCTTATACCACCTTTGTGATTTTGGAGAAGTTAATTAAGAGATTATGAACATATGTGTAAAGTAAGGGTAATTAAACCCCTGCTTAAGAACAATTAAAATAGATGGATTGGAAAACAGATTGGACATTGTCAAAAATTATACACATGATGTGAAAATAAGCATTGTGAAGTTGTGAATAAAATCAAGGACAAAGAAGGAGAAGTTAAGGAGCTTGAAAACGAGGAGTAAACAAAGCCCATAATAGCAACAGGAAGGGAATATAGCTCAAACTAGAAATAAATGAATTAATAATGAAAAAATAGTGGTTGAAAAAATCTATGAAACTAAGAAATGGATAATTGAAAATACATTATGGGCCAAATTTAGATCAAGTATGCATAAAAAATCACAACCTATGTCAAAGAAATATAAAAGATAGCTATGTATTACTTTGAGCAATTATACACCAATGAATGATATAACCTAGAAGAAATTATTTTGTTCCTGGAAACATTCACCTACCCAGACTGAATCATAAAGAAATAGAAAAGTTTAGCATACAAATTACAAGTAATGAGAATAGATCAGTAGTCAATAACTTCCCAAGAAAGAAAAGCTCTGAATCAGATGGTTTCATTGGTTTATTCTTCATAAATATCTAAAGAAGATCTAATACCAATGCTCAAAATCTTCAAGAAACCTGAATATCTAAAGAAAGAAATATCTAAAGAAGATCTAATACCAATGCTCAAAATCTTCAAGAAACCTGAAGAAGGAACACATTGAAATTCATTTTGCAAGGCCAGACAATATATGAGAGCATATCAAGTGATGAGGAGGAGGTAGAGGAAAGTAAAGCCTTGTACACGGTTAGTGGGAATGTAAACTGATACAGACATTATGGAAAAGAAAATGGAGATTTCCCCCCAACATGAAAATGAGAACTGCCAATTGATCTAGCAACCCAATATCCAAAGGAAATTAAATCTCTGTCTCGAAGAGGATCTGCATCCTTCTGTGGATTACAGCTTTCTTCACAAGAGTCAAGAATTGGGATCAACCTAAACCTAAGTGTCCAGTGTCAGTGAATGAATGGATAAAGAAAGTGTGATTCATTCAGAATATTATTAGCATTAAAAAGAAGAAAATCCTCTCATTTTTCACAATGTGGGTGAAACTGAAGAAGAATTATACTAAGTGAAGTAAGCCAACTACCGAAAGAAAAGTACTACATGACCTTGCTTATATGTGGAATGGTGGTTGCCAGAATCTGGGAGTTAGAGTATATGGGGAAATGTTGGTCAAAGGATAGAAAGTTCCAATTACACAAGAGCTATATAAGTTTTGAAGATATAAAACACACAATACAGTAATTGTAGTTAATTATATGATATTGCATACTTGAAGGTAGTTTAAAGAGTAGACTTTCAATATTCTGTACACAAACGAGAAACACACACAATGGTGACTGTATGAGTTAATGTATTAATAATGTGTTAGCAGTAGTCATTTTTCAATGTATAAATCTAACAAAACATGTTGTATACCTTATGCATAAATATGTGCAATTTTATGTGGCAATTATAGCTCAATAAAACTGGAAATTTTTAATGAAAATTTTTAATAAATTCTTAATATCTTAAGCAAAGAATATTTGATGATTGTTTTTAAATGAAATCATTTCTAAAGAAAATTTTGGAAATTATAGGACACGGATAGCTATTCTCTAAATTTTTTTCTGTAGGAAACTATTAAATGAAAAGAATACTGCAGTGGATCATGTAATAGCTTCAGCAACACTGGGCATGCATGAATAAACCAAAAGAACTAGAGTATTTTTCCTTACATAAAGCACAATAGACTGCAAACCTGAAAACTAAAAAGTACATACAGGGCAGTGTTTAAAATTTCAGCTTTTGGCAAGTAAAATAATCATATTTAAGAAATGTATTTTGCCAGTGTTATTATATTCTCTTAAGCTGAAACTGGCTAAGCATTGATACCTTCAGCCCAAGTACCATGTTTCTGGCATTAATAGTCCTGTACTTGGAAAACAGGGTCCCAGGGGTTATGCAGACAGATGGATAAATGAACTAAAGCAAAACAACACTCTAAGTTTTCTCCTTCTTACTTGGTCTTCTGCCAAATGGGATTATATTTTTGTAGAAAACTGAAAAAAAAAAAATAACCTGGCACAAATTTAACTCTTCCTATATAATTTTTCTCTTTGAATTTTATCTTCTCTGGCTTATGTTCATTTTATAAAATGATTATATGAGGAACTTGTTCAGGACAAACATTTAACCAAAGTCTCTCAGTGCATAAATTATTCCTTGGAAAAAATTTACATACACTGTACATTTAACCAAAAAAGTGGCTCATTATGTTGTTATGAACAGAATTGTGTTCTAACAAAATTCATTTGTTGAAATCCCAACAACTAGTATTTCAATGTGATTATAATTGGAGATGGAATTTGCAAAGAGGTAATTAAGCTACAATGAAGTCCTAAACGTGGGACTTAATCCAGTATGATTGGTATTCTTCTAAGACCAGGAGATTGGGATACAGGCACGTGCAGGGGGAGAACACACGAAGGCACAAAGAAGGATTGGGGCATCAGCAAACAAAGCAAAGGGCCAGGAGAAACCAAATCTGCTAAGACCTTGGTCTCAGATTTCTAGCTTCCAGTATTATGGGAAAATATAATTCCGTTTTTTAACCCACCCCGTCTGTGGTACTTTGTTAGGGACAACCTATAATACTAATACATCTGTGATATTCAATTTGGTATTTTGAGTCTTCCTGACAATGATTTTCAGCACAATTGGCCTAATTATCTTTGTATCCTGTTAAAATAATTTTGTCAAAATTTTAACTAATTTTGTCAAAAGTATATCAATAAGATCAATTAGTTGTAGGAATAAGCAAAGGACTCTATTCAGCCAACGGTGACAATAATTGTTTAAAATTGACAAGACCATCTGGGGTTTCCAAGGTTCAATACTTGACACTGCATTGTTAGAAAATTTGTTATTCCTACATTTGATGTAAAAGAAAACCAAAAGTATTGTGTTTTTAAAACAATAACAATGATACCTACATCATGAGATTGTTATGTGAGAGAAGCGAGATATTTCTGAAAACACCCCAAATAATTATTGACTGCATACTTGATAACCATCATTATACTCAGTTGAGTTGAAAAGATATTTTGCCACTTATTTGACAAACTTACTTAACTAATAAATGAAAAATACAGAGAGGAGAATTTTATGAACAAATTCTCTTACATAGGAATTCATTGTAAATCATCATAGAAGATAAACTAAGGGAAGATGCTACCAAAATATGAATGTATAATGAAGATAATACTTATAATAAAGACATTTATAAAAGTAAGGAATATTATTATACTTAGGGAGCTATCGAGGGACTTGACAGAGCAAAAGTCATGAGTTAGGTGGTATTTGGATGCCTTTATTGGACACTTTTAGGCTGAATTTTTAAGGCAGAAATAGAAGGATTTAGAAGTAAGATAGGAGAGAAAAGCAAGTCAGGAGAAAAAAGCAAGTCCCCAAGAGGAGACTAACATGATGAAAATAGTGTTTAAAAAAGACGTGTCTGAACATGCAAGCTATGCATTTTCTTGGTGTTTTAGTTTTATACCTGCAAATCAAGGATAATGAATTATGACTTATGGGAAAATTGAGAGGATTAATTATAGAAGCTAATGTTTGTAAAGAGCTTTAAGAAATGCTGAATGAAAAGTCTTATTGCATCTAAGTTCAGAGCATTTGCATTCTTCCTCTGGTGAATTTCTATTCACATTTTCTGACATTATTTTAGACTGAGTTCTAATAAAAGTGATTTCTGAGGGCACTGTATGAAAATGAGCCACCGCTGGAGAGCAACTGGCGAGGTTAGACCACCACAGCAGTGTAAGGAAAGCCAAATTCCCAGGTCATGTCAGGTCACCGGGAAGAGTTTCTAAGAGAAGTAGACATCCGCCAAGTTTTTCTCGCTACATTCCTCTCACTTTCTCATTCTCAGATTTTGGAGTAAAATTTCAAGTCACCTCTTAGGAAAACTATGTTAATTAACCATAGAGTTAATACACAATAGAACCATATGAAAACTATGTTAAACATAGAGTGAAAACATAACAAAGGATTAAAATTGTTTCTGAAGTTATTTCTGTAAATTCGACTATAATTAACACTACACGTTTACTTGCAACGGATAACGAGTTTTACAAGGGTATTTAGTGCAGTACTTATAAACTGTCTCCATGTAAATTTTTCTTATACAAAATACATTAGGTCCTAGAAAAGTACTATTATTATTCATTTCATGAATTTATTTCACTGTCATAGATTGCATTTATTAAGAAAATGTCTTCTGGGAGTGCAGATTTCTTAAAGCCTTATTCTGCCACTACTAAGATTCTTCCTGTAGGGGCTTTCTTGAAGATGTTAAAGAAGGCTTTATTCAAGGATGGTGCATTGAGCATTTTCTCATCTCTGCGACAAAATACCTAATACCTGTATCTTAAAGGTGAAGGCATTTATTTTGACTCAAAACTTTAGTCCACAATTAGCTGGCTGCAGGCAGAAACAGCACAGCGGAAGCGGCTGGAATAAGAAAGCTGCTCAGTTCAGTGCAGCCAGGATGCAAAGGGGAACAGTGCTGGAGAGGAATGGCAAAGTACCATGCATATGGTAATATCCAACACCATGCCTCCTTCACCCACCCAGACACACTCAGGAGTGTGCTGTGCTAATCTGCTAGGCATTTTTTAATCTGGTGAAATTGGCATATCAGGATCAGTGGTCATAATTCACCACTTGTCAAATTCACACCTGAACACTTCTTCTTAAACAATACTTAAGCTCCGAATAAAAGCAATAGCAAATTCATAATTCCATTTAACATGAATACAATTATTGCATGTACAGCTGGAAATGCAATAATGCCTTCACCAAAGTCTTAACAGTTCTAGCATTTTTTTTTCAGAAATCCAAGTAATAGTCTTTTCTAAGACTCCAGGCAAACTCTTATTTATGAATTTCTGTAAACATCGAAGTAAGATACATAATTCTATGGCACTATGGCACAGCATAAATAGGACAATAGGAAAGAATTGAACGAAGCAAGACCAAAACCCAGCAAGACAAACATTAAGTCCTACAGCTCCATATGTGGCCTCCGAAGCACACAGTGGTGTGATGTAAGCTGCAGACGTCTTGGTGATTGCAGTCCACACAGCCTTTTACTTAGGCTGGCTCAACTCTGAGGTTGTAAGTTTCCTCAGCAGATCTCCATGTTCCTGACATTTCCAACTACTTAGGATTTGCACTCCACCGTTGGCTTCATTCCCATACCTTCACAAACAGCCCAGTCAGGATATCCTGGCCTGGTCTGTCAGGCCTTTCTTTAATATCTGAAGAGAAACCAAAACTCAAATCAGTGTCATGCATATGACACCAAGGTCTGGTTGGGCAATGGTTGCATCATTCTCTAAACATCTGGATGGTTAAACATGGCAAAATGAATCTGGAGGAACCAGTGGAGACCCTTCTCTAGCAGAGGTCTTACAGCCTTTCTTCTGAGGTGAAAAATTAACATCTTCCACACTTGAATCCAAAGTAGTTGCAGGGCCAGTGAGATGGCTCAGCGGCATAAGCGCCTGCCTGGCAAGCGCGAGGGCCCAAATTCGACTCCCAGAACCCACATATGAAAAAAGGGCTGGTGATATCGTTCAGTGGCACAAGCGCCTGCTGGTGCGCAAGGTCCTGTGGTTGACCCCTGGTACCCACAAAAAAAATAAATAAAAATAAAATAAAGTATTTGCAGTGTTAAAGATCCTCGAGACACTCTCAGGTTATCATGCTTCTTATCCTTACGCAAAGTACTTGCTTTCTTTTCACTGATTCTAATCTCTTTAGCAGCCACACCTCCTTTGGCCCCATAATTAGATATGCTTCATTCTGGGTCAAAATTTAAGTTTTTCAAACTTTTCTGCTTTGCCTGTTATCCCTGATTCTCATAAATTTGGCTAAATGCAGCCAGAAGTACCTATGCCACAGTCTGAATATTGGGGTGTCTTGACATTTCCTCTACCAGATTAATTTCTTCACTGCTTTTAATCTAAGTCTCCTGCAAAATCTCAGGATATGGACAAAATATAAACAAATTTTCTGCCAGAAGAAAGCACACATGGGTTCTAGACCAAATGAAAACAGAGTTCTGTTCACAACTGAAACTTTATGAGCCTGACTCCTACTATCCACATTCCTATCAATATTCTGGTCCTCCGAGCTTGATTGACTTACCGCATTCTAAAGCTTCTCTGGCCTGCATCTCCACACCTTTCTAAATTCTTCTTGCAAACCGAACTCAGGGGCTTCTAACCATATGGTCAGGTATAGTCACAGCAAGGCCCCACTTCTCTGGTACCAATTTTCTATACTCGTAAAAGTCCCATCACTTATACAAAGACCCACAGCTTAGAGAAGGAGAGGTTCATTTTGGCTTATAATCAGAGTGGGTTTAGTCCATGGTTATCCAGCTCCAAGACCAAAAGAGTGTGATGGAAGGGCCTGGCAGAGAAAAGCTTCTCAGTTTATGGCATGTATGAAGGAAAGCAGGGGAATAGTGCCAAAGAGGAATGAGCAAAGGACTTTATATAATACCCAGGGCTACCTTTTCACAATCTATATAGAAACACCCAGGATTTTAGTTTACTAATCTCCTAGGCATTTCTTAATCCAAGAAGGTGACATATCAATTAGATATCAAGACTAAGTGCCAAATATATATACAATTGCTGTCATGGGATCTTTTGGGTAGAGAAAAAAGATCAGGCTCAATTCCAAATAATGCAAGGGAAAGGTGGGATGTAAAGTTTAGGAAATAAATGGGGTTCAAAGTACAATTACTATGAACAAACTTTAGGAGTAAAAAGGATTTTGCCTAAATCAACCTAATGAGATTCTCTTTTTTTTTTTTCCTTTTTTCTTTTTGGGAACCAGGAATCGAACTCAACACCTCACACTTGCCAGAGAGGCGCTGTGCCGCTGCGCTGTTTCCCTAGACCCATAACAAGATTCTTGTGGAAGTCATGCCAAGGTGATTGGACATTACCTTAGAATGGTGAAGGGTCAGGAACCCAATCAGAAATTGAAGGTAATGTGATATGCAGAATGGCTATATTTGCATGGTTATACTCTTGCCAAATATTGATAATTTAGAAGTGAACATGAATATTCAAAAGTCAGGACTTGATTCAAAAAGCTTTCAGAAGAATCTAAGCAGATTTTGATGAAAGAGATAATATTTGTCATCATTTAGTCACTATTATAATACTAGCAACAATACAATCTCTTTATTGACAAATATTGAGTGTTTATTAGACACTACTTAATGCAAGCATAATTGAATGAGTGGTTAAATGGTACAAAAATGGAGATTTGCAAAATATTAGTCTTTATATGCACCTGCATTTTTTACAATATTCTCTTACATTATTTTTTTTTAGAGAAAAAATAGAAACAATGGTATAAATTTTCAAAACAAGATTGTAGGAGAGTAACAATGGTTAGTACATTGCATATCATTATCTTCAAAGTAGTTGCTCATATCACAAGGTATAGGAATGAAAAATTGATCAAACAATATAGGCATAAACCTTTCCTTTCAATGAACTAATAGCAATTAGTAGTATAACTGTCTTAACTATCTTGTATATATATACTTTTTTTCCTTTTCCCTTCCTTCTTTTCTCCTTTCCACCATCCCAGTTTCTCTTTCCTTTTGAACAGTTACTTCCCTTTTCACAATATCTATTGTACATTTTGGATCTTATTTACTCTTCCAGCTTCTTACACTAGGGAGACAATACAATGTTTACACATGCGTGTCTGATTTATTTCACTTGTGAGTATGGTCTCAAATTACAGTAAATTTCTTAGTTACTTTTCTCATTGCTGAAACACAATACTCAACACCCACAAGTTAAAGAAGGAAAGGTTTATTTCAGCTCACAGTTTGTAGAGGTTTCAGTCCATAGTCAACTGGCTCCAAGGCAGAGTGGCAAGGCTGAGGGGCATCACAGAGAAGAAACAATCTATGACAGAGCAGGCAGGAGGCAGCATGCAGCAAACAACAAGCCTCCCTTTCCCTTTTATCCCATCCAGGCTATAAATCTTTTAAGTAGTTCCACCTACACCCAGGGTGGAGCTTCCCAGTAAACCCACCCATAACTATCATAAACCAATTAGTGGACTAATCCAGTAACATGCACCCTTAATTTCAGTATCAGAGCCTTAATCCACATTTGCACACCTTAGATGCACCCATCTCCGAAAAGCCCCACCTATGAGTTCATGAGGCTTTGGGAGGACATATAGATATAAGCCATAACCATAAGTATTAAAAATATTTTTAAAACTGAATTTCATAGCATCATTCTTTATTTCAAGCCATTTTTCTTGACTCTTCCCAAATTATATATTCACATAACTCTTGCGCTTTCATTAACAGCATGTCTCAAAATTTACTCATTGTACCCTACTCCTACTCTTACTATTGTGACAAGGTTTTACATTATACAGCCCTTAATTATGTCAAATGGCTTTTTGATAGAGTTTTCAAATTTATTTTTTCTTGTCCTATTCATGATGCTGTTTGCTAATTATAATAGACTATGGTATTTTTGAATGGAGATTTGTTTCAAACTTTCAACTCTGCAACTTGGTATTTTTATGATCTTACTATGCCACTTAAAAACACTAGGTCTCATGGTCATTACATTTAAAAGACAGAACTAGGACCAGGATATCACTGTCTTTCCTTCGTCCCATAAACGTTTTCCAAATTGATCCTTTTAATTATCTACACTGGCTTCTTCGCATTTGTTATTTCTCCATACTTACTGCCTAAAATGCCACAGATTGTCTTATAGTCTATTCCATTTGTGTGTGTGTGTGTTAATCTAATTTAAGTTAACTCACTGCAAAAGTTTCTTCCACGTGTTTTCTCTATTTTTTCTAATCAGCCTTTTTTTAAATTCAATGTTGCTCATATTTCTTAGATTTCTCAGTCTCATGCATTTTTGTCTTCTTCATTTAAATTCCAATGGCAGCTATAATCAGTTCTAGAAAATCCAATAAATTTTGCCTTTAATTATTTTATATGAGTCATTGAAAACAAGTAGATTTAGGTTGAACTTTTAATAGTTATGAATCCAGTAGATGCTCAGTGAATGCCTATTAATAATTATGGATTTCCAGAAAGAATGATAATTAAAGATTAACTGTGGTTTTGGTAGCATGCTTAGCATCAAAAACTAAGAGGTATTTCTTTTTTACTTATTATTCTTTAGAAGATAATAAGGGTTTTTCTCTTGGAGGATTGGGTTTCCTGCCTTTGATTCTCAGGCCTAGTAAGTTCTGGTGTACAGGAATTAGAGAATAATGTGGCGGGGGTTACTGGAAGTACTAGGCTCAGAGTCAGAGGTATTCCACGAGATTTGTGAAGCCATTGTGACACTGCCATTGTCAAATAGCCCTTATTTAGTTTTGTTCTGCTGCTTTTCTTCTCATTGCTCTTCTTTTATATATTTACTTTATTTCTGCCTCTGAGAAATGTCTGTGGAAACCGCACAAATCACCTGCAAAACAAAAAGCAATCTACGTGGACATATGTCTTTGTTTTAAACACAAAACAGTGAGAAATGCCAGAATAAACAAAGGGATATTTTTTTCTTCCTTCTATGTTCCACTATATTGTGTCATATTTCAGTTGCCTATCTCAAAATATCTAAAAATGTAACTCTGAAAGAACTTAATAAATTGATGTGTAGACTTACAGACCTCCCCTAAATCTGAACATACGTTGATATAAGGCTATTTATTCAGCAGCCTCAAACAATGAAGAATCACCGTTCTTCCCATCATGAAGAGCTGTACACAGGGCAATTTTTTCCTGGTTATCTAGCTTTCCACTAAAGGTTTTAAGATTGGTCTCCAGTTCCAAGCATCATCATACACTTGACCCAAGTAATGTTAGGAGTCACAATATTCTTTCATTTATGACTATTTTTAAGTGCAAGAATATTTTCTCCAAGTGCAAGAATATTTTAAGTGCACTTTTAAGTGCAAGAATATTTCCTTTGAGAATTCAACAGACTCAGATTGGACTGCAATCCCAGTTCAAAATTGCCAGGTAGAAATCAGAGTCATGTTGTTGTCTTTAGTTAGCTTGATTCAGGGCAAGGGGAGAGGAGAATAGCTTCTCCCAAATCACAAGGCTGCTGATATCTAAAAGCAAGTAAGATTCTCTAAAAAGGAAGAAGGTGAGGGCATTGGTAAATGTTATAATATGTGTTTCTAGCACCATATGGCATACGTCTATAGAGTATCCTTAAATTTTTATCAAAAATTTTGATACATAAAAGAAGAGAAATAGTATTTATCTCTGCATATTTGCTCAATTGAAAGAGAACTGGGATAATTATAGAAATAATGCATTCTGTTTCTGATTCACATTGTAATTCCTCTCTATGAAACCATTGCATCTCATTTTGTGTTAGCTTTTTATGCTTCAACTATGGTCTTGAGAAAAGGCAATTGAGTAAATCACTGGTTACTCACTGTTTGTATGGGGATTGAAACCCTTTAAAAAGATAGAAAATATCCAGGGAAAATAAATTTTAGAAGATAATAGAATATGTGAAAACCTATTGGTGTAGGCAGTTAAAAATTGATTTATGTATGGCCCAGCAGACATATCTGAGAGAAGAAATATTTTTAAGTCATCTACAAGAATATATAATAACTGAATCTACTGAGCATGGATATTATTATTCAAGAAAGACTGCATATAGAGGTGCAAATAATACCAAAATGGAAGCATGGGAATAGTTAGTGCAGATGTTTTAGACTAAAGAATAAATCAAACATAGTTCATGTAGGAAATACTTTCCTATTTTGAACCGTGCACCTCTTGATAAGTGTACGAAAGGGGTATTTTGAAAAAAAATTCTCATTAGTGAATGCTAGCAATGTATTTTTTTAAAAAGTATAACAGTGATTTTTATTTTTTTACTATAAGCAATACTAAATATTAAATGTTTCCTAACAATTTTAAGTGCATAGTTCAGTATTATTAATTATATTTAAATTACTGTGCTGCAGATCTCTAGAACATTTTCTTTT
This sequence comes from Erethizon dorsatum, assembly GCA_028451465.1. Taxonomy (NCBI): domain Eukaryota; kingdom Metazoa; phylum Chordata; class Mammalia; order Rodentia; family Erethizontidae; genus Erethizon; species Erethizon dorsatum. The sequence continues at coordinate 76,655,853 of CM051836.1, read as the reverse complement.
TGTACCTATGAAGTTCTATAGCTATTCCACACTAATTTCTACTCTTTCTACTCCATAGCCCTTGTTGACCACTTCTCTTTCTGTTTGTATCATGTTCTACATGTCTATAATTTTACCAATTTTAATGTAAATGATAATTTCACTGTAATTAGTATTTTACTTGAACTTTACTTCTGATTTAATTATTCTTTGTTTTTATATTTCAGTTACAAAATGTAAAAGAGTCAGAAAGCAGTTATATAATTTCATCGTCATGATAACTTGCATAAAAAATTTAAACATAAATGATGCTAAGGGCAAATTAAATAGTTTATTGTGATTATTACAAGAAAATAATAAAATTCTGGAGAACTTCATGATTCACATAGGATTTTAATGATGCCACCAATAAATTTTGTGGGAAATAAAATATTAGTTATGAGCTAATTACTCAATATTTTAACTTTAAGTTTTCCTATCATTATCCCTTTATTGACTTTGGACACATGAGAGTGCATTAAAAGAAGACAATTCTCTTCTTGTTAATGACTACATTTATAAAACCTCTTTATCAACGTAGAAAGATAATAGGAGGTGAAAACATATTAAGTCATTTACGTTCTCTGCAGCCACTCATTCAAAAACATTAATACAACTTTGCAACTATAACGGAGACAAATATCTACACTTTTCTCAAGAACATCCTAGCAATAAATCTAACATACAATTAAACACCCACTGAGTAGAGGAATAAATAAAATTGTTAATGAAGAATAAATCCCTTTTTGCACTGTGAAATATAATGCAATATTATAAGGCTTATAATAAATATCTGAATACATTATTATGAAAGGGAAGCTTTACAAGAGCCTATGATCAGTGAAACATCAAAAATCAGCTCATAAATGTATATATACAGCATAGAAGGATGTCAGTAAGAATTATGATAAGTTAATGGTTGAATATAGTTAATATTTGATCCAGATAGCTAATCTAAGATTGTTAATTTTATCCACTTTTTATTTTTCTAATATATAACTGATTCAGTCTCACAGAACATGTACTTTAAAGATTGTGGATTAGTCAATAAATTCACTTAGAGAGAGAAAGCAAACAAATAAAGTGAGATTCTTGCAAACACAAAGGATCTAACAATTGTCTCTGATGATTTAAAGAATGCTTCAAAGAACAGCAATGCTAAAATGTGAAATATTAAGGAAAATACATATTTGGAAAATTTTTCTACCAGAGGCAGGAACAACCATTACTTATCTCAAGAATATGCAAAGTGCAGGTATTATACAGGGGTTTAGATACCTGAGTACTTGCATGCAGACTTTCCCTTTCTTTTCCTCGCTTATATAAATGTGTTTGTATGCTGTTGTGGCATGAATACACTTACTATATAAACTCAACAAACTGTATTTGAATATCATCAAGGAGTTTAAACTCGATGAAAGCTCTCTCTAATAAAATGAACATGATCTTCTTTCTTGCTAATTGTATTAAACAAAACCCTCTCTTGAGATTGAATCATTAAATTTATTCTCAACCTGCAAAGTAGAGCCATTAGACATTTAACCTGATCAATATAAATGTCCAATTAAGGCAATTCAGACCTAAATCTTTTCTCTGCTGCTATGCTACTTTGTTTATCTGATCTTCCAAGACTGCTACTTTCATAAGTGAGGAACTGAGTTTTCTTGCTTTTTTACGTACTGCAAAAAGAAGCAATAATGATGCATATGACTATATGCATAAAGTAGCAGAAAGCTACTTAAACTTATTTTTGTGAGGGTTTCAAATATGAATACAGATAGAGGCATGAAATATTATTTAAAGATGATATGAAATGACAGAAGTGTTTACAATTAACGCAGGTAAAAAATAAGGTTATGATAGCCTCAAAGAGTGAACAATAAAAATAGGCTTTTTTTTTCAATTGTAAATTTTTAATTGATGAGGTTGAAGAGAAAAGAAAATTGAAGGTAATCACTGCTCCAACTCATCTTTGCAAAGCACAGATGTTACAGTATGCTCCTTATCCAAATAAAAAGTTTTGGCAATTTCTCCCAGTTAATCTCAGAAGAAAGTTAAAAGCTCTTTGAAAGACTGAAATCAATTTGAGAAGTCTTAGGCATAAAAATCTTCCAGGACAGAGATCCAAGAATGCAGGAAGCACTGAGTGAATGATGAGCTTTGTTTAATGTTATACCATTTCATGTATAAGAATCTTACAACAGCAGTACCCTTTCAGCCTTGTGTGCTGTTTTTGAATTTTATTTATATAAATTCACATTGAGTTGTACCAATACTTGTCACCTTTTTATTATATAGTCAGTTATTTAAATCTACTTTATGAATAAGCAGGAAATTAAGTGAATTCAGACCCCTATCAGATCTAGTATTCTCCGCTTCATTTGCAGATCCGTTTTCACTTGAAACATGGATCCACCCTGACAACACCTCTAAATAATCCCTGCAGTGACTGTCTAAAGTATTTCTCATCTCTTGTATTCTGCTTTCCATCCATTTGTGAAGGACATTTTGAGTAGACAATTCTCTGGCATTTTCTCCCAGACTTAAATACATACACACTTCCGTTGTCTTCTTGAATGTACTTTGGGGGAGGTGAGTTCACTATGATATTTAATTTTGTTTTTTTCTATGTAATGGATCACCCCCCACAACTACCTGTATGATGCCTTTCAGCATTAAAATTGGTGATGATCATTTTGTGCTTTCTGCCATTTTCATGAAATTTAGGAAAAAAAGGCCATTATGTTTTCAAATATTTTTCCTACAGTTCCCTTGTAATGCTTAACCTTATATTGTTCATAACATAAGAAAGACTAAGCAGTTAGACTGTTTCATCATATATATGTATGTATATATATTCATTTTTCCTAGTTATTTTTCATCTCCAGTTTTTAGTGTGAAAAGTTTATATGGTATGTTCTCGAATTCACTAAACTTTGCTACCAAGTCCCAAATCTGCTTTTCAGCCCAACAGGCTTTTTAAAATCACAAATATTTCATTTTTCTCTCTAGCAATTACATTTGACTTTATATAGACTTACAGATTACATAGATTTTTATATTGGCTCATTCTTCATATGTGCATAATACCTTTAAAGATCTAAAATATCTTCATAATTGACATTTTCAAGTCTTTGATTATGCCATTGCTTGTGTCAGTTCTACATCTTTCTTTCGGTTAATTTTTCTCTTGCTCACGAGTCATATATTTCTGCTTTTTCATCATGTATTGTGTGTTGAATGTTTACCTTTTTGTTTAAAGATTGTAGTATGTTTGCAATTATTTAGCCAGGCAGTTAATCTTCTGGGATGTCAAAGTGAGCTTCTTAAGCTATGTTTGTGTGGGTTTAAGATAGCTTTTAATGTATATGCGAGGACTAGTTAAACCGCACCGCACCATTGTTAGTATATCTACTAGATGTACTAGGTGTTCCCTAAACACTTTCCACTCAGAGTCAGAAGTAAAATGCTCATGATATTCAGCCAAGGACACAAGAAGAGCACTTAAACAGATTTCTGAAGTTTGCTTTTGTGAAAAAAAAGGTCCCTTCTCTCTAGAGGTCTACTCCACAAAAACTTCTCAATCTTTGGTTTAAATATGATTAGTTCAGGGAAGTCATGTTATATTTTAATTCTTCTCCTAAAGTTATGATCTTCTAAATCCCTCTAGAAAAAAGCCTGGACAGACATGAGGGCTTACTTTGTTTCTTCTCTTTCAGAAATCAATTCTTTGGAGCCAATTAACTAGAACCTTAAAAAAATAATAAATTTTTCATGTTTTTTTTTATTAGTTTATAATTGAAAGACTAGCTGGTAGCAATAATTTAGTCATAGCCAGAGGCAGAAATTTACATTATATGAGTAAGAGTAAATTAAATGCTTTGTGGAAATATAAAGTCTTATGAAACTACATTGCTTAGAAAATTTGGGAAGAAACTTCTGTAATTAATTCGGTAGAAATGATAATATCAGCCCCAGATAGCATGCTATTATTAATGTTATTATTATTTTAAAAGCTTTCAATACAACTGTGCCTTTCAAAGGTAGTCATGCAAGCCAGCAAAACAGTTCCATAATGTGATAAATGAGATAGCTATGTTTATGAAAATGGTAAAGAAATTGGTAGAAAATGAGACATTCCACTTCTACTAAATAACAGGAGGAACAACAAAAACAAAAAATAATATTATCATCAATAGGACCCATGTCATTCAAAAGATGAATTAAGGCATTAATTTAAAACACCACTTTGAACATCTATTTCACTTGTACTATATACATAGACAAATTCATAAAGTAGAAAAATTACCATAATAATGAACGAGACTGGCTTAATTAAACCAGAAAAAGGGGAAAGCACAAGGGAAAAGAAGAAAAAGAAGCAGGAAAGTAAGTGAGGAGGCCTAAGAGAAAGAGATGGCCCCCAGTGGTACCTGAAATTATAACCCTTCATGCAGGTATATTAGCTTGCTACAGTTGTCATAGTGAAATACTGCATGACCTAAGATAAATTTGTTTTCTTACAGTTCTGGAACTAAAAAATATGAAAAAAGATTTTAATAGGATTTATTTGATTTTGTTTCTCCTATCCGTGATATAGATGATCATCTTCTCCCTATACTTTCACATGACCTTAATTCTGCACATGTCTATGTCTAAGTCATCTTTTTAAAAATAAGGACATAGGTCATATTAGGCCCACCCTACTGATCTCATTTATACTTAATTGCATTTTAAAAGACCCTATCTCCGGGCCGGTGAGATGGCTCAGCGGCGTAAGCGCCTGCCTGGCAAGCGCGCGGCCCGAGTTGGACTCCCAGATCCCACATACGAAAAAAGGGCCGGTGATATCGCTCAGCGGCACGGGCGCCTGCTGGCGCGCGAGGTCCTGAGGTCGACCCCCTGTACCCACACACACACAAAAAGAGACCCTATCTCCAAATACGGTCACAAATTTTAGAGATTAGGATTTCACCATGTGAATTTGAAAATTGTAGATAAAATACTGCCCTTAAAAGTCAGTAATAAACTTGTGAGTGTGGTCTTTAATGCTAACATTTCCATAACTTCTACAGTGCTAATCCAAAGGACTTTTCTTCTTTTCAAGTAGAGCCCAATAGGGACTTCATATATTGTTCGTAATATTTTAAAATGCTTGGATCTATAAAGATATGCCTTTAATTATAACTTAAATATGTAGCTTACTTACATACTCTATTTTCCCTGGAAAAAAATACATTAAAAATAATACCATTAAGTTGTTTTTGACAAATGAAATATTATGCCATTTCAATTCCAAGAATTTTTGAAGATTTCTCATGGCTTAAGAACTTCATATAAGCAGATCATTTTAGGATTTATAGGCCACTTTGTGACAGAGAAATGGAGAGGAAAGTAAGTTGCGGTGAAATTTTGGAAATTAGCTGAATTATTTATTCAAAATTCTAAAACATTTATGATGAATTTTTAATTTCATGTTCTTTTAAAAAGATGTTAATGGGTTAATTGGTAATTATCTTCATGCAAATGTTTAAAAGAAAACCTCGATTTGCTTTACCCAAAATTAACTTAAGAAATAAAATAAAAATTAGTCATAATTTTTTAACTTTAAACTTTATTTCTACATAATTTTTTTTTTTATTTTTTCATTTTATTTATTTTTTTTGTGGGTTCTGGGGGTCGAACTCAGGACCTTGCGCTTGCCAGGCAGGCTCTTATGCCGCCGAGCTATATCACTGGCCCCATAATTTTAAATAATGGTTAGCTTGCTGAAAGATTTAACTGATTGGTGATTAAAATAAATAAATAAAAAATTATTTGAAGCTTGTACTACAAAATTAATGACAAATCCTAACATTCTGTACAATGGGCCAAAATTAGGTGATATGATTGCCATTATTAAGAAATACATTAAGCTTGTAATTTAATATAATTTTCAGTTCTGACATTTTACAGATAAACACAACTCTGAGTTACTTATTTAAGATCTCATTAGTAATAAATGAAGTATTTAAATATTCTAACCCAAGGTTAACATTCTTTCCTCCATTTTGTTTCTAAAAAAAAAGTGAAGAGGAGAAAATTCTATTTTGCTCAACAGTTTTACTTGCCATTCTCAATAGAAATAGAATTTCTTGTTTAACTTTGTTTAGGTTATTCTTCAAATATAATAAGAGCTCCTCTGGATATATCATTTCAGTTTTTTATATCCACAAGTGCATATTTTATATTTTGCTTTTTAACAAACACACTTTAAATATGCCAAATAATTAGAAAGACATTTACTGTGAAAATTTAGAAATTAAAATATGGGAAATTGCATATCTGCCCAAGGTATGTACAAGTTGATGGAACTAACATTTGAAGCCAGGAAGCCTGCTTCTGGCTAAATAAATTTCACTTTTGTACAGGTAATAACTACTGTTTAAAACATCCATTGGGTACATAAACACAACCTGACTCCATTGCCATATGGAAAGGAAAATGACAAACTGGATGAGCAATGTTTTCAAGAACTTCCAGAGGTGTGTTGCCCATTCAAGGATAGCTGCACAAGCACGCTGCAATGTCCTTTAAAAATAAGTTCAAAGCTTTTCTTATTCTCAAAAGTTGTATTGAATTATGTCTCTAATGATATGTTCTATCATTTTCCTTTTATTCTGTAAGGATTATAATTATTTATAAAAAATATTTACTTTGCATGAATTATATATAACTTTTTCTCTACGTGTTTATTTTAAATATTTACTTATTTCCTCTCTAGACTTTGTTTTCTTATTTATTGGTAGTCTTTGAAATCTTAAGACTAGTAGCATCAAAATTCATTTTTTTTCAAAAATTATAATCTATCTTACAGCAAAACTGGAGCAACTCGGTGCACAGTTCTGTGAAGAGGGTTTAAAGTTTTGTGTGAAGAGCTTACAAAAAAAATTCATGTCTTGTCAGGGAATAAATGATAACATTGTTTCATCATAAATATTTTTTGAAATCTCAAAATTAGAGGTCTCTGAGGCCTTTTAGCCAAAACACTGCACTACTACTGTCTCTGCTTCAAAACTGCTTGTGCTAGGAAGCCCACTGCTTCACCTGCAACGTTTCTGGGACCAAAATTCAAGAAAATGGTTCATGGGACACTGTTGTCTACATTACAAAGAATAAAATTAGTCTCCAAAAACAATCCAGAACCATTATTTGAGGATTCGTCAGGGGCACATAAACTGAAAATGAAGTTCACTGTTACATAATATTACTAAAAGTTGGAAAAGTGAGAACTTAAAAAAAAAGTGTCGTGGCATGGTGGTGAGGGTAGAGAAAAGGTCAGAAGCAGATGGAGTCAAAAAAGACAATTACTGTATTCAGAGTAGTTATGTGCCAACTCAGTGTATCTTTTACAATGAACACGAGGAGGTAACCTGGAGAAGGCATAAAAATATACCACATTTCAGTTAGTGATTATTAGTGTATAGAATGATGATCCCATAAGATTGGAATACAGCCTAAGTGCAAGCAGACTATACATCTAGGCCTGTGCAGATACAGTCCATGATATTCACATAATGACTCTCATCTCAGCATGAGAATTACTCCTATTGTTGAGTGAGGCACAGGTTTCTGTACAATTTACTTTTGACTAGAATGCCCATTTGTAAACAAAACTGTTAGCAAGAGAGAACAGTATAAGACAAATTTTCAATTATAAATCTTTTCAATATATTCTCCTCTGCAACTTAAGTTTATCTAAGAAAAGAAGGAACCAAGAAACCATATTTTCACTATGACTTAATCTTAACGCTTGGCTGAAAATGAGCCCATTACTATTATATACGGGAGAGGTGGAAAAAGAGAGTATCTGAATGAGAAACAAAAATATTAGTTTTATGTAAAATAATTCAAAGAAATATTGTATTCAAAATATTATTTATTTAATAATTCACTAGGAACCATTGCCTTATATCATATTGATAAAAATAGTGTCTAAGATTTTTCTAAACATACTAGAACTATAAAAAAATGAGAAATTGTTTTAATCAGGTTGTGATTGGATTAGACATGTAATGAAAAATAATAATTTAGGATTTTCATTTATTTTACCTAATTTGACAAAATATTTAAATTCAAACAAAATTTATCAATAGAATTGAATATTGTACTCATTTATAAAGCAGTGAAGGCTGGGGCTATATCTCTGGCACAGCACCTGCCTGGCAAGTGCGAGGTCGTGAGTTCAATTCCCAGTACCAAAAAAAAAAAATTATAAGCCAATGAATCTAAGCAGATCTAAACTGATTTATTTAATTCCAACTTCACCATAAACATGAGTCATGTGTTGTACTATGACATTAACAATTTCACATACTAGGAATTTTTCATTTTCATTGAAATCTTATGGAAAGAGTGTTGTATATGTGATCCATCGCTGAACAAAATATCATTATATGGTACATTATCATAATTCAGTGAAGATTTTTACTTCAAAATAATATATATATATATGGTACTATATTTTATAAATTTTGCTTAAAATTGTATATATATATACAATTTTAATTCCAATCAGTGACTACCTGGAGATGGGAAAGTCAGATGCTTAAGTTCTTTATTTGAAAATTGGGAATAGGGAATCTTGGGCAAGAATAGGCAAAATATATGGTCAGAGTTAGAAAGTAGTATCCAGAAACATAATCGTAATCATATATAGTTTAGTATGTGTCCATTCCTCCTAAAAGAGTGGCTAGTTGTACATAGAGAAGATCAAGTCTTTGAACAGTGTAGACAGTAAAGCAGGGTATCAGTAATTTAAATGATTTAATAACACAGATTCATGGATTACAAATGCACTAGAGGAGTTTGCAACAAAGCGTGCTGGGTATGGTCCACTGACAGGACTCATGCCTACTGCCTTCTAATGCGTGTTTCTATGTTACAAGGCAAGAAAACCAAGACTTTATTTCATAGATCCTCTTGTAAGTATTGGGTGTGCCTGAGGCTCTCCCTGTCAACTAAATAATTCACATCACCGGTTTTAGCTGTGTTTTTGATGACAAGCAAGTTGTGAAGCAGGAATTTTGTCTTGTGGCTGTGCTTCAGAGTTCAATTTCCAGCTAGACTGGTGTGTATGTACAATTCCAGGGTGTCAGTCACCTCCTGATTCATTAAGAACAGTATGTCAAACTCAATGATCCAGTGGTAGCCTCCTGATTTTCCACTTTCCTGATTGTGTCAGAGGTTGCGTCTCCCTTGGTTGGTCAATTCAATATGCAGTGTACTGAAGTATAGCTGAGAGCCCACTTTTCCAATAATGCTTTGGATTAAATCCTCTTATATTTAATGTCATTTCTGACTGTTAGAGAAACCAAGAAGAAATTTTCAATTTTCTATATGAAAGTAATTCTACTGCCTTGCTGTAAAGAGGTGTGTTATGTGTATTATAAATTTGATACAATAGAAAATGTGTACAATTTGAATCCAAGATATCTCCAAATGTATACAGGGTAGATAAATATAACTTCCACTCAAACATGACAATAACTCTCTTTTAAGGAGAATTTCTCTCCTTAAACCACAAATTTTATTTTTACAGTATATTTTCTTAAGCAACCCCCCACACACAATATGTCCTACATTTACTGAATTGATGATCATGATTAATAAGTAGAAAAACCATTTTGTCAACCAAGGGTTAACCCGGCTTTCACTGTGAGTCCCAAATTTGAGGCTCAGTATATTCACTCATATACAAAAGGTATTCAATCTTATCTTCTCAGCCCTAGTGAGAGCAGGAAAAGTTTCTAAAAAACAAAGTTATGTTATTCTGTCAGACTTTTTAATCAATTTAAATATTTATTTTCCTAGCTTAAAGACTACAATTGCGTTGAAGTATAAATATGTCTTTTCACTACCCTAAGAATATTTGGTAAAGTCCGCTGAAGCAAGGGGTAAAGAGCATGTCATTGAATTATTTTATTCAATAGAAAGGATATCTGACAGGGAGAAGGGAAATTTGAATTTTCATGTCTTTGAAGCCATTAACTAGGTGAAGGTATTTCATTAAATCCCACTGGGCCTTAGGTTCTACTACAATTAAAAATCAGTGGTGAACTAAATGATCTTTTTAACTCCCTCTAGGTATAAGATACGAGGCTTATCTTTTGGCTACACTGTACCAACAAGAAATACAGTATTTGAAATGGTTTATTAGCTTACTAAAGGAAAAAGCTAAATTAGAACATATTAATTAAATATTCACAGAATTAAAGAAGGAAATAAAGCATTTCCCAAAGGAGAATGCATAATTTGTTGCAAATTTTTATTAATATAATATTACAGATTATTCATAAATATTATGAAAGGTACTTCTCTCTCCATTATGCTTATTAAACTCACATATGTCTTTTTACCAGCCTCTGAGGAAATGCTAGCATAGATATATTTATTTTCTTACATCTCAAAATATACTTGTCTGCAAAGTTGCATACATGTATTGTTTTCTTGTCTTAAATATAAAAAATATGCATCTAAACCTCAGAATTTCAAGGTAATTCTTAGAGAAGCACAATAGTGAGGAAATTCTAGCTGTTCAAAGGATATGATACTGTGAAAGCAAATTACCCTCAGGATATTTATTTTTATTAAGGCCTATGGCTTCACTTTCTTAATATCATTAAGCCTAAGATTTCTCAGATATTAGGAAGAAATAGCAGTGGCAACATTATAAAATTTATCCTGACTCTATTTAAAATGTTAATATTTTTCTTGAGTTTATTTCCTCTATGCAAAAGATAATCAAAGGTCTATGAGTAAAGCTTTAGAGTTCAGAGTTCAATATAAAATTTACAAGTTAGTTTAATTGCCAAAATCCCCCCAATGCTATAAATTGATTGCCTCAAGTGCAAGGTAGGGCCGGTGAGATGGCTCAATGGCTTAAGCGCCTGCCTTGCAAGCACAAGGGCCCGAGTTCGACTCCCGGAACCCACATACGAAAAAGGGGCCGGTGATATTGCTCAGCAGCACGGGCGCCTGTTGGCGCGTGAGGTCCTGAGGTCAACCCCCCGGTACCCACAAAAAAAAAAAAAAAAAAAAAAGAAGTGCAAGGTAAAGCACACTGCCAATAGGTCATGTGTAGCATTTTCCATTGGCTAGGTTATACAAAAACTCTTCATCAAGAGAAAAAATTTCTTGTAAGTTCAGGTATATTTGTGAATGTCTGGAATTTGGAAAAGAAATTGCTCTTTAAGCATTGCTTTTATTAGACAACTAGCCTGGCCAGTTGCCTAAACATACTAGTCAATTGATAAATGCAAAGTATTGACCAGCTCTACAGCTGAGCTAGCTCAATAATGCAATCCATTTAATGTGAAATATGTGCAGTCTAACCAGAGTATAATTCATTTGTTCCATTATTTTGTTCTTGCCTTGGGAAATCTCTGACCTGCTCTGCTCTAAGAGATAGAAACTAAACCACTAAACATGCCAGAGGCATCATGATTTTGGAAGGTTCATGTACAGAAATGCATTGTCAACACAAATACAGATACTGAGAACTGATAAATCCAGCTTTTCCTGAAAATTGGGGAATTTCCAAAGCAGCAGGAAGACAGCTTGTAGGTTAATGACTCAGGGTTAATGATTTTCTTTGGGCAAAGATTACTGACATAGAATGGGACTTTTGAATAATGGAGAGCAGAAAGACAGTTTCCAAGCCAAAAAGGTTTTGTATACAAGAATTATGGATATGACTCAAGATGGCCTCATTAGTAGTTGCCTTGCACACAGATAAGTATCCCTGCACACTCTAGCAAAGTAGAAAGAACATGAAATTTGAATCTGACTGAGTCAATCATCACATTTCAACCAATTTGATTCCATTTGACTCTGCAACAAATGCTGTGAAGTATAACAGGAAGCTGCCTTTTTCACATAAGATAGGAAAACTCATAATGGATTGAAAAAATTACTTGCAAATGATCACATAAATAAAACTATGAAAGACAGAATTAGTATTCAGATATTTTTATTAATCCATTGCTTGTTCCTTTTATTAAATGACATTACAGTTTTACGTGTTTCATTTGAAAATGATTATAAACTCAATCTTAACAAAAATATGCCCCATTCCCCAAAAGCAGGTAAAGGAGAGATGTATTAGCTTTTCAAAACTAGGAAGTCCAGGGCTGGTGAGATGGCTCAGCGGCGTAAGCGCCTGCCTGGCAAGCGCGAGGGCCCGAGTTCGACTCCCGGATCCACATACGAAAAAGGGGCCGGTGATATCGCTCAGCGGCACGGGCGCCTGCTGGCGTGCGAGGTCCTGAGGTCGACCCCTGGTACGCACCAAAAAAAAAAAAAAAAAAAAACAAAAACAAAACTAGGAAGTGCAGAGGTGAAAGTGACTTCTGGCATTGCTAGACCCAAATATTCAAAAAATAAGCAGCATAATTTCTCTGTCTACCTCATAATACATATTTATCTACACTTCATACATTCTTGTCTGTTACTCTCCATCTTTTGGCTTCCTTTCTTTATTGCTTCAGACAAATTCTCTTCACTTGCCAAGAAAGATGATAATTTGAAACAAATATTGTATTTTTCTAGCCTTGTAAACAACTTCTCGAGCCTCCCCTTTCCACATTTTCTCCTTCTTCTCTATCTTTGTCTTTCGTTGCTTACGTGGACCGCGGACCATTCTACAGATTCTCATCAGTGCTCTCAAAATATTGCATTATCCTGATTTTCTATACCTACATCACATCTAATCCTCTAGCCAAAGATTATTTAATTAGCCTTCTTAGAAAAATCATCTGAGTAGTGGTTATGATTCTCTCTGGGCACAGATATAGAAGTTGTTTTGATTATAACCTATTGGCCGATAAGGAATGGTTATATGAACTTCCACAGGCTTAGCATGGCATACTAGTGCCTCAAAGACTGGCAATTTAATAAATAAAAAGCAATAGGTTGGGAATAAAAGTACTCTAACATATATAATTGGTGTCTACAAAGAATAGCTACTATGTAGTTTTTAATCACGTGTCTAAGCGGGTCTGGAGCAATCTCAGTTTACTTTATTCACCTACAAGGGACCCATCTAGGCAATAGCAGAGTTAGGAAGAGTTGATGATGTTAGAAACTGGTCTGGAAATAGTAAAAATAGTCAAAGTATCGTCATTAAAGATTCGTGCACTAAAATATATTTTCCTGCTTAGAAGGCACTCTAGGCTCAGCATGATCCCTTGAGCAGATTTTCAGGCTTAGGCCAATAGTACAGCTGTATTCACAGGTCCACATTACAGGTATAGTTACCAGAAGAGAGGTGGTATTTTGAGGTCTGTCTGCCTTCTCTCTTGTCTTCTTGATTTAGTACTAAAATAAGGAATATGGAGCCCTGTTGTCCATTAGACTCTCATCAATCTAAAAATCATCATTGACTTACCTTCCAAGTTTTAAAATCACAAAGGCATAACTGGATCGAGATGTAATTCCTCATACTGCCTGGTAGATTTTTAAAGTCCCAGAGAGATTTGGGAAGCATTCTTCTATATAGAAACTGTGCTTGTTTTGTCAATATTCTCCTTTCTCATTTGCAAGGGAGATACTTAAGAGTAAGTAGGAAAGACTATCATTTCATCCTTAAGCAGCTACCCATCAAAGCTATTCCTAATTTTATCAGCACATTCTTCTACAACGGAGAGGTGGTTAAGATTATAATTGTGCAGTGTCTCCAAAGACACCGGAATAAATTAATTTTCGAGCATAAAGTAGATGTTTGCTACTCCCTAAGGACACAAGCTCTGTCCCTCTCCCAAGAGAAATCTAGCTGTTAACTACAGTGCTCACAATTATTTAAATAAAAGTTTTCTTTAGTAATGGAAGTAGAGTCTTGGCAACAAGTATTTTTACAAATAAGCCCTTGACATACACAGATACTCAGACATTCTTTTTATTTCATAAAAGTATTTACATTACCTTTGGATAGTATACAGCCTGTTTAGGAATTAAAAAATATATTGTAAAAGGAAATATACTTTTTCCTGACCATAGATTTCTGTTACTTCATGAAGTACCACTGGCACAGTGATCTTCGATAAGCATTAAAAACAGTAAAAATAAGGAGACTTGTTACAGTTTACTCGCACAAATAAAATCTGCCATTAGTTTTAAAAACCAGCAAGAGACTTGTTTTATATACTGTGTTAAATACTGTGGGGAAAAGACAGTTATTGAAAAATACTTGCTTTAAACATAAACAAATTTGAGCTCAATTACTTTGTTTATATTTTAGTTATATATATGTTTATGTTTCCCCTAAGGAAAAAATGTGAGTAAAACTTGCCACATTTTATATTGTAGGATTTCAAATGCTTAGCTTTAATGTTGTTAAAATAACATCCCAAATTCTTAATTCCAGAAACATTTTTCTTGAATTCACAAATGTGTTTACCACATTTGGATGCTACGATCACAACACGCAGTTGTTTGAAATAAAACTGTGACCTTGTACCGTTTTAACTCAAAGGAGCACATAAATCTCTATTTTTTTTCCACGGAGGAAAACATATAAAACTTCAACTTAACAATTCAAGGTCATATGAGCATTTCTAATTTTAAATATAGTGAATTTAGATATATATCTGATTCGACTCAAGTGTATTTGTTTTCAACTTTTCTTGGTTTCTTCAAATATTCTTAGTCTGCAAACAAAAGGTTTTTCATAAATATCATCTTTGTTTGGAAATTTATATCTCAACAGGGTCCTGTCCACTGACCCTCACCATAGTACGTTTTTAATTCGTATGGTTTCATTCATAAGGTGCTGTACCGATTATGGCTTGTATCTGTAGACCCACCAATGGCCATCACCCTCACAGTCATTCATTTATTCTAAATATTTCTCGTCTCAAACATGACAGTTTCAGTTTACCAACTAACAGTAATCCTTCATTTACTCTTTCCAATCAGGCAAAGGTATACTGGTCTTTCTTCTGTGCCTGACTCACATCCATCTACCCATTTTTTACAAGTTGAAAATGGAGTGTTGGTGCACATCCATTATCCTAAGTTATGCCTAGAATGGACAGTCACGAATGGGATCGCTCAAGATTGTTTACTCCTGCCCCAGTCACTATCCTTCACTACATTTCAGTCAGGCTCCTCGCAGCCTGTATTAAGTAGAAATTTTGCTCCTGTCCTTGCCTTGCTCATCCTAGTCTTAGCAAAAGATCCTGATAAGGCATGCCCCTCTCTACCTTTGAGATGTGATCAAGTTTTTTATCCTACCTCTGAAATCTGCATTTTGGTTTGGCCTTTAGCAAGAATCCTATTAGTTCAGTTTTTTAAAATTATCTTACACTGATGTCTCCTCTGAGTAATTTTCCAATGAAGAGACTCTGTTACTACATATCCAAATCAATGGATATATATATCCACTCATTTTTGTAGTATTCAAAGTTCATACTAGTATCTTGTCCCTTTTGCAGTAATGAGGATCTCTTTGTGAATACTTAAGACATTAAAGTAGAAGATGAAGAACTTGGTCAAATATCAAGAGTGATCAGATAGCAAGGATGGAGAGGTGGGTGAATGTATGTATCGGGACTTTTTTTAAGACTGTGCTGAGCAAGACAAAGCCAGAATCAAGGTTGAAGCCTACTTGACTTATTTTGCAATGGTCTTATGTTAACATTTTATCAAGTGTCAGAATAATTTTTTCTTTTATACCATCCTACCCGCCACCCACAAACCAGCCTCACACGAGCCATAACTTCTGCTCCTGCATCTAATATCACTTCTATATTTTTACATCTGTTTTCAAAATATTTTCCACAAACTATTAATAATTATGTATAATATTTCTTTTCTTCTATTAGGTGGTAAATTGCTTTTATATGCTGATACTGAATCTCTTTCTCCAATATGGTCAAAATTATATTATATGGCTCTTTCCTTACATTAAATTCTCTGAGTTCCCTTGTTTGGGATAATTTACCTTAAAGATCACATTTTTTAATTCATTAACTATCTTTGTTCACATATTTTGAACTCTAGTTTGTATACTTTTATTCTCAATTACTGTGTGCCTATCCTTCTAGAAAAATACTGAACAGGAAGAATCCCGAGTTCCTTGCAGTGCCCTACCATGTCCCCACCACAACTAAAGCATAGTGGTTTCAGATGCACAGAGAGATAAAGACACAAGTGTATTTTGGGAATTGTCATTTTCAAAAAATCTACTTATTTAGGTTGTTAAGGGAACACTGGATTAAGGAAAACTGCAAATATGGAGAGGAAATACGTCCATCAGACTGCCATACACCTTAGGTCTCTAAAGATAACCCAAAGATCACCCTCATAGTAAAATGACCACATTCACTCAACAATCATACTGAGTGTTTTCTGGCAGGCTGTTTGCCCAGATGCCTGGGATACACATTTAAATAAAATAATTAAGAGTCTGTTTGCGCAAAGCTTTCATTTTATTTACTGAGTTCCAATCTTAAATCTAGATGCTTCTTTTGCTTTCTCTCATGGTCACAATTATATTTAGGTATCTGACATTCCTAAAGCATGTGGCTACATGCTTTAAGCAAAGTCATATTCTATTCCTTTCCTGGAATGGATTAAAGGATAAGCATATTATAGTAAAACAGTAAATATAGAAGGACATGATAAGGAGAAGGACATGATATATCAATATAATTATAATCAGGATCAATATAATTATAATCTTATTGACATGTAAGTTTTTAGAAAGTTGCCTTCAAATAGTGAGCAATTGGTAGCTATTTACTAATTACCTATGTGCTACACTTAGCTATATGGCTAAGGTAGCATATGGACAAAAAAGACTTGTCCCTTTATGCTGGGAAGGACAGCGTGGAAAATGCAAATAAAGTAGTAAATAGCAGCACAGTAACATGTCATAGATCTAAACAGGAGATCACAGATGACTCTTGTAAGCAAGTGGTGGTTGTACTGGGGCCTAAAGAGATAAAGTTTATTTAGGCAGAGAAACTATTTCAGGTCAGTGATCAAGATGTGCAGTATATTGATTGGCAAAATAGACAGAGTAGCTCACACAAACAGAGAATAGTTACACCAGTAATGGTCAGAATGTTCTCTGCAGCTGTAAATACCAGAAAAAAAATTGAAGAAAGTCTAGAAAAAGTGAGAGGGTCCAAAGTTTTTATATAATGTAAAAATATAATTTTATTTAATCATTCATTGAACAAATAAAATATTGAGCCTACTAATCACCTATTCTTCTCTGGGCAAACAATCCCATAAAATGGACTCTCTCACTGAGTTTAAATTATGATAAAGGAAATTAGTAATAAATGGAAAATATGTTCTATATTGCCAAGTGGTAAGGAGAAATAAAACAGAGAGAGAAAGAGGAAAACAGGGAGGAAGTATTGAGAATGCTATTTTAGCTGGAAAAATTGAGAATATCAAATCTGTGGTGAAAACAGGCAGATAAGCAGAAATTTGATTGAAGTGAAGGGAATAAAAATGTACATATTTTAGGGATTATAGTCTGTGGCTGAAAGAGCTTTTTTTTTTTTTTTTTTATGGATACCTGGGGTTGACCTCAGGACCTCGCATGCCAGCAGGCGCCCGTGCCGCTGAGCGATATCACCGGCCCTTTTTTCATATGTGGGTTCCAGGAGTCCAACTCAGGACCTCGTGCTTGCCAGGCAGGCACTTACACCGCTGAGCCATCTCACTGGCTCAAGCATTTTTTAGCTCTTTGGTGGCTGAGTACTAGACTTTCAAAAAGTAGCTTGAATGCCAATATGGATAGAGTGCCATGAGCAAAACATAAAATTAGGAGATGAGAGAAAGAGAGGTAGACAGAAGTAGATACACAAGGTCTTCCACATGAGAGGGAAGACTTTGAGCTTCAGTGTACTTGCTGTGAGAAAATGTTGGTATGTATGAGTATGTTTTGGCTTAATGGTCCTTAAGGTTTCAGTGTTTCAGATTCCTATCTGTGGTGGATGATCCAAGTGAGGTCATGAAAGGCAAAGTAGTAGTTTGAAATGGAAAGCAGTTTAGAAGTTATATTTATGTTTATAGCAGCACAGTTCATAACAGCTAAGTCTTTGAAGTAGTTATATATCCAAGAACAGTTCTTTTTCATATAGGAAGGGAATCATGAGATAGAAGGAGGAAGGAGGAAGGGGAGGGAAAGGAGATGAAAAAGGGAATTAAGATGCGTGTCTTCTTTACTTTTCTCATTGTTGGGACAAAATACCTGAGACCCATGGGTTAAAGAAAGAAACGTTTATTTCAGCTCACTGTAGAGGTTTCAGTCCATAGCCACCTGGCTTCAAGGCAGGGCAGAAGGGTATCACAGAAGAGAAACAGTTCGTGATGTGGCAGATAGAAGGCAGCAGCTGCAAACCTGCCTTCCTTTGTTTCCCCTTAGTATCCCATTTAGGCTATAAACATATTGGTTGGTGCCATTTACACCCAGAGTGGAGCTCCCCATTATCCATACCCAGAACTATGCTAAACTCATCAATGGACTAATTTAGTACTACACACCCTTAATCACAGTATCACATACCCTAGACCTAACAGCTCTGAACAGCCCCACCTATGAGTGGGTGAAGATTTGGGGGGACATCTAGATACATACCATAAAAATGTGGAATGTACATTTGCAATTTGATGCAATGAATATAAACATTATATATGCCAAACATGTCCTAATAACTTTTTTTAAAGTTAAAAAAATAACAGATGAATGGATAAAGAAAATTTGGTATTTTCACATGATGGAGTACCACTGTCCCATAAAAAATATAAACTTGAGTAATTTACAGGAAAATGGATGCACCTTGAGATCATAATATTACGTGTAATAAATTAGGCACACATGCTTCATTTCTCCAGTTAACTCAGGGCTTACTTATAATACCAATTGTCAGTAAAATTTGAAGTACACCTGACACTGAGTTATATTTCCAGAATTAATTTTATGGCTAGAAGATCTTGAGTCAATTGCCTAATCCCTCTAAACCCTAAATTATGTTCATTCAAAATTAATAGAATTTTATTATTTTCTAGGGTTTGACATAATAATTGTCATATAGAAGATTGGCATTCCATTCATTCTTTAAAAAGAAAAAGACTATACACTCTAATATACATTAGTACTATAAATTATCAATTGAATTAACCCAAAATCCAACATTGCATGTAAGATACTATGAGCCCTTCATCTCCTTCCTATATGAGTTATTCAGTCTTTCCATTTTTTCTCTATCCTCATGCTTTTGAAGTGTCCTGGTGATTTGTTTTACAGAATGTCCCCACACTGTAGATCCTCTGAAACTTTCTTCTCATTAGGTTAAGGTTCAATGTGCTGTGATATGGATACCATGGGAGAGATAGTGTGCCGTCAAATGCGTTGTAGCGGGGGACACATAATGTCAGTATGCGTTATTTCTAGAGATGCCGCCTCAGTCATTCGGTTAAGGCTGTGTCTGCTGTGCTTTTCCCTCGTGAGGATATCCTTTTTCCTCTTAATTAATGCATATTTTATGGTAAATTACCCTGATATTGTGCAAATATTGTATTCCTCAGATTTTGGTCAACCCATTTTGGTATTCATTAATGTGTCCTGTCCATAAGAATTTTTTATGGCATCTTATTGGTGACGTTTTTATTTATATCTAATCCTTCTGCATTTATTAATTATAATTATTCTGTAAAATGGAACTATTTCTTCTTTTTCACTTATTTACCTGTTCAATTTTCAGTTTATATCAATAGATTCACATGAACATTTATTTGTTTTTCATTCAGCACTATCAGTATTTTCCATATTGTTCAAAATATTGTAGCTTTTGACATTAGAGGCTGTATCCGAATGGCTACGATAATTTCAATCCCTAACCCCAGATTCTCTTTGGAAATTGCTTTACTTTTGGACACCACACAATGCTATAGACTCATTCATTTCTCCCATACCTAGAATTAACCATTTTCTTCAGAAAGGCTTCATTCTTTTTATCTGAGAATGGCATTTATATGCCAAGATTTAGAATTTATAATCAATAACAAGATGTCTTGCTTTAAGTCTCCAAATTGCACAGGGCTTGAAAAACATATCCACTCTTGTATGAAATAGATAGATGAGAGATAAATGTATAGAGACATATTTATATCTATAATCATGCAAACTGAGTTCATATGGTATATTGAATATCAATTCAATACTAAAAGATTTGATCTGAGTGAAAACCTGATCTTAATTATTTACAGTATATTTTATACATATATGAAATATTTTATGTTTGATGATGCATTTTCTTGTGAAAAATAAAATTAGTAACTAGAGTTAGTATTGAGTTAGTATCCTGAGTTGTATCCTTACAGTATTCAGTTAAAGTACTGTTTCTCAGGTTAATTTACATTAATTCTATATTTCCCCACATGTATAATTCAAATTATGATATTCCTATGCAATCCTGGTGGTTTCAGATGTTACATTTTAGCTTCTTATATGCTTATTGATATTTTATTACCAACAGACTGTGACTCATACAAGGGATGATCAAAAACTTGAGTGTATGTTTAAATAAAAAAAAATTAGTTTAGAAGACCCATTTCCATTAATCCCTCTCAAAATACTCCCCCCTTGCTTCGAACACACTTATCCCGTCATTCTTGCCACTTTCTGAATCAGTCCCGGAAGTCCTTTTTTGTGAGCTCTTTATGAGGCGTGATCAAAAATAGAGTGAATGCTGCTACCCAGTGCCACCAGATGGAAAGGCAGATTTGTAAAAGTATTACAGGGTGTCCTCATCCACCTTATTTCCCAGATCCTGCAGCTTGAAACTTCTGGTTCTTCCACAAAATTACCATGAAAAATACAGATTTTTATCAGTTCAAAATTCCAAAGCAGGGCCGGTGAGACGGCTCAGCGGCTTAAGCGCCTGCCTTGCAAGCGCGAAGGCCCGAGTTCGACTCCCGGATCCCACATACGAAAAAGGGGCCGGTGATATCGCTCAGCGGCACGGGTGCCTGTTGGCGCGCGAGGTCCTGAGGTCGTCCCCCCAGTACCCAAAAAAAAAAAAAAAAAAAAAAAAAAATTCCAAAGCAGCCACAATAGCCCCACTAACGACACACAGAGAGGACTTCCAGGACTGCTGCAGAAGGTGGAGGGAGCAATGGGGTGTGTTTGCATGGAGAGGCAGTTTTTTAAGGGGCAATAATGGCAATGTGTCTTTTACAGAAATAATTTACTTTTAATTTAAACATCCACCCTATGTTGTGATGTGTTTGTTTGTATTTATAAGATTAATGAATGGATGGATAAATGATGGATGAATATTGAAAACTTTTCAGGGTGGTTTCTTTGTCAATTCTGTGCTCATAAATCTATTTTGGTGATTAATAGTTGTGCTTTATGACATTCTTTGAATATCATTAGACATGTGACCTCTTAGGTTTTGGTGTTTGTTAGAGAAGAGGAAGATGGAGTTAGGAGATAGAGAGAGACAGACAGACAGACAGAGACAGACAGACAGAGACAGAGAGAGACAGAGACAGAGAGAGAACACAAACAAGGGAAGAAATACCAGAAATAATGTAGATTCTGGCATTTTTCTCTTTTATTGTTTCCTCTGGTCCAGGGCCCACCCTGTTCTTTTTACTGCTTTTTTGACAAACAATGTTTGCCTCACGTGCTACACCATTTCTTTTGTTCTTTTGGATGTAATCAAACTCTGAGACAATTGAGTATCACTAGATTCCTGGTCCAGTTCTTCATATTAAACTTTCTGCTGACATTAATAAAATACACTTCTCTTAAAACTACACAACATTCAATAACTCCAGTTGCTAGGGGAGACAAAATTTAAATGTAAAATTCTTGCTGAGCAAACAATAGATTAATTTTGCTGCTTCCTTGCCTAGATAGCCAAAGTTTGTCAGGAGAGTAAAAATTCAGATCCAGTAAGAACAATGTAAGGAGAGTAAGGTACCTGTCTCAGGCATCAAGTTAAGGAAAAAAAAATACTCAGTGATTCAGTTCCTGAGATAAACAATATTTTTAAAGTAGCAGCACTCAACGTTCCTTTTGGTTCAAGCTCAAATATGTATCAAGTTAATCCTGTCTGGATTTAAAATGTTGACATTTTGTTTATTATGATTTATTTTGCATTAATTTTTATTTTTAAGATATTATGTTAAATATTGTTTTCTTGATTAGTGAATTTTGGGAGTGCCCCATTAAATTTTGTCCTGAGGCAATATTCTCCCTCATTCATACCACAGTAGCACAGTCTTGCTCAGAATCTCTCTTACGTTAGCATTTATTATGGTAAATGTTGGTATTAGTCATAAAATAATCCAGGGAAAATGATATATAGACATATATATATGGATACATATATACACAGAGAACATAAATGCAGAACACAAAACACACTGGTCATAAAACATAAAGAGGACTAAGATGAAAGTTAGCTAATGATAAAGCAATATAAATAGGTTTTCTCCTAATAATTTACTTCTTCATAGAGAATATGCCAAATGTCAAATATTTAGTAAATATTTGAGTCAAACTCTTCCCACAACAGGAAATAGCAAAATCACAGTATCCCAAATCAAATAAAAATTATAAAAGGAAATTTACGAGGTTTTCATAACATAGTTGGCAGAAACATATGAAAATTCTATTATGGAAGTGAAGACATTAATTATAGATTTCTTGTCAGGAGAGATGAATGCGTGTCTAACAATGATGTAAGGGGTTTTGCATTAGCCAGTTCTCTTATCTATCAGGCAGGGGTATTCTTTTAAGTTTTACATTATTAACGATAAAAAGAATACAAATCCCTGGCTGCACAGATTGCTAAATCTTACTTTAAATACCACCCAGATATTTTGAAATCTCAAGTGTCTTATGATTAATATCTTTCTCTGGTGTAGGAAATTAAGAAATTGATGCTGATCCATCCTTTCTTTACTGTCTCAGCTTCCCTCTTCAGGATTCAACAATCATGGCTCTAATAATCATATTTGACTTTGCTAAAATTGGTTGCCTCAAAGTATTTGGAGGAAAATAACTATTTTCTTCTGGTCCTGCTGTCAATTCAATTTCATGTAGCCACTATACCTTTTCCCCTGAAAGTTCCCATTCCAATATTCAGGACTGTTGATTTCAATTAAAAATCAAATAAAACCAAAAGCAAAATGATTTTTTAAAAAGTATTTCTCAAATTATCTCTAAAATGGAGTACTTTGTTATCAACATCATATGAAACCTGAACATCAACAAAGACGGTGAATTAGAAAGCTCCAGATGTGGTATCTCCACCAAAATGACTACTGAGTTTACAAGAACTGTCTGAAGCAGCTCTAGTGGAACGCTGAAGTCTGTTTAAATACTTGCAGCATCCAGGAGAGTACTTCAAGAAGAAACGTTCATAAAGATTAGAGAATTTTGAATTTCCCATTGAGGCTAACAGTCCCCAAGGATGCTTACAGGACCATCGAGCCACAATCATAATATCAATTCCTGGTAGCAGGGTAGTAAATAGGAATCTTGTCCTCCAAAAATTCAGGTTGCACATTTTGATTGCTGCTATTGATTGCCAAGTAGAAGGCACAGACAGACCATTGATTCAACCCACCTGTGGTGAAGGGGTCAGTGGCGGAGAGAATTTAAAGAGCAAGCCACTCTTTGTAAATTTTTTCTTTTCTTTTGGAGCAAGCATTTCAGGAAATCTCTATCAGGATACTGACAAGATCACACATGGAGGGAGAAAAATTTCAATAAATGATGCTGGGATAAATGTATTCCTTCATGCCAACACAGCCATTCAGATCCATCTGTATTGGATATGTTGATTCACTTGGGCTGCTGTAACAAAATGACAGAAACTAGGTAGCTTATCAAGTACAGAAATTTATTTCTCACATTTCTAGAAGTTGAAGAGTACAAGATGAAATCAACAGCAGATTCAATGTCTTGTGAGGGCCTACTTCCTCATGGACTGCTGCCTTCTCACTCTAACCTCGCATGGTAGAAGGGAGAAGAAATCTCTTAGGACATTTTTTTCACTCCTGGGGATTAAACCCAGAGCCTTCACACTGAACCACATCCCTATATCCCTAGCCCTAGCCTGCCTTTCTTCTTTCTTTTTCCTTCTTTCTTTCTTTCTCTTTCTTTCTCTCTCTCTACTCTCTGTCTCTGTCTCTCTCTCTCTGTCTCTCTTTCTGTCTCTCTGTCTCTCTGCCTCTGTCTCTCTCTCTCTTTCTCTCTGTTCATTGAGGTAGGTCTCATTATGTCACTGATTTGCCCAGGCTGGGCAAGAACTGAAGATTCTCCAGCCTCAACCTCCCAGAGTATTGGGATTACAGATGGGTTGTACCACACCCAGCTTCATGCCTTTTTTATAAGGGTTTTATTACCAATTATTAGTGCTCTGCCTTCACGACCTAACAACCTCCCTAAACCACAACCTCTTAATCACATCACCTTGAGAGAGAGTGACAATTTCAATGTAAAAATTTGGGGGATACAAATATTCAGCCCATGGCATCCACTTTGTAAAAATTAAATCAAATTTATCAATGATTTAGATAAAAAATTTAAACTATAAAAAATTTAGAAGAAATCAGGGTTAAAGCTTCATGGTCTTGGATTTGGCAATGTGTTCTGCAATTTAAAATCAAATGCATGAAGACAAAGAGATTAAAAAGACAGACTGTATCATCAAAAATCTGAAAGATTTCAACCATCAAATGATGCTATCAGGCATGTGAAAAGAAGCACTATAGAAATGGAGAAAATATCTGCAAAGTATTTTTCCACTAAATGTTTAATACCAGATTTAAAGATCTCTTACATTTCAAAAAGAGGAAAAACAAACCATTTAAAATGGAAAAAGAAATGGACTAGACATTTCTCCAAAGAAGCTGCACAAATGATCAACAAGAGCATGAACCATCACTAGTTATTAAAAGAGTACAAATCATAACCACAATCAGGTACCACTTCACTCAAGTATTGATTTAATCAAAGCAATAGAAAAACACAGGTGTTGGTGTAGATTCAGTGAAACAAGAACATTTCTACATTCTGGTGCAAATGGAAAACAGTGCAGCCACCACACAAAACAGTCTGATAGTTTCTTAAAAAGATAAACATAGAATCCTTACCAATATTCTAAGTATATACCAAAAATAAATAAAAACATATATCCACATAGAAAGTTAATCACAAATATGTATTAGCAGCATTATTCATAGTAGCACAAAGATAGAAATAATTCAAATGCCATTGATGAATAAACGAATAAACAAAGTGGTATATACACAGAAAATGGAATATTATTAAGTCATAAAGCAAAGGAAGTATTCATACATGTTGCAGCTTATGTGAACCACAAAACTATTGTGTTGAGGAAAGAAGCCTATCACAAAGGTTACATATTAGAGTTATACCTTTCATAAGATAACCCAAATCTGTGAACCAAAAGCAGATTACACCTAATAAGGAGTGAAAAGGGAGTAGGGTCTAACTGGGTGTGGAGTAACTTTATGGGATGGTGAAAATGTTTTAAAAATACAGAAAGGTAACTTTTGCAGAACCTTGTATATAGTGTAAACACTGCTACACTGTATACTAAACACCAAAGGATCCTAACTTCAAAAGGGCTAATTTTATTTGATACGAATTGGATCTCAATTAAAAAAAAACTCTTAATACACGGTATTTTTTGGTATGATCTCCATTAAACGTTGGGCAAATTTTAATTAAAATAGCTCCGATGTGCTTCACAAATAATGTCTGCTTTCCGATCCCAATTGTTTGATTGGCTGGTGAATCAGCGCTAAATCTTACAGTGAGTTTGTTTCCCTGAAAAGCAGAATTTTCCAAAGATAAGTCAATTCCGAATGCTATTTTCTTCTTTAATTCTGCATGTGGTAGTAATTGTATACCACAGATACAAAGTTCAACACAAAACAACATTAGTAATTGTATAACATTTGCTAAAGATTGTTGGTGCACTACATTCCTTACTTTTAATCACCAAAACGACAAAAATAATAATTCTGTTAGTTTTCAAATGAAAAAATACACTATTTCTACCTTTGCATTGTCCGTATTTTTTTACAAAAGATTTAAATTTTATTGGGTTTACATGTATGAGGAGGAGCCATCAACTAAATTCATTTGTTCTTTAAAACTGATTTTATGGTATATGAAAAATAACACAAGAAATAAAGTTAAATAAACAGAAAATTGATATTAATGCTGCATAGTTCAAAAGAATGGATATTTTGGCTGACAACTGAGAGAAGTTACTATATACTAGATATTTATATGAGTGCTAATTTTCCCTAATAATTAGTTTCAAAGGAATCATTTTGTCAAAGATGTATTCCATATATTAAAAAGAAAATGAGCAAAACCTATAGATGTCTTATATATCAATTTTTAAATTATTCAAAATATTTTTCAGAAAAAGGATGAATTTTTCCAGTAAACTGGAATTTCTTGAAATAGCTTTCTGTGATATAAAATATTCTGGAAAATGTTATGAAAGACAAGTGAGTAAAATAACTGCTAATTGGATGCGCATTTTTTAAAGATTTTTGTCTAATGTGATCTCGTTAGGGTCAGAACTCAGATTTGCATCCACAGCTTTCTTTTTTATTCACTTTTCTGCTTTTGCTTTCTTACTTGTATCTACAAAGTACCTCTATTGGAAACTTTCTAAAAAATATTTGAAAAATGAACTGGATTAATCCTGCCTCATTTCCCATGTTATTTCTCCAAAGTATACATTACTATTTTAGTAGAAAATAATCTTAAAATGAAATATTGGAAATGTGTTTAGCTATTATAAAGAACGTTCATGATGAAAGCTCTAATAGTACTTTTTAACCCCAATATTAGATCCATCAATCTATGTGTACATATGTAATCACAGAACTATCTGCATATATGTAACTATACTATCAATATTACATTCTTATATCTTTCTCTATAGTAGTAACAATACATAATTTGGTGATATTATAAATTGTATTATAAATAATCTTCAATGATGTATATTATGTTTAACAAAGGAATGTATAATTAGATATAGAATTTTTCTGTCCTTTTATCTTAAACATTTAAATTATTTATAGGATAGATAGTTATATAGTTTACACTATAAATAATTTAACTTATACATATATTTACAGAATTTAGACATGTATATTTGTATCTATATATATGGTAAGGTACAGGAATAGATAGATGTGTATATAGATACATATATCTCCCGCCATATTGTAGGAATTTTGCCAGGACAAATTTATATTTTTTAGTGAAATTCAAAGGTCTGAAAATTGGATTTTAGGTATTAAAACTTATTTGTACATCTTAAGGTCTTCAAAATGTATTTGTACATTTTTTTCAGTCTATGCATGTCTTCAAATATGGAGTTTTCACCAAAAATATTAAGAAAGTTAACACTGAAATTTAACATATTTCAGATGTTATTTTAGACATTTTATAATTTTCAATTTATCTAATTCATAACACAATTACTTAGGTGTGAAATAATCTATATTTTTTGTATACAATTGGGTTAATTTAGAACTTAGTATCCTGTGTTTCCATACATACAGTAAAAGAGATAATATACAAAGTATTTATTACATTGTTATAGCATGAGACAAAATATTTAAAAGTATTAGAGACATTTTAACATACATCCAGATTACAAAGAAAATATAAAGCTCAGTAAGTCACATGGTGAAAGAATGAGACATTTGCAGCTATCACAGTTAAATACAAAATAGCAATCAGGTTATCTACTCTGAGGCATCCTAGTATTAGATATCACAAAAGATATACGGTAGGATAATGTTGAATATTTCCTCAACATATTATGTTATTGATTGCATGAGTCACAAATCTATCCCTACACTATATATATGTAAGTTATAATATTATTAATTAATAAAGAATAGAATGGCTAACAGAGAAAATTAAATTAAAGGAATTTTAAATTACCATGATAATGGTAAGGACATTGATGATAGCTTTGATTGAGAATTTTAACAAATAGCTAAAACTTGAGAGGGTAAATAAAAAAAGTCAGACAAGAAGAGAGAAAGAAAAGAAGACAGGAGGAGAGGAAGGGGAAAGGAGAGAGGGAGGGAAGGAAAGAAGGAAGGAGGGAGGGAAGGGTGGGAGGAGGGAAGAGCAGGGAACATTAAGTTCCATTTGGAATAGTAGGGCAGTGTATGCTTGTTGTTAAAATACGGTCTTGATTGTGAAGAGGTATAAAATTAGTTTCCTGGTTTTGCAGCTGACTTGCTCTGCCCTGGGCTTTCTTTACCTCAGACATCTTGTGGTGTCTTTAATGGACTTTGATCTCATCTGAGAAAAGATGACCGAGGAGGCATCGTTTTCTTCAGTTCTAGTAGACACCTGACAGCAAGTGCTATCAGTTCCTCATGTGAGGTATTGGAATATCCTTTTCTGGGAACCTTAACAATTGACTGGTTAAATCATAAGAAAATATTGTAAGAAAAATTGAAAGAAACAGCTCTGTGCCTTCAGGAAATAGACTGACAGCAGTGGCAGACCTTTGAGGTTTATTATATTCTTTGTTTTAGAAGTGCCACAAAATTTAACACACTTTTTTTTTAATGTGTTGCCCATTTTAAAATAATTTGAAAGAAACAGCATCTGTTACTTTCCTCAAAAACCTATCCTTCCAATTTATAGCTCACACTGAATTTTTTTCTTCATGAACATCCGCTTTTCTTAGATTCCTGTAAGCTTTTGTGAGCATGACCAATTCTATTTCCTTGGGGTTCTGATATAAATTTTCTCTATTTTTTCTTGTACTGTACACTAAAATCTTCTATACTGTGGAGTACATGTGTGTATGTGTCTGTTCAAATATATTACATCATAATGCCTGTGCATTTTATCTCAGTAAATGTCCATATATTCCAATGGAATTCCTTGACTATTTTAACATTAATCTAAAATGTAATACTTTGAAATGAAGCTGATAGAATGTTGTGTAACAGACACATATTGTGTGGGTAAACATGACTTATTTCGTAGAGCTCAAACAAATTGAGGTACATATATTTGGGGAAATTTAAACCTTGCTGTAGCTTATCTGTGAATAAATGAAGAGGAAAGTTCTCAAAATTTCCTTCATTTTTTTTTCTTTTTTTTTTTTTTTTGTGGGTACCGGGGGTCGACCTCAGGACCTCGCGCGCCAGCAGGCGCCCATGCCGCTGAGCGATATCACCAGCCCTTTTTTCGTATGTGGGTTCGGGGAGTCGAACTCGGGCCCTCGCGCTTGCCCCGCAGGCGCTTATGCCGCAGGCGCTTACGCCGCTGAGCTATCTCACCGGCCCCTCCTTTATTTACTTAACAGTGTTTCCATGAATACATTCTCCTAATTATAATTTCAACAAGATCAAACATCAAAAATGTGAGGTATTAAAAAAAAGAGAAAAACGTCGTTTAGAAATATTTTAGAAAAAAATATTTTAGAGTAAGTTTATAAAGAAATTAATTTCTTTTTTTTGTAAAAAATATCTCCTGGTATAAGAACTAATATTGATGACCTGTCTATGTTTATGAACATATTCTAAAGTCTCCTGGAGTCTTTTTTGCTTAAATGAAGAAAATTTCAATTTTGTGCCATTAATGTTACATATAAAAACAAAAATTATTTTTATAACAATACAAATTATATTTCTAATCTATGAAGATATTCAAATTCAACATGGTACTTTCAATATGTGGTCATATAAATTCCTATGAATTCAAATGCAGTTAATAAAAATAATTCCAAAGCAGCAGAACATTAGATAGTTCTATATCATTTCAATGTATTAGAGTATGACAATGTCAAACACACACCGTTTTAATATTTGTAAGGCATCAAATCAGAAATATTTCTTGAAAGTTGTGATTGGTAACATTATATGTCAAGTTGAAATACATTATCAAATGAGATTTACATTTGCATTGGAGAACTTTGGGTAAAGCACATTCCCCCCCATAATGGAATGAACTTCATATGATCAGTTAAAGTACAAAAAGACTTGTGTCCCCAAGCATAAAGGAATTTTCCAGCAGACTGCCCAGAATTCATCTGTTTCCTCATCTCCACTGGCTCTCCTAACTGCCGGCTGGCACACTGAAACTGAACCATCAGTTTTCCGGCACTGTTAGGCTGCAAAAATGCCCCATTAATTCTCCTATGTTTCCAGCTTGTTTGCCCACATTTCAGATTACTGACTTGTCAGCCTCTGTAATCACATGAATTGATTCCTCATAATTAATTTCTTGGAGAGAAAGAGAGATAAGGGGTTTTTATATTCATATATCCTAAGTATTGTTTTTCCCTTCTATAGAACTCCTACTACTGTAGTCATTGATTTGGCACAATAAAGTAGTAAGTCTTACAGGGTATCTTAGAAGATTGGTCGGGGGAGAATTATTGAGTATCATGATGCCTATTCTTGGAATACATCTACACTGCTGTAATTTTTAATAAATGAGATATTTTGCTGCTAGATTCAGATTGACAGGAAGTACCTAAGACATTGTCAGAAACAGAAAGCCACAAAGTCAACTCAGTTTCCTGTGTCTTATTTGTACGTAAAACCAATCTTATTTGTAAGTAAAATACCCTCTCCCTGCTCTCTCCCCATCACTTTGCTCCTGTAGATATGGCTCTTGCAGGACCCCTCAGTCAGTAGAACTAATCAAAGTGCTAGGGAAGACTGCATTGTGCAGAACAGGACAGAATGAGCAAAAGTCCAGCTCTCTACTATTCTTGAATACGACATCTCTTGGTTCCAAAAACCAGAGCTGAGAGCTCATATTTAAAAAACATTTGGATATGTTTCAGTTTATAATGGGTTTTTACTTGTGATGCTAGTTTCTGACAAAGTGGTAAAACTAAAACTGCATGAAATTGCAATATTTTACTTCTTGTTACATTATTCTTTTTTCACAAATTCTAAAACATCTCTTTGCTCAGGAAATGGAACTCTCAAGCTCAATATTCTGAGTTATAAATATACGAAAGCACACATAGCCAAGTATCACACCCTGTGAAGGATAAGCTTAATTTTAAACTTGATTGGCTTGAAAGCCACATAGTGGATTAGTTAAGCATCTTTATGTGTGTCTCAGTGGGTCATAAAAGTGTGACCTTGGAGTCTACATCCGGTCCTGGTCCTTTTCTTCTCTGGCGCTGTTCCCCCACTCTGCTTCCTGGCTGCTATGAACCATGCAACTTAGATCTGCCCCAGTGTTTCTGCCTTGGAGCTAGACAACCATGGACTGAACCCTCTGCTATGTGTGCAGCAAATAATCCTTCCATCTTTTGAATTGCAAGTGTCAGGAATTTTACCCAGCAATAGGAAATCTGACTAATATACTCCCTAAGAGAGGTTATTCTTAATTTCTAGTAACTAAAATTCATATTTGTCTTACACAGAGATGTGTCCATTTTGCTTAATTTGTTCAGCAAACTTCCTCCTTGACATTATATATTTTATTTTTTCAGTGGTGTAATTGTTATCTCCTTTATTAAAATCTAAAATCTGTAGTGAAAATGGTTCTATTTGTTCTCTATTCAAATTTTACCTAATATAATAGGTAGTAGAGAAAAATTTTTGAATATTCTTGAATAGAAAGATTAATTGATAAGTGAAAAAAATTAGACATTTTAAAATGAATTCCTTCTTTCTATGGATGAGCTAAATTTCCATCGAATCTCTTCAGTCAGCCATAAAAGGTTTACACTTTTATTTAGATAAAAGTAAGTTATCTTTTCTTTAAATAATGGATTTCAGATTACTTGGTTGAAAAGTCCCAAAAAATAAAGAGTAAAATGTGCTAAAATATCAAGTAAGAAAAAATTTCACACTACTCTTTCAATAAAATTTCTTTATCCTTGTATCATCATTATGTGATATTGTTCCCAGCACACGAAACCTGCCTAGAATCATTTGCCTCAACTTAATATTTGGAAAACCCCATGTACATGAAAATTGCATTTGATTAATAAACAATATTTGAGAATAGCTCTCACATGTCATATTTTACTTGATCTGATTTAATATCACCTTTCCTGCAATATGAGAATCAAATTGCAGGAGGCCAAGAATGAAAATGTGTTGGAAATATTACAAGAAAAGTAAAGCATGTTAGGCTTGGAGATGAAGGATGGAAACCAGAAAATGTTTTCGAGGATGAAGTAACACTGTTGCCACGTATTGAATATGAGGCTTGAAGGAAAAAGAAAAATCCTGAAGACCCTTGGTCTTGGGCTTCAGAAATTGAGTATACCCTGATCCATGTATGAGTTGGAGACTGTGAACTATGTTGTATTTTCATTTTGCCTTTACAATATGGGGATCTCATTTATACTTTCATACGGAAAAAGGACACTACAATTTTCACAACTTCTGAAATTTAGCCATATTTTGCAAACAAATTAATTCTGTATTTCCAAGAGAAACTAATTTATTCAGGAGTTCACAAAACATTGGATTGCATGGATAGTATAGTGATGATATCATAGCACTTAGAAAATTAATAGCATTTTCAGTGAAGTAGAAAATATTAAATGTTAAATAAATATTATTTGTCTTAAGAATCTTCTGTTCCCCAGTATTATTTCATTACTACTTAGACCTACACAATTTAGTTATGATAAAAAATGTACAATGACAATATTTAAGATAATTATTTTCACTCATTCGTTACATTGCTAAAAGCCACTTGGAGTGGTACATAGATTTTCAGAAAGCTGTCTGAATTTAAAATTACCTTTTCATTTTTAATTGATGTTTATAATTTAATTGTACTTGTTACACACATACACACACATGAAAATGCAGAGAAAAATCCCTTACAATTGTAATAGAATATTATACATTTTTCATTATAAAGCATATTTGAACCAAGATAATTGAACTTTATTCACAAAATTTATCCATGGTATGGAGTTAAGTCATTTATATACAAGTGGCTGTTTAAGTAAGTATTTAAGTCCCCATTGTAAATACCAGCCTGATTTCAGGCTGGTGCTTTAGAAGCACGAAAAAAATTTCTAAAACAAGACAGGAAGGAAGGAAGAGGTTCTTTGACCATTTTAGTGTTTAAAAAAGCAAAAGAATAAAATTATGACTGTGAAATGAGTCCTTTTGCATAAAACTTTTGAAAGAAATGAGTTGGAAAATAAAGTTGCAACAGCTAACTCATCATTTTGACATATATAATATTTGGTATAACCTCCCAAAAAAGATTCTGAAAAATGTTGGTATAAAATGAAGGGAATATTAAAATGATCCATTTATAAAAAGTCTTAAGTCAAAAAAGATAAAAAAGAAAGGACACATGCACCTCATATTACAAAATCTTGTGGATAGAAAAAGGTGACTGCTGTTGCTCCTTTAGAGAAAACTAATCAGAGATAACAATAATCTACTCTCTTTCTTAGAAAGAGATCATCATTGTGTGCACAGATTATCTTGCTAATAATAGACTGAAGTGTTTAGGAAAATGATTCACAAGCTAAAATACATTCTAGAAATAATAAAGATATATATATATATATCTCCAAGGGCAATTTGTTTTTCAGCTCAGGCTGGTTGCTGAAAGCATAGATATAGCTACTATGGGTGGATATGTCAGAATATTCCAACTTTTTTTTTGACAGGGTCTCACTATGTAGTGAAGGCTGGCCTTGAACTCATTTATCTAACCCAGGATGGCCTCAAATTCATGGTGATACTCCTGCCTCAGCCTCCTGAGTGCTGGGATTACAAGCATTCATCATGATACCCATTTTTTTTTTGATTTTTCAAAATATTCCGACTTTCTATGGATACATAACTACTTTACAGAATTAATGTAAGTTTTAAAATTTGAGAGTAATTGATGTTTGCTGTCAATATGTGGCCATCATAACCATCTTTACAAATACCAATTGAAAAATTTACAAGATAATATTGATAAGCATATCAAATCTTCCAGAGCAACCAGGGCTTTAAAACAGAGTTGTCAGGCTGGTGAGATAGCTCAGCGGCATAAAGTGCCTGCCTGGCAAATGTGAGGTCCTGAGTTCAACCCCCAGTACCCACATTAAAAAAAAAAAACACAGTTGTCAATTTAGTAACCATATAAGGTTAATATTTCCATCTCTTACTAGCCGTAATTCTAGTACCCTTTCTTCTGAAATCTGAATGTAAATTTCTGGCCTCTGTCAAACTTAGTTGGCCCAGAAGATGAAAGTACATGTTTTTCCAGAAGCATTGCTTCAAGTCTTTGTCTCAAGTGAATACAAAACTATTGTCTCTGCAAAAACATTTTTGCTAATTAATTTATACAAATCATCATGAAAACAGTAATTTTTCTCTCTTTCTCCATCCCCATCTCTACGGTTCTAACTCAGAATTCCTGGTGGTGGAATGGGACTTTTTCAGACCACTATACAGGAAAAAAAAAGCTTATTTTGTCAACATGAAACACCTAATGATATTGTCCTATTTCTAAGGGGGAACAATAACACTCTTATTTAAAATAACGATAAGCCTTTATCATAACAATGCAGAGCAAACAAAGAAGACTAGATGCTAAGGTTTAGTAATGTCCAAAACATAAACATAATGAGCCTTTTTGTGAAGATCATCAGCATGTGGCCTCCACTGCCCAGAAAGCCCTCATCTACACAAACCCATATCTAGAACAAATCTTTACTCACTTGTACAAACATTGATTTTGTTAGTTTTTCATTATTAGTAAAACCTATATGGGAATATTTTACAAAAATAGGATTTTCAGTTTCTAAATATGAAAATAATTTTCAACAGAGATTTAAAGCAATTAGGGGCCGGTGAGATGGCTCAGCGGCGTAAGCGCCTGCCTTGTAAGCGCGAGGGCCCGAGTTCGACTTCCGGAACCCACATACGAAAAAGGGGCCGGTGATATCGCTCAGCGGCACGGGTGCCTGTTGGCACACGAGGTCCTGAGGTCGACCCCCCGGTACCCACAAAAAATAAAAAATAAAAAATAAAGCAATTAGGAAGGCATTTTTTATGTTATCACCAGATTGCATCAATATAGCATTAATGTGTTCTATTCTATAGTAATATTGAAATATACATTCTTAAAACACAATATTTATTCATGATTGTTGGTATGGCCTAAAAGTGGGAATTCGAAGCCCAATCTAGGAAGAAGTGGTTCTGGTCTTGTCAATGACAGTACAGCAAAACTTCAATTCACTTCTAATTCGTCAGCGCATTGGTCAGCTTTCTTGTCTCTAGGACATGAACCCTTATATCTGCGACTTAAATGAGGATAAATTTATTTTAGCTCACAGCTGATAGGTTTCCCTTTATGCGTGACTGTCTCCAAGGCAGAAACACCAGGTGGAAGGTTGCAGTAGAGCAATGAAACTCACTTCTTCGGGACTGGGATGCAGAGCACAGGGAAAGAGACAACAAGGAAGAGCCAGGGACCAGATACAGGACCCAAGATGATGCCTCTGTGGCCCATTCCCTCTAAAAGGCACCACCTTTTAACAGTGCATTCAGCTGTGACCTCATCCATGTAGTAAAACCATGAATGAAGTCCATGCCCCCACAATATAAACAGTTCTCTGGAGTATCTTAGTGAAATTGAGCCATCAATCCAGAGTAAATGGCAAAATAATTTTTTACAACAAACTTACCCAATATATATACCAATGGAAAATAATCCTTATTAACTATATTAGGACTAATTATTTATATATGAATCACTCAAAGTGATAATGACTTTATATTCATCATGTAGACTTCTGTATTGTGGTTATAAACTTACTTTAAATAATTTACTACTAAAATCTTTGGATTCCCAAAATACACATTCGTTAAGTAGTATAAGCAGAAAGAAGGCACAGAAATATGTGAAAGAAGCTTTCCAAGAAATAAAACTAGACCAAAATAGAACATTGCAGCAAATTCTCCCATGGATAGTAAAGAATGGACAAGATATATACTACACAGTAAACAAAATCCATGTAAAAACCCATTTAAGTCGTTGTGTAGGAAGGTGGTGTATTAATTAGGATTCTCCAGAGGAGAGAACCAATGGGAGATGATTATGATAGATGATAGATAGATGATATAGACAGGTGATAGATACATGATAGGTGATAGATAAATGATAGATAGATGAGAGACAGAGAAAGAGATACAGAACGGGATTTACTAGGGAATTGGCTCACGCTATTTTTTTTTTTTTTTGTGGGTACCAGGGGTCGAACTCAGGACCTCGCGCACCAGCAAGCGCTTGTGCCACTGAATGATATCACCGGCCCTTTTTTCATATGTGGGTACCGGGAGTCGAACTCAGGACCTCTCACTTGCTGGATAGGCGCTTACACTGCTGAGCTATCTCACCGGCCCTGGCTCACGTTATTGTTCATTCCCTTCTATAGACCATGTACAATTTGGAGACTTTGGGTTGTCGGTTGCCAGTAGTTATGACTCAGTTCAAGTTCAAATGCTTCAGATCAAGGGAAGCTTACAGCATAACTCTTTCTCTTTTACGGAAGGTCTAAAAATCTGGTTGGGGAGCACTGAAAGGTGTTAGTGGCTCTGATGTAAATCATGGAATCCAAGGATCATAGAGATTGGTGTTCTGATGTCCAAGGACCCAAGGACCAGAGGCCAAGAGTGTAAACCCACTAATGGAACATATAGATACACTTGCACTTACCTTTTTGTATATGTTTCGTTCTCTCTGGATTCCCAGAAAATTGGATGGTGCCACATCACACTGAGGAAAGATCATTCCCAACTTATCTTTGGAAGACTCCTCGGAGACTGCTGTGATTTAGATGTAAAATGTCCACCAAAAGTCTCTTGTATTCAGAGATGGAGCTTTTGAAAGTGATTTGATATGGAGATCCTATACTCGTCAGTGGATTAATCCTGAGTTCATTAAAGCTGAATATGCCGTTAGGAGGAGGACGGGCCCAGTTGAATGAGGCAGGTCAGGGAGCAAACCTTTGGAGGGCATATCTCTTACCTGGGCTGTCTTGACCTCTCTTGGGTTTTAAGATGCCATGTGTTGAACCACTTTTCTCTGCCAGACCTTTCTGCCATAAGATTTTTGCCTTGGAGCCAGCTAACCATGGACTGAAAATTTTAAAAACACGAGGCACTAACAAGCCTCCTTTAGTTTTTAGATGTCAGGAATTATGCCCCAGTGAAGGAAAGCTGACCAGTACCCAGACACACAGAAAATAATGACTTATTTACCAGTTCTCTTTTTATCAATTAATCTAGACAAGTTCACCCCTAAAATGAATCACCACAGAATAGGAACAAATGCCATTGTTTTATAGTGGCAGATAGAATTATTCCAGCCGATAATAACCTACTTAGGACTAATTTAAAATTTAAATATACATTTACTGGGGCCTGAATCTTGAAAATCTTAAATTGTGTTTAATAGCTAGATATCAAACAATATTTCAATCTTGTCTGCATTGTTTTGAAAATGTGTGTTTTTAAATATATGATGACATATTTGTGCAATTTCTACTATCTAAGTAGGTACTGTGGCCTGATGTGGCGGGAATAATCTTTCTAAAACATAAATGAGACTATATTAATCTTCACCTTGAAATACTTTAATCTTTTCCCATTGATTTTAAAATATAAGCCAAGATTTTTAGCATTGAATATGTAGCCCTTGGATTAGTTGACAAAAATTATTGATTCCTGTTACAGTTGTGGCGTCATATTGGCAAATCTTCATTGATTTCAATTAACAAATACAGGACTATTTTGCTGTGGGGCTGGAGCAATGGTACAATGATGCTATCAGATACCATTCAAGGCCTTCTTCTTTCAGCTCTGCTTTTCAAAAATGCATCCTTTCCCCGCTTGATTATGACCTCACAGTCATAAGATGACCATATTTTTCTAGGCTCATGCCTCCATGCTAGTCACAAAACATAAAAAGAGAAAGAAATGGGAAAGAATATGTCTATATTAGGGAACCAATATAGCAAACTATATACAAGAATTAATTAATTGTTACCCTCCTCTAGTATGAAAGCTGTTCTGGCAAACCGACTTTTAGATAGAAACTCTGGGAACCAAAAAATAATTATATTTCTATCCTTAAGAAAGAATAGAAAGGGCCAGTGATATAGCTCAGCGGCATAAGCACCTGCCTGGCAAGCGCAAGGTCCTGAGTTCGACTCCCAGTACCCGCATATTAAAAAAAAAAAAAAAAGAAAGAAAGAAAGAATAGAAAAACAGATATTGAGCTGGAATATAGTAGTGACTCTCTAACAGCAAACAAAATACGAAATTACAAGTATTAGAACTACCCTTGCCCCTGTCTAGAGGACTGCATATCTTATAGAGGACTTAGCATATCTCGAACATCCTACCTCTTACCTATGCACACCACTATATTAACTGTAATCTAGTTCAATTGAAGAAGTAGTTACCCACATATTATGTGCAATTTCTCTCTTGCTTTGGCTGTGCAGTAGCTGTTCCTCTGACTTACAATATTCTTCCTCAGACACCTTTCATGCATCTCCCCCTCTAGCAAGCATTTTTGTCTTCTGTTTTCAAACCCAGTAAAAATTCATTCCTGGATATACATTACCCTGTGAATGCTCATAAATATTTAGTTATTAGGGAGTCATTATTATGGCAAGAATTCAGGATATAGCAATATACAACAACAAATGAAAAATTGAAAAAAGTTGCTTTGAGAAGTTGTAAAATGTAATGTTTAGTGCTGGAGGTTGAATCTCAGTAAGAGAAACATAATTTGTTTGGTTAAATTGTTAAATTTCAGAAACCAGAGAAGAGACAGTAGAAGAGATTAGAATATGTAATTTCTTAGATTTTGCTATAAACTGTCAATAGTTATAAGATAGTGACCATGTTATTCTGAATGATTTTCCAGCTTTGTTCAATATAACAATCTATGTAATAACATTAATGTGGCATTTTAATGCTTCCAGTTTGTTTTTACAAGCTATTCTACTTGATCTTCAAAGGTATCAATTAAGGTAGATATGATAAATATCTCTATTGCTCTTTTACAGCTGAGGAATATACATGGAAAGAACATGCATATGCCATGTCATTCAGATGTTGAGTGGTAAATGGAAAATTGCACATCATTTCATTCCAAATTCAACATTTAGTTTATTGTATAATTATGACTTTAGTGAATGTCTTTTATTGTAAAAATTTCCTCTTCTATTTTGTGTCCATATATTTTTTATAATTAGTGTTGTTGAATTATAATTATTTTTAAAATGTTAATTAAGCCTACAACATTATGAATTCAATGCATTTTATAACATCACTCATTATAGGAGGTCAAAATTTCTCAGTCCTTGGTAGGATAGCTGGGGTGTCCTGGTTCATAGAGGATTTTCCTACTTTTAAAACCGAATGTCCCATGTCCTCTCAGTCCTGAGCACATAAGAACATCTGGTAACCTTGTTTGTATTGTGGGAAATATAGTGTTACCTCCTAGATGTTTTTGCATATTCTTATTTTTAAATTAGAACTGTGAATGCTTTCACCACCAGTTTATTAAAAAACCTTGAAGGAATAAAAACTTTTTCACACAGCCTTACAAAAACTTAGAACTAGCATACCATTACACACATAATGATTAAAATATATTTATATTCCATTAACTTTTGGACTTTAATTTTATATATTTTGTGTATCAAAATGTCATAGAAATAAGTTTAACTTCATATCACTTAATAAAAGGAAAAGGGGTTTTGCAAATTTTTAAGAGACATTAGAAGTGTTATAATTACTACTGACTTTTAATCTGGAGAATGAAAAATATATGGACTTAAGTTT
This sequence comes from Erethizon dorsatum, assembly GCA_028451465.1. Classification (NCBI taxonomy): domain Eukaryota; kingdom Metazoa; phylum Chordata; class Mammalia; order Rodentia; family Erethizontidae; genus Erethizon; species Erethizon dorsatum. The sequence continues at coordinate 76,615,917 of CM051836.1, read as the reverse complement.
TTTTTTTTTTTTCTTTTTGCAAGAAAATGTATCAGTTCACTTAAAGTAGTACACCGTTTTTAATACAGGAAAGCAAATGTTACCATTACCATGAAATGATAAAACTTCATCATCTTATTTTTAGAATAATTATTTCGATCAAAATAAGACAAACATGACAGAATTGTAAAATGTAGTTCAAGGATAAAACAAAAATAATAGTTTATCACAGTAAATTAGGCTATCACTATTTTTATTAACCCTGAAAAGAGGACTTCTGCTTCAGAGTAAGATGTGATTGACTGATCTTCCCTCCGTAATTGCTAGAAAAATATGTTTAAACAAATGGAATAACTATGGAAGCAACAAAAATATGGTAAACTAAAACTTCCCAGGAGGAAAACACTCCTATTTTGTGTAACAGATGGCCTGAAATTTCTCTCTTGGGTTCAGATGCTGATGTTACAGGGAGGCCGGATATCAAACCTAATCCATGAAAACTGTAAAGGAGAAATAGAAAGCAACAGTAGACTGGTAGGAGGGTAGAGACAAACTCTTAAATCGATGGGTTGAAGCCGGACAAAGATCAAATAAAGCTGTTTATTTGTGGAATTTTTGCCACATTCTTGATCTACCATGAAGTTGGAACTCTTTTAAATAACAAAATGAAATAAACTGTTCTTATGATACTCATGAAATAAAATCCTGAAGGGGTAAAAAGTGCCTGGCTTATAAATTTGGTCAAATTTCCCTCAAAATATTCACTGGATATTGGAAATTTAAGATAGAGGAAAGACACAGAGCTAAGATGAAAACATCTCAGGAAAAGAACTGAATTTCTCAAAATCCTCAACCAAACCCACACACATGACTGCGTGAGGAACCAGTATGCTACTTCCTTACCTGCATCCCAACCTTACCCAGTTCAGCTCTCCGTGGGACTGAGGATACCAGTGTCACTTGCAATCTGTTTATGCTGAAAAGGGAAATTCTTTTGGTTAAGTACACCATTACCTGGATTTGTACAGTAAATTAATGCATACTGACCTGAATACAATTTTCAAAATATACAAACTATTTGAAGACATAAGAAAATGTGACTAGACAGGTATGAAGATCACTCAAAAAAAAGAATGAAAATGCATAAATGCAAAAGAAAATGTTTTTATTTTATTTATTTATTTTTTTTTGTGTGTGTGGGTACTTTGGGTCAACCTCAGGACCTCGCGCGCCAGCAGGCGCCCGTGCCGCTGAGCGATATCACCGGCCCTTTCTTCCTATGTGGGTTCCAGGAGTCGAACTCGGGCCCTCGCGCTTGCCAGGCAGGCGCTTATGTCGCTGAGCTATCTCACCAGCCCCAAGAAAATGGTTTTAAAGAACAAATAATAGCAACCTATGTGGAATTTATATCATACTCCAAAATAAAGTACATGACAAACAGGTACTGCTTAAAGGAGGGTGCAAATATTTTTTCAGTGTTCAGTATATCTTTTAGTAATATTTTTAAATAATAGAAGTTCTAATTAAAACTGAGTCCATTCATGATTAGCACTGACTGATTTTTGTCTTCATAATTCCTTGCTAGTTTGACGCAGTAGAGAACGATACATAGTAATTTCCTCTGAGCTTTAAAATCATTCTAGACTTTTGAGCAAACAAAAAAATCTACATGTTAATTTTTTTCATACTGTGGATAGCCTGACATTTTAATTTTAAAATTGTTTATGAGTTCCTTTTTACCTTGCAATCTATTATATTTCTTACATTTGTGTGTGTTTATATGGGTGTGTGTGTGTGTGTGTGTATTTGTGAGTCTTTTTATGTATCATTGCCCCCTAAGATTTGGAACTTTCAATCTGGAAATGTGTCTTTTTTAACTTTCAGAGATTTTTGTCCCATTATTTATATTCCACTCCATTTGAAAGAGGAATTATTTGAATAATTACTCAATACTTGTTGAATGCACAATGGGACTCCTTAGTAATGCTAGCAACTTACACCTTTAAATATCACCCCCATGCTTGAACTCTCTTCTAGGTGTCTGCATGATCTTAAATCAAATTCCAACTTTGTCACAGATATTTATATCATTTTTCATCTCTAGATCCCCTTTCCCCATTTCATTATTAACGTTGCTATCTTTGTTCATGTTTATGACATGTTCTTTTTTAACCAGCTTGTGTCATCCCTGTAAAGTCTTCATTCAAATAAATACTCAATTCTTGCTGAATTTAAAAATATACCACAAGATGTAGTAGAAAAGTGAACAGGTATATCAGACATGCAAACCACGATACTTCTTGTTCAGTTGGAATTGTTTACAAAATTGGAATCACATTATTGTCTAATATGTAGCCACAGCCGAACTAGTTTGAGTTGACTAGTTTCATTGACATAGGTTTTAAACATATTTTGTTCCTTCCATTTCATATGATCTTTTCAAGTTTTCAACTTCTTGGATCAATTTTAGTAACTTGCATTTGTTAAAAACCATATAACTCTTAGTTTTGTAAACATATGTTCTATAAAATAATGCAGAATATATTTAATGCTTTTCTTTCTTCACATAACTTTTATTTCTTTTCTCACCGCCATCCATGTATAAGTGTACTTTCTCCCCTTTTAATGAATTTTATTAGACTTGTTAAATTTTGAGCCTTTTTTTCTTTGTATTACCTTTAATTCTATCATTATGCTTGTCTTCCTGTTTCTTTATAGAATATGTTGTTCAGTTCTCGTGTTCCTTTTATAACTGCTTAAAAGAAGTAAACTTCTTAAATTTAAGTATTCATTTTTTTAATTAAGATGGTACTTAAAGTTATAACTTTCTTGAAGTACATAAGCTTTATCCCACAAGTTTTGATATGAGATGTTCTCATAGTTACTATTTTCTATATACTTTTTAATTTCCCTTTGGATTTTCTGATAGTTCCACCAGCATTCTAGAACTGTGTTTCTGAACTCAAAAGTAATGAGGATTTTTCAGTCATCAAATTATTTAGTTCTATGTTTTGGATGATCCCTAAAATTTTCAAGTTTATGGAATTAGTAAAGATTCATTTTATGAATTTATTTATGAGTTCCATTATGTGAGCTGTTCGCTAACTTTCTGCAGACATAAAATAGTATATGCACTTCCCATGTGATACTCATGATGCTATGTAATACTATTAATTGCATCTTGTACTGTGTTGTTATTTATTATCTTTTTCATCACTCATACTCTAGAGATTATTGGAACTTGCTGTTCTAATTATATTTTTGAATTTACATCATATCTCCAAGCTATGTTTTATAAATTTAGCTGCTACTTGGTACACAAAAATTTTTGCATTTTACCACCCATGAAGTTTTGAATCATCAAATACTAGTCTTTTCTGTTCTCTTTAATGCTTTGGCCTTAACTTTTACTATATTTAATATGTTTCTTCTCTTCCATAAAGTATTACTCATTCTACTTAATTTCAGTCTTCTTCTATCTTTATGCATTTTATTTTTTTCTTTTTCATTGTGGTTAGGAGAAAATAACTTAGTAATATTTTTGATCCATCTAACTACCTACTATTTTTTAAATGAAGAATTTAATTTCTTCAAAATCAGTGTTGTCATGGAATTATATTCGGTCATTTTGTTTTCCATACTTTTGCTTGTTCAGTGAGATTATTTTTCTATTTTACCCTTGCGTTTTGCAATGATTGTTGGTGGGGTGATAGGAACAGTAAATACCAAGCTAATGATTTCATATCTTCTAACAACATCCTTGAAACTATTTAAAGATATCCATGCTGTTCCATTCAGCAGATTTGCTAGAAGACTGAAGGGTTCTTCTTAATTCTATTGCAGGTTTAGATCAGTAAAATTTTATCAAGTATTTAGCAGTGCATAAGTGATTGTTTTCCAGCATCATATAATTAATTAATTGGTACTTCCAATGTCTCACATTTTAATATATTTTTTTAATTTTAGGAGCAATTTTGTCCTAATTTGCTGCAGCAACAATAACAAAAATCAGTGTCTCTCAAACAACATTTGTTTCTCACTACCCGTGTTGTCAGCTGCAGAGCTTAAGATCAGCTCTTCTATGTGTCTGCTTGCACTATTTCCCAAACGGAAGGAATAGCCCTTACCTGGAACAAGGAAAAGAGCATGAGGGAGAAAGGAAATGCCCCTTGTAGTTAAGGCTTTCCTTTGCCCAGTGCTGGTCAAGAGGTAAAGTGGGCCACCGTGGAGCACAATGGGAGGCTGAGGCAGGAGGATAGCAAGTACAAGGCCAGACTGGGGAACATAATAACTGAAGGAGACACTGTCTCAAAATTAAAAAAAGAAAAGGGGGGGCTGGGGATGTATCTTAGGGCCAAGACCCTTGGTTCAATCCCCAGTACTACAGAAAGAAAACAAACAAGCAAATAAGAAAGAATTTGTCATTAACTACCTCTGATGATTTCCTTCATAAACATTCACTCATCAAACCTTTCCATTTGGGTTTGCATTATCACACTCTATGAACTCATCTCTTACCAAATCTCCACATCTACAAACCTTTCCCAAGCACTCAGCCAGGTAATCTCCTTAGTGTTTGGGGAAGGGGGCACAAACAAGGGGCTTCCTCCAGGGCAGTGTACTACACTGTGGGCCAGGCACTCCCTCACTGCCTGTCACTCTCCCAGGCAGAGAAGCTGTGGACCAAGGGGTCTCTGTGGCATTGAGCTTAGGGTGGCCTGATGAGGGCACAAACTGTTCTTATCTTCATTGATGCAGATTCTAATTGGCTGACAGGACATTAACTAGAGACTGCTGCTGAACACAGCTAAATTTAATATCACTGTGAATTTATTGGGGGAAAAAAGGAGCTCCACGGTATCTTTACCAGGTAATTGAACAAGGAAAATTGCACCTACATTGCTTTAGTGTCCTTTTTAAAAACTGCTGTTTCTTTAACTTTTTTTCTTTAGAAAAACAGCCTTTCCCTGAAGATGCTAATTTATGAACTAACTGACACCAGTTTCTAAAGCTGTTCTGACTGTTGTCTCTAACGCTGGATTTCAGTGGTTGGATTTCTGTGCTCTGTGGTTATGCAGGCTCTGGGACACATAGCACTTGAAGTTTATGGTCAAATGAGCTCTAGGTGGCTCATCTGCGGGTACAACCTGAATAACACAGTGCAAGTTCACTTGCTTCAGCAGTAAACTGGGGTCTCTCAAGCCACGTGGTTATTTATACACTCTTGTAAATTTATGGCTCCATCAAAGTGAAGAACGAGTTTTTTAAATTGCCAAACAAAACTCTCTCTACCTCTAACATTTAATAGTAAATACATAATTTTTTATTATTCCATTTGAAAAACAGAATAAGCCATTGGTTACCCATTAGTTATCTAATTGAAACTATTTTGAAACAACATTTTTAAAAGTCATATATATTAAGACATTAAATATTGAAATTACTCTTTATGAGATAAACTAATAGCCAAGGAATTTAATGGCATAAACTCCAAGTCCAACTTTATTCATTTTCAAAATATGCAAGGTTGTCACATAAAACTAAGAGATAATCAAACCTCTTTTTGAGCTCTAAAACTTCATCGACTACAATATAACATCAAAAGATACTATTTACGTACTTCTCAGTAAAAGATGAATTGTTTTGCTTTCACTTACAGTCACACATACATAATTTCAATCTTTTTATTGTTTTTATTTAGCACTTTGCACAAGAAAATTAAAGACATTGCTGAGTTCTGAGAAGGATGCCAGCACAACCATCCCTATCCTCTTAGGTTCCCATCATTATGCTGTTGATTTTTACTACTGTTGCATTTTAGAATATGAATAGCACCACTATATCCCTAGTCTAAAGGCTACATTTGGCTGAAATAAGAATACTTTAGCATCATTTCAAGACCAATTGATTAATTTACCTTAAAAAGTAAAAATACAAAATTACAAAAACAAATAACAATAATACTAATTGCCGCAAAAAATGGAGAAAAAAAATAATGCAAGCATTTTGGTAAGAAGCTGGAATGGCAAGATAGACATCACCAAAAAACATAAATGTATTTAAATGCATGTTATAAAGTGCATTGTGATTAACAGATGAATTTTTAAATGTGTAGAAAGAAATGTAATGAATGTTTAGTATCAATGTGCACAGAATTATATATAAGGATTAGAAGGCACTATATGAAACTTTCGTGATTTCAGAGAATAATGCAGAGGCATCATATCACGAACCTCTAAGATAATAGGCCCTCACTGTCCAATTTAGTTGTATTGCACTGCAAAAATGCACTCAATTTTAGGTACCTCATTTCTAACAAAATATAAAAAGCCAGACAGATTTCTGAGAAGATCAACAATAATGTTCAGGGATCTGGAAAGGATATATTTAATAAGATAATGCTCACAGCAGTATTTTCCTCACATCTCCAGAATATGACTAGATGTGTGTTCATCATAGATTCTGTGCAAGCATGCAGCCTTTTTACATAACAAGGAAGTAAAGAACATTACTTTCACGGCCTTTTCAAACCAGAACGAATAAGGATCACCTAAGCAACATTCTCATTTGGAAATGAGGCTTTGGAGGTAAAGTTTTCTTTCCTTTTTTTTTTTTTTTTTTTTTTTTTTAATCACAGACCATGGAGCCTGTTAGTGTAAGAACCAACATTCAAACCCACACAAAGTATTTTTTTTCTAATTTCCCACATATTTCTAAGATTTCTAGCTATTGCCATTTTACTGAAATAAAAATATGACCTTATTATTCCAAATGCATTATGGACTAAATTTCTTACCATTAGTACACATGGGCCTTAGTGTAAAATGAACTCATTTCATCCCTGGATATATAACCTGGATGTCTAAACATGGGTTAATTATTTAAGCTTCAATGTACCTTTCCAAGAAATGGAATTGTTTTCCTAGGGTTGTCTTGAGTATTATGTGAAAGTATAGAAGAAAAATGCTTAACATAGAACCTGGCGCATGGTACAGATTTCATCAGTGTTGACTTTAATTATGAATTGTGGAGAGGCACATGCATTTGTCAGGAATATTGCTGGTATCTTTGAGAAATTCTCAAGTGAATAAATATGAAGGCAAACACAACTTGGCAAATCATAGCAAAGTCACACATTCCATGGACAAAACCAAAAATATTTAATCAACACATTTCCTTCAAATGAGTGATAGCAACACTAGTAACTGATTTCTTTGCAATAATCCTAGAAGCCAAACAAACTCGGGGATGACATTTGTAAGTTTAAAGGAAAATTACTCATAGCCAGAATTATATATCTCCACGAATGTTCTCAAAAATAAATTTAAATTATTCAATGACAAGCAAAAACTAAAATACCAACTATTGACAAATAAAAATGAGGTAAGGGCAGGTGGTGGAGAAAGGGAATGTTCTTCAGATAAATAGAAAGAAAGTAATGCCAGAAAACTAAAAGGTAATGCCCAAAACAATAGACCACAGTGGAATATTCAATGACATTAATTAATATAAATGAATATTGACTGTTTAAATTTATATTAATAATAACGCTTTGTGTGACTTGAAAAGTATTTAAAAATTGAAATGCATTGCAATATTTTTATAAAGAGTGAAAGACTTATAAATGAAATTGTTAATATTTCATGGACTGTGTGCCAGGAAAGAAATTATTATTCAAAGAAATGTTTTGTAGTATCCATAGTGATCACTGAAATTACAATAAACACATGCATAACCAGAAAGCTAATGGACAAGTAAAAAGAAAACAGAATAAAAACAGAAAAAACAGGTAGAAATCAATTAATTTTAAAATAAATTTTCAGTCAACTTGAGCAATAATTAGCACTGAAAGTGAACTGAATAGTTCCAGTAAAAAGCAAAAATTGTCAGACAATACACACACACAAAATATCATATCCATTCTCTTTGCAATAGACACTTTTTAACATAAGGAAATAGAAAATTAGTACATAAAAGTATGTAAAAATATATAAAATACAAATGGTAAAGAAAAAAGCACTAGTTTGTTTATATTTATGCCAGAAAATTAGAATTCCAGGCAAGATATCATATTATTAGCATAGAAGTCTATTTTTTAACTATATAAAGATTCATTCATCATAAATTATAATTATCTAAATTTGTATATCAGTAAAATATGATTTTGAAGTAATTAAACATTGTCATATCATAAAAATAAATAGATAAAACTATACTCATTAAAATATGGAACAACAAGGGAAAATCATCAGTAAAAAAATAGAAACTAATAGCCAGTTCTAGTGGCATAAACCTATAATCTCAGCACTCAGGGGGCTGAGGCAAGATGACTGTAAATTCAAGTTCTACCTGGACAACTTAGAGACATAGTGAGATCTATATCAAAATAGAAATTGGAAAAAAAAAAAAAAAAAAGGCTAAGGAAGTAGCTCAGAACAAAGGCCCTGATTTTAATCCCCAGTATGACAAAAAAAAAAAAAGAAAAGAAAGGATTTAGAAACTAAGAGTATGATTCATATGATTCACAAATTTGGTTAAATTAAGCTTCATATAATAAACATTAAACTGCCATCCATTATAAGTATAGATGAATCATTGTGTTGCTTGAATACTTGAGTCATAGAATATTTCAAATGAAGGGAAATAAGTGTTTTCTACCTGCAAAAGCCTTAAGCTAGAAACCTGTAATTAAACAGAAAAAAACTGAGAATGCTTGAAAATAAGGCAATATTCTTGTAAACAGTTGAAACAGTCAAAGGCAAATCACAAAGTGTAAACTTTCTACACTAAGTGATAATGAAAATACATTATAAGAAAGCACGTGTTGGGGCCGGTGAGATGGCTCAGCGGCATAAGTGCCTGCCTTGCAAGCGCAAGGGCCCGAGTTCGACTCCCGGATCCCACATACGAAAAAGGGGCCGGTGATATCGCTCAGCGGCACGGGTGCCTGTTGGCGCGCAAGGTCCTGAGGTCGACCCCCCGGTACCCACAAAAAAAAAAAAAGAGAAAGAAAGCACGTGTTATGAAGTGTTTTCAAGGAAATTTAGCTATACATATACATCTTAGAAAACTTGAAAGTCAGATATCTAAGTATCTTAGCAAACCAAAAACAAATAATAAAAGCAAACAAACAAAAGGTACATTAAAAAGAAAATAGAAAAACCAACAGAGTTCAAAAGCTAGTTCTTTGGAAAGATAAACTAAAAAGAATATTAGGAAGAGTGGTTAAGGAAAACAATTACTGTATAAATGAAAAAACATCACTTGATATCATATAGGTAGTATAAAAATATTAAAGAAATATTAACAATAACTTTAAAATTAATTTGAATTTAAGGCTTAATGAACAAATATTTTGAAATTCACAGCTTCATAAACTGGTACAATAATAAATTGAAAATTTAAATTATTTTATATCAATTAAAATTAAATGTATATCAAAACCCAGCAAGAAGAAAATTCCTGGTTCAATAAATTCTCCTGTAAATTATTTAAACATTGCAGAAAAATATTTAGCCATCTTAAATATTTTCAAATTTAGAAAAAAATGGTAAAAATCCACATTCTATTTTATAAGATCATTATAAGTGTAAATTTAATAACAAAGTCTGACAAAAATACAAAAAAGGAAAACACAAGGAATGCCCATATAGAAAAAAGAAAGTATTTGAAATGTCTACATGACATACATAAAAACCTATTCCATAGTGATTGGAAATGGAAATATAAAAGTTAAAACAATGAAATGGGGAAATATTCTGGAATAATTAGATTTCTTAACCAAGACTTCTGTATGTTACAGACTTCTGTATGTAAAGATGTCACTAAAAAAAATGAAAAGCCTAAAGTTTGGTGGAAGACAATTATAATAGCAATTATCAGTGAAAGACTCAAAGCCAGAATATAAAAAGAATTTCACATAACTATGGAAAAATGTAAGACAACTCAGTAAAATAGTGGAGACAAGGTTAAAAAGAAAAGATTGTTTAATTTGTCAACCTGCATATGAAATGATGTGCAAACCTATTAGAAGGGTAATGTAAATTAAGTCCAACATACTACAAATACACGTTCAGCAGAATGGGTAAAGTAAAATTTCATTACCTAGAAATGTTGAGGATGTAGGCAATTAGCATCTCAATGCCCTCTGTAGGACTATCAATTGGTTTACTCCTTTCTAAAACATGTCTAGTAGCATCTGCTAAAATGGAATTTATTATATATAAACATCCCCTGTGATTGTGAAATTTTCGTATTTTCATAAAGGGCCACATACAATCATGCTCAGGAGGCATCCTTATTATCTAATAATGAATTTATAGACAAAATATTGAGAGAAAAAACTGATACAAACATAAGTGCAAACAATGCCATTCCTATTTTTGTTTGTTTGTTTTAAATTGTAAAGCAGGGATAATTCCTGAAAAGGATTCCTGGTCATAGTTACTTTTAAGGAAGAATATCATGGGATATTCTGGGTGCTGGCACTGTTCTAATTTTGAAAAGACTTTTGTTTCCACAATTGTGTTCACATTTAGTGATGTATAGAGCATTATACTTTATAATATATTCATTTTGTTTTACATGAGTTATATTTTAACAGAAAGTATAAAATACGTAAATACAAGTACAGTATGTTATCCTCTTGAATGTGCTCTAGATCCTGGCTTTTAAAAAAATTGTCATTTGGGGGTTCTTTTTTATCTTTTGATATCCCATTTCTTACTGGTTAGTTTGTACTTTAGAGTCAATCTCTGCCCACTTTTTGGCAAGCACTTAAATACTTGCTCAAATGCTATCGCCAAAGAATATCGCTATGGTATTCCCCAGAAAATACTTTTTTTTCCATTTGTTCTGAAGAACACATCTCCCATTTCATCTGCTAAAAAGCTTTTTTAAAATGCTTTCTCAAGAAACTGATGACTAACATCATTATTTTGATGTGAAAACAACTAACATCTGTGGCTTACGAAAAAAATAATAAAACATGCAGTTGAAAGAATTTGTTCCATTTCCGATACAAGTTCTAATACCTCAGCATTAGTACTTAGAAATAATCTGTTCTAATTATTTTTCCTGCTTTTGGCAAACAGAGAGAGAGAGAAAAAAAAACATTAATTCTTGTTTTTCACAGTTCACTTTTGCTTATAACGACAAGCGGACTTCAAAATTTGGATAGTAGTTTATTTGAAAATATCTACCACATTATTAAATTTTTTTTAGGACTCATGAAGTATTTTTTTCAAATAAAATGTTGTATCCTTGAATCTTCTTGGCATGTACAAATGAAAGAGCAAAATCATTTCTCTATATCTTTTAAAGAAATCTGCAGGAAAGGAAAATCCTTAACTTTGAATAGAAGGTAAAGAGACTAAAAGGATCATCTATTTGATTTTCTTTTAAAATCTACACATCAATTCACAACAACTTTAACCCTTCCTATTAAAAAGAATTTTCACTTCTCTTTAAATACTCTTAATCCTTCTGAAAAATTAGTTATTAGAAATGTCTTTGTTGCATCGAGCCCTAAATTTTTGCTTTTTCAGTGCTAGAAGATAAGTTCAAAATGAGATAATTTATCCTTCTTCCTCCTTCTCTACTTTCCGCCTTTTTTTCTTTTTCTCCTCCTCCTTTTCCTTCTTTTTTTTCTCCTCTTCCCAATATACCAGAAATATTTTAAACATTCCTTGGCCAATAGATGGGGAAAAATAAATATTTGTGAATAAATTAAGCTATATTCCATATAATAAATCTTGAAATATTTAAGATCAACACTTATGCGTCCCTTTTCATTGTGTATATTTAATTGAAAATCTTAGAATTTTCAACCTTTTCTCATAGTTTTCATACTTAGCACATTGGAATCATTGTCAACATTAATTTTATGTGTCAATCTATGGTGGTTTTCGAAAAGACTAACATTTAAATAAGTGAAATTTGAGTACACATAGTAGGATAGCTCTCACCCAATCAATGGAAGGCCAGAATTAAACAAAAAGCCTGGCCTTCCAGAACAAGTGGAAACTGCTTCAGACTTCTGTGCAATCAGCATTCCTACCTCCATCCTGCTAGTACATACAGCAGATTTGGAATTACTAGCCTGCATAATTTGCACACACACACACACACACACACAAAACACATGCATGCACACACACTCTCACATGTCCTTATTAGTTCTTTTTCTCATCTCTGGAAAGCTCTACTTAATACTGTCACTTTTCATAGAAAAAAAAAAAAAAAAAACTCCAGGTTATCCAAGTATATTTTTAACATAATGCCATTCTCAAAGGCAAATAAAAGATTTCTTACTTTCTCAATTCAATCATGATTTCCTTACATTGTCTTCTCATAACTGTAATCTCCATTTTTAAAACTATTTTGTCATTACAGGCAATAAAAAAAGCAATATGACTAAAATATCTTTTTTTTACTCCTGTTGAACTTTCAAATAACTAAAAGACTACAATCTCGAAGGAAACTCCTTTAAATCTTGCCCAATCCCACCATATTCTGCCACTGCCATTAATAACATGAAATCGTCATTTTAAAATTTCAGCTTAGTATTTTCAAATTTATGGCAATTATATGTTTTTTTAAACAATATATGGTTATTTTGTTCAACAAATTATCTTCTATAGTATACTTGAACATACTCTTATAATATCTTAGGAGTTGAGGGCAATATTTATAACTACAGATGATTTATATTAGGGAATCTTATGAATTAATTACATCCAATTCATTATATTACATAGACAAGCATTGTATTTTAGTTTGATTAAAAAAATCCATCATGGCGTAAGTTCTATAAGTATTTTGTATGAGCAGTTAGTTCACTAAATACACTTGAAATCTGAGTGACAATTTGTTGCCAAGAATTATACTTATTAAGAGTTAAAAGATAATTGCTTAAATTTTACCCAAATTATTGATAGCTAATAATAATACATCTATCAAACAGACTGGGAGAAATTTATTTGTGCTCTTAAATGTATTCAGATAAGCCACAACTTTGCTTTCTGGGAGGGAGGTAAGAAGGAAAGCTAGATTAACTGAGATCAACATCATTCTTCCTGAATAAGCTCCTCCAATGTGTAAAATGAAAATTACTAAGAAGCTTTTTCTGGCCTATTAAATAGAGATGCTTCATCAAATTTATGGGCCTAAAATGTCATGTCTTTTGACTGAGCAGAGATAATTCTAATAAGATAGAATAGGATTGCAGAGAATAATGAGAAGCCTCTCATTTGGGATCCTGCAGAGAAAGCTGAGAAGAAATGACATGCCAGACGATACATACATGAGGCTAATTTATGAGGAATATCTTTAAGGGAATAAAACCTGGAAGAACTAATGTATACAGAAATATTTTAATATTTTAACAGGCTCCTGGCATTTAGGTTATTTCAAAACTGAAATTTTAGGTCTTTTTTGTCAAAGAAATTGACGAATACATGAATAACTATGTTTTTGTTAGCCAGTTCAAAGAATATGTAAGTTTAGTCTTAGTAAGTTTGTACACAGTGAAAGTTTCCTCATAAAAGAATACTAATCTGTTTTACTAACAAATCAATGTTGGATTCTTTATTGGTCCCTCTTAGATACCAGGAACACAAAAAATATAAACAATAGGCTATGCAGTCAGAGTTGTCAGACTAGATGGGGAGAAATGTTAAAAAGAAAAAAATTACTTTTGACAATACCATAAGATAGGAAAGATAAGAATGTAGTAAGTATAATGGAGAATAAGAGAAAGGAAAACTAGTTGTTAATGGAATAGCATTTTTTTCAGGTGAAGAGAAGTAACGCCAATAAAGCAAAAATCACATGTAAGAATGTGAATATGAAAATGTATATTTATAGGGAATTGGAAGCACTTCGGTACAGAGTGTAAATGTTTTACACAGGAAAATGTGATGAGAATTTTGAGATAGAGTTAGAAATAACATAAAAGATCTTTGTAAGTACAACAGAGCACAAATTTAATCCTGTTTATGAAAAGAGAAGCCTTTGAAGAAACTCAAGAAGTGTAACCTGTGCCAACTTTTACATTACTATGATTACACGGGCTACAATGCAGAACATAATCTGGATGACAATAGGAACAGGGTGGTGAAGAGCCGTTCAGAAAGCCAAACAAGAAATAACAGGCTTAGAATAAAAAAGCTGGCAAGGGGAATGGAGAGAAATATGATGACTGTTTACATTAAAGTGTTAGAACAAACAGTCTAAGCACTCATTTAGATGTTAATTGTGGGAGGGAGGGAAACAAAAATCCATGGATATCCCAAAGTTGACAGGGTTAGCCACCAGGTGGAGGTATAGTGGTAATGTTGACCAAGAAAGAGAAACCACGAAGAGAAACATATCGGAAGGGAAATAATAAGTTTACTTTGGACATGTTGAATTTGTGATATAAGTGGTGATGTTCACGGGAGTGTAGCTGTAATTTCTGGAATTCAAGAAAATTGGTCTACATTGGAGCTCATAAATACAACTCCCCCATGCACTGCTAAATGTTAATATTTTTTTAAGTTAAATGTTTTCCCAGAGGGAACGAGTAGAAATAAAAGAGCTTTGGAACAGAGCAGAACACTACAATTTAAGGGATATGAAGTAGAAGAGAAAATTTACAAAGGATACAAGGGAAATTATGAGATGCAAACACAATAGTGTCACAGAATCCAGGGAAAAATTAAGTATAGGCAAAAAAATAATAAAATCATATAACATCTCTATCAATAAATACATACTAAAATACCACCACTGAGTTTATTCTGTATTTGCTGCAAACAGAGGACTAGTTTTACTGCTGTGGACATAATGGAAACCAGATTGCAGTGAGGGGGGCGATTAGTAAAAATTTGGAAATTACACAAATAAATTACACTTTTCAAAAATGTGGCAAGAAAAGAAACACACTGACTGATGGGGAATATAAGAGTCAGAGTGTGCTGAGTTATGCTGCAATGACAACCAACCACAATGTCACACTGCTTAAAACATCTTTGTTGTTATACTTAGGCTTAATTTCCATTTCAGAACAGAAGAGGGTTCTGGCCCACATGTTCCTCACTTATCATCCAAACTGATGGAAACTTTCAATCTTGGAATTGCTATGGCAAGAAAGGAAAAGATATAAAATGCAATAAATATTAAACACGTCCACTTAATTTGACATGCACCAGTTCTCATGTTTCAGGACAAAAGCAAGTCAAATATTTGTCCCTGTGTTCCAGGGGGACAGAAGTTGAATTTACACTCTTCCAAAAATGAAATATTTAAAAAAATAATGAAAAATATTGTGGTCTGTTATGGTTACCAAATATCTTATTCTCTATCCCTTCTTACCATAGTGCTTATTGATTTCAGTCATATTTGTGTTCCATTCAGCAATGACATCAAACTGAAAGTGCCGCTTCTCTAGGTGAAAAAAAATTCCCTTAAACTAATAAATGATAGTGTTTAAGTCAGAGATGGCTGTCGATCTCTTGGAGATCTATTAATTTATAAAAACATGATATCTGACCCACAAAACCTTTCCTTATAAATAGTGGGAGAATAGGACATGGAAAACTACAATGAGATACAATAAGCAAAAGAGCCATTTGGAAAGTGAAGGAATTTTACACACTTGAGGAACCATTTTTCTCTTTGGCATTCTTTTCTGTGGGCACAATTGAATTGTGTATCAGAGAATATGCTGTCCTTGCATCATGGAAATTGCTATCAGATTATTTTCTATCCATACATAGTGGGGGCCAAGAACCATTGCAAATGTCAATGGTGGCCAGGCATGGTGGTGCACACCTGTAATCCCAGCACTGTGGAAGCTGAGGTAGGAGGATCACCATGAGTTCAAGGGCAGCCTGGGCTATATAGTGAGTTCAAGGTCAGTCTGAACTACATGGCGAGACCCTGTCTCAAAAAAAAGTGAGAGAGAGAAAAGAAAAGAAAGTGTCAATGGCAAATCTTTTATGGACCACATGGATTGTTCTTTAAACAGTAAATTTTTGTTATTCTTATCAATTTGATTCTAGTTAGTTTCATTTTCTTTTGTCAATTGTTACACATACATTTCCTTTTAACATATATATCTCACATATGCTCTTTTTCCTTATTCTTCTTTTGGTATCTTCAGTGAATTTTAGATACCTTGAACTTATCAGGATTGGTAGGCACACAGGCTTAGTCTCTGTTTCCTGAGGCATTTCACTCATTTGAAAATATTTACTGAATGGCTTAATCTTAATTAAACTATTTTTAAACCTAAGTATATTATTCAGTCAACGGTTTAAAATGTAACTTCCATGGTCATTTTCTTAATTTGATTTTTATTCTCAAGCAATTTAATTGGTATCAAATGGTTCCTTTTTTTTTTTAACTCCAAGGCTTTGTTGTAATTTACATTTTATTTTTTCTTCTAATGTTTCCTTAATACTTTCTTCTTTTGTTTAGAGTACAAAAATATATTTTTAATATTACACAGCACTAGTTTCTGGAAATGGCTTATTGCCTTTTATTTGTTCTTGGAAACTAGGCAATTTATTTTGAGATCCTTCTTTTCTTGTAATATCTGGTTAAATGCACTGAAGAATAACAATATACTACATTTTCTTTTTTTTAGTTTTTCTTTTAACTCTAACATCTATTAGCCTCATGGTCTGTCTTCCAAGTTATAACCAACAATATTTTACAAAACATTTTGCCACTATATTATGTAAGTCATTATCATTTCGTGATTAAGTAGCAGCTTCCTCTTTGCTGACCATATGAACAATGAGGCAGTATATTGCACATTAAGACTTTATTATGTTAGTGCCCAAGTTCTAGAAATCCACTTTTTATATTAAGTAGGATCAAAAGTTTGTACTTTGGGCAAAAAGCAGCCCCCAAATTTCAGAGCTTACAAATAAAGATTTCCAACTCACATATTAATTTTATCTCATCAGTAAGAAAGTTTATTACTCATTATTATAACTAAGGAAGTAAACTATCAAATATCTGTTTTCTGGACTACCACTGCATGGTAGAAGTATAAAAACTGGAGAATTTTCCACAGGTCCATGAAGTCTTTCGTTCAAAAGTCAGATATGTCATATTTTATTGTTAATCTTACTACAGACCTTGAAAGGAAAGAATCTTAATATTGGTGAAATTTCCCTACTGGCTACCAAATGAAAGATCTGAAGAGGTTAAAGGAACTAAATATAACTTTTATTTTTAAAACAGAAGTGTTACAAACCTTACTCTTCAATGAACTAAGTAAAATTGGTAGTGTATCTATCTTAACCATCTTATATATATATACAATTTTTTTTCCCTTTCCCTTCTCTTTTCCCTATTCCAGTCTCTCTTTCCTTTTGACCAGTTTCTTTTTGATTCATCATGTCTATTGTACATTTTGGGTTTGTGCCAATAATGTTTGGACAATTGAATGCTAATGTCTGGTATCCTGAATAACTAACTTAAAGATAGTAATACGTAATGTATTAACCATTGTTACCCTTCTATTATGTTGCTTTGAAAATTTGTTCTTCTTTTGATTTGTTTTGTTTTTTCTTCTCTTTAAAATAAAAAAAATAAATAAAACAGAAGTGTTTAAATACATTTATTTGCGCAGGAAAACTATCCAAATGAGCAAGGAATAAACAGGAATGAGCAGTAATAATCTGTTGGATCGCTGTGGCTCAGGAGGTAAAGATAGGACCTAGGAACAGGTGAAGTCATATCCTTGAAATATAAGTGGACATTTCTCTCTCCTTTGGCAATTACAGAAAGTCTTACTGATGTGTACTGGGATAAATTGGAATGTGAATAAAATCATACGGGAGAACCAGGACTTTGTTATGGAACTGAAAATAAATGCATAGACAATATATTCAAAGTGTCCTCTGCAATCTAGATTACTCAAAAATGGGCTATCCAAGAAAATTTTTCTCAAAATAATTCATATTTCTTAATACCAAAATAAATTCATAGTATAGCTAAAAGTGAGAACATTAAAAGTACATATAGGGCCGGTGAGATGGCTCAGCGTCTTAAGTGCCTCCCGGCAAGCGTGAGGGCCCGAGTTCGACTCCTGGAATCCACATATGAAAAAGGGGCCGGTGATATCGCTCAGCAGCACGGGCGCCTGCTGGTGCGCGAGGTCCTGAGGTCGACCCCCCGGTACTCACAAAAAAAAAAAAGTACATATAAACTTAGGCCAAATAGGTTTCTTTTCAGCAGATATCCTTTTCATAATACATATCTAAATTTTCCATCCATAAGACAGATAAAACTGCAGTAATTCTTGCTATTACAGTAAACAATTAAGAAAAGAAAATAGGATGGCAAACCAGAGAGATAACAAAGTTACGTGTGAGCAAAAGAATTAAGTGATTCCTTTCCACTATCATGAGGACGATGCTTGTGAAAAACTGTATAAATCCACACAGAAAGCAACAAAAAATAGCATCCTGTTTTTATTCTTTCTGTTAGATGCTGAATATATTTATATTTCCTTAATAAATTCATCTTAGGTTTTTTAGTAAAGAAAGTAATCAACTATGATCACTTTAAACTATAATATCACATAAATTTCATACGATTTGCAAAATTAAAGTGATAATAATAAAAAACAAACTTAGAACTCAATTCTTTTTTTTTTTTTTTTTTTTTTTTTGTGGGTACAGGGGGTAGAACTCAGGACCTCGCCCGCCAGCAGGCGTCCATGCTGCTGAGCGATATCACTGGCCCTTTTTTCATACGTGGGTACCAGGAGTCGAACTCAGGACCTCACACTTGCCAGGCAGGCACTTTTGCCGCTGAGCTATCTCACCTGCCCTAGAACTCAATTCTTAAAGCATTTTTATTCAACATTTATAATGTCACTTTTTTTTTTTAATATGGGTACCGGGAGTCAAACTCAGGACCTCGAGCTTGCCAGCAAGCACTTGTGCCGCTGAGAGATATCACCGGCCTTTTTTTTCCTTTCTGTGGGTACTGGGAGTCGAACTCAGGGCCTCGCGCTTGCCAGGCAGGTGCTTATGCCTCTGAGCTATCTCACTGGCCCACAATGTCACTTTTTTTTTTTGTGGGTACGGGGGGGTCTACCTCAGGACCTCGCGCGCCAGCAGGCACCCATGCCGCTGAGCGATATCACCGGCCCCTTTTTCGTATGTGGGTTCCGGGAGTCGAACTCGGGCCCTCGCGCTTGCAAGGCAGGGCTTATGCCGCTGAGCCATCTCACCGGCCCCACAATGTCACTTTTTGACAAGTCTTTTTAATTGCCAAATACAAGAGTTTGGTAAGATACTGGCATTTCAGGAACATTTATACTAAAGAAGGGAGGATAATACATACACAGGTACTTTATCACCTGCACCTGGAGTTTGGAATATAGACCCATAATTCCATGTCTTATATACATATTCTTACATGTCTACAGCAGCGCAAGTCAATATATCTTCCTCAGTATCCCACTCATGTTCCGTTTTTCTTCCAGATAAGTATCCAAACATATTCAAGGATTACTTAATCCAAGTAGCCCATTCCTGATTTTAATGAAATCAGAAATGGAAGAAGCTTGAACAATCCACTCTAGGAAGGAAAAACGAAGGATCTGCTCGGTTCACTACTTGGCTTCTGCACCTGTGTATGCCATTCTGTTATCCAGACATGGCTTTCAAGTTATAACCAAATGATTATTATTAGTTGGAATGATGAGATGAGTGTTGGGATAGCAATACATTTTTAATATAATGGAGACAGCAACGATCTTCAATCCCAGCGTTATTCTCAGCTATTGTCACTGTTAATACTTCCATTAGTTACAACTGTTTAATCCCTGGTAAAATGGTACACTTATTGTTGCTGAGATTTATCTTGCTCCTTCTTTCAAAGGCACTGTTTATGTGCTCTTTGACTCACATATTCAGAAATTATCCAGAAGCAAACATTCATTTATGCCCCCGCAATTTAAACTATCTCAATCTGTCATGTTGGTTCTAATCTCACTGATAATCACACAGAAGTAGGTCTTCAGTTTTTTTAAGTTGCTGCTCTGAAATTTCATGGTTCCCATTCAAAATTTCGTATTTCTTTCTGAGGGCAAACTTGATTGTGTGTATTACTAGGAATGGAGTTCTTCATTAGATCACCAAAATAAATAAATAAATAAATCTGTTATTCTGTTCTTTCAGACATAAATGACCAGAAGGATTCACTCATATCCTTCCCAAAACAAAAGTATCTGGTGAGGTTATTTATTACAGCTACCTCCTAGGCAATTCTGAAATGGAAATTTAACCTATAAAATAAATAATTTGGATAATAGACAAATAAACAAATGTTAAAGATATATGGGTAAATGATATATGAATAATAAAAAAATCTGAATCCATTTGTTTCTGTTTGACTGCTGACTAAGTGTAGGTCACACAACTCTTTCTTACCTTCTATCCCATATCTGGGCAAACTAACAAGAAAGACTAGTGCTCTGCATCAGTGGTAGCTTCAGTCCATATGAGCTCATTCCCTCCTTCGGAATATTTCATCTCTGCTCCACCTGTGAACCCCAGTGAAAAATACCAAGCAAGTCTCCATTTTGTGCGCTGTCAAACCATTTTCAGACCTACTCATTAGATTCCCTGCTTTTCCCAGAAAGCCTTATTAGGTAAGTAATAAAATTAATCTTTTAGCACCCTACTGGTGACTGAGTGTACTGCCATCAGTATTAACAGCTCACATCAATTTTGGGGTGGGGTTGTCTCCTGCTCTGCAGAGAAGTCACCCTGACCGGTACTGTGAGCAGGATCTCTAGATGACAACTTCCACCAGAAGAAAAGATCTTTTTTCACTTTCTTTTGCTTGCTAGCTGGTTCTGCTGTGTGCAAACTTTATGTTTTGACGTGTGCCCCTTTAAGCTACATTTGCTGAGGTGAACTAAGTCACCCTTATATGTCTAACTGTCATAAGTTGGAGTTTGATAATTGGCACTCAGGGCCCTGAGGATAACCTGTCTGATTCTAGCTTGAAGGAATGAAACTTTCTCTGTGACCTATTGCTTGTGTGTCTCCACAAAGCATGGACCACTATTTCATACAGTATGCAGGGAAAGACATACTTTGTACAGGGTGTGAAGCCGTTATGTGGTACATTGTGAAACATAAATCATTAATGAGTGAATAAGCAAACAGCATAGAGGGAAAAAAAGCTGCATCATGTATTATGCTGAAGTCATTAGGATCCTACAAAATATCGTTGCTACCAATGCTTCCTATGCCTCTGCCATCCATAGAGTCCTGATGTTCAGGATTATGAGCAAAAGCATAACCCATATGCCATAGCCAAGAGGTTAATTCAACCATTCCTATGGGAGAGGGACTTAACCCTGATAATACTAATTTGAAGCTTTCTGAACAAAAAGCATATAAATAACAGCAAGATGGAGAGCAGTTTTCCCAAAATATACCCAGTAACCATGAAAAGAAGGAGAGAGGTGGAGGAGGGATGGAAAGAAAAGAATTCTAGATACAGAAGACTATGCACTGAGCTGTGCCTCACCAAACTTGATATACTAAGTCACATTTTTAAGACCTCTGGTTGTACAGGAACTATATTTATGTAAGCCTACTTTTTATGTTACTTGCAAATTGTCTCATTGTATAGGAAACTTTTACATTCAAAAGTTCTCTAGAGCCAGTTGTGGTGACGCATGTTTATAATCCTAGCACTCTGGGAATTTGAGACGGGAGGACTGCAAGTTCAAGCTGTGCCTGGACAACCTGGAGACTTTCAAAGTAAAAACTGAAAAAAAGCCCAGAGGTGAAGCTCAGTGCGAAGCTCCTGGGTTAAATTTGGAATTACAAAATGATAGATAGATAGATAGATAGATAGATAGATAGATAGATAATGATAGATGGATGATAGACGGATAGATAGATTAAAATAAAATAATAAAATGAAATCTTTCCAAATCTGTTCGAATTACAAGTGTTCCAGGCCATGCCTCCAAGAGGCGCTTTCACTGGAGCAGGTCTAACAACCACCTTTCATACCTCCCGGAGGTCCTGGAAAATCCATGACGGCCCCAAGAACTTCTGAGGTTTCTGATGCAGGACCCTGCCCTCCTCAGCTCCACATTCTTTGTCATCAGAGTAGAAATGGCTAAGCGCACACTATGTTCTCCTGCACTGCTCTCTCATGCAGGTCTGCCCTGGGCCCATATCCACAATGCTTCAGGCCATGGAAGCAACTCATAAGCCCAACTCAACCACCCGAGCCTCTTTGCTGAAGCCAAAACGGGGCCCTGCGGTATAGCTGACAGTATAGGAAAGTGATCTCGGTGCCTGACAAATGCCACAGTGCTGGAGAAGCTCACTCTTCTGGAAATGTTGGTTCTTGGGACGTACTTATGTTCAACAGAGTGACTAAGAAAGAGAGTCTGTGCATCTTGTATAGTCTCCTCCATCACATTTATGAGCTCCAGCTTAGTGGAACATTACTTGTTCACCCCTTATCTGGAATGCCCTGATTAATGACAGGTTACAAAGGTGAACACAACCGTGAACTCGAGTAGCCAGAAATCTTAGCACTGTGTGTCTTGGCCGAACATCCTCCCCATCTGCACGTTTACACGGGTTTATGGGCCAATGTGAATTGTTTGGCCATCTCATATAGTTCATGACAGCACCGACAATTACTTACACAAACCTGAGTCTTTGGGATAAATAATTTTGGGAATTCTGTCCTCATAAGTACCCAAAATGTAACACAAGATCACACATATGTTTATTCCTACTAAAACTATAATTCAAAGCTTCATCGTGAGACTATCACTGTTTTTGACCAAAGCAACCACTGTACCTCTCAGAATAAACAGTGCAGGACCTCTGGCCCAAGATATTCAAAAAGCTTAACCTGTCTTCCAGCTTCAGACTGCTGCCTTCATAAAGCACCGGAATGTTTTACTTAAGCATCTTTGAATTCAATTAAATGCAAAATGGCAAACCAGTCAGTAGCCAAATTTCAAAACCAAAGTGTTTCAAGGATTGACCCCAATTTTAACACGTTTTTATTGACAGCTTTTAAACCTCACCCCTCACTCTTCTGCCCTTCCTGTAGGAAAACTAATAAAGCCCTGTGATGCCCACTTTCGTTCTCAGTGTCAGGTTTTAATTGCACAAGCCCCTTCTGTTGGATGGGATCCCTCGCTCCACCCTGGCTCCCTGACAATAAAAACCTGAAGCTGACATCCTTCTTCTCTCAAGCTGATTTCAAATCTGCCTCCAAATTCCTTTATTCTCCCTAGAAACCTTCTTTCCACTACTAATAAATGTCCTCACACACTAGCTACATGTGCAACACCATCAGTTTTTATTTTTTAGTTTATATTCTTGTATTTACTCCAGTCAACATGAAAATCTATTTTGACTGCAGTTTCCATTTATACTATATTTTATTTTAAAAAGAAAAAAATAAAAATAACAATAAAGCAGAGTTTCAAAACAGGTTAGTAAGAGAGTTACAATAATTAATACATTGCATATTGTTGTCTTCGTGGTAGCTATTCAAAGTACAAGATGGCATATCCAAACAATATTAGCACAAACCTTTTTTTCAATGAACTAAGAGAAACTAGCTGTATAACTATCTTAACTATCTTGTGCATAAATATATTTCTTTCTTTTTCTGTTCCTTCCTTTCCCCTTTCCCCATCACAGTTTGTCTCTGCTTTTGAACAGTTCACCATCAGTTTTTAAATCTGAATTAAATTTGAATTATATTTTGAGTGGGGTTCTGTCATACCTTTGAAGGAGTCACAACCGATGTAAAGATCAGTATGAAGATAGGTGGACTGATAACAGACTAAAGTTGAAGCAAATTCTCAGCACTCTAAAGACAATGAGGCTATCTCAGCTTGAACTTCATAGGACTGGTTGTAGAATTTAGGAAATATGATGAACTGACCTACAGTCCACCACTGCCTGTAATGCTAATATGCCCATTCATCACTGAGAGAGCTTGTTAAAATATAGATTTGGATTCAGTAGAGCTCAGATGGGGACTGATTCTAGAGCAGGTTTTCGGGACTTGATTAAAGGTGCATGGTAGGTGTTTAATTCATTGCCTGACCAACATCACATTAAATTAGTAGGAAAGCAACCTCCCCTCAATATCTGGAAATTATAACTAAGGAAAAAAGAAAATAAAGGGAAGATGTAGCAATGGATTCTGTGCACAGAATAACTAATGTTCTTTCCATTTAGTAACTGAGTCTTTTTAGATGAGTAATGCTTTGGTAAACTGATTTATTTCTCCCGGAAACTCCATTTTCCTCACATGCTAGCAGTTACTATTTTAAAAACTCAAAGCCCATGCCCATTACTACTTCCTTTGAGAAAAACAGACCATAATATCCACACTGCCCATGGTGACAGAGATTGTCACTACTGTCATGCCAGACAGTCGAGCCAAGGAATAATGTGGGTGATTGTTTTCATGTCTGTCAGCTTTGGTCTATCTTTCTTGGTGATCTCTCCTTAAAATTTTCAGTTCCTATTTGCCTCAGTCTGTATTTCTTGTCAAATTCTTCAAAATCCCAGAGTCTATAGGATCTTTGTGAAAGTGATCACAGATGCACATGCAAGACACAAGATAGTACATGTGAAACCTATTTTTGTTTTCAGCCCTATATGAAACATCAACACAAACTATGTGATTTTGTTGACATTCACATACTTACTCTACTGTTAACTTAGTAAACTTGCAACAACTTGGTAAACACGTGCACACGTGGATATTTTTCAGTGTTTATTTTTATACAACTCATCACATTATTTTCTTGGATGTTCTCATTGCTGATGTTTTCATTATTCTCTCTTTAGGTTTCCCATTTTGATCCACAGTAGGAACAAGTTATCTATTCCTAGATCAGGATTTTGCTCTCTGCTGTGCACAGATTGGAAGTGTGGAATTTCTAATGCAGTTTCTTTGTGTTTACTTTTACTCTATGCCAAATGATGAGGCTTTATTATAGCAATTCCCTTGCCTGCTTTAAATCCTGTCATCCTGCACAGCTTGAATGCCTGTTGGACCACAAGATCGACCTTCACCGATTGTCACAAACTTGAAATTAGACGGTTTGTTTATTAAAGGCACTGGGTTGTTGCTAATCATCAAACCTATTTCTGGATACTTGTTTTATTTATTATATTGGGTTTCTCCATATGCCCACAATTTAATTGTAAGTTTCTGGGATTGCCCTTAATATACTGACAATATTAAGGAAATATTACTTTGATTTACTTCATTGACCTTCATTTTCTCACTAAAAGATATTTTTTTATCTTTGCTACTAGAGATTCCTGGCTCATAACTGAGCCTCACTTGGTGACATGGCTGTATGTGGAAATATGAGACTTCTTACTGTCATTTGGACTTCACTAAGTACCTATAATTCTGTCACTTCAAAAGTCCATATACGTCCCATGATGTTAGTTTTTATTGTAACCATTACACAAAATGCTGGCAATTCTTTCATAAAAGAGATGTTTTCTTGTTGTACTATTAACATAAGGGGGTGATGTCTCTTGGTTGATCATGTCAAAATATGGAAATTATGCACATGCCTATAGGCATTTTTTTGTTATTTTGTTTTATTGTAAATATTATTTCCAGGTCATTGGAACTCATGTTGTAAAATGAAAATACCTTAGTCTAGGATTTTGTCTTTTTTCCTTTCATACATGTATTCCTGACATTTAACTTATTTTTGCTCTATTTTGGAAGCTTATTTAATGTTAAAACCTATCAGTGAAGCCAATGAAATAAGTACACAGAGAGATACCTAGAGCATGGATATTGGTTACATAATGCAATTCACACTGATGCCATAAAATGACCTCATAGAGCTTTGCGTGATATGTATCTTCAGAGAAGGGCAATACCGTAGAAAAATATTTGTGAAGGAAAAATATCCTTTAAGCAATGCCCTTCTATTAGTTCTCTTCTCCAAATGAAAGAGAAGAAATCTTTACATTTTCAAGTTTGAAAAAGAATAAACTACATAAAACTGAGTTCCCCCTATGGCTCCACTGGTAGAAATGTAGGAAATACCTCTCATGGCTATAATTCCAAAATGAGGCTTCAGGCATAATGAAACTAATTAAAAGTTTTGGATACTTTCCATGAGGATCTAACAGTTAGAAATTTTAAATTCCAAGCCAAGTGTGTAAAATATCACTCACATTACTTGCACCAGGTTAACAGTCAATACGAAAGACTCTTGGGTGGAAGAACACTGCTTGCTTTCCTATCTTCTTCCCCTGCACTGAGTACTGCCAGGAAATCAAGGGGCAACTTTATTTTACCTACCCAAGCAATATGAAAACTCTTTTTCTTCCTGCAATAAGTTCTACTGAGCATGCTTTTCACAGGAAAACAGAAATCATAAGAATTCACAGTGGTTGGGTTCAGGTAGGTTCAGTATAAAACACAGCTAAAACAGTGAAGAGGTAAAGTCAATATATCTTGTCAATGCATGAATACTGACCTTTCACTCATGAACCCAACTGAGTAGAGAAAGATGGCCAAGAAATGTCAGTTTTCCAATAACTTGGAAAAATCATTACTTCTTCCATTATGTCCTAGGAAAATATAGATAAGACAAAGCAATAGAAAAAAAAGTTTCATTCTTTCTTTGCCAACGGAGAGACATCAGTGGGTAGAGAGAATGGTTCACGCGAACAGCATTCTTTTTTCTAAGTCTAGAAGTACAATTTCAAGTTCATCTGAACTTTCCTTTAAGCAGTTGCATTTGAAACTACATAATGCTCACAGTGCACAGCACATGTCTCAAGGTGGTGCAGAGAATAGAAAAGGAAACAGAAAAATACCTGTTGCACTACCATTTTTATCCTTTATAAGCAACTTGCACACTGTTTTTTAGTCTCACAGAATGCTGCTCTTTCAATAAGAAAAATCTAGAGGCCATGGTATTAGAAATTTTCCACAATCATTTAATTCAAAATATAAATAAATCAAGCCATATACCACTACTGAGTGTTTTCTTTTGTTCTATTTGCTTTTGTTATTTTTTCTGAACATCTGACAACTTCTAGGCAGTGACCATATAACTTTATTCTGTGAAATCCCTATAGTAATTGGTAGCAGCTCACAGTACATTAATTGCATTGATGTGAGACTGACACAAACCAGCTTTTCAATCCAAATAACATTAGCATTCAGGTGATTTCATTGCTGTTCATTCTTAGACCACACTTTCATACCAGCGAGACTTTAAAATTGAAATAAAGACACTGATATTTCACAAGAGGAGGAATATTATGATCTGGAGGAAGAAGGGAAAGTTAGGATTTTAAATCATAGATCAGATGATGGAAATGGCTAAATTCTAGTTTTGATTTGTCAGTACCTGTGAGAAGAGGGGAGTGCAGAGGGCAGATTTAAAATTGAGGTGAATAGAAAAGTGATGTGATTAGATAGGAAACAGTACATTTTTTAGGCAAAATAAGACTTAATTTACAGTTGACTAATTTTCAGTCTGGTCAGCCTCCATCATTTGATTTCCTGCATGAGTTATCTGATAATTTCATTCAGCAATTAAAAAATAGATTTTTTAATGTAAACCAATATTGAGTTTTAGCAAGTGTATATGATCCAGGAAAAAAAAAAGTGATAGCAAAGAGATACTCTAGAAAAATAAACACATAGTAACAATGAACCATGAAATCAAAGCTACACGAGAAAACAAATAGACAAGTTAACTACAGAATTCTTTTTTTTTGTTTTGTTTTGTTTTTTGTGGGTAGCAGGGGTCGACCTCAGGACCTCATGTGCCAGCAGGCGCCCATGCCGCTGAGCGATATCACAGATCCTTTTATCGTATGTGGGTTCCGGGAGTCAAACTCGGGCCCTCGCACTTGCCAGGCAGGTGCTTATGCCGCTGAGCCATCTCACCTGCCCAACTACAGAATAATTGTAGGAGTTTGTCTTGGTTACTTTCCTCTTGTTACTGAGACAAAATACCTGATGCCCAAAATTAAGGAAGGAAAGGCTTATTTAGCTCACAGTTTGTGGAGGTTTCAGTCCATAATCAGCTGGCTCCAGGGCAGGTCGGCACATGGCAGAAGAGCAACAGTTCATGGCAGCGGAAGATAGCAAAAGTAACAAGAGCAAAAAGAGAGGAGTGTGAGAGAAGACTCTTTCTGTCCCTTGTATTATACTTAGGCTACCTACCCTAAGGTGGGTGTAGCACTCACACCCATAATCCCAGCACTAGACAATGAATCAATCACAAACTCTAGATTCAGCTGCCTCCGAAAAGCAACTCCCCATTACTTCATGAGGCTTTCACAAACCATAACAGAGTGGAACTATTGTAGCATTTCAAAAATAAAATTAAAAAATTAAGGCAAACACTATGTACTTTGTTTAGACCTTTATTGTTTGAGGCATACTGCCAAGTATTTAGAACATTCTATTTAAAAATGTTCTAATTCAACTAATCATTAAGAAAATGAATTTAAGTAAAAAAACTTAATTAGTGTAAGTCTTGAAAAACATCTATATTCTTATTATAGATAAACAGTAGATGAGCACTAATTACTACAACTTCTATTTCTACTAATACTATTACTACTACTAATGAAAATATCTAATTCATAATAACATTCTAATATACTCTTTTAGACAGTCTTCTTCACAAAAACAGAATTAGCAGATTATTTAGAGATATTCAGAAAGAGATCAGTTATGAAGGATTAGACCACAAGATTATGAAGGCTGACAGTGCCACAAACTGCTATCCACAAACATGAAACTCAGGAAATCTGGTAGTTCAGATCAAGTCCAAGGCCAACATTTTGAGGAGAAAAAGAATCAATATGGAATCCCTGTCTGACTCTGAAGTTCTGACAACAAGTAGCAAATGCTCAGGAGAAGAGAAGATGCCATTCCTAGCTGAAGCAAAGAAAACAAATGTATTCTTCCTCAGTGGTTTTGTTCAGGTTAGGCAGTCAGTGGATTGGATGGTGTACTCCCACACTGATGAGGATGATAAATTTTCCATGGAGTACAAACTAAACTGCTAATCTTTTCTCAGCAAGAGACATCGGAAACATGCTCACAGACACAACCAGAATGTTTTCCCAGCTACCTGGGCATCCTCATTCAGGTTATCCATCCAAGTCAGCTCCATATATAGAATTAATCGCTATATACAGTAATAGCTAATAGTTTATAAGTCTTGTAAGTATTTTGGGAAATACTTTCAAAACATCATCTTATTTAACCTTATACATTCCTGAATAAACAAATATTTATCAAATGCCTAATCTACAGCAGATTTAGTTATTAGCACTAGTGTTACTACCACACTTTATTTTCATATGAAAACAGAAACCCAGAGAAATTTGTTTTGATTCAAGTTACACAACTGTGTGGTTTGCATCACGCCATGCTGCAGGTGTTTTTAGCCCACAGTTGTTCCCTGGGCTATTAATCAGCAACCCATAACTCAAGTATTTCCTTTATTTATGCATTTTATGGCCTCTATTCTTTCAACAGAAAGAAAGGTATTTGAGTATTTCTATGTATATTTTTTGGTTTTATGTCATGTGCAAATCTAATAACAGTAAAGATATGTAAGTGAAATAATAAGGCAGTTGTTTTACTTGATGATAACAGTTTAATGACATTTAACTTTCTATGCAGCAAGAATTTACAGGCCTACTTTTCCTACCTACTTTCCCCACTTCAAAGTTCTCCATTATAGACTCTATGGCAAGAGAATAGAGTCAAAGAGAAATCAATTACTTTGGATTGCAGAATACTAAGGGAGTAAAAGTTTGGTCAGAAAGTGATCCAAAAGTATTTGAGCAAATTCTAGTATTCTGCTATAATGATATATGTACAAAGATTTTGTGGTCTTATTACTTATGATAGAAAAAAGTGACTGGGATATCAACTAATAAAGGAATATTTGAATTAATAACTTTATTGATTTTCTATTGAAAATAGAAAAAATATTGGATTTTAAAATATTCGGGGCCAGTGAGATGGCTCAGCGACATAAGCGCCTACCTGGCAAGCGCGAGGTCCTGAGTTCGACTCCCGGCACCCACAAAAAAAAAATATATAGATATATATATTTCAGTAGATTTCTATAATTGATATGGAATGATGCCTATGATAGACAAAAATATTATGTAAAGTATGACATGAAATACTACATATAGTATGATCAAATATGTGTAAGTTCAAAAGTGTTTGGTGAGAGAGTGAAGTCAAGCAGACATTCCATTAGTCAATCATTGAAGATTATTTTATGATTGACAATAGTGTGTAAAATTCTACATCGTTTTCAAGTAACAATCTAGACTAAAACACAAAAACGGGCAAATAAAAACATATACACAAAAAAACTTCCCAAAATTCTCATTTGAAAGATATTATAAATTTTAATTTGAATATGTCTTCATTGTTTATATATTACTTATATTAATCACAGGTCCATACGTATGCAAGTCCATCACACTGACTAATCTTACTCACCATAAAGCTCTGTGCCTAAATTAAATCAACAGCGGAGACAATGGAGGTGACTTATGACAAGGAATAAAAGGTTAAGCTTTTTAACCCATTCTTATAACATGAGTTCTAGAACATGGGTTGTAAGTCACATATTAGAGAAATTATTCTAATATCATTTTGAGCAAAAATGTGTTTTTGGGTAATTTAACTTTAACTTGTCTCAGAAATTTGGGTTTTTGAATTTTGTTTTTATTTAATGGAACTCAAATGATACACACTTTGCAGTAGAAGGATTTAAACAGAAAGCCTTATTCAAATATCTGCCCTGTATTTCTTTTTATTTTTAAAATATTGGAAGATAAGGAAACATTTTGCTGAAAATCAAGACAAAACTTCTTAGTAAAGTTCAATTAATAAGTCATGCTTTTTGATATAACTTTGATCTAGTACACTTCATTGGTATGACACCAATCACAGATGTCAAAGGTATCATTTGTATAATTTTTTTGAGAAAAAAGATATTGAAGTTACTGTGATCAAATGGCAAATTGATTTTTCAAATTGATAGGGGAGGAAAGTATGTTTCCCAGGAAAATGGAATTATTTCAGAAAGTAGCTTTCTTTTTAAAATTTACTATTTTAGAAACTCTAGAATAAATACATGCTTATCAATTAAAGCTTAAATTTTGGATATTGTGTGAAAAATTATTACATTTGTAATAATTCTTTATATCGAACTGAGGAAGTGAGAGCACTATATATCAGTTAAGACATTGATTAACCTTATTACATAGTAAAAATTTTATTTAATTCTATTCATCAGAAAACTGTTTTTAAATGTAGAAGGAAGGCTTGTGATTTAAGAAAAAGTACACAATCATCTTTCAGTGTGGTTGAGGAAGTGGCCACAGAAACCTCCCCCATCCCAAAGCCAGTGGTTTACCAAAATGCATGGGTGTCTTATAATAGTGATGTAACATTTGCACGAAGCCTATGCTTATGGTCCCATATACTTTAAATCATCTCCAGATTACTTCAGTTATCAAGTATGCTGTAAGTACTGTGTAAAGTTATTATACTGTGTTATTAAGGTCATAATAACACAAAAGCAATTTTTTTTCAAATAGTTCAGTACATGCTTTGCTGAATCTCTAAATACAGAACTCACCAGTATTGAGAAAAATTTCATTTACAGAATATAAAGCACTCACATTTGATAGCAAACATACTAATATTTAAATTTTGATCCTAAAAGTATCCTAGGGATTGTGTAACTATGCTCCAATAGTCACCAGCTTCAGCTTTGATTCACTCATTTGTAAAATAAAGAGATTAAAGTACATAAAAAAGTATAGAATGTATTTAGGGTAATACTTGAAACATGGGAATAATTACTAGCAAGTACTGACTACTGCCTTGTCCAAGCAGTGTTCTTTGCACATGCTGCACTTGGAATAGATATAATTATGATTTTTGTTTTACAGATGAGGAAACTAAGAAATAGAACGTGATATGAGCTGATAAAGCTGGGTAATATTAACTTGTCTCTATTACAAATCAATGATCAACAAAGGAAACAACAAAATGAAAAGGAAAACGATAGAATGGGAGGTAATGTTTACAAACCAAATCCTTGATAAGGAATCAATATCTAAATAATACAAGAAACTCACATCACCCAATAGCCAAGAAAATTAAGAAGTGGACAGGCTGGTGAGATAGCTCAGCGGCATAAGCACCTGCGTGGCAAGCGTGAGGTCCGGAGGTCGACTCCCGGTACCCACATTAAAAAAAAAAAAAAAAAAAAAAAAAAAGGAGGTGGAAAAAATCCCTGTGTAGACCTTTCTCAAAGAATGCATACAAATAGTCAACTGCTATATGAAAAGATGTTGAACATCATTAGTCATCACCCGCAGTAACAGAGCATATCACACCAGCTAGAATGGCTATCAATAAAAAGGTGAAAGATAAGTGCTATGAGGGTATGGAAAAAAAGGGATCCTGGTGCACTGTTGGTGGCAATGTAAATTGCTACAAACATTATGAAGCATTTCACAAAGTTCTTCAAAATTTAAAAATTGTACTATAGTCTGAATAAGGAGTCTCACTTCTGGATATATATCCAAAGGAAATGAAAGAAGCAACTCAAAGAGGTAACTGCATACCCATGTTCATTGCACCATTACAATAGCCAAGAAATGGAAACATAAGTGTCCATTAACAGATGTATAAAGAATTGTGGGACATATTAATCAGCCATAAAAAATAAGGGAATCTTTTTATTTGTGAGAGTACACATGAACCTTGAGGACATTAAGTTAAATGAGCCAGGCACATAAGGAAAATACCATATGATCTCATCTATATACCTGTATAGAATACAGAAAAAGTCCAGCTTACCCAAACAGAGGGATAGGATGGTAGCCAGGGGGATCAAGGGAGGGAGAAAATGGAAAGACGTTCATCAGAAGGGGTAGACTTCCAATTAAAAGATGAACAACTTTCAGAGATCTAACATAAAACATAGGGGTGAGGAAAGTAGTAATCCATTTCATTATGACAGTCATTATACAATCTGTACATATATCTAATCATCACTTTATACATTTTGAATATATACAATCTTTGTTAATTAAATTTTTTTCCAGAAATTAAATGATTTGTAGCTATCAATTGCTTTGTTATAATAAAATATTTTATTTTTATTTAATTACAAAATTATATTAAAATGTCACTTCTGAATTCTTGTGTCATATTACACAATCCTTGCTATATAGATATAAACACAATTTTTTATATCTAACACAGAAGCCAAGATTTGGCAGTTATTTGGAAAATTATGTAACAGAAGTCAGAAGGGAAAAATAATACTGATATTAATTAGGTCTTTGATTACCTTTGTTTTATAAATCTTTCATCACCAAATTTTAGTTTTAGAGTGCTAACATTTTCGTATCATTCAAAAATACCATTTTAATTAACATAACACTATTTTCAGCTCACCACAAAAAACTATTTTCCTCTTTCTAGTGTTTGAGCTCATGAAGACCATTAACTATCCAACAGTACTTCTCTCTTTTAAGGTCTAATTCTTCCTACTTCCATCCTTCTCTTGAATTCCCATTATAAATGCATTTAATTAATTTTATGCCATTGCTTTGATTCATTTCCAAGCCTTTTCCCACTATCATTATTGGTTGTATCCCAGACTGGATGCTGAACAATGAAAAAAATCCTCTTGATGTGAAGAATCAAGGGGTGATTTCAAGAAGCAAATTTGATTTAATTACTAAAAGATAAAGGCTTCTCTCAACTACAAATATTCTCATCGCCATCTGTCGCCTCTACCATAATGTTTCAAGCTCCAGGTTTTGATATTCACAGACTATTTACTTGTGTGTGAATTTATTCTCTTGTGTATTACTCAGAGCAGATAGAGAATACTTACTATATGACTAGTAATGTGAGGTCACAAATAAGGAAATGAAGTCATCCTTGACCTTGAGAGACATAGAATTCCCTGAAAAAGAAATATGGATAAGAGGCCATGTTATGTTTGATAGTATATAAACTAATCTATCCCCCATCTTAATCTACAAAAGAATTAATAATATTTATTTTCTAATTGCAAATGCTAAATACAAAATACAGTGGAGGATAAACAAACATCCAGAATAAAAAAGGAAATAATACTCTCAAAGGAGTTCATAAAGATTCCACTAAAATGATTTCAGACCCCCTCTTTTTGAGAAGCTTCTAGAAATATTACTATTCTGCTACTAGAATATTTGTTGCTCTTTTAGATTAAATATTATGTCTACTTAAAAAATTTACCCCTTGAGTAAATACAATTAACCTAATAAAATAATAACTTTATATTATTTGTCCTAATGTTGATTATAAATACGTTCATGCCATAAACTTTGATAACTTGGTAATATATGAAAACTATAATTTTTCTTTTTTCTTTTTTGAATTATCAACTTAGTGAAAAATACTGTGATACACGTACACACGTGGCCATATATGTTTGGTAAGCAAAAGTTTTAGCAATTAAAATACCTGGTAACATGAGATAGATAAGCTTGATTGTGTCAACTTGATTGGCATGGGAGCCACTCAGGGGATTGGTGGAACACAGTTCTGAGTGTCTCTGAATGGATCATGAAGGCACAACTTTGGATACTGCGTAAGATTCCTGGCCATTGTGCTCTCTGGAACTGTTCCCCTGCTCTAGCACTGCTTTCCACTCTCATGAACTAAGCATCTTTGTTCCACCGCACCCTTCTGCCGTGATGTTCTACACTGGAGCATGCTGACTGTATACCGAATCCGCTGAAACCATAAGCTAAATCAAAACTCTCCTCTTTAAGGTAGTGGGTATTGGGTATTGCAGCCCAGCAACAGGAAATGTGACTAATACAATATGTTTCAAAAAAAAATAGTTTGGTTATTATTGTCAATATAAGATAAATTTTCCCCACTAAAAATTATATAGAAATTTAAATATATTACTAAATTTAAGTTTACAACCAATTGTCATAAAACTAAAATATTGAACCTATTTTCATATCCCAAAACAACATTTTCTGGATAAGACTGCTTTTCTTTCTTGGTTAGTAGTATAAAATTAACATTAGAGAAGTAGAATAAAATGCATCAGGTACATGAAGGTATAAAAAATGATGTCCTTCTTCCTGACATCTGAGTCATACTATTGACTTAAAATTTTCAAAATGTACAAATATATGCGTTCCAATTCAATCAATATTTTCTTAGTTTTATCTATCAAATGATATTCGGTAACTCTAGGATATACATTTTCACAGTTCCAGTTTCGTAAAACTCCATGTCTTTTCCTTGAAAAAATAAGATAAAATTAGTATATGCAGCACACGTTTTCTGCTATTTCATCTAAACTACAGAAGATATTTCAAATCCTTTTTAATTTTTTTTTTTTGTGGGTACCGGGGATTGACCTCAGGATCTCGTGCGCTAGCAGGCGCCTGTGCTGCTGATCTATATCACCGGCCCTTTTTTCGTATGTGGGTACTGGAAGTCGAACTCAGGACCTCGAGCTTACCAGGCAGGCGCTTATGCCGCTGAGCTATCTCACCAGCCCTCCTTTTTAATTTATATCCTATCATTTTATTCATGTCTGAAAGAACATGTAGAAAGCAAGAGAGATGGTCCTTGTAAAAAAACAAATTCATTTAATTCCCTACTTGAGTGTAAATACTGTTGTTAGGGCAACTAAACTTCTAAAAATTTCATGAAAGGAAAGGATATCACCTTAAGAGAGGATTTAAGTAGTCATAGCAACCACTATTTTAGAACCAAGTAAGTATTGGCGCCCAAAGCTTCCCTTCTCCCTCCTGACTTAAGAATCGTTAAATATTGTTGCCTCTTTCTACAAATTTTATTTTTATATCAGAAAAATAAAAAATTCAGATATGCCATGCTGTCTCCAGTAGCGTTTCCTCTGACAGGAGATAAATACTAGCAAACATGAGGATGATGATGTTTGTAGTATTTACTCACAGATCTTTGCAATCACTGTATTTAATATCTATTTGAGGGCCAGTGAGATGGCTCAGCGGCGTAAGCACCTGCCTGGCAAGCACGAGAGCCCGAGTTCGACTCCTGGAATCCACATATGAGAAAAAGGGCTGGTGATATCGCTCAGCCCACGGGTGACTGCTGGCGTGCAAGGTCCTGAGGTCGACCCCTGGTGACCATAAAAAAAAAAAAATCTATTTGAAACTGAAGGGGCCGGTGAGATAGCTCAGTGGCATAAGCGCCTGCCTGGCAAGCGCGAGGTCCTGAGTTTGACTCCTGGTACCCACATACGAAAAAAGGGCTGGTGATATTGCTCAGTGGCACAAGTGCCTGCTGGCAAGTTCAAGGTCCTGAGTTTGACCCTCGGTACCAACAGGAAAAAAAAAAAAGAAAAAAGAAACTGAAAATGTTCTTGGGTAACATCAGCAACAATAAAAGGAATAGAATATCTTCTAGAAACTCAAGATTTTTACTAGTTGGGTTTTGATTTTGTAATCCAGGTTTGCCTCTAATTATTACATCACTTGCTTTTCTGGGATTTTAAAGTTTTTTTCATTCTCTTTTCTGTTTGTTTGTTTCAGCTTTGCCTGCAGTAGAATATCTTAATCTTCTCTGGACTTTTTATTCTTAATCATAAAACATTAGTTAGTTGCATACTGCACTCTGTCTGGGGGGAATTTAATCCCATTCAATCCCCCTGATCCATCACATAATTTGATAAAATGAGTTCCAGAACTAAAAGATGCAATTTTAACATTCTAAAATAAAAATTCCCCCATCCCCCACTTGGTATATTCTTTCAATAGCATTTCACTAGTTTCACTCATGGGACCTGCACCTCATAATTCTGGATCTCTTTCTCTTAACTCTGATAGGATTCTCCAGAGAAAGGTAAATTATATGAAAATGAAGACACAAAGTAGACAATTCAGTATAAATATTCTAGACATTTGGGTGTATATTCTTTATGTTGCTCTTTCCCAAGATTTGTCTTTCTATAAACATGGCAAGTGTAACAGTAAGGATAATAGGAATGCGTTTTCACCCAGATATCTCTGCCACATCTCTTCATCTTGTGAGAAGCAGTATAATACTACCTAAATACCCTAATATAATAACAAATAAGTGCTATTTTTATTTAATTTTCATTTCTCTGATTCTCAATGAGTTGTGCCATCTTTAGCATACTTGTTAGCTTTTTGTATTTGTCCATTGAGATTCATGCCTTTTCTTTCTACCGTTTTACTTGCAGA
This sequence comes from Erethizon dorsatum, assembly GCA_028451465.1. Classification (NCBI taxonomy): domain Eukaryota; kingdom Metazoa; phylum Chordata; class Mammalia; order Rodentia; family Erethizontidae; genus Erethizon; species Erethizon dorsatum. The sequence goes on along the minus strand of CM051836.1, from coordinate 76,578,583 downwards.
TAAAAATTGCTTATTCTAGATATTTATATTTTCTGTGTTTCAAATATTTCCAATGCATTTTCCCATTCTGTAATATACCTATTACCTTTATCCATGGTGTCTATTTAGAAAAAAAAAGCCTAATCATATTAGAAAGAATTTAACCTTTTTTTTGCTTTATAGTTTTTGCTTGTGAGTCTTTTTTTTTTTTTTTTTTTTTTTTGTGGGTACCAGGAGTCGAACTCGGGCCCTCGCGCTTGCCAGGCAGGCGCTTATGCCGCTGAGCTATCTCATCAGCCCTGCTTGTGAGTTTTAAAAACTATTTCCATTCCTTGATCATAAAGACATTTTATTGTCACCTATTTCATTTTGGTATCACTATTTAATTGAAGCTGCTGTTTAAATACAGAGATAAAGAGTAGCACAGAGGCTACAGACAAGAACTGCACAAAACAAGCATGAACTAACCCAAGCTTACTTAGTCTTTAAATAAATGCATATAGCTGACTCAATGTGCAGCAAGAGCCAACTTTCTAACTGGAGTTTCTCTGCATTAACTTTCAAGAGTCGTGCAAAGTTCATTTAAGATTAAGTAATAAAACATGTTAATTTTACATTTACGTATATACTTCCAAAAATTCACAATACCATAGCAACTGTTTAGAACTTAGGAAAAGGAAATATTTTTTTGGAAACATATCAATGATATTTGCAATTTCTAGTAGATGGTGATTGATAGAAGTTTGGTTCCAGTTTTTTTTTTTTTTTTAATTCTTTATGGACAACAAACATCTGTGTGTCCTACCCATGCCTTTGGCATACCAAAGCTTTGCAATTAGAATCTAAGGATCCAGTTCTGAAACATAGCATCTCATGTATATTTGAATTATCTCTAAGCTGAATAACATGTTTTTGATGGAAGGTTTTGATCAGAAATAATTTATACAGCAAGTCCCTGACTTATGAACATTCAAGTTGTGAACTCTCACAGATACGAATGGACCTTTAATTATGAACACTGATAGATGTGAACAAATCACAGGAGTAGCTCATGTCTCTGCCAGGTGTTCTCACAGTTGTGCTGCTGTGTGCTTACTGTGCAGTTGTGATAGTACACAGTAGTACAGTGCCTAGTCAGAGCCCACGATGTCCAGAAGCAAGTTGAAAAGCAGTGGTGATGTGGAGGGGACTGCTAGGAAGTGCAAAGCAATGCACACTGTACATTAGTGGCAAAGGTGTATAAGGTTCACTTTGTTAGACTATGAATGAATCCAACTTATGAACATTCTCCTGAAACGGAACCCATTCATAAATGGAGGACTTACTGTATTTGTTAATCCAGCAGGAATCACCCTGCTCGGAGGACTGTGACATCAGATGATCTATACACTTGGGAGGAGACAGGAAGAGTAAACATCTCCATTCATCTCCATCTGGATGTTGCAGCATGCACCCAAAATAAGACTGTCCCTTGGATTTGAGATGACTCCACAGAGTACAGTTTGCTTCCAAGTAAGTTGAACTGCCATCTGGCAGGTTTTACAGTTTAAAAAGCCAAAGTTTGCATGAGCTGGCTTGGGCATGAACAAGCAAGGTGGTCCCTGTCTAATAGAATGATTAAAAGTTTAAAAATGCAGTTTTAATTAATCAATTAAAAGCATAAACAGCATGGGTTTGATTGGATCAATTTAAAGAATTACACAGTAGTCAATGTGTTTGTCAGCAGGAGTGAAAAATTCATGTATCACCTACACACAGCTTGAAATCTGTATCCTTCAATTAGATATAACAATCTTTTACCACATCACAGAAAGATGTCTTCTTTGCAGAAGGAAAGAGCTACATTATACCACAGGTATTTGCTGTTAGTTAGAACTTTCAGATCTGACATCAATGAATTTGAAATTTTTAACACATATTATATCTTGATTATGAATTGTTTTGTGCCTTCTATATTACTCCAACTTTGAACCAAAGAATTGAAAGGTACTTTGTCTCCTATTTATTAAAAACTTTGCTGAAATTTTATCAAGATGTAAAGATAATTGCACTAAAGACAGTAATAGTTTAAAATAATCATAAAACCATTGAAGTAATTTCTGTAAGTTTGCATCCACAAGAAAAAGTTACTAAAAATAGATATTTACAGCTGTGACCAGATAAAGCTGATAGAGACAGTAATAGACTACAATTTGTTGAAAAGTTAATAAATATCCGGGTATTTATAACACACTCTCTTTTAAACATTCCTCGAGTCTGTGGTTAATAGAACTGTTTTGAGAACAGATTTTCTGTATAGTTTTCACCACTGTCAGAGAGCCAAGAAAATCATATGTTTCAGGGGAAGGTGTGAAGCAGGTAAACAGTATGCATGCATCTTTACTGAGAAATAAAATGAAACAAATCCCACGACCTTGAATGTATCTGGTTCACCAGTACAAAAGTTTATCCATATTATTTCCAGTTTTAAAAGCTCTAGGACTTAGATATAAATAAAGAAATGTAGTGTTCTTCTCTCCCTATGTCAGCTCTCCCTATGGGGCATTATCACAGTCTTCACCTTCATTGCTAATTGGAATATGTATAGGAACTGAGATTTCATGGGTTGGCATCCATGAGAAGTGCCAGACCTCAAGTAAGCAGTTGGTGAATGTTAGCTGCAATTAGTGTCTTCTAGATGTTTGTCTAATTAATTTAGGTTCACTAACTTGATTATGGGAAATCCTCAAAATCCACAATTTATTAAAATAAGGGACCATACTATTAATTATTCCAAACAACGGGTAGCTTCAGAGTTTAGAATTTTTAGATTTTAGAAAGTGAAAGAGAGAAAGACAGAGAGAGAGAGAGACAGAGACAGACAGAGACAGAGACAGAGAGACAGAAAGACAGAGGGAGGACAATAGTAATTCCTGACTTAGGAACAGGGAGTGAGTTTGTAATCAAATATAATAATACTTCTGTAACAGGGTATATTATTAATAGTCATACAGTAAATAAATTGTTTTATTCCCACAGAAATATAGATAGATAGATAGATAGATAGATAGATAGATAGATAGAGCAATACTCATGACAACTCTTTAAGTAAAAGTTATCTTACACCTATTCCCTACTTGAGAGATGGAGAAACAGGCCTGCATGACTTAAGTAACCTGCCTGGAACCACAAAGGCAGAAAGCAAGGAGGCCAGTATTGAAATAGTTACCAGTTCCAGTGTCCACACATTCATTTATTTTTCCCCTCCCATCTCTCTCTGTTTGCAGTAAGTATATATTTTAAAAGAATTTCATTGTAGAATGGTGTGTGGCTGGGTGGTTAAGGCTTATCTAGCATGCTCAAGGCCCTGGATTTGATCCCCAGCCGAGAACCGATTGGGAGGAAGAGAAAGAGAGAGAGAAAGAGAGAGGAGTTTATTGTTAAGTTATTCTTAATATACATCATCTAACAGGGATTCATAGAGATCTATAGTCCTCTGGTCCCAAATATGCCACATTATAACTGCAGTCAGTTGTTAACTATGGGTTAAATTTGCTGTTTGTACCAACATGTGTGTCAAATTTCAAAATACAAATGCCTCCCTTAAATCAACAGCACTTTGCCCACATCGACCTGGGTGAGAGAACACAAAATAGGGCGTTCTTGAGTGTTGCCCATCAACAGTAAAAGGCAGGTATGGGAGCTCTGTAAATCCAATGGCTTTTTCATATAAATCAGTATGCTTGCAAGTTCTAGGATTCTGTTTCAAAAAGTTTTGTCACTGTGTTAGATTAGATATCAAAAACCTGCCTGGATGACAGTATCACATTCTACTGTTTATTTGAATTAAAAATTTAAAATCTCATATAATGCTTCAAGGAAATTGTGTTGAGTAATTTAAAAGTGTATCATATCTTGGCACTTCTGGTATTTTGAATTATCTAATACTATGCATTATAATCATAAATGATGAAGCACTGAGAGGCATTTTGTTTGCTCAAATTAAAGACCAGTACACCATCTGGAATAACCAAAGGCATTTCTATCCAAAATACAAACATAAAAAGAAAAATTACAAAACATCTGTAAGTATTCAAGTATCCCAATCTATTTAGAGTAAAGATCACTGCAGAGGCTTGAAAATTTTTGAACTTGACTTATTTTACTAATACAATGCAATTGTTAATAAGTCAAATACAAATTTCTAAAATACTCCATAAATAGGATTTCGTGAGAAAAGATTCTATAAGCACTATTTAGGTCCTACTTTAAAAATTGTAAAAACACACTTTTCAAAAAGCACTATAACTTATTATTTTGGAGGGGGGAGGGTATGACTCTTCTTGCATTTAAAAACTGCTCTTCACGTACACATCTTATGTCTTACAGTGGGTAAGAAGAATCTACAAGTGTTTCAATGAGAACCACGCCTCACTCATGCTTATGAAAACAAGGACGATTAAAAATGGTATTTTCAGTGCAGAAATATAGTGTGGACTATAACTCTTCTTTTTGGTACCAGGAATCAAACTCAGGACCTTGTGCTTGCCAGGCAGGTGTTTATGCCGCTGAGCTATATCCCTGGCCCTGGACTATAACTCAATACTCTACTTTAAAAGCTTTGCTCTAATTTCTGTATACATATTCAGTTCTTTTTCACAAATCATTTATTGTTATGAATAAATTTTGCCACCTGTGAAAACTCCACACTTTTACATTCAAAAGACAGCTCCCATAGCCCTGGGACAGTGGTGCCAGTGAGAGGTGTGTGAGTTCGCACTCCTCCCTTCCTCCATTGTCCACAGGACTGCAGTGCCCCAAGAGGAATCAGAATTCACACCCCTCCCTTCCTCCATCGCCCTGGGAGGAGTCTGGCCAGAGGAGTATGGGCTCAGCTCCTCCCTTCCCCAATAAACCCAGGACAAGCGACTGGTGAGAGTAGTGAGAGTTCAGCTCCTCCCTTCCTCCATCAACCTGGAACAGTGCAGCTGGCGAGAGGAGTGACAACACTGCAATTGTAAGAGGTCATAACCATCACCATAGTCCAGAACTAAAGGAATGGGCCCTAAGTCAAATAGATAGCAACTCTTCAGTCTTAATATATTAGGAAAGTAGGTTCTTGGGATAGACATAAAGACCAAGAACAACATACAACTAGAAGACATCTGGAGGAACAGACACCTCCTAGGAAAGCCTCGACACCAGTGATAATGCTATCTAACATAAGAAATCTGCAAGCATCAATGCAGAAAACAAAATAAAATAGAAAACAGAAAATGACAAGACAAAGAAGTAAATGTAATCCCAAACACCCAGCTCACCCAGGACAAGTCCAGAACACAAAGAGATTCAGGAAATCTAAAGCCAACAAATGGAACTCTTGAAATGATAGCAGCAGAAGTGAATAAACAAATGGAAGAGGCCATTTCTTTCTCTAATGTGCAAAAAGAAATGACTATCAAAATAAAATACATTAAAGCAGACAGATAAACAAATAGAGGAGCTCAGGAAAATGATGGAAACCATGAATGCCAAACATAGACAAGAAATGTAATCAATGAAACAGATCCAAGCAGAAATGCAGGAGATTAGAAATTCCATTGAAAGCATACGAAGCAGATTTAGTGAAGGTGAGTCTATCAGATCTAGAAGATAGGAACATGACTAATGACGAGGAAAACAAAGGTATTTTAAAAATTGTAAGAGACCATGAAAAATCAATCCAACAGCTGCAGGATGAAGCAAAGAACAGCATCATATTGATTGGGATCAGTGAGAAAGCTGGAGACAGTGCAAAAGCCACTAAATAAATCTTCACAGAAATAATGGTAGAAAACATCCCAAACATGGATAAAGAATTTGACATACAAATAAATGAAGCATATAGAACTCTAAGCAGCCATGGCAAAAATAAATCTACACCAAGTCATATAATAATCAAGATTCCAGAAATTCAGCACAAGAATAAAATATTAAAAGCAGCGGAAGAAAAGAAACAAATCACCTATAAAGGAAAGCCCATCAGAATCACAGTAGACTTCTCAACACAAACCTTCAAATCAAGGAGAGCTTGGAGTGAAGTATTTCAAGCCCTAAAGGAAAACAATCTTCAGCCCAGATTGATGTACCCTGCAAAAATATCTTTCAAAATTGACAGAGAAATAAGATATTTCCATGACAAAAAACAACTGAAGAAATTTATGACCACCAATCCAGCTCTACAGAATGCTCCAAAGGACATATTAGAAAGAGATAAGGAGGACCACAAACACATGAACACCAATATAAAGAAGCCACCAGGCAGGGCAAACAATTAAACAGAGGATAAAGACAGGAAACAAAAAACAGGAAAACAGAATGAAAAAGAAAAACCAATACATATCAGTTATAACCATCAACGTAAATGGTCTCAACTCACCAATCAAAAGAAACAATCTGGCAGAATGGATCAAGAAGCAAGATCCAACAATATGTTGCATTCAAAAAACACATTCCACCCAAAAAGAAATTCATAGACTAAAAGTCAAAGGATGGAAAACAATTCTCCATGCCACAGGAACCCAGAAAAAATCAGGGATAGCTATTCTATTTGCAGACAATACAAACTTTAAGCCAAAACTGATCGAAAGAGACAAAGAAGTTCACTACATACTCATTAAGGGAAAACTCCAAGAAGAAGAGATAACAATCATAAAAATTTATGCACCAAACAGAGGTTCACCCAAATACATAAAACAAATATTAACAGACATGAAAAACAAGTAAGTATTAACACAATTGTAATGGGGGAGCTTAATACCCAACTCTCACAAATAGATCTACTAGACAAAAAATATCAACAAAGAAATATTAGAATAAAACCAAGCCTGTGGACAAATGGACTTGGTAGATGTCTACAGAGTGTTCCACCCCCAAACATCAAAATACACATTCTTCTCAGCTTCACATGGGGTGTTCTCCAAAATAGACCATACATTACCTGACAAAACACGTTTAAGATAATGTAGAGGAACTGAAATCATCCAATGCATGCTATCTGACCGTAGCACAATAAAACTGGAAATCAATGACAAAGGAAATCACAAAAACTACATTAGCACATGGAAATGAAACAACACCTTTCTGAACAACCAATGGGTCACAGAGGAAACTAAAGATGGAATTAAATAGTATATGCAATTAAATGATAATGCCTATACAACACACCTAAATTTATGGGATGCAATGAAAACAGTCCTATGAGGGGAATTTATAGCGTTGAACTCACACATCAGGAAAATACAATGAGCTCAAATAAACAACCTAATGTTGAAGCTCAAACTTCTAGAAAAATTAAAATCAAACCAAAAGCTCATAAAAAGGAGGAAATTATAAAGATAAAAGCAGAAATTAATGCAATAGAGACTAAGAAAACTATATGAATAATCAATGAATTGAAAAGTTGGTTCTTTGAAAGAATAAATACAATTGATAAAACATTAGGCAAGCTCATCAAAAAGAGGAAAGAAAAAAGACAAAATCAAGCAATTAAGAATGAAAATGGGGGGGCTGGTGAGATGGCTCAGCGGCTTAAGCGCCTGCCCGGCAAGCGCGAGGGCCCGAGTTCGACTCCCAGAACCCACATACGAAAAAGGGGCCGGTGATATCGCTCAGCGGCACGGGCGCCTGCTGGCGCGCGAGGTCCTGAGGTTGACCCCCCGGTACCCACAAAAAAAAAAAAAAGAATGAAAATGGGGAAATCACAATGGATTTCACAGAAATCCAAGAGATCATCAATACCTACTATGAGAACCTATATTCTAACAAGATCGAAAACACAAAAGAAATGGACAGATTCTTAGACACAATCGAATTGCCAAAACTTAATCAAGAAGATATAAAAGTTCTAAATAATCTGATAGCAGCCAATGAAACTGAAAATGTAATTAAAAACTTACCAACAAAGAAAAGCCCAAGCTCTGATGGATTCACTGTTGAATTCTACAAGAACTTTAGAGAAGAACTAAGGCCACAAATGCTGAAATTCTTTAAAGAAATTGAAAGAGAAGCAGTACTTCAAAACCATTCCTGAAAGCAAGTATTACCCTGATTCCAAAACTAGAGAAGAACCCAACTAAAAAAGAAAAGTACAGGCCAATCTCCCTAATAAACACAGATGCAAAAATCCTTACTAAGACACTGGGAAACAGAATGCAGCAAATCAACAAGAAGATTATACATCATGACCAAGTAGGATTCATCCCAAGGATGCAGGGATGGTTCAACATACACAAATCAATAAATGTAATACACCATATTAACAGAAGCAAAGACAAAAATCACATAATCATCTCAATAGATGCAGGAAAAGCATTTGACAAAGTCAAACACTGATTCATGATAAAAACCCTACAGAAAATTGGAATAGACAATCTTTATCTCAATCCAGTAAAAGCCATCTATGACAAACCAAGACCCAACATCATACTAAATGGACAAAAACTAAAAGCTTTCTCTCTAAAATCAGGAACAAGACAAGCATGTCCATTATCACCACTCCTATTCAATACAGTTCCGGAAACATTAGCCAGAGTAATTAGATAAGGGAAAAAAAAATAAAAGGAACAAAGATGGTAAAGGAAGACGTTAAATTATCATTATTTGCAATGACATGATACTCTGCATAGAACACTCCAAAAACTCCACCAAAAGACTTCCAGATTTAATAACCAAATTCAGTAGCATAGCTGGATACAATGTCAACACTTAAAAATTGATAGCATTCCTGTACACAAGCAACAAACTCACAGATAAAGAAATTAGGGAAAGCACACCCTTCACAATAGCATCCAGAAAAATGAAATACTTAGGAATCAATATAACAAAGGATGTAAAAGATCTGTAAAGTGAAAATTACAGTACCATAAAAATGGAGATTGAAGAAGATATCATAAAATGGAAAGATATCCCTTGCTTATAGATAGGAAGAACCAATATAGTGAAAATTGCCATACTCCCAAAATTGTTATACAGATTTAATGCAACTCCAATCAAAATACTATTAGCATACCTCACAGATCTATAGAAAACATTCCTAAAATTCACTTTGAAACAGAAGAGTCCTAGAAGAGCAAAGGCAATCCTAGGAAACAAAGGCAAGGCAGGAGGCATCACAATCTCAGACCTGAAATTATACTACAAAGCTACTGTTACAAAATGAGCATGGTATTGGCAAAAAACAGACCTGAGGATCAGTGGAACAGAATAGAAGATGCAGATGCAACCCCAAACACACTAGGGCACCTTATCTTTGACAAAGGGGCCAAACATGTTCACTGGAAGAAAGCCTCTTTAATAAATGGTGCTAGAAAAACTGGCTCTCTACATGCCGAAGACTAAAACTAGACCCATGTCTATCACCATGAACTAAAGTAAAGTCAAAATGGATCAAAGTTCTAAAATATTAAAACAGAAACACTAAATTTACTGGAAAAGAAAACAGGCAGGGAACTTGGAGACATAGATGTAGGCAGATACTTCATGAACAAAACCCAGACTGCAAGAGAAATATTACAAAGAATCAACAAATGGGATCTCAACTTATTAAAAAGCTTTTGCACAACAACAACAACAAAAAAATCACCAACAGAGTGAAAAAACAACCCACAGGGTGGGAAAAAATTATAGCCAGTTGTCCTACAGACAAAGGACTTACATCTAGAACATATAAAGATCTGAAATATCAGCCCCCTGAATTTAAAGACCCAAGCCTAAAATGGGAATCTGAGATAATACACACTTCTCAGATGAAGAAATACAAATTGCAAATAAGTACATGAAAAAGTGTTTAATATCATTGGTCATTCGAGAGATGCAAATTAAAACAACACTGAGATTCCATCTCACCCCAGAAAGAATGGCTATCATCAAGAAATCAACCAATAACAAATGCTGGAGGGGCTCTGGGGAAAAAAGAACCCTTCTCCACTGCTGGTGGGAGTGTAGACTGGTGCAACCACTGTGGAAATCAGTGTGGAGATTCCTAAAAAACTAGGATTAGAGGTCGTATTCAACCCAGCTATTCCCCTTCTGGGTATCTTGCCAGAAGAATTAAAAACACCCTACCACAATGACATATGTGCACTCATGTTTATAGCAGCATGACTTGTAATAGCTGAATCTTGGAAACAACCCAAATACCCGTCAACCGAGGAATGGATAAAAAAGATGTGTTTTTTTTATAATGGAATACTACTCAGCCATAAAGAAGGACAAACTGGAGACTTTTATAGGTAAATGGATGAAACTCAAGACCACAATCATAAGTGAAATAAATCAGACCCACATGTGTAAACATTATATTGTCTCCCTAGTGTGAGAAACTGAACGAGTAAATAAGATCCAAAATGTACAATAGATATTGTAAATTGGGAAGAAACTGTTCAAAAGAAAAGACAAACTATGATGGGGGAAAGGGGAAAAGAAAGGGAAAAAGAAAAATTATGTACACGCAAGATAGTTAAGATAGCTGTAGAGTTAGTTTCTCTTAGTTCATTGGAAAGAAAGATTTGTACTAATATTGTTTGAAGAAGATATCACGCCTATATTTTGTATTCTGAATAACTACTATGAAGACAACAATGTGCAATGTATTAATTATTGTAACTGTCCTATTAACCTGTTTTAAAACTCTGTTTCATTATTTTTATCTTTTTTCTCTTTAAAATAAAAATAAAACAAAACACATACAGCTTTTTAGTATTTCAAAATCATCTCTGTGTGATAATGTGATACTATTCAGTGCTCATTAAAAGAATAACAAAAGGTGACAATGGAGATCAACAATAGAATATTTACCACTGGCAAATACTATAGTTGAATCCTTTTGTTTTCTCAAGGAAAAGGAGCTGTTTATACCCCATACAATAACATATTTCTAATAAGAATGACCAGCATACCTTGAGCCTTGGCATATAAAGGAAATCCAAAACAGATTAAATTCAACCCACTGCCATTTTCCATGATCTCCACTCAGAGTATGTCTTCTAAACCTGAGGAAATCAAATTTGTTGAAATTAATTTAGATTCTTTCTTTCCACCCCAAGTATATTATACAACCTCTTTTCTGTGTTATGACATATTTTTGAATGTACTTTTTATGCTATTTATCACATTTTATGAATTTCAGCTGGCTATGTCTCTGTCTCCCCTATTAAAAGTGAGCTGCCATAGATGTTTTCATTGACTAAAGAAACAAGTTCATGTATTTTCTTTAGTTTTTTTTTCACTATAAATTAACAGTGTATAATTGTATATATTGATGGAGTAAAATTTCATAATATCTATATTCAATGTGCAATAACTAAGTCAAGCTAATTAACATATCCATCATGCCAATCACTGATAATTTTTGTGGTAAGGATCTTTAAAATCTGCCCTTTCAGCAATATAAAAATATACATTATTGTTAACTATGGCGACCACACTGTACAATAGATCACAAACAATATTCCCTCTGTTTAAACATTGTACCATTTGACCATCATCTCTTGATCCCTCAACTCTTTACCCACCATTTTACTGTTTCTTCTGTGAGTTCATTTGTTTTAGATTCCAAATATTAGTAAGAATATTCTATATTTGTCTTTTTGTGCCTGGCTTATTCACTTACCATAATATTTCCCTATTTGCACAGTTTGATGCAAAGGTCAGAGTTTTCTTCTGTCTAATGATGAATAGCATTCCATTGTGTATATATACCACATTTTCTTTATTCATTCATCCAGTGTTGATGGATACTTAAGCTGATTTTATAACCCAGTTATTGTGAATAGTGCTGCAATGAATATTAGAGTATAGATGTCTTTTTACAAAGTATTTTTAAGGCTTGTGAATAAATATTTGAAAAAGTGATTGCTGAATCATATAGTATATCTATTTTTAGTTTTCTCTGCAGCCTTCATATAGTTTTTCACAGTGGTTGTAAATGTACCTTCCCACTAAATGTGTATAAGTTTTCCCCTTTCTCCATACCTTCACCATCATGTGTTACATTTACCTTTTTTTTTTCTTTTTGTGGATACCAGGGGTCAAACTCAGGACCTCACAGGCCAGCAGGTGCCCGTGCTGCTGAATGGCATCACCGGCCCTTTTTTCGTGTGTGGGTACCAGAAGCCGAACTCAGGACCTCATGTTTGCCAGGCAGGCGCTTACACCACTGAGCTATCTCACCGGCCCCCTTTTACCTTTTTGAAATAGACATTCTGATATGTGTGTGGTGATAATTCATTATGGTTTTACTTTATGAGTTCCCTGACCATTAGTGATGTTGAGCATTTTTCACATATCTGTTGACCATTTATAACACTTTTGAGATTATAGCTATTCTGATCCATTTTAGCTGGGTTGTTTTTTAACTGTTGAGTTGTGTGAATCCCTTTTATACTAGATACTAGCTCCTTTTGGATGTGTAGCTTACAAATATTCTCTTCCAGTCCATAGTCTTTCTCCTCACACTATTTCTTTTCTTGTGCGGAACCTATTTAATTTAACCTAATCATTTTCTTTATTTTTGCTTTTGATTGATTTAAGGGTCAAATTCAAAAACTCATTGCCCAGATCAATGTTGCATTGCTTTTCCCCTATAATTCTAGTAGTTTTAGTTTTGCAATCATTAATTATAACATGCACTTAACTTGAATAAGAACACCCTACCAGAATAGTGAAGTTCTGGCTGTGCCTTGGACGATTCACATGTAGGCCACAAATTGGGGAAGGGAGACACATCCCAGATAAGGGTGCATCAACTAGGAGGTTTGTAGCTTGGGAGAGAAGAAGGAAATTTTCTCTTTTTTTCTTTGGAGGGGCTCCAGTCTGCACCATTGCATTTGGAAGTTTGTCTTCACTTCCTTCAGGTTTCCAGTGAAGATCCTCAGCCTTCTGACACAGACCTTTCAGCTTTCCCAATGGAACTGAACCAATCTCTTCGGTGTGCTCCAGGCCTTCTAACTTCCACCTTTGGATAATCCTCTGGCTCTAGTGTGCACGTATGGCCATTTTGCGTTTTTGCACCTCAGATCTGGTAAATGGCCTTGCTTCTGGTCCTGTAAGCCTCCGTAGCAAATCCTTTGTATAACTATACATTTATTTTATGTTAAATTTATTCCTGTAGTGAACCCTAACTAATATAAGATTCTGCATTTAAGATTTAATCCATTTTGAGTTGACTTTTGTAAGTGGTGTGAATTTAATTACATTTGGTTACATTGGTCATTCAGTTTTCCTAACATCATTTATTGAACAAATGATCCTTTTCCCATGTCTATTTATCTCACCTTTTTTAACAGTCAGTTGGTTATTCGTATACTGTATGTGTTCATTTCTGGACTCTAATTTGTTCCATTGACTACTATACCATATTTTTATTTATTTATTTATTTATTTTTTTTGTGGGTACCAGGGGGTCGACCTCAGGACCTCGCACGCCAGTAGGCGCCCGTGCCGCTGAGCGATATCACCGGCCCCTTTTTTGTATGTGGGTTCCGGGAGTCAAACTCGGGCCCTCGCGCTTGCTGGGCAGGCGCTTAAGCCGCTGAGCCATCTCACCGGTCCAATATATACCATATTTTTAATGCTAGTAACATTTCCATAGCTTTGTATTATAGTTTAAAATCAGGTAATGTGATTTTTTTCTTTCTGTCCATTATAACCTTTCTGCTGTTTGGAAAGTTTATGCATTTTTAACTATTTGATTGTATTATTTAAATAAAATACAACAACTTAACATCTTATTAAGCAAAGTGAAATATATTACTTTAGGTAAGACCATTGATCTCATTAGTGTTTTCTGTGTAACTCATTTTGCTCACCATTGAAAAAGAATTGGTGTTTTTCTGAAGCAAAAGAAAAAAAGGAATGATGGGCCGGTGAGATGGCTCAGCGGCGTAAGCACCTGCCTGGCAAGCACGAGGGCCCGAGTTTGACTCCCAGAACCCACATACGAAGAAAGGGCTGGTGATATCGCTCAGTGGCACGGATGCCTGCTGGAGCGCGAGTTCCTGAGGTTGACCCCCAGTACCCACAGAAAAAAAAGAAAAAAGAATGAGAATCACTCATATTGTGATTTTAAGGCTCACAACAATTCTTACTAATGTGTCTTTTCTTAGTTTGAACAATAATTTTGAACATCTATCACTATGCCTAGTATCAAAGAAAATATGCTAAGCAATCCAGAACTAGGCTCTTCCTAGGATTAGTCTGTGCCACATGGAGAAACAAATAGCAATGAATAATATGGGCTTCTAAGTAGGTAAGTGTAAAATACTATGGGGAAACATAAAGGAGAAGCTAATTTACTTCCTTCTGAGACTGATTCAAGACAAATGGTCCAAAGAATATGGAAGGGGTATTGAAGGAAAGAAAAAACTTCCCAGAGAGAAGAAATATTCTGTTTTAAGAGACAAATTGAATTCTACAAAGATTGAGATTATTTAATTCTGTAGTTTCCAGCTTAATTTCTTTAAATTATCATGTTCACACTTCATGTGGAGGCTGCATGGTTAACATTACACAGGCAAAACACCGTCAGTGGCACATGAGCAATGATGAACACACCCTCTATTTTACCTGCATGGGCTCAGAGTAAGTTAGGAAGAGAGAGGAAGGGAGGAAGTAGGAGATAAGTCCAAGTAGTACAAGAAACAAGTCACGTAATATCTTGCAAACCATGTTAAAGATGTTTGTGTTTATCCTAAATTTTAAAGGAAGGAATGAAGTGACAAGATCTATTTCAACTAGCATTTGGCAATTGTGTAGGGAAGGCAAGGAAAAATGGATGAAGCAAGCCCAGTTAGATGATGCTATGTACTAAATGGTTATGATCCAAAAAAATTATATATTGAAGTATTATCGTACTTCATTTAACAGTATTTAGATTTGGGTTTTGGGGAGACTATTAGTTCTTAATAAGATAATGAGGATATAGGCCCCATAATAGAATGAGTGTCCTTGTAAAGAACTGTGAGGAAATGGAGTTAAATCTCTCTCCTCCCTGTGAGGACAGAAGAGCAACATGACCTTCTACAAGCTAAAAAGAGGCCTCTCACCAAAAATGAAATCTGCTAATATTTTGATCTTGGACTTCTCAGCCTCTAAACTCATAATAAATAAATATGGAACTTTTTTTTAAATAGAAGCCTGAATTGACTAAGACAGGAAGCTTGAGAATGATTATATTTCAGGCAAAAGATGCAATGAACCGAGATAATAACTATACTGATAGCAAAGGTGATTGGGGCATAGAGTTTTTTAAGTTGAATAGCGACAATACTTAAAACTCGAAGCCCTATACTTTAGATTTTGGAATGTTAAACTAAGCCATCTGTGCTCAAACTCTCAACATGATAGCTACACACTACAGAACTTTACACAAGTAACCTAGTGCTATATCCTTTTATATCAGTATATTGAGGATAGTAAGAATATCTACACCTGATAGACTTATTGTGGGAAAAAAATTAATTAATATATTCCAAATAACTGGAAACTTCCCTACCACTTACTAAATATTGCTGACAGTTATTGGTGGTTAATAGGATATGAGTGTAAATAAGAGGGCCTCATCAAGCAAGATTCATGGATTCCTAAGCCATACTAAGTGAAACAGCTACAAATTTTAAGATCTTACAAGTAAGAACTAATTTTTATGTTGAATTCATTGACTATTATGTATCATTGAACATGTCAAGGGCTACACTTTTATTTATAGTTTCCAAAGGTACAATTTAATGATAAAAATAATTGTTTTGTCTTTGTCTGTAAATAAATCTATTGGTAAGGCAATCTTAGAATTAGTAAAATAAGTGATTTATGTTTAAAAATTTACATAATAATTAATATAGTCTCTAAAAATAAGAATTTTTAGTAAAATAGAACAAAAAATAAACCAATTATTTCTTTCTAATTTGTTCAGCTTCTCTTTTAAACATATGGTTACAAATTTCAAAATGGCCACAATCACACACACAAAAATGTATATATTTAGGTAATAAATAAATTAAATTCTATAGTAAAATACGAATGAGACACTTAATCACTAAAATTAACATATTAATACATAATTATATTTTCTCAAGAGCTGTAAGATTACTTAATCCTTCAAAGAATGTATCAATAAAAACAAATACCTGTAAATCATTCATCTTCACCAGTTACATTTTTGGAATTTGGCAATCTTTGATCTTACATAGAGGCTGGGCTTATCTTCATCCTATAAAATACAAATGTCTTCTTTAATATGATGAACAATTTTTCTAGAATGTATTTATTATTAAAATAATCAACAGTAATCTAATCTGTTCTTTTTTCTTCCCATTTAAAAAAAATAATAACCTAATAAAAAATTACCATGAGGAACTATTGTTTTGTGGGCTTTGAAGTGTTTTTTCAATTTTAGTTGTTTCTTTAAAAACTATTTAAAAATTACAACTATCTAAAACAATTTTAATGTGTAGTCAGAAAACAAAATTACAAATATTAAAAAGCTGAAAATAAAAACAAAACAAAACAAAAAAGCTGAAAATGACCATAGACGACCCACAAATCCAAAAAGA
Organism: Erethizon dorsatum; assembly: GCA_028451465.1. Taxonomy (NCBI): domain Eukaryota; kingdom Metazoa; phylum Chordata; class Mammalia; order Rodentia; family Erethizontidae; genus Erethizon; species Erethizon dorsatum. Next base: position 76,562,036 of record CM051836.1, on the reverse strand, counting down.
AACCACACCACATTTATCATATTAATTGCCTGGCATAACAGTTTTCCTTATGAATTTGATACTTAATTTTGATCATCTCTTCATATATTAACACACTTTGTAATTCCCCGTCTTTTTAGAGAATAATGAAGGATAACTCAGTTTCTTTTCCATGTGATCATTGGAAATATAAATTATCAGCATTAGTTTAGAAAAATTTCAGCTTTGCAACTCTTTATTAATAAGCAAAATTTGGGGAAAATGCTCAACCTTCATCTATGACTTATAAGATTTAGAAGAATTTTCCATAGATGAATTTTGTCTTAAAGTATTTATTTATTTTGTCATACTGGGCCCTGAACCCTAGGCCTTCTTACTGAGTTACATACTCAACCCATTTTTATTTATTTATTTTTTTATCCTGAGATAGTATCTCACTAAGACACTAAGTTGCTCATACTGAGGTCAAAAAACTTGGAATCATCCTGCCTCAAATTCCTAGAATGCTGAAATTACCTGCATGTACCACAATTCCTGGCCGTCTTAATGCATTTTAAACATTGTGTCAGCTCACCCATCTCTCAGGTCAAACAGCTATTTGAATTTGCATCCTGTATTTCTGTGTGGAAATATTTACTGAGCTGGCATAACAGGTTGTAGAATATTCTCATATGTCATATTATCATTGAGATGAGAAAAATAATTTAATTTTTATATCTGAAGTGACCATGGAGTCATAGAAATGTTTCCTACTAAGTCTAAATAAATATATACCTAACTCACTTCCCAATTACCTGCTCTTTAGAATACTAATGTTAAAGGAAAAAAGCTAGAACGAAAATATACCAGAGTAGAAACTGATTGTAGTTAACATATCTCACCTATTCAAATTGTACAAAAACACAATTCTATGAAAACATTGCAAAACCTTCTTTGAGATCCTTGAAAGAGGTCTGGAATATTAAAGGAACTGGATCCTCAGTTTTATAATCTTTTTGCTTATTGTACCAGCCGGGCTTTAAAGACTATGAAATGCTTCCCCATAAAAAAAAAAGAAAAAATTAAGGTATTGTGTCTTAAAAATCTGCTGAGTTTGATATGACTGAAGAAATAAGGGGTGGATATCGTACAAGTGGAAATTTTACTATGAACAATCATTAACCAAGGATATTTTCATCTTCTCACTTTGAGATACAGTTATTCCATATTATTCTGTTCATATAGTAAGAATAAATACCTCACATATCCATAAAATATGTACTGCAGCATTTAATATTGAAACTTTCTAAGGCAAATTGATAAAAATTTTAAAATGGTAATTAAAATTCATGTTTGCTTGTGAGAGTATAACATCAATAAAATAAATAGCTCTTTCTGATTAACTCAACAAAAACATTTCCTTAAGTTTGATGCAAGTGTTTGCTACCACAAAGACAGCTTATGAATACAACTGCACCAGGCCAAAGAAGGACAATGTAACAGAGCAAATACATATATTTCACATATAATATTTGATTTCTTTATCAAACAATTAATAATTAAGCACATGAACCAAAGTACAGTTCCAAAAAGCAATGATAACCCCACGAAATCATTGACATTATATATAGAAGAGGAAGATGCTGAAAAGACAAACACATATTTTATGGAGAATTTTTTGTAGGTACTGTAGTTTTGCTGATTTATTTTGGGGGGTGGTACCAGGGGTTGAACTCAGGACCTCGCACACCAGCAGGCACCCGTGCCACTCAGCGATATCACCGGCCCTTTTTTGTATGTGGGTACCAGGAGTCGAACTCAGGACCTCGTGCTTGCCAGGCAGGGGCTTATGCAGCTGAGCTATCTCACCAGCCCTTAGTTTTGCTGTTTTGAAAGATGAATGACAGTTCATAAGAGTCATCTCTACAATAAACAAAATCCCCTGAAAAGAAATCTCCCGGCATAGGACTCTAGGCACATTTAACATTCAAACTCTTTGATGATCATGATGATGAAGTTTTATCAGTTTTATATTCCAAAGAAGATTAAAAAATGTCTTTTTATTCACTTTATGTTGAGTACCTAATATATAACCAAGTGAGATTATATTCTCAGTAGAGGTAACTACAATATCAAAAAACCGAAAACTAGACTATTTCTAAGAGTTTATTGTATGTCAACTTGAGTGGAGTAAAAGAACCTAGCATATTAGCAAAGCACAGTTCTGGGTATGCCTGTAGATTACCGACAAGTAGGCTGACAAAGTGGGGGTGGGGATGAAGACCCATCTCAGTTGTAGCTGGCACCAACCAATAGGCTTGTAACCTGGTGGAATAAAAAGGGAAAGAAGAAGGAAGTGTACTTAGGTTCTAATATCTCTGGTTTTTGGTGTAGGTTTGTACTTTGCTGCTGTCACCTTTGGACATCAGTCTCCAGTTTCTTCAGCATTCCAATGTAGATGCTCACTGGTGACTCTCCTGTGAGTGTCCAGGCCTGCAAACCTCAAACTGGTTCTGCATCCTTGATTTCTCTTTTTCCAGAGCTTCCATCTTCTCAAGATGAGCATCTGATGGATTCTCCAGCTCTGCAGCATGCATATGGCCAATGTGGATTCTTCTATCTCTAATCCCACAGACAGCCATTTTAGATTCCCCTGCGTCTGATCCTGTAAGCCTACATAATAAACCACACTGCATAATTATACACAATCTTCTATTGATTCTTTTCTCAGACAACCCTAAATAGCACACTATTCAAAAGTGAGTAGTAGTAAAGGCCTACTGTAAAAGGAATATAATACATAATTACATATGGGATTATAAAGCTTTCTGTTCTACAGCATAATATGAATGAATTGATTTGTTAGAGTATGTTACTTTATCACTTAAATAATATGGAGTACACCAGTCTTAATTCAGGCTATTGATTAATTCATTTTCTTTTAAAATCAAAGGGAAATGTCTAGTGTCATAATATCCTGAGAGATCGGAAGGCATGTTTTTTGAATAAATAAATGAATTAAGTACTGTCTGCCTTTACTGTTGTTGCACTGTTTATTTGATCTATTTTATCTTGATAAATCTTAGTTTCCACGGCTATCTAATCATCAAAGTAATGATAGAGAATTATAGTTATGCTGTTCTCCACAATTTTAATATCACAGTACTATGAAAGCACAATTGATTTTTTTTTAATTACCAAATCTGGCGCTAAACACAGTGTAGAATTTATTCTCTGAAATTCCAGATCTCTGATTTTAAGTTCCAGTGGTACCTTAACTCAAAGCATTTTACAAGGCAAATATTATATGGTTTCGTGATAAATATATTGTGTTTTCTAGTCTTCATCCTGCAGTCCCACTTCTTCTAAATCAATGCCAGGACATGGGTTCAGGTAGAGAATACATTTTAGGTTTCATCTCAAGAAGTTAAGGCTACCAGGCTATTTTTAACCATACTTGTAGAGCAGGGCTGTCACTCCAGGAAAACCAGGTTTTCTCCAGTCCTCCAGTTCTGTACAGTGTCACAGTTTCTAGCAGAGAAAGAAGCAAATGGAGAAGACAGAGAACTTTGTAGCTCCTCCCAAGGGAATTGATTTTATTTGGAACAAGTTTAGGGAAGTTTCAGGCTAAGAGATCTCTCAAAAATAGTGAAATTTTTGGTGGGAAACCAATTCAGAGGAGACCAGTTGCTCCAGAGAAGCAAGAAGTTAAACAGCAGAGCAAAAAGAAATTTAATGAAGAGATGCAGGAAAATAAAGAGCTAAGAAGAAACATTAAAAAAAAAAACATTTTTTTATGGTTGGAGAGAGCCTCAAAAGCAAAAGACAAAGCATGAGGTCCTGAGTTCGACTCCCGGTACCCACATATTAAAAAAAAAAGCAAAAGACAAACCTGTTGTTACAGTTTACATCCAAAATGTCCCACTAAGCCTGGTGTGTTTGGAAGGTGACTGGGTTATCGTAACATTATAGCTAATTTGCTGTTAAGAGGTGGAGTCTGTTCAGAGGACATGGGTCACTGTGTGTGTAACTCGGAAGGGTCAGTGTCACTTCCTGGCTCCTCCTGTAGATCTTTATTTTCCCAGCTCCATGACATATGCAGCAAGTCCCCTGCGATGCCCCTCTGCCATGATATCCTGCCCTGGAGCCAGCCAAGCATCAACTGTAAATGCACCTCTGCCCTTCAATATGTGGGGCTCAAGTATTGCGCTTTGGTGGCAAGAAAGTGACTAAGACACCTATGCTCAAGAAAAAGAGCAAATAACAGAAATGGCCTTTGAGAGTGCTCAAACGAACAGGTAGCAGATAAAGATTTCAAAGCAGCTATTATAATTATGTTCAATTAAGTTCAAATTGGGCATAATGGTGCACAACTTAATGATAACCTGTCTCAAAATTAAAATAAGAATAATAGTAAATATGACAAGACTGGAGATGTTGTTCAGTGCAAAGGCCCTGGGTTCAATTCCTACTACAGAAACATAAAATTGAAATTATAATAAAATTATCTCACCAATTAGAGAATAAAGAGAAATTGTTTTTAAAATCAAATAAAAATTTTGGAGTTGAAAATTTAAAAAAATAGGGAATGAAAATCAATGGGAGGATCAGATGTGTAATTCAGGTGGTAGAAAAAAGAACAGAAAATTTGAAAATAAATCAAGATTGTGTAGTTCAAACAATAGAGAAAAAAAACGTGGCAAATGTTGGACACAATTATTTGCTCAGACAAATGTGCTAGAGTTAGCAGAAGAAGCCAAGAATGACAAAGATTTGGAAAAATGTTTTAAGAAATAATTGCTAAAAATTTTTTTCTGATCAGATGATCACCATTTACCCACACATGTGCAAGCAGCACAATGAACTTCAAGTAGACTAATGTACAAAGAGATCTTCACTTACTCACACCAGAATCAAATGTGGAAAGATAAAAATGAAAAGAATGGCCTGGTAACAGCAAGGAAAAAAAAAAATTTGGCTCTCTAATTTTAAAGTAAAAGGATGGTAATAGATATATCTTTCAAATAGTAGCTATAAAACACAATAGTATATGTTAATACAGTAAAATGAAATATTTATATCCATAAAATGATCAATCCATTAGACAGAAATAAAAACTATAGATATATATACACCTCACACCCAACTGCCAAAACTGACAGACTTTAAGTGATTGAACAGAAAATACAAATTAGTAGTTAATACGCCACTGTCGACAATGGACAGGGCTATTGGGAAAACGATCAATGAAGACATGGAGAATTTGAACAATACTATAAACCAAGTACAATTTTTTTTTTTTTTTATGGGTACCGGGGGGTCGACCTCAGGACCTCGCGCGCCAGCAGGCGCCCGTGTCGCTGAGCGATATCAACGGCCCCTTTTTTCGTATGTGGGTTCCGGGAGTCGAACTCGGGTCCTCACACTTGCTGGGCAGGCGCTTAAGCCGCTGAGCCATCTCACCAGCCCTAAACCAAGTACAATTTTTGAACATCTAACAACTGAATACACGTTTTTAATGTGTTTCTGAGAGGTTCTTAAAAGTAGACCATAATAGACAATTACACTAGGACATGATTGCCTTAGCAAAGTCAAGAAGTATTCATATCATATGAAGTGTGTTCTTCAACCATAATAAAATTTAATGAAAAATAAATGAAAGGAGGAAATTTGGATATTTCAAAAATACATGGAAATTAACAATACATGCCTAATAACAACAGATCAAATAAAGCACAATGAAATTTATAAAATATATTAAATGAAAATATAAACACAATATGCCAACATTTATGGCATGAGTTTAAACAGCGTTTAGAGGGAAATTCATTGGTAAAATAGCTTAAATTTAAAAAAAAAAAGCCAAATCAATAATATAGATTTATCTTAAGATAGTTGAAAAAGAAAGCAAACTAAACCTAGAGCAAGTACAAGAAAGGAAGTAACAAAGAATTAATGAAATACACAAAATAGAGAATAGAAATGAACATACATTAGCTTCTTGAAATTATCAACAATTTTATAAGCACTTCAATATATTGATCAAGAAAAAATGACAGCAATTTTAGATGGCAAAATCTGGAAGGAGAGTACACCACTAAATACAATATAAAAATTTAAAGTATTATTAGTAAATATTAAGAATATAACACTGTCAACAAAGAAGAAACAACTTCGATAAGGGGGATAAATTTTGGAAGAACTCAAATGGGTAAAAGAAAAACATAAAAAACTACAAATAATTCTGCAATAAATATTGTAATTGAGTTAGTAATTAAAAACAAGAACTCGCACAAAGTAAGAATAGGCCCTAGCCCAAATGGCTTTATGGTGAATTTTACCAAACATTCAAAAATCACTAATATAAATCCTTCACAAATTCTTCTCAAATACAGAAGAGAAAGAAGATATTGCCTCATATTCTGAGATCAGTTTTATAGACAAAAAATAAACAAACAAACCTAAACAAAGACATTAAAATAAAAACAAATTCAGGCAAAAATACTCCTTAAAACCATAGATTTTAAATTTTAGAATAAAATACCAACACACTGAATCCAATAGCATATAGTTTTTGAAAGACTATACATAGTAATCTACTGCTTATCCCATGATTACATATTTGGTTTAATATTTTTATAGTATAAAGATTGAAGTTATAAGTTTATACTAATAGATACAGAAAATGCACTTTACAAAATCTCACACCCTCTCCTCATCAAAAACACTCAACTAAGAATAGAAAATGATTTCATCAGCCTGATTAAAGGCATCCATGACGAACCCAAAACTCCTGTGCTTAATGATGAAAGTCGAAATGTCTTGCCCTTCACGTCAAAAATGAACGAGGATGTGTGTTGTTCCTACTTGTATTCAATGTCGAATATAAAGTTCAAGCAAGGAAATTAAATAAGAAAAACAAAAGCAATCCATATGTAAACAGAAGAAAATTATCCCTGCTTTCAGATTGCACATAGCATATTCTAAACAAAACTCTAAAAATCTATCAGAACTAAAAGCAGTCGTTTCCTGTCGCTGCTTGGTAACAAAGGAGAAGACAATTGTTGCCTCAGCGACGTCTCGGAGCAGATGCTGGGGTAGAGGCGCCTCTGGGGGCCACGCATTCCTCATTCGCGGGAGCTCGAAAGTGGTGACAGGTGAGCAGAAGAGCCTCGGCGGGGAGGCCCGAACTAATCGAGTCAAACCGTGACTCTCAAACCGGATAATTTTTCACTTGTTCGTCAAGATGGAAAACTTCAGATTCCAGTGATAAAGGGAGTGGCGACCAGTCTGCCGCACAGCACCGGAGGCGGATGGATCGATTGGCTCGGGAAGAAGCTTTCTACCAATTCGTAAATAATTTGAGTGAAGAAGATTACAGACTCATGAGAGATAACGATTTGCTAGGGACCCCCGGTGAAAGTACCGAGGAAGAGTTATTGAGAAGACTGCAACGAATTAAAGGGGGTCCCTCACCACAGAACTCGGATGGAAATAGAGCAGATGGGGACTCTGCAGACGATGTGTCTAACGGCGACTCCATAATAGACTGGATTAACTCTGTCAGAGACGCTAGAAATAGCACAGAAAGTGGGCAAGGAGGAGACCGGCCTCGGAGCGCAGCAAGCCAGACTGATCCAAATACTGACGACTTCAGATTCAGCTTAGAGATAAACGTGAGTGAAAATAATGGGAGCCAGAACCCAGAGAACCCAGATGAGTCATCTTCAAGACCTTCTAGCGGAGACACGACAGGAAACAACAGCCAAAGGCAAGTGGAAAATCCACGCTCTGAATCGACATCTGCAAGACCATCTAGGTCACCACAAAATTCAACTGGAACACTGACAGCACTGATCAGAGGCCAGAGGAGGGCAAGAAGCCGCACGCACCACCGGACCAGAGCCAGAGCTGAAAGGAGTAGGTCAACCCTGCGTCCAGTGAGGGAAAGTCCACGGAGATCTCATCTTAGTCTCTCATCTCAGATTTTTGACCATGTAAACGAGACCGAGGAAAGTTCCAGAACCCTGCACCGTGTGACACCGAGGCAGCGAATAACTGGGCCTGACTTGCTAAGTAGAGGTCATTTTGCAGCTTCTGTAAGGAGACAGGCCTCTGAAGGAGCGAGCTCTTCAGACATGGCCAGCAGCGGTGAATCCACAGGGTCGGGACAGAGCCCTCCAAACATAGTCCTCCGTCTTCGAGTCAGAAGACAGCACGCTAGAGAACATCAACAGGGAAATAGCATAGCTAGCAGGACTCGGTCGAGGTCTCAGACACCGAATAACACTATTACTTATGAAAGTGAACGAGGACGTTTTAGAGGTACATTTTCACATTCTGAGCGGGCAGGTGTGAGAGCCTATGTCAGTAGGATGAGGATTCCCATTCGTAGAATCTTGAATAATGGTTTAAGTGAGAATAATATGTCTGTTGCAATTCAGACCATGTTAAGGCAGATTATGACAGATTTTGGTGAGCTAAGCTACTTTAGTTGCAGTGATAGCCATTCAGAACCTGGTGCCTTGATCTCAAGTAGAAATATGGGAAGGTTAGAGTCACAGAATGGAAGAGACACTTCTGGTCCTGGTAGCAGTTCTGGTTCCAGTTCAAGTTCCATTTCCAGTTTCAGTTTGAGTTCCAGTCCTAGTTCCAGCTCTAGTGGTGAAAGTTCAGAAACTAGTTCAGAGTTTTCCAAAGGTAATAATGAAGAAAGCTCATCAAGTGCCAGGCAAGAGGGTCGGAACAGAGCCTCGGTCACATTTGATGACGGTGGCTCTTTACCCTTCCTTAGTCTGGCTCAGGTTTTCCTCTTAAATGAGGATGATGATAACCAACCTAGAGGTCTCACCAAAGAACAAATTGACAACTTGACGATTAGAGATTTTGGTGAAAACGATGCATTAAAAACCTGTAGAATTTGTATTAGAGAATATACAGAAGGCAACAAACTTCGTAAACAACCTTGTTCCCATGAATACCATGCCTACTGCATTGATCGTTGGTTATCTGAAAATTCTACCTGTCCTGTTTGTCGCAGAACAGTCTTAGCTTCTGGTAACAGAGAAAATGTGTAATTAAAATCTGAACTCTCAGCTGTTTATCTTCTGTAGTGATGGGCAAACAAGAATTACTTGGTTTATGTTCATGTTTGAGAGATACTTAAAATGTAAAGTACCAACCTGATACGAGTCATTTCTTTCTGAAAGGATCATGTCCTTTTTCTATCTTCTGTTCCAGAATAAAAGGAAATATTAAAAAAAAAAAACTTTTTAGGACCTAAAAATCTGATTTGGTAGCATTCGTATTACTGATAATTTATCATGTACACTCGTCAGTTTCTTTTTTGTTATCTTCAGAGATCTGCCTTAGCAAAAAAAATATATAAAATAAATTAATTCAATATTATTATGCAGTACAAAATCAGAACTTTAACTGGTTTTTATTCACATAAACAAAAATATAAATTAAAAATCTATTCTTTTTACAATAGCATAGAAAGGGATATTTATGAATCATTTTAGCCAAAGTACATATTTGTACTCTGAAAAATAAAAAATATTGTTGACAGAAGCTAAAGTCTTAAATAGATAAAAGACATGTTTGTATGGATGGCTCAGGGGACTTGATATTGTTAAGAGGTGGTACCACCTATACAGTCCTCCAGATTAAATGCAATCCTTATTAACTACTGAGCTACCATTTTAACATAAACTGAAAATTAATCCTAAAATTCATATGAAGAAACTAGAGACACAGGAAAGCTTCAAAATTTTTCAAAAGAAAAACAAAATTGGAGGACTAAATCTTTATTACAAAGATATAACAATGAAGTAGTTGCTTGACATACATATAGACATTAGTTCAATGGAATAGAACTGGGAGTTTAGAAATAAACCATTACATTTCTGATCAGATGATTTTTTAAAATGTCAAGACAATTCATGGAGAAAAATAGTCTTTTTTTTACAAGTAGATATGCACATGCAGAGGAAAGAGGTTGAATCGCTTCCTTTTGCCATGCACAAAATTAACTAAAAAATAATGACAATCCTAAAACTGAGAACTGAATTTATACAACTCAGAGGAAGACAGTAATATTTGGCTAAGGAAATCCTACCCAAAAAAAAGCATCGAGAGTAAGAGCAATAAAAGATATAAAAAGATAGATTGATAGATATGTATAAGATTTCATCAAAATTGAGATTTTTAAAAAATCATCAGTGATACAGTCATTGATACAGAAAGGGAGAAATCATTTGAAAATTGTATATCTGAAACAAATATCAAAAATTCATCACTGATTAAATGACAATAACTAAGGTTTTATAATGGACAATGTTTCTGAAAAGACATTTATTGTAAGGAGATGTACAGATGGCCAATAAATCTATAAAATTATTTTTAACATCATTAGTCGTTAGGGAAATCGAATAAAGATACTGCTTCACACTCCCTGGAATGGAAAAAAAAATTTTAAAAAGAAAGATTAAGTGTTGGAAAATATATAAAAATATCAGAAACCTCATATATTCTTAATGGGAAAATGTATACTATGTACAATGCAGACACTTTGATAAGCAGCTTGAGGGTCAGTTCCTCAAAAAATAAATATATTTACCATATTACCCAGCAATTCTAACCCATACATGCATACACAAGGAATGAAAAATTCTTCACAAAAAACTGTGTACAAATATACATTAATAATTCAAAATAGTCAAAGATGGAAACAAATACAAATATTCACAACCAATGAATAAGTAGAATTATACATATTTATGCTATGGAACATTGTTCAACAATAAAAAATGACGATGTACTCAAACCTGTCCAACAAGGATAAATCATAAATAATTGTGTATGAATGAAGCCAGACACAAAATGCTACATGTCCACAAGTTTATTATCCATCCATCGTAAATGTTCAAAGTAGTCAAACATACAGAGTTGGAGGAAGTGACAGTTAATGAATGCAGTTTCCTTCATGGAGGTAAAAATATCCCAACATTTTGTAGTTACACAGTAACCCAACTCTATTTATATAGTAAAAAAACATTCAACTATACATTTTTAAAAATTTTTATGAAATTATTTATTTGTCCTTTATTAACTATACATTTTCAATGGGTAAATTATATTGTATATTAATTGTATCCTGGTAAACTTATTTAAAAATACTATAGATCCTGGAATCCATGAGAACATACACTAGCTGTGAGCTCTAGGAAAATCACTTCTGAGGTGCTCAGTTTCTTCAACATATAAAAAGGGGGAAAAGAAAACAATACCTATTTCCTTTGTTGTTGAAGATATTTAATAAGATACTATTCTCCCTCAGCCACTCAAGCACACCAAATCTGGATTTTATTAACCTTGGTTGCATTTTAGGCATTATTGTTGGATACAATTGTCAAACAACCAAGTGTTTAATTTACTGGAGTTGGTAAAACAGCGACTATAACAACAACACTCTCACTGTGTAGTTTAATAAAAATTTATTGTGTAACAGTTCAGATTTCTCCCTTTTGAGGACTATGAGAAAGAAAGTTGGTAAACTGATGACAACAGATCTGTAGCTACAACAGAACAAAATAGAGTAGTTCTCTTTAAAATGGCTAGGAAAAAAATAAAAATGAAGGTCTAAAAATTATATTTTTCAAAACTCCTGGCTTTTGTAAAATTGCATCAATTTAATAAGATGAATGAACTTCATCAATGGGGTTCTTGATTGATGATCCCCTCTTACTCCATATGACCTTTGCTTTAGCAGCATAAAGCAGCACACATTTATTATCTCACAGTTTCTATATGTCAGGGTTCCTCACCCAGTTCAACCATATAAGTCTCCCCTTAATATCAGCCAGTTCCATTCACATTTGAAGACTTGACTAGGGAAATCTTAACTTCCAAGATTACTCAGATTTGTGGCAGAATTTATTTTCTTATGGCTCTAGGATTCATAACTCACTCTTCAGAGCCATCAAGAAAAGCAAGACTCTTCGGAATAAATACTAAATCCTTCACAATGGCAGCTGTAATACTTGAGTGATTCTCACAAGGAAAGGGGGAAGAAACCAATCTTACATCGTGCAGCTGTATTATTGTTCTGTTTTACTTCATTACATATTTTAAACATTTTACTGTAGAATGTTCAGCCATCCTTGAAAGTAGAGACTATATTGCCAGATTTTTAATTTTTTTAAATTAGTAGACTTTATTTTGAGCAGTTTTATTTATGGGAAAATTGATCTCCAAAGGAAAATTTTCACATATATGTACTCTACCTCAACATATTTTCTATTATTAAATTTTACATTAAAGTGCTATGGTTATTACAACTATTGAGCTAATGATAACTAAAGCTATTGTTATCAGTTAATATTTACTAAAGTCCTTTTTATATTAGGTTTTATTTTTTGTGTTGTACATTTGAGGGTTTTGATAAATATATCAAGTCCATTATTAGTGCTCCACACAGAATAGTTTCACTGCCTTATAAATTGCCTGTATTCTGACCATTTATACCTCTCTCCCTCTCGCCAGAACATTGACAATTACAGGTATATTTGCTATCTTCCCGAGTTTGCCTATTCTGACTCACTAATTGGAGTCATACAGTCTTTATCCTTTCAGACTGGCCTTGTTCACTTTGAACTATGCATTCAAGACAACTTGAAGCCTTTCCAAGGCTTGATAATTCATTTCTGTGGTTTAGTAATATATCATATGGATGTGCTACAGACTGTCCAGTCACCCACTGATGACAACTTGAATGTTTCTAACTTTGAAAATTATGAATAAAGACACTAAGAACATCTGCAACATATAAAGTTTTATATGAATGTAAGTTTTCACTTATCTCTGTGAAGACCAGAGTACAATTGTTGGTCATGTGGTAACTGTATGTTCAAGTTCTTCCGCATTCTCTTTCAAACTGGGTGGGAAGTTTCACATTCTCTCTAGTGATGAATTTGTGTTCTTGTCGCTTCATTCTCTCTAGCATCTGGTGCTGTGAATGTTTTGGATTTTAGTCATTCTAAATAAGTTATTCTATAGGATGTTTTTATGTTATTTGCACTTTACATTTTATTAGGCAGAAAATGCTAGGTGTTTAGAAGAAAGTAGATTGTCTTTTCTTGATCAATATATTATCCCCAGACCCTGGCATATATGTTGAACAAATGAAAGACTTTGGAAAACCTATCTGAAATTTCCCTGGGCATTCCATTCTGAAGTTTAACAACTTTCATTACAAGAGAAAAATATGTATTGAAATATGAGGAAAATTTTTGTTGAAAGCCATGTTTTTCACTTATCACTAAAAAAAGTATTGATTTTATTATTTTTGATATATTTTGTGTTTTTAAGACCATCAATGAGAGCCCATAACATAGAATTTTCCTACCTTAAATTGTAGTACTTTAAAAAAAAAAAAAAAGATGATGATGATTTATTTGGAAAAGGGTGGAAAAAGGAAAGATGGACAGCTACTCTGTAAGAGTAGGAAATATCAGAAAGCTATAGTACTTTTTTGGAGACTAATAAATGAATCTACCTCTTCAATAAATATTTATGTCCTTAAATATGCTTTTCTTAGGACGAATAGCAATTTGCATGCTTCCCCAAAGGATTCTTTTCACTGGTACGCAAAAATTATAGTAAGGAAAACTTTAGTTTGCAGTTTTAAATTGCTACTGATAAATACTTAAGAAACATTGAGGTTTCATTGAACTTAAAGTCTTCATATCTAACTTGATGATAATTTTTTCAGTTTAAGACTTTGCATCAATAAAGCATAAAAACCAAACCAAACCATGACCCATTTTGATCTAATGCATTATTTTGTCGTTTCATTGTTTTGTCCTAATTCTGAGCAATACCTATCTATTTGTATACATTCACAATGTATATGTTTATACCTTTCATTTCAAGATTTCTTTCAATTGTTCTTGAAAAATATAAAAATCCATAAATATGGCATTTTATCTATGTTCAGGTTTAAAGAAAATTCTGATTTTGTAATTACTGCTGTACAAATATTATTCTTGTACTTTTTCTAGATAGAAGCCTTCACAAATCTATTTCCTTAGTATTCCAGGTTAATCCTTAGATTTGGATGCCTGAGCAAGTTAGTTTTTGTTTTGCTTTTGTATTATCCACTTACAGCTAGACAACCAACTTAACAACTCAGGTATATTTTAAATTAATTTGGTGGTGCTAGTTGTTCATGTGTAAAGCTTCATATAATTGAAACTCATATATATATATATAAGTTATGTTAGTAGTCATCTACAGTAATATAGGTAAGTATATATAACAAATTTATATATGTGGAATATTAAAAAGCTATTTGCAAGGTTATTACTTAATCTAATTGCTTTTTAAATTTTATGAAAACATAAAATGACTTGTTTTCTGGAATGCTTTTGCTTCTTGGATCACTTGAAGTGTCCAATTAAGCTGTAAAAATCTATAAAGTTTACTTATCCTGTCCTGAAAGGTGAGAGGCTGAGTATAAATGTACAAGAGAACTGATAAATTCTGATAAATTTAGTGATCACCTGATGTTTAATACACTATAGCAAAATGAAAACAAGTAGAATATATTTTAAACTCCTGAAAGTGTTAAAACATTCAGGCAGTTCAGCCTTAAAATACAAAACCAGACAACTTCATGTGCCGCATCCTATGGTGAGGAAATTGATTCCATCAGGCTGCAGGAGCCACTTCCGCTTACCAAATTAGACACGGACAGGTGTAAGTATGCAGTCTCACAGATGGAGGCTCTGGGGCACGGAAGGATTAAGGAACTTGTTTTGGGATTCACAGCTGTTCCAGTTAGTGCAGCCCTGACAGCAACCCGGTGCGAATAGATCCTATCCCAAGGGATGTTCCCTTGACGGACCTATTGGTGCAATCCACTCACAGTCTTCATTTCTAGTTAATAGAGTGCTACACGGAATTGCACACACTCATGTAGGATTGTGATTAAATTAAAAAATCAAATATACATAAAATCAATATCTTCAATAGATTAATCCTTGTTTTCCTTGGTAACCAACTAACTAGGCTCCTATATTAATTTATCTATTTTGATATAAAAAAGTGATTTTGTCCTTTACACATGAACTTCTACCTCATTTCTGTGACTACACAATAAGTTCTGGAATTACTGTCTCCTGCTCATTCCTCTGCCAACTTCAAGGTGAATTGAGAGAGTATTTCAGTTCTTAGAAAGGATCCGTTTATGCTTTAAAATGTACACGGTCACTTTTTCCTCCACCTTAGCTTATTTGAATTATAATTGTGATTGGTATCATAAATGCCCTGTCTGCTAAATGAACTGGAAAGATCTAGGTCTGCTTTGTTTGGGAATACATACAGTACTTTACAATAAATAAACTGTATTTCCAGGATCTACCACTCCACTCTTCACTCTCATGTTACCACATTTATTTCTCTAACACCAACAAGAATGACTTAAGTTTGATTTTAGGCTGTTTGTAAAAGAGAGAAAGGGAGTATGTAATCAAACTATGTCAGCGAAGATTTATTCTAAGAAACATAAGGTTTTGTCAATTAGTTATGTTAGCCCAGCCAGGTGCTTTCTAAAAATAGATATCTGAACCAAAAAGTAACAGAAAAATTTATGTATAAAACATGAAAATTTTGAGTTAATTTCTAAGTATATTCAAAAATTATGTGATTTACTAGGTTTTCTTTTACTATAAAATATACTTTATACTTGGCTCCTACAGATAATCAAGGGTTGAGTATTGCTGCCTTGGAACTTTTAAATTTTCTGAATATCACATAATGACTTTTGTAACCTTTATTTTATTGTGAAAGTTAATTTTTTGTATTCACCATGCTATTGTAAGAATCTATGGAATTTCTTCCCTTACAATTTGATATTGCTCTGAAAATACAGATTGATGTCATGTAATTTCACAGTTGAAGCAATAACCAATATACCTTAGAAATTGCTAAAAGAATATATGAAAGATTTGTACGACTAAGGAAACATAGTGGAGAGATGTGAAAAAGAAATTTTTGCCGAATCATAATATGTCAGGTATTTTAAAATCTTATCTATTCGTATGTGTTTTTATGTATACATATAAATGGATATATGTACTACATACTACACAGTTTGGGCTGCTATAACAATTATACCATAGGCTGGGTGGCTGAAATAAAATTATCTTTTCTCACAATTCTGGAATCAAGAAAGTCAAAGTTCAATGTGCTGGCAGATCTGGAGTCTAATGAGAATCCACTTCCTGGTTCATGGAAGACCATCCTGAGCTCATCCTCAGATGGGGACAACATAGTGTGAGGATCTCTCTGATGCCTTTCCATATAAGGGCATTAATCTTATTCATGGACGTTCCATCTTCATAAATTAACTATCTCCCAAAGTACCTATTTATCTTTTCAATACCATAACAATGGTATTTCAGGCTTAAATTTAAGAATTTTGAGGAGACACATACATTCAGTCTACAGCTGGAACCCATAAAACACCACAAACAAAATATCTTAAACAACAGAAGTTAATTTCTCATAGTTCTGAAGTCAGGAAAGACTAAGATCAAGGTTCTGAACAGGTAGGTTCCATCGTGGGACATCCTCTTTTGGCTCCTAGTTGGCTGCCAAACTCCATGTCCTAACATGACCTCCGAATACAAGGGAGTAGATACATTCTAATGCTTCTTTTCAATCACAGAAGGACTTTATTATTATTTCATTTAACCTTATTTACCTTCACAAAATTTCCATTTCCAAATACAGTGAAGCATGGGGCTAGAGCCTCAACATCTGCATTTTGAGTGGACACAAATACTCAGGCATGTGGAAAAAATGGAGAAAGAGAGAAAAAGAGAATCAATTTAAACAACTCTTTTGGTTTTTGTATAGTTGAGTAGTTAGCCATCCATATCCATATAATTATGTCTTACAACCTTAGTCATGGTGAATGGTTCTACTTGTGAATACTTTCAAGTATCTTCTCTCCGGAGCTGTTTACAATTCAGTTCTCAGAATAAGTGTAAATCCCTAAGAGTTCAATTCAATTCAAAACGTTTAACTTCTATTGTGATTTTTGATTTGGGGAAAGAGCCAAAAGTCACATGGTGCCAGATACAGTGAATGAGGTAAATGAAACTACACTGTAATATATTTAGGAGCCTGCCTTTCCATTGAAAGGCACTGGGGAACTGCATTCACAATAATTTTTATAATTATGTGTAGAGACACTGATGAAATAAGACTTCCAGAACTGTTTCAGAAAGTGACAAGAATGATAAGTGTGTTCAAAGGGAGGAGAAGGATTTTGAGGAAGATAAATGGCAAAGTGTCTCTTACTAGAACTTTTTTAAATTTAAACATTCACCACTTATGTCATCATATATGTAGTATTAATATGAGTAGCAACAGTAGTAATAGTTTCTTCTGTAAACTCTTAATGGGCAATTTTAAGGTAGTACTTTCTTAGGTCGAGTATAATACACAAACAATTGCATACACAGGAAATCTTTACATTCTCACAGGCATAGATTAAAGGGAATAAAAGCTTAAAAGATTAGAGGAAAAATTAGTAAAAATTGTTGAGTAAAGAAGTGATAGATCCAGGGAAATAAGATTAAAAGATTTTCATCTCTCTTTAAAAATATTCCATCCACAGATTACAGCCATGGGAAGAAAATAAACCAAATCCAGAATCTTGAAAATATAGCGATTGCCATATTATTACATCAATTTGATTAAAATGTACAGAAATAGATGTTCTAATTAATTTTATTGGCCAGTAAGAGATAACAGAAACAAGGAACTTTTTAATGAGATGATTTTGAGTGAGCATTGTTGCTTTCTAAATCCAAATGTGACCACTTGGACCTTATTCCTATTACCTTAGGAAAAGGAAGAACATTTTTGAAATAAGAAAAGAATACACTATGACATAAAAATCTGCTTCTTTCTCAAGTCAGTCAGTATGTAACCAAACATCTTCAGAGAAATTCTCTTCACCATTTTTATGATAATTGTCCCATCCAATACAAGGAGAGAAAAACAGAAAATAGATACTATTTTTGCTCTTGGGAAAAAATTTCATGACAGCAAGTTTGTATATGTTTTTGTCATCACTACATAAATTCCATTTGCACAATGATTTCATATTGAAGAACCTGAATAAATATTGATTGAATAATACATTTGTATAATTGGCCACCGAGTTTCCGTGGTAGACTTGCATATGTATACTAGTAACACAACCTTTACTTACTGCTCTTCCTGTCCTGGCAGCAATGCCAATGCTCCAGCTGCTACTTGGCACACAATTTCTGCTACTTGACTAACACTCCTCCTAGTACTAGATTTCTTGGCTATAAGAGTGGCTGAGGGTTGAAACAATCCACTCTCTCTGCAGATATTGTTACTCCTCTCTGTGCTATTGCCCATTACAGCCTATTACAAACAGAATCTGCAGGACTCCACACTGCCATGGTCTAAACCCTAGGAATCCAGAGAGAAATATATCACCATCCCCCTTCCCTCCATGATTTCTATATTTGGACATGCCTACTTAACTGAAAGATTTCACATCTTATTTCCCACAGCAATGTGTTTTGCATAATTGTCATTTCATATATTAAAAGGCTTTAGTAAAATGATTTTTATAAAGCAATGTAACTAGTAAGTGAAGAAACCCGTATCATAATTTCTAACTTCCAGTTTAAAAGCTCTCTTTTACTTCATCACTAATATGTTTGTATATCTCCACAATCCAAGAATAAGAACAATCCAAAAGTTAAATTAAATCAAAATTCAACATGACATAAGTAATAAATACGAAATAAGACTGGTATTTATAAAATTAGGGCCCCAGAAAAATCATACAGGCAGTAAGGAAGCCTGAATACATCAATGAGATGAAAAAAATGCTATATATGAGACCTGGTAGGCAACAGAAGTACCTAAGGATACTAAGGAGACTGAATTTTAGAGTAGCCAACACTTCAAGAGTTGAAACCATAACTTCACTAATTCTATTGCCTACTGAAACACCTGTAACAAAATCTGTTTTGAGAAAGAAGGGGGAAAACATTCATTATGAAAACAGAAAATGCAATTTGGTGCACCTCAGCATTTACTGGGGTGTACGAGTTATGTAGCGTTTTATTTCAAGTTCCCCGGCAAGCAGATTCTGAAAGAGAAATTAGGATGCAAGATTGTTGCCAGGGTTAATGATAGCTGGAGAAGAAGGTAAAAGAAGGATAGGTTGCATTACATGCAGTCACAACAAGGCCGCGAATGTCCTGCATTAGAAGCTAGAATGGCCTTGTACGATTGTCCCAAGTTGGGGTGAAGGGCCTGGGCTAATACTTCTTGCATGACTTGGCATTTGATACAGTGTGGCTCTAGAAACAATGTGACCTTAGATGTGGTGATCCTCCAACTAGGGGCAGTTTTTTTAGAAGGTTGACAACTGAGACATGGCATTTTTCAGTTCTCAAAGGCTGGAGAAAGGCATCCTTTGGTCATTGTGGTGGATCTGAGAAGGGAAAGACAAGGTATATGAAATGTCACCTTCCATGTATTACGCAGCTATTGTAAGCCAGGTGATATAGCTCATCTTCACGTGTCCTAAGTCTTCACATATGTCCTTATTGTACTGACTCTCAAAGGAAAAATATGACTAATAAAAGACCAGTTAATGCGCTGAGTCAAGGCTGTTTGAAAACAGATCTAGTATTTTTCTAACATATTTCTCCATCTATTCAAAATGTCATGACATGAAAAGTCACTCAAAACAGGTAATATCAAATTTTTTTGTACTATAGACAAATGTACTATCAATGGAAACATGAAGCAATTCCAGCTTTATTAATGCAACAGAAAAAGAAAAAACATAAGTAATATTAAAGTGAAAGATGAATTGTTATATTCTATCTTCACACTCTTAATATGTTCTTTAAAGGGATTCCTGTTTCTGTACTCTGCATGTGCTGTGCTCTTCTTACACCTTCAACAAACATTTGGTCTGTGCCATCTTTGCTTGTTGAGTGAGATGGTTAATTTTATGCTTCACTTGATTAAGCTGTGACTGTGTTCAGATAAAGTTTTGCTACTGGATATGTCTGTGAAGATGTTGGCGGATGAGAATGACATTTGAATCAAAGGACTCAGCAAATAGATTTCCCTCTTCAATGTGGTTGGGCATAGTCCAATACACTGAGAACCCAAATAGAAAATAAACTGCAGAAGGAATAGTTTTCCTCTTTTCTTCCAGCTTCACTTCATGAGCTGTGACATTTCATCTCCTCTTCTTCACTCAGTCTGGAATTGACATGATTGGCCCCACCAGTGCTCAGGACTGAATTACAACAATGGTTTTCCTGCCTTTTCAGCAGTGTTGCATTAGAGATCGTGGGACTGGAATGTTGGGATGGATTTGTGATTTAAAACTTATCCATCTGCACTGGGAGACTCTGTACTTCATAACTTTAGCAAATACTATAAGAGATAAAGTTTTGAAGAGAACCTCAACACCCTGAAAACACCTGCGATCCCTGCTTTCTGTAGGCCATACCTTGTAAGGTGTGAGAACTGCTGTCAGTGGATTGTCAGGCAACCTGCCTTCCGGGTGGTGCCACCCACACCCAAGGTCAGCTTTCCCATTGTCCATACCTGGAAGTATGCTAAACCAATCAGTGGGCTAATTTAGTAATCACTCACCCTTAATCCCAGCAACACACGTTTTAATTCCAGACACCTCCCAAAAGCCCCACCTATGACCACATGAGGCTTTGGGGGACATCTCGATACAAGCTGTAACATGGCCTTTCAATAAATTCCCAGTCCTGAGCCTGTTTTCGGTTGCGGAAAACTGATGTCTTGGAGCAAGCTCACCCTGGACTGAATCCCTTAAAACCGGAGCCAACTTAAACCTATCCTCTAAGTTGTGGGTATTGGATATTGTGCCCTAGCAAAGGGAAAGCTGAGCAATGCGGGAAGCTAGGAGAAAGATTGGCAGTATAAATGTTCAGTAATGTACGAAATATTTCCTCAAGAGGACCTAGCCTTACCCTCATCATGGTAGAAGAGCCTGATGGAACAAGACTGCTAACTTCGTGGCAGCCAGGAAGCAGAGCACCAAACCAGAGCCAGAAAAGCACAGGACCCAAGATCAGTGCCCAAGATCAAACCTCCATTACCCACCAGACACACCCAGAGGTGTGCTTTACTAACGCCCTAGGAGGCTCTTAAGCTAATCAAGTTGACAATGCAGCTAAACTGTCACATCTTCCCTAAAGGTACATATAGCCTTTACCAGGAGAACTGAACTGTGCACTGGGGAAAAGGAAATAATCAAGTTGGGAGGAATTAATGTAAACTAGCTCAGAAACGACACTACTTCTAGAAATGCCAAAATCACTGCAGTCCACTGGTCAGAGTAGGAGATTTGGGAGTTCAGTTATAAGTTAAATTTTAGCTCAGATCCATCTCATATTGAATCTGTTGAGTTTCTAATCCCATCCTGGGGTATCAGAAAGTATAATGGGAATATACATACTTAAGCAGGTGGCAGAATTCACACATTGGTTCCTTATACTATGGAGTGAGGAGCAGTGATAAGAAAAGTAAAATGGAAACCATCAGAACTCCCTCCATTTAAGGTATGTTAGTCAAATTTTCATCACTTACAGAAGGAAACTTAAAGGAGGAAAGGTTTGTTTGGCTCATGATTTCAGATGTTTCAGTCCATGGTCATTTGTCCCCATCACCGTGTACCCATAGTGAGCCAGAGCATCATGATTATGAGGGGATGGTGGAACAAAGCTGCTCGCCTCACAGAGGCTTGGAGCAGAAAGAAAACTAAAAAGAGGAAGGAGTCAGGGACAATATGTATCCTTCAAAGCCTTCTCCGTAGTGACTTCCTTCCTCTAACTGGACCCCCAACTCCTAATAACTCATTCAGCTATGAACTGATTAATGGATTCATCTATTGATGATTTTAGAGCCTTCATGATTCAATCACCTCTCTAGCTCTCACCTTTGAGGTTCAACCATTCAACACATGAGACTTTGGGGGATAGTTCAGATACAATTCATAACATAGAAAAAATAATAAATTTGAAGTAATATGGCATTCCTTGTTTGATTACTAGTACAACCATCAAGAACTTAGACACTAGTAGTACAACTATCAAGAATTTAAAAGAAAAAGAGGTGATGAATCACACCACTTTATTTAGGTTTCCTACTTGATAGGTAGAAAAGAAAAATGGATCTTGGAGAATGAGAGTGGATTATCATAAGCTTAACCAGGTCATTACCACAACTGTAGCTGCTGTTACCAAATGTGTAAGCAAATTACTATCACCAGATACATACCTATCTTGATTAGTAAATACCTTTTTCTCCATGTCTGTCCAACAGGTTCATGTTTTACTCAGCTCTCGCATAGCTGGACACAATACCTGGCATCCACAAATTAAAAGAGGAGAGGCTTAATTTGGCTCATGATTTAAGGGGATCCCAGCCATGATCAGCTGGCTGAAGGCAGAAACATTATAGTGGAAGGGTATGGTGGAGCAAAGCTACTTAATTCACAGTGGCTGGGAAGTAGAACAGAACAGTGTCACAGAGGAAGGGAAAAAAGAACACATATAGTACTCAAGATTTCCTTTTCATGACCCACCCGGACACATGTGAAAGTGTGCTCTCCCAATCCACTGAGAATTCTCAATTCAATCAAGTTGGCACAATCAGGCTTTACTGTCACATCCCACTCCTTTCAGCTGACACCCAAACATATCTCCTTAAACCATACTTAATCACTAAATAAACACCAAGTCTTAATTTTGCCTAATATAATACAACTCTCTTGCCAACCACCCTAAAATTCAATAATCACTTCCTCAATGTGTCACCCCGGTACTCTTCAAAAGTCCAAGTAAAAATCTCTTTTGAAACTCAAGACAAACTCTTTACTATGAAACTCTATAAGGTACAATGGCATAGAGAAAATATTCCAATTTCAGAAGGGTGGAATAAGGGTAGAAAAGAAATGGACCAAAACAAGACTGAAATCCAGCAAGGCAAATATTTACACCTGTAGATCTACATCCAGCATCTAGGGCACATAGTTTTAAAATATGAGTTCTGGTGTGCTTTCTTGGTCATGACATGGCCTATCAGTTAGCCTGGATCTGTTTATGGCCTGAAGTTTTCCATGGCCTAGTTTTCATATTCCTGGCACATCCTATTTCCTGTGATCTCCACTGTCTTTTAACTTCATTCCACAGCTTCAGGAAACATCCTTCCAGAGGTTCCTTGCCTGACCTCCTGGCCTTCCTGTGAAAACAGTATGGATGCTTCATTGATCCCCAAACTCTTACATTCTGCATGCTGATAAAAGCAGCATCACATCAAAAATGCCAAGATCTGTTGCCAGTGTGAGCAGTAGCCATGTGTCCTGGGGCCATGGCTGCAATGACTTCTGAGAGTGGCTACTCATATTGAAATGAATCCTAGGGAACAAATTCTCTAAACAGACCTTCTGGAGCAGGGAGCCCAGGAACTCTCTTCAAGTTAAAGGTTGACATTTTGCATTTTAGTGTACCTTTTTTTTGGTATCAGGAATTGAACTCAGGACCGTGTGCTTGCCAGTCAGGCACTTGTGCCACTGAGCTATATCCGGACCCAAAATTTTGCATTTTGACTATTATTTTGAGGCCCCCTGTTAGGGTCTGGCTGATTAGTGAAATGTACTTAAGGCATCTTTCTTTTGTCCCAGTACAAAGTACTTGATTCCTTTTTAGTAGCAAGAATCTCTTCAGCAGTCACACCTTCTTGGCCCCAAATTTACATATAGTTGATTGTAAGCCAAAATTTAAGTTTTACAATATTTTTGCTGTCTTCTTTGCCCTGATTCTGCCTATAAATTTGGTTAAAAGCAGCCAGCAATACCCATGCTGGAGCCTGAAATTTGGGCTATTTTTGAATTCTGAATACCAGAACAACTAGGGCTGCATGTTTAGTTTCAGACTCCTGCAAAGTGTCAATACAGAGCAAATGCAGTTTTGTTTGTTTGGTTAGTTGGTTGGTTTGTATTTTGTTTGTTTTTGCCAGAGTGTAATACATGTCTTTGTTCCAAATGAAATCTCCTGAGACTGGCCTTTACTTTCCATATTCCTATCATTATTCTGAGCCTCTGAGCTTCAAACAGAATCACCCATCAGGCTATGCCTACAGTATTTGATGTCTTTTTTTAGATCACATCTCTAAACGTTTCCAAACTCCTTCTACAAACCAGTTTAAAAGACTTCTGAACCACATGGTTAGGTACAGTCATAGCAACAACCCCACTTCTCCAGTATCAATTTTCTGTATTAGTCAGCTTTCCCTTTATTGGACACAATGCCTGACACCCACAATTATAAAGGAAACGTTCAATTTGGCTCACATTTTAAGAAGATTCAGTCCATGGTTATCTTACTGTAAGGTGAAAATCTCACTGCCGAAAGTCATAGCCAGCCAAAAATGATTAGTTCACAGAAGTTGGGAAGTAAAGCAGAGGAACAGTGCCAGAGAGGAAAGGGTGGGGGACCAGATGTACTGCAGTGTCCATGGTCACTTGTCCATGGCCTACCCAATCATAACCAGAGGTATGTTGAACCAATTCTCTGGGTAGCCTTCAAGCCAATCAAGTTGATATACTCAAGTTTAACTGTTACAGCCCACCAAAAGTAGTTTGTTTTGAGGTGACAAAGAAATATACCTTTAATTTCCTACTCCAAAGTTTTACCTGAATAATTAATAACAATTTAGTTCACTAAGATCCTGATTGCCTTTCCAAAAAATATGGTATTGATACAAAATATTAATGACTTCACATTGATTTGATTCAGTAATTAATAAGTAGTGGGCCACTCTAGACTTATTGATAATAATGAAAACTATGAGGAACTAAGTAAAACAAAACTACTACTGGCCCAGACTTTCCAAAATAAAAGTTCAGGTTGCCCCAAAAAGTAAAAAACATAACAAACTGTGATGCTTGCTGAAGGTAAAGGGAATACCAGTTCAGTAGTGGAAGTAGATAATTATGAACACTATGAGAACTGTAATTTTCATCAACATTTCTCTCTTACTTTGTTACCTATGAAATGTCTTTGTTTCCTTTCTTCTTTTGTCTCTTATTATGCATCACAAGAACTATTGAATTTATATCTTTATAAGGTGGTATATGTGTTATTAATTTTTTTATGTGGGTACTGGGGGACAAACTCAGGACCTCATGCTTGCCAGCAGGCGCTTCTCCCACTGAGTGATATCACTGGCCCCTTTTTTTTCCTTTATGTGGGTACCAGGAGTCGAACTCAGGACCTCACACTTGCCAGCAAGCTCTTATGCTGCTGAGCCATCTCACTGCCTCTATGTTATTAATTTTACATCATAATATATGAATTACAAGATAGTAAAAAACATAATCATCACTCAAGTACTCTACTTCCTCTTCTAAGAATGGGATGTCTATTTTTTATTGTATATAGAATATTTGCATCACATTAGGTGGAATTATGACCTTGTCAATGTCTTTATTTGAGAATTTCCTATCATTTGTGTTTCCTGTATGAGTGAACTTGTGATAGCTAATTTTATGGACTAAATTGATTGGGCCATGGCTTGTTCAGATATCTAATTAAATACTATTGTTTGCTGTGTCCATAACAATGTTTTCAGAAGACATTAGCATCTGAATGGATGTGGAATAAATAAATCTGTTGGCCCTCCCCAGTGTGGGTGAGTGTCATCTAATCACTGACTTTCTTTTTTTTTTTTTTTTTTTTTTTTTTTGTGGGTACTGAGGATCGACCTCAGGACCTCGCACAGCAGCAGGCGACCGTGCTGCTGAGCGATATCACAGGCCCTTTTTTCGTATGTCAGTTCCGGGAGTCGAACTCAGGACCTCGCGTTTGCCAGGCAGTCGCTTATGCCGCTGAGCCACACACGGGCCCATCACTGACTTTCTGAGTAGATCAAAATGGTAAAAGTTTGGAATAACCCTCTTTCTGCCTAACCATTTCAGCTGGAGGATTTATCTTCTGCCTTTAGCAGCCCTTGTTCTCAGGCCTTGAGATTCAGACTGGAATCTGCACCATTAGCTCGCATTGGAACAATATCCTGCTCACGTGTCTCCAGGTAGTCAATGGCAGGTTGTGGAATTCTACACTTCTACACCTCTGTTCTGGAAAACTCTGACTAATACCTATGGAAAGGGGGTGAAGCAAGATGCCATACCTGAATTGTAAGAAATAGATCTTTTTGGAAAGAAATGAAGGAGGAGATGTTTTGATACATAACCACCCTCATAGGGAACACATTAGAAGTATTATGAAAATATTTTAGTGTATTTCATGATCCATTAAGCATATAATATCCTCTTTAACCACCATTTTAAGTATTTTGTTAAAGCCCAAGAAACTCTGAAATGTTTTAATACATACATACTTTTTTTTTTTATTCCATTTGGTCACTAATATTTTCTAGGGGAACACAGATGCTAAAATAGTCAAACTCACAATTTACATTTAGGTGAAAAAAGAAAAACTGACAAATAAATTAATGTGTTCTTAATTTTATCTCATGCCATTTTATTCACCATATCAGAGGAGTAACAGACTATACTATAATGTGTGTGTGTGTGTGTGTGTGTGTAATATGGTTTAAGAGTGCTGTAGGCCATACCATGTCAGTTTCTGTAAGTATTCTCTATGACATTCACACGACCTGCAACATAGGATAAGTCCACAGATTTGATATGTAATTATACGTTGAATAAGTTAATCAGTGAGTGAAGGAATGTAAAGATAGAAAAAATTCAAACATGAATGTATTCAAAAACATGCTGGCCCTGAGTTTTCTGCCTTGACAGTAGCAATCTTTTATCACTCTTTCTGAACCATCAGTCGAACTTAACCCAGTCATGGAAAATGTCCAGAAAGGTCCACCATGCCTTTGAAAGAAACACAGCAGCCGATGGCTTTATGTGTGCCTCAGGGAGCCCATGGCTATTCCCTCATGTGTCATCTGAATCTGCCTTCTCTGTTAACAATCTTTGAGTCAGCCCTCTCCCATTGCCTGCTATTTCATAAGCAGAAAAGAGGAAGTGAGAATGATAGCAACTGTCCTAAATAAAGCTTTCTTTATTCGTAGTCCTTCAAAACAGGGCAGTTTAAGAGGGGTGATAAAGGGTATCACATAGAGGAAAATTGAATCCAGATAAAATTATGAGGACCAAAGCAAACAGAAAATGCTGAAACTGTAAGATAGAAATCATTTTGCCTGATAAGAAATTGCTCGAAGTGAAGACAAACGTTATTTACAGACCTCCCATATACGCTATAACAAGATGTCTGTTTCTGACCTTGGCACCAACAAATATTTTGGACAATAGCCATTTGTTCTTTGATATTGAACTCAAATGGTCAGAGATGTACATCTAGGGTCTTTTTTAATGCCCTATTATCTTTCAATTTGCAAAAGCAGATCTTGTGTTTTCTAATATTTTTAGCTATGTCAACAGAACTTGAAGCTCCATTTCAATCGTACGTTCTGTGCATCTACTTTGTAGGTAGTGACTATCTGTAGCAGCTGGGAACACTGGAAGAGAGGACCAATCTCAGATCATATGATTTTCATTACAGTGTGAGGTTTGGTACTAGTTAATTGAGATGCAGCAGTTAATACGTACTTTCCTTTCTGTTACATGGTAATACTATTGTCAATTTATAAATTCTTATCCAATGATATATATATATATATATGATTGAATATAATAAAATTCTTAAGATATCATTTAATAAATGGTAGTCTCAGTGAATTTGCCCATTGCTTATTGCATATTCACTGTTTACTACTTATGAAAATTTCAGTACTATATCTTGTCCACATCTACAAGAATTTAATGTGATAGTGAAGGCATGGATTCTGCAATAGACTGCCTATATCTGAATGGTGTCAGTAATATTACTTTGAGCAAGTTACTTAACATCTCTGTACATGTTTCCTTTGCTATAAAGTAAGGAATTTCCTCATAGAATTGTTGAAATCTTCATAAGTTGAATATAAGTAAGGAAGGTAGTGTCTAGCTCATACAACCTCACTAAATGTCAGATATCATGGTTATTCACATATTCATAGCATATATTAAATACATAGAGAAATTTTACAACATTTGAATGTTTAATTTCATAATTAAACCCTAAGTTATCAGAGTTACACTTTCTGTTACTGAAAACTCTCTTGAAGCACATTTTTTTTTTTTTATATGCGGGTGCCAAGGGTCGAACTCAGGACCTCGCGCTTGCCAAGCAGGCGCTTATGCTGCTAAGCCATATCACCGGCCCCTTGAAGCACAATTTTTTAGTCTCCCCTGATACCTAGCAAATAAATCAGCCCTGTGTGTGCTTATTTCTGCTCTTTACACAACATTGTGGCAGAAATTTTCCCTCATTAAATCCTTTTTAGAATCTGTGAGGCTCCAAATGTTATTTTAAACTTGAATAAAAGGAACATGATAAAATATTTGTAATAAATGTAAGAAATATAAGTAACATATGTAAAATATAAAATATATGTAATAAATGTAAAAAAAACTGTGAAAGATCAGTTTGTTAAGAAACACAAATTATTAGTCAAGGAGAAAATAAATTACATAGTTTATATTATCTCATTTTTTTTAAAAAAGATTCATTTAAAATTGATAGGCTAGAGTTGTAATTTGTATTTGCTGTGTAAATTATCAGTATTGGTCCAACATTTTAAAACAAATCTGATTTTAAGGTAAGATTATCTCAGATTTCTAGAAATTCTACTTGGGACTGGTATGAGTTTTATTATGGATTCATAAGATGCCTTACTTGTGAGACTTTTGTATGATATATAAAGCTAACCCATACCTATTTCTGAATGCAATTTGTTTTGATATGTATCTCTTCTACTTAAAAAGGATGTTAATTTATAGTTAATAAATCATTTGAATTTTCAGGAATAAATTCAATTTCCCAATAATAACAAAGTGAGAAAATTCCTGTTCTAACATACCAAATACTTTTCCCAAAAATGTCATTCTCCAACTTGAATAAGATCTGTTGTATGACTGGTACTGAATAAGGTTTCCAAATTTATAAATACTTAATATATATCTAAGATACCAATATACACCATGCTATGTTTTGAACATTCCCCTCCAAAATTAATGTAGAAATTTAATCACCATGGTGATATTAAGAGGTGGGACATTTAAGAAAAGATGAGGTCATAAGGGCTCCACTCAAATCAATGGATTAGGATGTGGGTTAGATATGAAACCAAATGCATGGGTATTCTCTTGCTTTCACCCTGTTCCATGCTTATTCACTTGCCCTTCTACCTAGTATAAAGTCTCTCACCAGATGCAGCCTCTCAGTCTTGGACTCTTCAGTCTCCAAAATCATGAATTAAATGAACTTCTATTTTTAAGTATTTATAAAAAAAGAAAACAGTATTCTTATTCTTTGATATTCTGACATCAGAAAATGGACTAAGACCAAAAGAATAAAGTCTGGGAAGGCAAAATACAATTTACTAGATGCTTGTTAAGTGTTTTAAAACCAAGTTTGAAGACATCTTTGATTTTTCCCAGAATATGAGTACCTCCCCTTAGCTATAAAAGTCTACTGGGATTAGTATTGTCTGGGGAAATGAGACAGTTGGTGGCAACTGTGGTGGCTTCCAGTGGCAGCAAAGTCAAATCCCAGTCACAGGTCTACCTTGCCGTCCCCCTTCTGTTAAAAGCTGCTCCTTACACTTCTTGTTCTTGACTCTGTGAAGCTAACTTAATTCTTGCAAGATTTCCAAAGTTGCTTCTCCAGGCAGCTATTTTTTGGACATCACTGATTTTCTTCCATTCTATTCTGCTTAGGTAGTATTAGCAGGTTTTTCTTGCTCAAAACCATGATTTCTAAGTGACGTAGTAATGAGACATCATAGCACAGTAGAATGAATTCAAGATTTGAAGGTGGCCAGAATGATGTCTTGTTTGTATTATTTCCTACCTATAAATTGTATCAGATTAGTTTCCCACTCTGTCCTTTATTCTACTCATTTATAAAATTGGTTTTATATTCTTTAATCTGGAGGATTGTTTTGGGGATTGAAATAATGCTAAGATCTAAGACACATAGGGTTCAGTAATGGTGACAGAATGGTAAAATCTAAATCCTTTCATAATTTCTCTTTGCATGCAACCCTTCTTCAATCACTTGAACACCATCTGGAGGAATTCACTCTGAAATGTATTCTAGACATTTAGTTGATAACATATATTGTGTTTCAGAACCTAAAACTTCCTAAAGAAAAGTTGAAGTACTTGTATTATTTGCCTTTTTCACACAGCAAGATAACTCCAAGTATAACTAAGAACCTGAGGCTAGGTGAAAATAGAGTCAATTTATATTTTGGAGTCAGTAGCTTTCTGGTTTCCGTGCTGAAGCATTTTACTAAGCCTTTCTCTACCTGTTTAGCACCTTTACCTTTCCTGCTCTTACTTCCTACAAGGAACACACATTCTCCCCCCACCCTTATCACCTCTACCTACAGGAAAAGCCAGTTTCAGGTCAGCATTGCCTAGAATTGAGTGATCAAATCTCCCCAGATGTGGGATTCATAACATAGACCCACCTGTCTATACTAATATGTATATTCTTACCTAATTTTATCAGTAATAAGGTTTTGTCTAGGACTTCTCATAAGTCTGCTTTATTTCTCAAGTTGCTCAGAAAAGAGATGCCACTTTTAAGTTCTCATTTGAAGTGTAACATCTCAAAAGGAGACAAAAAATTACTGATTCACTTGAAGACTCAATCGTTGTGGTTACCTCGACTTAAACTTAGGAGGCTGCATTTAGGGAACCCTACACACTAGAGCTGCCTTCAACAGTACTCTTGAAGGGGAAATACAACTGGCAGTCTATTCTCTGTGGATAACACCACAGAAAGCCTACAGGAAAACTTTTTAATCATTGCTCATCAGGCATTGTATTTTAATTATCCCAGATAACAGACTCTGAAGAACTAACAGTAAAAGGATTGAATTTTTTGTGTACCTAACATAACAAGTCTTCAGTAAGAAAGGTATTGTTTTAGATAGAAGAAAATTGAGCCTCAAAGGAATTAAGTAGCCTAAAAACATGCAATCAGTAGAGTCAGGATTTAAACATTATGTGTTTGATTCCAAACGCTGTTTGCATTAATAGCATATGCATGACTCTTGAAACCCTGAAGAGTTTTCCTCCTACTTGGGCAGGTAAGATCTGTAGTTTTATACATGTAGTTTTATACACATGTGTAATTTTGCACCTATTCTCATTCCCTAAAATGAATTTAAAAATAAAAGATAAGTCGCAAGGGTGATAATTTGAAGCTCAATCTCAATAAGTTCAAATTTTAGAGCAAAAACTATAATGCTGGGCCAGTGAGATGGCTCAGTGGCTTAAGCGCCTGCCCGGCAAGCGCGAGGGCCCGAGTTCGACTCCCGGAACCCACATACAAAAAAGGGGCCGGTGATATCGCTCAGTGGCACGGGCGCCTGCTGGCGCGTGAGGTCTTGAGGTCGACCCCCCGGTACCCACAAAAAAAAAAAAAAAAAACTATAATGCTTGACTAGGACTTGACAGGGATTAAATGGAAAAATAAGAAATATCACATATATCCAAATATGCATACACACACAAAGACACACACACACACATTCACCATTCCTTCTCAATAGACTTTCCATAACTTCAGTAGGCAGCTGCCTGAATTGTACCCATTATCGGTATTAATATATAATGTCTCAAGTGTGTAATTATGTTAGCCCACAATGAAGAATGACTTGGTTTTAAAATCCATGCGTTGGGAACCTGACTGATTCAGAAATATTTGCATTTGAAAAGATAGACACTCTTCACAGAAACTGTCCGTAACTCAGTGAAGCCTATTAGTGCATATTTCATAGTGAAGAAAGGAGCCTTGTGGCTGGGCTTTTTGTCTTTCTCTGCAGCCATCATTCTGATGAGTCTGGGGTTAGCTAGCTCACTGCCCATTTCTCCCGTGCAGAACATTCTCTCCATGCACATTTTGGCTTATAATATCAAAGTCCATATCCAAAACACAATATGGGCAGTCCATTTACTGTTTAATCGATACTATAACTCACAGAGCTAAATATACATGTCTATTATTTCATCATGATTGCATTATCATCATTAAAAATCTTCCAGTCTTTTTTCCTAAGTGCCTGACTAGACATAAAATGATGGTGTATTTCCTTAGGAAGTTAATCCAACTAAAATTGCAAACTTTGTAAGTGCAATTCATCACTATATATAGAAGAGCAATGATCTATTTAATGTTATATTTGGTTATTACATGTTTATGTAATCTCGTTAATATTTTTAATGAAGTATTTGCTGTATCTCTTTACTTACTAAGCTCTGCTAAACAAAGCCAAATAGTTTGCTCAGGCATGAACCTAATGGTTTTACGCTAAAGTGATTCAAATAATGTTAGGAAGATAGGATTCCTTTAAACATGAAAATTAATTAATGATATAAGGCAATCTGTGATAAATATGCTTATTTTAAAAGTGGCAGTTAAGTGAGCTTAAGGTAACTCTGATAAAGAATTAGATTAACCTTAAGGTGGACTATCTTATACACTACATGAGATTCAAAGCAGCCTTTGAAGAATAAATACTAATTGAAAATAAGTTTTGAAAAGGAAAGTAGCATGTACAATTTCCAGGCCCCGAATAAAGGTCATGTTTTGTGCTACAAAAGAGACTTCAAGTCATTACCAAATGAAACAAAGCTTATGAAATAATGTTCGACATCAAAAAGTAAAAAATTCAAAGTTGACTTCTACCTTTGTTTCTAGCATTCACTGGGCTGCCTTACACACCTGTGTGGGTAAAAAGTTACTAAGATGCTGAAGAGCCAGATAGGCATCATGTGGCAAAGGCCAATTAGCCAAAGGAGAGCAGAGATCTCTAAAAAATGGAATTCAGGCAAAAGTGCCACTACCACTGTGGAAATTTTATCAGATAAATCACTCAAGTAGGATTCGGGTAAAGAATTGGGAGTCCATAAAATTGTTATAAAATTGTCATTAAATTGAATTTGTGGAATCATTAGACATTCGAGCAATTCTCATGAGCATTTTACTGTATTTTTGGTATTCTGTAAAACATAGAGAAAATAAATATGTGGAATACAGTACAACTTTCTAGAAACTATAAATTCTAATAGGAGATGACAGATTACATACAGGGATGGACTGATGAATTGATACAAAGATACATGAAATATACAAACTCAATAAACAACTTAACAGATTAGGGGACAGTGCTGATAAGAGTAGGTGCTTTATTCTACTAGGCACACTAAGCATTTGTGCAGATTCTTACAGGGTGAATTAATCCCTATGAGCAATTCTTATTCCTAAATCTATTCCGGTTGTCTCCTAACATCCCTGCTTTGGACTGTTGTACACACTATCTGGGCCGACTACCATGGGCCATCTTGTAATTATTTAGACATAGTAGCCAGTCTCTCTTTAGCTTTTTACACACTAAAGTGTAGCCATAAATTCATCCCCTAAATTTGCCATGTAAAACTAACACATGACCTTTACTCTTCCCCCAGAGGCTTGACAGTAATGAAAGGAAATACGAGAGAGTAAATAAAAACATGGAACAGATAGCTGCCAGATTTTCTTGTTTCTAGATCCTAGTTGATATGCTCACTACTGGACTTTCTCCTCTATAGCAGTGCCAGACATCAGCATTGCTAAAATGCCTCAACCATGCAGAGATTAATTAACTTACTCTCCCTCATTTCGCTTCACTCTCTAATCTTCTTTGCTTTTATTTCAAGTAAGAGCTAAAAGAATATATTCTCACAGTGGAGTGATCCTTACAGAGCGATCCTTATTTAGCATAATATAATGGTTAACAGTGCAGCAGTGCAGCCAGATATCCTAGGTTTCTAGTCCACCTCATGTATTTACCAACTGGGTATATTTGGAAAGTTTACTTTTTTGTGTCTTGGTTTTATTAGTAAAATTAAGTTAGTAACAGTAACTTCCTAGGAGAGTGGGTATGAGACTTATGTGATAATTATAATTTAATTATGCCTGGTAGATAATTTTCATTAGATATTTAAATATCACTACTATTATTAAAAATAAAAATGTCTTTCATATCATCATGTGAAGAATAAATTTTCAGACTTCCTTTCTGAGTCAGATCATCGTAAGCGAAGTTTAGAACCTACAAATATGTATTTAACTAAAGGATCTATTCTAGGACAAAGAATTTCTCTTTCAAGGGGCCGGTGAGATGGCTCAGTGGCTTAAGTGCCTGCCTGGCAAGCGCGAGGGCCCGAGTTCGACTCCCGGAACCCACATACGAAAAAGGGGCCGGTGATATCCCTCAGTGGCACAGGCGCCTGCTGGCGCCGGAGGTCCTGAGGTCGACCCCCCGGTACCCACAAAAATAAATAAATAAATAAATAAAAAGAATTTCTCTTTCATTGTTTTTGGCGCTTAAAAAGCCTGGCAAACCACACGTATCCAGACGTTTGTGATTTTGTCCTTGCTCTGCTTTAAGTTTTTCACTGCGTTAGAAAAATGAAACAGGCGACTACCCGAGAACACTCAGAAGACTTGAAAGCAGTTTGCAACAGGTCTATGAGGATCATTTTGTTAAAATAAAAATGTTCTCAGAACCTCAAGCAATGGAATTTACACACAAATGGCATTGACTGAAAAGAGCCTAGCAACATGCTTTTCTACAAAGCTTTAGAAGAATTTATATTTTATTAATTACAATAATGAATCCAGGGCCAGTGAGATGGCTTAGCGGCTTAAGCACCTGCCCGGCAAGCACGAGGGCCCGAGTTCGACTCCCGGAACCCACATACGAAAAAGGGGCCGGTGATATCGCTCAGCGGCACGGGCACCTGCTGGCACGCGAGGTCCTGAGGCCAACCGCCCGGTACCCACAAAAAAAATAAATAAATAAATAATGAATCCAAAGTTTAATTATTCCCCATCTGGAACCCAGATGTGAAATGAGGTCTAAGCTAAAGTCCTGAAACAGGGTAAGGATGCGCTGTTGATTGTCACCACTGGGTTCAAGCACGTACTCAACGCCAGCCAGCAATCCTGTTATTTATCTGAGACCATCTCACTCTGCTGTACATCTTCCAAATATTCAAACTCTCTCTTTCTCTGAAAATCTCCAACCTACCCCCTGCTTTGCTTTTTATTCCCTCTAAAATATGACACAAAGTCCTAATTTTTGGAGAAAACAGAAGCCATCAAGGAAGAAATATCTCATTTAATTACATGAAAAAATATAAAGCTACCAAGATCTATACCCATTCTATCTTCCAAATATTCACTTAAGAGAAGCATGCAGATATTCATTTTAAGCATAATGCTCAACTTTGATTTAGATACCATTTTATTATCACTTTTCTAATTTTAAAATATTTGGCTATATAAATGAGAAGAATTATTTTCCTTTTCTTGTTTCAAAGACTCCCTCAGCTAGGTCTTTCCTATGACTCTTTGCTCAAGTCTCTCTTTTATATATATATTTTTAATTAATTAATTTATTTATTTATTTTTGTGGGTACTGGGGTTGACCTCAGGACCTCACGCGCCAGCAGGCGCCCGTGCCACTGAGCGATATCACCGGCTCTTTTTTTCGTATGTGGATTCCGGGAGTCGAACTCGGGCCCTCGTGCTTGCCGGGCTTATGCTGCTGAGCCATCTCACCAGCCCTTTTCTTTTTTTATTTTAAAGAGAAAAAAAATACAAATAACAATAAAAGAGTTTCAAAAGTTTAGTAGGAGAGTTACAGTAATTAATTCATTGCATACTGTTGTCTTCATAGTAGTTATTCAGAGTACAAGATATAGGCATGATATCTTGTCCAAACAATTTTAGCGCAAACTTTTCTTTTCAATGAACTAAGAGAAACTAGCTGTATTACTCTGTCTTGTGTATAAATATATTTTTTTCTTTTTCCCTTTCTCCCGTTCCCCTTTCCCCCATCACAGTTTGTCTTTTCTTTTGAACAGTTTCTTTCCAATTCACAATATCTATTACACGCTTTGGACCCTATTTTTTCGTTCAGTTTCTCACACAAGTGAGACAATATGATGTTTACACATACGGGTCTGATTTATTTCACTTGTAAGTATGGTCTTGAGTTACATCCATTTGCCTATAGTCTCTCCTACTCTAAGGAAAACCTTCATTCAGTCCACCTCAAGTCCTGCACCTTTCTCCCTACCTATTTCCAGGTAAAGTTTAAAAAGTTTTGCTTGTATGTACTCTTTCCATTCCGACGTTTCCAATAATCTTCAAGAAAATTTAATATGAATTTTGCCTACCATTTAACATATACTCCTACTCATTTTGTCTGTATTTTCCTAAAGACATTGCATAAAATGAAGTTATGCTTTATATATTTTAATATCTTTATTCTAAAACTATCCAATTTTGATTTTATTTACTGAGCAAATTAAAAACTCTCTATGCTCATTAGATGATTAATTTTCCTATATCTTCATTAATGAGTTATGTAAACTACATTTTATAAGTCATTTTATATGTTTTCTGGTGTAAAATTGTGACTTGAATATTCAACGAAATTTTAAAATTTGTATCCTCTTATTGTGACCTTTCTTTATGTTTTTGCATTTTTATTGTCTTGAAAAATATAGAAAGATGTTTATTTTATTATTTCTCAGTTCCTATTTCTAAAGAATCATCTTTTTGTCATATTTGATTATTACTCTTCTCATGCTTATTTTTTTCTTTCTTTGAGTTCATCACACTAGTTTTCTAAATTTTTAGATTCTATTTACCTCATTGATGAATAGCTTTCCTTTCTTTTCATACATAAGGATTTCTTTCAGTTTTTATAGAGTGTTTTATACAGTGGTTCACTTTTGTTATATTTCCATTCTTGAACTATTAGTTATTTGGAAGCGTAATACGTAATTTCCAAATTTATTTAGCATTTTAAAATTTTAATTATATATTTACTTTAACCCAATAATATTTTGGTAATTTATATAATTTTCAATTATCAATTATTTGAAGTGTATTAGATTTTCACTACAGTTTATCTCAAGATAAAATTTTATGCATACTGTATGTATGCTTGAAAACAACATGGCACATCCTTGAATATTTTTTTCAAAGTATATTCACAAGGGCAAACATCAACTATATTGTTCAAAGTGCCCATATATTTACTAAGTCTG
Source organism: Erethizon dorsatum (assembly GCA_028451465.1). Taxonomy (NCBI): domain Eukaryota; kingdom Metazoa; phylum Chordata; class Mammalia; order Rodentia; family Erethizontidae; genus Erethizon; species Erethizon dorsatum. Next base: position 76,524,700 of record CM051836.1, on the reverse strand, counting down.
TTTCTGGATCTCTTAATAACAAGAAGAGAATTTCCCAGTGTGATCGGTATGATGATGGATTTACTAGGTTTTGCCTACCAGGTAGTCAATTTTTTTGTTATACATCTTTGACTATGTTATCAGGTCCAGAAAATGTAGCATTGTTCTAAAGTCCTCATAAGAGTTGAAATCTTTTATCTCAAATAATGATTTGACTTTAAGTTCTGCTTTGTCTCATATTAAAATTTCTTCAAGATTTATGGGCCTTTAAGTTTTAAATGAATTTCTAGTGAATTACATGTTGATGGTGTTTTTTATCAAATGTAAATCTGTTGATATCTACTTCTGTATATCTCAACTCATTCTGTACTTTTTATTACTAATGTTTCAGGGATTTTTGTCCTATGTGTGAAATATACTATCTTTTACATTTATTGATATCTTTTAATTTTCCACATATAGTTTACGATATCAATTCATTGATATATTTTAATGGAGTTATCTGCACACTGCTCCCAAATAATTCAGATCATTAATATGTTTTAACTATGATCCTAAGCTTCACAACATTGTTAATGATTAATGTTTTGTCAATCATTTCAGTTGTATGTTAGTGTTCTGACTCCCCTTTTTTATTTATGTAATGAATATTTATAACATGCTTACCAAAGCATTTTCTTAAATATTTTAAACTACTATCTTGTCAATCCTCAAAAGATTCTTCAGAGTCACTACTGTTTTGTACTTACACATTCTTGCACTTTTTTATTTTTCTATATTTTTACTGTCTTATCTTGCTTACCGTATAATTCCACATAGAATTTTTTCTGTACTTAATGTAAGTCTTAATAAAATATATCTGGTAGAAGTTCTGCTAGCAAGAGTATATTACTGATAAATTTTCCAAAATTTGTCTAAACAGTGATTTTATTGACCTTGAATAATGATTTACCTGCATTAAAAATATGCACTGATGACTGGTGTGTCTTTTTTAAGCAGTCTAATTGCTATTAATTTTTAAATTTTGTATTAGTACAAGTTTGCAGTACATGTGACCACATTTATCGTGGGGAGTTTGTACATGTTCATAATACATCTTCATCTTCTTTTGTCACATTCCATTCCCATCGTTACCCCCTCCCTCCAACTCCTGATACTCTTCCCATTGGCAAAGCTCTATTTCCATTTTTTTCTTCAATTCTCTCTTTTCTTAAAAAAATCAACTTTGTCTTTTTTTATTACTTTGTGCACAGTTTTCTAAATTCCATAGGTATTCCAAATAAGTAATCTATTAGTATCACCGATTTTTTTTATAATATTTGAGTCTCATTGAGTACTGGTAAGATTTCTGTTTGGTCTTTGAAAATATAAAACTTTTCCATAATTTGCTCACATATAGACTTCCATTAGTTTATCACATTTTTATTTGACTGTACTTCTTACTCTGAGCATCTTTTTTTTTGTTTGTTTTTGGAAAATCCTAATAAACTATATTTTTGAAAATTCTGCTACCCACTAGATCTCCCTCTGGAATTCCATTTAAATGTCTCTTTGATTTTTGTGATTTACTTCCATATCTATATTTATACCTCTCTCATGTTGTCTTTTGTTCACTGTAAAATTATACAAACAATAGCACACTTTGAACTCCTAAAGTATTCTCTCTTGAGGTAGCTATATTTCTGAACATATTTATTAACTTTTTAATAGAAATATTATATGTCTGCAAGTTTTATTTGGCTGTTTTCTAAAGTTACCTGTTCAATTTTTCTGTTCTAGTGTTGCCTTTTTGGATTTTTAACTCTCTCTTTTAATGCTTGAAACATTTTAACTCATGATTCTCTGGCCCTAATTACTCCAAACTTTTTGCCCTTTAGGGTTTAATACCACTATTTCTTGTTCTTGTCCCTGTTCTCTTACTCACAGTCATTTGTTACTTCATGAATGATTATAATTTGGGATTATGTTTTGTGAGAATTCTGAGGACTCTGAGTAAGTTTTCCCCCAAAGGGCATTTGCATTGATGTGTATTGTTTCAAAGTGATTGTGACCACAGTAAATAGACCTTCCTAGCTATGGGTATCTAGGTTGCAAAAGAAATGAGTGTTAAATTTTCTTATATTAAAAGTAGTAAACTCTAGTTACTGATTCTCAACATAAGAGTTTATCTTCTCAGCAAGAACAGTCAGTGAGAAGTGCAATATACTTCCTTTACCTCTCATTTTTGGAAAGCAAGGATTTTGTGTGTTTGCTTCTGTTCATTTATTCTAATTCAGCATTCTCATTTCATAGCCTAACCTTTATACAAATATGTCAGTACCACCTCATCATTTAGCATACACCTAAATGTTTGTCTCTGTATCCTGGAGAGCTGTTAAAGCTTACATTACATTCATAGAAAACAAATCGTGTGGCACAGTTATAAAAGTGTTATACGAGTATATAGCTCATACTATTAATGATTTTAAGGTTCCAGGTATCACTTAACTTTGGCTCCTGGCAATAGACTTACTTACTTCTTTTCAATTGTACTTTTTTGAGGAAAGGCCTATTGATCTTATCCATTTTTTAGGTTTTATTTGTGTATGTGCATGTATAATCGTCACTTAACATCCTTTGCTAAAATCAGCAATATCTTCCATGTATGCATCTTCAGTGGGCATTTAAATAATTCTTCTACAATCCAACTTACAGCAGCACTAAGTGCTGCGTGAGTCCTCTCCTTAAAAAGCTCCCATTGCCTGCCTTCCATTAATACTACCACACTCCCATTTTTCTCTTACCCAGTTAGTGGCCCTTTCTGCTCCTTTAATTTTTACGTTCCTTTGCCTATACTTCCTCTGGGAGTGTGCCTGCCACTTTCTTTATGAGCGATTACCAAGAGACTTATTTTTAAAGCACAAATCTGATGATCTCCCCACTACCATTATGTCCCCAATGTTGACATTTATTCAGTGATTTTCAGTGCTCAAGTTTATTATCATAGTACACCAATATTTTGGAGGTCTATTCCCACCTGCCTGTCCTGCAGTAGACTTGCTCTCCTTTTCCCTTAATGTCTGCAACATGACTCTTTTGTCTTTCATGTTCCCTAAGCTATCTCCTAACATAAGAATTTTATAGGGCATTTCCCTTTGACTGACACCCTCTTCCATTTCTGTTGCAATGAAAGAATGTCCATCCTTTCTTCAGAACTCAGTTCAGTTTGCCTGTCTCAGAATTATCTCCTGATGGCCTTGAATACCTCAAGACTAATTTTAATTGATTCTCATGGACTCATTGAACAAATATTATTGAAAACTTTCTTTGTGGTAGAAACTGTTCTATACGTTGTAATATATTTAGCAGTGAAGAAATAGACCAAACTTTGTTCTACATAGTTGAGTAGGCAATGGGGAATGGATAATAAGAAATAAATGTATATGTACCATTCAGAAAATTTTCATTGGAAAAAGGATCCATTTTTACTTCTTTTCATAATTCCTGTTTCAAATTTGTTTGTTTTCATTTAAATTAATGAAATGCACTAATTTTGCTCATTATTGAGCCCCCAATAATTTCTATGGTGCATATCATCTCATAATTATTAAAATTTCTATGTATCTAGTATTTATGTGCAGAGAAACATTTTCTTTAACATATTCAGATATATTGGAACAAAATTATTCACTTTATGAAGTAACACATACTTATAAACTGTTTTAAGTATTTATCCTCTGTGCCAGACATTTTATTCCATCATGAACTTTGCATTTCTTGAGTCAGAAAGTGAAACAACAAAAAGATTTTCAAAAAACATATAAATTATCAGACCCATCATAATAATTCTATACCTTTTAACAAGGGTCATTACCGTTAGAGAACATTGATGTAGTGATTTTATGCTCTCAAAAAATCATATTACCTTTCATATTAAAATCAGAGTACTTTTGCATTAAAATTGATTAGTTCAGAGCCAAACCTAGAATTCATCTTCTCTAGCATTTCAATTAAGTCATTTTGTACCACAGTGTTATTCCTCATCTGACGCATCTCAAAGCAATTATGTTTAACAAAAGGGTTATTCTAGGTTGAAATTCCCATGACATAAGCAAAATAATGCAGCAAATAATGCAATGTACAGTGAATAATGCAAAGTAAGTGTTTGAACAATATTAGCTCTCTTTGCACAAATACAAATATCTGAGCAGATTCTATTTTTCTCAATCTTCTATAGGGGCCTAAAGTGGGGAGGATTCAAAATATATTCCACTGTTCTCACACTTTTCTATAGAAAAATGGATAAGTATATTGTGCTATAATGTATCTTATGATCTAAGCAACATACAATTGAATCATTTGTAGTCCTTTCCAACTTTTGTTTTTCATGAGTATTGCCCTCATACCAACTTCATCTGCCCAGGGACTCCCACTGCATGTTCTACAGGAGTTGTCCACTGAAGTGGGAATGAATGGATATTTATTCTACTACCCTACATGAGACCAATGGAGATATGCCAAAAGAACCTCAAATTATGCAGTAATATATGCTATGTTTTCTAAACCCTAAGTAATCAAATAAGCACTTAAAATACAAGTGCTAGAAACAATGTATGGGAGAACTCAACACAGAGGTACCTCATGGATTTAGATGCCTCTCATTTAGAACAGTACAGTTTGAATCAGAGAGTCTCAATGAAGTACTCATCAACAACTTGTAGTTTGAGGAAATGAGAAAGAGCAATAAATGGGAGCAAAAACCAAGTGGAGCAAGAGCCAGAGAAGTGAAAAAGCACCCAGTTTAGGGCCCTTTCTATAGCATTAAAGCATTAGAAGATGGGATGAAATTACATAAATTTCATTTTTCAACCACTTTCTAGCTGTGAGAAAAGTATAAAGGGACTTGAGTTATAGCAGAGGCAGGAATCATTAATCTGAGAACCTGACATAAAGCAACTGGCCAAATACAAGACAGGAGAAATAAAGGGTGATCAATCAAAAACAAGGCTTTTGATCCAAGAAACTTGACAGTGACTCAGACTCCTGCTGGGTGATATACTCAACCTAAGATGAGGAAATAATGTACATCCATAGACCCTGTTTAACCACTTCTGCCTTTGGGAAAGACTGGACTTCAACAGCGTGCAGGGGAATTGCTGTCTGATTAACCCCTCTGGTTCCACTGGAACACAGGATTAGCTGAAGGCTCATAAATGAGAAGTGTGCAGCTGCCCAACATCAACACTAAGCCAATAGTGGTGGGATGGGTAGTTGGAGAATAAAGGAAAGAAAAAAGAGGTTAAAAACAACCTGATTCACCTTACACTTTTATAGATGAGAACTGAGGAGAAGTAAAAGGTACCCATTGGGATCATCCAGAAGCACTATATTTGGGTAGTAAAGTTAACAATTGAAAAATGGGGATATAAGATTTAAAGCTATGGAAAAATAATAATGACTCAAAGCAGGTTTTAAAACTTGTATATTATCAGAAGAGATTATATGTCTACTTAAACATACATATATTTATGTATCTCACATGCACTTGCATATATACATACATGTAATATAGATCCCAATATATTTATATAACATAAATATATAACACATTCATAAACTATAGGTATGCATATGTGTATGGGAATATGTTTTATTTATATATAATACAGTGAAAATATATCCATTATATCTATATACACTAAATGAAAGAGAAATGTGACAGGCATTTTTGGTCTAAACATAAGTTTTATGCACCTAATTTTCTTTTTTTTCTTTTTTTTCTTTTTTTTTTTGGTGGGTACCGGGAGTCGAACTCAGGACCTTGTGCTTGCGAGCAGGCGCTTGTGCCACTGAGCGATATCACCGGCCCTTTTTTCCTTTGTATGTGGGTTCCGGGAGTCAAACTCAGGCCCTCGCACTTGCCAGGCAGGTGCTTATGCCACTGAGCTATCTCACTGGCCCCTATGCACCTAATTTTCTAGGACAGCTCCTCACTCTAAGATACTGCACATTTATGAAGAACTATGTACAAATGGGAGGTTTCTGGCCAGGAAATAGCTTTGTTAAAATATGGAGTCTGTGGAGCACAAAGCTTGATATCAGACTGGACCTACATAAGCCTTAATGAAAACAGTTCTTGCTAAAGTTAAAAAAAAAAGTAAAGATAACAAAAGACAGATGGAAAGGAAAGGCAGTGCTACTAAACCAGTGCATTTAGCCTCCTCTTGAGTTCAAATACCATCGTGTAATATTTTTGATCATGCACCATCAAAAGTCAAACCTTCAAGAAATACAAACAAAATGACAAAAATGGGTAACGATATTGGAGATTTTGCCTTAATTCTTTTAGTCCAGGGGAAAATTACCAAACGTGGTAGAATGGATGTGAATTATATAATTAATATGGTTGAATATATGTGTGTATGCACATAGAAATACGTATATATGTACACACACACACATATACATACATATATATGTTGTAGTCAGGGTTTGCAAGTGAATAGATTCAATACAGGACACATAAATTTATAGGATTATCTTACAATATTTACACAAAGAGTCAAAAGCAAAGGTGTGCAAGAGATCTGTCCATGTTCTGGAGACCTGAAAAATTTAGTTGAGGTCCTGGAGCCCATGGCAATGTCTCATGCAAGTCCATATCAAGGATCTGTGCTGGAAAGGCCCAAGGGCCAATGGTGGAAACGAGAAAGGCTGTGCCTGCAGGGAGAAGGATCTGTGCCAGAAGACTGAGGGATCCTCACTGGAGTCAAGAAGCCACGCTCAAAACAAAGCTGAAGACCAGAGCTGCCCCAAAAGAATCGCAGCCATCCCTGGCAACAGCAAGGACCTGAGCTCCTCCAGCAGGAACAGTTGAGTTCTATCAGGAAAACCACGCACAACAAAGCTTCTCCTGGGAAATCAGCAGTATGCAGCCTTTCACTCATCTTTCTCCTTTTATGCCATTCTGGCAACAACCCTCAGGTGACTCTTCCACACCCAAAACCACGCGGACTCAGTTCAGCTTGGTGTTCCCACTTAAACTGACCATTAATTAACCCACCACATGCACACATGATGTGCAAAGGGAAAACATGAGAATCTCAATAAAAATTTGGTAAGGAAGAAATAATACTCAAATAAGATAAGATGAAGATTAATCCTGACTCTTTTTTGTTTACTTTTGTTTAATTAATAGACTTTTCCTGAGCAGTTTAATAAAAACTGAACCAAAAGTATAGAGAGTTCTCATATTTCCTTCACCACAAATTCAGTATCCTCCAATCTCTGAATTTTCATATCTGGTCTTTCTGTGCGTGTTTTTTTTTTTTGTTGTTGTTTTGTTTCTTCAAAATACAGTAATACCTCAGTTCACAAATGCTTTGCAAACAATTCGATTCCTGAACAGAAGCATTCAACAAAATTTTGCTTTGGTTCACGAATTCTGCATCAAGTGATGAACAGGACCGCAGCCATCTTCCCAGCATGGACACAAATGCAGCCATTCCCCCTCCCCCGAATCATGAAATTCATTAAGATCATAAATGGAAATATCACTGTATTCACACCATTTTCTACATATGAGACAAGTTAAACTATTTTAATCATCAATTAAATCATGTTCTTTTCTCCTTAAAATCCTACTGTAGCTTCTCATTTGGTAGAAAAAAAAGCCCACTCTTTTAAATAGTGGTCTGAAAATTCACATCAAGCTTAGCTGACCCTCATTATTAACTTCCTGGAGTCAATGCACTCCAGCCATTCTGACTTCATTGCATTTCCCTCATTCCTAACTTAGAAGGATCCCGCTGCTTGAAATTCACACCCCAGGAACAAGTGATTTCTCAGATCTAGCAAGCAAGCAAGACATTGGTAACCTGCCCCTCCAAGACCCTGACAAGGTGTGGTTTACTGATAGAAGTAGCTTTGTCAAAAAAAGACATCCAGAGGAGACAACATGGCTGAATAGAAGAGGAGCTTTGTTCAGAGCTCCTCAGAGAAATTCAACTAAAACACAGGTAATTGGAAGAAAGGTGAGGGACATACACCCTCAAACTAAAATCAATCTGACATAAGAGACTAATAGATCAAGCCAAGCGCAGATAAAGGACTTAGTAAAACGGCCAGCCAGCCCACCCAGCTGACAGTAGGTCACCTAATCGGGATGACTGCACGCCATACTTGGAATCTTAGAAGAAGAGGAAGAAGAAGAAGAAGAAGAAAAAAAAAGGTATACTAAAATAATGTGGCTAAATCAAGCCATACAGGATAGACTTAGGATATAAGGTCCCCTGCCTCTTCTGCCTTCCTCCAAACAGAAGACGCCACAGTCCAGCAGTAACTTCTGCCAACATCAACTGCTTCCTCCCTGATGATTGGCCAGTTTTCCTTTTTTGAATTTTTTTCCTTTTTTCCTCTTTTTTTTTTTTCTTTTCTTTTCTTTTCTTCCCATTCCTTCTGTGCAACAGAGTGCTAGCTGGAACCACCAGAAACAAGATTAAAGGCCACAGGAGTGCACAGTAAATGAAACAGCTAAGCCCTCCCCTGTGACCTCTGGTTAGAGAGGCATGGGGAGTTAAACAGCCTTGCACCTCGGGACTGTGAAGCCCCGGGCTGCATGAACACTCTGTCACCGGAAAGGAACCCCACTGCACCCCCCCATCTTGCCCAAAGAAGTTACAGACTACAGCAGAGGTGGGTGATGGTGGCAGCGGAACTTGTAAAGCAACAAATAGGAAGTCAGCGCCCCACCTCAAGAGAGGAGTAAGAATTGGGACTGAGCAGCCTTGGGCTGCAACAGCAGGAGCAGAGGACCAGACCATATCACAGCATCGCACCGCAGCCTGCAACAAATGACCCAAGAGTACAGAGACCTGCCAGTGGAGAGGAATGCAGAAGGCTAAACAAGGACCAGGAGGAGCCAAAGGTGCATGGGACTGGGAAAAGCTCCCTGTCTCTATCTGAAAATAGCACAGTAACTGGGAGAGAGATGACACCAAGAGAAACAGAGTGAGGAGTGGGAGGCCACTTAGAGACATACAGAAAGTACTGACTGAAGACTCCAGCCCACGTCCCCACATCTGGAGTTGAAGATCAGCCTCAAATCCAACACAAACTCTACTGCAGGCTTAGCAGTGTTGTCCAGTAGTTTTGGACTGTTGGTGGACACCAGAAGAATTTTGTTTATTGTATTTTATTTTATTTTTCTTCTTTTTATTTTTTTGCTGGTTTGTGGTTTGTTTCCCATTCCTTTTCCTTTTCTTTGTCTTTTACCTGTATTTTCGTTCTAATTTATCTTCTTTCCCCCTTTCTTCCATTTAACTCTCTAGACCTAATCATATTTTGATACGAGTGAATAGTTTCTCTAATTTCTCTGGTCAATTTCAATAATCCCTTGCTAACTCCTTCATTCTTTCTCTTCTACCCTCTTCTCTAGTTTCCCAAAGCTTTTGTGATCATCCTTCATTCTCCAGCCTGGCTTCTACTTTATTTATTTTCAGCTATCTCTGTTTTATCCACTATCCTTCTTAAATTTCCCCAACATAGGGAAAAACCTCTCTACCAAAGGGACACACTTTGCATACAAGCTCCCAGTTTATGATCAGTTCTGTTATATAACTGTAGATTTTGCTTCTATGGTTAATGGTACAAAATTAATACTTACCACAGTTTGCCAGTTTCTAAACTATGCTTCATGTTATTGTCAATGCTAATTATACTACTTTAGCTAGGATGTTATATCTGTTTTAATCAGTTATTCTCACTTCTGTAACAATAATGGGAAGTTCTGGGATAATAACCTCACCACACCCTAGCAACAAAGGACTGGAGACTAAGCCAAACAGATTGGCACATCTCACTCTTAATTGGGAAGGAAGGATCTTGGGACAGACACAAACCAAAAACCTCCTACACAAAGATGACATCTCAAAGTACAAACCTTGCCTAGAGAGGCCTTAATACCAGTGATAAAACTGCTGCCTCAAAATCTTACAAGGATCAACACAGAAAACTAAATAAAATCTTTTGAAATAGAAAGTGACAAGACACAGAAGCAAAATGCCACCTCAGACCTCCAGCGCAACCAGAACAAGTCCAGGAGACAACAGGATAGAGGAAAATGGAAGACACACCTGACATTTCTGAAATGATAGCAACTGAAGTAAAGAAACCAATCCATGAGGCTTTAGAGGAAATCAGATCAGAAATAATCTCTCAGGTAAAAAAAAAAAAAAAAAAAAAAAAGAAATGTCAACATCTATAAAGGAATTCCTCAGCAAATCTAGAGTAGAGATAGAAAAAATAATACATGATGATAGGAAGAGGAAGGAAACTGAATGATCGATATAGAAAAGGGCTAGAATGCATGAAACATTCAAATGGATACCTAGGAAATCAAAAATTCCATTTTTTTTTTTTTTGTGGGTACCGGGGGTCGACCTCAGGACCTTGTGCGCCAGCAGGCGCCCGTGCCGCTGAGCGATATCACCGGCCCCTTTTTCGTATGTGGGTTCCAGGAGTTGAACTCGGGCCCTCGCGCCTGCCAGGCAGGCACCTACGCCACTGAGCCATCTCACCAGCCCCAAAAATTCCATTTTTGAAAGCTGGCAAAACTGCTAGAGTGAAACTGAAGAAAGACTTTCAGACCTTAAGACAGGATCTCAGCAGCTGACCATAAAAGGAAAGATATCTTGAAAACTACAAAAGATCAGGAAATAACAATTCAGGAGCTGCAAGATGATGCAGACAAAAATAATATAAGAATAACTTGTGTTAATTAAAAAGCAGGAGTCAACACAAATGGCATAAAAAACCTATTTTGGAGGTAAGAACAGAAAATTTCCCAAGCATGGGAAAGGAATCTGACATACAAATAAGTGAAGCATATAAAACTCCAATTAGCCATAACCAAAATAAATCTATACCCAGACATATAATAATCAAGGTTCCAGGAATTCAGCACAGGAGCAGAATATTAAGAACTGTTAGAGAAAATAAAAAGGTCACCAATAAAGGAAAGCCCATCAGAATCATGACAGACTTCACAACACAAACACTCAAGTCAAGAAGAGCTCAGAGTGAAGTATTTCAAGTCCTGAAAGAAAACAATTTCCAACCCAGATTGATTTAATCTGCAAAGATATCTTTCAAAATTAATGGAAAAATGAGATACTTCCATGACAAAGAACAACTGAAGAAATTCATGACCAGCAAGCCAACACTACAAAAGGTACTGAAAGATAGAGGTAAAAATAAACACAATGCCCAGAACAATAACAGAAAGAAACCACCAGGCAGGGCAAGCAATTAAACAGAGGGGAAAGGCATGGAACCAACAGCAGGAAAATAACAAAGATAAGCCAATATATATCAGTTACAACCATCAATGTAAATGGTCTCAATTCACCAATCAAAAGAAACAGACTGGCAGAATAGATCAAGAAACAAGATCCAACAATATGCTTAATACAAGAAACACATTTAACTAAAAAAGAAATTCATAGATTAAAGTCAAAGGATGAAAACAATACTTCATGCAACAGGAACCCAGAAAAAAACAGGGAAAGCTATCCTGTTTGCAGACAATGTGAACTTCAAACCAAGAATTATCAAAAGAGATAAAGAAGGTCACTATATACTTGTTAGGGGAAAACTTTGAGAGCAGGAGATAACAATCATAAATATGTATGTACCAAATATGGGAGCACCCAGCTATATGAGACAAATATTAGTAGACATGAAAAATCAAATGAGCAATAACACAATTATAATGGGGAGCTGAATAAGACATTGTGACAAATAGATCAACCAGACAAAATATGAGCAAAGAAATATCAGAACTGAACCAAACCTGTGAACAAATGGACTCAGAAGATATTTACAGATTGTTCCACCCAACATCAGAATACAAATTCTTGTCAGCTGTACATGGGACATTCTCTAAAATAGACCCTATACTAGCCCATAGAACATGCTTAAGTGAATGCAAAAGACGTGAAATTATCCCTTGCACATTATCTGACCATAGTGCAATAAAATTGGAAATTAATGTCAACAGAAACTGCAAACACTACATGAACACACGGAAATTAAATAACACCCCCTAAAAAACCTACGAGTCACAGATGAAATTAAAGAAGAAATTAAACAATTTCTATGAATAAACAAAAATGCAGATACAACATACTGGAACCTATGGGACACAATGAAAACAGTCCTAAGAGGGAAATTTACAGCAGTGAATTCTCACATCAGGAAAACAGAAAGAGCACAAATAAACAACCTAAAGTTATACCTCAAGCTTCTAGAGAAAGAAGAGCAAGTCAAGCCCAAAGCCCATAAAAGGAAGGAAATTATAAAGATCAGAGTAGAAATTAATGCAATGGAGACTAAGTAAACAGTACAAAGAATTAAAAATTTGAAGAGTTTGTTCTTTGAAAGAATAAATAAAATTGATAAACCCTCAGCCAATCTTATCAAAAAAAGGAAAGAAAAGACTCAAATTCATGCATTGAGGAATGAAAACAGTGAAATCACTACAGATCCTGTGAAAATTCAGAAGATCATCAATACCTACTTTGAAAATTTTTACTCTCATAGGATGGAAAACACAAGAAATGGACAGATTCCTAGGTATGTATGCATTAGCAAAGCTGAGCCAAAAAGATATAAAAATCCTAAATAACCCAATAACTGTCGATTAAATTGAAAATATAATTAAAAACTTACCAACAAAGAAAAGCCCAGGTCCTGATGGATTCACTGCTAAATTCTACAAGAAATTTAGAGAAGATTTAATAGCAATACTCCTCAAACTCTTTAATGAAACTGAAAGGGAAGCAATATTCCCTAACTCATTCCCTAACTCATTCTCCACCAAAAGACTTGTAGATTTAATAACCAAATTCAGTAGCGTAGCTGGATACAAAGTCAGCACTCAAAAATCAATAGCATTCCGTACACAAACAACAAAGTCACTGAGAGAGAAATTAAGGAGTCCACACGCTTCACAATAGCATACAAAAAAAATGAAATACTTAGGAATCAATCTGGCAAAGGAAGTAAACGATCTATATATTGAAAATTACAGTACTCTGAAAAAGGAAATCAAAAAGTATGTCAGAAAATGGAAAGATATCCCTTACTCATGGATAGGAAGAACCAACATAGTGAAAATGGCCCTACTCCCAAAATTGTTATACACATTTAATGCAATCCCAATCAAAATACCATTAGCATACCTCATAAATCTAGAAAAAAATTCCTAAAATTCAGCTGTAACCAGAAGAGAACTAAAAGAGCAAAGACAATCCTGGGCAACAAAGGGAAGGCAGGAGGCATCACAATCCCTGCCTTGAAATTATACTACAAAGCTACTATGATAAAATCAGCATGGTACTGGCAAAAAAGAAACACACCTGAGGACCCGAGGAACAGATTAGAAGATGCAGACACAACAACAAACACACTCAGCTACTTTATCTTCAAAGAAGGGGCCAAACATGTTCACTGGAAGAAAAAAAGCTTCTTTAATAAATGGTGCTGGAAAAACTGGCTCTCTACATGCCAAAGACTAAAACTAGAGCCCTGTCTATCACCATGAAAGGTTCATGAACAAACCTCAGACTGCACAAGAAATACTTCAAGAATCAATAACTGGGATATCATCCTCTTAAAAAGCTTTTGCACAGCTAAAGAAATCACCAACAAAGTGAGACAACAACCCATATAGCGGGAAAAAAATTTAGCCAATTTTCTCTCAGAAAAAGGACTTCTATCTAGAACATATAAAGAATTGAAAAAAATCAGACCCCCCAAATTCAAAGACCCAAGCCAAAAAATGGGCACCTAAGATGAATACACACTTCTCAGATGAGGAAATACAAATGGCAAATAAATATATGAAAACATGTTCAACATCATCGGTCATTTGAGAGATGCAAATTAAGACAACACTGAGATTTCATCTCACCCCAGAAAGAATGGCTATCATCAAGAAATCAACCAATAACAAATGCTGGAGGGGCTGTGGGGAAAAAGGAACCCTTCTCCCCTGCTGGTGGGAGTGTGTAGACCAGTACAACCACTGTAGAAATCAGTGTGTAGATTCCCCAAAAAGGAGGATAAGAGGTTCCATTTCACCTAGCTATTCTCCTTCCACGTATCTTCCCAGGAGAATTAAAAACATCATACCACAGTACTATATTTGCACCCATGTTTATAGCAGCACAATATGTAATAACTAAATCTTGGAAACAACCCAAATACCCATCAACTGAGTAATGCATAAAAAAGATGTCATATTTTTATACAATGGAGTACTACTTAGCCATAAAGAAGGATAAACTGGAGACTTTTATAAGTAAATGGATGTAACTTGAGACTATACTCATTAGTGAAATAAATCAGACTCACCACATGTGTAAACAATGTATTGTCTTCCTGGTGTGAGAAACTGAAAGAGTAAATAAGTTCTAAATATACAATAGATATTGTGAAATGGGAAGAAATTGTTCAAAAGGAAAAAGGAACTAGGATGGGTGAAAGGGGAAAGGACAGCAGGAAAATGGAAAAAATGCAAGTCAGTTGTACTATTAGTGTCTCTTAGTTCATTAAAAAGGAAGGTTTGTGCTAATATTGATTGGAGAAATTTTTATGCCCATATCTTTTACCCTGAGCAACAACTTTAAAGATAACAACATATAATGTATTAGCCATTGTTATTCTCCTATTTGTTATGAAATTTTGTTTTACCTTTTTTCCAAAAAAATAAAAAAGTGAGGGAGAAATGGTATTAGAAAGGATGAAAATTTTATAATTAATTTCCCAAAACAAAAATAATTACTGTATTATGTATCACAAATATACACCAAACAAATAAAAAATTATATACTATAAAAATAAAATACAATAAAATCCAGATTCCAGATCTCCACTCTCCAGGATTATTCGTATTCAATATATTCCAATATCAAACAAAGTGTCCACCACACAATCCTGCTGTGCCTTCATGGCCTATGTCACTCTATGAAATTATCTCATTCATATTTGCTTGCTTGTTGTCTGTGACTTTCCTTCACACACACACACATACACACATACACATACACACACACACCAATTAGAATAGTGACCTTCATAACTTTGTTAATTGCTGTGTACCCCACCTCTTCCTAGTACTGAAGAATCTGTAATGACTAAAAATTAAAGGAATGAAGAAAGAAATGCAGAAAGAAAGGAAGGAAGCAAGAAAAGAAGAAAGAAGAGTATGAAAGAACTCAAGAATGGAATTTTCCCATATACTCTGTTATATTAGAGAAAATTACATAATTTATATCTAAATCTCTATAATGGTTTCCTGATATTTTGAATTAATTAAAAGGTTGAGTTATGAATTTCACCAAGTTAAAATGTAAGACAGTACAATTTTCTTACAGCACAAGTGCAAAGACAAAATAAAATCATATATGAATAATTCATAAGATCATAGTGAATAATTATTTAGCTATGTATGTCTAAAAATAATTTTAAATAAATGTCATACCCTTGGCACTTGCTAAAGAAAATGATATAAATATGTGCCTTATTCAAAAGTTCAGAATAAAGTCATAAGATGAATGAATATAGAGACATCTATAAGAATATTGTTTGGTTAGTAAAAATAATAGAGATAAAGAAATATTCCTATTGTACTGTTAAATCCATAAAGTACATAACAATATTTTGTTATGAAGAGATAATTACGAGCATGCAAATCTTTAATAATGTTAGTAACTGTTAAGTGGTACAACTAGAGACCAGTACTTTTTGATTACCATATATATATATATATATATATATATATATATATATATTATATATATATATATAATTTCAATGGTTTCTTAAATTAAAATTTTATACTTTCAAATTTAATTTTAGGGCCAGTGGGATAGCTCAGTAGCATAAGCGCCTGCCTGGCAAGCACAAGGTCTTTAGTTCGACTCCAGGTACCCACACACGAAAAAAGGGCTGGTGATATTGCTCAGCGTCATAGGCGCCTGCTGGCGCGCTAGGTCCTGAGTTCAACCCCCAGTACCCACAAAAAAAAATTAATTTTAGTCCCAAATACTCTAATGTTCAATCCCCTGTGTGGCAGATAAAATAATAGAATAGTCCCCCAAACATGTCCATATTCTACCAGCTAGACCCTCTGAAGGTATTACATTACGTGATTACATGGGAAAAGGCACATTGCAGATACACTGAAGATCTTCAGATGAGGATGTGATGGTGGAATATCTGAATGGACACAAGGTAATTGCCAGATTTCTTATAATATAAAGGGGACTTAAGGGTCTGAATCAAAGAAGATAATGTAATAGCAAAAGCAGATTTGGAGTGATGTAGAATCATAAGCCAAGGAGTCTGTCCATCTCCTAGAAGCTAAGAAAGGTAAGGAAATTGATGTTACCTTAACACTTCTGTCATACTCACTTTCTTGTCACTGAGACACAATATCTGACACCTGCAACTTACAGGAATGTAGGCTTATTTTGACTCACCTTTCCATAATCTCCATCCTTGCATTGTCAGCTGGCTACAAGGCAGAACGGCATGGCACAGGATCGGGGCAGGAGAATAGCTGCTCACTGCTTCGCAGATGAGACCAGGAGTGAAGGGAGGAGCCAGGGAGGAATATAAATCCTTCCAGGCCATTCTCCTCCCACCATGACTCTCCTTTTCTGCCCAGGCCCCACCTAACAGAAAATCATCTATGAGCCCTCATAATTTAATAACCTCAAAAGCTTGGATCACATGAGGCTTTGGAGGGACATCTATATATAAACTATAACAACTTCCAGAAAAAGGAAACCCCACAGAGTCATTCTAGACTTCTGACTTCCAAAAATGGAACATAATATATAGGTGGTTTTTAAAGTCATTAAATTGGTGGTAATTTGTTACCACAGCAATCAAAAACTAATGCACCCTGCCATATAAAAGTTGAAACAAAGTAAGAGGTTACAGTATCAAACATCACATTATGGTTCATAGAAGCACATACATGAACAAGGATATTAAATTTTTTTTGAGTTTGGGTATATATTTTTGAGGCTTTTATTCCCCAGTGTTTCCAATAGTCTATAATGGAGACTGACACAAAGGTATCTGGAAATATTATAGAAGCACACCAACAGCAGAAACACAAATTCTACTATTGGGGTGTGTATATGAACACCAAGCACAGCCAACCACTTCAGCAAAGCTGCTCCCTACTAATTTTTCCCCTTCGAGTTTTCGTTAGTTGCTCATTTTAATCATAATGTTTAGCTTGAATAAAAATGATAAGGGAAGCAAATGAGTATAATTTACTCCCAGCCCTGCCAAGTATAAATGTGGTTCATTACCTGCTTTTATAAAAACACAAAGGCATGAGTTTGTGATTTGGCAACATTTGTCTCCACCAAGATATGTAAATTTCATTGTAAGTAGGTAGAAACATTTTTAGTCTACTTCAGAACTGTGGTTGTTTAGAAGCATTCTTCCCCAAAACCTATGATCATGGGAAGCTTAGAGATTTCTTTTCTTTCCACTGGTTTTGAGATGACGGAGTTCAGAAACAGCATGCTGACTTCTTGAAGGGAAAGAAAGTGTACAGTTTTATAGATTTTTTTCCCAAAAATTATTCAACTGAATGCACTTTGATGGCATAAAAGAAATTCTACCTTTGGGCTGAAGTCAAACATTTTAAAATTAAAGAAATAAATTTTGAGTGACTAAAAAGGTTTTATATAAAGTGCTGTTTAAGAACTAACTAGTTTTAGGCCCTTGTTATTGCCTGCTTTTGTAATTTGTGCTTTCATTCTGTATTCAAACTTGTGATAGCTGATGGGGATGTGGTCCAACTTTCTAAATCACAAAGTAACTTAAATGACTAAAAGACAAAAGAAAACCCTGGACCACAAATTTATTTTGGGCAAATTTATTTTGTTCTTGAAGTTTCCTCTGATCAGATTCCAAACAGCCCAGGAATTCCAGCCTTCACAAGGTTATTTTTTGTTGTTCTCCTAAGAACCACACTATTGTGTCACAAATGGCTTTTTTGCTTATACACACAGAAAACTGTGTTCCTTCTTCTTGTTTCACTTGGGATTTGTCAATTTTCCTAAAAATACTGGTAAGACTTTCAATCAAGATGGCTTTGTGAGTTAATTTTTAATTATTACTTTTCTATTCCCAATAGCAGGGTATCCGAAAATAAAAATAAAAGAAATGAGCACCTCTTCAAAATAAGATAGCCTCTTTGTGAAACTGAAGAACAAACAGAAGGGAGTTAAGTTTGTAATGAAGGCACAGAGCCACTGGATCTGAGTTCAGAATCAAGCAAAGGCAGATACGAGTTTGAGTAGTCCGTGTTTGCCCATATGAGGTAAATATTTCAGCTCTGCACAACACAGGAAAGTAGCTGCCAAGAACCAGTTTTCTACCAATTGGAAGTTAATTTGTATATTTCTTTATTTTTATGACTAAGTTATTGCTTTTATGATTTTATACAGTATAAGAAATCTTGGTTTGCCCCAACATTATAAGGATTTTCTCATAGGTTTATTCAATAACATTTAGTTCTAGCAGCTATATGTTGGTCTATGATCTTAGAAAATTAATTTTTATTATTGATGTGGTCTATGGCTTGAAGTTAATATCATTTAATGTGTTTTATCTATTTTTCTAGTGCCATTTTGTGAAAGAGACTATATTTTCTTCTTTAACATTTATGAGTTTGCAAAAATGAACTGAGTCATACATATATATAAATCTCTATTCTGCTTTAATGGGCTTTTTGTCTTCACCCAAATACCTTATTGTTTCATTATTATGGCTTATTTGTGCATTTTAGATTCAGGTAGTATAAATCCTCAAATTCTATACTTACTAAAAAGATGCTTTAGCTAGTCTGGATCTTTGAATTGTCATATGTATTTTTTAAAGATTTGTTTATTTTTAAAAAAATTGTTTCTCAGATTTCATTTAGATTTTAAACATCTATACATTACTTTGAGAAGAATTGATATTTTGACAATACTGAAACTCCTAATCTATACAATGTATCTATCCACTGTGTGGTTAAGCTTTACTGTGTCAACGTGTTTGGTTTAGGAGACACCTACAGAATCGGTGAAGTACACTTTTGGCCATGTCTAAGTGGGTCAGGGAAGCAGGAACTTGGTTTCTATATCCTGCACCAGACTCCTTCTCTGGCGCTCCCCCCTCTACTCTGCTTCCACACCACCATGAACTGAACATAATATTTCTGCCTTAGAGTTTGCTGACCATGGGCTGAATAATCTGAAACCATGAGCTTAACTAAACCATTCCTCCCTCTAAGTTGTGAGTGTCTGCTATTGTGTCCCAGCAAAGGAAACGCTGACTGATACAGAAACTTTGTACCAGGAGTCATCTGACCAAGGAACTCAGAAGCCTTTGGAACTGGTTTATGAGAGGAATTTTGAAGTATTAGGAAATGAAAGCTAAAGAAACCTCACAGTGTTTTAAGCAGTATCTAATAGGTGATTTCAGTCAGATCTCAGAACAGAATGCCAGAAGAAATATGGACAATAAAGGCCAGGTTCATCAGGTTTTAGCTGGGAACAAAGATGCCATTGGTAGTGGACCTAGAGGTTGTGTGTGCAAAATTCTGGCAACAAAAAAAAATGCATCTATATAATGTTCATGTCCTAGAGACTGAATTTAAAGGTGGTCAGTTAATCAATCTGGCAGAAAAAACTCACAGCAGTCCAGTGTTCAGTCTGCGGCATGGGTGCTGCTGGCTACTTTTATCCAGATTAATAGTGAGAATTAGGGGGCAGAAAGCAGACCATAAAAATTTGATTAACTTAAATTTTGTCTTACAAGAATCCATGTATAAAGTTGAGACCAAAGGAAGTATAGTTGTTGAAGAGATTAGCCCCATTAGCAATGAACCAAGTACTTTAAACAGGGATAGGAAGAAAAATTCCTTGAGTGTATCTCAGATATCAACAAAACTCCACCTTGGCAGGATCAAAGGTGTAAAAGCATAAATATTTCACTTAAGAAGTGATCACTTGTACCCCCTGATTGAGAAAGGCCACCTAGGGAAATGGGTCCCAAGGATTCATTAAACTCCAGGTACTCAAAGGTCACTGTAACCCTGGCCATAGAGGTGTTGACTCACCATGTACGGGTGAGTTTTGAACTTGCTTTTCTGCAACTTTTTCCAACCCCCTTTTCTTCCATTGTAGAATATGAATGTTCACCTTTTGTCATTTTATCTTGGAATATTTTTACAGAGGTTCATCACCAAGACTTTGACTTAAGTATCAGAAAAGATTTTGAATTGGACTTTTAAAAACTGTTGCAATAGTTGAGATTTTTAGAAGGGATTATTGTGTTCTCAGTTGTATGCGGTATAATTGTAACATACAAGGTGCAATTAGTAACTTGTTATTGTGTTTCCTTAGAGATTAAGTGCAGTTTAAGAAGATGTGTTTGAGTGCCAAGTTATCAAGGGTTAGATGTAACTGTTAATTCTGATATGCAGAGATTATCATATTAAGAAAAAACCTAACTGATTACCAAAGCACATTTTTAGTTGTTTAGGGGTGAGTCATGAAGGCCTGACTTTGTGTACTATATCTTGTCCCTGGCCCTTCCTTTGTAGCATTCCTCTCCAGCTCTGCTTCCTGGCTGACATAAACTGCAATGATGTTTCTGTCTTGGGCTTTTCTGATCCGAAGCCCTTGAAGCTGTGAGCCTAATTAAATCCCAACAATTTTAAATTAGAGTATTGAGTATAATACCTCACAGACAGGAAAGCTGACTAATGCATCCACTTATTTAGACCTCCTGTAATATTTGCTGTAGCTTCTATTTTTGTACTGTGGATATTTATTATGTTGTTGTAAATTATACTTTATTTATTTATGTTTCTTTTTCAGATTGTTGCTATCATAAAATACTATTTAAATTTGTGTCTTGTCCTTGCAATATAGTTTTGCTAAATTCACTTATAACTTATAGTAACTTACTTTTAGTATTACAGAGGACTACCTAAGATTTTCTTTAGAGCCTCTGGTGACTGCAAATAAAGACATCTTTAAATCTCTCTCCTTACTGTGCAAACTAGGTCTTCTAGTTTGATATTAAATAAAAATGATAAGACTTTATATCTTGCATCCTTTTTTAATTTAAATGAAAAAATTCAATACATCATTATTCAGTATGAGAGACTCTATAGAGATTCATAGATACTGTTTTAGCAATCGTAGCCTGCCTTAACAAAATACTATACACTGGGTAACTCAAAACAACAAAAATTTATTCTGTCATAGCCCTAGAAATTTGAGGTCCAAAATCAAGGTGCCCTTAATATTAGCTTCAGGAAATACTTCCCTGATTTTTAGATCGTCACCTTCTCTGTTTTTGTTTGTTGGTTTGTTTTTTCACATGACTTTCCTTCTGTGTTTGCAGGGAGAAAGAAATATCTAGTGTTATTCTTAATATAAGCACACTAGTCCCTGTATAAAAAGTTCCATTATTTCAATCACATTCAACCATAGTTGCTTTCTTAAAACCTTCATCTTCTGAAATGAAAATGGAGGTAATATTATCAGATAATCAGAGTGAGGGAGACAAGACATACAAGACAGAGTTAGTGTGAGAGTAGAAAGGATCAAAGTATGTCATATACCTGTTTGAATATGCAGAACAAAACCCATTATTCTGTATAAAATTTTGGGCCGGTGAGATAGCTCAGCGGCATAAGTGCTTGCCTGGCAAACGTGAGGTCCTGAGTTTGACTCCCGGTACCCACAAAAATATATATATATAAATTCCTGTCCTCAAAATATATTCATATGTTGGATTAGATCTTCAATGAATTTGGAAGAAATACAATTAAATCCATATTAGGTACCTTTAAAATATCCAGAAAGATCTCATCAATTTCCATTTACCATGAAATAATGTATTGTCAAATAATTTTTCTGCATCTTCTTATGAAAATTATACTCAGATGTTAAATTATATTATTTAACTTATAAATACTGAAGTTACTTTGCATTTCTGGCATAAATTCCACTTGTTCGTAGTATATTTTTTTCTATTTTATTGAACATGTCTGCAGCTATGTAGTTGAGAAATACTAGTTTGCACTGTAATCAGGTTTTGGCATTATTATGTGCATTTATAGACAAATTGAAAAATTTCCTTTCTTCTAAATTTTCTGAAAGATTTTTTGGAACATTGGTGTTACTTGTTGCTAATACTTTTAATAGTATTTATCTGTAAAGCCATAATGGCATATAGATTCCTATTTAAGAAAATTTTGTTAGCAATTTAAAATAGATATGGAAAGGCTGGGGATATAGCTCAGCAGCACAGCACCTGCCTGGCAAGCATGAGGTTGAGTGTTCAATTCCTGGTACCGAAAATAAAATAAAATAGATATAGGCCTTCAATATAGATATTATGTATGTTCAGATTTTGCTTTTTTCTTAAATGTGCTTTTATAAAAATACATACTGCTAACAGAAAACAATAAAAATCTACTTTCGGGAACATTAAAATAATTTATAGCAATACTTCAGGCAAAGTATATAAGGAGACAAGTAAAACTATATTGTTATCTGCTAGTAAGTCAATCTTAAAGAATAATACAGGTAAAGAAGTTCATTAGGGAAATATGACAATGTTTGAATTACAGTAACTCAATAATAAAACAGCAAAATATGTAAAAAAAACTGATAGTATAACCAGAAGAAAAATGACATCTTTAACATAATACATTTTAGTCACATTTCTCTTATAATTAAACAAAAGAGAATAATATAGAAATAAGTTGACAACTAAATTAATAAGCATAACCTATGAGCATACAGGGACTTTATTTTCAAAAATACAATAATTAAAAATGGCTTTATCATGCTCTTACACACCCTCTAAAGACTTGCATCTATATTCAGAACCAAAAATAATGAAATACAGTTCTTTTGTACTTTAGCTATAATATGTGTGGTGGATCAACCAATGGTCAACTTGTAACACCCAGCTGAACTGAATCAGCATGGTGCTGGGTGTGGAAGGCCCACCCGAGGATGGTTGCCAACAACAAGGAGAAGATGGTGGAGATGCCTGTCGCTGGTTTTCCTGATATGAACTCAGCTGTCCTCAATGTTAGAGGAGCTTAGGTCCTCACTGTCACTGAGGATGGCTGCGGTTCTTTTCAGAAGAGCTTTAGTCCTTACCTTGAGCATTGCTTCCTGGCTCCAGTGCAGATCCCTCAGCCTGTTAGCATAGATCCTTCATCCCACTGGGCCAGACTTTCTAGTTTCCACCACTGGCCTTTGGGCCTTCCCAGTGCAGATCCTTGCTATAGACTTACGTGAGACATTATCATGGGCGCTAGTCCTCCAGCTGGACTCATGGAGATCATTGCCATGAGCACTAGGTCTTCAGCTGGAATCATGCAGGATACTGTCATGGAATCCAGGCCCTCAGCTGGATTCTTTGGGTCCCTAGTGTGTGGACAGATCTCCTACACTCTTCTGCTTTTGACTCTTTGGGTGAATATTATAAACTAATCCCATAATTTATGTGTTCTCTATTAAATCTGTTCCTCTGTAAACCCTGACTGTAACAGCCATAATATGAAACTTACTAGCAGTCCCTATTTTCTGCATCATAATTCTTCATAACTAATAAAAAGGCTACCACTGAGAACTGTATGTAAACTTTACAGCTTATTTATAAGCATAAATGGAACATTAATACAGAGAAAGAGTACTCAGATATTAAAATTTCATAGTTCATGTAGATGATGATGAAGTTGTTACTATGAAAATACATTCTTTTAAAAAGCCAATGAAACTCTAATGCAGCTCAACAGCAGCACGTAAAAATAAAACAGGAGCTAAGTATATGCCATGCACTAAAGTTATTCAAATTTAGTTAAGTAATGAACAATTTGTATTCCATAGTAATATTGAGCATTTTGGAGCAGAAAACCAATTTATACAGTGCTATGAGGCAGCATAATCCAACAGTAGACAATAATGTTCCCACTGTTTTTAAACATTTTCCGAAGGTGTTAGGAAGATATTGCTTTATATTGATGAAATATCTTCTCTACTGTTGTATCAAGATAAGATGCTTCTGATAATGTCCTAAGTGATACACAGGACAGTATATTTGCTGGTTGTAAAAGGATGTCTGTGGGATTAATTTTACCACCTTAGTGGAGCAGTTATGTAGAAGCTTTTGAAACCTGAAAAATAATTCACTGTTAAAGCCAGTTTAAATTTATATTAAAACCACTGGCAAATTCCCTTACACATTACTGTTTGCAGGTCTTGAATTGTTGCCAATATTTATTGTAAAAGATATGCACAAATATATGAATTAGCTTCATATTTTGACATCCATTCTTTGAACAAATTACTGCATTTGGATATAGGATTTATGACCTTATTTGAGAATAATATACTAGCTTATAACCTGAGCATTTAGTAAAATGCAAAACCATTGTAATTTCTAAATGTTACTCATTTAATATTAGTTCCTTCAATAAGAGTAGCACTGGTCTGTCTTTGACTCTATAGAGGGCTTGTCTGCATTTTCTTCTTTACTTACCCGCAAGTTTCTCTCTAGTTTTCAATTCTTGCAGTGGGGAAACTTAGTTTCTCAGCTTTACTGCCTGGAGAAACTGGAGGGTAAAAGTCCTTTTCCACTTATTTCCTAAGTCTAGACTCTGTCATGTAACCAGCCTACGTGGAAGAGAAATAGTGATATGGATAGTCTATAATATATAAATAGCCATCCTAAGCAATAATTTCTGTTAATGAAAAAAATCAAATGGATATTGAGTAGGGTGGTTGTAGCCTCTGTCTTACTGATCATTATCTAATATTATTTTTTCTTTATTATATTCATGTTTCAAAACAGAAGTTTTAAAAGAAAAAAAATGTTACTGCTCATCCAACTTGGAAAGAGGTCTGGAAAATTGAAAGAGATTTGTCAACAAGAATTATGGGGAGAGTCTGGCTCAAAGCCATCAGCATATCAATGCCAAAGGGCTCCTTCTTTCCATGGATTCCAATAATCATCAAGGGCAGTTTCAGGAATCTCTATATGCTTAACATAATCAATTACTTAAAATTACTGTGCCGTAGTTTACGGTTTTCTCTTATTTTTTAATGAAATCAGATGTCTTTAATATAGATCTGGAATTTTTGTTAAGAGACAGAGATATAAGTGGGTCCCTAGCAACACACTTGGGTTTTTGGGACTGCAGAAGGAGGAGGTTTAGCTGAAGCACCTGCATAATTCCCAGCTTCAACAAGTTATCAGCCCTAGATTTGCTCGACTGTGGTAACACTGGGATTTTTGCTACACAGTCCCAGTGTCTCAGTTGTTAACGTAAGATCTACTCCAGACAAACAAGTCTGAAAGCCTCTGCCTTTCAAATATTTATTGAGCTTCCTAATTCTCCAAACCAGTATGCTTTCCAGTAAAACTAGCATAACCAGGATTTATCCTAGGCAGAAGCTTCCAGATGGTCACAATATAGAGAAAGTAGTTAAAAATAAGAAAAACAGAGAATGACCTAAACTGAGAGATTTTTATCAAACTCATTAATATAATCATGATGACTAATGATTAGTGGTAACTTTTTAAAAGCTCAAAAAGAAAAATTTCCAATAACTAAACAAGACTGAAAATAAAGTGGTCCACAGAACAGAGGGAACAAGTTTATAAAACAATGAGAAAAGAAAATTTCCCAAAAAAGCAATATGTGAGCACAGAAAAACACACCTATAAAAAGGCAAATTATTGACCAAATAAGCCCTAAGAAATAACAACTTTTAAAAAATAATTTCATTAAGATAGACATACTACTAATTTCTCTTAGTTCATTGAAAAGAAAGATTTGTGCTAATATTGTTTGGACAATTGAATGCCGATATATTGTACTCTGAGTAACTAATTTAAAGATAACAATACAACACTGTTACCCTCCTATAATGTTGTTTTGAAATTTTGTTCATTTTTTTCTCTTTAAAATAAAAATGAAAAAAAATAATTTCATTGTGGTTATTGGATAAATATTTAAGAACGTGGTCATGAAATTGTTTCAATTTTCTGAAAAATAAAATTTATTTACAGAGATTATCATTATTTTCTAGTTTTGCACACACTCTTATACCCTCAGTGTGCAGGGAGAAAAGAAGTTATTAAGATGTAGGCTGTGCGGAGACAGTGTCTTACAGTGACACTAGTTTTGAGGACAGAGTTAACACCCTGTCATACATATCCTGCATTATCACAAAAGGTTCACCACAGAAAGAAATGGATTTTCCTCCTAAGTAAATACACGATGGTGGAAAAAGTTAGCTGTAAATCTGTTTATGAAGGACAACTATGGTTAGAAAATGCCAGTGAAATGATAACTACATTCTTTTATGAGGGTGGGATTATAAGTAGGGAACAATTTATGTGGCAAATTTTACTGGTTTTGTGGTTTTTTTTTAATTTATTTTTTCTATTTTAAAAGACTGCAATAATTTTTGCTACTATTCATATGGACTGAACTCAATCCATCAGATTACAAGCCAAGGTTCAGTGTACTGGTTTGATCCATCACTAACTGAAATATTAATTCCTTTAAAATATTAAATGACTTGGAAAGTATTGCTTTTTATGTCTTACAAGAGGAAGACCCAAGGGAGCTCAGGAATAAAGTGAAGACAAAAGCCACAAGATTACATCTTTTTAAGGTTTGTCACCTATCCTTCCCCATGTGACATAAAGAGTCAAGTGGGGAAAAATAACAGCCACTATTTCTCACAGCTTTAAAAGAACTGACAAACACTTCTCAATGCCATTCTTCTTTCAAATAAGAAATGTCTCACCTTTGTGAGCCACGATGAGTATTTGGGGAATTAGATGTCCAACAGAAAACATCTATGACAGAGTGAAATTCTAGTTTATGGCCAACGTACAAGTAATTCAGCTATTGAACAAAACACTGCAAATTAAGCATCATTGTGAGTTTTCTATCTTTTGCATCTTAAATTAGATTATGGAGGAAAAGAATTTATAACCTAATAAGTGAGGTCACAGCCCCACTGTCAGGAGGAACATTGAATAGCTAATAATTGAAATCAATAGTAGGCACAAAAAGAAGGTACTATCTAAGTCTCAGCAATGCCTAAGTAAGAAGTCTAAACTAATCCATGAGAATATCCAAAATTTGGGGCCAGTGTCAAAGTTCAAGTTCATTTGCTTCCAGTGTATTCTTCTCTCACTTATTGACTATGACAGACAACTTGCTTTCCATTGGGGACATTTAACTTAGACCTGGGTGGACTCTGAAGAAGTTGGCATATGCTTAGTATCCTTTTGTTGTAGCTGTCAACTTTGTGCCCTATCAGACCATGGAATAAGTCAATGTAATCCCTGTACTGAAGTTGCAAGTTTAAGTTTTATTCAAAGCGTTTTCTTTCCTTCCTATGTCCATAGGTATAACTATTAAAATGACATTGCCCTCAACTATATCTCCAGCAGTATCTTCTCAATTTTGTGAAGGCATTGTATCCAATGCCAGTTTAAGAGATAGATGTCAGATAGATTATGCTAGATGATAGATAGATAGATAGATAGATAGATAGATAGATACTCTATTTATTTCCTCAGCCTAGAATAGTTTTCCAGTCTCTCACCCACAATCACCAGCCCCAAATCCCTTCTTATATTTCATATTAAGCCACCCAAGTATTTGCCAATTACAGCATAAAATTGGCTAGTCTTTTATTTCATGTTCTCATAGTGTTTATTCTCTTCAATAACAATTGCAGCACTTGTATCTAATATTCTGCGCATAAGTTAAAGTTTGACTTGAATGACAACATTAAATCTATGAATACAGAGAGTTGTCATTCTCTTCTGCCCAAACTGCGCCAGGGTCATAGTAGGTATACAACATAAAATTCATAAGTGATTAAGTGCTCACACATATAAATACATTTTATTGAAAGATTTCTGTGTGTCTCCAAGAAAGCCTCAATGAGAATGTTTTTATCACTGTGTTAGCACACTCAAGAAGAAATGGAGGAAATGGACTGATTTACAGTTTGATAATGTTCAATCTCAGTAAGTTTCATGCTATCAAAGCTAATATTAAGTTATTAAGTGACTAGATTATTAATGAAAGCTTTTTGTTTAAAATTATCTCAAAACTTTGCTCTGATCTAAATGTTTCTGTCTTCCCCAAATTCATGTTGAAACTTTAATCCCCATGATAGTGGTATTAGGAGGTGGGGTCTATGGGAGGTAATTAGGGAGGGGATGGAGTGGGAATCCCCAAGAATGGAATCTGTGCCTTTACCAAGTGAGGGTACAGTTCTGAAGCATTATCTATGAGGAAGCATATCCTCTCCAGATACCAAATCTGCCAGGAGCCTTAACTGGGAATTCCCAGTTTCCAGTACTTTAGGATATAAATTCCTTTCATTTATTTTTTATTTTATTTATTTATTTTTTTTTTGTGGGTACCGGGGAGTCGAACTTGGGCCCTCGCGCTTGCAAGGCAGGCACTTATGCCGCTGAGCCATCTCACCGGCCCAAATTCCTTTCATTTAGAAGCTACCTGGTTTATATTTCATTAGAGCAGTTTTACTGCACTAAGACAGACTCAAACTCCAAAATAAGGAGACTTGAGTTTTAGCCCTACCACCGTTTAGTGAATTAGAACAAGTCACATAACAATTATCTACTTTATTAGTTTTATCTTTAAATTGGAAAAATCATCTCTCAGAAATGGGTTACATTGGCAATTAATCATTGTGAAGGTCACTAATGCTAGGTATAATACAAATGAGAATAATTATTGTGGCTGGTTCAATATCTCATTAACGTTTACACAGAAGGAAAATGCATGTAAAGTTCTGACTTAGTCTAGTTTTAAAAGTACACAGAGCAGATTCAACATGCCTGAGTAGAGGAGTAGCCACACTGGAGCTA
The DNA here is from genome assembly GCA_028451465.1 of Erethizon dorsatum. Taxonomy (NCBI): domain Eukaryota; kingdom Metazoa; phylum Chordata; class Mammalia; order Rodentia; family Erethizontidae; genus Erethizon; species Erethizon dorsatum. The sequence goes on along the minus strand of CM051836.1, from coordinate 76,495,702 downwards.
CTCAAGAAAATCAACTAAAAAGCACAGGTAATTGGAAGAAAGGGAGGGATATGCATCCTGATGCCAATACCAATCCGAAATGAGACTTGTAAATCAAACAAAACATAGACATTGGACTTAATAAAACAGTGATCCAGCCCACAGGGCTGCTACTGGCTCACTGACCTATAGGTGGAGGAGGCCCACCATACTGGGAAGTTTAAAAGAAAAGAAAAGGGAAAAAAAAGGTTAGACTGAAATAGTGCAGCTGACTCAAGCCACACTGGATATGCTTGGACATAAAGTCCCCTGCCTCTTTTGACTTCCTCCAAATGGAGGATGCTGCAGCCTGGCCGCAAATTCCTTCGGCGCACACACACCAGTGAGTAAATTGCTCCCTCCCCAATGAGTCACAAAGTTTTCTTTTGTTCCTTGTCTTGTGCCGGTTCAGTGAACTGGAGCCTCCAGGAACAACAAAGATAGGACTGCAGGGGTGCGTAATGAATGGAACATGACCCCTCCTGTCCTGTGATGAGTGGTTTGAGGGATGGGGGATTTAAGCAGCCCTGTTCCATAACACAGCAGTGAGTAAGAGATTGGCACTCCACCCAGGGCAAGGGAGATCTAAGTGGGACAGAGCAGCCCTGGGCTGTCTCCATGAGAGCAGCAGGAGCAGAGAGTCAGCAAGTTCAGCGACCTCAGTGGACTCAGTAGTGGTGGTGGCACTGACAGCACCGGTAAAAAGCATGACCCCTCCCACCCCATGACCGATGCCTTGAAAGAGGGAGACAGGATTAAAGCAGATTTGTTCCAGAGCACGGCAACAAGTGGGAAGTTGGCTCTCCTCCCGCAGGAGAGGAGATCAAAGTGGGACCAAGCAGCCTTGGGCTGCCGCAGCAGGAGCAGAAAGCCAGCCCACAGCTCCCCATCTCATGCTGCCCTGCAACAGCTGGAACAAGAGGACAGAGATATGCCAGTGGAGGGGACAGAGGAGGCTGTGCAAGGGCCAGGAGGAGTCAGCTATACACAGCACTGGGAACAGCCTGCATCTGTCTCTGTCTGCGAGCACCACAGAAACTGGGAGAGAGACACAGAGACAGAAAGGGCAAGGAGTGGGCGGGCTGCTGAGCGATATACAGTCAGTTACCGGATGAAGGCTCTGGCCCCAGCCCTCCACATCTAGAGGCCAAGATCAGCCCTGCATCCAGCACAAATTCTGCTGCAGGCTGGGGGATTATCCAGCACTTTTGGGCGCTCTGACTTGGACACCACCACATAATGAATGACGCCAGAGGAATTTTTTTCTTTCTTTGTCTTATTTTCCTTTTTCTGTCGGTTTTTAGTTTGTTTGTTTAGGTACTTAGGATTTTTCTTTTATTTTTGTTCTATTCTATTCATCTTTCTCCCTTTACTCAACTGTCTCTCATGATTTTACGATATTTTCATGTGAGTGAACATTGCCTCTATCTCCAGTCTTTCTGGTAAGCTTCAATAATCTTTGGCTTACTCTGTCATTCTTTCTCTCCTGCTCTGTTTTCTCATTTTCTCAAGTTTGTGTGATCATCCTTTGTCCTCCAAGCTTGCTTCTTCTATACTTCTCTTCATTTATCTGTCTGTTTTGTCCCCTATCCTTTTTAATTTTCCCCACCACAGGGTAAAATCACTCCACCAAGGGGAATCTCCTTCCATATAAGTTCCTAATTTATGTTGGATTTTGTTATATAACTGTAGATCTTGCCCCTATGGTCAAAAGGACAAAATTAACAGTTACCATAGTATGTCAGTTTCTAATGTATGCTTGATGCTATTGTTGTTGTAATAGTACCACTACAGGTAGGATGTTATACCTGTCATAATCCATTGTTTTCCCTTCTATAACAACACTGTTGTTGTGTGGGGTCATAATTATCATCATAGTCCAGTACCAAAGGACTGGATGCTAAGCCAAATGGCAACATCTCATCCTTAATAAATAAGGATGGTAGGATCTTATGACAGACACAAGAACTAAGAAACTCCTACACCTAGAAGACATCTCTAAAAAACAGACATTTCCTAGGGAGGCCTCAATATTAGTGATAAAGCTATCTACTATAAAAAATTTACAAGAATCAACAAAAAAACAAAATAAAATAGAAAAATAGAAAATGGCCACACACAGAAGCAAAATCCACTGTAGTCCTCCAGCCAACCCAGGACAAGTCCATGGGACAACAAAGTAGAGGAAAATGGAAGCTGCGCACCTAAAATTTCTGAAATGATAGCAGCAGAAGTTCAAAAATAGGAGTATGAGACTGTACAGGAAAATAGATCAGAAATAATCTCCAAGGTTAAAAAAAAAGTCATGATGAACATAATGAAGGATTTACTAAGCAAATCTAGAGCAGACATAGGTAAAAAAATTAAGGAGCAAAGAAAAATGATGGAAATCATGAATGCCCAACATAGGAAAGAAAGGGAATCCATGAAATAGATTGAAACAGATATCCAGGAGATTAAAAACTGAGAAAAAAAAAAGAACTAAGAAAAGAAAAAGCTGAAAATTTGCAAAACCAAATGAAAGTGAAGACAGAATACCAGACCTGGAAGACAGGATCACGGTTAGTGATCACTACAAAAAAAATATTTATTAAAAATAGCAAAGTACCATAAACAAAACAATGTAAAGCTGCAAAATAATGCAAAGAAGAACAACATAAGACTGACTGGAGTCAATGAAAATGCAGGAGTCAGCACAAATGACATAAAAAGCCTGTTCATGGAATTAATGGAAGAAAACTTTCCAAACATGGAAAAAGAATTTGACATACAGATAAGCGAGGTGTATAGAACTCCATTAGCCATGACAAAAATAAATCTACACCAAGGTATATAATAATCAAAAGTCCAGTAATTCAGCACAAGAACAGAATATTAAAAGGTGTTAGAGAAAAGAAACAAATCAGTTATAAAGGAAAGCCTATCAGAATCATAGCAGACTTCTCAACACATAACTTAAGACAAGGAGAGATTGAAGTCCTGAAAGAAAATAACTTTCAACCCAAATTGATGTACCCTGAAAAATTATCTTCTGGGTTTAATGGTGAGATAAGATACTTCCATAACAAAGAATAAGAGAAGAAATTAATGACCACTAAACCAGCTTTACAAAGTGTTTTGAAGGATATTCTAGAAAGAGATAACAAAGACCACAATTCTAAAAGTACAATAGAAAGAGGCCACCAGGCAGCACAAGCAATTAAACACAAAGGAAAGAAAGTGAACCACCAGCAGGAAAATAATATTACAGGGACAAGCCAATATATATCAATTATAACTATCAATGTAGGTGTTCTCAATTCACCAATCAAAAGAAATAAGCTGGCAGAATGGATAAAGAAACAAAATCCAAAAATATGCTTCATTCAAGAAACACATTTAACTAAAAAATATTTTCATAGAATGAAAGTGAAAGGGTGGAAAATAATGCTCCATGTGACAGGAACCTAGAAAAAATCAGGGGTAGCTATTCTATTTGCAAACAATGTGAATTTCAAGCCAAGCATGATCAAAAGAGATAAAGAAGATAAGAAGGTTAAGGGAAAACTCCGAGATAACAATCATAAATATTTATGCACCAAACAAGGTGCACCTAACTATATAAAACAATTAATGGACATGAAAAATCAAATTAGCTCTACTACAATTTAAAAGGAACTTAATATCTCACTGTCACAGATAGATCAACCAGATTTTAAAAAATCAACAAAGAAATATCAGAACTGAACGAAACCTATGAATAAATGGACGCGGTAGGTGTCTACAGAGTGTTCCTCCCCAGAACTTCAGAATATACATTCCTCTCAGCTGCACATGGGACATTCTCCAAAATAGACCACATATTAGCCCATGGAACATGCTTAAGTCAAGGCAAACAAATTGAAATTTTCCAATGCATAGTGTCTGACCATAATGCATTGAAATTGGAAATCGATGGCAAAAGAAATCACAAAAACTCCATAAACACATGGAAATTAAATAACACCCTAATGAACAATCAGGGAGTCACTAATGAGAGGAAAGAAGAAATTAAATGATATCTACAACTAAATGATAATGCTGATAAAACATACTGGAATTTATGAGACACAATGAAAGCAGTCCTAAGAGGGAAATTTATAGCAGTGAATTCTCATATCAGGAAAACAGAGTGAGCTCAAATAAAGAACCTAATGTTGAACCTCAAACTTCTAGAAAAAGAAGAACAGGTCAACCCTATAGTTTATACAAGGAAAGAAATTATAAAAGTCAGAGTGGAAAATAATGAAAATGAGGCTAAGAAAACAATACAAAGAATCAATGAATCAAAGAATTTGTTCTTTGAAAGATTAAGTAAAATCGACTCTTAAGCAGCCTTATCATAAAAAGAAAGAAAAGACTCAAATTCATGCAATCAGGAATGAAAAGGGAGAAATCACAGTAGATCCTTCAGAAATCCAGAATGTCATCAATACATACGTCAAGAAACTTTATTCTAATAAGAAAGAAAACACAGAAGAAATGGACAGATTCCTAGATATATATGAATTACCAAAGCTGAATCAAGAAGAAAAAAAATTCTAAATAATCCAATATTGGTCAATAAAATTGAAAATGTAATTAAAAACCTATGAACAAAGAAAACACAGGTCCTGATGGATTCACTTCAGAATTCTACAAGAAATTTAGAGAAGATCTAATGCCATTACTTGTCAAATGCTTTGATGAAATTGAAAGGGAAGCAGTACTCCCTAATGCATTCCTAGAAGCAAATATTACCCTGATACCAAAACCAGAGAAAGACTCAGCCAAAAAAGAGAACCACAGGCCGATCTCCCTAATGAACATAGATGCAAATCATCAATAAGATACTGGCAAACAGAATGCAGCAAAACATCCAGATTATACACCATGACCAAGTAGGATTCATCCCAGGGATGGAGGGATAGTTCAACATATGGAAATCAATAAATATAACACACCATATCCACAGAGCCAAGGAAAACTTCACATGATATCTCCATAGATTCAGAAAAAGGGTTGGAAAAAGTCCAAAACCCATTCATGATAAAAAAAAAAACCCTACAAAAATCATAATAGATGGCCCTTATCTCAGTCTGATAAAAGCCATCTATGACAAAACAATAGCCAACATCATACTAAATGGTCAAAAACTAAAAGGTTTCACTCTAAAATCAGGAATGAGACAAAGATGTCCACAATCATTCCTGTTCAATTTAGTTCTGCAAACATTAGTCAGAGCAATTACATATGATAAAAAAATAAAAGGAATAAAGATAGAAAAGGAAGAAGTTAAATTTTCATTATTTGCAGATGACATGATACTCTACATAGAAGATCCCAAAAACTCCACTAAAAGACTTGTAGATTTAATAACTGAATTCAGTAGTGTAGCTGGATACAGAGTCAACACTCAAAAATCAATAGCATTGTGTACACAAATAACAAACTCACTGAGAGAAAGTTAGGGAAACAACACCTTTTACAATAGCATCAAAAGAAAAAAAGAAATACTTAGGAATCAATCTAATGAGGGAAGTAAAAGTCCTTTTCATTGAAAACAAGAGTATTCTGAAAAATGAGATCAAAGAGGATATCAAAAAATGGAAAGATATGCCTTGTTCATGGATAGGAAGAACCAACACTGTGAAAATGGCCATACTTCCAAAATTGTTTTACAGATTTAATGTAATCCCAATCAAAATACCATTAGTGTACCTCACAGAACTAGAGAAAACTTTTCTAAAATTCATTTGGAACTAGAAGAGACTTAGAATAGAAAAATCAATTCTGAGCAACAAAAGCAAGACAGGGGGCATCACAATCCCCTTCTTGAAATTATACAATAGAGCTACTGTGATAAAAACAGCATGTTGTTGGCAAAAAAAAAAAAAAAAAAAAAAAAAAAAAAAAAACAGCAGATTAGTGGAACAGATTAGAAGATGCAGAAACAACTCCAAACACACTCAGCCAACTTATCTTTGACAAAGGGGCCAAACAGGTTCACCAGAAGAAAGATAGATTCTTTAAATAAATGGTGCTGGAAAAACTGGCTTTCCACATGCTGAAGACTAAAACTAGACCCATATCCATCACCATGCACTAAACTAAAATCTAAATGGATCAAAAATCTAAATATTAAAACAGAAACACTAAATATACTGGAAGATAAAATAGGTAGAACTCTTAAAGACATAGTTGTAGGCAGAGACTTTATGAACAAAATACCAATCACACAGGAATTATCACAAAGAATCAACAACTAGGATTTTGTATTATTAAAAAGGTTTTGCATGGAAAAAGAAAAATAACCAACAAAGTGAAAAGACACCCCACCAGGTGGGAAAAAATTTTAGCCAGCTATTCCTCAGACAAAGAACTAATATCTAGAACATATAAAGAACTGAAAAAAAAATCAGACTCCCCAAATTCAAAGACCCAAACCCAAAATGGATATCTGAAAAGAATAGACACTTCTCAGATGAAGAAATACAAATGGCGAAGAAATATATTTTAAAAAATGCTCAACATCACTGGTCATTTGAGAAATACAAATTAAAACAATGCTGACATCCCATCTCACCCTAGAAAGAATGGCTATTATCAAGAAAACAACCAATAACAAATGCTGGTTGGGCTGTGTGGAAAAAGGAACCCTTCTCCACTGTTGCTGGGAGTTTAGACTGGTGCAACCACTGTGGAAATCAGTGTGGAGATTCCTCAAAAGCTACAATTAGAAGTCCCATTTGAGCCAAGTATTCCCCTTATTGGTGTCTTCCCAAAAGAATCAACAACATCATACAACAGAGCTATATGTGCACCCAGGTTTACAGCAGCACAGTTTGTAATAGCTAGCTAAATCTTGGAAACAACCCAAAAGCCCATCAACTGATGAATAGGTAAAAAAGATGTGGTCTTTTTATGTAGTGGAGTATTATTCAACCATAAAGAAGGATAAACTTGAGACATTTATAAATCAATGGTGTAGATTGAGAGCATAAAACTAAGTGAAATAATTTGGACACACATGTGTAAATATCACATTATCTTTCTGGTGTGAGAAACTGAAACAGTAAATAAGGACCAAAATGTTCAATAGATATTGTGAAATAGGAAGAAAATTTTCAAAAGGTAAAGACAACTAGGGAGGGAGTAGGGGGAAAGGAAGGAAGGGAAAAGAAAAAATGAGAAATGAAGGACAAAGCTTTGTAAATAAGGAGGGGAAGAGGGGTTGAAGGGAGGGGAGTGGAATAGGGAAAAAAAGAGGAATCAGTATATATCACTTACAGGTATAAATTCCCTATAATAAATGCGATCCTTATATATATCTAAATTGTACAAATAAACTTAACTAAACAAATTTTTTTAAAAGTACACAGTCTTTAATATTCCCTGCAGTGTGGAGATGTTGCAGATTGAAATGTAAGTCTACTCCCACATTCACGCTTCATAAAAATTGATGTTAATATTCTCACCCTGTAAAATAGTTAAGAATAATAATTTGGTGTCCTAAAAAGAAATCAGTCTCTAGATTAATATCTATCTCTACAACAATTGTTTATGACTAATTAGTACGAAAAATTGTACATATTTGTAGTTTTCAAGCCTAATATAAATAATCATAATTTAAACATACAACTTTAATAAGGGAATTAAAGATAAAGGAAGCTTGCACTGATGGAAATAAAAATTTCTGTGGAAGTTTCTCTTAGTGTCACTTGCAAATTTTTAAAATTCATTACAGCTGCAAAGAATGTATTTATTTTCTGAAGTGAAACACACTACCTGCTGGAAAAGCATGCTAATTCTATGTGTTGGTTCATTAGATCCTAATGAAAAATAATTTTTATATTTTATATGAGGACAAAGAAAATACTATGTTTTACTGACTCAAGTTGCAGTAATTCAGAATTAATATTCATTTTTTTTGTTTTGTAATTTATATTCCTTTCAGTAATTTTTATTTGTCATTATAGAATTTTAAGAAAAATACAAGATGTTTATATTTAAAGGTTCATAGAGACCATTTTTTCATTAATAATATCATTTCTCCTGTATTTTTGTAGGTTTTCACTATTTTTATGTTGAGCTCATTATGCTTTTCTTACTGAACTATAATTATATTTTATTTATGAAAATTTTTATTTATTATCTTAATTTATTAGGAGGATATTTTTCCTGCCTTTAGTGCTTGGCTTTATAGCTTATTAATTAAATGTATTGATGAAATTAATTGTTTGAATTTTTATTCAGGCCTATGTCTTTTGTTGTGAGTCCCATATTGAAAGAGGATGAAAGAGTCATCAGTATTTTAGATTAGAACTTCCGTGTCTCCAAATTTTACATTTAAATGTATTTCTGTAGTTTAGGGTCATGTGGATTCACATATGGACCTAACATGATTATTTTTATCAAATATTATCCAAGGATCATTTGTCAACCAATGTCTACTACCACTGACTTGATGGCCACTTTCACTACACATTCAAAGGTAATATGTGTGTAGATTTGTGTTTGCTTCTATGTACTTGATATCTTTATTCTTTTATTCCATTCAATTGACTTTTTGGTCAAACTCTTTGTTCTACTCTTCAAATTATTTTAGTTTTGTAACATATTTTGATTTTAGGATCATGGCTGTCCCTTAATATATATTAAATACTTGAACTTCTAGATTAACTTTAGTTTGAATTCATCATCACCCCAAAACCCCACTGGACTTGTTGTTGGAAATTTGCTAAACTTATAAATTAATTGTAGAAGTTTTAAAATTTTTTTTAATATTCAAATTTTCCATCCAGGAGCTTATATTTCTCCAAGTCTTCATTTACACCTCAGAGAATTTTGTTTTTTCTTTTTAAAAAGCCCCTACTATTTATTGTTGTTAAGTTTCTCGGATAGAATTTTCTTACCTGGGAGGCAGTTAATAATTTACATTTTCACTTTGATAGCCTAAAACTGTTTGTAATGTTATTTAGTACAATTAGAAGTATTTTTCTAGATTTATTTAGTATCTGGCTGTGTAACTCTGTTCATACTGAGACTAGATAATTCATAAGCAGCATGAATTTTTTGCTCATAGTTCTGGACACTGCAAAGTCCAAGAATAGGGTGCTGTTAGGTTAGTGTCTGTTGAAACCCTCATCTTTGCTTCCAACATGCACCTGGAATGCTGAGTTCTGCAATAGAAAGTAGAAGGGCAAAGAGAAGATAAATGCTCATTCTTTGAATGGCAGAGGAGATGGAAAGGCAGTAGCGTGGAAGGACACAGGGCCCTAACTATTTTCCTCCTACCCTTTTTATAAGGCCAATAATCCTCTCCCAAAGGCCCCATCTCTTAATAATATTGCATCAAGGATTAAGATTCAGTATGAATTTTGGAGAGGACACAACCATTCAAACGACAGCACTGATTATCCTTCTGATATTTTTTTTTTTTTTTTTTTTTTTTTTTTGTGAGTACCGGGGGTCGACCTCAGGGCCTGGCACGCCAGTGGCGCCCATGCCGCTGAGCGATATCACCGGCCCCTTTTTTTTTCGTATGTGGGATCCGGGAGTCGAACTCGGGCCCTCGCGCTTGCCAGGCAGGCGCGTAGGCCGCTGAGCCATCTCACCGGCCCCCTCCTTCTGATATTTTAGAGCACATAAGGTATTTCACTTTGTTCTAAGTTCCTTGGATAAAGTTAATTCACACATATATTTTTTTCAAGTTGATTAACTTCTTCCTGTCTTTATAAGACACAAGTCTAAGGTTTCATTTTGTTTAAAAATTCTCAGGTGAGGTATTTCCTCTAAAAGTTCCTTTACATATTGCAGTACAAATAAAATAATTGTCATAAAATAAATTGAATATCTGATTAATATATTCTGGATTATATTTTTAGGAGCTATTCTGTATTTTTTTTTTGGTGGGTACCGGGGGTCTTTACATCTTCTTCCAGTAGTAAATGGCTTGCGTTGTCATAGTCCTATTTTGAAATTTGCTTTCTAGTCTGCACCCATAAATCAAATACTGTTCTCTTCCTTCTACCAACCCAAAGGAATCTGTCCTTTCTTCCCATCTTAAATGGCTTGCTACTCAGATTAACTATTCTCATCTGTGCTGTATTGGAGACACCCTGAATCCTCTCAGATTATCAAGCATAGCCCATTTATGTTTTTTTTTTTTTTTTATTTTAAAGAGAAAAAAATAAAAACAACAATAAAACAGAGTTTCAAAACAGGTTAGTTCGGGGCCGGTGAGATGGCTCAGCGGCATAAGTGCCTGCCTGGCAAGCGCGAGGGCCCGAGTTTGACTCCCGGATCCCACATACGAAAAAGGGGCCGGTGATATCGCTCAGCGGCACGGGCGCCTGCTGGCGCGCGAGGTCCTGAGGTCGACCCCCAGGTACCCACAAAAAAAAAAAAAAAAACAGGTTAGTTGGAGAGTTACAATAATTAACACATTGTGTATTGTCATAGCCTGTTTAATAGGCATTTGAAACCTGAAACATTGTCAACAGCTTTGATTTCCCCCCAGTCCCACACACATACCTTTAACAGCATAGAAATGTCAGCCAAGTGGAAACACACATTCTGATTTCCAAAATTCTAACATTAGAAAGTTGTTTATAATTTTTTTTTAATCACCAGTTTCCTTGCTTCAAATCAAGTCTGAAAAGGAAAGCATTGTTAACCCAATTTTTCAAAATTGGGTTATTAAAGTCATCTGACAAATGCAGGTATGGACACAAAAGTTTGAGATACAGATACCATTATCAATGTAGATATATCTTTCTCAGAAAAATAAAGGTACTGAAAAATTTCATGAATTCATTGATTGCTCTTTCCCTCTTCAAATCTTTTCTTTTATTGTTAGAGATGTTACCACAGGATATATAAATGCTCAGAGTGATATTATTTTTTCCTCCTAAACAGCCCTTGAAAATTTTTCTTTATGGTTTTCTCTAAACATTTAACTTACAGGTGTATCATGCTGAAGATCTCCTTTTGAAGCAGAACCCAAAATCTAGTCTTCTCACATTTAATAAACCTAGATTATTTTTGTAGTTGCACTTTTCATTTTTTAATTACCTATCACAGAACGTTAACACAAATTTAGCATTTAAATTGACTTTTACTCAAAAGTACCTACAATATTCTAAATTTGCTTCAAAGCCCTTTGTAGACTTTTCAGGATTTCCCTATTACTTCTGGTGTCATGATTTCAACTGACACCATTCATCACATATTATAAGCAGAGGTATCCTACATAATAGCACACCTAACATAATGGAATATTCCACACAGCCAGGTACTTGAAATTAACATTCAAAAGGTGAGCAAAGCCATTGTATACTTGAGTTCTTACAGCACTCCAATAAAAAAGTCTTGCATGATTTTAGACCACAAATCAAATAAGATAGTGAATAGACTACTCCATTTTGCTTAAATCTTGTCCTATTTTCCAGATTGAACAACAGCAAAACAGACTATTTGAAGCACTGAACTAAGTTCACCTCATAGTCTTGGAAATGTACCATTGGAATTTGTATTAATATCTAGTGTGTAGTTTTTTGTAATTTGTACCAGTGATTTGACATGAAATATCCTAGGCATTTTTAACATTTACAATAACTTCATCCTTTGCAATCCCCAAAAGATCTAAACTTAGAAAATCTTCAAAACAAGAAAATGGAACAAAATCTATCTTGAACTTCTTTATCAATTCTCCACTTAATATTTTATAATCCATATACAAAGTCTTGTATTTTTAGGGCTGCTTTCACTGCCTAAAACAAGCAAGTAAACAAAAGAAATATAAACTATCCAATCCCTATATCTACCTTCAAATAATTTATGGCTATATAAATTTTTAAAAATCAATTTAACATTAAATTGAAAGACTTTAATTAAAACATCTTAAAAGATGCTTCTTGCAACAGCTAATAACAAAGTCAGAAACCTGTTCATTTTCTTACAGAACCCTATGTAAACTGATTCTCAATAAACTTTCATTATTTTTCGTGTACCTGTGTGTGTGTGTGTGTGTGTGTGTGTGTGTGTGTGTGTGTGTGTGTGTGTGTGGTAGTGGAGCCTTGAACCCAGGGAAGTTATAACCCCATTGAGCCCCAAACCTTTTTTTGGGGGGTGGGAGGGTCTCACTAAATTGTCCAAGCTGACCTTGAGTTTCTAATCCTCCTGCCTCAGCCTCCTGGGTACCTGGGATTACAAGCCATCACACCCTTGCTTTCATTTACTTTGTGCTATCCCCTGTATCTGGAATACTAGTCTCCCCAGGAAGCTGATATGCTCATTTCCTAGATCTTACTGGAGATGTATCACCAGGAAGTATTCTATCCCCACTTCATTTTCTAGCTCTTCTTCCACATGTATCTCTGAGCTTGAAGTAGAATCCTCTCTATGCTGTGTCATAGCACACACGACCTCACCCCTTACAGCCCCACACATATTACCTTCTGCTCTTGTTTAACTGCTGTCCTGGATGATAGGGATCATGATATGCATATGCAACAGTGTGACTCAATGGCTTAGCCCAGTGACTACCGTAGAGTGTGTGCTTAATACCATTGATACACAAGAGGATGAAAGATTGAATGAAAGAATTAGGGATAAAAACGGATAAATATATACAGCATCAAGATAAAAGATAGCATATTTATGTAATTAGACATGTTACAGCAAATAGGCTTTGGTGAAAAAAGGAAAAGGCAAAAAGAAAATTACACCATACCTAGGATGAAAATGTGAATTAAAACCATTTTTTCAGTTGTTCGTGAGAAAATATTATAGCAACATAAATTTCTTCTGAAATAAATTACTTTAAAGGTACATGAATTTGTGCATCCTAATATTATAACTTTACTAGTTATAATGTCCTGTAGTCATTCCTCCTTAGGCAGGAAAATGTGCATTTTAGTTACTTTGCACATGATTGTTACAGCTCATTATTCTACATTTATAAAATAACCTTCTTGTATTTTACCAAAGTGTTGAGGTCTTCAAGTTAGAGAAAAAATAAATTTACACATTTTAAAAGGTGGTTCAAGACAGGCTTGACCCTTAAGAATGTCATTAGTACTTTTCTGTTTTTTCTGTCTCTAAAAGGTCTTTTCATTTTGAAACAGTGAGTTCTTCCTACTATTTCTATAGTTTTAACAGTAACTTCATTTAACTGTTAACATGAAAGTTTTTCCGAATAACTTTTGGAAATAGAACCCCACTTATACACAAAGGGTATATTTCTACCCATCACATTTGAAAAATTGTTCACTGTTCATTTTTATAACATTACATAAAAACCCATAAAAGGACAACGAAATTTTTCATTACAATAGTATGAAGAGGTATTTACTATTATGGGTTTTATATTTGAGGTATATTTTATTCTTCACTAACAATGTATTATATTATGCAGATTCCAAAGATAGGCTTAAGCGCCAAATATAACAACACGATTAAGAAACGATCCATGGATTGAGAGAAAATATCTGCAAATCTTAAATCTAATTAGGAGCTGATATTGAAAATATTTAAGAAACTCAAAAAACTCAACAGCAAGAGAACAAATAAACCAGGATATTTCTCAAATGAATATATATAAATGGTCCACAGATATATGAAAAGATTCTAAACATCGCTAATTATCAGAGAAATGATTAAAATGACCGTGTGATATTACCCCAACTGGTTAGAGGGGCATCATCAAAAGACACACGATAACAAACGTTGGTAAAAATATGGAGTAAAGGAAACCCTGGTAGACTATTGGTAGCAATACAAATTAGTACAGTCATTTTTGGGAAACAGTAGGAAGATTCTTAAATGCACTAAACAGAATTACCACGTGGCCTAGAAATCCCATTCCTGTGTACGTCTAAAGGAATTGAAATCAGTATGTCAAAGGTATCTGCACACTCTTGCTTATTTTGGCATTATTCACAATAACCAAGACATGATATCAGCCCAAATGTTCACTAATTGACAAGTGTACAGTATAAAGATAATTGTGACCATAGTTAATGATGTACTGTATTGTTTATTTCAAAGTCACTAAAAGAGATTTTAAACATTCCCCCCCAAAATAATGATAAGTAGGTGAGGTGATGGATGTGTTAACTAGCCTGATTTAATCGTTCTACAACATATAAAAACACCATAAGTCATACATATTACTTGTTGTGGAGAGAGGCCCCCAAAATAACACAAGGCAGTTATAAAGGATTACTTGGGATGGGAGGATGTAGGATAAGGGTGAAAGAAGCCCCTATCAATGTGTTGTCTGGAAAGAAATAAAGAATGAATTATGAGAATGAGGAAGTAGAGAAATGGAAATTTAATTTTCACAAAGGGAATTGGGAATAAAGATTAACTAAAAGGAAATGTTCAATTTTTAAATAGGCATCTTAAAAAGACCTCTAAAATATAAAAAAAGGCTTTACCATAATTTTAGATTCTAGAGATCAGTTACAATTCAAAATTTACATGGCTTTATTACAAAAACTAAGTAACTCATTTATTGTCCCCTTACAAAATTCTGATTGCAAGCAAGCTGATCATCTCCATATGCCAGCAATTATCCATAATCATTTCACATCTCATTTGATTAATTCTTCCGCTTCTCTATATAAAAACACATAATGATATAGACCTCCCTTACCTTGCACATTGTTCTAATTATTGTTTCAACTTATTTAGTAGTGTGATGAAACTGGAGCATTCAATCAAGGGATTATCACTCATACTTTGAAGAGAATATTATTAATTATGTAGTAGCAAGACTGTCGCTTCAGGGCCATGCAGAAGGTTGGCTAATTACTCAGTGATTTCAGGACAATTTACGCTGTCAATCTGAGCAGGGAAAAAATGGCTGGAATTCCAGTCCTTCCTCCTTTCCCACTCCATCTTCCTCAATGCTATCTTGAGTTTATTGATGCAAATAAATTCATTCGGTAATTCTAGAAATTTTGTATCTCAGCCTGCATTATTTTCTGCATTTGTAAAATCTCTATCGCAACCTGTACTCCACCTATTCAATCAGAAAAGAGAGAATCATCAAATAGGTTTCATTCCAGGAACACTAATCTGGAATATTTAATGGTTTATTTTAAAAAACGCTCTAAACTCACGATTCATAATTTAAAATCTACTATTTGCTAAAGCTAATGTTAAAAAGGAAAGAAAAAGGGCATTAATGACTTCTGCAAAAATAAATGTCAGGAGGTAAAGCTTGCTTGAAATTTTGCTCACTAGAAAAGTTAAGGATCTGTTTCAAAGATTAACATCATGCTTCCAATTCTGATCCCAATAATTACCTGAAGTAAAAAACTAAAGCTAATATTCCCGTTTGTGATGCAATAATTCTCGTTCTCTATAGAATGAAGATTCTGCCCGCAGCGTCTAAGGGAACCACTAGGATAACGATATGTAGCTCAAAGTAGAGGGCTAAGTTAGATGACAATGAAAAGAATAAACATTGATGTTTATTAATCTGCATCTAATGTAATCAATCTAAAAAGTTTCTTGAGTTAATTCTTGAAATAACTGTCTCACAATTAATTAATTACCAAAGGAATATAAAATTGTAAAATAAAATCAACATTATTAGTATCTTTTTTTTTTTTAGAAATCTGTTGGGCTTAAAAGTAGTTCTCAAACCTGGTGTACAAAGGATCATCTAGGAAAGCCAGGACTCCACACCAGACGAGTTAAATAAAGATCTCTAGGGACAGGGCTCAGATATCACAATTTTTTATTAGTATATGTTTGAAGTACTTGAAGTTTACAGTCATCTTGGTGAGTGGATACATATACTTAATACAATTTGTTTCTTTTTTTAAATCTCCTTCCTCTTGCCTACCACCTTCCTCCCTCTAAATTCCCTTTCCCCTTTTCATTCTTTTTGACATTATTAATATTAGCTAATGTTTATGACATGTAATGTTTACAGTCATTGAGGTTATTAGCTTCCTGTACATGGCACATCTTTATATTACTTGTTTCCACTTCTTTTCCTTTCCCTTGGCCCTTGTTCACCTGGACCCCTTCCCATTTGTCTCTTTCTATTCGTCTTTTATTACTGCCTTTGTTTGCATCTGTCTACTCAAATAAGATATATCATACAACATTAAAGCTATGTGTCTGATTTATTTTAGTTAATATTATATTTTCCAGGTGCATCCATTTTCTGACAAAGATATCACAACTTTTAAAAACTCCTTCAGATAATGCCGGTGTGCAGCCAGCTTGAGCACTAGCAGGCTGGAGGCTATAGTAAAATGGTTACTTTATAACAAGTAACATTTTTGTCTACATCAGTGATTTCAAGCACACAGAAAATGTAAACACATGCAGGGTATGAGAGGACTTAGTTTTCAGTTTCAGTAGGGCAAGTCTCTTGTCTACCTTAGCTTTAGCTTTCGTTTCCTCATTCATTTGCTACAGACATATTGAGTGCCAACAGTGTTCACTTCATTTCGCAAGTAACAACGTAGTCCTTCATTTCCTTCTTCTTTGTCTTATTTAATACTTAAAATTCTTCCAGGTTCTTTGGCAATAGACAAATCCCAAAAAAGATCAAAGACAGATAACAGATCACAATAAAGGGCAATTATTGTAATGATGTTGAGAGAGGCAGAAAGTCAGAGAGAGAAGGGGAAGTTAGAGGGAGACAAGTGCCAGGGAGCATAAACAATTACCTTGAACAATAAACAATTACCTTGAACAATAAGCAATTACCTTCAACAATGCAGTTGTAAGCATAACATAAGAACAATGTAAAACTTCTTCAGACTTTCTTATTATATGCTGAAGATTCTTTAATAGAATAAAAATTATCAAATTTAAAAATCATTTCAGATTATAGAGTAATAATACAAGCCCAAATATAACACTTTTGAATGATTGGTAATCATTAGAAAATTTAATACAATGCATAGCAGAACAAAACGTTTTCATTTTCATGTTTTTTTCCTACATATAATTATTATATTAGAACATAGGACCTGTGGTCCAAGAATAGCATAAAGGAAATGACATATACACTATTTTATAAAACTAATTAAGAAGAAAGAAGATGGGCTGGTGAGATGGCTCAGCAGCTTAAGCGCCTGCCCGGCAAGTGCGAGGGCCCGAGTTCGACTCCCGGAACCCACATACGAAAAAGGGGCCGGTGATATCGCTCAGCGGCACGGGCGCTTGCTGGCGCGCGAGGTCCTGAGGTCGACCCCCCGGTACCCACAAAAAAAAAAAGAAAAAGAAAGAAGATAATGAATTATAATTTTCATTAACATAAAGCTTCTCTGTAAATGAAGATAATTTAACTTTCCTTAAGTATAGATAAATTTCATGGCTACTGTCTTTCCAAATAAGTTTATACCTTTTCACAAAGGTCAATATTATTATTTTCATTCAAATTTAACTTGTATAAAAACTTACAATTTATCATCAGCCAAAGATTTAGAGAGATCACAAGTTGACTATGTCACTTTTATTAATAGGAAATAAATTTTTTTCCAGGTAGCAACTTGCTCAACTAAAAAACTGAATCCCGAGTTTCCTTGCTAAGGAGGGATGCGTAAAGGGGTTTGTCGGGAAGTTTAGTGGATGGTACCCTGGTGACAACTCCTACGACGTGAACTTATCTTGCTGGTTTTTTGATCCCTTGGCACATTCCCATCCCACTTATTACAGTAAGTATAGACCTGCATAAGCAATCTTTTTTTTTTTTTTTTTGTGGGTACTGGGGGTCGAACTCAGGACCTCACGCACCAGCAGGCGCCCGTGCCACTGAGCGATATCACCGGCCCTTTTTTCGTGTGTGGTTACCAGGAGTCGAACTCAGGACCTCGCCCTTGCCAGGCAGGCACTTATGCCGCTGAGCCATCTCACCGGCCCTGCATAAGCAATCTTGGTCTGTAAGACAAAGATACAGTGGAACTATTCTAACTGAAGAGGAGGCAAATATTTATGCATTGTTTAAACTGCTATCATTTTAGTATATCTTAACAATTTATACATGATATACATATTTTTAAAAAGAGGAGTGTGAGTATCTTTATGTAAGGTTTATTCCTACGGTGCGGAGTATACTAGATATCGGTCTTCAAACAATTTATGAACCAAACTGTAGGCAATAAGGGAAAATTAAATGTAACATGAGAGGGGAAGGGAAAGTAAAAATGATCAAGGTGTGATGTGTATCTATATATATATATGTATATAATATATATTATCAATTGTTCAAAATGAATGTAAATATTACGTATTGCAAAAATATACTAACAATTAAAAACAGAAAAATGAATAATGAGTTTTGTACAGGTGCACTCAATCTAAGTGTGTTTTTATGTGAGGAAGGGCACTGCAAATTCCCTCATCCTTCCATAATAACAATTTTATATTTTAATTATAAAAATTTTATAAGTACGAAGAGAAAATGCATGCACCTGTCACCTATATATAACAGTCACTAATATGTCAAAATGTAAGCTTCACATGTTTTCACTTCCATGGTATTAAGGACAGTTGCAAGCTGTGTCTCTTCCCTTAGAGTACTTCATAACCATCTAAAGAAGTAAAACTATTTTCTCACAAAAGCATGATAACAGCACTACATCTAGAAATTTAAATAATGATTCCATATAACTATTTATTTCTCTGTTTATATGTGAACTTACTCAATTGTTGCCAAAATTTACTTTTTCTGATGAGAATCACTCTTAATCTTGCTGAGTTTGGTAAAGATAAAAATTGGAGTAAAAGAGAAGAACAGATGCAAAAGAATATAAAACATATTGAGTAGAACAGAGCAAGGAAGGAATGGGAAAAGAAGTAAAGGAGGGTGGTTGTTGTATTCACTGATCTCAACAATGACATGATGGCCTCTTCCATGCAGAACAAGACTAAATTCTATTCCGTTTTGTTCCTTCCCATTAGACTACTGTAATATTCCAGATTCTGTAAGTGCTTATTTAATTGAAGTAGTTTTTACAATAAATTTGGATTTAAGTATTTTTTAAATAATTGAATTGGACTTGAAAAATCACAAATTAACACAAGTTACTATGAATATTGTAATATAAAATAATTTATCAACTTTTACAAGACAAAAGCCACTCTCATGCATTAAGCAACAAAACTCAATTTTGTAATTATTTTTAAAAGCTCTTGAAGAGACAAGCCTCTCTTGTCTAAAGGCAATTTTTTATAATTTGGAAACCAGGGTGCCCAGTGCACCAAAAATTCACTTTGTATTTCCCTTGCTATTAAATATATTACTATATTAACTTGAAAATATTGCATTTAATTAGGAATTGTATAATTTTTAGGGAGCAGAAAACAACTTACAAAGCCCAAACTCTGGGTTGGGATACGGAGATATACATTTACAGTAATAGTCTTTCAGGAGTTAAGTTTATTTATTTTTTTTAATTTTACTTTAAAGAGAAGAAGAAAAATCAAAATAAAATAAAACAGAATTTCAAATCAGACTAATAGACTAACAATAATTAATACATTACTCATTGTTATCTTCATAGTAGACACTCAGAGTACAAGATAAAAGCATGAAATAATGTCCAGACAATATTAGCACAGATCTTTCTTTTCAATGAACTAAGAGAAACTAGCTGTATTGCTATCTTAACTACCTTGTGTATATACATACTTTTCCCTTTTCTTTTTCTTCCTTTCCCCTTTACCCCATCAGTTTCCTCTTTTCTTTTTAACAGTTTCTTTCCAATTCACCATACCTATTGCACATTTTGGAATTTGTAATAACTAAATCTTGGAAGCAACCCAAATGCCCACTAGCCAAGGAATGGATAAAAAGATGTGTTTTTTTTAATATATATAATGGAGTACTACTCAGCCATAAAGAAGGATAAACTTGATACTTTTATGGGTAAATGGATGCAACTTTAGACCATACCCATAAGTGAAATAAATCAGATTCGCATGTGTAAACATTACATTGTCTTACTGGTGTGAGAAGCTGAATGAGTAAATAAGATCCAAAAGGTAGGGCCGGTGAGATGGCTCAGCAGCGTAAGCGCCTGCCTGGCAAACGCGAGGGCCTGAGTTCGACTGCCGGAACCCACATACGAACAAAGGGCCGGTGATATCGCTCAGCAGCACGGGTGCCTGAGGGCACGCAAGGTCCTGAGGTCGACCCCCGGTACCCACAAAAAAATAAATAAATGAACAAAAGGTACAAAAGGTACTGTGAATTGGGAAGAAACTGTCAGAAGTTAAGTTTAAATTACTCCACATTGTTAACCACTTCTCTTTACTTCATCTTTTTTATTGTAGGTATCCAAGCTTATTTATCCCTAAAACACCCATACAACAATTCACGCAGTTATACTCTCCATCGTGTGAAATCATTAGTTTTCACTATTTCTATACTCCTAAACTGATTGTGTACTAGAAAATCATGTAAACTGTTCTTCTAGGATCAATTCATTAATTGGTTAATGCAGGCACTAAGTCAATAAAAAATGTTTTAGCCTGTAGCATATGCCAAACACCATGTAATAGGCTGGGGACACAAAATAGAGCATGCTATTTTTCCCAATGTTCTGTCAAATGTAATTGTTACTATTCACATATACACATTAACAATTAAGAGCAAAATACCAACTGTAGCATTTCTAGGAACACAAATTCTATCATTCAAGTATGAATGTTGAATGCATGAGTGGGCTCAGGCACCAGGACGAACTGCAGAACGATAGAATCTAGCAAAAGTACTGTACATTCAAGAATCATTGCAATAAATGAAAGACTTGAAACCAACTGGATCATGGAAATTGTCCCACTGATATTAATACCCAGTGTTCATAGACTCCCACTCCACACATTGTAAAATGAAGCAGAAATTATCCAGAATAATTTTCTTCCCATCTAGGAGGTTTTCCAGCAATATCAATGATGTTGTTCGCCGTATCTCTTATCTCTGCTTGAGCACTTCCAATTGCAGAGTTCACCAGTATTTTCTAAATGCTTACAATGTGTATGGAAGAAAGCCACTGCCTTTTATATTTTAAACTTATGAACAGCTCCCTTATTGAATTCCTCTGTTGTTTCTAAGTCTTTTTCCTTTGGCTTTCCTCTTTTCCAGGTGTAATACTATATCATCAGCAAATAATAATAAGTTAGATATTTTCTTTCCAATGTTTATACCAATTATGTTTTTCTTTTACTTAATCACATTGTCAAGCACTACCAGAAAATTCTTAAAAATAGTGGTAATATTGGGCATCGTTGAATGTAATGATAATGACCTAGTATTTCACAATTAAGCATAATTGCAACTTTAGTTATATGTGTGTATATATTTCAGAAAATGTTTTTGTCACAAATGAACATTAATTTTTATAACTACAATTTTAGCAATTATAAAAGTTTTTAAATGTTACCCTTCTGTTATGAATTTTGTTAATAGATCAAAATGATAAATTTCTAATAACAAACTCTACATTTTATTTCTGGAATCAATCCTGCATGACAGCTTTTTCTTTAATGTGCAGTATATTTCAGTTTTGGTCACTAAGTCTTAAAAGTGAGACTTAATGTAGTGTATTCTACATTTTATGTGAATTTTGCTGTAGAATTTGATACAATATTACACTTTTTTGAAAAAGCAATTACTGACTCCTCTTTTATCCATTCTGAAACAGTTTAAGTAGCAATTGAATTTTTATTTCTGAAAGCTTTGAAATAATTGATATAGGAGGCCTAGAGCTCAATATACTTTGTGCTCATTTGGTCATTATGATATATGGTCATTACTTTTCCAGAATTTCTGAAGTCCATTCAAAAAATTTATATCTTTATACACACACACACACACACACACACACACACAAGACAGCTAAGATAATTATACCACTAATTTCTTTTAGTTCATTCAAAAGACCAGTTTGTGCTTATATTGTTTGATCAATTTTGAATGCCTATCTCTTGTAATCTGAGCAACTACTGTGAAGATAACAATACACAATGTATCAACCATTGTTAACTTCCTATTACCTTGTCCTGAAATTCTGTATCATTGTTTCTATTTTTTCTCTTAAAAAAAAAATATATATATATATAATTCTGTCCAGTTCTTCTAAGAGACCAGCATTATTTTGTTTTCTTTATAACAAAACTTTTGGTAGTTCTGCCTATAGGCTGCCAGCCTGAAATACATAATGAGACCCTGTCTAAAAACAAACAAAAAACTTCACATCAATTCATTGCTTTTATTCCAGGAAACTCAACTGAATACATGTTCAGAAAATGTAGGGTATCTTTTTAGACTGGGTGGCTGTAGAAGTTATCTCTGTAATGGTGATCTTTGAAAATGTAAGAATGATGGCAAAAAGCTATTCTGATGAAAACATGAATCAGTGAAATTCTAAGCAGAAAGAAAATTGCAGGAAAATTCTTGACTTTAGCAAAAATGTATTGCGTATTGTTTTTCCAGTACAGTGTGTGAAAGATAAATACAAAATTAAGTCTATATTATACTTCTCAAACTAAATAAAGTTTTCTTGAAGAAACAAACATGTAGATTTTCTTCTTCCGTATTTTAGGCTCTACATTTCCTTTTAGTGAGACTGGCTGCACCCTTCAGGTTTAAATTTGTCATATTTATTCAGCCCCATTCTGAATGTGATATTTGCTTTAAATCTTAAAGTTATAAGATGTGTGTGTTATGAATTCAAATTATTTGTGGGCTTTCTAAGTTTTCTTTCGCTGCTGATTACCATCTTAGCTCCACCGAATCTGAAATATACTGTCTTATGATTTCATTCCTTTGCAAGTGTCGACACTTGCTTTACGCATCAGCATATGTTCAATTCCAGTAAATTATCTTTGAGCAATTTAGGGAGATCTTTACTCCCCATTTGTTCAGTGCAATGCTGTTTATATGATAATTAGATTATGTTTGTGGACTTAATTTTTGGTAAACTTCTATATATTCCTAGTTTTCAGACTACTTGCTCTGACAGAATTACTTGAAAATCTCCCATGATGAGCATAGATACATCTATTTATTCCTGCAGCTCTTGTGAGTTTTGTATGTATTTTAAATTATATTAAATAAGGCCTTACAATTAATAATTGCTATATATCCTGACATAACAAAACTTTTGCCATTATTGTCACTTTTAACCTTTTAACCCAAAACATTTTAGTTTATCAAATATTAAAACACTTCTATTAACTTTTTGTTGGTATTTGCATGGCATATATTTTCTGTTATTCTAATTTTTATTTTTCTAAGTGTATTTCTAATAAAAATCATATAAATGTTGTTTTATAGTCCATATCCATGGCATTTGTCACTTAATCATCATATTTAATATAATAACTGATAGCCTTAAGCTTAACAGTGCCATTTTATTGTTAGCATTTACATTAACTTTGCCTCTGTTTTTCATCACTTAGTATCTTTTAGATGTTGTTTTCATTCCATAGTTTTACCTCAATTAGCTCCTTCTTAAACAATATACTGATCTTAATAGTGTTTATCTTAGATATTAAAACACAAACCATTGACTTATTGAATTATATGTCACTTGTTTTAGCATTATAACATAGAAAACCATTAATTCCATATTTTCTTTAGGCTTAATTATCTTTTGGTCTTTGTTTTATAACAAATTGCCCATAATTTTATGAAAAATTGCAGTGTTCTTTCATAATTGCTTATAAAACTTGGTGAGTATTAGTTTTGCGTAGATGCTTTTAGTCTGTCCACTCGAAGTATAATTTGTTAACATGAAGTGCATCAGTTCAAGTGGTGCAATTGTGATAGTTATCACTTTAAACACAGTGTTGGGTAGAATTGTAGACAGAAGTTACCATTGACTTTCTTTCATTCTAAATCGAAAATGTTTTAACTATAGCATATGATGTTACCTGAAAGTTTTTCTATACATGCTATTCATTAGGTTAATAAAGTTACCTCATTTCATATTCTTCCTCATGAGCTGATTTTTTTAAATCAAAAACTTGTTGATTTTTTCAATGTACAAAATCATTTTTTTCTGAAATAATCATTGTTTCTTTGACTTTTATCTTGTAATGTGACTCTCTTCTTTTGGATAATTTGGAACTTTGTTCTTCACTCTGAATAATTTTGGTGCAACAGTTAGCCGCATGTAATTGGATGACTAAAATTCACATAGATGTGGCACCTTTGCATCATCCTAGGCTTGTGTTGGGAGCCTAACACACTTATTCTCAATGCCTGGGGCAGAGTAAATTTATATCCTCTTGGTTCTGTTATAGTTTTTAAAAGATGTTTTTATTTTAGCTGAAATTTGGAAAGATTCAAACAGCAACTGTGATGCTTCAGGTGTGTAAGTGTAACTCAATTTAGAATGCTCTTTGTCTATCTTCCACATAAGCATTTCATAAACCAGGCAGACATAAAAATATTAATTTGAGTATGTATCCTCTTTAATGCTCTTATTTTTGAGCCTCCCTTGGTCTTATCCTGTGGCCCATCAGCTTAGATTCCAACCTTTGTCCTTCCATTTTCTTTAACCAAAAAGCTGGCAAAATTTTCTTTCAGAGTTTACCTACCAAGAAATGTGAAATACACATCACCGTGGTCCCTTACAACAAAATTTGCCTGCTTTAGTTCTCTTGAGAATTTGTTTTCTTATTTCATAGTGAATAATTATTTATTTGGATAATTTATCTGTTAAAACTCTAATCCTTTGGACACTACCACAGAACTGTGGACACCAGAGGAATTTTATTGGGTTTTTTGTTTGTTTGTTTATTTGTTTCTGTCTGGCTTATTTTTCTTGTTCTGTCTAGGTTTTTAATTTTATTGTTTGTTTTGTTTTGTTCATTTTTTCTCTATTTCCTCAATTGTCTTTCATAATTTTTTATATATTCACGTGAGTGAATATTGTCTCTAGTCTTCCTGGTTTGCTTTGATGTTCTTTTGCTTTCTCCTTTATTCTTTCTCTCCTGTCCTCTTCTCTAGTTTCCTGAAGGGTCATCATGCTTTGTCTTTCAGCCTTGCTTCTAGTATATTTCTCTTCATTATTCTTTCTGCTTTGTCCTTAATCCCTCTTAAATTTCCCTCACCCCACAAGGTAAAAATCACTCTACTAAGGGGAAACTCACTGCATACAAGTCCCCAGTTTATGTTGGATTTTGTTATTTAATGGTAGATCTTGCTCCTATGCTCAAAGGTACCAAGTTAATAGTTACCACAGTTTCTCAGTTGCTAGGCTAGTGTTATTGCTAATTGTACTACTTAAGCCAGGATGTCATACCTGTTGTAATCAGTTGTTCTCCCTTGTATGTAATCACACTGTGATTTTTTGGTATCATAATCATTACCAAAGGACTGGGTTCTTTTCTTTGTCTTTTTTTTTTTTTTTAGGACTTGGTTCTGAACAAATAGATAGCAACTTCTTATCCCCAATAAATTAGGAAGAAAGGATCTTGGGACAGACATAAAGACCAACAGCCAGCTACACCTAGAAGACATCTCTAATGAACAGATGTTTCCTAAGGAAGTCTCAATACTAGTGATAAAGCTGTCTACCATAAAAAATTTACAATCATCAACATGGAAAACAAATTAAAATTTAAAAATAGAAAATGACAAGATGCAGATGCAAAATGCAACCCCACCCGGGACAAGTCCAAGGGAGAATGAGATAGAAAATCAGAAGCCACCCACTTGAATTTCTAAAATGAGAGCAGCAGAAGCTAAAAAATGGAAAAAAAAGTAAGGAATGAGGCTATAGAGAAAATCAGATCAGAAATAAAATTTCAGGTAAAGAAAAAGAGAAGATCAAAATGAAGGACTTGCCCAGTGAATCTAGACACAGATACAAATATAGAGAAGCTTAGGAAAATGATGGGAACCAAGAATGCCCAAAATAGGAAAGAAATGGAAGCCATGAAACAGATTCAAACAGACATGTTGGAAATTAAAAATTCCATTGAAAATTTGCAAAACCGTATGAAAGATAGTGAAGGTAGAATATCAGACCAAGAAGACAAGATCATGGTTAGGGATCATGAAAAGAAAGATTTCATAAAAATAGCAAGGGACCATGAAAAATCAATCCAAAATGTGCAAGATGATGCAAAGAACAACAGAAGACAGATCAGAGTTAATGAGAAAGCAAGAGATAGCGCAAATGCCATAAAAAACCTGTCTACAGAAGTAATTGCATAAAACTTCCTAAGTATGGAAAAAAAAATTGGCATACAAATAAGTGAGGCATACAGAACTCTAATTAGCCATAACTAAAATAAATTTACACCAAAGCATATAATAATCAATTCAGAAATTCAGCATATTATTTCATGTACAAAGAAAATTTAAATCTTGATGAGTTTCGAAGTGCTTCATTGCTTGTTGAAGTACTGATAACTTTCATAAGTCATTCAAAATTATTATTAATAGAAATATTTGTTCTTCCATTTCCTGAATTTTCCTTTTCTAATATTTCAATTGCATTTTATCTCTTTAGGGTATCCATATGTCCTGGTATGAACAGTCAGTTCTACTTTATACCTATGGAGGACATTTCATTAGAGTCTGTTGACTCATTTGGTGACCAACTTTTATTCTCAAACTACGAAAGGTAAAGGTTTGGAATGGATTCAGGGTATCCAGGCAGCCATGATACTACAACTAAAGACTCATAAAAGAGGTCTTCCAGAATTGCTTCAGAAAGTGGCAAGAACAATGAGATATGTGTACTGAATGAGAAAGGGAGTTTTTGATGGGAATCAGTGGCACTATGTCTTTTCATGTGAAGTGTTTTTTTGAAATTTAAACAATCATCATATTTTTTAATCAAACTAAATACATAGTCATGTTATCTTTTTTTTTTTTTTTTTTTGGTACCGGGAATCGAACTCAGGATCTCATGCTTGCCAGGCAGGTGCTGCGCCACTGAACTAAATCCCCGGCCTGTCATATTGTCTTTTTATCTCTTCAAATGTCAATCTCAATGTTTTCTTCTGACCTAACCTCATGTTTTTAAATCTGTGCCTCATCTATTGTTAAATACATTGTTATATTCATATTTTTTCATTTATACTTATCAATATTTTCTATTTAATTCTTAAAATATTTTTCAGCTTTAGACTATTTTCTACAATCATTTCTCTTATTTTATGTGGATATCTTCATTAACAGGTTGCTCTATAGGTCTTTTTCTATTGTGTAGCACTTCTTTTTTTCTTTTATCAGCTAGCATGGTTGTGGGATGTCTTGTTAGTTTTAATTGACCATTACAAAACACATTATATTATAAAGATAATTTAAGATACTGACATGTTTATTCAAATGTGAGATCTTATATCCACCTTGTATAAATAAGACATTAGCAAACTCAAAGCGGTTTAATCAGTTTGAGATTTTTTAAACCTGAGTTAATTCCTGTGAATGTCTGCCTACTTAATGGTTATCCTTACTTTAAAGCTCCAGTTTTGGAGAATCTTTATCTAAAACTGGGCAGCTCACACCAAGCCCACCTCTCCTTGGGGATCATTGCGTTCCAAGTTTTGGATTCACTAGTTCCTCTTAACTTGCCAAGTAAATTGAAAGAAATTTTCTGTATATTTCAGGACTAAACTACAAACTTGAAACAACGTAAGAGGATTTATCTTGAACTTTTTAAGAAATGTCCTAAATTCTCTGCAAGTTGGTACACATATTTCCATATTCATTTGAAATTTTTCTTATAAACTAGTAAAACACATAGACTTTGAGAAAAAGAAAATGGAAATATTAAAGATGTTGTATTCACATAGCTGACTTCATGCCAGTTTTAGAGTACTGTTACCAAATCTGTGTAGCTGACAAAAGAAATAGCATGGTTCAGTATGTACAAATATAGGAAAATGAGATATCTGAAGTTTGTTCCGGTTATGTCCATTAGATGATTGCCAATAATGTGCCTGGAAATATGTGATTCCTTCCTAAAATTAAAAAGGAAAAAAAATTCTTAAATTTTCCGGCATTGTATTTTTTAAAATCACTATAATTTCATGGAGAAAATACTGTGTCCTAAGAAAGTTTAGAATACTTAGTGATTTGAAAGACTTTTCAGACTTGATGTTTTTAACATGAATCACTCAATCTCATATCATTTCACTTTTACAGAAACAGTGTGATCCATAAGAAAATTACTGTACTCTAATGTGTTCCATAAGTAACTCTAACCATCAGATTTTAAAGGAGACCTGCTTTTTCCTAATAAGATTTTTACACACCCTATGGGTGACACCATATAAACAATGATCACATAAAGCTGGTTCCAATTTCCTAAGATATAATTGTCAATATTCAGAGAGGTACAAGCAAAACTGTTTATCAGAACCAACTGAGGAGAATTTCTCATTTCTAATAGAGCATTTCATGATTTAAACCTTTCATTTGGGCAATTACCATACATGTTCAACTACATGCGCATCTTGCCTTTGAAGGAGATTTTAGAATTCTGTTGATCTAAGAAATTTTCCAGTACTAGCCACTGTGATGTCAAGAACAATAGGGACGATTGTAGTAGTTCTGTGGCTATATTTGGACTATAAAATTTACAAAAGCTTATCTTCTCTATTAATAACATTATCAATCTAGATTATAGAAAGTTACTATATATAAAGTTACTAATATAAGCTGAGATCAATTATTAAATTATATACTAATTATATATCCATATCTATGATTATATATATTATATATTATAAAATTTCATTAAAAGGTATAATCATCATAGAATGAAAGGCCAGAAAAAGAGAATGTGTATTTTACACTAAGAATTGGTATGTCATGTGTTTGATACAATGTATTCTCATTTAATTTCATAGTCATCATGTAAAGTAGACATGATTGTATCCATTTCATAAGTGAAAAACCTTAGGTTTATAATATCTATATATAACATGACAGAAATTGTAAGTAGTGGCAATCATAAGATATTAATACAGGGCTGCATGACTCAGTGCTGTAAACATTTCCATTCCGAAGATCTGTTTCCCTGAATGATCTGTTTCAGAATTAATATAAATAATCCAGGTAGCATACATTTTCAAATTATTTGCTTTCAGTAGAATATTAATATACTGATATTTCAAATGCATATTGATAATTCAATAGGCAATTTAGGATTTTACAGAACCTCAGTTTCCTCTTTTTAAACAGAAATAATTAAGGTGCATGCGTACATGTAGGAAAATTCTGACAAAGAATTCTAATTGTATGAATGCTATTTCACTGGAATCTGCTTTACATAGTGGTAAGTATCACAGTAAAACTCTTTTCAAGTAGCACAAATTCTTGGTGGTTGTTGCTACATGGCTTTAAAGCAATATCCTCTAGTGCTAGGAAAAACCATAATTGAAACAATGCAACTGATTAACTAGGAAATATTTAAAGTTCTCTGTTATTTCCACCCAGACCTAATCATACTGAGGACTAGACAATGTGACCTGTTGTCTGGCTTGAAGAACTTGAATAGAGAAGTTAAATTTACTTGTATCACTATTATTTGGCAAGATAAAACTTGCCACAAATCAGCACCAATTCTATGCATTTTGTACAAGATTAATGTGGATTATATCTTAATATTACTATTTTTCTGATTCTATACTCTGAACATAAGATACAGTGATTTCAAAATACTTTCCTTCAACATATAATAACCGGATGATAAAATTGCTGTCATGTCCATTGATCAGCACAATGGTTTTTTAGTGAGAGTGAAAAGCTGATCCTGTATTCTGCTTTTAACAAAGAAGTAGCCAACATCCCCATAATAAATGAAGGATGCTGTGACATTTGTTGATTCATACAAGTTTCTGACTGGTTAGTGTCACCATTACCCACCAGGCAATGCTAGCTGTGCCCCTGGAGGGGACAGATTTCCAATTTTCTTTTGTGTGTACTTGCGTAGTTCATATATTCATGCATTTACCCAACTAATAGAGATTCTATTATATATAAGACTTCATGGTATAAGATCTGAAGGAAAGTAAACTTAATAATCAAAGCAAATTCATCCTGCTGTTATGGTTTGTATCTAGATGTTCCCCCAAAGCCTTATGCACTTTTAGATGGGGCTTTTTTAGAGGTTTGTGAGTGATTCATGGTTCAATGCTGGGATTAAAGGTGCTGGGATTAAGGGTGGGTGATTACTGGATCAGTCCACTGATTGGATTGGCACCAGCCTAATCCCAGCAGTCTGGGTAAAATAAAAAGGGGCAAAAAGAAACTTGTTTCCACCTTCTCATTTGCTGCTTTTGCTGTCTTCCACCACCATGAGCAGGTGCCCCTCTACCATGTGCCACCCTGCCTTGGAGCCAGCTAATTATGTACTAAAACCTCCACAAATTGTGAGTTAAATAAACCTTTACTCCTTTAACTTTGAGTGTTGGGTATTTTGTCTCAGCAATGAGAGAAAAGTAAGATACCTGCTTTTTATTTTTCCTTTCAAATAACTCAATGGCTTATCTACATAATTTTTTCCAAACATACCCAGCCAGTGACCACTCCTTAAAAAGATAAATGAAGAGTAATTGTAGATTTGTATAGGCTACACAAGGGAAATACTATGCTCTTTGTGCTTCTGGACAGGACTGCAAACATCTGAAAACTTTCTATAGGAAGTTTCATTTTAATAGGAATTGGTCTGTAATAAATCTTCATATGTGTTCCTAGGAGTCATCATGCTATCCAAAAACTAAGCCATAAGCAACTAAGTAAACAAATGTTGCCTGAGGTACAATACCCAAAAATTTCAACAGTGACACCTATAAAAATGATAGAAACCAAAAAATATATAGTAAAGATGCATATGTTTAAAAAGTAGGGCCGGTGAGACGGCTCAGCGGCTTAAGCGCCTGCCTTGCAAGCGCGAAGGCCCGAGTTCGACTCCCGGAACCCACATACGAAAAAGGGGCCGGTGATATCGCTCAACGGCACGGGTGCCTGTTGGCGCGCGAGGTCCTGAGGTCGTCCCCCCGGTACCCACAAAAAAAAAAAAAAAAAAAGTAGATACATGCTACAATGAATGAGACATTTCATTTGAAAAGAAAGTCTGCTTATCATAAAGTGGTAGAAGTGTTACCTGAAATCAAACCAAAGGTCATAACATGACATACGGATGAGCATGACTCATCACACCCACTGGAACCCTGTTGCTAATGTATGTGGTTTGTGTATCATACTAGACTCAATTCATCTGGGACAGTTTTTGCCCTCTCTTAGTATTTCTCAGGGATGAAATTGCCCATAAGTAAATGCAAAATTAATATTATGTCCAAGTTGTCACCTAATAGATCACAGTGGAATAAATTTGCATTTTCAAAACGAGTGTTGTAGAAAAATTTACCATAGCAGAATTGGCTGACTGAGTCATCCTTGATTAGGACTGAGAAGAAGAACAAAATCTAATAAATTTGCACATAAAGCTCTTACACTCTGGCAATTTACTTTAAAATCCTTCATCAAAGGCAATCTGACAAGTATCTGTAAATTAGTTTCCATCTACTCTATTGGTAGTTACTAATTTGAAGAATCACAATCAGGAATAGCTCATTAGTGATGGTCAGATTTCATTTGAAAAACTCCAATCCTAAATCTATGTTCAGAAATGGCTATTATTTCAATAACCTTTATCTCTAATAAAGTTCCCAACACAGCCTTTGTCAATTGCCATAATAGATAGCGGAGATTACTTTAGCTGGAAGAATGAGTAGTCAAGACATGTGAAACAGTAAGAAATATATCCTACTTCCTTACTTGCATGAAGAATGTGTAAGAATCAAATATGTTGAACAACATAGACTCAGCAAGCTGATTTTATAACCTTACTAATACATGAAAATTAGCTAGCGTACTGTTACACGTACACTGATGAAACTTTAAAGGAAGATACTCTCAAAAATACCTAAAACAGAAAGTTGAGGCTTCATAAAACTGTGGGTATTCTAGTTAATTGTGTATTTGTTGTATGTAGTAGGATGAATTTGAGGGTCACTTTCATTACAACTTGGTAATGCTTGTGAATTTAAAAACTAAGCTTCCACATAGAAATAAAGATACACCAAAACTCATTATAGATATGTTATCTACAAATATCTATAAATATAGATATGCCAAAACTCACTCAATAATTGCAAATGTCAAAATGACTTAATTAATAATACAGTAATTCTTGTGATCAACTTGTTTTCTGGTTATAATTCTTTTATCCTCTTTCAAGAAAATATTTATTCAAATCTTCACTTTGTTCCCCAAATGGTTTAGTAAGCTGGATAATAATGTATAACCCATGCAGACACACACACATGTATATATAAACAGACATTTTTATTAATAGTTTTATTTGCAAAGCAAGGTAATAGCATTTCCAAACCCTTTTGTGTGCACATTCTCATTTTATTGCTTAAGCATTTTAAAGTACTTTGGGACAGGAAGCATCTTCTCCATTTTACATGTGAGGAAACCTGGAATCACTAATCACTGGAAGTTCAAATGACTTGCTGAATATCTCTGTCTTAGTTAATTTTCTTGTTGCTGAGACAAAATACCCAACACCCAAAATTAAAGGAAGAAAGGTTTGTTTCAGCTCATAGTTTGTAGTAGTTTCAGTGTATAGTCAGCTGGCTCCAAAGCAGGGTGACATGGTAGAAGGACATCACAGAGGAGAAACAGTCCACAGCAGGGCAGGCAGAAAGCAGCAAGCACCCTTCCTTCTATCTTTCCCTTTTATTTCATCCAGGCTACAAGCCTAATGGTTGGTGCCACCTACATCCAGGGTGGGGTATCCCACTATTCACACCCAGAACAATGCTAAACCAACCAGTGGACTAATCAAATTACCATACCCTTAATCTACATTCACACACCCTAGATTCAGGCACTTCTGAAAAGCCTCACCTATGAGCTCATGAGACTTTGGAGGGACACATAGATATAAGCCATAACAATGACTTAGTTAGCCTGAGGCAGAACCAGACCATTCCTGGCTAATAGTTCCCTGCACTACCAATTTAGGACACAGGCACAAAGAATACTTACACTTCTGATGTAGATACTAAATTAGGATTTGAGAGCTTCAGTTTTTACTTATTTTAATGTTACATTTTACTTTTGTTTGGTGGAGATCAAGTTTCATTACTATTACTCTTAATGACTAAGACAAATTAAGACCTCTCAATCAAATGACCAGTTCAGGTCAGAACTAAAGAGTGTAGATGGGTCTATCATGTAATCACAAAATCCTTTTTTTTTAATATGCAGGTACTGGAAGTCGAACTCAGGACCTTGCACTTGCCAGGCAGGCACTTATGCCGCTGAGCTGTATCACTAGCCCTCAAAATCCATTTTTTAAAACCCCTGGAAACTGTTCTAATAGAATCCCTCTTCCCATATTTTCACCACACTGCTTTGTCATTTAGCAAACTGTAATGAAATGGACAAGTGAATGTTCAGTCCTCATTCTATCTCCCTCATAAAGTCACACATTTATTCCCAGAAAATAATCTACCCCCTGGGAGTTTCAGACTGATTATAAAGTGATTTTTCTCATGATCAGTTTTCTGTAAACATTATACAAAATACAAAGTTTATGAGTTAGGGTAAGAATATAAATGACACCTATAGAACCACATCTGCTGTTTCGGAATGTGCAGAAATTAATTGTAGTTAGTAGATCCAAAATTATAGCTGTCCAGGGCAGGAAAATATGAGAGCAAATAGAATGACATTTTTTGCAACGGTGCCTTAGGCTGCCTTGACAATACTCTTGGGGATAAAATTCTCAATCATTCATGCACACACACAGTAAATTACCCTAGAAGTAAATGATAGGAGAGTGTTGTACAACGGTAAAATCATTGATTTAGTTTGGCTTTTATCCTGAGTAAGATATGGAAGATCAATTGTTAATATTGTCTTGATCATTTCTAACAGTGCCCAGAGGCCTATGAGCAATGACACAGTGTATAGATGGAAACATAAATAAAGAAAAACAAATCCAAGAAGATTGTTCTCTCCCTAAATTTGACTTTCCTTTAGAATTTATCTTTTGTCCCATTGGAATTGTAGTGCATTTTTGTTTGCACAGCAAAAACATTGCATTAAAGAGCACACTTTTAGGAAATATTAAATAATATTTTAAAACCAAGTATTTTTTTAAAAAGAAAATACAGCACTCTGGAGAGTACATTTGTTTGTGGCAACAATGATTTTGACATAAACAGCAAAAAAACTTACTAAATGTGTTTCCTAAATGTTGCATATGGTATGAGGAAATAAGAATTAAAGGTTCCCAGAAGTACCCTACCCAAATTTATTTATCTGTATCTCTCATTTCTTATTGTTAACCATTTGTGGAAAACTTAGCAGCTGTACAATAAAATTCATTTATTCTGATTTTTATTTATTTTGCTACATATACATTTTGAATTGCAAATATTAGTATGGGAATTAAAAATATATAAAGAAAAGAAAGCTTGGAAAATAGAAGCAAAATATAAAGACAGGTCCCTGAAGACAACGTGAGCCCTCACTCTATTTCATACAGTTGAGTTGCCCCTTCCTTACATTGATGTTTTAAACATACCCGACTACTCTACATAGGGCTAACAGTGGTGTTCAGTATATAACCTGCATGCCATGCCCTATGCCATTGTCTACAATGTATTAATTTACTCATTCAAGACAAAATATTTATTGATGACCTACAATTTACCAATTTCTCAAGACACTAGGATTAGCAATGAGTAGACAAGACCTCTGTCTTCCCAGAAACTATATTCTAGTGGGTACTAGGACCATTGTAGATATATACAACTAAATAAACAATGGTATACAATTCCATATGATACTTGGTACAATGAAAAAGAAAGTGGAATAAGTACTGAAAGCTGAAAATGCTATTTTATATAGGATGTTCAGGGGATGATCTCTGAGTATGTGATGTTTTAGCAGAAAGCAAGTCAAAATGATGGCTCTGTGAAGAGTTATTTAAAGATCCGTTCATTGCTCCAAAAATAACATATAGGAAAGCAATCTAATATCCAAGAGCTAGAATTGACTAGCACACTAGAGTTTCTGCTATTCCAATATTGATAGCCTCTTTCTTTTTAAAGTTAAAATACATCATTTAATGAAATATTGAACTTGAGCAGAGCAAGAGTCTACATCCACTCAATATCATTGCAAGGAGAGCTCTTCACTCCAACTAAGTGAAATATGGAGAAATCATGTAGTCCATTGCATCATTCAGGCATTTTTTTCAGAAACTAAATGAATTCACATTAAATGAATTAGAGGTATCTGAAAAACACTTGTTTGATATAATCAAGAATATGGATTTTATCAGTAGGCAAGTGACTTTATACTTATTGGACCTAATTGATTCCATTTATAATGATAGTAAAACAAATCTTCTCTCACAGAAGGAATCATTTTTTTACCTAATTGATAACAAAATGATAACTTAATATACTTAAAGGTTATTAAACTGTATTATTCTCTCTAATGAATATATTCATAACAGAATGAAGAACACTGCAAATGTTCACATTGTAGCATAAATCTGTTAACCTTTAAGTGCTTAAAATTTTATTCCTTGTCATCTTATTACTAAATCTTTAAATTTTTGAACAACTATAATCCATAATCATTTTAATATTACATCAAAATGAGAATGTAAAATTTGTGGCAGCAGGATGATTTCCATGGTAACAACCAACCTTGTCATAAACACTTCAAGAGATAATAGCATTTTAAGGTAGTTGGGCCCAAATGTGAAATTCTCTAATAATTAAAAATAACAATCAAAGAAATTAAAGGGAATTCTGTGGAAACAAAGTGGTTTGTTGCCAAAATGAACCTATCTATTATCATTTTCTTTTGGCTCAAATTATTATTGAAAAGACATTTCTATCAGTGCATATCCTTACAGACCTTAGGCAGTGCTTAATTATCCAGAATATTTTAAGCTTCCAGCAGACTAGCAAATCTAAGAGGACACCTGGAATCAAAACAAGACTTTTTGGAAACAGAATGCTTGTCCATTTGAGATAATTAATAAATTGTTCTTTAAAGAGATGATTGAAGTAATTTTTTCAAAAGTAATTGTTCTTGGAATTAGACTGCTAAGGAACATCTACTTGATACTCTCCTATAGAAGGTTCTAACACATTCATATTTTCAATTAAAGATAGACCTTAGTTAGAAATTTTTCATCTTTTCTCAAAATCATTTGCCCTATAGTCCATAGATTCCAATGTTAGTTATTTGATCTCTAATCACTGCTACTGAATTGAAGTTTTCAGGGATTTTTCTTGAATTCTGGTATTTCTTCAGGCAACACGTGTTTTATCTTTTGTCTTTTTTTGCTCTTAGATACTATTTATATGAACATATTACTATCCATGTAAATAGATCTGTTGACTACAATTTTTGGAAGACAGAAAATAAATTTTAGGTATTTTATAGATAACCGAGTTAATGATTTTTAAAATTATACCGTTTTCAACCATTTTATTTATGTCATGATCACATTAACACCAGCAGATTTCCAACTTTATATTAACTTCTCAAAGGACAGCTACTTGATAGCAAACTTCTAAAGTACATTACGTTACATTATCAATCTAAGATGAGAAACTAAAAAATAACATTTTATTATACAAAAATAACAAGGGATTGCAATCTAGGATACGTGTACTATGGAAGACTATGGGCATATTCAGTGGGAAAAAAGGAAGACAGGGTTTTTTTTTCAAAAAAAGATGATGAAGGTGATGCAAATTGTTGTGAAATGGTAATCCCTGACTAGAAGAATCAAGAACACGAAAGGCATCAGTCCAAGTCTGAATGAGGTAGGCATCCTCATAGATTATTTTTTATGCAAGATTGTGGTTTTTTAATGATTCTTGTTATCAAAAATTATGGTTGAGGACCTCCTCTTCAAGCCTCCCAACTTCAGGTTTTTTAAGATTTGACATGAACAACATCACTTTGATTCTTAAAACTTTTCACAAACCATACAAGTGAAATTATCATGAGATCAAAGTATACTTCTCTTATCAAATATTATCTAAAAAGAAAAAAATGCCAATACAGCATATACAGAATCTCAAAACCAGAGAATATTTTCATCTCAAATGTGTGCAAAAGGTGTAATTCAATATCTATAGTAGATTTCAACATAGTTAATGAGCTTCAGCTATTGTCCTATCTTTCCTATAGTCCCCGCACCTTACAATCTTGCTAATCATAGCATGTTCAACAACGAACAGCAAAGAGGAATCACCAGGGAACTTAATGTAATTTCCGAATCTCAAGCCCACAAAAGATCTTCTGATTCAGAATGTGCCTTTGCCACACTCCCTACATGATTTGCAGACATTTTAAGTTTCAAAAAAGTCTAGATCTTCTCTGTGTTATTCATACACAAGTAAGAAACCTATGCTGTTTCTATAACCTATTCTCATGGGACACTTCTGTCTTTTTCCTTTTCTATTAATTGTGGTAGGAATATTTAACGTGAGATCTCTTTTAGCAAATTTTTAAATGTAGAATGCAAAATTACGAACAGCAGGTACAATGTCTTGCAGAAGATCTCTAGAACTTACCCATCTCACATTACTGAAACTGTACTTGTTGTGTAGCAATATCTCAGTTCATCTTCAGTCTTGATGAATTAAATAACACAAAACAATACTTCAAAGCCTATGAGGTCTCTTACTTTACCTGCTTGAAATATAGGACATTTAGTTTGGAAAAGCAGATTTTTTTCTTTGTCTCAGGGAGTTTTGTTTTGTTTTGTTTTTTATCTGTGTTGGGTTTTGTTTTACTTTATGCAGTGCTGGTGATTAAACCACTAGTTTGCAAATGCTCATCAAGCATTCAATCACTGAGCTATACCCAAGTGTGCAAGAGCAGTTCCATAAAGATCACTAGGATTATAACTTTGATACCTCTGATGATGTATCAAAGGGGAGATTGTGTAAATAAAACATTTAGGCTTTCAAAAGAGAAAAATAACTAAAAATTTAGCAAATATTTTTATTTTAGATTTTTCTGTTTGCAACTTCTAAATTTCAGCTTACACTATAATAAAAGCAAATGTCATCATTAATTACATTTACATGCAGTATGAAATATTGACAATTACAAATTTATTTGGGGCTTGTTATGTACCAGTCACAGTTATGAGTGCATATATATATATATATATATATATATATATATATATATATATATATTCAGCCCTATGTATCCATTAGTTTCCCATACAAGGATTCAACCAACACTTAAGCAAAAATGCTTGAACAAATGTCACATTGTTACTAATATATATTATGTAATTAGCCCTAAGATGTTTATATTTGTTCGGAAAATATACAAACATTTTTGTCATTATTCCACAAACAGTACAGTATAACCATCAACACAGTATTTACATTTTATTAGGTATTACCGATAATCCAGAAATGATTTAAAGTTTAGAGGAGGATGTACATACGTTATATGCAAATACAATGCCATCATATATAAAGGACTTAAGCATCCAAGGATTTTGGTATCATGGAGAGCCAAAAACCAATGCTTCATGGATACCAAGGGACAACAGTATTTATCTCTAAATTCTTGTACGGACTTGAGGAAGGTAAAAAAAAGTGATTTTCTCAAGGTGATATAGTAGGAAATTGTGGGCTGGGATTTAAATTGTTTAGATTGCCTCTAAGT
Source organism: Erethizon dorsatum (assembly GCA_028451465.1). NCBI lineage: Eukaryota > Metazoa > Chordata > Mammalia > Rodentia > Erethizontidae > Erethizon > Erethizon dorsatum. Next base: position 76,456,929 of record CM051836.1, on the reverse strand, counting down.
CAACATAATATGAAATAGAATATGAAGAAATTTTTGTATCCTGGAAAATTCATATGACATGAAATTTCAACTTTATCTGATTCTGTAATTAATCTTTGTGTGTTTTTTTATTCATTTGAGTTCGGGAAGTTTCCAAAGGACAGAAGAAATCCCTGGATCAGATACTAATAGGAAGTTATCAAGAGGATCTACGTGTGTGGGATCACAGACACCACAAAGGTGGAGGAGGCTGGGTACAGTGGCCGTTTATCATCCCAGCTACCCAAGAGGCAGCAGGATCATTGGAGCCCAGGGAGCTGGAGACCAGCCTGGACAACATAGCAAGACTCCATCCCCAAAAAACAAAACAAAACAAAGAAACAAACGAAAGGCAATAGAGTGTAGGCAAATGGGTACAGCTGGGTCAGAGGGTGGTGGAAGAAAATCCGTAAAGAAAGGTATGGAGTCCAATGTGACTGGGGTGAAGGCATTTCCAACATAGGGTGGACTGAGGTCAAATTATTTGGGATTTACTTTGAAGTTAATTAACCAAGTCATTCTAGGTATTTTCTTTAGAATAAAAGACCTCTTGCTCTCATTTTTTCATTCCATTCTAGCTTACCCTTGAGCTACAAAGTAGAAGGGAGTAAAATCAGGAAATAAACTGAGGTCTGACTCCAGAACACTTTCCTTTTGCATTTTACTATGCTATCTCCAGTAAATAACAATATGAGTGTCTTTTCCTTTCTCTAGTATTAGAAAACTCCGTCCTTTATATCTCTCACTTTACTTACCATCAAGTCATCAATGGAATGAAATTTATACACTTCAGAATACTAGTTTTCATTCCTAAAACAAATAGCTTATGCATGGATCTTCAAGGAATTGAGGAATTATTCTTTTATAATTTCCAAAATAATTTTTAAAATAATATTTAGATTTCTACTTTCTGTGCAGGTAGAGTAAGAGGGATCAAATTTACCCTCCAACCTAGAATATCCAAAATCAAACAAACACCATATACTAAAAATGGTTTTTAAGATTTCAAACATCAGCTAACAAAAGGCAACAATTCCTGAAACATAAGAAATGTATTAAATTCCTATTTCTGTTTTTGTGTGATAATGCTATGTGCTAGAAATCCTAGATCGATCAATTAAAAGAGATAATATGTGAAATTTTAAAAATATTACCATTGACATTATTATCAAACAATGGTGTCCTTAGGCATGAACCTGATACAGAATGGGCAAATGCAGCAAACTGAATATGAGTAAACAATATAGACATAAAAGCCCCAATAAATGGGGAAGTATAATTCAGAAGATGCTTGTACTAATATATATCAATTTTCCCCAATGTGATCCCAATCAAAATCATCGTAAACTCTTTTGCAGAAATTGTCAAGTTGGCTTTAAATAGTCACACAGATACAAAAAGGACCTGTAAAAGCCAAAAACATTGAATAAAGAAGAAAAATTTGGAGCACTAGTACTATTTAATTTCAATATTTATTTCTAAACTACAATAATTTAAGAAGCTGTGAGGGGGCATAATGACAGACAAAAATACCAGAATAGACTTCAGAAGTAGACAGGTATTTAGGGACAACTGATTTCTATTCTAAGTCATAAAATGCAATTCAGTAGGAAAATAAGTTTTCTGAAAATGGTATGGAAAAAATGTAATATCCATATGCCAAAAGAAAAGGAGGAAGGATGAGGGAAAGGAGAAGGAGGAGGAAGAGCAGAAGGGAGGAGAAAGAAAAAGAACTATGAATTATACTTCATAATATAAAAAGGACTTCAATAGATTATAGACATAATGTAAAATCTAAACTTATAGAACATCTGGAAAGTATAAGAAAATATTTTTATAAACTGGGGCTCGGTGAAATTTCTTAGATGACACACAAAATAATTGTAGGCATAAAGTAAATATTTTCCAACTACAGTATCTTGCATTCCTATAAGCATAAGAGGAAAAATACTTCTAGAGGAAGAGGGTGTTAAAAACCTTGGTAAAAGACTTGCAATTTCAGTGTGTAGTTTAAACAAATATGAAAAAGTAACATTTCTCAAAAAGCCTATACCATTTCAAATGTGATTTTTAGATTCCTTGAGTCAAAATCATTTTGGGTCTCCAATTTAGCTCTTTGACTTACACTCCTAAGAATAGTAGTTAATATGTAGTATGTATGCAATAAATAGGGCTCTAATGTGTTGCTAGTGACAACTTCTACAGCCAGAATTAGAAAAGTGGCCTAACTGTTTAGGGTAATCCGTGAGCTGTGCAGAATGCAAAGGAAGATAGTTAAAAGTGAATATCCACAATATGTACAAACCAAGTAGCTGGTTATAATTTCTCTATAATCATTTCTCTTCTCATGAGAAAAAAAGGAATATTTCAAATAATAAATAAAGGTTGTATATAACAGATGTGCAATGTCATCATTGGACACGCAATATTAAAAAAGAAAACAACTTTAATCTTTAACTGCATTCATGATTGGGATTATTACTTCAGAATAATTTAGCCCATTCTGATTGATAGTAAGGAGTTTAGTAAAAACTGAATGATGTCTTGCCCTTAGTAAAATGTGACTGAAAGTAGTGGTACATTTACTCTCTTCTTTGTCTGGGAACTGGTTATAGAATGTATATGGCTTATGAAATGCATTGAACTAAATACTATGGGAACTTTCCCATGCATGTGTATACAGAAACATACACATCTACAGACATTCAAGAACACAGACATGTATACTAACCCCATTTATCTGCAAGGCGTAAATTCTGAGAGCCCCAATAAAACCACAGAAAACACTCCACTTTATATTTACATACATGACTGTTATAAAGTTTAATGTATAAGTTAGCCACAGTAAGACTGACAAAATTAACTAATCATAAAATGGAGAAATTATAACAATATATTATATAAATATACTATAATGAGAGTTATGTTAATATGATTTCTCTCTTTCTCTGCCTCTCTCTCTGTTATACTTTCTGTTATGTTTATACTCTCTGTTATACCTTATTATACTTTCACCTTTTTTGCTTAAAGGAGCCACATTCTGGTTTCTCTTTGACATATTCAAACTGCCAACATCCCTAGTTTTGTACTTTGGGAACATTATTAACTAAAACAAAGGTTACTAGGTTCAGAGGCACTGCTGTACCGAGAGAGTGGATCTGAAACTAAGATGTCTACTGATTGAGTGACAAGTGATGAGTATACATAGTATGTGTACGCTGGACAAAGATGATTCATGTTCAGCACTGGATGAAGCAGGAAGAGACATACTTTCATCATATTACTCACAATGACTCATAAAACCTATCAATTGTTTATTTCCAAAAATGTGTATTTAATATTTTTGGACAATGACTGTTCATGGATAACTGAAACCACCATGGAAGGTGAAGCTTCAGATGAGGGGGATAATACTGCGTACGTAGATTTGAACATAAATGCCAGGCAATTATGTACGCACATTTTATTTTGATATGCATGTGTGTGAGTGGTTGTGTGTGTATAGGTAGACAATAAAATTCTCAATTGTAAAAGTTTCTTTTAAAAGATAGGGTAGAACAGTTTACCCAAATTATTTGAGCATGAGCGTGTGTGTGTGTGTGTGTGTGTGTGTGTGTAAACTGGATAACTTTACTAAAGAAATGTTGCTGATGGGAGTAGGAGGCATTCTAGATAATCTGAAAATCAAAAACAGAATTATTTGGATATACTAGGAAGCCAGTGATAAACTTGTTACAGCAAAATAGTTGCATGCTTGTCAAGGCAAAGAGTAAATGCTTTTTTTGTGGTGGAAAAAAAGAAAGGATCTTGTAAATTCTTGGAAGAAATACTGAAAACAGAAGGGACTAAAAAACATAACATGACAGAGAGAAATGAATATTTTATTCCAGTGTGTTAGGCCTCAGGCAGCATAATGCTAAATCACAGAGTAAAGGAAAAATCAGATATAGAAGGTTTCTAGAAAAATCTGGTGCTCTATCTTCACTGTGGGCAGTCTGGGATGGGAACAACACATCAAAAGAAAAGTCTGAGAAGAGTAATAAACCTAGGACTGAAAAAGGACCATGCAGCATAGATCTTAGGTGGTTTTAATTTTTTCTCATTCGAATAACACATTAAATGTCAAATCTTTATCTGTTTTTTAAATATTTATCTTTTTAAGGACAATATTCGAAATTATCTTTATCATTTGTTTTCTAAGTGTCATAGATTTTCTTTTTGCCAAAACTTCCATTTCACATGATAAATAATATTTTGTGCTCTTAGTGGATTCTGAACAAGATGTCAAAATAATTACTACATTTTTAAGTAGTTTTTAAAATCAAATTCTTTTCTATGTATACATGACAGAAGTTAGAATTATAGGAAATTTAGACACATAATGTTTCTAGTTAATTATGTATAGTTAATTGTACATTTTAAATGGTATTCCTAAAAGCACTTGATTACAAATTGATCTACATTTGTGACTATGTTTGGGTTTATAGTGTAAAGTCCTGGAGATTCTAGAGACCTACAGTGTGAGAAAAAAATCACTAGCATCTAGATTTTGATCTTGTACAGTGAACATACTTGCTTTGCACTTCTTGAAAAGGAGAGAAGGTTGAATGGTACAAGAAACAAGCTAAATTAGTGCTTTCACATTTTATTTGAAGCACTAGGTCCCACAGATTTGGAATTGGATATCAAATTCAAGTGACAGAACATCTGAGCATAGAAGAGCATAGCAATCCAGCTACAAAATGACAGCGTAAAATCCAGGAGAAAAATTGTTGGCAGCTCCATATGTCGACATGGGTACTAGCCACCAAGAAGGAGGATGGAAAGCAGAGAAGGAACTACCAATACTGAGAAGTTATACAAGCTGTAGGAGCTGGGAGAACACTACGGAAGACTTGAAGCTAAACCTTTGCGTTCAATGTTGGAGTTGTTGAACTTCTTAGATAAGTGTTGATCCCAAAACTGGAGGACAGGTGAGGAGTCCAACAGATGGAAATCAAGTGACCTCAATTGTAGAAAAACAAGAAGTCCTGAAGCTGGCACTAGGGTGGGCCTGACAGATGACTGATTCTTTAGGAGCTGTTTCTACTCCCATTAGGAAATACGGGCACATGAAAATAGAGTGTTGATTCTTGAGAGACTGCAGTGCTTGTGTGGGCTCACTTGTTTCCAGGCTTTTTAAAAGCATTCTGACGGCATGCTAGAACGGGGAGCCTCAAACCTTAAAGCACCTATGAATCATCCAAGGACCTTGATAAAAGGTGGGTGCTGATTCAGGAGGTCTGGGTGGGAGCTAAGAGTCTGCATTTCTACAATGCTCACATAAAATAGCCTTGGTGCTTCGCTTCACCCACAATGACAAAGCCACATACTAGGAGAGGTGGAGGACTTTAAAACAAAATAAAACCTGAAAATTAAAGTATAAATATGAAAAATAATTGAAATTTCTTAAAAAATTTTTAAGAAATTTAAGTCATTTTTTAAGATATTAGGTTTCATTAAAACTAGAAACTTAGATTCAAGATATTTAATCTTTTCTCAAGTTATAGTACTGAGATATCAGAAAAAGAAAAAATGTTTCCATGCCTTTAATACACACAAATCACTTTGCTTTGAAAAAAATCATTTGCAAGACCTCTATGAAGAATTTTGTTAACCAGAAGTATTCTGCAATGAGTCAGAAACAGGGAATTTAAGTATATACTATGTAATATAGCACTTATGATAGTGTAGTTTTGACTACACAGGCCGCAGTTCGAGTCTCCACTCTCCATCCCATCATCATTGTAACTTTGGGCATGTTATCAGCTCACACAAATGTGGGATCCTCACATTAAATGCATGCACGTATTTCAGAATAAATTTTCAATTAGTTAAGGTCATGTTCTTAAAATTATTGCCACAATATTTCTCTGAATAAATTTCCACAGCTATTTGTTCATATTTCTGTAAATCGATGAGCTTATATTAATATAAAGCAAAGAAATATCCTTACCTTAAAGGAAACTCACATTTCCAAGTAAAACCTTCAGTTTTTTTGCAGGCACTTTCACCCACCAGAATTCAGCTTCTCCATTATTTGAGAAGATAAAACTAAATTAGAAAATTTGGCATCACCTCCGAAAGCACAGAGAATCCAAGCCATGCTAAATGAATCAAATGAGCTCTTTCCATTCAAGTATTTTAGTGTTTATCGTCCACATCACCTTGTCAATTAATGCCCACGAAAACAAATTCTGCACACGTTATCTTGCTGACTCTTCACCCCAGCCAGCTGTCTTATCAATAATATATAATAATTAAAATCTCTATGTTTTATCATTTGTTATGTGACTGGTAATGTACTTAACCCATTAAAATGCTTAAGTAGCAACTTTATATGAATATCATAGAAGTTTAGCAACTTTGGAAATATGCACTTGTTTATAGAATGAGTCCATAAGGTGTACTCAGTCAGTAGAATCAATATAATTTATGGAAGCATTTAATAAGGGTTTGACTTATTAAAAATCCTACAGGTTGGCATTGTCCAGAAAAAAAACTAACTAATATGTAATTGTTTCTAAATTAAACTATTAAAACTTGTATATCAAAATATTCTAAATTCTTTAATATTTTATTCCCAATTACATGAAAGTTTTATTATAAATGATATTGGAGAAAAAATAACAACCAAATCTTTCTGAATCTATCCCTACTTTATGATGTCGTAGCAACCTTAATTTTTCTGTGAAAGAAAATATATGATATTTAGCAATATGACAAAGAAATCTCTTGGCACACAATAAAATTTTGCTCATAGTTGTATAGGTTCAACAACACATTGCATGGCTGCTAGATGCTTTTCGGGATGACTATTCTGTTTTTGGCACAAATATTATATAATTGTTATCTTAAAATAGACCGATCAGCCAAACCTGCTGGACCTTCCACAGAACACATTTAGTGGCTGAGCTCTGTGCAGTTTCTCACAGTAAGCTACTCTGCAAAGAAAGTTGACAAACAGAATATGTCTGATTTCATGGAGGGCCAAGAGTAATTAATCCTTGGGAAAAAAGCCTCATTCATGTGAGAGCAGTCGCTTGTTTCCAAGTGCTTTGCCAGCAGCAAATCCAGAGGGTTTAGTACAGAGGGCTTCTTCTCTGTATGGAAACCCCCACTCTTCATGGTACAGTTAAAACAGAGCCTAGAACCACAGTAAGAGGAACAAAATTGAAAAAATCTGAAAATTTCCCAAAATGTAAAGTATCATTTAATCATCACAATCATCATTTTGCAAGAAAAAAAATGGGGCTTAGAGAAACTGTCCGCCCAAGTTCACATAGATAATAGTGGGAGGGAGAGAATTTAAATCCATTGATTCAACGAATATTTTTTGAGGAAATACAGTATGTTAGACACCATTAACAAACCTTGCATGTTTAACCACCACATAGCATGATACTATGAATCTTAATATGGAACACACAGAAGGGAGAATGTTGCAAACATGCACTTTTCAATATCAATTTTTATAAAACAGCTTTATATTTGAAAGATAAATAGAAGCTTCCATGTCATCTTCAAATGAAGAGATTTATGTTTCTCTCCCTGATATTTTGGAAAAATTTACTTTGTCTTAATCCTTATTTATCACAGCCTCAGTTTGCACCATCTGAACTATGAACAAATATGCATGCAGAACAATAAAAGCTATTACCATTTTGAAGGCTCTAGTATTTATTACAACAGAACCTGAGGCTCAGAATATTTCAGTCAACTTGAGAAAATTTCTTTAAATAATGCTTCTAGAGTTGAATCATTCCAGGTCTGACTTAGTGAAAAAAATGATCGTAAATCGATTTGATTAATAAATTAAATTTGCTGTCAAATGTCTAAAACTAATATCCAATGTCTTGCTCTAAACAATACTAAATATTCAGAGACATTTTAGAAACATCTAAAAGAGATGGATAATAGCTTGTACACTTGATAATTATTTCTATGGCTGCTGTGAAAGTCTTTAGTCATTAAATATCTGCAATCTATTTAACATAATTGATATATGTGCATATGTAATACTTCTGATTGTAATCGATTCTATAAATAATGCATGTCATTTACAGCACACATCATTTTAATTTGTTTTCAATACTTATTTTTAAACATATATGGTTTATTTCTCTATCTGATTTCTAAAAGCAATACATAAAATATTCACAGGATTTGTTTGGTATTTAATCACTACTTGATTCCAAATAAAATAACAGTCTTCAATGTGTTCAAACTAGAGGTATCATTAATCATCAAAAACCCATTAAAAACAAGAAAAAGTCTTAACAGTTTTACTCCTAAGAAACAAATGAATATATCTTCCAGAAACACAACAGTCTGTTCCTTCTGCAGCGCCGTGCAGCATAGATTATTATGCATTTTTATTTTATTTTGGAGTAGCTCTTTATTTCTGTTTTTTATTCATCCAATTTCCTTACCTTACTTTCATATCATCCACATTGTAACCTTTGGCAATGCTCTGTAGGTGGACTTGAACATCTTTTAGTAACTATAGGGTAAAGTAAAACCCTGACTAAGGACGCTTCAATGTCAGTATCCTCAGAATTGTCTAATGCTCTGGGACCTATTTCTGGCTCTTCAATTTATAAAAGATTTTTACAGAAAGTAAGCTGTTCATTAATAAAGGTCTGAAGAGTCTTGCCCTGCTAGTTCTATCCCCTTTCCCTTCTGTGTTGTTTTGTAACCTAGGAATTGTTTGGAAAATAATCCAAATAGGTTTTATAAAAATACGAAAAATCTAATTTATTTGTCTCAGTAAATATGTACTAGCTATCCTCTGTGCCTGACACTTGGCTACACCTGGTAAACAAGATGTAGTCCCTATTCTCAAGTAGTGTAACATAGACTCACTGATCCCCAACATGGTAAGGATGACAAGAGAATGAAATATTCATTACTCTGCCTACAAAGAAGGAACCTCATCATAGTCCATCCCAGTTGCTATCACAAAGTACCATAGGCTGAATGGCTTATACACAACAGAATGCATTCCTCACAGTTCTAAAGGCTAGGGAGTCCAATATGAAAGGACTAGCAGATTTGGTTTTTTATAAAGAGGCCCACTCTGGTTCATAAAATGGGCCATCTACATATTTCTCACATGGTGGAAAGGGTGATGAGTTCCTCTCAGGCCTCTTTCATGTGGATGACAGTGTTATTCATGAGGACTCTATCCCCAGGAACTATTCCCATCCCAAAAGCCCCATCTCCTAACACCATCACCTTAATGACGAGGATGTCATCATGAATTCTGAGGAGACAGTAGCAGGTCCCCATTCTACTCTTAGTTAATGAGTTCTCCCTGAAGACTCTGATACCTAAAATCAGTCTTAAAAAATGTCTAAGAATTAAAGTAGGAGGATAAGGAAAGAGAGTTCTAGGGAAAGAGGAAGCCACAAACCAAAGACTCAGAGGTTCAGAAAAGCTTAACTATTCCAGGGAATTCTGAGCCTTTCATGGAGGCCAACTAATCCTGGATCCAGCTGAGAGATCACTGTTAGACTTAGGAAATGTAGATTCTTACTAATCTTGGAGAGGTAAACATCATAGAGTCTGTGTGTGTGTGTGTGTGTGTGTGTGTGGTCTGAATATTTATGTCTCCCCAGATTCATGCTGACATTTTTATCACCAAGGTGATGGTGTTAAGATGTGAATGTTTTTGTCAGAATGCTTTCGAGATGTGAATAGGTCACGGGGCTGAAGCCATCATGAATGGGACTGGTGTCTGTCTAAAAGTCTGAGAGGAGACCCTCACCCCTTCCACTACGTAAGATTAAAACACATAATATATTTACATGTATTGTATATTAATAAATATCCTAGGATGTTACCATCTTCAAGGGAAGCATTTAAATAGATGTTAGGTATAATTGTTCATATTAGTATTGCTTTTTATGATTATTATAATTTTGATCACCTACCCATTAAAAAAACTGAGTAGAAAAATGAATAATATATGTAAATTGGTAGCTCACAACTTACAAATATGTGAATAAAGACAGACATCATTAAATAGTTTACCAAAATTAATTTATGGAAATGAGTAAGAAGGATGAAATGTGGCCCTATTAATTAAGAAGAAATGATAATGTGGCCTTTTTGAAGCCAGCTTCCACTTACCTTAGCAACATTTTAGCACCATTATGGTTGAGAAGTTTACTTTCACAATGTGTTTTGTAAAAAGAAAAGAACTATAGTTTCTTCATAAGTGAAACAGAGTTCAAAGGGGGTGATTTAATTTGCTATTGCAGCCACCAGGTGTTTAATTCAGTCACACCTCATTATAAAACATTTCCCCATCACAGGAATGCTGCTTCACGGCAGGCTCAATCATGGTTCCTAATAGGTATTTCTGTTCAGTATTTCTTTCTCACTGCTCTTATATCACAAGTAGGTAACATGATGGGGTGAAAACTCATTTTTGTTTAAGTGTTAATGTGCTTTGTTTGCCTGCTAAGTATCGCTTACATGATGGATGGTTCTCACTCAATGTTATGCACATGTGCACTTTTCCCGAAACTAGATTTTGTGGTGTATAAAAAAAAGACAGTATACATACAGGGGCCTCTAAAAATAAATAAGAACTTGAAATGTGCCTCAAGTTGGTGGAAAACCCACAAAGCATTCATATTAAGCTAACAGAATGAGAAAGAATATCTCTGGACTGGCTAAAGTAAAAATAAATGTAAATATTATGACATAATTACATAATGTCACAGTGCTCCCCTTGACATATCTTACTGTTTAGATTCCCAAATGTCTTACATCTTGAATCTTGTGGAGCTGCTAGAAGCTTAACCACCTCCTCCAATCTCACAGAGATCACTGGCACACTTGTCCTGGGCTCATGTAGAGTTCCTTTCTAAGCATCTATAGACCATATTGCTCCATCAGGAATGAAAGGAGAGTAATTAAAAACAGAAAGAGGGGAAGTAGAAAAGAAGCTACTTATTAGTTCTTGTTACAGGTTATCTTGGTGGAATCTCAGTCAGACTTCCATCACTGTGACAAAATACATGAGAAAATCAACTTGAGGGAAGATATATTTGGGCTCATAGTTTCAGAGGAGTCAATCCATGTTTGCTTGGCACTGTTATTTCGTTGTTTTGATTTGGTTTTGTTTAAACCCTGAGGGATTGTGGTTGGAATTTTTGGTGGTAGAAACCATTTTACTTCATGGAATTCCAGAAACAGAGAGAAAAGGGGTCCCAATGTCTCTGTAAATGAACACTACAATTCCCCAACTTCCTCCCACTGGGCCTATGTTCTAAATGCTCCATCCCCTCCCAACAGTGCAACAGGCTGGTGATCAGCCCTTTAACAAATGGACCTTTAGGGAATATTTAAGACCCAAAAGATAATGCATGCCATGTTTGTACTACACTCTTTCTCATGCAGCATTAAATCTCCTTTATAGTAGATGAGAAAAAAATATAAGAAATGTGCCCTAGTGTGACACAAGTAGCAGTGAAAAAGGCTTAAAATCAAGTCTCCCAACTCTAAATCTAGAATTCTTAATTTACTGTAGTACTTAAGGGGCTGACTTTCTCTTCACAAAGAGATGAGATGCTGGTACCAAAAAACAATTTCTGTGGAACTCCACTCAAATCCCTTAAGCATAAAATTCTAAAGGAGAAGTTTCTTTTTGTCCACTAACAGCTGAGTTTTAAAGAGGAAATTTCTCCTCTACAAGCTTTCTAGGGATGTAGAACAATATTATACAATGTTAATGGCTTAAAAACACATTTGTTATCTCAGTTTCTCCACTTAGAAATCTAGGGCATGGGCTAGTTAGGTCAGTACAAGTCTGCACTCAAGGTGTCATCCAGGGCTGGATTCGGTTCCTTGCAGGTTGCCAGACTGAGAAGACTGGTTCTTTACAACTGTCTGCTTGAGTTCAGCCTCAGCTTTTTGTTATATATGACCCTTTCAATATGGGAATTCATTATATGACATACTCTTGTTCTTAAGACAGATGTTAGAATACTGTGTAACACAATCCAGTACAAAATGTTGTACAACCCATCACACTTGCCATATTCTATTGGCTAGAACTGAATCACAGCCTTTACCCACACACAAGGGGTAAAGAATGAACTAGCATCTGCCACTGATAACTTTTAGACCCAGTTTCTTCACTCATGATGTAGAGATGCCAGTTGCATTAATACCTTGGTCTGCTCTAATGAAGTATCAGGGATTCAGCAGCTTAAACAAAACATAATATCTCAAAGATCTGGAGATAGAAGCCAAAGATAAAGATGATGGCTACTTTGGTTTCTTCTGGAGGCTATGAGGAAGAATTTAGTCTAAGGCTCTTCCAACCTCTGATGGTCTGTTCACAGTATTTGGTATTCTTTGGCTCATGGAAGCATTATCCAGATATCTGCCTTCATCCACATATGGTGATAGCCCCAGGAGCATATTTGTGCCCAAATCTCCCCTTTTTTAGAAAGACATCAGTTATACTGGATTGTGACTCACGCTAAGGACTTCATTTTTACTTGATTTCCTCATAAAGATACTATTTCCAAATAAAGCACATTTTGAGGCACTAGAAATTAGGATTTCAACATATGAATTTGGAGATGGGATCCATAATTCAGCTCCTAACACTAGTAGTACCATCCATTAGGTGGGTTGAGAGGATTAGAGATGTGTGTTAAAGCTTAGTATATGGCCTTTCATGGTAACCTCGCAGTAAATGTGAATTTATAATTAATTCTGGCTCTTCTTTTTAAAACATTACTCCTCATTTTCTCAAGATCACAAAAATGATGTTATACGTACTTGCCATTACTAGCCCACCAAATTTAGCTTGCATTCTATTAACTTAAAGAAAACTTCCTTGAGTAGGATAGATTTTGACAGTTTTTTACTCCTAATAGCATACTTTTAGTTGCTGATGCATAAGAGATGAACAGAAGTCCATGTAGTCCTCATGTTATCCTCATTAAAGGAAATTTAGAGTGTCCGTTATATGCCAGGCAATCATTGACTTACTTCTACATTCATTCAAACAGCTTGCCTTTAAAAGTGGAGAAACACAGAGTGAGAAATTACTTGATTGTCCTAGGGTTACAAAATGAATGTGCCAGAGTAATCTTCAAGTTCTGGACATGGGGATAAAGACCTGTACCAGAGAACACAAGATGGCTATATTCTTTAATAAATTGAAAGAACAACCAACCACTCCTATAAGGCGTACTGAGAAATGCCAGAGCTGCCCTCCCACAACCACATCCTCACCTACCTGTAAATGAGATCCAAGAGGGAAAGAGCTTACCCTGTGAAATAATGCACTGTTTCTAAAGGTTGGAGGGACAGGGGGTATCTTCTCCCCTCAAAACAAAGAATATCTTTAAGAATAAGGAGCAAAGATTCATAACTGCCTTAGCTCAAGCTGCCATAACAAATTCTAAATACTGGGCAGCTTAAAAGCCAGAGGTTTATTTTCTCGCAGCTCTGGAGGTTGAAAGGCAAAGATCAAAGTGCCAGCATAGTCAGGCTGTTGAGTGCTCTCTTCCTGGCTTGTAGATGGGTCCCTCACTGTGGGTTCACATGGGCCTTTCTAGGGGCATCTCAGCCAAAAGAGAGCAGCTCATGGAGAAAGAGAGCAAAATCTCTGGTGTCTCTTCCTATAAAGGCACTAATCCCATCCTCATGACCTCATCTAACCCAATTACTCCACAAAGTCCCCATCTCCAATAGCACAACAATGGAGGCTAAGACTCCAGCATTTAGACTGGAGGCTATACAAACTTTCAGAACATAACAGTTGTGGGGGAAGGGGCGTTCACAGGTATTGAAAATGCTTAGATTGTTTTGTGTAGACTCGTCCTTTCCTCCTTAACCACCACTGCTAGCTGTCTACCACTTTGCCTCTTATTCTTAGAGAATGGTCCTCTTTTAAAAGAAGTGCAACTGCAACACCATGAGAATGTGAAAGAAAGGACAAATGTGGCTCAAGCCTAAGCATTTTTGAAAGTTTTCTTTTCATGTATGGAAATTACACTATTGCTGCCAAGCTTCATAACACAGGTATCAGCAATCTTCTTAGATATTCTTCTCAGCGCAATTTTTAGGTAACAAATCAACATCGATCCCTCTGTTGTTGGAGGACTGAGTGATTTGGCAATGGTACCATTATTAAATAGTCATTTGAAGTTTCCACCTTTAACTTTGGGCAGTAAAGCACTCCTGACCTCTCCAAATCCCCGGTGGAAAATGAGAGGGACACACACACACACACACACACAGTGCTTCTGTATCAGGTGACCTTTCTCTTATACAAGAGTAAAAACGTTGGTGGCAATTGACTTTTCCACTATCTGGTGCCTCCCAGCAAGCCTACCTGTGATGCATTCAATAGCTACTGATTTTCCCAACAGAGTGTGTGGGATACCAAACAGCTTTTGTCTCCAGATGTGGGCCTTAGTCATCAAACTCTGCACTTGGCAATTAACACTGTTTTGCTATACAAATTTTATTACAAACATAAACAAATAATGGGCTTCTTAAGCCACAGAACTCTGAGCACCCCCCTGCAGAGTTATGATACAGTAGGCCTGAGGTAGAGCCAAGGATGTGCCTATTTTACAATATCCCAAGTGTTACAGATCTTCTGGCTCTGGGACCACTGTTTAAGAATCACTGCACATTCGGGCCGGTGAGATGGCTCAGTGGCGTAAGCACCTGCCTTGCAAGCGCGAGGGCCCGAGTTCGACTCCCGGATCCCACATACGAAAAAGGGGCCGGTGATATCGCTCAGCGGCATGGGTGCCTGTTAGTGCGCGAGGTCTTGAGGTCGACCCCCCGGTACCCACAAAAAAAAAAAAAGAATCACTGCACATTCTACTACAAAAGGATGACTGTGCTCTCCTGTCATTTGTTTATTAATATCTGCAAATGTTAATATTTCACAAAGTATATTTTATGCTCGATACATGTAGATAATAAGCCTTGCATTAATTTTCTACTCCCTTTTATAGTGTTTAAAATACATGTTAGGTTTACTGACATGGCCAGTACAGGAATTTAGGGTAATAACCACAAAGTGCTAGCTTGCACTTTATGCTTACTTTTACTTAATCTTATTACTTACGATTATACATCTTTTTTATTAGTACATGTTTGTAGTACATATTGTTTATATTCCTTGCATGGAGTTGGTCCATGTATATAATACATTTTAATTCTTTTTTCCTTCCTTACCTCCTCCCTCTATCCATCTTTTGATCCTCTTCTCATTTCAGGAAGATCTATCACCCTACCTCCTATTATCTACCTTTTATTTTCTTTATTTATACTTTAGGTTTCTAGTAAAATAGAAACCATACAATTTTTAAGCTAATGCATCTGATCTATTTAACTGAACATTATGGTCTCAATGTACACCCGTTTTTCTACAAATGATTTAAATTTATCTTTCTTTATGATAGAGTAGTATTCCATTATGTGTAAGTACCCCATTTTCTTTTGTATCACAGAAATATTCCATCCTCCAAAGGAAACTGTAGAAATCAGATTGTTAGTAAATATACTGATAGATTCTCTATGAGATCAGTTATGCTCAATTATTTTGAGACTGACAGGTACCAGATCCTTGTTTAAAAAATGATGTGTCAGTTAAATAGATTATTAGATATCTATTTTTAAATATAAGATTGAAATACATTCTAAAGTAATGTGAGATTTCTTTCCTGATACGCAAATTTAGTATTTTTTAAACTTTGTCTTATTTTGTTTTGGTTTTTGTATTGGTAGCGATTAAGCATTTTCCTATTTAAATTTTGTAGGTGAGTCTTGAACTTAAAGGAAAGGCTATCAGAACTGCCATAGCAGTAGTGGAAACAGAACTGTCTTATCAAGTGTATTAATTATTTATTCACACCTGGTTCACCACTGATTAACAAAACCTATTAAGGCCTTCCCTTCAAGACCTTGCTGTTGACATGGATTTGCAGCTGTTGTTGATTTTTTTCCAAATTAGCACATTTTGTGTTTGGAAAACAGACAAAAAAACATCTGCAATGTCTGAATACATTTATTATGTACTCTTCTCAAAATGCTATTTAGGTTTACTAGTGAATGATGAAGTCAGAGTGAAATGCACTGTTAACTCTGCACTTCTAGTATTTACGAGTACAGCAGAAACAGAATGCTAAGGAAGTCTCACCGAAACTTCAGCCTTCACTTTGGAAACGGTTCTCATGGATTTTTGAAATCCATTGTTCAAAAATATGCATAAAATCAACAGTTACTCTGTAGCAACATTTCAAGTTAGCAAGAATTGGAAAAGAGGCGAAAGTAATTAAAAATGCAGATTGTTTTAGATGGACTTAAATGTTTATTAAAATACTATTACCTTCACTTTCATATAATGCTATGCTGAATGCCTTATTGGTTTTGTAGTCCCTCCTAAAGCCATCTAGTCCCAGGTTTGAGAAATACAATGTTATTTTAAAAGGCAATGTCAATAATTGAAAATTTCTTCATCGTTGTTGCCCTATTGCAGCAACAAATTTTCCTGGAGTAAAATACATAGCCTTTCACAAGGTTTGGAAATCAATGCTCCTTTCTCCAAAGTTGTAGCAACCCATCTAGACACAGGACAAATTCGGGAAGTCAAGGAACAATCCTTCATACCCAGGTACTGTCCAGACCAATTCCTTTCATCCGGAAACTGAACAGGATGATGGGAGAATTGGTCTGAGCCTGGAGTTCAATTTCCAATTGCATCTGCTTCTTCTTTACCCTATGTTCCAAAGTCATGGAAAACTGATTACTCTTGCTGATCTTTTCTCTATTACAAGTCCCGTTTTCCAGTAAAGATGCTATCACATGGAAGACAGACGGCATAACAGGTGGAAAATTTTTTTCTGTTATCATTCCAAGCTCTGACAATACAACTTTCTTACAGTCCCTAGTCTCATGAAGCGATAAAAAGCTTATTCCAATTTTAAGACAGAAAATATTCACATTCATCTTTATCAGAGACAGGTGTTGTCTAATTAGCGTTCTCTGTTTACTTCATGGTTCTTGTCACAGATATGCTTACTGGATCAGACACACACATCTGTTCATGTTATTAATTATACTGAAAACTACCAAATAGTTTTAAAATACCAGTCATATATTGTGGGGCTACCATCCTTTGTTCATGTTGTTTCTCTGACCTCAAACAAACTAAGCATGGTTCTTTGCCTACCTGACATTTGGCTGTGTCAGCCAATTTGTTTGCAGCCAATGCAAACAAGATACACAGATGCTCTCTCTGTTAAGCATAAGAGGAATTATTAGTAGCCAACAGGATTTCTGGAAAACTAGACTTAAAAACCAAGAGAAATCAAAACAATTCTGAATCATCAAGCAGCAAGTAACACATTGCCACACACACCACCACAAAGGAATTTATAGCTTTGTCTAATTTTCTTCATATGAAAATTACTAGGGAGGAATATATAATACACAAAGTCATTCACTAGTGTGCCCTAAACCAGCTGGTGTGGAGATAAACTGTACTTTGGTATTGAAGATGTATCTGCTTGTTTAAAAAAAAAATGAGAATTCCCTAAAAATTAGGAAGAGTTACATAGTTGTAAGTACAAGAATGACAAATATACTAATGCTTTTACCTGTAACCTTAAGTTTTTAAATTTCATTTCTCAAGATTTCCCAACCACTTCCACATTATCAACTTTTTATTCCTTGGACAAATAATATATGGGTTAATTAGACACTGTATTTTTTCAGTTAAATATATATAAATTATTTTACAATCGCTTTATATTTTATAGATTTGTCTTTTCTAGAAAACTTGTTAGTTCCTTAAGGATAAAGCACACATTCAAATTTTAATATTGCATTGTAAAACACAACACACTTCAAACAGATAATAAGATAATTAACGATTAGATTGAGATCGAGCCCAAATACAAGAGTGACCAAGATATATGGTGAATGTTTAAATTGTTTAATAAATGTATTAGAGGGATACATTGTTATTAATTCCCCCTCAAAATACTCCTCTGTTTTTGAACACACTTATACCATTTTTCTTGCCATTTTCTGAAACAGTTCTAGAAATCTTCTGTGTTGATTTTTTTTATGAGGAGTGATCAAAAGTACAGTAAATGTTCTTGTTGAACCATTCAACAGAAAGGCAAGTTCATAAAAACATTGCCATGTGTTCTTATCCACTTTTCACTAGATCTGACACCCTGCAACTTCTGCCTCTTTTTCAAAGTCAAAACGACCATGATATGTGAATACTTTGAATCGATTCAGGGCTTTGATACAGCCATGACAGTGCAACTAAAGATACTCATGAGACAGAACTTACTGAACTGCTTCAGAAAGTGGGAAAAATGATAGGATAACTGTGTTCAAAATTAAGGAGTATTTTAAGCAGGATTAATGACAATTTGTCTTTTACTCTAAGAAATTATTTTAAATTTAAGCATTTGCTGCATATTTTGATCATACTTTTTATTTTTTTGTGGGTACCGGGGGTCGGCCTCAGGATCTCGCATGCCAGCAGGCGCCTGTGCGCTAAGCGATATCACCGGCCCTTTTTTCGTATGTGGGTTCCGGGAGTTGAACTCGGGCCCTCGCGCTTGCCAGGCAGGCGCCTACGCCGCTGAGCCATCTCACCGGTCCTGATCGTACTTCTTGATGTTACCAAGCATGGCATGTAGGAGGCAATAGGCAAAGAAAATAGTTTTAAATTGACAGTGCTATGATAAAATATATATTTAAGTAAATTTCCCAAGAAACTTTTTCACAATGATCTTACTTTTTGCAAATAACTGGTACTATCAGACACTAAGTATATAATGAATTAATATGTACTTTATTCCCACAGTCTTCAATACATTATTTGAGATCATGTCATAGTTTATTTTCTGCTGCTATTATAGACTGCCACAGAATATATCAATAATTTATAAAGGAAATAAATTTATTTATCACAGTTTGTAGGCAAGGACCTTCCTGCTGTGTTGTACCATGTTGGGTAGGAGGCATCACATGGTAAGAGAGCGTGAACAGTTGCCAGAAATAAGGAGCAAGAGACACCTAAGGAAGCCAAACTCTTTTATAAAAGCCAAATGCTTTTATGGCAATCATTCTCAGGATAACTAACCCACTTGGGTAAAATCACCCTAATCCATCATGCGGGCAGAGCTCTCACCACCTAACACCTCTCAAAGGGCTCACTCTCAGGACCACTTTATCTGGAATCGTGTTTCAACATGAATTTTGTAGGGAACATTCAAACCATAGCAGATCAATAGTTCCTAGTGATCCCTGCCTCTTGATATTTATGCTCGGGTGTAATGTCCTCCCTTTGCTTGCTTCCAATGAGTAGAATATAAAAATAAAGATAAGATATCAATTATGAATTTGGGTTGTGAAGATTGTGGCTTCTCTCCTCTCTCTCTCTCTCTCTCTCTCTCTCTCATCTATCTTGATTGCTCTGATGAAGAAACTCCCATGTTTTGAGTGACACTATGAGAGAACTAAATGGCAGGGAACTAAGGCCAGCCTGTCACCAATAGCCTCTAGCTACCAGCTAAGAGCTTCTCTTACCCTCTAACATGCAAAAGAATTAGGAAATGAATTCTTATGTAGTTGAGCTTTGAGATGACCACTGAATAGCCAGGACTTTGATTTTAACCTAACAGAAAAACAAAAGAAAAAAAATGAGCTTACCCTTGACTTTGGATGTAAAGATCCAAAGCAAGTGTAAGATAATAACTGCTGTTAAATTTGATTTAAAGATATAATAGTGAATCAGAAGAGTATCACTGCCATTGCTTCTTCCATTCTTCATGACTTCTTGTACTGCACAAAGGAATAAACAAATTTGACAGCCACCTCCTCCTCCTCCTCCTCAAAACGAACAAAAGTGAAAATAACCTATCCTTGGGTGACGGTGTCATTGGGGGACTGGTAGAAACTTGTGAGCAGAATTATTTTTTTAATCCCCACAAACTAGATGTTAAAGTGAAACATTTAGGAAGTATTGATAAAAATACTAAGGAAATAGCTAACTTGCATTCTGTATGCAACTTTTGGAATCTGCATTAGTAACACTCATTATAAGACTGAATTTGTCAGGTTTTTGTTTTGTTTTGTATTCTGTGGCTCATTTCATTTTGGTAAAAGTAAGTTAAAGACATCTTCTAAATATAAGTGTTTTCTTTTTACTTAATTTGACATATTTCTTCTACCATGTGTACTCATAGTATGTCCTAGCTTGAATTTTTACAAAAATGGATAAAGTAAGTGACTATGAAAACCAGCAAGAAAAAGTAAGAAACATTGCACTGGCTTCTTGATCAGACCTAGCAGCAGGACAAAGGCGAGCGTGTCCACTCAGACAAATGGTGCACCTCCAGAAATGAGAAGTGGAGAAACCATGTCACAGAGCAGTCTGTGGGAGGGACAGAAGAGAGGAGATACATTTACCTAACTCCTGTTGCTTACTTCCATTGTTCAAACTTTTCCTGAGAACAGGTTCACTTCACTGTGTTTCTACTTGCTTCCTCCAGTGATGGTAGATCACACATTACTAGATATGACATCTCATTTTAGTTTTGGATGAGGAAACAAAAACTGTAGACAAGGAACTGGCTAGCCTAGGTGATGGACTCCTATAGGTGGCAGAATCTTGAATAAATCCCCAAAACCAGAATCAGGTGATTCCAACACTCATTACAACATATTCTTTAATGGATCCTCAGGATGCTTCTGAGATGTAAATCATCACCCACTAATTTACTTATCTGAAACAGCATGTTTTTATCTATAATTTTTAAAGAAAAGGACACTTTCACAGTCAATGTTTATTTTCAAATACTCATGTGTCATCTCAGTTGTTTCCTCCGGTAAACAATGAAATTTAATTCAATTTCAAAAATGATTTCATTAAAGTGGGATAAATTTTCACGCATACTCATTATATACAAAAGGATAGCTGTGCATCGTATTTTTCAAAATGTTATTGAACACTAACCCATTATTCTCTGGACTCTAAGAGGTAAAAATTTCAGAATGCTAGCTTTCTTCTAAAACCGATCTATTAGTCTACACATCAATTAATACAACTGCTTTTCATTTCTTTTGTTACTTTTAATTGTAGTTTGTAAAAGGCTAACCAAATACTTTTGCTTTTAAAATAGCAAAATTTCATTCTACTTCAAAATAAACAATCATGTCCCTGAACCGATTGTATACTTATGTATATAAAGGCTGTCATTTTGACTTCAAGCCTTCCTTTCAAATCTCAATCCTTTTATGGGAAAAAATAGTTTCCATCTAAAAATCACAAATCTACCCACAGCAAAACAATAAAAAGGCACTTTGATTTTTAAAAACAAGAATGTTAACTCTACATGTAGGAAAACTTAATTGGTTACAAATATTGAGTCAAATTCTCCAACGTTCAGCTGGGTTTGTCCAGCGATAATTTTAAGTCTATGTTAACTATTTTGTGTCAGAGTCCCTCTTTATAGAGACTATTAGCAAAATACTCAATGTCACACATTTAGATGTCAGAAAGAGTTAACTGTTGCACAATAAGTGAGCCACTGCTTTGTGGACCGGTGTTTAGAATCCGCTCCAGTGGGTCCAGAGTAGGAGCCTCCCCAAGCTTCATCTACATTTTGGAGATGGGAATGTCACCCTCATTTCATACATGGGAAAACCAAAGTAAAGAAAGGTGAAAAGGTCTTGCTCAGTCACACAGCTAGTTTATGGCTTCCTAACTCCCATGTTCAGTATCCAGTGCATTTTATGTCCTGTCCTATGTCCCATAGGTTGGAGACACAGTCAGACTTATGTGGGTCAAGTCTTCAGGAAATGAATTCACAAGATGGAATCTCATTAGGTTCCATTTTATTTTATAATTTTCTGCATGTGTTCACTCATTATATAATATTGTACTCCTGGCTTGTGGTTGTCACTCACTGTGACTAGTATTGGGATCTTCTTAAATATTCATAAACAGTTTGCTGACTGACTAGGAGTCGACTGTGTCCCAGGCTTTTCTATACTTCATTCCTCTTGTCCCACTTCCTACTTCCTATATTAGGTTGCCTTCCTTTACCTTCCCTGCTCATTGTTATGTTCATGCTTATAGTATTGCTTCAGGTCTATGTGCTAAAGGCTTTCCAGCCTTTTTAGACCACCTTTTGGCTTGCATTTTTCTCTGTGATTCTTGCTGAAGTAAGGTAGATCATATCTCAGGTGAGGAGAACCTCAAGATGGCGGATGAGTAAGAAGCAGGCAGCGAAACTCTCTCTAAAAGTTACCATTGGAACACGGGAATATAGCGACTGGGAAAGCGCAGGAGGGGGGGAGATGCCTCCCCGAAACACAGAAAAGTTCTGAAGCGCAATCTGGGACCCCCGGCACCAGTGACGGGTGACTTCCAACAAAGAAGAAGGAAAGAAGGAGCAGACCGCACACGCGCACCTTCTACTATCCCGGGAGTTGCAGCGCCGCGGAGGCTCAATTCTACGGACACACGGTGGCAGCTGGCGCCCAGGGAGCCCCCACGGAGGATCCTGAGACAGTGGCGGGGCAGGGCCGGCGGAGAACGGCGCTGACCGGCGGTGAGTGTCTCTCAGCCACAGCTGCCCCGCGCCAGAGAGCGACTGGCCGGGCGCCATTGTGGGGGGTGTGGCGAAACTCAGAGCGGCTCGAAAACTGCTCTGGGAACTTGTGCTCTGGACAGGGCCGCACGGGGCCTCTCAGGCCCACGAAAGTGCGCTGAGGTCAGCAGGCGAACGAGACTGGACTCTCAGCCACACCTGTCCCGCACCAGAGAGCGACTGGCCCGGCGCCATTGTGGGGGGTGTGGCGAAAAACCAGAGCGGCGGGAACCAGTGCAGGGAACCCGCGCTCCGGACAGCACGCTGAGCCTCTCAGGCCCAGGGATCGTGAAAGGGCGCTGAGAGTGGAGGCGAGCTAGACTGGTCTCTGCCTGAAAGTACGCGCCTCTGCTCACCGCCCGCCAGAGGGCGCTCCTGGCTTACTGGGACGGACCTGCACAGAACAGGACTCTGTCACCACAAGGTACCTGCCTACAACAGAGTCAACACCTGGAACTGATTCTTTTTATTTTATTTATTTTTTTCATTTTTATTTTTATTTTTATTTTTTTTTTTTTTTCTCACTGATTTGTTTTTTGTTCTGGCGAAGGGTTTTTTTGTTTTTGTTTTGTTTTGCTTTGTTTTTTGGTGGGGATTTATTTTTGATCTGTCTGTTTTATTGTTTTTATCTTCGTTTTTGTTTCTGTATGTGTATTTGCTCTTTCCTTCATTATTCTCTCTGGTTTTTTATATGAGTGTAAACAGCGCCTCTAACTTCTTTTTTTTTTTTTTTTTTTTTTTTTTTTTGTGGGTACCGGGGGGACGACCTCAGGACCTCGCGCACCAACAGGCACCCGTGCCGCTGAGCGATATCACCGGCCCCTTTTTCGTATGTGGGTTCCGGGAGTCGAACTCGGGCCTTCGCGCTTGCAAGGCAGGCGCTTAAGCCGCTGAGCCGTCTCACCGGCCCCTCTAACTTCTTTGTGATTGTGGTTGTGATCTGTTCTTCCTTTTATCCCTTCCTTCTCTTTTTACCACCTGTCCTCTGCACTAGTGTCCCAATTTTAGTGGGATCCCTCTTGGTCCTCTAACCTTACATCTAATTCCTTCCTCTTCTCCCAATACTCTATTTCCTCCTTAACTCATTTTAAATTTAAACTCCTCAGAGAAAAATTGACATACATAGGACTTGTATACTGCATATAATTTTTCTGGTGTGTTTTAGATTTTGTTATATAACCGCAACTCTATACAGCTAAAAGTGGTAAATAACTGGTTAGCTCAGTCTGTCATTTTCTAGGCTGTGTTTGATGCTTTAGTTAACATTATAGCCAAATGTGAAATAATTGTTCTAAACATCTTTCCTTCCTGATATTTCATGATTGAGATTGACTAAGGGACACAGAAAATACAGTGGCACAATACCAAAGAATCAAGGACTGGGCCAAACAGGTAGCAACTTCGCATACCCAACGAATTGAAGAGGTAGGATCTGGCAGAAAGCTCAAAACCTAAAAGCAAGCTCCACTTGGAAGATACTGCAGAGAAGTAGTCATCTTCTAAAGATCTTAAACACTAGCAATAAAGTAACCTACTATAGGTAATTTGCAAACATCACCCCAGGAATTAAAGAAAGAAAAAATGAGACGACACTTAAACAAGATGCAACCCCACACATCCAATTCACCAAAGGCAAACCTAGGGAGCAACGAGGTGGGACAATCCGAAAGCCACCCACCTGGCCTATCTGAAGTGGTAACAACAAAGCAACTGAATGAGGTTCTGGAAAAAATTAAAACAGAAATAATCTCACAGATAACTGCAGAGATAATGTCTACAATGAAGACCATGCTTAAGGACACTATAGCTGATACAGACAAAAAAATAGATGAACTTAAGAAAACTATAGAAACCATGAATGCTCAGCATAGGAAAGAAATGGAATCCATAAGGCAGATTCAAGCAGATATCCAAGAGATAAAAAATTCCATTGAAAGTATTTGTAGCAGAATAAGCCAATGCGAGGACAGGATCTCAGATATAGAAGACAGGCTTGGAATTAGTGATCATGAAATGGAAAAATTCTTAAAAATAGCAAGGGACCATGAAAAATCAATTCAGCAGCTGCTAGATGACTCAAAGATAAACAACTTAAGAATAATTGGAATAAATGAAAAAGCAGGAGATAGCATCAATGACATTAAAACCTTGTTCAAAGACATAATCAGGGAGAACTTTCCTGGAAGAGAAAAGGAATTGGACACCCCTATAAGTGAAGCTTTTAGAACACCAACTAGACATGATCAAAAAAAAAACTTCAGCCAGACATATTATAGTCAAGATCCCAGAAATTCAACAGAAGGGCAGAATCTTAAAAGCTGTTAGGGAGAAGAGACAAATCACCTATGAAGGAAAACCCATCAGAATCACAGCTGACTTTTCAGCACAAACCCTCAATTCAAGAAGAGCTTGGAATGATGTATTGCAAGCTCTAAAGGAAAATAATTTTCAACCCAGATTGATGTACCCCACAAAACTATCTTTCAAAATTGATGGAGAAATAAAATACTTTCATGACAAAGAACATCTGAGAAAATTTATGACCACCAAACCAGCACTCCAAAATGTTCTGAAGGACATTCTAGAAAGAGATAGGAACCCCAACAGAAGGAATCCACCAGGCAGGGCAAATAATTAAATAGCCGGAAAGCGGAAAAACAAAGAGTGGGAACCAACAACAGGAAAATATCATGACAAGTCAATACATATCAGTTTTAACCATCAATGTTAACGGTCTCAATTCACCAATCAAAAGGCACAGACTGGCGAAATGGATCAAGAAGCAAGATCCAACAATATGCTGTATACAAGAAACACATTTAATTCAGAAAGAAATTCATAGACTGAAAGTCAAAGGATGGAAAACAATACTCCATGCCACAGGAACCCAGAAAAAAGCAGGGGTAGCTATTCTTTTTGCAGATAAAGTGAACTTCAAGCCAAGAAGGATTCAGAGAGATAAAGACGGTCATTACATCCTGGTAAAGGGAACAATCCAAGAGGAAGAGATAACGATCATAAATATATATGCGTCAAATACCAATGCACCCAGCTATATAAAACAAGTACTAAAGGACATGAAAAATCAAATAAGCACTAATACAATTATATTGGGAGATCTCAATACTCCACTGTCACAAAAAGATAGACAACTGGACAGAAAATCAATAATGAAATAGTAGAACTGAACCAAACTTTTGAACAAATGGACTTAGTAGATGTCTACAGAGTGTTCCATCCTACAACATCAGAATACACATTTTTCTCAGCTGCACATGGGACGTTCTCCAAAATAGACCACATACTAGCTCATAAAACCTGCTTAAGTAAATGCAAAGGAATTGAAATTATCCCATGCATATTATCAGACCATAGTGCAATGAAACTGGAAATCAATGGCAAAAGAAATTACAAAAACTCCCTAAACACATGGAAATTAAACAGCATCCTCCTGAACAACCAATGGGTCACAGATGAAATTAAAGAAGAAATTAGTCACTTTCTACAACTGAATGATAATGACAGTACAACATACCGGAACTTATGGGATACAATGAAAGCAGTCCTAAGAGGGAAATTTATAGCATTAAATACTTATATCAGGAAAATAGAGCAAGCGCAAATAAACAACTTAAGGGTGAACCTCAAGCTTCTAGAAAAAGAAGAGCAGGTTAAGCCAAAAGCCCGTACAAGGGAGGAAATTATAAAGATCAGAGCAGAAATTAACGTATTGGAGAATAAAAAAACAATACAAAGAATCAATGAAGCAAAAAGTTGGTTCTTTGAAAGAATAAATAAGATTGACAAACCCTTATCCAACCTTATTAAAAAAAGAAAAGAAAAGACTCAAATCCATGCAATTGAAAATGAAAAGGGTGATATCACGACGGACCCTGCAGAAATCCAGAAGATCATCTATACCTATTTTGAAAATTTATATTCTACTAAGATGGAAAATGCAGAAGAAATGGACAGATTCCTAGATTCATATGAATTACCAAAGCTAAATCAAGAAGATTTAAAAATCCTAAATAAACCAATATCAACCAATGAAATTGAAGATGTAATTAAAAACCTCCCAACAAAGAAAAGTCCAGGCCCTGATGGATTCACTGCCGAATTCTACAAGAAATTTAGAGAAGACCTAACGCCCCTACTTCTCAAACTTTTCAATGAAATTGAAAGGGAAGCAATATTCCAAAATTCATTCCTGGAAGCAAGCATTACCCTGATACCAAAACCAGAGAAGGACCCAACTAAGAAAGAGAACTACAGGCCAATCTCCCTAATGAACATAGATGCAAAAATCCTTAATAAGATACTGGCAAACAGAATCCAACAAATCATCAAGAAGATTATACACCATGACCAAGTTGGATTCATCCCAGGGATGCAGGGATGGTTCAACATACGTAAATCAATAAATGTAATACAGCATATTAACAGAACCAAAGACAAAAATCACATGATCATCTCAATAGATGCAGAAAAAGCTTTTGACAAAGTCCAGCACCTTTTCATGATAAAAACCCTAGAGAAAATTGGAATAGAGGGTCTTTATCTCAATCTGGTAAAAGCTATCTATGACAAACCAACAGCCAATATTATACTAAATGGCCAAAAACTGAAAGCCTTCCCTCTAAAATCAGGAACAAGACAAGGATGTCCACTGTCCCCACTCTTATTCAACATAGTTCTGGAAACTTTAGCCAGAGCGATTAGACAAGGGAAAGAAATAAAAGGAATAATGATCGGAAAGGAAGAAGTTAAATTATCATTATTTGCAGATGACATGATACTCTACACAGAAGACCCCAAAAACTCCACTAAAAAACTGCTAGATTTAATAAGCAAATTCAGTAGTGTAGCTGGATACAAAGTCAATACTCAAAAGTCAATAGCCTTCCTGTACACAAATAACAAACTTACTGAAAGAGAAATTAGGGAAACAATACCTTTCACAATAACATCCAAAAAAATGAAATACCTAGGAATCAACCTCACGAAGGATGTAAAAGACCTCTATACTGAAAACTACAGTACTCTGAAAAAGGAGATTGAAGAGGATATCAGAAAATGGAAAGATATCCCTTGCTCCTGGATAGGAAGAACCAATATAGTGAAAATGGCCATACTTCCAAAATTGTTATACAGATTTAATGCAATTCCAATCAAAATTCCAACAGCATATCTCACAGAATTAGAGAAAACAATCCTAAAATTCATTTGGAATCAGAAGAGACCTAGAATAGCAAAGGCAATTCTGGGCAACAAAGGCAAGGCAGGGGGCATCACTATCCCCGACTTGAAATTATACTATAAAGCTACTGTGATAAAAACAGTGTGGTACTGGCAAAAAAACAGACCTGAAGATCAATGGAACAGATTAGAAGATGCTGAAACAACCCCAGACATACTAAGCCACCTTATCTTTGACAAAGGTGCCAAACACATTCGCTGGAAGAAAGATAGCCTCTTTAATAAATGGTGCTGGAAAAACTGGCTCTACACATGCCGAAGATTAAAACTAGACCCATATCTTTCACCATGCACTAAACTAAATTCAAAATGGATCAGAGATCTAAATATTAAAACAGAAACATTAAATCTGCTGGAAGGTAGGATAGGTAAAACCCTTGGAGACATTGGTGTAGGCAAAGACTTTATGAATAAAAACTCAACCGCACGGGAACTATCCCAAAGAATCAATAACTGGGATCTCATCTTATTAAAAAGCTTTTGCACAGCAAGAGAAACCACCAACAGAGTGAAGAGACAACCCACAATGTGGGAAAAAATGTTTGCCAGCTGTTCCTCAGACAAAGGATTACTATCGAGAACATATAAAGAACTCAAAAAAATCAGACCTCCCAAATTTAAAGACCCACTCCAAAAATGGGCATCTGAGATGAATACACATTTCTCAGATGAAGAAATACTAATGGCAAACAAATATACAAAAAAATGTGCAACATCACTAGTCATTCAAGAGATGCAAATTAAAACAACACTGAGATACCATCTCACCCCAGAAAGAATGGCTACTATTAAGAAATCAACTAACAACAAATGCTGGAGGGGCTGTGGGGAAAAAGGAACACTTCTTCACTGTTGGTGGGAGTGTCGACTGGTACAGCCACTGTGGAAGTCAGTGTGGAGATTCCTCAGAAAACTAGGGTTGGAGGTCCCATTTGACCCAGGTATTCCCCTTCTGGGCATCTTCCCAGAAGAATTAAAACATCGTACCACAGCGATATATGTGCACCCATGTTTATAGCAGCACAATTTGTAATAGCCAGATCTTGGAAACAACCCAAATGCCCATCAACTGAGGAATGGATAAGAAAGATGTGGTATTTTTATACAATGGAGTACTATTCAGCCATAAAGAAGGATAAACTGGAGACTTTTATAGGTAAATGGATGCAACTCGAGAAAATACTCATAAGTGAAATAAACCAGAAGCACATGTGTAAGCATCGTATTATCTCTCTAGTATGAGAAACTGAAAGAGTAAATAAGATCCAAAATGTACAATAGATATGGTGAATCAAAAAGAAACTGGTAAAAAGGAAAGAGAGACTGGAATAGGGAAAAGAAAGAAGGGAAAGGGAAAAAAAATTGTATATATATATATATAAGATGGTTAAGATAGATACACTACCATTTTTACTTAGTTCATTGAAGAGTAAGGTTTGTGCCAATAATGTTTGGACAATTGAATGCTAATGTCTGGTGTCCTGAATAACTAACTTAAAGATAGTAATACGTAATGTATTAACCATTGTTACCCTCCTATTATGTTGTTTTGAAAATTTGTTCTTCTTTTGATTTGTTTTGTTTTTTCTTCTCTTTAAAATAAAAAAAAAAAATAAGTGAGCCACTGTTTTAATGTCTCTCATAACATACAGGGTTTTTTTTTTTTTTGATCCTTTTGCAATTTTAAAATGCATTTTGTTATTTTGCAGCGTTTAATTCATTATCATAAACCTTATATATTTAAAAAATAGCAACTGATGAAAATGATGATGATAATGATAATTGTGATGATGTGTTCATGATTTTAGTAGTTCTCTCATATGCACAATTTTGGAGAAGTTCTTAGTGTATCTGCTTATTCTTTTAATAAAAACCTTTTGCTATTTTAAAAGATTCACATGGGATTTGAATCTTCTACATATATAGTTTTCCATTTGTGTTTAGAACTTCAATTTCTAAATCTATACTGTAGAATTTTGCATTACTATTGCCTCATTTCAGATGCTTTAACATTTCATTGTAAAATTTTAAAAAACCTATTTCGGATCTATAGATGCATGGGATTTTCTAAGGGATTGTGAGTTCTTCCTCAAATCTTCATTTGACAAAAGCCCATCTGTTCTTTCTTAAAAGAAGAAAAAAGTCATCATTTACATATGTAAAATGTTATCATGTAGAATTTAGTGCCACTTTCATGAGAGTTTTCCAGCTCTATAATGTCCTAAACAGAAAAGCTCAGCTCCAGAATGGCAAAGCCTAGAAGCATAGACCGCCTGAGACAAATACCGCCTCTGCCACCAGCCTATTTGAGCACATCTGTGACACTGAGCAAGTTACCTCCCTATGCTTCAGTTTCCCATGTGAAAAACACGGGGTTACGATTCATGATGAAATTAATTATGTGGATGCACTTAGAAATGAATCCCTTAAATTCCTGATGCTATGTCAGTGCAGGCTTTTGTCTTTCCTGATATACTAAAATGTATGTGCATACAAATGCCTGTCATATATAAGAACTCACATTGTTTTGTATTATTTTCCGCATCATTTTGTACCATAGAGAAGAAAATGCATATCACAGAAAAGGAACAAACATGTTGTACTCTATATAGTATATTGTGTATTCTACAACTCTGCTTTTAAATTTTACTAGTCCATATGAAACTAAAATATTTGGTCAACACTCGTTTTTAAAAATTCACCCAATGACACTCATCTACATTTTTCCGAACCTTAGATGAATGAATCTTCTTAGATTGGAATAATAACTGCACAGTGTACTTACATAATAAATATTAAGCATTGATTATATGCTCAATATTGTATTAAAATACAGGATGTGGGGTATGTTAAAATTACCCTAGTGACTTTTGAAATATATCCATCCAAATACAAATGCAAGGAAAAAATTGTGACTCAAGTTAGGAATTATTCTCTCTATGAGCACATATGACTAGGAGAAATAATTTCTACATGGATGAATGGCTAGGAAGGAGAGTCAAGAAATACTGTACATTTTTTACATAACTGCACAAATTTTTCCTTGTTCCAAATATCCAGTTAGTAAGAAAACTAATTTATATTTTCTTCCAAATATTTTTATACTTGTCCTTTTATACTCACCTTTTTTATCCTTTCTCTTCCAACCCCTAATTACAAATTCCTACTTCTAACACGTTGGGTTGGTTTTGTTGATTCCATCTCAGTCACATTCAATTAACCATTCTGCAAAGCACTAATCTGAACTTCTTCCAATGTTGCCTACGTCACGCCTCTTGTTAGGGTTTATATCCACATGTCCCTCCAAAGCCTCTTGTGCTCATAGGTGAGGCTTTTGGGGGGTGATTGGCTCATGGGGGCACAATAATCATCGGTGAATTAGTCCACTGATGAGTTTATAGCTAAATGTGATGTTGGGAGATGAAGTCTGATTGGAGGAGGTGGCTCACTGGGGATGTGGCCTGGGGGAACAATCTCACTCCCACAGCCTTTGATTGCTCTCTGCTTCCTGTTGCCATGCCAAGAACTATTTCTCCTCTCTCATGCCACCCTGCTCTGAACCCGCTGATTATGGCCTAAAACCCTTACAAATTGTAAGCCAAAATAAACCTTTCCTCCTTTAAGTTGTGGGTGCCCAGTATTGTGTACCAGCAGTGAGAAAGTAACTAAGACACCTCTCCTCACAACCAAAGCCCTTGTGTTTAATAAATCATAACTGAATTGTTAGGCCTTGTTAAAAAATATTCCATCATACTCTAATCTGCTTTGGGTGTCCAAATACTCTTCTCCATTTTCCTGCTAGTATGAACCTGTCATTAAGGTGGGGATCAATTCTTTGGGACCACAAGGGCTAGTATAACAAATCTAGACCTTCTCTCTGTTATTAACCTGTGCATAATGAATTCCCCTTCTGGTCACCTGTCCTTATGCTCTCACAGTATTAGTCAACTTTTTATCACTGTGACAAAATAGCTTTAAGTTGTTAAAGGGGCAATGGTTTGTTTTGGCTCACAACTTCATAGGTTTAGTCAGGATTCAGCTCTCTCCTTTGGTTTTGGGCCTGTAGCAAAGCAGAAACATCATACTGAAAAGATGTGGCACAGTATAGATGTTCACTTCATGACAACCAGGAAGCAGAGAGGGGAAGAGCAAGCCAGAGAGCAAGGAGTTGTGTATATCTTCCAAATGAGTTACTTCCACCAATTAGTCCCCACCTCCTAACAGCCCATTCAGCTAATAAACTCATCAAGGAATATCTACTAGATGGAGTTACAACCCTCATGATCCAAACACTTTCAATAACCACTACCTGGCAACAAACCATTCAATATGAGCCTTTTGGGAGATATCGTGGACCCCAACTATAACAGTCATTCTTTGTAAGTGCAATTCAATTATCACTTTCTGCTTAAAACTCTTTTTTGGTATCTTCTCTCAATGGCATTACCTATGTAAAGAATTTTTTAGCCACTGAAAAGATTCTCCTGCCTCAGCCACTCAAGAACGTCTGGCATCTTTCATAAGGGCACAAATCCCATTCTATAGGGGCATTCATTCCATTCTGCCTCATGATCTAATCACATCCAAAAGGCAGCAACCCTTACTACTATCACTTTTGAGGGGACACAATCATTTAGATGATAGCAAATTGAATTCATGTACATTTTCTAAACCTCCTTAAATCTGCTTTTATAGAGTAAACTTTGGATTCTGCTATTTGGCAACCAAGCAGTCGAGATATATTGTCTTAAACAAGTAAAGGAATCTGAATTTGCACAAATACATGTTGGAAAGGAGGGAAACTGTTAAGAGCTTTTCTAGATAATTATGTATCATCTTTTTTCATCTTAGACAAAAATATCCAGCAAATCATAGCTTCTTCAAGGCTAATTATAATATGGAATCTAAAACCATACCTATGAAGTTTTTATACTATTATATTGAAATCTATGACCTACCTTACACTTTAGATCATTTACAAATTCATAGTTCTGTAACATCAGGCACTGGTTATCTGAAAATATTGCTCTATTGAGTTAATCACCCAGCTTTTGTCAAGTTACATTGTTCAATATCAAAAAAATCACAATTGCTATTATCACCACAAACCTCATCTGCAAAATCTTTTAAGTATTGGGGAGCCATCAATTCGCCATCCCATATATGATTTAAAAGTTTCTTTCATTTGAAATCTTGAAATATATGTCTGGCTCACTCATTTTGTTTTTTATAAGAGTTGGGAAAATACCTACTTTTGAATAAGCACAGTTTATCAGTCATTATTCAAGTAAAAACTGTGTTTCAGGAAAAACATGCTAATTCAGCTCAAAACTCAGAGCAGCGCACACATGCTTTTTCTGGGGATGATCATTTCTCTTCAGTATGCAGTGGAAGTGCTTCATGTGTTCTTCTCATTGTGGCATGTAGAATATTAAAAAGATGTGTCAAAGGTCGGAAATTCATTGATAATTTTAACTACATCATCAAGTACATTTTTAAGGAACACTGGCCTTTCCCCACCTCCTGCAATGAAGAATATAATGCCCGACTGATGTCATTGCCCTTTACCCACAGCATTGCATCATCAGTGCAAATGTCAGTGAAGCTAAAAATACAAATACCTTTCAGTGTTTTGAAAACAGTTTGTTCTCATCAGTTCCCTAAAATGAGCTCAGGTACTCTGAAGAGAACACACACTGTAAGTAAGTGTGATGGTCGATTGTGTGAATTTGAGTCAGCACATCCAATTAAATTGGCTCAGCATAGTTCTGGGTGTGTAAGACCCACCCTAGGAAGGATTATTACCAGAATGCTATATAAACGAAACAAAAAAGGAAGGATTTCTTCTGTTCTATTTGGAGGAGCTGCAGTCTTTGTTTTCGCCTTGGATGTTGTCTCCTGGCTTCCAGGGCAGACTCTTCAGTCTCCAGCACTGACCCTTCAGCCTTCCAGCAGAGACCCTTTAGCCTGCTGATAAGACTCACATGTGAGGTCGCTGGAGCAAGCCCTCAGCAGGCAGCAAGCTGCCACTGCCAGACCAGGCAGCAAGACACTGCATCCTGAAGGGCCCAACAAAGCCAGCAGTTGGTGAGTGAGGTGAACCAGTGCCGTGATTCACCACACAGACAAGCAGAACAGAAGTGGGCAGGAGGGGCTGCCATTTTACTCCAAAAGGATCAGGGCAAACCCCAGCAGCAGAACAGACCCAGCTCACTTCAACGCAAAAGCCCGGGAGTGCAATAAGGGAAAAGCCATCCAATCACAGCGGACTGCTGGCAGTTGAGAAGGTTAGGGGAAAAGCTGCTGAGAGGTAGGAGCTGGGACCACCCAGACCCCACTCAGGTGGTCGCCAAAAGCCACTCTTAGCCCTAATACAAAGGATTGGAAATGCCCCTCTGGTCTGGGACCAGCAGAGCAGCCTTCACACAGCAGCAGAAGCAGGCAAGCAGCCTTGTCTTGTGATGGGACAAGGACATTTCCTCCCCGCTATAATCAGCAGGTAAGAAAAGCTAGTGCTGTGGAACAGAGGAAGCTGTGTGAGATCCAAAAGAGACAACTGTACATGGGTTGGAGAGCAATCCAGGTTTTCCCTGACTGAGGACACCACAGCAACTGAGATAGTGCCATAGAGACAAACAGGTTAAGGAGTGAGGAGAAGCGGACATCCAAAACGTTGTCAGCTGAAGACTAGTCCTAGCTCCCACTTCCAGAAGACAAAGTCATCCCTTTGCCCAGCACAAATCCTACTGCAAACTTGGCTGTGTTACACAGCACATTTCTGGGATCCAACTTGAGCACTACCACAGAACTGTGGACACCAGAGAAATTTTATTTTTTTCTTTTTCTTTTTCTTTGTTTGATTGGTTTTCCTTTTTCAGGCTGATTGGGGCTGGGTTTTTTTGTTTTGTTTTGCTTTTTGGTTTTGGATTTTTGTTTATTTTCTTTATTTCTTTGTTTTAGTGTGTGTGTGTGTGTGAGTGTTTTCTTTTACTAATTAGATTTCTAACTTTTATTTTTTTTGTTTTATTCCTCTTTCTCTCTTCCCTCAACTTTCTCTCTTGATTTTATGATACTTTCATGTTAATGAACATTGTCTCTTCTATTTCTGGTTCACTTCAATATTCTTTTGCTTTCTCTTTTATTCTTTCTCTTTTGTACTATTCTCTAGCCTCCCAAAACTTGGGTGATCATCCTTTGCCTCACAGCCTTTCTTCTACTACATTTCCCCACATTTGTCTCTCTGTTTTGTCCCGTATCCTTCTTAAATACTAGCCAAACAAGATAAAATCACTCTTCCAAGGGGAAAATCATTGCATACATGTTCCTAGTATATGTTCGATTTTGTTATATACCTAAAGAGCCTGCTCCTATAGTTAAAGGTACTATATTAATAGTTACCACAGTTTGTCAGTTATTAGGCCATGCTTGATGATATTATTATTGCTAATCATACTACTCTAGCCGGGATGGCATACATGTAGTAATAAATTTTTCTCCTTTGAATGACAAAACTGTGATTGTCTGGGGTAATAACCATCACCATAGTCCAGTACCAAAGAATGGTGTGCTGAGCCAAATAGATAACAACTTCTCATCCTTAGTAAATTGGGAAGGTAGGTTCTTGGGATAGACACAAAGACCAAGAACCAACTACACCTAGAAGACATATCTGAGGAATAGACATTTCCTAGGGAGCCTCAATCCTAAGGATAAAGCTATCTACCATAAGAAATCTACAAACACCAACACATAAAATAATACAAAATTAAGAAAATAGAAAATGACAAGATTCAGAAGCAAAATCCAACCCTAGACCTTCACCCCACCCAGGACAACTCCAGATAATGAGACAGAAAAATCAGAAACCACACACTGCATCTTTCTGAAATGATAGCAGCAGAAGAGAAAAAGTAAATGGGTGTGGCTGTAGAAAAAAAAATCAGGTAAAAAAGGAAATGATCAAAATGAAAGACACACCCAATGAATCTAGAGTAGACACAGATGAAAAAATAGAGGAGCTTAGGAAAATGATGGAAACCATGAATGCTCAACATAGGAAAGAAACAGAAGCCATGAAACAGATCCAAAGAGATAGCCAAGAAATTAAAAATTCCATTGAAAGTATATGCAATAGATTGAATGAATGCAAAGAGAGAATGTCAGATCTAGAAGACAGGATTGCTGTTAGTGACCATGAAAAGAAAGATATCTTAAAAATAGTAAGGGACCATGAAAAATCAATCCAACAGCTGCAAGATGAAGCAAAGATGAAATACATAAGACTGACTGAAATTAATGAAAAAGCTGAAGATAGCACAAACACCATAAAAAACCACTTCACAGAAGTAATGGCAGAAAACTTCCCAAACATAGATAAAGAATTTTACATACAAATAATGTAATAATACATATAGAACTCCAAATAGCCATGACTATAATAAATCTACAAGGCATATTATAATCATGATTCCAGAAATTCTGCACAAAAACAGAGTATTAAAAGTGGTTAGAGAACCAAAACAAATCACCTATAAAGGAAAACCCATTGGAATCACAGCAGACTTCTCAACACAAACCCTCATGTCAAGGGGATCTTGGAGTGATGTATTTCAAGTTCTAAAAGAAAAAAAATTCCAACCCAACCCTGCAAAACTATCTTTCAAAATCAATGGAGAAATTAGATACTCCCCTGAAAAAGAACAACTGAAGAAATTCATGACCACCAAACCAGCTCTCCAAAATGTTCTGAAGGATATTTCAGAAAAAGATAAGGAAGACCACAATTCCAAGAACCCCAATAGAAAGAAGCCATCATGCAGGGCAAAAAATTAAACAGAGGAGGGGGCCAGTGATATGGCTCAGTGGCATAAGCACCTGCCTGGCAAGCATGAAGTCCTGAGTTCAACTCCTGGTATCCACATAAAAAAAATAAATAAATAAACAGAGGGAAAAGACAGAGTTTCAACAACAGGAAAATAATATGAGAAGGATAAGCCAACACATATCAGTTATAACAATCAACATAAATTGTCTCAATTCACCAATCAAAATAAAAAGACTGACAGAATAAATTAAGAAGCAAGATCCAACAATATGCTGCATAAAAAAACACATTTAACTCAAAAAGAAATTCATAGACTGAAAGTCAAAGGATGGAAAACAGTACTGCATATGATAGGAACCAAGAAAAACCAGGGTTAGCCATTCTATTTGCAGACAATGTGAACTTCAAGCAAAGACTGATCAAAAGAGACAAAGAAGATCCCTACATAATTGCTAATGGAAAACTCCAAAAAGAAGACATAACAATCATAAATATATATGCACCAAATATCAGTGTACCCAATTACATAAAACAAATATTAACAGACATGAAAAATCAAACAACCACTATCACAGTTGTAATGGGGCACCTTAATATCCCACTGTCACAAATAGACTTGTCAACTAGACAAGAAATCAACACAGAAATATCAGAACTCAACCAAACCTGTAAACAAAATGAATTAATAGGTGTCTACAGAGTGTTCCACCCTACAACATCAGAATACACATTCTTCCAAGCTGCACATGGGATGTTCTCTAAAATAGACCACATACTAGCCCATAGAACGTGCATAAGTAAATGCAAAGGAATTGAAATTATACCATGCTTATTATCTGACCATAGTGCCACGAAAATGGAAAATTACAAAAGAAACCAAAAAAACTACATAAACAGCTGGAAATTAATGGATGTTTATGAACAACCTCCTGAACAACCAGTGGGTCATAGATGAAATTAAAGATGAAATCAAACAGTATCTACAATGAAATGATAATGCCGATATAACATACAGGAACTTATGGGATGCAATGAAAGCAGTCCTAAGAGGGAATTTTATAGCAGTGAACTCGCGCGTCAGGAAAATAGAAGAAGCTCAAATAAAAAACCAAATCTTGAACCTCAAACTTCTAGAAAAAAGAAGACCAAATCAAACCCAAAGTTTTTAGGGGGGTGGCAATTATAAAGATAAGAGTAGAAATTAAGGCAATTGAGAGTAAGAAAACAATACCAAGAATCAGTGAACTGAAGAGTTGGTTATTTGAAAGATTAAATAAAATTGATAACACTTTAGCCAACCTTATCAAAAAGAAGAAAGAAAAGACTCAAGTTCATGCATTTAGGAATGAAAAGGGTGAACTCCACATGGATCCTCTGGAAATCTGGAAGACTGTAAATATTTTGAGAAACTGTAGTCTAGTAAGATGGAAAACACAGAAAAATAGATGGATTCCTAGATACATATGAATTGCCAAAACTAAATCAAGAAGACATAAAAATTCAAAATAACCTATTATCAGTCAATGGAATTGAAAATGTAATTAAATCTTACCAACAAAGATAATCCTGGGTCCCAATGGATTCACTTCCAAATTATTCAAGAAATTTGGAGAAAATCTACTGCAATTACTCCTCAAACTCTTTAATGAAAGGGAAGCAATCCTCACAAAGTCATTCCTGGAATAAAGTGTTACCCTGATACCAAAACCAGAGAAGGACCCAACCCAAAAAGTGAACTACAGGACAATCTCCCTAATGAACATAGACGCAAAAATCCTTAGTAAGATACTGGAAAACAGAATGCAGCAAATTCTCAAGAAGATTATTCACAATAACCAAGTATAATTCATCCCAGGGATGTAAGGATGTTTCAAAATATGCAAATCAATAAATGTGGCACACCGTATTAACAGAGTCAAAGACAAAAATCACATGATCTCCTCTCAAGATCACTCTACAGAAAATTGGATTGGAAGGTCTTTGTCTCAATCTAATAAAGCCATCTATGACAAACCAAGACCCAACGTCATACTAAGTGGTCAAAAACTGAAAGCTTTTACTCTAAAATTAGGAACAAGACGAGGATGGCGATTATCACCACTCCTATTCAATATAGTTCTGGAAACATTAGCCAGGGCAATTACATAATAAAAAGAAATAAAATGAAAATGGATGGGAAAGGAAGAAGTTAAATTAGCATTATTGGCAGATGACATGATACTGTACATAGAAGATCCCATAAACCCCACCAAAAGACTTCTAGAGTTAATAACTGAAAGCAGTAGCATAGCTGGATACAAAGTCAGCACTCAAAAATCAATTGCATTTCCGTACACTAACAACAAATGGACTGAGAGAGAAATTAGGGTAACCACAGCTTTCATGATAGCATTGAAACAATGAAATACTTAGGAATTAATCTAACAAAGGAAGTAAAAAGAAACTCTGAAAAAAGGAGAACAAAGAGGATATCAGAAAATGGAAAGATATCCCTTGCTTATGGGTAGGAAGAACCAACATAGTGAAAATGACCATAATTCCAAAACTGTTATACAGATTTAATGCCATCCCAACCAAAATACCATTAGCATACCTCACCGACCTACAGAAAACATTCTCAGAATTCATTTAGAACCAAAAGAGCCCTAGAATAGCAAAAACAATCTTAGGCAACAAAGGCAAGACCAGGGCCATCACAATCCCTGACTTAAAATTATACTACAAAGCTACTGTAATAAAAACAGCATGGTACTGGCAAAAAAACAGACCTGAGGATCAATGTAACAGATTAGAATATGCAGAAACAAGTCTAAACACACTCAGTAACCTTATCTTTAACCAAGGGCCCAAGCACATTCACTGGAAGGAAGATAGCCTCTTTAATAAATTGTGCTGGGAAAACTTGCTTTCCACATGCCAAAGACTAAAACCCCATGTCTCACACTATGCACTAAACTAAAATCAAAATGAATCAAATATTTAAACATTAAAGCAGAAATACCAAATATGCTGGAAAAAGAGAATAGGTAAAACTCTTGAAGACATAGGTGCAGGCAAAGATTTCATGAACAGAAGCCTGATGGCATGGGAAATACTACTAAGAATAACTGGGATCTCTTCCTATTAAAAAGATTTTCACAGCAAAAGAAATACCAATAGAGTGAAAAGACAACCTACAGAGTGGGAAAAAAAATTTAGCCAGTTGCCCTCCGACAAGGGACTAATATCTACAACATAAAAAGAATTGAAAAAAATCAGACCCCCAAATTTAAAGACCCAATCACAAATGGGCATCTCAGATGAATACCCATTTCTCAGATGAAGAAATACAAACACCAAATAAATATATGAAAAAATGTTCAACATCACTGGTTGTTTGAGAGATGCAAATTAAAACAAAGATGGGATTCCATCTTACCCTAGAAAGAATTCCTGTTATCAAGAAATCAACCAATAACAAATGCTGGTGGGGCTGTGGGGAAAATGGAAAACTTCTCCGCTGTTGGTGGAGCACAAACTGTTGCAACCGCTGTGGAAATCAGTGTGGAGATTACTCAAAAAACTAGGATTAGAGGTCCCATTCGACCCAGTTACTCCCGTTCTAGGTATCTTCTCAGAACAATTAAAAACATCACACCACAGCAATATATGGGCACCTATGTTTATACCAGCACATTTTGTAATAGCTAAATCTTGGAAACAACCCAAATGCCCATCAACCAAGGAATAGATAAAAAAAGATGTGGGTTTTTTCTTATGCAATGTAATTTTACTCAGCCATAAAGTATGATAAACTCAGGACCTTTCTAGGTAAGTGGATGCATCTTGGGACCACACTCTTAAGTGAAATAAATCGGACACACATGTGTGAATATCACATCATTTCTCTGGTATGTGATATTGAATGTGTAAATAAGGACTAAAGTGTATAAAAGGTATTGTGAAATAAGAATAAATTTTTCAAAAGAAAGGGGAACTAGGGAGGAGGGAGGGAGAAAGGAAAGAAGGGAAAAGAAAAAATAAGAGTCCATACTCTTAAGTGAAATACATCAGACACACATGTTTAAATATCACATTGTTTTTCTGTTGGGAGAAAAAGAAAGGGTAAACAAGGACCAAAATGTATAAGAGATACTGGGAAATAGAAAGAAAAAATTTAATTGGGAAGGGGAACAAGGCAAGGGATGGGGGAGGGCAAAGGAAAGAAGGGAAAAAAAAGAGAATAGAAGGAAGAAAATGGAAACAAAGCTTTTGTATATAAGGAGGGGAAGAATCAAGGAATATCATGTACAGGTCCAAACTTCCTCTAAGGAATGTGATCATTATGTATATCTAAAACGTACCAATATAATTTAAAGAAAGACTCACATTGGATACTACGGAGGCTTTGAATTGGATCCTTTGCATCGCCAGTGCACGAACAGACCTTTTGCACTCTTCCACACCTGACTCTGTGTCATTGTAAGCCAATCTTGTTAACTTTATGTATTTGTGTATCTTGTATTAATTCTATTTTCCCTAGTAAGTACTGACTGATATAGAAAGAGAGGGTATTTTTTTAATTAAAAAGCACACTTGAAAAAACAAAATTAAAGGAAAACTCACAACATACTTGGGCAAAAGAAAATTATATCTATGTGACTGGAGTTTAGAGGGCATAAGGATGTGGGTTAGGTAAAAAATTACTCTTAAACTGTAGCATGGAAATAGAGCCTTGAGTTCATTGACAAATAGGTCGTACTTTATTCACTAGGCAAAGAGTAAATAAATATGAAATGCAAGTGACCTAATACAGATTTCTATTTTAGTAAATATAATTCTTTATAACAAAGTGGGAGGGAAATCCAGAAAGTGGCAACAGAAATTCAAAGAATTAGAAAATATGAGCAATACTGTGAAAATCCAGTAAGTAGATCAGTTCAATTGCTTATCTAAAATGTGAGCGAGGAAAGAATGGTGTTGTTGATGACTGGACTGATTTTACTTTGAGAAAATTAACACAGTGACTAAAAGCTTATTCAACATTTCTACTCTCTAGAAAAATATAAAGAATACAGGAAACTAGGTGCCTTGTATAAACTTTCCTGAATACTTCATGGTAAAACTCATGCTTAAACCTCAATGATAAGATCACCTGTGTCTTTTAAAAGATGCTAGAAATTTAGCTAAGCCCATTGCCATAACTAAGTAGTTCAACCCAGAAAATATTAATTGAACGTATTTAATATGCCAGGCACTGCTCTAGAAATTGTAGATATGAGAATGAATGCAATAGACAAAAACTCTTGCACATGTGATGCCCATGCTAGGGGAATTACAATAAAAAAGAAGCATAGTAAATATACACTATATTGGCATAATAACAGTATGGAAAAAATGAGCAGCATAAGATGAAGAGTATTGGTCAGGCAGACTGAAGTGTCAGGAAAGTAGGATAAAGAACAGGTGCTTAGGTTACCTCTCAATGAGAAGATGCTACTTAAACAAAATGACCAAAGATAAGAAAGAAACCTTATCAACATCCACAGGAAAAGTTTTTAAAGAAGAGGGACTAACCAGTGCAAAAGCCCTGTATTAGAATCACGTGAAGCAGGTTATAGGAACATGGAGGCAAACGGCTATAAAAGG
Source organism: Erethizon dorsatum (assembly GCA_028451465.1). NCBI lineage: Eukaryota > Metazoa > Chordata > Mammalia > Rodentia > Erethizontidae > Erethizon > Erethizon dorsatum. The sequence goes on along the minus strand of CM051836.1, from coordinate 76,414,488 downwards.
AATACCCAAGTGGGAGAAGACATGGGGTCCGAGAAATAACTAGATCATGCCAGGTATTTAACAAACCTGCTTAAGAACTCTACCTTTTACTGTGAACAGAGGGAAGCCATTGCAGGATTTGGGGCAGAGGAATAACCGGCATTTTAAGATTATTCTGGCTGATACCATAGTTCTTTTATAAAAAGTATAGAAACAAGTATATATAAGGTGAGCAGAAATATTTGCAGTGCCTGGTGCCTAGTGATGAGGACATTATGGATTCTAGGCAAGTATTGCTAATGTTCCATTCCGATATTTAAATACTGCTGCCTTCCTTCCTTCCTTTTTCCTTTCTTCTCCCTTTGTTTTCCTTTTACAGATGTAAAGCCATATCTAATCAAAATGTTCAACCAAGACAAATGTAAAGTATAATTTTATAGCCTCTTAGAGTACAGCAAATGTAGGTTAAGAGTCTGTGTTACATGATTCTATCTCAAATATACGTCAATACTTTAAATATGCTTAAAGGACTATTCATTCACTTCCTGAACCCTCTTAATGTTAAGTTATTTACAACACATTTTAATATGCTTCATACAACTAAATAACAATTTATTATACAAACTGTGATGAAAGATGGCAGACTGCAGGAATATTTTGAATAATTCTGTTCAAAGACTCACATTAGCTTTTATGTACTATAAACAGAATATAGGAAAATGAATTTATTGCAATGAGAAGAGATTTCTGCAGTAAAATGTCCTAGAAAATGAGATTTCTGTTGGACATCATCTGCCTTGCACACTGATGAGACAAAATTTTGCATGACTTTCTTGGTTTATTTACCTCCATGTTGCTGTTAGTGGTAAAAGCAACTGCAACTGCCTCAACTGATTACCTTTGCTAATCAGGTTGCATTACCTAGGCTTCTAAACCCATCCAATTTTTTTTTTTCCTATCCCTCATTTGTATTCACACCATTCACATCTCTCAATCTCATTTCTTGTTTTCATGAAAAAAAATAGGGAATATCAAGTCTATTGATAATTTTTCTGAGTTTTAGGTATGACCCGTTCTTCTATGTTCTTGCTATAATTACATCCAGATGTGAAACATGCTTTGACCCTCTTTCCAGTTGCGGTCTATCTCATACACTACCGTATGTTTTGAAAGCAAAGGAGAATATCACTGGACATCAGACATGGGGAGAAAGACATGGAGAGCGCTTGGATGATGGAACCTTTAATGCTTCCCAAAATGTTAGAATCAGTAAGAACCATGACAATAGACCTCTCCTAGAAAAATCTCAGTGATTTTGCTGGACTGAGATTTAGGAATTCTCTTCTCACACCTCCAGTTGCTGATCGTGACTCCCTAGTTACATTACTGTTTAATCCCCTTCTGTCTGCCAAATATTTCATAGTTCCTGGTATCTGCTGGCTTTGTTTCTCCCTGCACTACTCAACCATGCTTTCACTAGCTTCTCCTCCTTTACTAAGAATTTTGTTCTCTCAGAAACTGCTGGGCTGGTGAGATGGCTCAGCGGCGTAAGCGCCTGCCTTGCAAGCGCAAGGGCCCGAGTTCGACTCCCGGATCCCACATACGAAAAAGGGGCCGGTGATATCGCTCAGTGGCACGGGTGCCTGTTGGCGCACGAGGTCCTGAGGTCGACCCCCCGGTACCCACAAAAAAAAAAAAAAAAAAAAAAAGAAACTGTTTAACAAGGTGCTCAAAAAATTTGGCTAGGAATAATTCACCTTAGCAGAAGTGGCTTCTGCTCTCAATATTGATATTTGAATCTATATCTACAGCCATAGTGCACCAATGTCTGTCCAGCCCACCTTGGAGCATGGTCACTTCCTTCTAGTGATGAAATGGGAGCATGTCCCTGGGTGTAGTACAAAAGGAGAGTTATAACTATGCATATTCTTTAATGATCAGTATTCATTGAAAAACATCACACTATATATACTGTACCAATGTGTTACTGCTTATAATAACTAGTATTTATTGAGAGTTTATGAGCCAAATCTGGAGGAGTTTCATATATTAATTCAATGAATTATAAAAACGGCTGTACAAATCAGACCATCTATCTGTCCCATTTTATATGAAGTCTCAGGAGGAGCAAAAGGAGCAAGATCAGATCCCAGGTCCAGGAGTCACACGGATGTTAGTAGTCAACGAACTGAAGTTACCACACAGAGCTGCAAAATCACAAGGAAATGGGACCCAAAGTGTCAAGAGACTGAGAAGTGACACTCAAACTCCAAGTCAGGATGAAATAATATTTGCTTAATTTTCATCTAGGAACCACTAGCAAATTTATATTTTTCAGGCCTCGATATACTTCAGTCTTAGAACCTGGAGTAAAATTAAAATTATAGAGAATTGGGAAATGGTAGAAAGAGTTCTGAATTCAGGTCATCATTCATTTCTCCAACAAATTCTTATTCAATATCTTCTATGTGCCTTGCTGTAAGGATTATTAGTCCTCAAGAAAGAACATCCTATCTTCCAGATAGTCGGCAGAGCTTCTTTCTGACTTTAGTTCTGCTACAGATTGTGTCAGCTTAGGAAAATCATAATCTTTCAGTGAGTGAAGTCAGGCTAGATGTTACATGACACCCAATTCAATGTGCACTTTCTGAAAATCTATATGAAGTAGAGTTCTCAATACTATACATGTGATTTTTAGAATGTTTGTGACCAATTCATATTAGAAGATCCTATGTTAACAGATAATAAAAAAAACAAGCTAAAAATAACCTCCACCTTCTTTGTTTCTCTTCTGATGGAGGCTTCATGTTGTTTGTCCCTAAAATAATTATTATATTTCAAATTGAATGGATAAAAACTGCAGTTAATCTTAAACGGAGAAAGAAATGACTGCCATGGCACTAAATCTTAAGATGAAATCAGTCAACCCAACAATTGAAAATTTTGATCTCTATGTTTAATCAAATGAGGGCAAATGTTATTGCCAAAAGACAAAGATACAATTATGTACGTTAAACAATGGCTAGATTGTAATATTCAGATATTAAATAGAAATTCTTTATTGAAAGTTTCTTATGCTATCGTTGCAGGTCCTCACATTTATGAAGTGCTCAATACATGCAATTTGAAATAAAAAAATGCTTAGTAACAACCCATTAGCTGGCAGTCCGTAAGTGCTTATTATGTGGTCATCATTGTTATGAGGGTTTTACAAGCAAGGATTCATTTAATCCTTGTAACAACCCTGTGAAGTAGACAGATTTTATAAATGGATAACAAAACAAACAAGCAGATAAACTATGGAATATACAAGCCAAGTACCATGCATAAATTCAAGCAGATAAAAAATCCAGACCCTTCCAAGTATTGCCTTTGTAATTGTCCTTGCCACGCCCACATCCTCTAAGCTGGTTAATGTGTCCCAGAGTAGATTCAAAAATTAGATGGTTATGCTTTAGGAATAAATATTAGGAAGCTTTGCAAAACTGAATCCAAACATAAATTAGTCCAGCCATAAGGCTGTTATTAACATTAATTAATATTTGTACATCAATTTATGTATGTAAAGCTTTATACCTTGGAGTAATGTTGAAGAATGTATTATTAGCTCACCTGTTTCCAGAAAGCAAACACAAAGATCCCAGAAACCAGACCATTTATTCATTCCTATATTAGGAGTTATCTTGTCTACCTCTTTAATGCTTTTAACAACCTGGGGTCACAAGTTGCAAACTCATCAGAGTCTTTTCTGACACGTATAGTAGGAAATTCATTAGTAGGTTTGCATGAAAAGAAAGTGGCAGTGGTGGAAATGAGAAAATATCTGGCAAATATGAAGAAGGCAAAAGATTGGAACAATGAGAGGTAGGTGCCGGTAAATCATGGTAAAAATTGTAGCAAGCTTTTCTGTCATGCCGCCCCATTACAAAAATATTTTAATTGATGCATCTTAATTTCTAAATCTCTTGCTTAACTATTTTATATCCAAGCATATAATATAAAATTCATAATGGTCTTGAGTTATAAGTAACATTGCCAGCATTTTACAAATATCTTGAAGCAAAAACTGTTTCTAATGATATTTCTCCTATCTGACTCCATCAGCTTTCTCTGCAGGTCACATTATTTCTAGTTAAATCTAATTATAGCTCCAAAGAAATTAAGGGAACGTGAAACTGGAACAAGACCCAATTATTTTTTTGTAGAGGATCTGAGCATAACGGTGGTGGCAGAAGATGTTTACATGTTTATTCAAACAGATTACGGTCTTTGGGAAGCCCAGGAAGCCAACACGTCCTATATCTGTGGTAGGATAAAACACCTAGAGCAAATCTCATTCCACACTCATAATATTTTTATGCTGGAAAAATCTGATTAAATATGACCATTAAGATTATCTTTGAAGAAATGAAATGGTTGGATATTACTGGGTATATATTAGGATCATTTGAAAGAGGTTTGGCTGCTTGACAAATGCCCCCAAACTCCATCCTTCTAAAGCCAAAGTCCAGTAGAAAACAGAACAGGACAGCTCTTCAGGTGGCCTTGAGTTGGACTCTTTCTCCTCCCTTTCTTTCTTTCAGTTCTCAAGAATAAATGTAGAATGTGCTGGGAATGCAAGGAGATGAGATAAGGAGGAACTGGACAGAATAGCCCAGCCTCTGCTCCTGCCCTTTTTAGAACACAATGTCCTACAATGCTTTATTCTGGCATGTCATTTCTCCCAGGGTATAAAACCCAAGATACACTGCTTTCCAGGGTCCCTTAGCTACAGGGAAAAAGGTAGGGGATGGCACGCAAACACTCATACAGATGAGATTCCATCTACCCTGGGCAGTTCTCCTGAGCTTTATAGGAGTGGCTCACCACAAATCCTAGGCTTCTACTGCCCCTTGCTACCTATCTGTGAGTACCAATTTTCTTTCATAAACCAGCTGCATGAATGTCCTTTGGTTTCAGACTCATATAAGAAGTAGAAATCACAGACCAAGATATAGGGGGCTCAGGTGGTAACAAATGCTCAATGATCCTGCTTCACAAAAGGTACAAGGAGGTCCCAAAGTGCATGGGACAAACTAACTTGAGTTATCAATTCTTTAGGGATATATTTCATTATAGAATGAAATGGACATATGGTCACAAACCTAAGAACAAACAAAACTCGGTCCCTGTTGATCAGCCAAAGCTATACATAGGTTTTCTTAAAATTGTGAAGCAAATACACTTTGAAAACTGGGATCATGTGGAAGTAAAAGGCTATTTGAGGGCTGGTGAGATGGCTCAGCAGCATAAGTGCCTGCCTGGCAAGCGCGAGGGCCCGAGTTTGACTCCCGGATCCCACATACGGAAAAAGGGCCGGTGATATTGCTCAGGGGCACAGGCACCTGCTGGCGCGCGAGGTCCTGAGGTCAACCCCCGGTACCCACCAAAAAAAAAAAAACAAAAAGGCTATTTGATTTCTCTTCAGTGTATCTTTGTATTACTTTAATTCTTTTGGCACATTCTCCAGTAAATTTGTACTCATAAGTAAAACATTTCCTCTCCTGAGCTCCTGAGTAAAATAATAAATAATTCTACTTGGAGTATTTTTTTTCTTGGAAACCATTTTATTTCCTAATTTTCTAAATATGTATCATTTTTTCTAATTGTAAATTGATACAGCTTTGATTTTAAAAAGTCAGAAATATATATTCAAGACAAATGTGATCTTACAAATTTGAATAATCATAGCATTCTGGATCATCTCTTTTTCTAGCTGCTGCCTAAAAAATTGCCAACATAAATAAATAACTGAAGAACTCAGAATACAGAACCACTTCCTTTAGTGTATTTTATACTGCATATTTAATAAGATTTTGTATAATTTTTAGGAAGATTATAGAGCAGAAATATTCTCAACTCATGGTTTTTTAAAGGTAGATATTGTAAGTATAATGAAATCCATACAATGCATTCATACACAGCATTTGTGCAACCAAGGTAAGGTCTATTTGTTTACCAAAAAATGAATAAATAAAAAATAGAAACGCAGATCCATACATGATTCATTGTATTGGGCTCCTTTAATGGCCAAGTCTGATCTCTGCCAAGACCTGATTGATTTTTCTATTAATACATCTGAGGAATAAAAAATGAAAAATAAATCAAGCAATCCAGGACCATGCAATCATGCTACAGAGACATGGCCTAAAAGCCAAAAAGCAAAATCCTTTGCAAAACTTGACTGCGTACCTGTTGACTTCTTGGTATATTCCTGCTCTATCTGTGGATTTTCATTTCTGTGTATGAGGGGAGTGGACACAGCAAAGGCAAGGTGAGAGAGACTAGGATAAGCAAGGAGACCTAGTTTGTGTATGGGGGGCTGCATCTGAGTTTATATGCATTAGAGTATGTGTATTAAGTTTCTAACTATGAGTGGCCTTGTCTTTAAGGTATTTCCCCTCCAGAAACTTTTTAAAATGAAAATATATCAGAAAGAGATGATATTTTGTCAATGAATGGCATCTCCCATACAGGTGAATTCTCCTGCTAACTGCACATATTGTACTCATCTTGTCCATCTTTCACCACCCATTCACTCCTTGGCCTTCTGGAATTTACCTTCGGTACCCACCACTCTAGTACACTATCCCTTATGCTCACTACTTTCCTCTGAATTGCCAAATTAAAGTACATTTCTGCTGCTTTTACATCTGGTGATTATTACACTGTTCTTGAAATAAACTTTCTTCATAATTGCTTTCTATTCTCCCTGGATGGTTCTTTTAGATTTCCTTTCTCCAGTCTTACAACCACATCTTATATCCACTCAGGGTTGTTCTGTGAATGCTTCTCTTCTTACTCTACAAGCACTAGAAGATCTTATCCATAAGCTTTCCAGTACCAATGAAATATTAATCATTCCTAAATCTATACTTCCAATACAGAACTTATTAAGGGCCATATATCCAACTGCCTACCAGGCTAATTAGTCATGGTGTCAACCATCGACTGTTCCTACAGGTCACCTTCAGATGGTTCCCATCACTAAGTTTTACCGCATATATTACTTAAAAGTGTGCTGTGTCTTTTCCTCTCTGTACCCATCCCTCCACCAACCTCCTTTTCTCCAGTTCTTGCCCTTTCTACCCTTAATTCTTGCTGCTGCTTCTTGGAAGGGGGCTGGAGTTCCTCATTCACATCTAGGCTTGTGCTCCTCAAATCTGTCATTTTAAAACTTATTGTCTAGTGGAAGAAACAGACAAAAATAAAACGGGTAAACATGCTATGAGGTCACTAGCACTACAGAAAGAAATGGCACTGTGAGGAGTTAGATAGAACATGGTGAAGTAGACCCTGGTCCAGAAATACTCCTTTGACTGTTTATCACCTAACTTTTTTAAACTCAAATCCAAAATTTTAAAGTTTCACACCAAATTATTTGTTTTTTTTTTAGAATATGCTCTGCTGTTTCTCAATCCTGTATCTCTGTTTATGCTGACCTTTCTTCCAAAAGTATCCTTTTCCTTTTCAATTAAGAACTCATTCTCACTTGAGCAACATTGGACCTGCCCTAGGCTAACCCCATGTACAGATCTTGTTTCCTTCGCAGCCTGTGCATTCTTCCATCATGCAGCTATGATCCTTATCTTCAGTTCATTTTCTGTCTGTCATTTTGAGATAGAGTCTAAGACAGAAATCGGATCTCGCTAATATTCATATTCCCAACATTCATAAATGAGCACTGCATTACTCATCCTGTGACAATATTTTTATGAGTCCCTGGTTAGTCACCTCCCACGCTCCATATTGACATATTCGTTTTTTAGATATACTATTTGTTTCTGTATTTATAATATGGCTATATTCTTATAGATGATTTAAGAAACTTTCCATCTCTTGCCACTGTTTCTCATTTCTATGCATTGTGGTTAAATTTTTAAAGTAATATTTTGAAATCATTTTCATTCATTTTCAAATTCCAGCTGTGAAATGAGGCTGGAGGTCATGCTACCTAATTTCCTACCCAAATAGTACAAACAAATATGTGCTGAATATTTAAAAAATAGGAAGAAATTATATCTCTGAGAATTAATAAATAGAAAAATAGGTGGAGGGGCCCGTGAGATAGCTCAGCGGCATAAGCACCTGCCTGGCAAGCATGAGGTCCTGAGTTCGACTCCCAGTACTCACAAAAAAAAAAATAGGTGGAGAAAAGACATATTACATCCTTTCTATCATATTTATCATATTTCAGAAAAGACAGCTAAGAAATACAGTAAGGTAGGTCATGGTGGAAAAAACGAACACAAAAATAAAATAAAAAACTCTGGGACCAGTAGTCAGGTGTTTAAAGTTTGAATTTTTCTCTAGGTGAGTAGGAGAGTTTCCTCATCCTATTTGAAAATATTGCTCTTTATAAGTTACTTTTAATGTAGTTTATCTGAATCATTGCATATTTTTCACCGTCATATTTTTACATCTGTATTGTCTGCTTAAGTGTTTAAATAGGTACATATATGCATATATTTATATGTGTAAATTCTAAATATCTATTTTAATGTTTATGAATCATATGGCTTCAGATGTAACAACAATAGAGATGAAGATAATATTTTATTTTTTACAAAGTGCCATAAGTTAGATATACTGGCAGTTCAATAAATATTGGGCAAACATTGCCAGTGTGTTTTTTAGGTAAATTAATAGGCACTCAATCTGTTGCTGGTCATTAGAATTAATAATGGAAAAAAAATAACCAAAGGTAAGTGGAAGATAATTTAAAATATCTCATTAAAAATGCTTTGTCCAAAAAAATACTATCTTTCAAATAAAAAGTAGTTGGAACAATGAATTAGTCTAGGTTTTAATTAGAAATTGAAAGAGCAATGTAATTGTTACCCAATTTCACCAGCTAAAAAACAGAGGCCAAAACAATTTAGTTAAAGTGATATAACATTTATATTATTAATGAAGAGATATTTGGTGCATTCTGTTTGATATTCATTTTGTAAATTAATAACAAATTAGGCTTTAAGAAGTAACATATTTCAAAGGAAAGGTATATATCATGTTTTTGTTATTATTAATATATTCTCAAATATATGGCAATGCAGACTGAAATGGCTTTTTAAAAATAAATTTGAAAATTAATTTACATTACTGATAGAAAATACAATAAGCACAAATTCTAAACGTGAGAATTAAAAATCAGACATATTATAGTTCTAACACATACATGAGTAGACACAGTCAAATAACTCAAATGTCTACTAATTTCCCATATGTATCTCATGTTGGAAAGTAAGGAGCATTTTAGAGAGATTAATTTTCTCATTTTCACATTGGCCTCTACACATTTTCATTTGCTATCCTCCCATATATTCTGATTCATCGTCATCCTCTCACCTTCAAATCTCCTTTCGATATCTCCCATTACTTTAGGAAATGGAATTCTATGCATCTTCCATTGGCTCACCATTGCTTACCAAAGAAATCCCCATTTCCCTTTGCATGTCATTTGCATCTTTTACAACTTAGCCCCAAATATCTTTCTGGACTTGGCTCACTGTTATACTGCAAAACTCTGTGGTATGATCCTGACTACCTGTTATTCCATGGATAGACACTTGTTATTTTATTTTATTTTATTTTATTTTATTTTATTTTATTTATTTTTGTGTGTGTGGGTACCAGGGGTCGACCTCAGGACCTCGCACGCCAGCAGGCGACCGTGCCGCTGAGCGATATCACCGGCCCTTTCTTTGTATGTGGGTACCAGGAGTGGAACTCAGGACCTTGCGCTTGTCAGGCAGGCGCTTATGCCGCTGACCCATCTCACCTGCCCCGACACTTGTTATTTTAAATTCTGAGTCCTAGTTGTGCTGTTCTGGTATGTGTTTTGAAGGGCGTTTAACTTCACCTCTAATGTCCTTGCAGGTCTCTGTCAAACTCCTATTCCTACTTCAAGGCATGTTTCAGACTTAAAGTCATCCACAAGTCTTATCTATATTACTTCAGAAATAATAATTGAATCAAGTTAAGTAGTTATTCAGTTAATGAAATAGATAATTATTCTAATTGAGTTGCTTTTGCCTGTCACCACTTGTACGATAATAAAGAAAGAGACAAGGCAACTGCTCTGTAGCAGTTTGTAGTCTGACGAGATGCGCGTGTTGGCACCAAAGACTCTGAACCAGAGAAGCATATGCTCTGTATGTGGAATACAAACAAACACAAATAAACCAAGAGTAATGATAAAGAAATGTCCTCAAACAAGCACAATCCTTTTGAGAGTTTCCATCCCAATCATTTTGAGCGGTTTTCCTCATTATTTTTGTCCATGTGTATTAAAAATATTTCTAAGCTGGGTAAAGTGCTAAGTACTATTACAAATTAATTAAATATTAAAGTTTTATAGATTATTATAATGTATCAAACAGAGTAAGGGTTAATCAATGGTAGTCTTTGCCGTCATTACATAGGTTATGTTAATCGCTTAAATTATGTCTTTGCAATATATTTCTTGGAGCAGTTACTAAGTAAAAAGAACTGAACATTTTAAGGCCCTTAATGTATTATTTTATATTTTAAAAATGTTTGCGACAGTTAACGATGCTTTAATTAATTTGTAATATACTAGTGTTAAATTATTCTCTGTCATTTGCTATTATTAAAAATGGCTACTAACAGTTTTAACTTAAAATTGACTAATCATACTCACCTGTACATCCTCTGTGTGACCGGTTTCTACATATTACAAGTTGTATACTTTTATGCTAATATTTTTACCAATAAATTATTCTTTGCCACATGTTTTGCTTATCATATCAATTCAATATTTTTGTCAATTACTTTTTTTTTTGTATGTAGTTTTCTTTTTGTAGGACTTTCACTTTGTTTTAAAATTTTTACTGTGTATATTTAAGGTACACAACATGAAGTTATGAGACATATAAGCAATAAAAGTGATTACTAGGGCTGGTGAGATAGATTAGCTGCATAAGCACCTGCCTGGCAAGCACGAGGTCCTGAGTTCGACTCCCAGAACCCACATACGAAAAAAGGGTCGGTGATATCACTCAGCGGCACAGGCACCTGCTGGCATGCGAGGTCCTGAGTTCAACCCCCCGTATCCACAAAAAAAAAAGTGATTACTATATGCAAGCAAATTAACATTTCCATCATTTCACATAGTAACCCATTTAGTGTGTATGTGGCAAGGTCAGATAAAAACATCTTTTCATTCACCAAATTTCCAAACAAATATGGAGCAGTATTAACTATAATACTCAGTTGGACATTGGATCTACAGACTATTCATCTTACCTATCCACTACTTTGTATCTATTAATAACGAAATTTTATTATGTAGGAACTTAAATATTTTGATATTTTTATTGTGTTCCTGCTAATACTTCAAAACTTCTGAAGTAATCACTGTTTGAAAAGTGAATTAAGTATTGAATTGTATTTTCTTCTAGCCCCTCTATGATCTTTGTTTAAACTCATTAATGTATGTACACATTTGCATCTCCCAGCTCTTTTTTTTTTTTTTTTTTTTCCTTTATGTGGGTTCCAGGAGTCAAACTCAGGACCTCGCTCTTGCCGGGCAGGCACTTATGCCACTGAGCTATCTCACCGGCCTCCCAACTTTTCTTAATTACTCTCAAACTTCTCTCTGGTCATGGTTGTTTTTCTTATCAAGTGGGCACCGACCTCCATAATGCCAGATTGAGTAGTTAATTGTCACTCTTTATCCCACTACAAATAGTTTCTTCCTTGTTCTCCCATAATATGACGATCCCATAGATTCTGCTTAATACTCTGACAACTTCTTTTCTAGTTTCTCCACTCAAATATTGTAGTACTTCAGCATTTAATGGATGACATTAAGCTATTCTCTGTCTATACATATTTGTACTTGTTCATTCCCAAAGCTTTAACGTCATCTGCATGCTGTGACTTTAAAATCTATAGCTATAGTCAAAGCTTCACTAAAATTGTATACTGTTCTACCTAATATCTCCATATAAATGTCTAATAGGGAGCATGACCCTAGTGTGTCTAAAGAAGGCTCCTGATTCTTTCCTGTCCCACCCCAACTAAACTTCGCCAATAATCTTTCCTATCTCAGTAACTGCTACAAGTATTGAGCAGATGATTGGTTATAATCTTTACGTCCTCTCTCTCACGAGTCTCGTGTAACCCATCTCAGCCAGCCCTGTTGGCTTTTCATGATGATATATGTGAAATCTAATAACTTCTGTTATTTCAACTACTAAGAACTAGTCAAAAACTCTTTGGTCTGTAGCATAAACTTTTACACACTATAGCCTCCTAAGTGCCTTCTTGTTTCCCATGTGTTTTCTGTGCTTTTTTTTTCCACTAGTAACAAGAATTACATTAGTTAAAAATTAACAAATAGTACTATATATATATATATATATATATATATATAGTGTAATCTGACATGTATATATATATATACATATATACGTATACATATAGGTATATCTATATATATATATATTCATTCAATTCTCACATCTACCTGGTAAGAGTTGCATTTACTTTCCCATTTCCCAGATAAGGAAAATAAGTAATTTGCTTAAGCTCAGAGCTGAAGTTGAAACTGAGGCTGCCTGCTTTCCTGGCTCACACCGTTAGTCATTGGCAGTTTTGCTTTAACCATTCCATGGCATTGTATCATTTATGCAATAAAATCTATATGTTTTTCCATGATTTTGACGTCCATCATTGTACCTGACTTTGTCTTGCTTACATCACCAGCTCTATTGCCCCCACACCCCACCTCAATTTTCATTGTTCCTCAAACCTGATCAGGTTTGTTTCCATCTCAATGTTCTTACACTTTGTAGCATCATGGTTTTCTCTTTGTCTTCCCCAGATATTTTTATGACTCACTCCCTCAGTTATTCAGGTCACTTCTTGGTTGCCCCTGGCATTCTGTTTTAAACAATCCTTCTCTTAGGTTTCTTCTCTTTCCACCCCTTTACTCTCCCTTTGTTTATAATATTTATCACTGACTGAAATTGTTTAAATATATTGTTAGAGCCTAACTATGCAAAATCAATATGGTAGCATAATATCGTTTGCTTTAAAATTTTGATACTTACATTGTGAAACAAATTTAAAGTTATGTAAATCATGTTTTCAGTCCACAAAAATAATTCTGGAAGATCTCAGCCTACAAAAAGAAGAGTAATTACCACACGAAGTCCCCACACACTGCCATTTTGTAATAGATATTTGAAAAACATGTATTTAGGATATCAACACATGAAAGAGTGGTTGGTTTTCTTCATTTCATACATATTTAAAACAATAACTGAAGAACAATTTTCATTTGAAATAAATTTTTCTCTATGTTCTGGCAAATTTGAATTGCACACCTATACTTTTCTCAATGTATTATTTCAGGAAATACACAGTTAATATTAATTAGGAAATAATTGCCTTTCCTAATCTCTATCACACTTAATTCTCCTTGTCTAAGGTCTACATCCAGCCAATAAACTATTAACCAAAATGCCATTGGCCCATTACATCCATTCTTTTTTTTTGACACCATTGCTTTAAAAAAAAATAAACATTTTAACTGAATGTATATCTGGCCAGTATGTGCAAATCTCTAGAACATAGCTCAATATTTAGTCCAGTACAATCTTTTAAAATAGCTTATCCCTTCAAGTGTTTTGGTTTCCTTCTTTTCTTGAAATATGAGATGAGAGCCCAGTGTTTGTAAAGACAGAAAGTAACATTCAGAAGTTTGGCAAAGCAGCAAATACATATTTGAGGCATGCAAAAATGATGAAGCAAGGATATTTGCTGATCCGAACTTCAATAGCGTACTGTTCTCCTGGGAAGGTTGTTTTTACAGACACTCCAATCATTTATGCTATTAGGCTTTGCATTAGAGGATGCTGAAGTTTTGTTGTTTTCAGTTTTCATAGTGGGTCAAGAGCACATATGTTTTAAACACAGAAAAATATGCTAAGGTACCAAATAATAAAGTCTGGTTTTATTTTATTTATTTATTTTTTTATTTATTTTTTTATTTATTTTTATAAAGTCTGTTTTTAAAAATGATAGCATTCCTGAGAATGTAGTTGAAGGCTTCAGTTATTCCCAGAGTGACCTCCTGGGTGTGCCTGCATTCTCAGCAGAAAACCATTGCATTCTCTACAATGTATGCAAATGCTACCAAACTGCGTTACAAACGTGATGTGTCAGGTAAGGAGGGAAAGTGATTTTCCTCTTGAATGTTAGTTTCCATAGAGCTCTCATTCTTTCTTCTCTCTTCAGTACTAAATCTGTGATGTGCAGTGAATTCTTTCTGCTGCTGGAGGCCCAACTAATGTCCTTATGTCTTTGTGTTTTCAGTGATTCATGGTGTCCTCACACTCCAGATTCCTGAACAAACTTCTAACTCCCTTTTTTGTACTTGCAAGATGTCCAGCTTTTAGCATTCCAGGGAGATTCAAAATTTCCATCTAAGCCATAAATTTATGGATTTAAAGAAATGACAAAAGCAAGTATTTATTAGAAGCCATGACCAAGGATAAAAATGAGACAAAGCAGAATGGAAAAGACAACACTTGGATCATGGATCTGTTGAAAATCTAATCTTTTTGTCTAGATCTAATATTTGAACTTTAGAGCTCCCTTTGTGGAGAAGCTTAGTTGGTGCTCTCTTCACAGAATCCAGAGCAAAATGAATTGTCTGCTTAGGTATTTGGCATAGAAATGACTACTCCAGAAGTTACTAAGTTGAGAAAAATACTTTCATGGGGTAGCTTTGACCCTCCTTACATATTTGTACACTTATTTAACCTTAGAAAATTACAGTTTTCATATTCTTTCATTAAGTTCTTATGGTAAAGCTGCACTTAACTGTTGAAATAAATGTAAACCTTTTAATAATCCTTCTTATGGGCCGGTGAGATGGCTCAGCGGCTTAAGCGCCTGCCCGGCAAGCGCGAGGGCCCGAGTTCGACTCCCGGAACCCACATACGAGAAAAGGGCCGGTGATATCGCTCAGCGGCACGGGCACCTGCTGGCGTGCGAGGTCCTGAGGTCGACCCCCGGTACCCACAAAAAAAAAAAAAAATCCTACTTACCAGTTTGTTCACCTTTACTTGTACTAAACTAAAGTTTTCCTTTGAAACTGAAAACATTCTTGTCATTCATGCTTGGCAGATGTTGTAAGCTGGAGAATACCTGTAAGTGTTTAAAAAATATATTCACTTTATGATAAATTTATTTGTTCATAAACGTCAGTTGTGTTTTTAAGCCTGTAGGAAGCAATACCCACAAAATTTTAAATTTTTATAAACTTTTAACTTTAAATATATAGTCAGGCAGAATACAAATTAATGTGGAGCTGTGTAAAAATGTATGTTTTTCCCCTTCAAAGGTAGTTTCTCACAAACACACTGTATAGTAACTCAAGTCGTATGACCAAGCTATGTTTTACTACTTAGCTGTGTGACAAGAGGTTTAATCAGCGTGAAAAAATGTTGACACCTCAAGATGTGTGTGAGAAAAGAACATAAAGCCTGATCTTTGGAACTTAGGACTAAGAGCTCGGATTTTTCATTTAATAGAAAATCAGATAACTATACACCAGCAGGAATAGATGGTGCAGAAAAATTTAAATTAAATATAAAAGATGCAAATTGTCAGGCATTAGACTGTGCTATTACCCTTGATTTAATGAAACCCAGTGTCTAGAAAAAGACCTCTAACTTGTCAAGTTGTTCTTCATAAATTGAACATTTTCCCTATACCAGGTTGTTCTTTTCAAAGGTTTATTTTTAATATAAGCTCTACTTTCTCAAGGAATCTATGAGAGACGAAATGCACAAACTCTTAAAATATGTAGTACCTAGTTGAATGTGTAAACTGACAACAACAGTTGAAAGAATATGTTGTATATAATAAAATTTTTGAATTAAATTATTTCTCAGTATATCTAATATACAGTTTTCTAATAAAATTTGACTATTAAAGCAATTGAATTTGCTGTTCTTAGATTAAGACAACTGGCTCATAACCCTACTCACACACATCTTCATTGAATGAGAACTGAATGGCTTCCATATGACAAGCTTTCTTCAGTTTGCAGGATATTTGTTTTAGGATCTCATCGAAGATATTATAGATGCAATTATTCTGGAGCTCTCAAGACAATATTAGAAATTCTACATCTTCAGAAAGAAAGACATGGACAAATTATGGCATATGGCATCACACTGAATAAATTAAAATATGGACACAGCCAGTCATTAGTTTTACAAACTTGGCTGCTTGAACGCTCAGTGTCTCCGTTTTTTCTTTTGTAAATAGATAATAAAATGACACCTCGTAGTGTGTTGGGATGACTAAATGAGACTAAATATAATACATGGAAAAAGGCCCAATAAATATCAACCTGGGTTAATATTTCTTGAAAGAATACTTGATAGGTGCAGTATCAGTATCAGTATTTAGGTTAATGTATTTATTACACATTTAATATATAATATAGTATATACTGTATTGATGTTTACTATAGCTAGGAAAGCATACATAGGCTTATTCTCAAGTCACAATGTTAAGAAAAAGTTAAAGAAGTCAATTCACTTTTCTATAAATGTCAATATGAGAATGTGTACAAGTATATATAAGTGAAATGTGATATTTGGAAAAAAAGTACGTGAAGGTGATAGCATTATAAACTAAACCCATTTTGTCCAATGGCGAAATGAAGCAAGAGAAAAGGTACTAGCTGGTATCAAACAAACGAAATAGACTCTGCCTCGGTGGGCAGCAAGTTCAGTTGAGGCGGTAAAATTAAAGACACTCAACAAATAAAGTGTATGAGCAATTAAGTTTTTATTCATTTGGCACGTCGCCCCCAAAAAGAATCTCTGTATGCTGATTTATATGAAAGAAAAAAGTAAGAAACAGCCACTGTGTTCTCTCTTGCACGGTGGCCCTCTGTGGCGGACCACCTACTTTTACTTGACCCAAACTGACTCTGCAGAGCCTGTTTCTTTTCCTACCTTTAATAAAACTTTGCAAAAAAAAAAAAAAAAAAGTAAGAAAGAAAGAAAAATTAAGAAACAGTACATGCTGACCCTACTAAGAGATATCATAGAAGATGTAATGTTCCTAATAAATAATCACAACCTTAAACTGTAAGGAGGGATATAAACCAGATGAATGAAAGAAAGTGAATGCCTCACAGTTGTCCAAACTCACTCAGTTTGGACAAAAGTCTTGCAGCAAGTGGAGAAAAGAGCAAGGATGGAATCTGCCCTACTAGAATACAAACAAAGAAAAGCTGAGTTAATGCACTTGGAGAAAAAGCAAATTATCTAACTTAGTGGGTTATAAATATAAGGGAAGACTTGCGTTGATGTTAGATTAATTCTTGGTATCTTGAATGGTTTTAGTTAAAGCGAAGAAATGTTGGTGACAGCTAATTATTACCCAATGTATTTTTTTCTACCAAGTGCAAAATAAATGGGTGAATAGCAGGAGTGGGGTACATAGAGAGGGACCAGGCAAGGGAAAAACTACACAACAGATCTGGCATTCAGCTTCATACCATCACAAAATACCTCTGTTTCTGAATTCTGTTTTATTTCTGCTATTTTCTCAGTTGTGTCAATTATTACACTGGCTTCTCATTAGGTTTAAAGGAATATAAGGCAGTTGTATGCTATAAGGGAAAGTGTATATCAAGATATAAAATGTACATAGATTTCTGTTTTAGTCACTTTCCTCATCTCTGCTACAAAATACTCAGCACCTGAAACTGAAAGGAGAGGTTTCTTTCGGCTCCCATTTGTAGCCCATAGTTGGCTGTTTCCAAGGCAGGAGGGCATAGCAAAAGTTGTACTGGAGGAAAAGCTGCTCACTTCATGGTAGCCAGGAAGCAGAGAGGGAAAAGAAAGAGATGTATCCTTCAAGATCTCAGCCCCAGGGGCCCACCTATTCCAACCAGGCCCTACCTCCTAAGAGCAAGTCATCTCTATTCCCCCACATCCAGTGACTTTCCAAAATCCCCACCTGTGAGTGCATTAGGCTCTTGGGGCACATCTAGATATAAACCACAACAATCTCATCCTTTATATTAATATAATATTCTTTAGAGTGTGTTTACTTTTGAATCAGTACATTTAAAAATGAGGTTCTGGGGCCAGTGAGATGGCTCAGCAGCGTAAGCGCCTGCCTGGCAAGCGCGAGGGCCCTAGTTAGACTCCCGGAACCCACATACGAAAAAAGGGCTGGTGATATCGCTCAGCGGCACAGGTGCCTGCTGGCGCGCGAGGTCCTGAGGTTGACCCTGGTACCCACAAAAGAAAAAAAAAATGAGGTTCTGAAATTATGGTCCAGCATTTTAAACCATGCTCTTAGCATGTCTTTGATTTCAGACTATCTCCATATTTTATAGGACTTGATTTATTTTTTGGAAGAGTTTATGTTTTAAACCACCTCTTTGTTCCCAGTGCAGTTTTAGTACATAAACATAGTATTAAACTTATACTTGAACAGTGAATATTTCAAGAATTAAAGCACTCTCTCTTGCACCAGGCAGTGAGAGGGGAAATAAAAATTTCTAAATGCGATTAGTCTTTTATGCTCAATTGCAGAGTAATTTTTTTAACCTTTGAATGGCAGCGGAAATTAAGCAAGTATCCTGCTTGAAACTGTTTTGTTGTTGTTGTTCTTGTTTTTTCTTTTCTTTTTGGTTTTGAGGTTTTGTTGTTGTTATTGTAGTTTCTGTAAATCTATTATACTTATCTTTTTATATAGCACTTTTGGCAAAGTTTGAGGAGCAAGAAAAATTCATAATAGTAATTTTAAGAGACAAGGAAAATACATAGAAAAAGAAAAGATGTTCTCTATTGCTATAGGGAACAATCTGTAAAAATCAGGTAACAAGTAACTAAACCAGGAGAGGTTGATAAAATGACAACAGGTCAATGGGTTAAATGTATTTCTTTTTATTCAGTGTAAATTCATAGAATCCCTAAGAGTTACTTAACAACAGAATAATATTTTCTTCACTATTCGAAATGGTTCTGGAGAAACCACACACCGTTTATTTTTTTAAAAACAGGTTATATTTGTAAGTAACATGACACAAGATACAAATGTTTACCAATATGCACACTTTTCACAGTTGTCTACAAACTTCTATCCACATTATATATAAGAATACTCGATATTTGGAACAAGTAGACCTGTATTTCTTTCTGAAGGTAACTTTAACAACGTACCACAAAGTAGGAAGCTGAAAACTACAGAAATTCATTGTCTCACAGTTCTAGAGATTACAAATCTGAAATCAAGATGCTGGCAGTGCCATGCTCCATTTGAAACCTGTAGAGATGAATCCTTCCTTGTCTCTTCCTGGATTCTGCTGGTTTGCCAGCAATCACTGGCATTTCATGGTTGGCAGTTGCTTAAATCTAAGCTCTGTTTTGGCAATCAAGTGGCATTCTCCTGTGTGTCTCTGACTTCATGTGGCCAGATTCTTAAAATGACATCAATTATAGTGGACTAAGATCTCACTTTACTCCAGCGTGAACTAATTTTAACAATCTACCCCAGGGTAAGAACAGTGTGGACATCTGGGGAAAGAGAATTTCAAGTAAAATGCAAAAATTAAGGACATTATAACATGCCCAATGAATAATAAGGAGATCCACGTGAAAGGAGTGGACTGTAAAGCTGGAAAGTAGTAAAGGTCAGAAAGGAAAGAAGAGGCCAGATTTTTATAGAGCCTTGCGGGGTATTGTAATAACCTTTTCGTGTAGAAGAAGAGTATTAAGAAAAAAACAATTTCATCTCTCTTTAATCCTAAAAGAATCATTGTTGCAGCCAAGAATAAGTAGAAAGTTGCCAAGGACATTAGGCAGAAAACAAGTTATTAGGTTATTGTTATCCACGTGAGAAGGTGACACCCTGCATTACAGGTGTTTGGGAGACATGATGAAATATATTTTGAAAGTGAGCCACAAAGCTTTCTAATAGGATTTGTTAGGGGATGTAACAGAAATGAGTACACTTTAGATCACGAATCTAACTTCTAGTTGACAGCTGGAAAGAACTGTCATTAATGAAAATGAAAACTGTGGGTACAGCAGGTTTAGGGAGACTAGGAATTTCCTTTAATATACAAGTGTGAAATGAGAATTAGAAGAAAACAAAGGTGAAGTTTAAAAATAGGAGTTTGTGAGCCTTTGGTTTATTCCAAGCCATAAAAGCCAATGAAATCATCAATCAGTGAGTTTAATTACAGGAGGCAACAGAGTCAACTAGTTTTGAGAGCTCTGATAAAAGAAAGGAAGCAAGGAAAGAAGACTTAGTTTGCTGGGCTAAAACTTAGTTTAGAGAATGCTGGACTAATTAATGCATTCAAAGAAACAAGTGACACCATTAGATTACTTAAGAGTTTGGGATTTTCCTACAATTTTAAGCAACTTTGAAATTATTTTTATCTTGAAAAGTACAGCTATATATGATTTTAGGAACCAGAG
Source organism: Erethizon dorsatum (assembly GCA_028451465.1). NCBI lineage: Eukaryota > Metazoa > Chordata > Mammalia > Rodentia > Erethizontidae > Erethizon > Erethizon dorsatum. Next base: position 76,393,972 of record CM051836.1, on the reverse strand, counting down.
GATAAGAAGAGGGAATAATAAGTATTTCAAATTTACCAAGAATAAAATGAAATGGGCCTGAGATGAGTTTCATAGTACAGTTTTTCTTCACTGGGGGTTTCTTTTAAAAATTGCAACAATATACTCATATTTGTTATTTTCAGGAAAATAATATGTGTTTTATAATATACTTTTTGCTTTATTTAAAAGAGGAAAAGAACAAAACAAGACACTCAAACTTTAGGAATCTAATGACTGCTTAGGAAATCATGTAAAGTGAAAAAAAATTCTAATCCAGCAAAGACTGATTTATTATGACTCTCTTTTTCATTGTCAAAAAATCTGCAAGGGCTAATTATAGATATGATGGAAATCCAAGTACTAGGGCAGGTTGACGGATGGGTTGTGATTTTTAAAGGTAGGAGACAGAAAGAAACCAAGCAAGACAGGTGACATGCTTATGCTTTATGAAGTCTGAGATTGAAATAAGTCAAATTAACTGTGAGTGGCAAGGAGATGAGATGTAATGTTAACAATAAAGGATGAGACAAAGAGATGAACCCAGTCAAAACCTGAAGGTAATTCCAGAGCGTGTGGGTGGGGAAGAGGAGTAGCAGGTACAGAAGGTGTAGGATATGTCAATATTGGAGAGACAAGTCGGCCTAGAAAACTCTCATGACCCAGCACGTGATCACCCTCTACTCCTACTCCATATACGTACATACTGTGTGATGCTTAAATCAGGTTAAATATATTTATCTCCTCAAACATTTATCATTTTTGATGGTGAAATTTTCCAGAGTCCTTTCTTCTAGTTTCCTGAAATCTACAGTACGTTATTGTTTTGTATAGTCACACTGCTGTAAATAAAATACCAGAATATGCTTCTATTTTACTGTAACTCACAAACCATTGTTCTACATTTCGCCACCCCTCTCTAAATTAAAGAATTTCAATACAATAGAGGAAAGTTCTTTTCTAAGAATTCAGTTGAACTTCTTCTTAAAAAGGATATATAGATGAATAAAAATTTTTCTGTACAGCTAAATTGTATATTGGTAGTTATTACGTGGTTTGCAGGTTTAATATAGCTCGACATACATTTAACATACTAATTATTTAATTATTTATCTATTTGTGTGTCTTTGGAATTTTTCAAGAACTTAAGTATAATAACTAAAACACAAAAAGTGGCAAAACTCACCATTGTGATGCTATTTTAATCACACGAAATTGCTTAAAGCAATGGATTTCTCATTCAAATACATCAGTTTAGTATTAAGCTCATTATTTTAAATCAAGAGTTAATTGCAAATTTTCTTGAAGTTTAATATCACACATTTTGCTGAAATTAAAAAAAACTTTCTTTTAATACATCTAAAGATAGCATTATATTTGAATATTTTCCCCTTGACTATTTTGGAGTATTACTATGCAAAGACTAGCCTTTTAAAAGTTTTAAACTATCACCAACTATGATCTCATTTTATCTGATATTTCTGAAGAACTCTTAAAAGTAAATAAGATAAGCAAATCTTTCATTTGACATTTCTTGAATTTAAATATTCATAAGGTGATTGATATTTAAACATCATCTACTGAAGAGCTCAATTTCAAAGAACCAATCAATGTATCAAATTCAGATGTATTACTTTGAGATAATGATGGTAGTTTATAACAAGAAAAAAAATTATTAGAAATGGATTTTATGTACATATCTATTTTAATGTATAAAACCTGATTTTAAAAGATGAATCACTTTTATATCACAAAAAATATCATTGCCTATCAATTTGTAATTTTCTAAACATCATTATGTATATTTTAATTGAAATATCTATTGCCATACAAATTAGAGACATTTTGGCCTGGGGACAAAACTTTACTATACTTAAATCTTGCTTAATGAAGACAACAGCAACAACAAAAGTCGATTTTATTATAGAACACCAAATTTGTTTTGACCACATGGAGCCCATTCTTTTGACTACATGACTACGTTATTTTGCGTATGAACTTTATATGATTTGCTCTTAAATAAAAGTATATTTAGAAAATAAAAAGAATACACACTTGTCTTTTCTTTTTTTAAGATGTTGCTTAAGGCTCTTAGCTAGAGATTTCTGGCTGCTCAAGAGTTATTAATATGTAGTTTAATAAGGCCATAAACACGCCAAAGGCCCAGACTTGTTCTGTACCGCACGGGATAAAGAGGATGGGGGAGAATCCAGGTGTGGTGGTGGAGGCTGAGGCAGGAGGGTCTCAAGTTCATACCCATCCTGGACAATTTAGGTACGCAGTGAGACCTTGTCCCAAACCAAAAATAATAAAGGGCTGGGGACGTAGTGCAGTGTGAAAGGCCCAGGTCCAATCTCCAGGGCCACAAAAAAAAAAAAAGGAAGAAGGAAGAAAGGGGCAAAGAAAGGGGAAGAGGTCACATCTAATGGGCGAGAGAATAAGGGAGAGAAGACAGAACCCCAACATGGAACAGGAAGGCAGGGAGACCCCACTCTGCACTCAGGGACCCCAGGCCCCCACACTTGTCTTAAGAACATAAAAATTCATATACTACCAGAAATTTATATTCAATCTAAGAAAAATTATAAATTAATGTAAAACAAGATTAAAATCAAATTACATATATATATATATATATATATATATATATATAATTGCTGCTGAAAAACTACGTGGTATATTCAAATCTGGAAACAAACCAATGTATAAGAAGGCCATTACGTCAGTAAATCTTCACATAAAATACACTGCAAACTCTATGAATCAATTTTATAAGAATACTTAACAATAAGACGTGTCTGATGAATCTCTAAATTTAAAAGTTATGCCATAAAATAGAAAAAATCTAAAACCACATTGATAAATTGTATATAAATAATAATGAAAAATGTGTGTTATATTAGTGGCTGTTTATATGTACATTCATATTTTATGGTTACATAAATTTTAGGAAAAAATATCTAAACCATAAAAACCCATGATAGCCATTAGTACCTTGTTTAGCAATAATTATAGCTGGATTATGGAATTCCAGGTTCTTTCACTTGTTTTGCATTGTTCTACATTTTGCCTAAACCACCATATTTTATGTTTCTAACTGTAAAGTTTTCTTCTTTAAAACTTTGCTGAGAGATGAAAGTAAAATTTTGCATCTGATGAGAAAATGTTGCAAGGTATGGGAACATCCCCTCCTCCCACACCAAAAAGAGACCTCAGTGTCGGATCATTTTATTTTTCTGACAAAGCTAAAATATTGATCCCAAGAAGCAGTCTAAGCTTCCAAATGATTGGAATTTGGACCTGAAACTTTTTCCACCCTATGTTTATACTCTTTGAATATGCTATTAAGATAGTCTCGATGTTGTGGCAACAAATTTATTCCAAAATATCGTTGTCTTATGACACAAAGATGTGCCTCTCACTCCAGATAAACATGCTGAAAGACGGGGAGAGGTTAGTCCACACAGCCCTCAGGAGCTCCTCTTGTAAGAGGTGCTGCAAAGCTGTCGCTAAAACTTCTAGAACTCAGTCATCCTCCAGTCTCTACAGTCAAGGAAGGCACAAAAATAAGGTTCAGAAATTTACTCTTCATTTCTGCCACTACTAATAACCCTTTGACCAGAAACGGCCATAGTTTCACTGATTGCAAAAGCAAGAGAATGGAAGACAAGGTATAGATAGATGTTCAGAGAAAGATCTTGCTTATGCTCTAAGCACACTAATGCTATTGATGGACAAAAATTAATAAGTATTTTTATCACCACGGTCTCTCAAAACTTTTGTGTTTCTCAAGTATGCATTGCTTTTCCTGTTCAGTTGTTATGGTTGTTACAGTGGGGATAGAAGCCAGGGTTTCATGGTTGGCTCTAACACTGAGCTATATCCACAGTGTACTTCTCTTTGTTTTAAAATTAAGCTTTTGTAATCTGAAAAAGAAAGACTGCTTTTTGTAATGCACAAATAGTCTAGAATAAAATATGTTTACAAGAAGAAATCAATAGTAAACTTCTGAAGTGTGACTGGTGATTTTGCTTACGTTCTAGTTCACCTCTGGCACAAAGTTTGGGAAGAGTTGTTATGCTCACTGTACGGAAAGGTAAAATCAGGTATATAGAATTGAAATAATTTAGACAGATGTTAGAAATGAAATTTAAATCTAAAAATGCATGGTTTCAAAGATATTAAACTTCTCAGTATACCATATTGCATCATTTTACAATCAAATGAAATTAATTTCCATTCATTAACCAAGTTTGATTGAGAGTCATAACACAGTTACACAGTCCTGTAAATTCTGTTACACTGTTGGGCTGGGCTTCTTAGAATACTGTTATTCCTTATGTTGTGATATATTTTCATAACTGATAAGGTCTAGTGAAACTGGATTTACTTTATATTCTTGCCATTTGTGTGACCTGAGGTAATTCATTGTCATATGCCTGAGCTTCATTTACCACATTTGTAATACGAACAAATAAGGCATATAGTACTCAAATGCTGCAGAAATGTGTTTTATATATTAAAATCCTGTTGTACTTAGTCTGTTTTATTCACACTTGGATTCACTTGGACAAGCTTCATCTGTGAATGTATATATATAAAGAAAAATCATAAAAAGAAAATATATGTTTTTAACTGTGGTTAATTCTGGGTAGTGATATTTTGCCTGTCTTTATGTTTTTGTTGCAACATTTTTTGAATTTTGTAACATTTATTCAGTGATTTGTGCATTTATTTTGTAATAAATAAAACTATTTGAGAGTATTTATTTTAAATTATATATATATACATATATATATGAGAGCTCTTTTTAGCATATCAGCATTCCTTACTTTTCTTTTGCAATATATGTTTGAATCTCATCCCAGTGTTATAAATGTTGTCTTCCAAAGTATTTTTAATGCTTTTCTGTATTGCTTAATGTTTGTTTTTGTTCAATCTAATATTTCTTTTTGTACACCATAAAAGTAGATTTTAATTTTTTTCATAATGTTTCCTACTACTGAAAAAACTCTCATTTCCATCCTGCTTTGTTTTGCTGACTTTAAAATAAAGTCCAGAAATTTCTATCTGGAATATTCAAATCTATTAATCCAAGAGTCTATTCGTATATCATTACTTTGCTAGCTTAGGTGGTATGGCTTGCTATTCTATTTTAAATTTTATATATCTGTTTTAATAGTGTTACCATTGAACCCTACTATTATCCCCATTCTGTAGAAGAAGAAACTGAGTGACAGAGACTTGCCCAAGGTCAGACATGGCAAGTAATAGAGCTGGAATTCAATCCCAGACAATGTGGCTCTGAAGTCCACAGCCTGAATCAATCCAATATGTTACCGTCAACCAGGGAAAGACTGAAGCATGCATTTCACAGTAGCTCCTTCTACAAGTGGTTAGTTTTGTATTGCTACTATAACAAATTGCCAAAACCTAACTTTGTGGCTTGAAACAACATAAATGGATTATCTCACAGTTGTGTAAATTAGAAATCCAGTGAGCTCAACTACATCCTCTGCTTTCAGGCCTAAGAAGCTGCTGATCCAGATGTTTACAGGGCTGCATTCCTTTCTTGAGGCTGTAGGCAAAAGTCTGCTTTCCAGGTTTCTTCAGGTTGTGATGGAATCCAGCTCCATGCCAGCATAGGACTGAGGTTCCCTTTTCCTGGCAGGCTGTCAGGCGGGTTATACTCAGCTTCTGGAGGATTCATGCATCCTTTGGTGTGTGGTGCCTCCACCTCCGAAGCAAACCATACAGTGTGTCTGACTTCTCCTTTTTACCCCTCTGCTTCTCTCGTCTCCTACATCTTTCTTGCTTCTTTTCCTTTTCTTCCTATTTTAGAAACATTTATTAATTTTGACTCAAATAAACACTTTTCTAAGTCATATTTATGTACAACAGTATGATAGCCAATTCAACTGTGACTTTTACTTTTATTAAGTTTATTAGTACAATTTAGATATATATAATGATGATATTCAGCATAGGGAATTTGTACCTGTATATGATATATCTTGATTCCTCTTTTTTTTTTCCCAATTCCCTCTCCTCCTTCAGCCCCTATACCCTTCCTTATTTAAAAAGCTTTGTTTCCATTTTATCCTTCTTTTATTATTTTTTTTCTTCCTTCCTCCCCCCCTTCTGTTCAACTATTTCTTCCTATTTACATATTATACATTTCTGTCCTTATTTACCCTTTCAGTTCTCACACCAAAGTAACTATGTGATATTTAAATATGTGTGTCCTATTTATTTCACTTGAGTACAGTCTCAAGATGCATCCATTTAAGTAGGAATGTCTCAGGTTTATCCTTCTTTATGGCTGAGTAGTACTCCATTATATTAAAAAAAAACATCTTTTTTATCCATTCCTCAATTGATGGTCATTTGTGTTGCTTCCAAGATTTTGCTGTTACAAACTGTGCTGCTATAAACATGGATGCACATGTATCACCATGATATGATATTTTTAGTTCTTAAAATACCCAGCAGGAGAACAGCTGAGTTAAATGGGACCTCTAATCCTAGTTTTTTGAGGAATCTCCACACTGATTTCCACACTGGTTGCACCAGTCTACACTCCCACCAACAGAGAAGAAGGTTTCCTTTTTCCCCACAGCCCCTCCAGCATTTGTTATTTGTTGATTTCTTGATGATAGCCATTCTTTCTGGGGTGAGATGGAATCTCAGCATTGTTTTAATTTGCATCTCTTGAATGACCACTGATGTTGAACATTTTTCCATTTATTTATTTGCCTTTTATATTTCTTCCTCTGAGAAATGTGTATTCATCTCAGAGGCCCATTTTGGGATTCGGTCTTTAAATTTGGGGGCCATCTGACTTTTTAAAAATTTTTTTATGTATTCTAGGTATTAGACCCTTGTCTGAGGGACAGCTGGCTAAAATTTTTTCCCACTCTCTAGGTTTTCTTTTCACTCTATTGATAAAGAAGCTATCTTTTTCCCAGTGAATGTGTTTGGCACCTTTGTTAATGATAAGGTGGCCGAGTGGAGTTGTTTGTTCATCTTCCAATCTGTTCCATTGATCTTTAGGTCTGATTTTTTTTTTTTGCCAGTACCATGCTGTTTTTATCACGGTAGCTTTGCAGTATATTTCAAGTCAGGGACTGTGATGCCTCCTGCCTTACATTTGATATCTGGGATTGTGTTCGCTATTCTAGGTCTCGTTTAGTTCCAAATGAATTTTAAGAGTGCTTTCTCTAGTTCTGTGAAGTATGCTAACGGCATTTTGACTGGGATTGCATTAAATCTATATAACAATTTTGGGAGTATGGCCATGTTTTTTTAAGGTTGAACGTTGGTTGTTTATTTGAGCTCATTCTGTTTTTCTGATGTGAGAATTCACCACTATACATTTCCCTACTTCATTGTATCCCATGTGTTCTGCTACATTGTATCAGCATTATCATTTAGTTGTAGGTACCATTTAATTTCTTCTTTAATTTCATATGTGACCCATTGGTTGTTCAGTAGGGTGTTATTTAATTTCCAAGTGGTGCTTAAGCAGTTTTTGTGCTTTCTTTTTCAATTGGTTTCCAATTTCATTGCACTATCATCAGATAATATGCATGGGATAATTTCAATTCATTTGGACTTACATAAATATATGGTATTTTCTGTAATGCACCATATGTGCAGCTGAGAAGAATGTCTATTGTGATGTTGTGCTGTGGAACACTCTGTAGACACCTACTAAGTCCTTTTGTTCACAGGTTTGGTTCAGTTCTGATATTTCTTTGTTGTTTTTTGTCTGGTTGATCTGTCTATCGTGACAGTGGGGTATTAAGGTCCCTCATTACAATTGTGTTAGTTCTTATTTGATTCTTCATGTCTATTAGCATTAGTTTTATGTAGTTGAGTGCACTGATATTTGGTGTATGTATAATTATGATTGTTATCTTTTTTTATTGGAGTTTTCCCTTAATGAGTATGTAGTAACCTACTTTGTCTCTTTTGATCAGTCTTGGCTTGAGGTTCACATTGTCTACAAATAGAATAGCTACTCCTGCTTCTTTCTGGGTTCCTGTGGCAAGGAGAATTGTTTTCTATCCTTTGACTTTCAGCCTATGAATTTCTTTTTGAGTTAAATGTGTTTCTTGTAAGCAACATATTGTTGGATCTTGCTTCTTGATCCACTCTGTCAGTCTGTTTCTTTTGATTGATGATTGAATACCATTTACACTGGTCATTATTATGAATATGTTTTGCCTTATCATTTTTATATTTCTTTCCTGTTGTTGGAACCCTGTCTTTCCCCTCTGTTTAACTGTTTGCCTTTCCTGGTGGCTTCTTTATATTGGTGTTTTTGGAATTGTGGTCCTCCTTATCTCTCTACAATATCCTTCAAAGCATTTTGGAGAGCTCTTTTGGTAGTCATGAATTTCTTCAGCTGTTCTTTGTCATGGAAGTATCTAATTTCTCCATTGATTTTAAAAGATAGTTTTGCAGGGTATATCTGCAGGGTATAACCCAATCGGGGTTGGAGGCTGTTTTCTTTTAGTGTTTTAAATACTTCACTCCAAGCTCTCCTTGACTTAATGGTTTGTGTCTTCTGTGATTCTAATGGGCTTTTCTTTATAGGTGGTTTGTTTCTTTTCTCCGACCACTTTTAATATTCTGCTTTTGTGGTGAATTTTTGGAATCTTGATTATTATGTGCCTTGCTGTACATTTATTTTGGTCATGGCTATTTGGAGTTCTATATGCCTCACTTATTTGTATGTTAAATTCTTTATCTATGTTTGGGAAGTTTTCTGCCATTAACTTCTTTTTTTTGTGGGTACCGGGTGTCGAACTCAGCACCTTCCATGCCAGCAGGCACCCATGCCACTGAGCGATATCACGGGCCCTTTTTTCGTATGTGGGTTCCAGGAATCAAACTCAGGACCTCGCACTTGCCAGGCAGGTGCTTATGCCACTGAGCTATCACACCGGCCCCCATCTGCCATTAACTTCTGTGAAGAGGTATTTTTTTATGGCATGGTGTTATCTCTGGCTTTCTTGTTGACTCCGATCAATCTTATGTTGTTCTTCTTTGCTTCATCTTGCAGCTGTTGGATTGATTTTTCATGATCCCTTTCTATTTTTAAGATATCTTTCTTTTTGTGGTCACTAACTGCAATCCTGTCTTCGAGATCTGATATTCTATCTTTGCCTTTGTTCAATCTGTTGCATATACTTTCAATGGAATTTTTAATTTCCTAGATATCTCTTTGGATCTGTTTCACGGCTTCCATTTCTTTCCTATATTGGGTATTGATGGTTTCCATCATTTTCCTAAGCTCCTCTATTTTTTCATCTGTATCTACTCTAGATTCATTGGGTGGGTCTTTCATTTTGATCATCATTTCCTTTTTTTACCTGAGAGATTATTTTTTCTTTAGCAACATCCATTTCTTTTTTCACTTCTGCTGCTATCATTTCAAAGAGATCCAGTGTGTGCTCTTTCTGAAATTTCTTCTATCTCGTGCTCTGGAGTTGTCCTGGTTGGGCTGGAGGTTTGGGTTTTGATTTTACTTCTGTGTCTTGACATTTTTTATTTTCTATTTTGTTTTATTTTATGTGTTGGTGCCTGTACATTTCTTATGGTAGATAGCTTTATCACTAATATCAAGGCTTCCCTAGGAAATGTCTATTCCTTGGAGATATCTTCTAGGTGTAGTTGGTTCTTGGTCTTTGTGTCTATCCCAAAATCCTACCTTCCCAATTTATTAGGGATGAGAAGTTGCTATCTATTTGGCCCAGTACCCTGTCCTTTGGTACTGGACTATGGTGATGGTTATAACCCAAGACAATCACAGTGTTGTCCGTACAAATGAGAAAAAATAATTATTACATGTTTGATGTTCTGACTAATGTGGTACAATTAGCCATAACAATATCATCAAGCACAGCCTAGCAACTGGAAAACTGTGGTAACTATTAATTTGCTATCTTTAACCATAGGAGCAAATTCTACAGTTGTATAACAAAATCCAACATATACCAGGAACTTGTGTGCCATGAGTTTTTCCTTGGTACATTAATTTTATACTATTTTGGGGGTATTTAAGAGGGATAAGGGACTAAACAGAGAGATGAATGAGGAGAAATATAGTAGAAGCAAGGCTGTAAGACAAAGGAAGGTCACCCAAGTTCTGGGAAACTGGGGGAGAGTGCAGGAGAGAAAGAACGAAAGAGAAACCAAAAGAATATTGAAGGAAGGCCGGTGAGATAGCTTAGCAGCATAAGTACCTGCCTGGCAAGTGTGAGGTCCTAAGTTCGACTCCCAGTACCCACATATGAAAAAAGGGCCGGTGATATCGCTCAGTGGCACTGGCGCCTGCTGGCACGTGAGGTACTGAGTTAGACCCCCAGTACCCACAAAACAATAAAATTAAATTAAAAAAGAATGTTGAAATGAACCAGAAAAAGAAGAGACTATGTTCAGTCAAATGAAAGTATCATAAAATAATGAGTTGGCTCCTTCTGGACCTTGCACAGGTTCCCCTGCTGCACACCACTAGCTCCTTTTACCCACTGGTAGCAGCATGGTGGGAGTTCCCTTGTCCCCCTACAGGCCAAGGCTGCTTGCCTGCCTGTGCTTCTGGGCCAAGTTATCCACCAAAGTGAGTCCAGTTGGATGCAGCTCCTACCTCTCAGTTGAATTCCCCCTAGTCTGCTTCTCACCTGCTGGCAGTCCACTGTGACTAGATGGCTCTTCCCTCCTTCCTCTCTGAGACGTTGGCAGTGAGGCCACCCAGGACTGTTCTGCTGTGGGTTTCACTCCAAACCCTTTGAAAATAAATTTTGGCCCTGCCCACCTGCTTCTGTTCCATGTGTCTATTTACTGAAACACAGCTCTGGTTCACCTTGCTCACCAACTGCTGGCTCTGCAGGGCCCTGCGGGAAACATTGTCCTGCCACGCTGGGCCTCCTTGACCTGGGTGTGCTGTGTCTCTTTCTTCTTATCTTTCGTTCTGCTTTCAGGGCTCAGGTGATTACTTTAGATCTAGCCAAGTGACATAGAAAAATCTCTCTATTTTAAGGCCAAATAATTAGCAATGTTTTTTTCATTTTTATTTTTATTAGCACATGCTTTCAGTACATGATTACATTCATAATGAGGAGTTGGTACATGAACATAACATATCTTAATTCTTTTTTCATTCCTTTTCCTTTCCCTCCCTTCACCTCCCCCTATCTCTTGTCACCACCACTTTTGCAAAAGATCTATCCCCCATTTCCTATTATCTATCTTCTATTTTGCTTTTTAACTTACTTATGTTTTGGGTTTTCCACAGAAGAAAAACCATGCAAAATTTAAGCGTATTGTCTTATGCAACATAATGGTCTCAGGATGCATCCATTTTTCTACAGATGACTCAAGTCTGTCTTTCTTTATGACAGAGTAATATTCCACTGTGTATGAACACATTTTCTTCTTCTATTCATCTGTTGATAGGCATATAGGTTGCTTTCAAGATGTGCCTATTGTGAGTTTTGCTGCTATCTAAATGTGGGTATGCATGTGTCACTGTGATATGATGTCTTTAACCCTTTTAGGCTGATTAGTAAACTTAGTTCCATCTATGTACAGCAGTGCATAGATTCACACCTAATTAAATAATCAGAGAACAGGAAAGTAAAAAGTACATCTCTAGAAGTCTCCACCAGGCTTTCTTTTTAATAGTCTGTTACTTCCTTACTTTGCATTTCTAATCTGAAAATACTGTTTTTTTAAATATTTATTCAGCATTTGCTATGTTAATTTTCCTAGCAAGAGAGCTATAGAAAACTTATTTCATCTACACTTGTGCTGCTTATAGTAATAAGTTTTTCCCCATCACATCTTTAACTGCATTTTGTAAAGCTGTATCTTCATTTCCCACATGTTTTTAAAATGGGGAATTTTTTTACTTTATTTTGCTTAGCTAGTCAGACCATTATATCAGATTTCCTTTTAATTGAACAACCTGTCTAGTATTATTTTAAATAGGCAACAATATTTACCCATTTTCACACTGCCCTCACATAACTATTGTTATATATTACTTGGCAATTCTCCATGTTTACATTTCATATAACTGCAATCACATTATATATAACATTTTCTTTTTTCCAAATTCAAAATTAGTATAACATTATTTCATACACTCCTCTCAGATGAACTTTCCACTGGGAAAGTAATATACAACCTTCAAAACGTGGTTTAAACACCTCCCTGGAGCATGCTCCTGTCAATTTATCATCCCAAATATCACCTGTACTCATGTGAGCTCATATCTTATGTATTATATTGCAGCATAATGAGAAATTTGTAATCTCATCTTTAGCTCATGTTGACCCTGACTTCATTTTTTTCAGGTGACTGACTACTATTAGTCTTTCAAGAATAAGATGAAATATCACTTCTCATCAGGAAATTGTCCTAGACTGATTTAAAGTACCTCTCTCATGCACACCCATAAAATTATTTCCATAATTTTGTTATAGAAGTTTTGTGTTATTGTAACTATCTGATTAATTTTCTAGCTTTTTTATTCCTTGCATGCAAACCCCGCACCTACTACTTGATTTACTGGAAATGGGTTAGGTTTGGTTGCAATTAACAAAAAATTCCCAAAAGTTAATGTCTTAAAATAACACAGGTATATTTCATCTTCAAACTGCATGTGCATCATGGGGCAGCTGGAAGCTCTCTTCCATGCCCTTTGCACAAAGTTGTCATTATCTATACTGTTGTGAGTGGCAATGGCTGAGGAAAAGCAAAACTGTGGTAAAGTCTACAAGGGCTCATAAAGCATCTCCTTGAAATGGCACATGTCCCTTCTGCTCACCATTCATGGAGGAACACCACATGCCCACAGCTATCCTCAAGAGGAAAGAAAGTCAAATCCTACCACACGTGGGGGAAGGGGGAAGTGCTGTAAATAGCTGATGAACAGCACTAATAACCATGAACAGCCTCAGTCCCACAGGTATGTTAGGTACTGTTTGTGTCCTTCCAAAAATTATCTATCACAACAATAACTCCCAAAAGGCTGACACTTGGAGCTGGAGACTTTAGGAGGTGTGTTACCTTTCTATTGCTGTGACATGTCAATTTAAAGGAGAAAAAGTCTTTTATGGCTTCTGTACCTGGTAAGTGGCTCCATTTCTTTTTGGCCTATGGTGAGGAAGAAACCTGGTGGAAGGTCTTGGTGGGGAGAACCTGCTTACCTCATGGCAACTGGAAATGAGAGAAGAGGGGAGGGAGAGAGGGAGAGAGAGAGAGAAAGAAAGAAAGAAAGAAAGAAAGAAAGAAAGAAAGAAAGAAAGAAAGAAAGAAAGAAAGAAAGAGAGAGAGAGAAAGAAAGAAAGAAAGAAAGAAAGAGAGAGAGAGAGAGAGAAAGAAAGAAAGAGAAAGAAAGAAAGAAAGAGAAAGGAAGGAAAGAAGAAAGGAGATAATGAGCTGGAGGGCTTCTTCCTTCTGATTTTATCCTGTCTGGGCCCCCCGATGATTGCATGATCCCACCCACATTCAGGGTAGGTCTCCCCCCTAGGTTTACTGTCCCACATACCAACTGTCTATGGAAACCACAGTCTAATCAAATTGACAACCAAGATTAACCATCACAGGAGGTAAGCAGATTATGGAGGCGGAACCTTCATAATGGGATTGTTACCCTTATGAGTAACTTTCTCTCTCTCTCTCTCTTTCTCTCCCCCTATCTCCCTCTATTCCTCTCTCCCTCTCTTTCTCTCTCTCTTTCAGTACTGGGAATTGAGCCAGGGCTTTATATATGTGATGCCAGTACTTTATTACTGAGCTACGCCTCCAGACATTTTTTATTTTTTTAATTTGAGACAGGATCTCATGAAGTTGCCTAAACTAGTCTTGAAATTGCAATCCTCCTGCCTGGGATTACAGGTATACATTACTGTGGCTAACTCTGCTCTTTTCTATATAAAAAGAGATGTTGGCCCTCTGCAAAACAAGAGTAAGTCCTAGATGACTTCAAGCAATAGGAATTTATTGTCTCACAGTGCCGCAGAATAAAGTCTAATATCAAAGTGTCATCAGAGCTGGTTCCTTCCAAAGGCTGGGAGAGAGGGGCCGGTGAGATGGCTCAGCTGCGTACACACCTGCCTGGCAAGCACAAGGGCCCGAGTTTGACTCCCGGAACCCACATACGAGAAAAGGGCCGGTGATATCGTTCAGCGGCACGGGCGCCTGCTGGCGCGCGAAGTCCTGAGGTCGACCCCAGGTACCCACACACAAAAAAAAAAAAAAAAAAAAAAAAAAAACAAAGGCTGGGAGAGAAAGACCTGTTCCAGGCTTCCCTTCCCGGGCTGCACTTGGCTGCCTTCTTCCCATGTCTACCCACACCATTTTCTCCTCATGTGTGAATAGGTGCAAACTTTCCAGTTTTGTATAACACAGTGGAGTCATATATTAATTGAAGAGTGAACAAATGCATAGGAAAATATTTGCAATAGTAAGAAAACAGATTTTAAAGCAAATTTAAGATTCTATTTTATAAACATGGGGACAAACTGATGCAATTAAACTTTTGACCAAAATCACTGGGTTAATAAATGTCAGTGACACTATTAATCGGCAAACCCCTTTTATAGAAGGCATTTTGATAATGTATATTAAAATTTGTTCATTAAATTAATTTACATGCAGTTAGCACATTGTATGTGATTTAGCTCAAGCAAGTATTACCTGGGAAAATACCTCAAGGAAGAAAATATTCATTATATGCTTTCTGTAATGAGGAACAATTTTAATTATTTTACTCTGCTTAGGATCATAACACATCACACGTCTATTAAAATAAGAGTATAAATTCTATATAAAACATGGACAACAGGCATGGTTTAGTCACTCATTCAAAAAAATTACTATGTGTCCGTAGCATTACATACTGTTATGAGTTGAATTATGTCCCCCTGAAGTCTTATATTAAAGGCCTAAATGCCAGTATCTCAGAATGTGAACTTATTTGGAGGCAGGATTTCTTTCTCAAGTAATTAAGTTCAAATGACTTTAAAATGGATTCTGGCATGTCCTAATCCTGTATGACTCACTCGAACTGCACTGTTTTAATCTAATCCAGCAAAATTCTTATTTCCAATTTGTGTTTCTAATCTCTAGAAGTTCCATTTGTATATCTTCTATTGTCTTATCACTAAATTCATATTTTCTTTTAAATATTTGAATTAGTTATTGTAGTAGTACAGTTACTATAGATAGTCTTAACTAGACCCACAATCTCTTATATCTATGTTTGTTTCCATTTAAACATTTTTACACCAGTCATGAATTTTATTTTTTCCATTTTTGGCATCTTTACTAGTGGTTTTTGTTTTATAGTCCTTTGTTTCTGGTCATTTTGGATGTTATACCACTGTGTGTCTGGATTTTAATGTTTTCTTTTTATCATATAAGTTTTTTTTTTTCCTAACTGGTGTTTAAGTAATTGTCAATCTATTTGATACTTTCAAAGTCTCATTAGCATCTTTACAATGTTTGCTATGGAATATATAGTGCTTACTCCAAGAATATGTGATTCCTATTGCTAAGGCATAATCCACGCAGTCTCATTGAACACTCCAGATTTACCACTAAAAATGCTACACTCTAACTTGGAGTTTCAGTAGCTCCTTTTCTGTTGAAAGCTCTCACATTCTACAGCCTACTATTCCTTAATCTTTCTTTCCCAGCTTTTGTGGAAATATACTTCTCAGTAAAGGGAAGCAAGACTAATATGCATGCATCTGTGTAGTTCCTGCTTTCCAAAACCCCACCATTCAATTTTTCCGTAGCTTCAGCCTCCTTACAATGCGGTCCCCATCTCCTCAGGTTCAAGGATCCAGTGAACTTTGACATTTCTTTCCTTCATGCTGCAATCTAAAAAGTGCCATCCAACAAAACATCAAGGTGACAATAGAACACACCTCATTCATTTCCTTTTCTCACAATAACCCTCCACTGTCTATTACCCAATGTCTAAAAGTGGTAGTTTCATGGATTTTGTTCTATTTTCCAGTTTTTGTCAACAAAAGTTTAAGTTTAGTCCTTCTTAAACCATTATAGCAAGGAAGGTGAAGTATATGATAATTTTTAAAAGAGAGTTTATGCTGTAGCTGACAATATGTTGATAAGGATAAAAACCGCAATTATATCCACATGTATAAGTTCAAAGATACATGTTTTTTTTGTGTGTGTGGGTACCGGGGGGTCGACCTCAGGACCTCACACGCCAGCAGGCGCCCGTGCCGCTGAGCGATATCACCGGCCCCTTTTTCGTATGTGGGTTCCGGGAGTCGAACTCGGGCCCTCGTGCTTGCCGGGCAGGCACTTAAGCCGCTGAGCCATCTCACCGGCCCTAAGATACATGGTTTTACATTTAACCCATGCATACTTTTTGATTGGAACAGTTTCATTTCATAAAATAAAAAAAATATAGTTCCTATAGAAATTTAATTAAATCATCCTGTTTCCCAGTCATGACCCTTTACTAAAGACCATCAATGAAAATTCTACTAAATAGACAATCAATGAAAATTCTACTAAAAATTTGAAATTTTAATGAGATTCTTAAAAATTGTTTAAAATTTTTAATACTTTAATTAATATTCAATAATTCAATGTCTCTTTTCCTAATCATTGTACCGAATGCAATTTTATCTAAAAATATATCTTGATTTGCACTTCTTAAATAGTACAGAATACATATTTTTCATGCATTTATTTATTCATTTATTTACTTATGCACCCATCCTATTTCAAAAATAATATATAGTTTTGAAATTTTATTGTAATAAAAATACTATTAGGGCTGAGAAAGTAGCTCAGTGGTAGTGCTCATGGCCTTGGTTTCAATCTCCTGAAAAGAAAAAAAAAGAGAAAAGAGGAGAGGAGAGGGGAGGAGAGGAGAGGGGAGGAGAGGAGAGGAGAGAAGAAAGAAAAGAGTAAAATGAAAAGAAAAGAAAGAGGGAGGGAAGGAAGGAAAGAAACAGAATAGAAAAGAAAGATTGATCATGTGGTGGATATTCATCAGACAAGAAAAAGTAACAAGAAAACCTATGAAACATAATCATATTCTATTCAACCACTTACAGCATTTGAATAAAATAATACTCATTCAACCCTCTCAAAGCTGTTTAATGCATATATAGCTATTATACTCAATATATTAATATATATTAAAAACAGTATATGCAATACCTAAAACAGTAGTACTGGTAGACCATAAATACCAGTAAACATTGTTATTAAATTATTACTATGAAGAAATAACAGATTAAGAATAAAGACATGCAAATTGTATGTATGACACCTAAAGTAAGAATCACAAAAGAAAGAATTGATAAGCTGGTCTTTACTAAGATTAAAAACTTATACCCTTCAAAAGACACTATCTATCATAAGAATAAAGAAGAAACCATAGGTTGGGAAAAATATTTAAAAGAAACATATTTGATAAAGAACTGTTATTCCAATTGTACAAAGAATTATTAACATTCAACAATAAGGAAACAAATCCTAATTTTTAAAAAATGGGCCAAAGACTCTAACAGACACCTAATAAAAGAAGATATATGTATTGCAAGTAATTATATCAAAAGACATTTCTCATAATATGCCCTCAGGGAATTGAAATAAAACAAAAATGAGACATCACTACACATCTATTAATATGGCCAAAATCCAGAACACTGGTAGTGCCAAATGGTAACAAAGATATGGAGCAACAAGGACTCACATTTGTTTTATCTATTGGAATGCAAAATGGTACAGCCACTTTGGAAGACAGCTTGGCAATTTCTCACAAAACAAAACATACTACCACCATAAAATCTAGCAACTGTGATCTTTGCAATCTTATTCTTTTTTTTTTTTGTGGGTACCGGGGAGTCGACCTCAGGACCTCCCGCGCCAGCAGGCGCTTGTGCCACTGAGCGATATCACTGGCCCTTTCTTCGTATGTGGGTTCCGGGAGTTGAACTCGGGCCCTCGCGCTTACCGGGCAGGTGCTTAAGCCGCTGAGCCATCTCACCGGCCCTGCAATCTTATTCTTAATTGCTGAATCTATCCAGTGGATGAATGAAAAACTCATGGCACAATTGGACAATTGAATATTATTCTGTGCTAAAAGGAAAGGAGCTACCAAGCCACGAGAAGATATAGAGGAAACTTTATGTATTACTAAGTGAAAGAAACCAAACTAAAAGGATGGATACTGTATGATTACATTGTGAAAATCATTATGCATGATTCCATACTGTATGATTACCTTACTGAGTAATTACATTGTGAAAAACATAAACCTATGTCCTAGAGTGACAATGAAGATCAGTTATCACTACATATTAGAATTGAAGAATGGGTGCATAGTTTAAGTACAGGAAATATTTTAGGATAATAAAATTAATCTGTATTTTACTTAAATGCTAGATGCGTGTCGTTATACAATTGTCCAAGCCCATAGAATGAAAAATCCCATTAGTGAACCCTGTGTAAACAGTGGCTTTGGATGATGATTAAACAAATTAGGTTTATTAATTACAACAACTACTCTGGTGAGGGATGTATATAATGTGGGAGGCTGTACCTATATAGGGGCAGGAAGCATAATGTTGCGCCTGTAGAATTCAACAGTGAATCAATCAGGGCCTGGGATTTTCTTTGTTAGTAAGTTGGTTTTTTTTTCTTTTTTTTGTGGGTACCAGGGGTAGACCTCAGGACCTCGTGTGCCAGCAGGCACCCGTGCCTCTGAGCGATATCACTGGCCCTTTTTTTCGTATGTGGGTACCGGGAGTTGAACTCAGGACCTTGTGCTTGCCAGGCAGGCACTTATGCCACTGAGCCATCTCACCAGCCCTGTTAGTAAGTTTCTAATTACATTTTCAATCTCATTAACTGATAGTGGGTTATTCAGAATTTCATATCTTCTTGATTCAGCTTTGGTAATTCATACATATCTAGGAATCTGTCCATTTCTTCTGTGTTTTCCATCCTATGAGAGTAAAGATTTTTGAGGTAGGTAGTGATGATCTTCTGAATTTCCACAGGATCTGTATTGACTTCACCCTTTTCATTCCTCAATACATGAATTTGAGTCTTTTCTTTCCTTTTTTTGATAAGGTTGGCTAAGGATTTATCAATTTTATTTCTTCTTTCAAGGAACAAACTCTTTGATTCATGAATTCTTTGTATCGTTTTCTTAGTCCTCATTATGTTAATTTCTGCTCTGATCTTTATAATTTCCTCCCTTGTATGGGCTTTGGGCTTGTCTTGCTCTTCTCTTTCTACAAACTTGAGGTGCAACATTAGGTTGCTTATTTGTGCTCCGTTTTCCTAATGTGAGAATTCACCACTATAATTTCCCTCTTATGACTGCTTTCATTGTGTCTCATAAGTTCCGGTATGTTGTATCTGCATTCCCATTTAGTTGTAGATACTGTTTAACTTCTTCCTTAATTTCATCCATGACCCATTTGTTATTTAGGAGGGTGTTATTTAATTTGCATGTGTTTAAGGAGTTTTTGCAGTTCCTTTTGCCATTAATTTGCAACTTCATTGCACTATGGTCAGACAATATGCAAGGGATAATTTCAATTCCTTTGCATTTACTTAAGCATCTTCTGTGGTCTATTATATCTATTTTAGAGAAGGTTCCTTGTGCAGCAGAGAAGAATGTGTATTCTGATATGTTAGGTGGAATATTCTGTAAACATCTACTAAGTCCATTTGTTCACAGGTTTAGTTCAGTTCTGATATTTCTTTGCTGGTTTTTTTATCTAGTTGATCTATCTCTTTGTGACAATGTGGTTTTAGTGTATCCCTGTACAACTGCGTTATTGTTTATTTGGTTTTTCATGTCTATAAATATTTGCCTTATATAGTTGGGTACTCCTGTACTTGGTGCGTACATGTTTATGATTGTTATCTCTTCCTCTTGAAGTTTTCCCTTAATAAGTATGTAGTGACTTTCTTTATCTCTTTTGATCATTCTTGGTTTGAAGTTCACATTGTCTGCAAACAGGATAGCTACCCCTGCTTTTTTCTGAGTTCCTGTTTCATGGAAGATTGTTTTACACCTTTTGACTTTCAGTCTATGAATTTATTTTTGAGTTAAATGTGTTTCTTGTATACAGCATATTGTTGGATCTTATTTCTTGATCCATTCTGCCAGTCTCTTTTGATTGGTAAATTGAGGTCATTTACACTGTTGGTTATCACTGATATGTATTGGATTATCTTTGTCATGATATTTTCCTGCTGTTTGTTCCCTGCTTTTCCTCTCTAATTGCATGCCCTGCCTGGTGGTTTCTTTCAGTTGTTGTTCTTGGAATTTTGGCCATTTTTGCCTCTGTCTAGAATATCTTTCAGTACTCTTTGTAGGATTGGTTTGGTGGTCATGAATTTCTTCAATTGTTCTTTGTCATAAGTATCTTATTTCCCCCATTAATTTTGAAAGATACTTTTGCAGGACACATCAATCTTGGTTGGAAGTTGTTTTCTTTCAGGATTTGAAATCCTTCACTCCAAGCTCTTCTTGACTTGGTGGTCTGTGTTGAGACATCTGCCATGATTTTGATGGGCTTTCTTTTGTAGGTGATCTGTTTCTTTTCTCTAACAGCTTTTAATATTCATTCTTGTGCTGAATTTCTGGAATCTTGATTATTATATGTCTTGGCATAGTTTTATTTTGGTCATGGATGTTTGGAGTTCTATATGTTTCACTTATTTGTATGTCAAATTCTTTATCCACACTTGGGAAGTTTTCTGCCATTATTTCTGTGATGAGGTTTTTAATGGCATTTGTGCTGTCTCCAGCCTTTTCATTGACCCCAATCAATGTTATGTTATTTTTCTTTGCATCATCTTGTAGCTGCTGTATTGATTTTTCATGGCTTTTTGCTATTCCTTCTTTTTTTTTTTTTTTTTTTTGGTGGGTACCGGGGGGTCGAACTCAGGAGCTCATGCACCAGCAGGCGCCCATGCCACTGAGCAATATCACTGGCCCTTTTTTCGTATGTGGGTACCAGGAGTCGAACTCAGGACCTCGAGCTTGCCAGGCAGGCGCTTACGCTGCTGAGCTATCTCACCAGCCCACTTTTGCTATTCTTAAGATACCTTTCTTTTCATGATCACTTGCTACAATTCTGTCTTCAAGATCTGATATTCTATCCTCTCTTTCATTCAATCTGTTGCATATACTTACAATGGAGGTTTTAATCTCTTGGATTTCTGTTTAGGTCTGTTTCATGAATTCCATTTCTTTCCTCTGTTGGGTATTATTTGTTTCTATCATTTTTCATTTCTGTCATTTTTCTAAGATCATTTATTCTTTTATCTGTGCTTCTCTAATATCTTTCATTTTAAGCATCATTTTTTTGTACCTCAGAAATTATTTTCTCTATAGCCTTTTCCACTTGTTTTTTCATTTCTGTTGCTATCATTTCAGAAAGTTCCAGTGTTTGACTTCCAATTTCATCTATCTCACTGAATTCCAGGCTTGTACTGGGTGGGCTGGGGGTCTGGGGTTACATTTTGCTTGTATGTCTTGTCATTTTCTACTGTCTCTTTTGTATTTTATTTTGTATTCCATGTTGATGCTTGCTGATTTTTTATGATAGATAGCTTTATCACTAATATTGAGGCTTCCCTAGGAGATGTCTGTTCTTTGGGGATGTCCTCAAGATATAGGTGGATCTTTATAGCTATCCCAAGAACCTACCTTCCTAATTTGAAAAAGATGCAAAGTTACCCTTTAGCTCAGCAATCAATCCTTTGATACTGGTCTGTGGTGGTGATTATGACCACGTATTGTCACAGCATTATCATACAGGGGAGAAAAACTGATTATAACATGTATGACAACCTGGCTAAAGTAGTACAGTTAGTAACAACCATAGTTTCAAATATAGCTTAACTACTGACAAACAGAAGTTTCAAGTACAGCTTAACTGCTGACAAACTATGGTAACCTGATACTTCCAACAACAGAAGCAAACTCTAAAGTTATATAACAAAATCAAACATATACTATATACATGTATGCAGTGCTTTTCCTCTTAATGGAGTGGTTTCACCATTTTTCAGGGGGTGGGGGAGTTTAAAATGGGTAGGGGACAAGATATAGTAATGAATGGGGTCAAATATAGTAGAGTAAGGCTGGAAATCAAAGGATGATCATTGTGTTTTTGGAAACTGGTGGACACAAGAGGGAAATAATGAAGTAGAATGTAAAAGGGTAATCAGAAAGGGAAGAGAAAGTGTTTACTCACTTGAAAGTTTAAATTCAAAAAGTAGTTGAGGAAGGAGAGAAAGAGGATCAATAGAAGAAAACAAAAAAGAAAGGTAAGAAACCTAGACAGTGAAAAACAGAAGGAAGAAAGAGAAGAACAGAAAAGAAGAAAAAGGAAAGAAGAAAAAAAAAGTAGACCAGAGAAAGACAGGAGAGAAAAAAAGAGAAAAACAAAACAAAAAACAAACAAAAATATCCAAAAACAAAAATAACCACAAAATACAAGACAAAACAAGATGAATTCCAACCAGACAGGAAAGGGATAGCAGATCAGAAAAACAAGGGAGAATAAAATTGTAAAATACCTCTGATGTTTACAGTTCTGTGATAGTGTCCATGTCAGATCCCAGAAATGTGCTGTGTACTCCAGCCAAGTTTGCCATGGGAATTGTGCTGGGTATGGAGCTGATCTTGGCCTCTGGATGTGGGGGCTGGGACTGGTCTTCTGTGGGTGGAGTTCTCCAGAGCCCAGCTGCTGGCTCCTCACTGCTGCTTCCAACACTTCCTCATTGCAGGTCTCACTGATTACTCCAGGCACCTGGGTGAGCTGTCCTGTGTCTTTCCAGTTATTGTTGGTCCGCCGGCCAAATGCGGGTGTGCACCCACGCGCCCAGGGCGCAGCCTGTGCTGGGTCCTTTATTTATTCTTTATCCTAAATCTGAGCTCAATTTGTTTTATGTTCTATCTTTGAATTTACAATTGTAAGAAATTATAGAAATTATCAAGACATTTACTTCTGCATTCTCTTCTCCTTCCCCACTGAATGTATCCTCCAGGAAGGACTTTGTTTATCTTATTTATGTGGCTCTCCAGATGTTAGAATAGTATAATAGTTCCTCCTTATCTGTGTAGGCATACATTCCAAGGAAAAATTTAATCAAACTAATGTTTAAAAATTCAACTACTGAAAGAAAAGCCCAAATATAAAGAATATATTCAGTAGTGTACCAGTATCATTATATAAGTTGAATGAAAATGTCTTGTTTTGATCACAATTTGGGTAATTGATTAACAATGGCAATGATTCAAAAGCAAAAATTGGCTAAAGGGCCATCTTTTTGAATTGCAGTATTCATTATGAAATAAAGTGTTTATAAAGGCATTTAATTCTATACTTGTTCCTCTGGTCCTTGAACAAATTTAATGGAACCAATAACATATTTCTTTGGTTATAATTATGCACAGCAAGTATTTTTGATGTTGCCAATTTTCCTAAAGAATAGCACGTGTTGCCTTTTACTCAATAGCTCTGATTTTGTGCATTACATGCTAAGTATTTTCTTTTTCCTGTAGCAGCTATTAAGCATGTTGGCATCCACAATGTCCCAGCATGGCTAGGCATCTCCTGGGATGTCTTTCAAAAGAACATAATTTTTAAATGTTCACTCTTTAAAAGGTAATATATAACTTATTTCAAATATTAAAACTAAAATAGAAGTTCGAAAGATGGTGGAAATTGGGTGCAATTCTGACCACTGCTGGCTTTTAAAAAATGCTTGTGTCTTTTTAAATCCTATATACTCTTCTCCTGTTTTCCTGCTTAATCAAATCTACTTGTGTGTGTAACATGTGTGTCAGTCCATACCCATACGTGCATCTGTGCATAAACGTGCATCATGGAAATGCACTGTTTTATTATCACTTCAGGCATTCCGGGCATCATTCTTATAAACTCTGCAGAAGGCACAATGTTATTGATGTTTGTTGAATTAAATCAACTGATGTACTGTCATTTAGGATATTAGTTTAAACTCCCTTGAAAAAAACAATAAAAAAGCAAAAAAATTCTGTTCATCTCTTATTTCTTTCTCTCTCTTATACTCTTTCAAAGACCAGCTAATAAATGTGCACATAAAACTAACCCATTACACACTTTTAAATACTTTTTTATGGTGTCTTCTGAATGATCATTTGTTCCCTTTGTTTTCTGAATAATGGGAGCACTATATGAGCTACATAAAACTCACATGAAGTAAGTATATTTCAAATTAACTGTAATGGTGACCCGTTTTGCTCAAGTAACATTAAGCATTATTAAGAACTCTAGACAAACTTTCATTTTAATGTCTCTTTCCAAATGAAACTCTCCATCAGCTTTCCTAAGGCACTATCCATAAATGTTGTGGTCAGTTGGGAGAAAAAAATTATAATGGCTTTGTACTATGAAAAGTAGGTGCCAGCAGAGGAAAAGGGAATTGTTCTAGCCAAGGTCTCAAAATGCGTATCAGGTCAGGAGGTGAGGCAGGGTACAGAATCAGAATTAAGTAGGATGTGAGTACCAGCAATAGTGTGGTTCAAACATAAAGGCAAAAATAACAAAGAAAGGAGGGCCATGGGTGGGTGGGCTTGGAATATACAGTACATAGTTTAAAAGTGATGGATTGTAGATAGATAGACAGGTAGGTTTAGAATTAAATCCAAAGAGAGATATATAAATAGAGTTGAGAGTTCAGGGCTCTGGAAAGGTAATGTGCTATTTTCACTGGTTTCCAATTCCTGTTGCTAAGGCTGGTTTCGATGTGGAAAGAACTCTCACTAAATGAACATTAACAGTTCATGTGCTACTGCTCATAATAATTCACTGAAATACCACAGGAGAGAAAGAGAGAGAGAAACAGAGAGAGACAGACAGACAGAGAACAGAGAGAGATGTTAGTATTATACCACATAATTTGTATATAATCCTTACAATAATATTGTGAGGAATTTATAAGTTTTGTCATTTTACAGATCATGAAACAGAAGATTAGATTATTTAAAATGCACATATAGTTAAAAAGTAAATAGCAACATAAGGACTTGGGCTCAGACATGTCTGAGTTTATGCCTTGAAATCTCAAACACTGTAGCTTCCCTGTCAAATAAAGTAGTCGCTAGCCACATAATTAAATTCAATAATTTTTTTTAAATTGTCTTCCCAGTCACATTAATCACATTTTGAATAGTTAATAGCCACATGGGTCTACTGACTATTTCATAGAACAGTATAGACGAAGACAGTCGTGTGGGACAACTGCAATAATCTAAACAGCTTTATCAGTAATTATTCCCATACATGATTGAGTCATATTTATACCAGAAACAAATAACTACTACTCTTCCTCAAGAGTTCACAGTTTAGGTTGATACATACTCTTTCCCTATTCAGAGCTTCTCAACCACAGCGGTATTGACATTTGTTGTCTCAATAATTACTTTTAATAAAGGAGCTGTCCTGAGCATTTTGGGATGTTCAGTAGATGCAATGGGCTAAAAGTTTATGTTCTTCCAAAATTTGTATGTTGAAATCCTACCCACAAATGTGATGGTGTTGGAGAGAGCCCTTTGGGAGATTAAGTCCTGAGTGCAGAACTCTTGGATGGGATTCTTGCCCTGTAAGTGTGGTTATAGTGAAAAAAAGGCCTTCACTGCATAACAAATCTGCCAGACCCTTTGTTTTAAACCTCCCAGTGTCCAAAACTCTGTCATTTATCAGCCAGCAGGTCTATGGCACAGGACAGCTCTTCTGGTGGCCTTGGACCTCAAACGACCTCATTCTCTCCACCATTTTCCCTATTGGTTCTCAAGAATATTTGCAGAGTGTGTGAGAAATGCCATCTGATGAGATAACAAGGGAATGCCTGAAACTATCCAGGCCTTGTTCCTGTCCCTCCTTACTGAGGCAGGGAATGTAATGTCTTGAGTTAGGGAGAAACTTCGTTGTACAGTATAAGCTTTTGGCTTTGTTCCTTTCTCCCCTGGGAGCCGGATGTCCTTCTAAGCTTCAACCAGTGAATGACATGGTTCCTGAAGTATGTAACAAAGGACAAGCTGACTTTCAGGGACTTCCACAGCTAAGACACTTTCTGCCCTGGGCAGCTTCCTTGAGCCTCTGTGGACTGGCTCATAGGGACCCAAAACAGCTGGTGTCCCTTGCTGCCAACCCATGTGTTTCACACATAGCAATATATGTGCTTCACATAACTTGTTTATGTGTGTTTTATGGGGACTATTCCTATTGAATCATGGTATTTTCTTGAATGGATATTGTTAATATGCTAACTTTGCAGACACCAGACTCAGTCAAATAGGTAACCAGTACACAGTGGACCTAAACAGTAGCCCAGAGTACATTGGACGTAAGCATATCCTGTTTCTGGTAGTTGGCACAGTGACACCATTTGTTACTTTCTAGGCAGTAGTAGCCCTCTCTTGGCATTGTAACAAATAAGTCTGTTCATATGTGGTATTTTGTTATAGCAGCCTGAATTGCAAAAGACAGCAGTATTCCTGAACTCTATTCAGGAGATGCCAGTAGCATCCCCTCCCAGGTGTGACAGTCAAAAATATCTCTCGACATTGCAAAACATTCCCTGGGGAACAAAATCATTCTTACTTAAGGAACACTTCATGAGGTTGATTACAGTAAGATGTGGAGGAGGAAATACGTTCAATACAACCTGATAAGACCAAAAAATATGTATTTTTGAAAACAAAACAAAACAAAACAAAAATTTAAAACTTTGCACTTCCTAAACCTAAGACAGTTGGTGACCAGAACTAGTAAGGCTACAAGAAGCTTCTTCCTCATCAGCAGATGGAGCTTGCAGAGTTCTTCTCACAGCCATCCTGAAGGACAGCTGTTTGAGAAACTGTAGACACTTGAAGTAATGCACTGACCCGTGTATTTCAACACCAAATCACTGAATGAAAGAACAATATGTACAAGTGTGTATCAAGTACACTGCCCAGCACTCTACAGCCTTTTCATAATTAAACATATTCTCATTGCATCAATCTTAGTGCAACTTCCCCCAGAAACAGATCCTGTTTCAAAGGATTTGAGTGCAAGCAGTTTATGTTAACCATAGTCCCAGGAACAACACATAGGTCTGTGAGGTAGTGAGATAGGCAAGAGAACACAGAGAATAAAGTGTGTTATCAGTTTAGCCACCATGATGGATAACGAGTTGAATCCCACTGAGAAATTCTGAGAGTGTTTCAATATTCTCTCACGTAAAGGAAAATCACTCACCAACTCTAGCCAGCCCATGGAATGTGGGAACCCTTAGATGTGGTAAGTGGTTTACTAATTCCTCAACACTTTTCACCGGACCAAAACAAGCAAAGTAGTCTGAACAAAAGCCCTTTGACGGTTGGCCACTACCACTAAAATGAAAGAGTTCCAGGAGATGATGGCAGGGCACAGCACAACCAGCCAGACAGACAATATATATTGGCATTGCTATTTGGACTCTCTATGCATCTGTGTACCCTGCATTTGCACTGGAAATTAGTATAGGGTTAAACACCTGTGACTGCAGACAAATCTAGATCTGAAACTTTATTGCAAAGTATTCTACCTAGAACCTAGTATGAATTCAGCACACATTAAGTAACTATTGTTAGGGAGGCAAATTCTGAAACAGAAAAGAATCTGCATAGATCATTAACTCATAATTCTGCAACTTTACTCTGGCCAGATTAACTCTCCTTTGATTAAAAGTGCTTTGTACTGATTATCCCCCATTCAATCATGCCAGTTTCCAGGATGGGAATTGTTAATGTGCTAATTTTACAGGTGAGGAAATTAAGGCTAATAGTAACTTGTCAAAGACTACACATAGTGAAAAATATTGAACAAACATAGGTAATTTCACCCCAGAAGCCATGTGCTCTTAATTATTCTATCTCACCTTAGGAAGGAAGAAAGGATAGAGATATATATGTTCTGGGAGAAATGAATAGCACCATATATCATGGGCAAGAGACAAGAACCAAAGGGAACTGTCAATTGCTACATAGAAATGAAATAACTGAGTCTTGATCTTTGGGGGGAGGGATTTATAGGGTCAAGATGGTGTAATGGCTCTCAAAATCAAGCAAATGAAAATGACAAAATTTAAGACAGAGGCTTAAAGAGCCAAGCAAGTAGAGACTGATTTTTAGGTGAAGTTGCTTTTAAAATATTTTGAAGTACATGACTCATGGCAATCTAAGAGTCTTTCTGTCCAGATAGTTCCAGAATCCTCAAAAATGAAGAAGCAAATGTCTTACACTCATAGATTTAAGGTGTGGAGTGATTTGGCACGTCTTAATGGACTGTGGGCCATCAAACTAGAATTAAGAAGCCAGGAAAGAAAGTAGAATTAGGCCAGGGAAAACATCACTTTCGGACTGAATGAACATATAGGAAAAAATGGAGATGGCAGAGATTCACCAGCCCTTCCCAGGGGCTACCCTAGGTCCTCCTCCTACAAAGAAACACATAAAACCAGATTAGACTTTACTCATATCTCCTGTCTTCCCATGAATCTCCGGTACACATCAAGCTGCAGAAACAGCTACAGAATACATAGCTGCCCAAAATAATGCTGAATAACAACCCTCCACTGAATGTTTAAATAAAATTTAAATAATAATTAAAAGCTTTCAAAAATGTAAACTCTTGGCTAAAAAACAAGGCAGGTCTTTGAGGATTTTTCAAAAATAATCAGGCTTCATATGTCTGTTTGAGATACAATATTTTGACAGTGTGTCAAAAGGAGTCAAATTATACATAAGCATCCCCTGCCCCTTCACCTCAGCCCCACAGGCATCCACTTAGCTGCCTTTGCTTTCCGTGTTGGCAATGTGCCAGGGTTTTGGATCCTAGTTATGTGACACTCGGAGTCTCCAACTACCTTAAGGACTATCAGATTCCCATAATGAGATTAGTTTTAGTTCACTTCAATTTAAAAAGCAAATATATGTCATGCTGTACTTTTAGGAGATGAAATGACACCATGAAATTAAAGGTCTTTACCTCCTGGCAAGCTGACAGGACTGACCTTGAGCAGAAGTAGATAATATTTTCCTTGGGGACCACTGTTTCCTACCTCATTCTAATCAGCATTCCCATCTCAGGCATTTCTTGCTACCTGCTGTCTAGCTCTCTGCTGCTGTGAAGAGGACAGCTCATGCTTACAGAGCTGTGTACCTCTACAATGCATGGCAACAAATAGGCTGGTGTTATGGCTTATGTCTAGATGTCCCAACAAATCTTCATGCAGGTATAGGTGTGGTTTTTCAGAGGTGCCTGGATCTGGGGTGTGTGGTGCTAGCATTAACTGTGGGTGACTACTAAATTTGTCCACTGATTGCTTTGGCATAGTCCTGAATATGGATAATGACAAGGCACCACTGAAAGTGCAGGTAGCCTACAAGGGAGGCTAAAATAGGAGAGGCAGGCTGCTCTTGCTGCTGTTTCTTTGCTACTTTGCTGTTGTGCTGCCTTCCGCCCTCCATGAACTTTTTCTCCCTTTTGATGCCCTCTGCCATGCCGCCCTGCCTTGGAGCCAACCAACTATGAATTTGAAACCTCTACTAACTGTGGGCTACAATAAACCTTTCCTCCTTTAACTTTGGGTGTTGGGTATTTTGTTTCAGCAACAAGAAAAGTAACTAAGACAGCTCCCATTTTACAGATCAGAAAAATCTTTCAGACAGAGAAGTTAATTATCTCATGACTATCTTGTCTAATGATCCTGAGTAGTAAATGGATTGGCTAGGAATCAAAGATTTCTCAGACTACAAATGCTAAAGAGAAGAGAAAAAATTGCTCTTCTCTTTTTAACATTGGCATAAAAAGATTTTTAATTGAGTGTTAGAATCTGCTACCTCAAAAGCACTGCAAGGCAGCCGAGTCTTTCTGGAAATGAGAGAAGCAATAGAAATTAAAAGTCTGCAGTGAAGAAGTCAAGAACTATGCAGGCTGATTGGGTGGGCTGGAGGGTCCTATATGGCAACCCTCACACAGAACTGATGTAGACCGTAAACCTCAGTCATCAATAAGCTGAAGAGAAATTAGCTCAATGTTCTTGACAAAGAAATCTCATATTTTCTCTCTACAACCAGCAGAGAGAAAGTCTTACAATTTCTCAGCAAAAGCAGTGAAGAGGAAGAGTTCTAACAAGAAGGCAGGTGTGATCAGAAAAAGTAATAGTAAGAAGATTTACCCAAAAAAGACAGTGAAAAGAAAGTAGACAATTACAATATGTATTGTAAACAGAGCTGTGTACCTCTACAATGTCTCATACACATCGTGAATATTATCAAGTCAACTGAAGTTCCTATAACAGTTGAGATGCATCATCAACTTTATTGGCTTGAGAGTTTTTTTTTTTGTGGGTACCGGGGGGTCGACCTCAGGACCTCGCGCGCCAGGAGGTGCCCGTGCCGCTGAGCGATATCACCGGCCCCTTTTTCGTATGTGGGTTCTGGGAGTCGAACTCGGGCCCTCGCGCTTGCCGGGCAGGCGCTTAAGCCGCTGAGCCATCTCACCAGCCCATATTGGCTTGAGAGTTGACCAAGTGTTTAGTAAAATACACATCTGGGTGTCTAGGTGGGTCATGGAGACTTGATTTGGGGGACTATATCTAACCCCTGGCTCCTTCTTGGCATTGCTCCCCAGCTCTGCTTCTCTCTGCTGTAAGGTAAGCAGAATTCATCTGTCAAGCCCCTCCGTCATATGTTCCTGCCTTGGAGTCATCCAGACCCTGGACTGAAACCTTTGAAACCATGAGCCAAACAAACCTCTTTTCCTTTAGGTTTTGGGTGTCAGGTATTTTTTTCCAGCAATAGGAAGGCTGACTAATGTAGTTTCTCTATTGGCATTTAAACTTAGATATTTAGGGTTCTAGGTCATACCATAACTCCCATAATAATTAGAAAAGGAGGAATGTTCACTAAATGAAATAACTTTATTAGTGATCAGTTGTTTTATGATTGGTCATTTTGAGGATTCAGATAATAAGCCAATGAATTCCCTCATACCGTGGTATATATTCATAATATTGAAGGTTTATATTACAAATCTTGTGTCATCAAATAAAAAGTTTAAACTTTATCCATCTTCTCTTTTAAAAGGCAAAGGTCTGTATAATGTATTTGTGGAAGATTTCCATTTTTATTACTGTTTACTTAACACTGACACTTTTAAAAAATAAACCAATCTGGAAAATAAACTCTGGAGCAACACTGTATTTTCAGCTGTAGACAACAGTCCTCAAAGAGGACTAAAGAACATCTCTTCCACCTGCTCACTCTTTGTCCTTTTTTCTCATTAACGATCCTTGCCTTCCCAAAATAGAAGTTGAAGAACTCACATTCCAGCCTCCTCTGAAGCTGTGTGCACATGTGTGACCCAGCTTCCCATTAGGAGAACCCATGGAATGCTTTTTCAAATTTCTGGAATTTGAAAGTGAGCAACATGGGCAAGGTGACATGCATCTGCACTCCATCTCTTGAAAGACAGTGGCAAGGTCAAAGACCACTGTCCACAGACGACCAGTTGCCCCGTATCCTAGGTACCCACCAAACGCAGGAGAACTATTTTGCCCAAAGAATTCTCCCACTCCACCCCACTTCTAGCACTTCCACAAAGCCCCTTTTCTTCTGTGTATGGCAACAGTCACAACAGAGAAGCCTCCTTGTACAGCTGTAACTCTTCAGAAATTCTAACCTGGTACGTTTGCCTGCTTAGATGTAGTGTACTTCTCTGCTTGATCTAGCCATTTTGCGTTCTATTGTTTACAACAAAGAATGCTGATTGCCACCCTAACATGTCCTCATAAAAGAGGTGCTGTCAAGCTAGGTTTTGAAGCACTGGTATATTGAAGAAGGATATTGGTTTAGTGAAAATTTTACCTCTTGATCTCTAGTGAGGGTACATTTTGCCTTAAGATTTTAAAGTCATAGAAAGTAAGAATTTTAAAAGTCTTAACTGATTGTCCTACTTTCTATGTCCTGGCTTTAGGGAAAAAAATCTACAACTCAAACAGGTCAAAAAATGACTTCGCCAGAGGCAATCCCACTGCAGAGCAGAGAAGACTCAAATCTAGTTCCCCTGCCTTGAGTTCAGTGTGTTTTCTCTGTTTTGTCCAGATACAAGGCAGAACAGGAACCCTGTGTCAGCCAGCTCAAGTTTGGAGCATTCCACTCTATGAGCCACTCTCCCAGTGGCACAGACAACAGAAAAGTGATGAAATGTTCATGAATGCTGATTTCTGCGCCCTTTATCAGGTTCCAGTGCAAACCACACTGCTTTTATTTTCACCGTCAAAAATGGGAGAGAGGGCCGGTGAGATGTCTCAGCAGCATATGCGCCTGCTTGACAAGCGTGAGGTCCTGAATTCGACTCCCAGTACCCACGTACGAAAAAAGGGCCGGTGATATCGCTCAGTGGCACAGGCGCCTGCTGGTGTGCGAGGTCCTGAGGTCGACCCCTGGTACCCACAAAAAAGAAAAAGAAAAAAAAAGAAAAAAAATGGGGTTGATGAGAAGAGCATTTGGCTGTGGTACAAGCCGTGTTTAGAGAGAGATATACACTGCTCTCATATATCAGCAGGTCTGTGCAACCTGAGGGAGATGGTACCACCGCCTTTCACCTTCATTGATGGGGGAATTTTGTTCTGTATCAGAGACCACATGACATTGTATTTAACTAACGACTCAAGACTTCCATACCTAATCATTCAAGTACCTGCGAGCAAGTTATTGCTTAGTCTTTGGTAAGCCTAGCAACCCTTACCTGTATATTACTATGTGGCTAAAATAATTTCATTTGCCCTTAAAGATATTTATGTGAAACAACTCATATAAAATGTTACATATATAGTAAGCTCTTCATAAAGTCTAGGCATGCTTCACAAATTTGTATTATGACAGCTATTTACCTTCTTACACATTTCTAATCTCACGTGTTTTTATAAACTCCTGATCATGTGTCTGATAACACAGGATCCAGCTACGTTTAAGCTAAATGTAACAGGCAATATCCCATTTAGAATATACCTACGAGAGTGTAAGTTCTCAACACCTACTCTACTGCAGAGCAGAATCATAAGAAACTGGGGTGAGAAAATGAAAGTGTTTGGGTGGGGGGGAAGGAGCAACAGTTTCAAATACTATGTATAAAGACAAATTCAAAGCCCTTGCATCCATTATACAGAAAAGGCTAAAGTTGGGTATAAATCTTTAATGTGACAGAAACAGTAAATATTACTCTACACAGCTGTTTGGCACTGCGCAGAGTGAAGACAGGGCCAGAACTGCCTAACTTCAGGTGAGATTTTTCGCCTACATCTCACATAGCTTGAGTGTAATGCTAAATGCACTCTAGACTTTTCTTCCAGTCTGCAGAATTCACTTTGGAGGCCTGCTGACTCTACCTTCTAATTCCTCAGGGCTTTCTTTTTACCTTTCACTAAAGTAAACTTTCTTTTTGGCTGGAGAAAAGAGTAGGTCAAGAGGTTTACCAAAGGCAGAACGTCCTTTGATTCATCACACTGTAACCTCCCCTAATATTACAGTGGAATTGCAGTTTTTCACAGGTTTGAGCTGATGTATTCTAATCAGATGGATACATTTTTTTTCCTATAAGATTCATAGAGAATAAGTTGGTACAGCTTCTGTTATTAAGATACTGTCTATGTTTAACAATCTGCATCATTAGAAAATGGCTATTTTAAATCCCTTAGGCAATTTGTTATCAATGCTAATGAGCCAGACTGAATGTCAAAAAGTTAATTTAAATATATTTTAGTACAGTATTGGAAAATTTTCATTGTGAACATGTTTGTTATTCGCAGTGAAATCTGTGTGTGCATTACAGTTGTACTTTGCTACCTTAGCCTCACTTGTTTCTGATTCATTCTTAGGTGTTTTTGTCATCACCACTTACACTAATTAAACAATAATTTTGTTTGAAAAAGTATTCCTTGTTGGCGGAACTTGGACTTGAATTTACCATAGACGTATTTGCCTCATATTATTTTCTTAAATTATGCGAAGTCTGTGTCTCAGCAGTCCAAAGTGATGGCTGCTAGCCATAGGTAACTATCTGCATTTATATTTAAATTAAATTAAGTTATAAAATTAAATTAAGGGGCCGGTGAGATGGCTCAGCGGCTTAAGCGCCTGCCCGGCAAGCGCGAGGGCCCGAGTTCGACTCCCGGATCCCACATACGAAAAAGGGGCCGGTGATATCGCTCAGCGGCACGGGCGCCTGCTGGCGCGCGAGGTCCTGAGGTCGACCCCCCGGTACCCACAAAAAAAAATAAATAAATAAAATAAAATAAAATTAAATTAAATTAAGAATTCATTGCCTCAGTGGCAATAAACATGTGTCCAGTGCTCAGAAACCAAATAGAGTTAGTGGCTTTTTATTAGAAAGGGTAGGACTACACCCATCTAGAAAAGTCCTATCAACAACCCTGAGCTAGAAGATATGTCAACAAAAGTGAAAACAAAGTGATAGTAATAACCATAATTAAAAGCATGTGCTAAGTGAAGAAATGTATTACAGCAATTCTGTGGATACTATTATCATTATCCTTTTAAAATCTGAAGAAGCACAATTGGTAGGATTTAGTTATAAAAAATTTAAATTGTGTCCAACATTTTTTTTTGCATATAGATAACTAGTATTTCCATTGCCATTTGTTGAAAGAATTATTTTTTACTCTACAGAATTGTCATAGTACCCTTGTAAAAAGGCCTTTGACAATAAGTAGAAGAGCTTATTTCCAAACGCTCAATTGTATTCCATTGATCTGTATGTCTGTGATTATGACAGTGTCACTATGCCTTAATTCCTGTAAATTTGTAGTTAAGTTTTCAAATCAAGAAGTGTGAGTCTTCCATATTTGCTGTTGTTTTTCAAGTTTGTTTGATGATTAATTCTGTATGAATTTCAGGAATGGCTTATCAATTTCTACAAAGTTAAAAGTTTGATAGAGATTCATTGCATCTGTAGATTAGTTTGGTGAATATTATCATCTTAATACTAATAATTCTAATCCCGGTATGTGGAATTTCTTTCTACTTAATTAGGTATTTCCTTATTTCTTTCAGTAGCATTTTGTAGTTTTCAAGGTGTACATGTTGCACTTACTTTTTGTTAAATTAATTCTTATTTTATTTTATTTTTTTTGTGGGTACCAGGGGGTCGACCTCAGGACCTCGCACGCCAACAGGCACCCGTGCCCCTGAGCGATATCACCTGCCCCTTTTTCGTATGTGGGTTCCGGGAGTCGAACTCGGGCCCTCGCGCTTGCAAGTCAGATGCTTACGCCGCTGAGCCATCTCACCAGCCCTGTTAAATTAATTCTTAAGTCTTTCTCTTTCTTTCTCTCTTCCCTTCTCTTCTCCCCTCTCCTTCACCCTTCTCCTCTCCCTCCTTCTCTCCCCTCCAGCTTCTTCTCCCTCTACCTTCTCCCCTCCACCTCCTCTCTCCTCCTCCCTTCTTTATCTCCTCCTCCTCCTCTTCTTCTTCTACTCTCTCTCTCCCTCCTATCCTCCCTCTCTCCCTCGTCCCTTTCTCTTTCTCTATTGAAGTGGAGATCTTGCTTTTGCCCAGGCTGTCCTTGCACTTTTGTTCTTGAGTAATCCTCCCCCTTCAGCCTCTGGGTAGCTGGGGCTATAGATGTGGTCCCTTGCTGTCACATAAGAATTTTTTTTTCTCAGTGTCATATTCCGGTTGCTCATTTTCAATGTACAGAAATACAAATGTTTGTGAATTTAATTCTTTAAGCTTTCATTACCCTTATTGTTTCTAATAGATTTTGTATATTCTTAAAGAATTTTTTCTTATATTCAAGATTGTGTCATTCGTTGGCAAATAGGCAAATAACAATCATTTTCCTTTTTCTTTTTCTATGTGTATATCTTCTTTTTCTTGTTGTTCATGACTGCCCTAGTTAAAACCTTCCACTCAATGCTGAATGGCGGTACTGAGAACAGATAAGTTAGCTTTGTTCTGCATGTTAGAGGAAACAATACAGACTTTCGTCAGTAATTGTAAGTATAATGTTAGCTGTGGATCTCTTGGGTTTTGGTTTTTGTGTTTTGCTTCATTTTGCTTCATTTTACTTTTGGATGCCCTTTATGTGATGGAAAAAGTTTCCTTTTATTTCCACTTTTTTGAGGGCTTTAACCATGAAAGGAAGCTAGACTCTTGTCTGTTCTATGGAAACGATCATACATTTGTTTTCCCCTATATTTTGTTAGTATTGTGTATTACATTAATCACTTTTCAGATACTAAAACATTTTTGCCTTCCTGGGATAAATCTTACTTCATTATAGGGTGTAAACTTTTTTGTATGTTGTTAACTTTGCTGATATTTTGTCCAGAATTTTGGAATATATAACCACAAGGACATTGGTTGATATTGACTTTTTCTGTGAAATCTTTTTATGGTTTGGGTTATCAGGCTCATAACATAGAATGATTTTGAAAGCATTCACTCTTCTATTTTGGGGGGAAGTTAAGGGATTCAAGTGAATTGCTCTTTAAAACTTGAGTAGAGTTCACCAGTGAAACCATCTGGGTCAGGAATTTATTTATGGGAAGTTTGTTTAAATTATAATTTAATATCCTTACTTGTTTTATGTCTAGTCATGGTATCTGTTTCCTCCTGAACTGGTCTGGTACATTGTGTCTTTATTGGAATTTGTCTATTGTGCCCAAGTTATTATATTTGTTGGTATATAATTTTTTGTCCTGTTCCCTAGTACTGCTTTTTTTATTTCTTTAAGGTAGTAGATCTGTCCTTTTATTCTCAATTTTAGTACTTTGAATTTTCTCTTTACTTTATTGGACAGTCTATTTTGGGGGGAGGGGGGAATTGGGAATCGAACTCAGGACCTTGCACTTGCCAGGCAGGCACCACACTGCTGAGCTATATCCCCAGTCCTGGGCAATTTAAATGTTGTCAATTGTGTTGACACTTTCAAAGAAACAAAATTGATTTCATTGATGCTCTTCGATGTTCTTCTATTGTCCCTTTACTTAATTTCCACCATAACTTAATTATTTTCTTCCATTTCCTTTAGATTTACTTTTCTTTTCCCATGTCTCATGGGTAAAAATATATTATTATTTAAAATATTTCCTTTTTAATAAGGTATTATAGTTCTAAATTTCTCTCTCAGCACCACTGTCACTGTATCTTATGTTTTATGTTACACTGTATATCCTTTTTATTAAACTCAATATTTTCTGATTTCTCCAGTGATGTCTTCTTGCTGTATTGGTTGTTTATGACTATGTGATGCAATGTCCATGTATTCGTGATTTTTCTTCTTTTACTAATTTCTAGCATATATTACTTTCTATGGTTTCAGTCATTTTACATTAAAGCTATTATTAAAGCTGTTATTTATTTCTTTGTACATTTTTGTGACACATAATTACTACTTCCATTGTATTTGGTACATGCACAAGATGTATATTATTTTTTACAACACTTTCCCCTCCCCCACTCTCCCCCCTTCCCTCCATCTCTTGGTCCCCTTCCCATTTGCAAAAGATCTATCTCCCTGTTCCCTTTTATCTATCTTTTATTTTGCTCTTTATTTGTACTTTGGATTTCTCATATAAGTAAAACTGTATGGTATTTAAGCTTGTGTATCTGATTTATTTCTCTTAATATTGCATTTTCAATCTCCATCCATTATCCTACAAATTACACAAATTTATCTTTATAGCACAGTAGTTCTCCAATGTGTACAAATACTACAATTTCTTTATCCATTCATCAGTTAATGAGTATGTACTGCTTCCAAGATTTAGCGATTAGGAATTTTGCCCCTGTAAACATGGGTATTCATGAATTGGAGTAATGTGATGTCTTTAACCCTTTCAGGAAGATGCCTAGTAGGGAAATAGCTGTGTCAAATGGAATTTCAAGTGTTGGTTTTTTTTTTTTTTTTGTGGGTAACGGGGGTCGACCTCAGGACCTCACGCGCCAGCTGGCGCCCATGCTGCTGAGCAATATCATGGGACCTTTTTTTGTATGTGGGTTCCGGGAGTCGAACTCGGGCCCTCGCGCTTGCCAGGCAGGCGCTTATGCTGCTGAGCCATCTCCCGAGCCCCTAGTGTTTGTATTTTTAGAAATCTCCATGCTGATTTCCATAATGTATGTACTAGTTTACATCCCCACCCAAAATGTAGGAGGGCTCCTTTTTCACTGCATCCTCCCAGCATTTGTTATTATTTGATTTCTTAATGGGAGCTATTCTCTCCAGAATAAGATGAAATCTCAGTGTTGTTTTAATTTGGTTTTCTCTAA
Organism: Erethizon dorsatum; assembly: GCA_028451465.1. Classification (NCBI taxonomy): domain Eukaryota; kingdom Metazoa; phylum Chordata; class Mammalia; order Rodentia; family Erethizontidae; genus Erethizon; species Erethizon dorsatum. The sequence continues at coordinate 76,355,573 of CM051836.1, read as the reverse complement.
TGGCCAGTGTTGTAGTCAGGGTTTGCAAGGGAAACAATTTAATATACATAATTTATAGAATTATTTATAATAGTCACCCAAAGAGTCAAATACAAAAGAGTGCAGGACATCTGTCCACACACTAGAGACCCAAAGAATCCAGGTGAGGGCCTGGATCCCAGGGCAATGTCCTGCAGGAGTCCAGCTGAAGATCTAGAGACCACGACAACACCTCATGCAAGCCTGTATCAAGGATCTGCACTGGGAAGGCCCAAAGGTCAGTGGTGGAAGCTAGAAAGTCTGTGCCAGCGGGATGAGGGATCTGTGCCAGCAGGCTGAGGGATCTGCACTGGAGCCAGGAAGCAATGTTCAAAGTAGGGACCACAGCTCCCCTGAAAAGAACTGCAGCCATCCTCATCGACAAGGAGGTCCCAAGCTCCTCCAACAATGAGAACAGCCAAGTTCATATCAGGAAAACCTGCCCGACACGCTTCTCCAGGAGAACCGACAGCACCACCTCTTCTTCCCCAGTTCTCCTTTTTATGTTGTTGGCAACAGTCCTCAGGTGGGCCCTCCACACCCAGTGCCACGCTGATTCAGTTCAGCTGGGTGTTACAAGTTGACCACCAGTTGTCAATCCACCACAGGATTGTTGAAGATTTTTTCATGTACTTTTATTTACCATTTGTATTTCTTCCTCTGAAAACTTTATTCATTTCAGTTGGCCAGTTTTTGATGTCGTTTGTTGTTTGGAGGGGGTTTATTTTTTTATTCTACATATTAGTCCTCTATCCAATTTGCAGCTAGAAAAAATTTTTGCCTATTGTGTAGGTTTTCTTTTCACTCTGCTAGTTGTTTCCTCCACTGTACAGAAGCTTTTTTTTTTTTTTTTTTTTGTGGGTACTGGGGGTCGACCTCAGGACCTCGTGCGCCAGCAGACGCCCGTGCCGCTGAGCGATATCACCCGCCCTTTTCTCCTATGTGGGTAGCGGAAGTCGAACTCAGGACCTCGCGCTTGCCAGGCAGGTGCTTATGCCGCTGAGCTATCTCACCGGCCCCAGAAGCATTTTAATTTCCTATAATTCCATTTCTTGATACTTAATGTTATTTCTGATGCTATTGTAGCTCTGTTCAGAAAGTCCTTATTTCCCAATACCTTAATGAAGATTTTTGTGTCTCTATTCATTAGAGAGACTGGCCTGTAATTTTCTTTTTCAGTTGAGTCCTTGCCTGATTTTGGAATCTGAGTGATACTGGTTTCCAGGAATGAGTATTGAAGTTCTCCTTCCCTTAAAGAGTTTTAGTAGTATTGGTGTTATAACCTCCCTGAAGATCTTGTGGAATTCAGCCGTGAATCCACCAGGTCCTGGGCATTTCATAGTTGGTAGATTTTTTATTACTGCATCAGTTTCATTGCTTGTTACTATATTGTTCAGAATTTTTATGTTTTCTTGGTTCTGTTTTGATAATTCATATGTGTCTATGAATATGTTCACTTCAGATTCTTCAATTTGTTGGAGTATACTTTTTCACAGTATTACTAACAATCTTCTGGATTTTGGTGGTGTCATTTGTGATTTCATTCTATTTTTTCATTTCTACCACATTGTTGAGAGCCTTTTCTGTCCTTTAGGGTCAAACAGCTAAGAGTTTATGTATTTTATTTATTCTTTCACAAACCATCCCTGCAATTCATTGATTCTTTGTATTTTTTCTCAATTATGTTAATTTCCTTTATGATATTTATGATTTCACCCTTTTAACTAGGTTTGGGTTTGTTTTCTGAGTATCATGAGATTCATCATTAGGTTATTTATTTAAATTCACTCTATTTTTCCAATATGATCATTGACTGCAATAAACTTCCCTATAATGACAGCTTTTATTGTGTCCAATGTGTTCTGGAATGTTGTACTTGTCTTGTTGATTTCAGGAATTTTTAAATTTTTTCCATAATTTCTTCTGTGACCCATTGAATGCTCAAGAATGTGTTATTTTGTCTCCAGGTGTTTACAATTTTTTTTCATTTCCTTTGTAATTGATTTCTAGATTCATTGTGTAATGATCTGATAGTACACATGGGGTGATTTTGATTCTTTTGAATTTATTTACACAAGCTTTCTGGACTACGATGTAGTCTATTTTGGAGAACTTTCTGTGTGCTGCTGAGAAGAATATGTATCTGTTCTAATAGGGTAGAACACTCTGCAGATATCTATTAAATCTATTTTTTCTTAATGGTCTAGTGTATGGGTCTACACTGGAGAATGTTCCATCTGCACTTATGTTTTCTTCTATTCTGCTCTGTTAGGGCATAGTGTTCTACAGACGTCTGTGAGGTATTGATCTACAGATTTATTCAAGCCTATTACTTGTTTGCTTTATCTTTATTAAATTGAGATATTGAAGTCAATAACAAAGTTTCTTGAATTTTCTACTTCCCTCTTTGGTTCTATTACCATTTATTTTTTTCAGTACTTTAGGACGCTCTTATGGGCATATATGAATTTGTGTGCTACATCCTCTTAATGGACTGATTTTCTTGTCCCTCTATAAGTTGCATCTTTAAATATCTCCTTTAAAAATGGGCACCGTGGTTACTTTTTGTCATATGGTACATTGGTTACTTTCGTTTTAATATTTTGTCCCATAAAATGTCAGTTCCTTTCTCAGTATCAGTCTTGGAAAGAGGACTGGGATTCCAATCTTTAGGTTTTAAAGTCAGTATGGAGCCAGGATCAATGGTAAATGCCTCTTATCTTAGCACTCTGGGAGGCTGAGGTGGGAGGATCACCAGTTCCAGCCCAGCTTGGGCAATTTAGAGAACTTATCTCAAAATTTAAAAAATTTTAAAAGGGCGGAGGTAAGGATGTGACTCAGTGTGAAGGCCCGTGTTCAATTCTCAGTACTTCTAAAAAAAGAGTCAGAATAAAAAATGGTATATACCACTATTGTAATTTTATCACACTCCTGTTTTGTTTCTTGCACCAAGCCATTTGGCAAAAACCTGAAGTTCTGAAACTTTAATGCTTTGTTTGAAAACAGTGGAGCTGAAATAACTGAACTTGCTTGTTTTTCTTTCTTTTTCTTTCTTTCTTTCTTTCTTTCTTTCTTTCTTTCTTTCTTTCTTTCTTTCTTTCTTTCTTTCTTCTTTCTTTCTTTTTCTTCCTTCCTTTCTTTCTTTCTTTCTTTCTTTCTTTCTTTCTTCTTTCTTTCTTTCTCTTTCTTTCTTTCTTTCTTTCTTTCTTTCTTTCTTTCTTTCCTCTTTCTTTCTTTCTTTCTTTCTTCCTTCCTTCCTTCTTTCTTTCTTTCTTTCTTTCTTTCTTTCTTTCTTTCTTTCTTTCTTTCTTTCTTTCATTTTTGTGGTGCTAGGGGTGAAACCCTGGGCTTATACATGCTAGGCAAAACTCTACCACTGAGCCACAGCTCCAGCCCAACACACTAATTTTGGAGTCAAATGGGCTTGGGTCCCATTCCAGTTCTTCTACTTACTGCTCACTTCATCTTCCGGAGCTATGTATATGGCTCCTCACAGAGAAGAAAAAACCCCAATTTTTCTTTTCCTTTTTTTTTTTTTTTTTTCTTTTTTTCTACAGTACTAGTGATTCAACTCAGAGCTCTGGTATGCTAGACAAATGCTCTACCACTAAGCTGCAGCCCCAGGACCAAAATTCTCCTTTTTAAAGCTCTTATGAAAAGTACCTGAACTGCAAAGTACATATAAATTATTAAAATAACTATTACTATCCTTAAATTTTTCCTTTTCCAGCTTAAGTAATTCTAATTTTTTAAACTTACTTCAATTTTTTAAAGCAAGAGAGAGACATAATCAAGATAGAGAATTCAAAACTCATTGAAAAATGCATCAAGATTTGATCACATACATATTAATCTGACAATGTATACTATATATATAAATCAGCAGGCAAAAATTTCATGAAAAAAGAATAGTTTCCAGCACATTTCCATACTGCTTGAAAATTGGTTCAAATCTAATTTTAAAAAAGAAAAAACTTCAGAAATCTATTACAAATGTAAACAATTTAAAATAAAAACTAAAGAAAAATATAAAAAGAAAATTCATAGAAGGAAAAATTCATTAATTTCATAAATAAGAAAATATGCTTGTATTAAAAGAAAAATATAATATTCATATTTTAACTGGCAAACAAAGATACCAGTAATAGCCACTACTGATAAGAACAATATTAATTACTTAAATATTTCTCAAAAATTAATACAGTAAATCTATTAAATTTGAATAGGGAATAGTATTTAGCCTGTCTCACTTTGGTAAATTATACTATAACTGTAAGAATACTACCATTATTTATATTTAAATCTTAGAACATTTTGTACATGTGTCGAATGACTGGACAAAATATAGCTATAATGTAGAATATTACACAGCGATGAAAAAAGCATAAATTATGCCAATCTAATGACCTGGGCAAAGTATAGTAGTGAGCAAAAAAAATAAATTAAAGAGAAAGATAAGTGGCACAATGTAATTATTTTGTTAAAGGATAAAAAGATCTAGTTTTTATGTAAATGAAATGGGGAAAGTTATGTCACTGTGTTAATATTTATTACTACAAGAAAAGACAGGGCCGGTGAGATGGCTCAGTGGCATAAGTGCTTGCTCAGCAAGCGCAAGGTCCTGAGTTGACTCCCGGAACCCACATATGAAGAAAGGGCCGGTGATATCGCTCAGCGGCACGGGTGCCTGCTGGCGCACAAGGTCCTGAGTTCGACCCCCGGTAGCCACAAAAAAAAAAAGAAAAGAAAAGAAAAGACAGTAGAAAGAAAACATCATTTATTTTTCACTTTATATATTTGCATTGTTTGGTACCAATATATTTGCATTGTTTGGTACCAATAACTGACATTTTAAAATTCCAGCTTAAAAAAAAAAAGGGAAAGTAGGACAAATAAAATAACAATGGAAACTGGTAGAAGAAATAAAACAGGTTTGTCATAGTTACTGTCCTTATTGCCGGGACAAAATACCTAACACCCACAAGTTAAAGCAAGAAAGATTTATTCTGGAGAGGTTTCAGTACATAATCAGCTGGCTCTGAGGCGGGACGAGACAGTTCATGATGCACCTGGCAGTGAGCAGCAAGCAGCAGAAGCAGCCTGCTCTTCCCTTTTATCCCACACGGCTACAAACCTTTTGGGTGGTGCTATCCACATCCATGGTGGGGCTTCAGACTTTAGTAAAACAATTCATGCACACCCAGAACTGTGCTAATTCCAATCAGTGGATTAACTTAGTGCCACACAACCTTAATTCCAGTATCACACATCCTAGATTCAGTCACCTGTGAAAAACCCCACCTACGAGTGCATGAGGCTATGGGGAGACATCTAGAGAGAAACCATAACAACGGTAGTTCAGCATAGAGGATTGACACAAGGTCTTTACACTGAGCTGCATCCTCAGCCATATATATATATTTTTTTAATTAATTTATTTATTTATTTTTAATTATGAGACAGGATGTTGCTAATTTACTAAATTTCCCACTCTGGGCTCAAACTTGCAATTTATCTGCCTCAGCTTCCAAGAGTGCTGGGATTGCATGTGTGCACCACCATCCTGGGCTGGATAGTTCTTAACTAGAGGTGAAACGCAGTTAGAAAAAGACCCAGTGCTAGACCAGGTCTTCTTGTTCTTTTGGATGATTGTTACCCAGCACCCTCACTTGCCACCTTGGATGATTTGCTTCAGCAATTGCAAACACCATACTGTATCTATAATCTTGTACTTTTATTCTGTTTTTATTGTATATGCCAATAACAGTCCCCTTTTCTGTACAAATGCCACTCTGCATTTTCACTCTCACTGAGAACATATTCCTAGTGTCAAAGACTTTAAATACCAATCGAGTTTCCTCCTGGAAATCAAACCCGTGAAATCTGGTTTTAAAATCTGTCACTAGGTTTTCATCAGGATGCATCATCATGGAAGGTATTCTGCTGGGTGGTCATAAATCTTATCCCATTAGATATGTTAATCCCTAAATTAGATCTAGTAATCATGAAGGATCAGTCTGTCTTCTGCACTTAAAAATGGCAATGGCATTTTAAATGGAAAAGATTAGTGTGTATTAATTTAATTCATAGCAATCTTATACTACCAGTTCACATTTTAGGTATTAAAAGATAAACTATACAGCAACAGAAAAAAATATTTATAGAAGCCACAAACTGAAAAATATACTGTTGTAGGTGGTGGACATTAGCCGTGTTGCTGGTCATTATAATATTAAGATTTAGAACAGTCTAACTAGAAAGTGGTCTAAAATACTATGTGAGGAAAAAAGAATATATTTTCTTTACTACAAATACAAATACTATTTTTTACTAATATTAACATACTATATATTACTTAAAACATTCCATATAAATAATGTTAATGTTTAGACTTTCCTTTAAAAAATCCCTAGGAGACCCTTAATTAAAAACAAACAAAAAATATTGTTCTTATCAAATATCACATTGTGTTAAAATAAAGATATCTGATGCTACTAGAAAATGCTGAAAAACAATTCTAGCAAACACTATTTCTTTTACTACATTGCTCCATAGTTTTAATTTATATATTTGTACAGTCTTTATTACATATACTTACCTTATAAAACACTGTGAAAAAATTAAAAAGCAATGGCAGTGTTTAGTGTTGCACTAAATTTTTAAAAAATGTGATTTAGTTTCTGAATCGAGTCACATTTATTATATGTTTTAAATCCCATCTTGTCTCTCAACCTTCTCCCAGTGCTTCCTAGGTGCCCTTCTTGAGTTGTTACTACTATAATTAAGTGTTTTTCTACTCTGGGCATCTCTCAGATGTTATCCAGGAGGAGGAACATGGACAGGTGTCACTTCATTCCTTGTTTAGGATACCATAAATCACAGCTACTTTGAGAAATAATTTCCTCTAAATAGATGTTATCTAACTTTTTTAATATTTTTTATATATGGAAATAAGTACACAACTTTTCTGTATACTTAAATATATTCACAACAATGTATGTATATGTATTTATAAACATAATAAATGTACCAAATATCTTTACAAAAATGCTATGGATTCTATCTGGGTGCTCATTCGCATAGAGCATCAAGTCCTGAAAGTTGACTGGATTATGGATGCTGCACAGAGGACTTGCAGTAAGGTAGGGTCCACTCCGAAGAAGTGAGTCATCGGGGTTGTGGCCTGGAAGTGTTTATCTCCCTCCCTGTTCCTCCCTTCTCCCCTGCTTCCCCACTGCCAGGATGTGAGCAGCTTTTCCTTCAGCATGCCCCTCTACCTTGCTGCCTCTTCTTTGGAGCCAGCGAAACTGAAGTGAGATGTGTACCGAAATAAACCTCTCCTCCCTTAAGTTGTGGGTGTTGGGTATTGTGTCTCAGTGACAAGAAGGTGACTAAGACAAAAAAATATTAACATTCACATGATTTGATGACATCAAATTACCTGCAAACTGTGAAAGAAGAGATTTTTAAATTAAGATAGCTGGCAAAAAATACAGCAAAATAGAAAAATGCTATTTTCTCAAAGAGAAATCTGTACACATTAAAATATGCCAGAACTATTCTGCCTTCTAATTTCTAGTTTATGATTGACGCTTTTGCTTGCCACATTAGACTATGCCACATTGTGCCAGAAATCCATAGCATTTTTATAAAGACATTTATATTTATTTCCCTGTTGGTATAGATTATTAATACCATACATTCATATTTATTATCACAATTTATAGTACTGGCTTAAATTTTCTATCTCCATTTTTGAGATATTAATTGTGCTTTAAAGAAATGGAAATGTTTTGATTGCTATCTATGTGCCCGTACAATTTTAAGCATGTTTTATAGATTTTCTTTTTTGTTCTTCCTATAAACAGGTTCTATTTCTATTATTTCTATGCCATGTAAAAGAAATCTGAGTAACAGAGAGGTTGAGCAATTTGCCCAAAGTCACAGTTATTAAGTATCAAAAACTCAAACTGAAGCTTTCTCAGTTAGTAACTAAGCTCCACTGTAAAAAGTTAGATGCTTGAACTATAAGAGTGGAAATAATGTGAATTAAATTCTTATTTCTGAGACTTCAGTACCTAGTGGCTTAAAAGAACAAATTAAATCAGAAGTGTTGAGGTTGCTTAGCTACTGCCTCTGGCTCACAATCTATCACAACCTTGCAAACAGGGGTCTGCTTGGTTTGTGGATTCTACTGAAGCCTTAGCCGGGAGAGAATCATCTTTTAAGCTCACTCGTATGGCTGTTGGCAGACCTAAGGTGACTCGAGCGCATTCATTTGGCTCTTGGCAGTCTTAAGGTCCTGGCTGGACTTTGGCTGGAGGTAATCTTTCCTTACCATTTGGGCTTTTCCTCAAGGCTATTCAAAAACATGGTGGCTGGCTTCTTTAAATAGGAGAAAACAAGATAACTCAAGAAGGAAGGCACATTATCTTTTTAACCTAATGCCTATCTCTTTCACTGTTATTTGTTTAGTAGAAGCGAGTCATCAGGTTCAGCCCACAAAAGGCAATGACTGAGTATACAAAGACATAAATGCAAGAGAACAGAATCACTGAGGGCCATCATAGAAGTTATAGACTGAACATGAGACCTCTACTTTGACATAAATGCTACTAAAAAGTAGTTATATGACTTGAACAAGTTATAGCCACTAGTTTTCATGTTAAGTACACGATGATAATAACCTGCTTGACCAAAATCTTGGGACTATTCAAGGAATAAAAGGAAAATCATGGATATGAAAAGTTAAGAGCTTGATATAAATATGACTTAACTATGTTATTATTTTTCCAAGACAAGGGATTATGACTAACCCATTTTGATTAGATCATACTTCTTCTCTCTCTCCTCCTTCATTGTACTGCACATCAATCCTAAATTATTCATATGTGTTTTATATCCATAGATATTCAAATAATCACCTAAATTATGAAATGGTCAGAGGAAAAAAAGCTAATATTTATGAGCATAACTCATATGTTGATCTCTGTGTTAGGCAATTTATATTCATGTTCTTATTAAATTCTCCCAATCAATCTCTTAGTGGATAGACCCTCTATTTCTTCTGTACCATACTGATTCTTGAGAAAAACATACAGCTAATAATCAGACAACAGTTCTGTTTATCCCTTCATTTTTCCTCCAAGGCAGGTCTATAATGTCTTTCTTTTTGCCCCATTCGGAGAGTCTTAGAGATATAAAAATGACCTTATGTTAATCTCATCCATATCTGTGCCCCCAGGCATTACTGTAGTCAAAAAACTCCTGTAAGTATCCATCCCTCTGTCACTTTCTTTAAGACTCCAGGAAAAATCCTCCATGTTTAACATGTCACAGTGCATTGGTTCCATGGATGCAGTACAGTAGCTCAGGTTTCCTTAGATATTGCTTTGTGTATATTTATGATTTGGAAGCTCCAGTTAGATAAAAATGATTCCAAAATAGAGGTAATACCTTTTATAAACTATAAAACAACAAAGCCCTCCTCTCTCCTTCTCTCCCTTCCTCTCTTCCCTTCCCTTTGTATTTTTCTCTCTCCCTCTGTTGCACACACACATGCATTCACACAACATATGCAGTGTATATGCATACACATAATTCAATCAATCAGTGGGTGATTGGCTTCAATTTACTCTGTCTGCTATTCACTAATTCTAATAATTTTGATGTATTCTGAAATTTCTTTGGGCCACTATTTTTAATAATTGCCTTCAAAGTCACATTTACTAACTACAAAAGTCTCAAAAGATGTTTCAATTTATCATTTGGATAAATGTAGTATTGTCCAGCTCTATCAGATATTTAGTTCACATAAAGATGTTCTGAATGCCAACTGGCCACTTCTAAAAACCAATAGCACTTTCAACAGATGAAAGAAATAGTTATGAAAAATGCCTGACATATTCCAAAAAGAAAAATCCAAAAATGTTCAGAGCAATTGCAGTGGCATAGGAATAATTGCACAGCCTCTTAAGATGAAAAATTTGAAGGCAGTTATAGTCATTAGATAGTAGACTCTAATTTGCTAACTTTCAAAAATGCCTTTAATAATTTTACCCTGTAGTGAGGCCTACTCTAGAGGAGTGTGGTTCTCCATGAGAAGATAATGCATGAATACTTTTATATTAAGCAAATTAAATGTGTGATTTATGTGTGATTGTGTCCATGCTGGTTAAGATAAAATTAATGGAATTACTCCAATAACATCATAAGTTTCTGCATTTCTCAGGGTTCCTTGTTAATTCCTAGGTGCAAAGCAGGTAAATAACATGAGTTTAAACTGAATTTTATGCATGAAACTTGTCAATGATGAGTTACTCTGGTATTTTCAAGGGAAATATCCTACATATTGCCATAACAATAAATTGATACAAAGATAAAAATCACTCCCAAATTCATTATACCCTTTAATGCTTCTCTAGAACAGTTTCTGAGTTAGAGAACACAAATTAGTATAATGGAAACAGATTACTGGGTAAGTAATTGGAAAAGCGCAATTATAATCCCAGCATTTCATCTAATAGCCTGAGTAGCCTTTGGTGCAGCTGCTTTCCTTTCATGTAATTTAGTTTCCCTATTTGACATTGGAAAACCTAAAATCATGGAATGTGTGTGCTCTCAGGGACCTTGGAGACATCTAGTTAAAAACCAATATTTTGCACAACAAGAGACTACATCCCCCACATACACTAGATTACGCCACTGAAATAAATAGTCCCTAAATCTCAGGAATACAGAATAGCAAGGGTTTATTTCTCACTCCCACAAAGTGTGATGCAGTGTTGGGTGACTACCTGCATTATGCATTAAATGATGTAAGAAGGCTCCAAATAGGTACTGTTGAATAAAACCTCATATGTGTAGAGATGGAGGAGTCCACTTTTTCATGATCATTCACTGAATTGAGCATTTATTATATGCTTGAAGGATAAATAATGTAAGTGCTGCAGCATGACAAAAAGTGGACCTTACCAAGGACCATCAGGGAATTTTCCTGTTGTGTACAGTTGGTTAAACCCTTCAGGCAGCTTCAGTCTTATGATGCATTTATTTTAATATGCTGTGTGGTTAACTTCATGTTTCAAATCAATTGGGCCACAGGGTAACGAAGTATTTGGTCAAATACCATTCTGAGTGTGTGTTGAGGATACACTAGGGTGTAAGAAATATTTGAATTAGTAAACCAAGTAAAGCATATGACCCTCCCTAAAGTGGATATTCTTCATCCCATCAGTTGAAGGCATAAATAGAACAAAAAAGGCACTTTTTGTAAAAGTACATTCCTTCTGTCTGACTGTGTGAGCTAGAACATAGTATTTTTTTTCTGGCCTTTGAACTAGCATTGAAATATCAGCTCTTCTTGGGCCTTGAGACTGACAGTTTTCAAACTAGAACTAGATCATCAATTGCCCTAATTCTCAAGCCTTTAGTCTTTTTCTCCTAGGTATCCCACTTGCAAATGAAGATCTTGGGATTTCTCAGCATCTATAGACGTGTGAGCTACTTACTTCCAATCTGTCTCTGTCTCTGTCTCTCTCTCTCTCTGACAGAGACAGTGAGATTACATGAAGGACGGAGTGAAAGAGAGAGAAGGAGGAGAGAGATAGGTTCATCTTTTCTGGAGAATCCCTACCAATACACTCCTTAAGGAAGAAAACATAGGGAATGATGTGCTGGTTCTTAAATGTTTCCACAAGGAAGAGGCTTTGCTCATGTCTGCTCACACTATAGTAAAGTCTTTGGTTTGGTAAATTTACATGGTCACCATGACTTCTACATTTCATGAAAGTAAATTCTTTCCTACACTTGCATGTACCCAAGAATGGACTTAGATGAATAATGAATAATGACTAGCAGGAAATGTAGGACACTCATGAATAAGACACCTCTAGCTACTAGTAGAGTGCAATTTTGGCCATGTTACTTGGCTATCCCTAGGGATATAATGATTGTCAAAATCATAATAGATCATGGAGGTTCAAAAAAGGGCCAAAAAGCACAAAAATATTATTATGGTTTAGATCTAAAATGTCCCCTAATAGTGTCTCTTTCAAAGGTAGGGCCTGCTCAAAGGGGTGAGTCACTGGGGTGTGACTTGGAAGGGTATATTTTTGTCCTCAGCTGTTCCCTTTTCTCCCTGCTTCTTGACCACTGTGCAGTGAACAAGTTTTGCCAGACAGGCCCTTCCACCATGCTGTTCCTGCACTGAAGCTGACCAACCATAGACTGAACTCACTGAAACTGTGAGTCAAATAGAACTCTTCTATTGGAAGTTATGGGTATTAGGATTTTTGTCCCAGTTAAGTGATCAAAAGCTGACTTGAAGAATTTACAAATCTAAGGTCTTATGACTATTAATCCATTGGATTCTATTAAATGATTTGATACATGTAAAGGACATTAAATTATGATGGTATATCACAAGTACCCAATAAAAATATTTCTTATTGCAATTACCACTTGTAATAATTATTGCCACCATTATTTGATTTATAATTGTTATTAACATTATCATAATATGACATTTTGCAGACAAAAATTAGGATAAAAACCCTTAAGTAGAGTCTCTTTTGAAAAATTCATTATAACACTATTGCTATGGTATGGATCACAAAGATAGAACACACTATAGTAAAGTAGAAGTGAAATATCAATGAATGGTATTTTTCCATAAATATTCAGTACAAGTCACCTTTGAAAATACAGCTTCTCAAATTGAATGTTTTGTTTAAAACATTTTTTTTTGTTGGGGGGGGACCGGGAATCAAACTCAGGAGCTCATGCTTGCCAAGCAGGCACCTTGCTGCTGAGCTATATCCCTGGCTCCCACTTTGAAACATTTTGAAGTAAATATTTTGCCCTTAAAAGTTAGGGACAAATGACATATGCTTTTATCTGACATAAAGGAAACAGGTGCATTAAAATACAGCCTACTTGATATTTTAGGCCAGAGAACTCTGAACACAGACAGTCATTTAAAATGAGCCACACTGAAGACAGATTTTTACAAGAAATAGCAGAGAAGATTAATTAAATGAAGTAATATAAACAAGAAGGATGTTCAGTGTGTCTCCTTTTGGGTACAGCTTCATGCACTAATTAGATTCGTTTCCCATTATAATATGAGGTGGTATTTATAATAGATCAGAGCAAGGCCTTCAAATAGGAAAAAACTGAGTTAGACTCCCCCAGTCTTAGTCACTTAGTAGCTGTGATACTTCTTTATTAATTAAACCCTTAAATTTCACTGTCTTCAACTATGTTATGTAGAAATAATCTCCATAATCTAATAACTTCATAGGTTATTATATTAAATGATAATCTTCAAAGACTAAATGATAGCCTTATGAAATGTGTTGAGAATAGTGTCTGGCACATAAATAAGCCACAATATGGTAACAATTATTGTTATTAAATCTTGAACCGACATTCGCCATCTATTAAATTAACGAACATAATACTCATTTCAGCTATCTCTTGCTGAACAACAAACCACTCTGAAACGTAGTGCCTATAATAAATAGCATGTATCTTACCACATGCTGAGGGTCAATAATTTGCACAGGAATCAGGTAGGTTATCAGCTCCATTATCTGTCAACTGAGATCACTCAGAGGTATTCAAGTTACAGATGGAATGGTCTAGATGTCTACAGTAGCTTGAGTCCTATGTCAGTGCTTTCAGGAGGTGAGTGGGAGGCAGGGCTCAGCTGACACTGCCACTGGCACTGGCCCCCATTGCCTGAAGCCTGTCCAGCGTAGTGATCACAGATAATCAGACTTCTTACGTGGCACCTCAGGACTTCCAGACAGGGTGCTCTGGGTGTAGAACATGCTCAGTGCTGCTTCCACTGTATTCTACTGGTAAGGCAAATCAGAGTCTGCCCTACTTCAAGGGGAGGGGAGAGAGAATCAGTTTCTTGGTGGGAGGGGTTATCATCTTTAACACAACACAGGCGTATGCACTATAGGGTCTTTTTGTTATTGTGACAGCAGTATACCAGTATGCATAATGGGATTATCTAAAGTGAATGGGCTCCATTTCAGTTGGAGTTTTGTGCACATGAGGCTTTATCCCTGGAGCTTGGAAACATATGTCCCATCTGTACTCTTGCACATCGCAACAGTTTCCTTCTCTTATGTACCTTGAAATATTACATTTTCCAGTACTGCCACAGTACTCTTGAAGTTAATATTCTAAAAAGACTTCAGAACATTTTTTCAGTTAAGGGCCAGAAACTATTACAGGCTTTGCAGGCCACATAGTATCTCTGTCTCCTGGTCTTTATTTCTTGTTTTTAACAACTCTTTTAAAAGGTAAAAAAACAAGCCATGGCTCAAGGACCTTACAAAAACAAACCAAGGGCCAGATTTGGCCTGCAGGCTGTAATCTGTTGACCCCTGAAGAAATGAAGAGCAATAAAAGTGTAAATTACTACAATTCTAAACTATAAAAATAAAAACAGATGAAGATCCTGCAAAATCAAGGACATTCAGCCCCAAATTCTAAGAAGAACATTAGGAAGGATAGAGGCAAAATAAATTTTATTAAGAATTCAACTTGTTCAAGGCAATGGTAGACACTCTTATAAAATTAACTTATTTACTACTTAAAACAACCTGTAAGTTGGCTTGCTATGCCCATGTCATAGACGGAATTAAGATGTTAGCATTTTAAATATAAGGATTGGGTTATGTTCCTACCCAAAATCTAACACAGAGCCTAATACAGCACAGAAGTTAAATACAGGCTGGATAAATTGAAATAAATAGTAAAAACCAGGGCTCAGAGAGATGAATTCACACAGAGGGACAAAATGGAAACTCTGCAATGAAAAGCCAGTTTCTTTGATTCCAAATACTTCGCCCAGATCTTTCTCGCCATGCTGCCACTGTAGCAACTTCTAACACCAACTATCTGGTCCAATAATTATTGGCTATATCAGTCTGATCGTTACCTTAGGAAAATATCATTAGGTAGTGTTTACTGATAAATTAGGCTATGTAGAGGTGTAACATATAGTTTGAAAAATTTAATTTGTGATTTTGGGGAATCATTGATGGAC
Organism: Erethizon dorsatum; assembly: GCA_028451465.1. Lineage (NCBI taxonomy): Eukaryota > Metazoa > Chordata > Mammalia > Rodentia > Erethizontidae > Erethizon > Erethizon dorsatum. Next base: position 76,340,488 of record CM051836.1, on the reverse strand, counting down.
ATATTTTACTCATTATAACCATTCTTTGTACTGTATGTACTCTTGATTATTACAAGCAAGGACAGAGTCGGTTTTCGTAAGCCCTGAAGTTTCTTTAGTTTGGGTGGCTTTTCTAAGTAAATTGATGCAAAATATAATGTAAAAGTAGTTGCTTAGGATGGAGGTGTGTATAGTAGAGCACATGCTTAGCATACTCAAGGGGCCTGGGATCAATCCTCAGCACCAAAAAAAGGGAGAGAGGGAGAGAGAGGGACAGAAAGAGAGAGACAGAGACAGACAGAGATAGAGACAGAGAGATTATAAAATACCTATTAAAATCATATAAAATTCCTCATTTAAAATATAAAATAAATAAAACATAAAAATATAAAATTAAATGGGTATTATGAAGTCTCCCCCATATCCATAATTTGTTAACTAATTAAATGACTGACTCACATCTATAATACTCTTTTGCATTTGGCATGACTGACACTTTTGAAAATAGACATATAGAATTAATTAATTCACTGATAGTCGTAAGAATTTCACCACTGAGTTTCTTTACGTATCTTTGCTTCATTGGCGAATACTGGGTGTGCCATTTTATCTCAAAATTTTAGACTTTGGGCCGGTGAGATGGCTCAGCAGCGTAAGTGCCTGCCTGGCAAGCGCAAGGGCCTAAGTTCGACTTCCGGAACCCACATACGAAAAAAGGGCCGGTGATATCGCTCAGCGGCAAGGGCACCTGCTGGCGCGCGAGGTCCTGAGGTCGACCCCCGGTACCCACAAAAAAAAAAAAAAATTTTAGACTTTGTCAGCAAAAGATGTGAGAGCTGTGATATGTTCAATGAACTGGAATGCAAAAGTCATGTGACTACATACACACACAAAAAAAAAAAATCACAGGGGGAGAGAGAGATGTTCGCAGTAGTATAAATGCCTTCAAACATGGAGACTCAGATAGATTTTGTATTTTTATGATTTCTGTTCAAAACCTTCACATACACCCAGTAGAACAGTATGTTTCCAGTGTATCTGCTGCCTTGAATAATTCCTGACAAAAGAGAATTTCTATTTTGAACAAACATTATCATGAAAGAAATACTTTGTTTCTACCCTCTTAGGTTCAGTTCTTGAGGATGTGCAAACTAAAATAATAACAACAACAAAATAGATCAGCAAGAAAGAACAATAGATCTAATTATGTACAAATGTGTGCCTGAGAGTTAAAGAAATATGACTCAAAGAGGCAGTTAGAATTTGGGATTTAAGTACCAAGTTAAGTACCCCTTAGCTCTAGAGGCTGGGGGAGTGCAGAATAAGTGGCATTTAGGAAAAATCAGTGGACCTATAGGAGAATAACTGGGAGAGACCATAGTTTCATGGTAGTGTCTTTTATCTTATGCAAGTGCTACCTTGTGCTGACTCCTTGGTTTCCATGGTACGAATTGTTCTTTTCTGATTCTCAAACTCCTGGGGAAGGGATTGATGACAATTGAATTATTTGGGGAGGCTCTGCTTTGTAGAAGACAAAAAGTATTCAAGAAAATCCTCTTGCTGTAGCTTTTGAATCCCAAATATCATCAGCTGAAAACAGTCCTTGATGCCATTTTGGCATTCTGGACCTTTCAACATCAATGAAAAAGTGATACATTCTCCAGTTGGAATTTTACACATCTAATAACTGGAAACACTTCTATAGTTTCTAGCTCTGCACATATAAACCCAATCATCCTCTGCCACAATACAAGTCTAAGAATCCTTTATAACACAACCTGTGGCATTTCACCTTTGTGCCACCACACCGGCCAAGGTGGTAAAGTGAATGTTGGTGAAATTCCTGAAAGCCATTCTGCACTATCACTGGTAGTAATAACGTAATTAGAATGAAAGTAAGTGTGAATCCACAAAAGTATGCCTTAACACATTCAAATTAAATGCATCCTCAATTTAGCTTTTCCTTGGCTGGAACCTCAAAATGCCTGTGGTGTCTCTAATACCATTAAAAAGGAAGTGTGACAGAGGAAATAAGAGCTAAAGGAAACTGTGTTGTTAACCTACTTCAGGTTTAAGTTTGTAGGCTTGCAAATATCAAAAACGTATGACTGTGCAAACACATCCCTCCCTACCGCTACCTCAAGATCAGGGAAGAAGGTGTGGCCAGGGAGAGCTCTTGTAAGGTAAGTTTCTTTTGCATCGAATTAAATCTGCCTTTGAGAATCATTAAGGAATAGGGGAACAATTGGATGTTTAGAGAGAATGGCTTCGGTAACTGAAGGCAATGTTGGTTTATAGACCTTTGGAAAATACTGCGTAATAGACAAAGTAAAACAGAAACAGGGGCTCGACCTTAGTTTCAATGATATCCTTTTAAATTCACACATTTTATTCTCGTTCTTTCTCCTATATTTTAAGTAAATCTGTTTTATAAAAAAGGACAGGACTAATGCTTTCTACATTATAGGGGAAAGGAGACATTTACATCAGGTGTCACTTACAAGGCAGAGGGGAGACACAGTACTACCTTTTGCTCATAAACTGACATGAGCAAACTATGGCTAAAGTCTGGAGAGAAAGGCAGGGAGACACAGAAAGAGAAAGCTCTAATTACAGTGCTAATACAGTGAATGTCAATGTATATTCCTGTCCATATGTATTATTCCTAATAATTACTATTAGTAAGATAACAGCAAGGTTTTCTTCATAAGCAGTCAAATGACGAGCTTATATTTACATCTTTATTGTATTTTATTTTCCTTCAGTTATTTGGATACAATATTGAGAGTCAGTTACATAGCCAAAACAAGACGTAAGTACAAGAACTGTAAATAGTCTTTTTTATCTTTCCATCCCACCATGATTCAACAATACTTTTTCAAAATTCCTGCTCCAAATGTTAAAACTCTGCACCAGTCACTAGAAAAAAAAAAATAACTCAACTGTTCGCTAATGTTAAAAATAGCTAAGGAAGCTTGGAGGTGTAACTCAAGGCAAAGCCCCTGTCTAGCATGCCCAAGGCACAAGGCAGTGGGTTCGTTCCATCCCCAGTTTTACAAAACAAAAACAAACAAACAAACAAAAAACAAAAAGACAAAAATTGCCAAGTACAAATGTATGTAGTTTTATGAAGAAGCTGCCATATCAAAAGAACTGTATTTCCATTTGTTACTGAATAGAATACTTGCAGATTTATAGGAATGTAAAGCTCAAACCCATATTGTCTACTTTGACAAACTTTTAATCGGTTTTACTTGAATAATTCATTAAATAAGTGCTGAAGCAGGCATTTTAAATGTACTACTAATTTTTGAAGTCAATGTTAGTTCGAAGGTTATTGTCTATTTTGGGTTATTGGTCCTAGGTCAGATTAATAGCCAGTTCTACTTATAGAGAGTTGAACAATGATTTCATTTCACCCACCAGGTTGCCCCAGAAAGTAAAATTCTCCTTCCACTCAAAGCAGCTCAGAACTAGTGAATGGTCTCATCTAACCTCCAGGGGACCAAGACCAGCAATCCTACCCAAGATCTAGATCCCAGCTCAGAAATACTAGGGGAAAGATCTTATGTTAACTATACAAAGACCATCCACTGAAAAATTCATTGAAACTCAAGCAGTCAAATGTATTACCTTGCCCAGCCTAGAAACAATCCACATTATGTATTTTCTAAGTGCAATTATTCAAATTTGCTTGAATAAAGTTTTGTAGTACCAGGTATTAATAATTGACATAAGAAGTGACTTACTTAGCACAGGTCGATGTAAAGATTAAATTTTATAAAGGTAGTTCATAACTTTCAAATATTCCTGGTAAAAGCAAGGTCATTCATTTGAGTATTATTTTCATGAAAGCCATTATAATGAGCTCTTTCCCAAAATCTTTAACATACATATTATCTAGCTTAGAGGTCATTATTCAGAGCAGCTTTTGACACATCTTGCCACAACAGTGAAGAAATGCCAGATGTCCCAAGTCCATCCTGTAAAGGGCATTGACAGATCCAATTTTACCATAGATAATGAAACGGAATAGCTTCAGACAGCCCTATATAGAAGATAGTGCTTGTGGATTATCAAGGTCTTCATGCTACAACTCACGCAGATTTTCTAAAATATTGTATTGTCCCAAACGTAGATTGTTGAGAATCTATGTTTCTTAATTTAAATTTAAACTTAATTTAAATTTGGAAAAAACTCACAAATTAATTAAATGTTGATAGAAGACAATGTTTTGTTAATTGCAGCAACTGACTAGATCTTTAAATATACAGTATAAATTGTAAATCTGTGCTAAATTGCAAATGTTACAGCACTTAAAACTTAAGAAAATGAAAAATAACCAAATGTTAATCCTTGCTAAGTTCAAAGTGAAAATCATTTCTGTCAAGTGTTATTTTGAAGTCTAAAGCACTACTGAACTCTGAAACAGACAACCTATAAATTAATATTTAGAAAATTTATTTTCAAGGCTTTCTTTTTCTTTGCAAACAGGGTTTTCATACTAATCTTGTAGAAATATTTTATTGTTACCCAATAAATAGTACAAATCAAATTTGGTTTTTGCCTTGCGTTTTTCTTTTATCGATATATTGTAATATATAGCTTTGTATACATGATTTAATGATTTACACAGCACAAGTGGTTCTATTTCTTGGCACGAAACCAATTTAATAACCACTGAGGCAAGCAGTTATTACCTGCTTAAAAGGAAATCTGTGGTTTCCTTATTTAAATCACTGAGTTTTAATGTCCATCAAAAAGGCTGTTATTGCAATGAATTATTTAGCCATTTCAGTCTAGTACACATTTTAATACTACAGGCATGAATCTAAAGCTGGAAAATAAGCCTAAAGTTTTTCATAGTCCCAAGGACTAGAATCATACTTGATAGAAAACAATGGTTTTGCATAGTTATAATTACTATTTAAAATAACTTCGAAATGAAAATCATTTTTATAATTTAAAGAAGAAAGATTGGAGTGTCGGATTTACCAAAAGCAGTTCATCATAAAGACTTCTAAAACAGGTCTTTTAAACAGATGAAAGGTCAATAGATTGGGAGATGTCGGGTGTCATTTCCTCCGTTTGTCCCTTGGTGGAGTTCTTGAGTCGCTTTCTCCCTTTCCGTCAAACTGTTTTATATTTCTTTCCAGAACTGGCTATCATGTTCACTGTATTTAACCTCTTTCTCGTATTGTGAATAATACAACGTCTATTCTAAATGAAAGCCCCTCTGAGATCGTATCGCGGGCACCAACTTCTTTGTGTTCTTACCCATAATCTTTTGTTGTCCTTCTATTCCTGTTTTATGCTTGTGGCTTAAGCTACATCAGGGACCCTGAATGCTATTTTTCAGCTCAGTCATTGAAATTTCTTAACTGCAAAGCAATTCTAAGCAATATGAGTTAGTAGGTAAATTAAAAAAAAACTGCCTAATATTTTAAGTTTAGGGTAGGACATTTGGCGTACAAAAGGAATTATCAGTCAAGTTTTTATTAAATGTATACTGGAATAGAATATTTGTGTTTTAATCAATTTCACTTTTTATATCTTCGTTGCAAAGGGACATTTCTTTTTATTGTCCTGTAAAAAGCTAACAAAGAATATCCCAAATATTTCAACATCCCCTCGAACATTTTGCTTCCTGCACATGGTGACGTCCTAGCGCTCTGCTCAATACAGGCTTTAGGACACTGCGCTCATTTTCCTTTTCAGTTCTGGCCACCAAAGCAGCAACAGCAAGCAGCAGTAGCAGTAAGCTCTTTAATTTATTGTAACCGCTTACACTTTCGATCCCATTTCCTTCAGAACCCTTTCCTCTCACGTTGAGAAGATAAATGCAGCTTCGGGTCTGAGCAGCCGGGCGGGGCTGGTGGGTGGGCGCGAAGCCGGATATCATATTCCCTCGCTGAGGTGGTGGTGGGGGATTAAATCCCCCGGTTCCATTTAATGAAATTGCTGAGCACTTGTGACACTGGCTGCGGAAATGGGGCGGGGCTGGGGAAAACCGGTTCTCGCCTCCAGTCCCCCTCCGCGCCGGCAGGAGGTGGAGTGAGGGGATCAACGCCGAGACAGGGGGCGGAAGGGGCCTCGGTGTCCGGGCTTCGCAAGGGCGCCCCGAGGGCTCCTCTCATCTCCCTCCCCCCCTCTCTCCCGCCCATTCCGTCCTCTTCTCCAAGAACTTGCCGCCGGGCCAAGTCACTGTCACTTCCTGGCTGCTCCGGCGGAAAGGTCGGAGCCCGGACCGACCAGAGGAGGGAGAGAAGCCCGGAGGCTCCGAGGCCCCGGCAGGCTGGCCGCGCTGCTCTCCATGCAGCACACGTCGGACCCATTTCCCACGCTGGCTTGGCTCGGCGGCGGGGTTGGTAGAGCCGAGAGTGCGGAGGGTGGGCTGGAGACTACCTCCCGCTCGCATAGAAACCACTCCACTATGAAGGACACGCTGCTCCCCTCCCCCTGTCATCCGGGAAGAAATGTGCAGCGCGCAGGGCGAAAGCCGCCCACTCCTCGCCCCGTAAGCGAGCGTGCGCCTGGCCAGTGCGCGCCGGAGCGGAGGGCGGACGCTGCGGACGCAGAGGGGTTTGGTCAAGTTTATGTTTTGGAGAGAGAAGAGGGAGTGCACAACGTCTCTGCCCACGCGGGTGCCTAAAGTTTGCAAAATTTTAGCAAACGTGGCGACGGGAGTGAGTGTCCTGCACCATATTGCCGCGCATCGGAATGCTCAGCTCAGGGCCTCGGAGCTCAGACGGCTTTCCTCTTTCTCTCCGGGACCGGGGTAGGAGGAAAGCCGGCGTTCGGATAAACCCGTACTCCTGCCAGATGTAAGAGAGATTTGGCGTTACTGCCACTTAGCCGGCTGCGAAGGCGCTGCAGCGTCCGCCCCCGCCCCCCCCCCCCCCGGCTGGAGACTGCGGCTGTGCGCACTGAGCCTGCGCGCCAGGCTTTTCTCGCTGATGCTGCAGATACGGAGCTAAGAGGCTCGGGTGGCGGCCGCGGGAGGGTTACGGGGAAGGCCGGGCTGCCGGCCCTATCCTCAGAGGAGGAGCCGCCGCTCCTGGAATGATGATGCTGCTTTAACAGACTGGAAAATACTTGCTAGCTTCCTGCCATGTACTACACACACTTCCATCCTCCGCGTTTCTGCAATCCACAGTAGGGAGAGCCTGAAGTCGCCGCCGCCTCCCTGTCCCCGCCCCGTTCCTACTCGCTGCGCCCGCCCAAACAACCGCGCGCTACATCTGCTCCTAGACTTCACTGGTATTTTGTCTTGTTTAAATCATTCTGCTTCCTCACTCAGATCTTGTAGAGTACAGGTACTGAACGGATTTCTCTTTTTCTCTTCGCTTTAAATATTTATTTAAGGGGACATCTCTAGGTTGGACAAAATTGCTAACGGCCAACAATTTCCCATAAATAGTCCTTTTTCTCTTTTGAAATTATAAAAATTGTCCCCAAATATTTCTTGTCCGCCCTAATCCTCTTCATCTTGTTGGGGGCCGTCTTCCCATAAACAGCCGCTGAAATAAATGAGTGGATGGTTCCAGCTCATCGAGCACGAGCCCACCTGAGATCCGATGAGGCGGGCTGCGGCGGTCGTGATCGAAAACTGGGGAACTCTCGCGTAGGAGGATAGCAGGGCCGAGCAAGGGGCACAAAGTCAGAAGAAGGAGAGAAAAGAAGCGAGGGACACTTGGTACACAAAGTTGCCATTCAAGTTTATTTCCCTTATAACCAGATAGGTGACGCTACACTTTGCCAGTTACTAAAGGCTGCGGGTTTTTGCTCAGAAAATAATATCCAGGATTCCCACATGTGTGTTGTTCCCCAGGCGCGCTCACACACGGTGCATCCCGGTGCTAGCACTACGACAGGAATGCCAAGCATTCAAACAAAGGCAGGCATCTTCCTTACCGCACCCCAGCCCTGCAAAGTCTGCGCTCCCAAAAAAGGGTCCCTCTCCTCCTCGCTGTGCAGTTTGCTGTTGTCCATTCACTAACGCAGCCCCTTATGGTTTTTTCAAGAACACCAGAGTGGCTTTCTGGACGCACGCGGGGTCCACAGCCTACTAATAGCCGTGCCCTATCCCCTAAGCTAAACTGCAAACCTGAGACCCTCTCCAGAGGAAAAGAAAAATACCGTCCGACAGGGGGGAGAGAGAGAAGACCCGTAGCCTCGTACTCGCTTGAAAGCTCTCACACACGCGCTCCGCTTTAGTCAGAGGAAAAGAGGAAATTTACCAGCCCAAGGGAGGCAAAGCAAGCCAGCCCCCTGGTCGCCCAGAAAGGGCGGCTGAACTCTCGGAGGGCACTAGGATGGGCTTTAAGGGGCTGATCCTGGGCACTTGGAAGCTTGTCCCCGGAGCTGAAGCTGGGCTTTCGTAGCGCGGAGGCTGGCTGCTGCGCCCTCCCGCCTCGTCCTCCCGGGCCCTCCTCCCTCGCTCTGGGCGAGTGTGTAGTTTTAGCAGTTAGGCTGTTAGTGCCGCCGCCGCCGCCGCCGCCGCCGCCGCGCCAGGCACAAGTCTGGGTCGGGAGCGAGCGAGCTTCCAGCAGCAACCACCACTTTGGGCAAACTTGCGGGTTTCTGGCTCCCGGGTATCGAGCAAGAGCTTTCCACTTGCGGTTCAGTTGACTGGGAGCCGCGGCATCCCGAGAGGCAGCGGGGCCGCCCGCACCAGACTCTTCCAGGCGCGAAAGGGGACGAGACAACTGCGGAATTCACCCGCCGTGCCAGGGCACTTCCGAGACAACAGCCGACTGGCACTTTTTCTCCCCTTGGCAAAGTGTTTTTTTTTTTTTTTTTTTTTTTTTTAACTACTTGGCAGCTGTCTCTGACTCCACCTCCTCCTCCTCCACCCCCGCCCCAATGCCTTTGGCTTTTCTTCGGAAATCCGGACGGAATTGGGCATCTTTGTTAACTGCCGTTGGGGGAGCGCGGCCGTGCGCTTTCCCCGGGCTAACGTCGCCTCTGCGGTGAGCCTCGCTTGCTCACCTTTGAACTGCAAAGGGATCAAGTTCAGCTCGAGTTCCCGGCTTAGGGACTAGGAGGAAGGCGAGAGACCTTGAGGGAGAGCGAGTAAGAGAGGGGGAAAGGGGAAAGGAGAGGAGGGAGGAGAGAGGGAGGGAGGAGAGAGAGGGAGGGAGGGAGGGGAGGGATCGAGAGAGAGCGGGGAGAGAGAGAAGCTGCAATCTCCTCCCTGAATCGCGCACAGCGCTGCAGATCCCGGCGCTCCGACACGCGGGCCGAATGCAGGTGAGGGAAGGCACGGACTCTGCGGCTGCGAACCCAAACTTGAGCACCGCGCGGTGCGCACGGTTCAGCCCTGGCCCCCACGGGCGAAAGGCTGCTGCGGTTTCAGGCGGAGGCTTCGTGACTAATGACCTTGCGCAGAGTTGTTGAGAGAAAAAGAGAAACCCGAGGAGCTCTCGTGGGTGAGAAGCGACTGACTCTGGGCGTCTGTCTCTGAAGATGGCTCGGGCTTCTCTTTGGCGCGCCGGGGGGACCCGGACGCGGACCGCGCGGTGACGCGAGTAGTATTCCCCGCATCGTGCCCCGGGCGACCTGCCGGAGATTTTTCATTCTTGCTCTATTTACTGGCTCCCCCGCTGCCCGAGAGGAGTCAGAGTTGAGACTGGCTTGTTGCTGACCGCGGAGCCTCGTGCAGGAAGCGGCTCACGTTTTGCCTGGGCATCCGTAGCTGGAGCGCAGCCTGGATCTTAGAGTGAGCGGCTGGAACGGGAATTGGACTCAACTCGAGCAGCACCGAACACTGGCGGGGCTGGCAGGCGGAGGCGGCTGCAGGCTTGCTCCCCGCCGCTGCCCGGTCCTCCGGCCGCCTGCAGACGCGGTTCTGGCCCGCTCCGACAGAGAGGGGACGCAGCCGCGGATCCTCCTCCCGCTACGGCGATGACTTTTGGGGGGTGGGGGGCGCCGAGCTCGCGGCGCGCAGTGTCCCGTGAACTGTGAGTACTGCGACCGAACGGCGGCCGGCGAGCGGGCGATTAGCACCCATTGAATGAATTATGAAACAATAACTTTCGGAAGAAGCAGGAGGAAAACGGAGAAAGAAGAATCTATCGCCGCACCCCCCCATCGGCCGACTCTACACGCTGCTCTTGCCCCCTCCCTCCCCGCTCCCCTCTCAATTCTGTTGCCGGGGAGGACGGAGGACCGGGGGAGGGCAGGTGGCCAGCCCCGGAGGAGGGGGCGCCGAGGGCGCTGTGGTCAGAAGGCGCAGTAGCAGCAGCAGCAGGAGAAGATGCTGAGGATGCGGACGGCGGGATGGACGCGCGGCTGGTGCCTGGGCTGCTGCCTCCTCCTGCCGCTCTGGCTTAGCCTGGCAGCCGCCAAGCAGCTCCTCCGGTACCGGCTGGCCGAGGAGGGCCCCGCCGACGTCCGGATCGGCAACGTCGCCTCGGACCTGGGCATCGTGACCGGCTCCGGTGAGGTGACTTTCAGCCTGGAGTCAGGCTCCGAGTACCTGAAGATCGACAACCTCACCGGCGAGCTGAGCACGAGCGAGCGGCGCATCGACCGCGAGAAGCTCCCCCAGTGTCAGATGATCTTCGACGAGAACGAGTGCTTCCTGGACTTCGAAGTGTCGGTGATCGGGCCCTCGCAGAGCTGGGTGGACCTGTTTGAGGGTCGGGTCATCGTGCTGGACATCAACGACAACACGCCCACCTTCCCGTCGCCCGTGCTCACGCTCACGGTGGAGGAGAACCGGCCTGTGGGCACGCTCTACCTGCTACCCACCGCCACCGACCGCGACTTCGGCCGCAACGGCATCGAGCGCTACGAGCTGCTGCAGGAGCCCGGGGGCGGCGGCGGCGAGGGCCGGCGCTCCTTGCCGGTCGACAGCGCCCCCTACCCCGGGGGCGGCGGGAACGGCGCCGGCGGCGGCGGCGGCCCTGGAGGCTCCAAGCGGCGGCCGGACGCGCCGGAGGGCGGTGGCGGCGGCGGCCCCGGCGGGCGCAGCGGCGTGTTCGAGCTGCAGGTGGCGGATACCCCGGACGGCGAGAAGCAACCGCAGCTGATCGTGAAGGGGGCGCTGGACCGCGAGCAGCGTGACTCCTACGAGCTGACCCTGCGGGTGCGCGACGGCGGCGACCCCCCGCGATCCTCGCAGGCCATCTTGCGGGTGCTCATCACCGACGTGAATGACAACAGCCCGCGCTTCGAGAAGAGCATCTATGAGGCCGACCTGGCTGAGAACAGCGCCCCGGGGACTCCCATCCTGCAGCTGCGCGCCGCCGACTTGGACGTGGGGGTCAACGGGCAGATCGAGTACGTGTTCGGGGCGGCCACGGAGTCCGTGAGGAGGCTCCTGCGCCTGGACGAGACGTCCGGCTGGCTCAGTGTCTTGCACCGCATCGACCGCGAGGAAGTGAACCAGCTGCGCTTCACAGTCATGGCCCGTGACCGCGGGCAGCCCCCCAAGACCGACAAGGCCACTGTGGTCCTCAACATCAAGGACGAAAACGACAACGTGCCGTCCATTGAAATCCGCAAGATTGGGCGCATCCCACTTAAGGACGGGGTGGCCAACGTGGCCGAGGACGTTCTGGTCGACACTCCCATCGCCCTGGTGCAGGTGTCCGACCGAGACCAAGGGGAGAACGGCGTAGTCACCTGCACGGTAGTGGGCGATGTCCCCTTCCAACTCAAGCCGGCCAGCGACACAGAGGGCGACCAGAACAAGAAAAAGTACTTCCTGCACACGTCGGCGCCTCTGGACTATGAGGCCACCCGGGAGTTCAACGTGGTCATAGTGGCGGTGGACTCAGGCAGCCCCAGCCTTTCCAGCAACAATTCCTTAGTTGTCAAAGTGGGAGACACTAACGACAACCCTCCCGTCTTCGGCCAGTCGGTAGTGGAGGTTTACTTCCCTGAGAACAACATCCCTGGTGAGAGGGTAGCTACCGTGCTGGCGACAGACGCTGACAGCGGGAAAAACGCAGAGATCGCTTACTCGCTGGACTCTGCGGTGATGGGGGTCTTCGCTATTGATCCTGATTCTGGGGACATCCTTGTAAATACGGTGCTGGACCGCGAGCAGACTGACAGGTATGAGTTTAAAGTTAATGCCAAAGACAAAGGCATCCCTGTGCTACAGGGCAGCACCACAGTAATTGTGCAGGTGGCTGATAAGAATGACAATGACCCTAAGTTTATGCAGGACATCTTTACCTTTTATGTGAAAGAAAACTTGCAGCCCAACAGCCCGGTGGGAATGGTCACGGTGATGGATGCTGACAAAGGACGGAATGCAGAGATGAGGCTGTATATCGAGGAGAACAGTAACACTTTTTCTATTGAAAACGACACAGGGACCATTTATTCCACAATGTCTTTTGACCGGGAACATCAGACCACGTACACTTTCAGAGTCAAGGCTGTGGATGGTGGAGATCCTCCCAGATCTGCCACTGCCACAGTCTCTCTCTTTGTGATGGATGAAAATGACAACGCTCCCACAGTTACCCTTCCCAAAAACGTTTCATACACCTTACTGCCACCTTCGAGTAATGTCAGGACAGTTGTAGCTACAGTGTTGGCGACAGACAGTGATGATGGCATCAATGCAGACCTGAACTACAGCATTGTGGGAGGGAATCCCTTCAAGCTGTTTGAGATTGACTCCACCAGTGGTGTGGTTTCCTTAGTGGGAAAACTTACCCATAAGCATTATGGCTTGCACAGGTTGGTGGTACAAGTGAATGACAGTGGGCAGCCTTCCCAGTCCACCACTGCTCTGGTGCATGTGTTTGTCAATGAAAGTGTTTCTAATGCAACTGTGATTGACTCCCAGATAGCCAGAAGTTTGCACACCCCACTCACCCAGGATATAGCCGGTGACCCAAGCTATGAAATTAGCAAACAGAGGCTCAGTATTGTCATCGGGGTGGTTGCTGGCATTATGACAGTGATTCTAATCATTTTAATTGTTGTGATGGCAAGGTACTGCAGGTCCAAAAATAAAAATGGCTATGAAGCTGGCAAAAAAGATCACGAAGACTTTTTTACACCCCAACAGCATGACAAATCTAAAAAGCCTAAAAAGGACAAGAAAAACAAAAAATCTAAGCAGCCACTCTATAGCAGCATTGTCACTGTAGAAGCTTCTAAGCCAAATGGACAGAGGTATGATAGTGTCAATGAGAAGCTGTCAGACAGCCCAAACATGGGCAGATACCGATCTGTGAATGGGGGCCCAGGCAGTCCTGACCTGGCCAGGCATTACAAATCTAGTTCCCCATTGCCTACTGTCCAGCTTCACCCCCAGTCACCCACTGCAGGGAAAAAACACCAGGCTGTACAAGATCTACCACCAGCCAACACATTTGTGGGAGCAGGAGACAACATTTCTATTGGATCAGATCACTGCTCTGAGTACAGCTGTCAAACCAATAACAAGTACAGCAAACAGGTAAGAGTCATTCCAAATATATTCACTTATCCCAGAAAGGGCTCGTAATTCTGAGGCAGATCATCTTCTGTAAAGTTGTGTCTTCTCTTTCTAAAGGCTACTATGTAAAAATTTTAATATGAGGAATTTAAAGTAGCACCATTAATATAGCAGAGGCCTTCCATGAGGCGTCTAACTGTATTTTCCAGGTGACGTCTAATGTTCCCTAAGCTACTGAAGGAAATATTCAAAGTAGACAGTGTTTTGCACTTCTTTTTGCGCTTGGAAGCCCTAATTCATTTTACATGTTCAGTTTACAGGATAAATATGTATATATTGTTTGGATAATTTTAAGTGGATAATTGCATCCAGAGTGAAATTTGCTGAAGTTACTACTGGTGTCTATGCAAATTGGACACTATAGAAGTGTTGCTGTGCTTTATATCATGCAGGATTTTACAAATAAGCAGATGCTAACTGATGCAAATGTAGTACCAAGTCTGGGCTATGGAAACACTGACTAATTTGGCAAAAATACTGGCTTAAAATATTTACTGATATGCAAGTGTTGTGAAAAACTATATTTTAATGCTTTATAACAATAGGTATCTATAGTAATTATGCTTTAATGATATGCAATCAGCAGTTGCATTCTTTCTCTTCAGTATTAAAAGTTTATAACCAAAAATAAGCTCATAGGCTATTTGTTATTTAAGCCAAGTAATGAAAATGATCATAATTATGTATTGTGTGCAAGACTAGTTTGATATGCTTTGTGATGTACTTTGAATATAAGGGTTAGGTAGAGTATTTAGCACAGTTGTTTCTTGATAAAATGTAGAAACAGTAAAAAACTCATACATGCATATTCTGAGGGAAACTTCAGAAAATGAAAATTTTATTTTTGAAAGATTTGTTTGTGTGATATAGAATACTATTTACTTTTTATGCTCACAAAAGTTTGAAACACAGCAAATGGAACCTTTTAGAAACTGCTCTAATACTGCAGCAAACTCTGCTAATAAAATACCACATATTCTTTATTGCCAGAACTCATCTCAAGAAACACATTTATGACTGTCAAATAATAGCACATAATGGGTTTTCTATTGAATGTGTTTTGCATGTGGAATTGTGTGACCCTTGAAAAACTGAGGAAAAAAAATTTTTGTACACTCTCATTTAAGAAAAGAGATATTAATTCTATTTATTGCTTTCAAAGTTGTTAAAGTTAATTTCCTAAAGCAACATTTTCTATATGCATTACTTTATTGTAGCTATTTGGATAAGGAGAAACAGACTTAATGTTCTTTTATATCCAATAACAAAAGCAATCCAAGAAAACACAGGTTTGAACTACACTGCATGGAATGGTTTTTAAGGCAAAATATCTTTCGAGACATTTAAGGTTGAATGGTTTATTTATTTTAAACCAAAATTTGACATTGTGGAGAGTTTCTATTTGCCTTATTATGCTTTACCTGGACTTAGATGCAGATTTTTGTTTTGCTTTTGATGCTGGTATCAGTTTTGTAAACAAGGAAGATTCTAGTTAAAATAATAGCACTTTTATAAAAATCTTATAAAGACTTATAAATCGAGGTCTTGGAACTTTCCCTAGAAAATAGTAACACGCAGTGCAGAAGAATATGAAGAGATCTTTCCACAGAATTTGTTCTTGTCCACTGCCATCATAATAATACTTTTGTATTGTGGTTGAATGGCATTTGCACTCTTAATCTTATGCTTCTGAGTAGACATCTCAAGTGGCAGATTTATAGATATTTTATGCAAATGCTAGTATGTTCTGTGCTGCCTCTTAAGTTTTATTTGACTCATTAGATGGGGTTACCTCTTTGTTCTTAAATTTTTAAAACAGTCAATATCAAGACTGTTGGCATCTTGTCTGAGAGGCAAAGTGATAGGCTTATAAATAAACTAATGTATGCCATTAGTCTTAACTGAGAAAAGTCCATATACCAACAGAGAAAACCCACCAAACATTTGGAATGAATCACACAGTTTGCGATAAGTGACTTTGGAAAACTTCTATGTCATTAGGTATTCAAAAGATGTATAAAGTTTTAACCACAAGTAAGTAGCTGACCTACAATGAAATAAAGGCAAATGAAACACATTCCCCTTAATGTAATTAGTAATAGTAATTGATATGCTTCATCTCCTCAATATTGCTGTCAGGAGACAAGGGATCCATTTACAAAGTTACATTCTGTTCAGACATCTGACATAAACAGACCCTTTTTGTTCTGATTTTTGTTTGTGTCATAAGGAGATGAGTTGTTATTTTCTTCTTAAAAGATATTATTACTTTCAGTTTTCACAGGACTAACAAGATACGTTTTCTTAAATTAAACCTGTTGTTCAAAAAAAGCAATGTAGGGTTTTGTTATAGTTTTCCTCCTTTGATAAATGAATTTACCTAAGGAAAAATTCAAAGGTCGCATCTTTTTCATTTCTTTATAATAGAAAGTAATTACAAATATGAGATTTGATTTGATACAAAGCCTTAATTTTATGTTTTTCCTGAATTATCTTATTTTTTTTTATTTGTAGTGAAATGGAAGTGGTGTTTGTTACAGTGTTCTTCTCTCTATCAGAATTAGAAAGTTTGATGTGTTGCTCTTAAGTGGTGTTAATGATCACATTGTAGTAAGTCAAACAGCTTTGTAGAAATGAAAGTGTAAATAATACACTCCTCTCCCCCCTCCCTTGTTTTTGGTTTGTTTTCATAGGCTCTAGAGACATTCAAATCAAGCTTCCATAGTGCTTTTTAGCAGACTCTACATGTGTGCTGCAGAGTTGATGGAATTTTTTCTGAAATTCACACATTAGAAAAACCTAAGATGTAGCCCAAGATTTCATTGAATAGACTTTTGCAGTTCAAACAAAAGTCTTTGCTGACAACTACCTAATATATTTTGTTGAGCAAATTATGGATCATTGCAACATTATTGAGATTAAATGTTCCCCTTTCCATTTTATTCTTTCTTTACCTGGCACATTTGGTGTTGGTAGTTGTTAAAGTTTTGTGACCTAAAAGTACTACTGTGCTTTTGGTTTGTAAAATAAAGGAAAATGCACTCCATATACTTTTAAATATCCAGTGTTTTACCTGCTAAATGTTCTCAGTTTTCCTTAAAGAGTAATATAATACCAAAATCTTAGTAGACATTATAAAAATACAATTACTACTTCGTTTGTTATTCTCAAGTCTTGTGGAGCTTATCTTTGACATGCTGTTATTTAGATAATGCAATTACAAGTAAAAGTTTTATTGTATTTAGTAAATGGAAAGTAAGGTACTCTATTTTTGGCAAGAATTTAGCTCGAATAAACATTCATTTTAAAATCTATTTGTAGCTGATCCTGAAATACTCAAGAAAAAATTCATATTAACTCCAGTGACAGTTTGCCTTTTCTAAGGAACTGCTGAATTAGTCTGAACAATGTTCTCTTTAATTGATCAAATTATGTTCAATACATTCATTGTGTACTTAGTAAAAAAAAATAAAGCAGAGCTTTTTAAAAAAAAACTACTATTTTGGGAGCAAATGGATGACTTGCCATCGTAATTAGTATGCGCAGCACTAAGAAAACGAAATATCAACTTATTTGTGCATGCATATAGCATCATTATATTTTGGTAGTAGTGCATCTGCAAGTAATGCTAGCCACAGCTTTTGTTCTAGTTCGGTAAGCATATCTACTATGTGGTTCTCTTGTCTATAACCAAGGACTCTTTCAAGAGGCTCAGTGAGTCTGCATATGGTGAAATATGTTACATTTGCTCTCAGGCTCATAAGAGGTCCTAACTGATGGAAGTTAGGCCATGTGTTTAGTCAAGAGACATCTACTGAAGCAACATTACCTGGATCTGTATGAAATATGAAAAAGGTCATGAAGCAAGCTGATCTGCAGTGGATATGCAAATTTAAAGGGAAGTCCACATATCACAATTTAACCTTTACCTTAAGCTATTCTACATCAGTGACTTGGTGTTAAGACCAGAAAGCCAAACTGTTGTGCCACTGGTTTTTTGTTTTTGTTTTTGTGATACACATACATTGATATGTGAAAAATATGCTGCACTTTAAACACACAAAAAGTCAAAATAAAAAATAGTTAAATAAACAGCTTAATGCCTGTACCTAAAATCATTAGAATCATTACATTTTAGAATTAAAAGATAGGAACAAAAGAGTCTTTTAGTTTTATAGAAGAGGAAACTAAGGCCCAACATGGAAAAAGTAATTTGATTAGTATCACAAAATTATCAGATACATTGTAGATAAGAGTCCAAGTCACCAAATGTAGAGTGCACAGTGTTCTTTTTTATCTTACTATACTATCTATAAGGAAAAGGTACTGAATTTCTATATCTTTTTTTGTGTAGTTATATAATTATAACTGTATATTTGTCTGTAAAGATAGACATTTTTACAAGGAAATATAATTTTGCTTTAGGCTCTAGTTTTTATTGGTAAAATTATATTGGATTTTATCATTCAAAATTTATAGATTTTTAAAAGAAAGTAATAATTATTTCCCTCATGTAAGGTACATTTAAATTACAGTAAAGTAATTCAACATGACTGAGAACATGTATTCAACAAGTTGACAGCATTTTTAATTTGAGCAGAGCAATGACAATGGACATAAGTTCCTACCTTGCTTTTGGTATATTGTCAATAAAAATGTATCTTAATAGAAAGGAATAGAAAGTTCTGTACACTATGTATGAGATTTCTATCCATTCTGATGGGATTATAGGTTACCTTTTTTCATTTATGTTGATAACTTTTTGTTTCCTGAGCTCCTTTGCATTTCATGCACCTTGCAAATGCATTTCACCTTAGTAGCATTCTCAACACACAATGATGAACTAATATTTCTTTTAAGTTGATTTCTAGAAAATTTTTAGCAGAATGTGACATTTTGTTATTTTTTTAGTTGGATGGCTTCCTTGTTAGGAAGTGAACCAATCTAGTTTATTGAATTCTAAATATAGGGTTAAAATATAAATTACTGAATTTATTAATCTGAACTGTTTTTAAAACTAAATGTACTGTGGCAAAGCCATTGTTTCGCCTTAGCCATGGATGCTATTAGACACTTTAACATCACTGGGGGTTTATATTGGGAAATATAATAATTGTTTATATTTTAGGTGTATGTAGTCAATTTCTAGACTACAGCAAGGTTCACCATTCATTTACTTACTGTGACTCTGTAGAAAGTCTAAGATCTGTTCACACAGATAGACAGTGAGCTTCGCTTCTCTTTGTTATTTTTTTAAAAAGCCCTAGACTCTTCTAAAGCAGGCACTGTATTGCGGTACATTACACAGTGCTTTATTTAGCATTAGTGTTGTGGCAGAAATCACATTTCCAAGAAGAACTGAGCTGAAACCACTAAAACTGATCTTAATTATCACTTCTGGTGAAATAATGTTTTAAAGGTGGAATAAAGATTTATTGTCAGGAATTTAGTGATGTTTGTGTTGAACACTAACACTGTGTACAGACAACAAAACTATTATAGCTAAGTTGTGTTCCTTCAACAAGTTAACTTTTTTGTGAGCATATTTATAAATAAATACATAATTTATAAATAAAATTTGTCCTTGTTCCCAAACCTCTACTTCAGCCTTCCGATTGAGTATAGTTGTTGGGAAAAATTTCTTCATTGCATTTTTTTTCTACCTGCATAAATCTTTATTTTCCTTCTTTCAGATGCATCTACATCCATACATTACTGTGTTTGGCTGAATTCCACTCTAATAAGATGCTCCATTTTGACCATACTGATGACCTTGCTACTCCGAAACCTGCTGGGGCCAGCCCTTGGCCGTGGGGTGTCAGCCAATCACTACTTCTTCCACTTGCTGTGCATTTTATTTTCAAGGTTTTTTTTCTCATTTAAGGAAAATTAGTATGCAAATAAATAAATTTGTAGAAGAAACAGTATTAATACAGAAGTGTCCTACTAATGGATGTCTAAATCACCAGTTCCATTCTCAAGGAGATGGTTAGCACCTATTAGACTTAATAATGAAGTCATTAGGAGAAAAATCCAAAACCATATTTCAACAGTAATTTTAAGACTTTGGCTGTGTGTGATCAAAAGGAAATTAGGCCTCTTACAGCTTTGTGAATAGTACATTAAATTCTGACTTTAAGTAAAAATCTAAATTGATCAATACTTTTTATGTGTCATATGATGATAACTTCTTCCAGGCTAGGTATATAGTTCTGTTGGAGGAAAGGATATTCTTTTGTTCCTTCTGTATGTGCCCTTTGAATACCATTGTGTGTGTTCATGTTTTTACCTAAACATATATATTTAAAGACTTGAACAGTGTTTATAAAAATGTTATCTGTGAAACAAATTTGAGAGTTTGATTTTATACTTACATAGACACTGCAGTGGAGTGATTTTTACCTTTGATCTTGAAATACTGACCAAAGTATCTATAGAATGTTCAAGGTTTGTTTGTTTGTTTTGATAAACTTCCTAGGAGAATTTCAATTTTCTCAGATTTCCTGAAATCACTGTAGTCACTTTCTGAAAGAATGTATGGTTTCCTATTGTGTACATTTATAGGAAGGCTATTCTATTTGATGTCAGATAACATAAATTTGATTAATTCTAAGAATTTACCATGTTACACATATTTCAGTGAGCAAGTGACTTGATTTCAGTCATACAAGCGACATTTGAGGTAAGTCAGGGAACCCTTTGGATGGCCCCTCCACCTCTCCATGTTTGTATATTTATGTCTCTGTTTCTTATGTTGTATATATGTACGTGCCTTACACAAGTATGCATATGTAAAGTTTGATTATTTTATAATAGATTTACCATACCATCTACTCTATTAAAATTTTCTACAAGTTTCAAAATCCCAAGAATGCCAAATTCTCAAGTTTTGTTTTGTTTTTGTTTTGGTTTTTTTCTTTGTGAATCGTTGTCAATAAAATGGTCCTTTCAGGAGAAAAAATATTGGAATGACATTAGAGTATAAAGTGATAGGAAATGCACTGTAACCCATGCAAATCCCTAATGTATACATGAGGATTTTTATTCTATTAGCTGTTTATTTAATCTTGCAAAAGGGAAATTTTCTGAAGTTTCCTTGAGGCTACAGTGAAATTCCTGAACAAAACTTAATTATCCTCAATCTCTCATTCTGTTTTGTGCTAAGGACCAGTGTAAGAGGCTGCTGAAAGAACCCTTACCGCTTTTCTTCGACTTGGAAATGCTTTATTGGCCTCAAGTAGTAAACTTCCTTTGATATACTTAAAATGTAAATCTGGTAACAAATCACAGCAATTCAAAAACAAGTGATAGAGAAAAAGTCCAGAATTGGGTTAATTGAATATGCAATCAGTGCATAAAGTGATATTTATGAATATCTTCACACAGCAGAAGGTTAAAAGTCAGCATTTTGGAAACTCAGGTTGTATCACACTCTTAGGGCATGAAACAATGTCTTAGCTCTCTGCTACATCTAGAAAGCTAAGAGATAGAAAATTTCAGGGTATGTCACCATAGTAAGAGTGAATGTCTTCTGCAACTTTTGTTTTACCTGTATTTGTGTACATGTGAATGTTCTTGTTGGTGTCTTTGTAAAAATATATCTTATTGTAGAAGGAATTAGAAGGGTTTGAGAACCATACTCTAGACTGTTTTGGGTGGAAAATTATGGCTACTTACTATTTTTATCAGAAAAAGCATAATAAATCAAAGCAACGGATTACTAACATTCCTAGGAATTTTAGCGCACTATTAAATTGAAACAGAATGGTCAACAGCACACTTACTGTAGTAGCATTTAAAAGTAGCAAAAAGTTTCTGGGAAATTTCTTCTTTTCCTTATTTTGGCTTTAAATATTTATTTTATTTTTAGGTTTATTATTTTATTTTATTTTTCAGGCAGGGTCTCACCAAGTTGTTAACTTGTCTAGGCTGGGTGGGAAATTCACAGTCCTCCTCCTTCTGCCTCCAGAGTGCTAGGGCTATAGGCACTAAGCCTGGCTTTTTGTTTATTTGTTTGTTTGATCTTTGAACATGTGGGATTGATTCGGTGACCAGGCACAGACTCCCCTTCTCTCCACTTTCTTCCTCCCAGTTGTCATCAACCTCCTGCCTCCTGACGAGTCTCCTTTGTAATTGTTGAAGCTTACCATTTGAAGGTACCTGTGGACAGATGGAGACAAACTTAGAACAATCCGTGCATTACGTATTTTAGCTTTTGTATATTTTCTTTTAAATTATAAGACAATAATTCCCTATTACAAAATATAAGGAAGAATACGACAATATGGCTTTACGTAGAACACATCATTCATTAAAGTGTCTTTTTTTTCCTTTTAATACATCTAATATTGGCACTGGTACTGGGTATGCAAAGAATATCATAGAGTCTCTGCCTTCAGGTAATTAATGTATTATTGTCACTGGGAAGCCAGGTCCTGATGCAGTGAGGAACCATATCCTTCCTTGGTCCTTGCTGGAAAAATTCAGTAGGTCCTCTATAGGTCCTGCAGAAGTATAGGTAGAATTTATTGTGAAATAGATACAGAGAGAGTTACACCTTTAAGTGAGAAGGCAGGCAGGGCCATGAAGACATCTGCCCCTGGTTTGGATGTATTTTTATGCACATAATTACTCCTGGGGTTCAGAGAACTACTATATTTATGATACTTACTAACATTTTACTTAGAAGTTACTTTGGAATTACAAAATGTCTTCCATCCTCTTCAGATAGTCAGTGTTTTCTCAAAGGCTTTAGTTATGTTAGGAATTTACAAAAGGAAATTTGAGAAAGATAAATTGTTAATTTAAACCACATCTCAGCATAAGCAGGAGGGTCTTTAAAGAATGTTTGCCTTCCTGATATCGTTGGGCTGAAGGCCATGGCAGTCAGGAATGCAGGATGCCTTGCGCTGGAGTTAGATGCTCAGGTAGCCAGGTGTCAGAAGGAGTGTTCACGATGTATAACCTTAACACGTCATTGTCCTCTGGGGGATTGCTTTGGGGGTGAGACCTAACCAATGATTATAAAAGGATTATGCATTGAAGTCTTTCTTTAAGTAACCGGCAGCACATGCCCTTTGGGATTTTCTTGGGTCTTTCATCCCTCAGGCACACTAATGTCTAACTACCTGCCTAGCACAAATGTTTGTCGAACACTTGAACAAAGGACTTGAGCTTTGCATTTTAGGTAGTCTACAAATCTATCCACGTTGGGTCCAGAAGATGCTGTAGCCCCTCTTAGACAGGCTCTGAGTCGCTACCGACTGTTCCTCTCCTCTCCTGCTGGGTGGGCTTCTCCTTTGTGAAAAGCTTCTTGTGAGTAGCCTGAAGATCCTGCCATCTTTGCATCATGTATGACCCTTGCTTCAGTAGCAAATGAGCAATTCCCTCATTTCTCCTCCTTCCTTCTTGGTGGTGTAAACAGCAAATCCTTAAATAAAATAAACTGAAGCAAATATTTAAGGCATGTAGATGAAGCACTGGTCACCCAGTAGACTTAACACATTTTGAGGGGGTATGAAGAAGAACCATACAAACATATGGGTTTTAAGTTTTTTTTTCTGGAGATCTTTATCTAGGGAAAAAATAGATACATGTACGCCCAAACACATGCACGAATTTCTGTACCAGTCAATTTATACATTGCTATAGATGATATTCCTTCACTCTGCCAACTCGTGCTTACTGATAAAGTTTCTATTTTCATTCAGCCCATGGCAGGCAGTCATTTTTAAAGGTGAGAGCCCAGCATATCTGTAAAGAGAAATGTGTAGTTGATTCAGTAGGGAAAGGGATCTAGAAGTGGAAATACTCCCTGATTTGAAAGACAAGGGCAGTGAGCCCTGCAACTCAGAATCACTCCGAAGGAGTCTGGAATGGTCTGAGGAGCTCCTTTTTTAAAATGTAAATGACCTCTGGGGGAGTTGAGTTCAGCCTTCCCCTCACCTGGGTGTAAATTGCTTTAATAGGATAACTAGGTCAGCACATCCCAAAGATCCACAGTCCTTAAGAAAAGGGAATCTTCATTAGGGAAGAGGCAGCCTGCTGGAGTTTAGAGGACTGAAAGCACCCAGTGTCTCTAACTCCAGCAAGGAGTGTGGAGGTAGGGCAAGATTATTTCAGAAAGGGAAGCCAGGTTTGACAAAGGCAAAAGCAGGGCCCAGGGCCCTGGAGCCTAAAGGATACCATTAAATGTCAGGGCTTGATAGAACTGTAAGATTAGAGTGGAAAAGTAGTAACTTCCACTTCCATTTAGACCAGGTGTTTTGTGCTGGTTTGGTTTTTGTTTTGTGTCTATAATACTGAGTTCCACTGCTTTGTCTCCATTCATTTTCTGCTCCTGTACTTTTCAGAGAAAAAGAACAAAGAGTGGAAACAAAAAAAAAGTACAAAAGCTTCATAGCACAGCACACCCACCCTCTCCCTACTATTATTATTAGACTAGTGTAATAAAAATAGTCACACAAAATTGAGACATTATTGTCACACAATTGTTTTATAGTTTTAACTTGAGGAACCTCTGATTTAAAGAGGACAATAATAGCTTTTTTTTTTCCACTGTTGGAAGAACCTTAGGAAAAATTTATTTGACAAAATTCCATGAAATATTTATGGCAAACCAAATGTAAAGGGCTCCCACTTCCTCCATTTAAGTTGGGTGGACTAAATATTCCAGGCTTTGAAAAATAACAGATTTCACTTAATTAGCTATAATATTTAGTAAATCAAGAAAGAGAAAAGGAATTGTAATTATTTTTATTAAAGAATATTTTGGTTATCTTATAATGTGGTACAAGCCTGTGTTAACCAGTCGTAAGAGTTGTGATTTTATTGTGCATAAATATTGTTATAAATGCAGATTCATTTGCCTATTCTTTGAATTTTGACTCTAGAACTTTAGTGCTATGTCCTGGAAACCTGAATGCTCAGTGATTTTCTCTTTACTCAAATCTGATTGCAAATGGTAGTCCAGGCTACAAAAATTCTAGGTTAGAGCTCCTGAAATTCCTATCTTCTGCTTCTTGGTTCCCTCCTAGAAGGCCTCCAGAAACACGGAAGACGTGAGCTGGATGAAGCAGTTCAATAATCTGCAGCCCTAGCTGTCACTGGTTGGCCTGTGTAACCATGTGTCACTTCTTTAAGTCCCGAAGTCTCTGGAAACTTTTCTTTCTGTCATTTTACATAATAACCCCTGTCCTGATTATGTGACAGGTTTTAAGGGGGGGTCACACGAAATGTTTGGATCTTTTTGAAGCGCTCTTGCAACTGAAGATAGCATTTCTAGTTATACACAAATGTCTCTAAAATGTTCTGAAGATACATTTACACTCTGGGAGTATTTCCATTATCTTTCATTTTTAAAAGATTAAAGACTGTTTTCCCTCACCACCTGTTCGAGCCACTGCTAGTCTCTTATCTTGGCCATCTTCCAAGTTACACTGATTTGGTGACAAGGTGCAGCTGTGTGTGGCACCCCATGCACGCTCTACCTACTGTCTAAAGGACTTCCGGTGCTACTAACCACTGTGTGGCGAAGAAGCAGAGGTAATGGGCTTTCAATTTTGTAGCATCCTTTCCATAATTTAAAAACATCATCATTTTTAACAGTTGTTTCTTGTTGC
This sequence comes from Erethizon dorsatum, assembly GCA_028451465.1. Taxonomy (NCBI): domain Eukaryota; kingdom Metazoa; phylum Chordata; class Mammalia; order Rodentia; family Erethizontidae; genus Erethizon; species Erethizon dorsatum. The sequence goes on along the minus strand of CM051836.1, from coordinate 76,315,420 downwards.
CATACAATCTTTCCAGGGCCTTTTTCTTTCACTTCATGTTTAGCATTTAAAAGTAACAGCTGCCATTTATGGAGCTTTTATTCTGTGCCAAGCACTGTGCCAAGGGCTGTGTTTTACTACACCAGTTGTTCTCTTCCACAACTGTAGTGGCAAATACACTGTACTATGAATTTCTCCATGCCACACAGGGAACATGGGCAAGCAAACCAGAGCCTGTCCTTATTCCTGCCCCATCCTACACAAGGGTCCTGTAGAACTGTCCTCTAAAATATTTATCTCCAGAACCGAGGAGTCGTATTATCGTAGTAGTAATGTTCAATTTTAATTTACATAGGCACGTACTTAAGTTTCGGTATGCTTTTTGTTCTAGTCCATAATCCCTGCTGTGTTATTGTCAACATTGTTTGTAGAGAGTCTGTATTAGTCTATTCAGGCTGCTGTAATAACATGCCACACACTGAGTATCTTAAACAACAGAACTAATTTTTTTTTCTTAGTCTGGAGACTAGAATTCTTAGATGAAAGTGCTGGCAAATTTAGTTTCTGTTGAGGCCTTTCTTCCTGATTTGTAGGCAGTCACCTTCTGTCTGTGTCCTTGGGTGCCCTTTTCTTTGTGCATGTGCAGAGAGAGAGAAAGCTTCAGTGTCCCTTCCTCTTACAAGGACATTAGTCCTATCAGATAAGGGCGCTAACCTTATGACTTAATTTAATCTTGAAGCACTGCCTCCAAATACAGTCACTTTAAGGATTATGGTTTCATCATACAAATTTGGAGGGGAGCGCAATGCAATCCATAAGATAGTCTATTTTTGGTCTAAGCAAAAACACACTAGACTGGACCATCATTTCCTCACAAGCTTTTCATTCTTTACACACACAGTCTTTACATTCCTGGGAATGTATCCTTTCCATTTTTGCTTTCCAGATTAGCTCCAAACAACCTTATAAATGCCTTCATACAATTTATGAAAAATTGATAGAATTCCTTTAGCTTTTGTGAAAAAATATACATAATATGTATACGTATGATTTAATTTTTTTTTTTTTATGTGGGTACCGGGGGTCGAACTCAGGACCTCGCGCTTGCCAGGCAGGCGCTTATGCCGCTGAGCCATCTAAACGGCCCCTAAAACATTTTTTAAACTTTGTATATGTAACCTTTTATGCACGTGATTGAATGCTTTTTGCAATTTTCAGCTTTCACAGAGATTTGTGGTACTAAATAGCATCATAGCTATTTTAATTTTGCTAACCAATAAGTAAATGTAGGCTTGCTGATTAATATAAAATCAGTATTTACATAAAACAGCCAAAAAATTGTTCCAGAAATGTACGATAGTTATTTTTAATGATAATGTTAACGCTTAATTTTAAATATCTAGTATATTTGCCACCTTAAGATCCAAATGAAATGCAGTAGAAGTTAAATGGAGAGGAAATCCCTTGAAATAGAAACATACACTTAATAATTCCTGTTTTGTAGGGACAGTCTATGTGGATTTTCACACATGGTTGCATTGCTGGTCAGGCTGAGCTCCAGTAGGCCTGATTCTAAAATATCTAGACCTGTCCCAGAGGCTGGTACCAAACTCTCAGCAATTCCTCACTTATTATTTTTATGTATGTATACTGTAAACTTCAGCATGAGACAAAAGTATGGACAAATTGAGGATTAGGCATTTTCCTCATTTTTTTTTTTTTGCATAAAACAAAAAAAAAATCAGGTGATAAAATCCATAACAAGTAATCTGGATCTCTATATTCATCCAGTGTGACGTGTGCAGTGACAACTGTGAGGGCGACACAGGATAAACTCCTCAAAGTCTAGGTGCAGTATTCTCTCCTTCTGTCTTTTGGTCAGCATTTCCAGGCAATAAAGCATAACAGCTAAATAGAGGTTTCCTAAGAAGTACTTTTTTGAGCTTCTAGAGCTGATTTACATTTTATCTTGACCTCTAACTGTGTGTGTATGTGTGTGTGTGTGTGTGTGTGTGTGTGTGTGATACTGGGGATTGAACCCAGGATCTTTGCAGTGAGCTACATCCCCAGCTCTTTTTATTTTTTCTTATTTTGAGATAGGGCCTTGCTAATTTGCCCAGGCTAATTGCACTCATCCTACCTCAGGGTACTAAAGTTCTGGGATTACAGATGTGGCCAGAGAGCCCAGCCATGGAACCCAACTTTGACTTCCAACATTTACAAGTGAAAAGTTGAAAATTCCTCTGTGCAAAGAAATAGCAATAATTATGGTGTAAACTAAGATATATGTTAAAATTGTATTTATATCTGCTTTTCAGTATATTTAACTGTTGAATGCAAGGTTAATTTTAGATAGAGGTGGCATTTCCATAGGACATGAGGAACAAAAGTTTAATGCCTATTTTTTTTCCAAACCCTATAAAAGTATTTGGTCGGAGCACTGAAATTTACTTTTTAACTTAAACTTTTTGGCTTTCTAAATGTTTTGCCTTTAATAAAGTATATATACACACACACACACACACACACACACACACATATTACATTTACAAAGACATATATGTGTGTGTGTGTGTGTATATATATTTATGTACACACATATATATGCATAATACATACACACTGAGGTAACACAGTTAGCGTTCCACAGAGCAAATACTTAGTGAATGATTACTATATGCCAATAATTTCAAGGCACTGTTCTAGGCACTGGGAAAAAAAAATCCAATAACTGAATTACATAAAAATGTCCTGCACTATAGAGTTTCAGTGGCATAATAAATAAACAATAGTAATAGCTAACCTTATATTGCACACTTTATTTTGGGCAGTGGTCAACACGTTTTGCATATATTAACTCATTTAATAGGCACAACAACCATAAAGTTGTGAGTATAGATCTCTTCATTTTGTCGAGGTGGAAAGTGAGGAGCACTAGAGGTAAGTAACTTACTTACAGTCACACAGTCTGTAAGGTGGAAAGCTGAAGTCCACGTGTGGACAGCCCAGCTACAGAGGCCGTGTACTCAACCACTGGGCAGCTGTGAAGCAGAGGGAGCATGTCTATGTTACAGTCAGCTCTTCCTGGGAGAACGAAATTGGATTCAGCTTGCTTCTCTGAAGGCCCTCAGTGATATTTCAACCTTGCTATTTTAATATCTTTTACTATCTTCTAGAAATTAGGCAACTTAGTCCTTTTTTTTAATAGTCCACCTTAAACCTTAATCAAAGTGCATATCCAGAGATGGTAAGGTAGATATTATACTGATTGGTGTTCTTCCTTCTATCCACCCTGTGCTTCTCAGAAACACTTCATATTTCTTTTTGTCTTTTTAATATTCTTCATTTTATTCTATATTTACCTACTGTGTTATGTATATAATTAATTCAAGTAAGAAAAACAGTCATTATTTTTTGTGAACTGACATTTGATTCAAGAAGGAAATAAATATTTTATGGAGACTAAGATATTGATGCAACGTTTTTAATCAGCACATTTTGTTTAACTTTTACAAAAAAAGTTTTTTGCTTTAGTTTTTAAAGCATTGCTAATTGTTTAAAGTTAAAATGAATTGCTTATGAAAAATTTTCAATAACTATTTTTCCTTAAATTAGGTGCACATTATTAAACACGCAATTAAAATATGACCTGCACTAATTCCTCAAATTTGCAGGGGATATATTCAGAATCCCCACGTGGATCCCTAAAATTGCAGGTAATACAGAACTCTTTTTACTTTGTGACATTTTTTTCAACTGACCACCTGTCCTAAAATGCACATCATTGAAACAGTCTTGGGTTCTGTTGCATAATATCTCTCTATAAATTATCTACACTGATTTGATTCTCATTAGAGTGATTTTAAAAATTTTAAAAATCAAAACCAGTGAATCAACTCCTAAGGCTATTTTTCCTTACTCCATGTAATGATTTGTAGAATTCTGTTTTCTCAATAATAGCTTGTTAAAATATTACCACAATCAAAGTTATTTCCCATTAATAGAAATGTAAAAGGGTAAAGAACCTAGTTAATCTCCTCTAGCTCTCTCGCAAATTCTTACAGAGTGCAATATAGAGCTCTCTTAAAAGTTTAAGTCTTATTTGGAAAGATTCAAATTCATGGCACACAGCTCTGAAAATAGATTCGGTTACTGACTATTGGCCTCATAAATAAATTCTGCAATTACTAGATCAGTAGAATATAAGCAGATTAGAGCCTAGATCAACTTGGTTCAAGATGCAAATCTTGTTCACATTTAATGTCTGAAATTGGCTAATTCATTATTAGTCCATAAACTTCAACAAATCGTCACACTTTAAGGAAGAGTAAAAAAGGAGACAAGATTGAGGATTCAGCATGATTGGCATAATTACATTCTAAGAACTTGGTAAAACTCATTTTTCATTCTCTGTATATTATTATAAGTCTTTTAAAGATGTTTCCTGGGTACACCTGAGTTTTTGTGTGTGCTGTTCACTAGGACAAGTGGGAACTGTTTTCATTCCCCAGTAATAAATATATCAACACTAACATCATGCAATGAACAAATAGTAAAGGGGTGTGGTTATGAGTTCTTGAGAATGCATGGCTATTCATTTTAAACTTTTTGATTGTTCTCTTGTAAAATAAAAACAATTGCCACTAGTGCACAAGCAGAGGATCCTAGATGGCTAACAAGCATGTCAGTGCTCTGCTACAACTGAGGAATGGTTTAATGAAGAACTCACATTTCCAGGGTGCTTACAATTTCAAATATGATATAACATGTTGTTTCCGAATCACTAGTTAAGGACACACCCTGGAGGAACCGAAAGTGATGGATGCCCCTGCTGTGTCACACTGTAGTTAATAAAAGAGTGTCTGCACACTGCATAGGAGGAACACACATACTTTGAAATGAACAAATTGATCCGTATACTACTTTTAAAATCGACATGTGCATGTCTATGTGTATTTCTTGACCCAACATCAAAAGCCATTGTACAGTTTAGGAAACAGAGATGCCCTGCAAAGAAAATGAGTGGAGGAAATCCAGAAAAATTTCTGCCCTGAGCTATTGTGTCACACATGATGCTAACACTTACCTCGCATTTACAGTTCACCATTATGATGCTTTTTAAGCTCTAGCATTTGTAGCAACCAAGAGCGCTACCATCTGCACTATGAAATTTGTTTCAGTATTGTTTAATATCAGAAATTACTCATCACATACTGCTTTACATAAAAAATAGAAATGAAAAATTGTTATATCTAAAAGCATGACAACATATAATATGCCTTCGTCCTAGTTAGTAAGATCCTAGCTGGGAGGCAGATGCCGATTTTATAAGGTTTATTTTGGCCTTATTTCGGATGTTGAACAAATATCACTCAACTTTTCTCTATCTCTTTTCTGTCACTAATTTATTTAATACTCTATGAGAAATGCAACAAACTGTAAGAAAGTACAACCATGAAACTTTAAATATTGATTGATGTGATTTCTATGACATATTATAGTAAATAAATTACCTTTGAGGAGGATGCAGGGAGATTTTTAAAAATGAAGTAATAATGCCCAAAGCTGAACCTAAGTATTTCCCTGGAAGATTTTTTTTTTTCTTAAAGTGAATATCTTGTTACTAAAAATAGTAGCGTTAAGTTGTCGCATTTCATTCTTGGCACTCATCTGTGGAGGATTGAAGACACGTTATTTTATCACCTTGAGAAAAAGCTGAAATGTCTTATTGTAGGAAGAAGAAAAAATACGCTTCAGAACTAGAGAGGAAAATCTCAATCTACAAATGGAAAAAAAAATCAAGGATTTTGCTCAGGGGTCCAAAAATGTTTGGCTTCTTCTTCTTCTTCTTTTTTTTTTTTTTTTTGAATCACTTAAGCTGGTTTCTTGCTGGGCCTTTTTATTGAATAATTGAAAAAAATTGGATAGGGGAGGGACTTTTTCATCAAAGGCAAACGATAGGAAAGAATAAAAGTACTAAGGGAATATAGATAGGAAGTTGTATCTTTCTGTACTTTCATGATTGCCTACATTTTTTCCTAAACCTGTAGTTGAAAAGCTCTAAAAAAAATTATTAAGCCCTGAGAAAAATGCTAGAGAATGAAACATAACATCCTATGCTTCTTCACCCCCAAGCGCTTCCCTCCACTCTTTCTCTCTTCCCCACCCGCACAAACCCTGCAAACTGCCACCACAAGCTCAAACTACTTTACATTTTAAAGCAGTAAAAGCAGCCATACATTTATATTTCAAACTAAAAATAATAAAAACAAAAAAGCATCACTTTGGGAAATATTGAAATTTGGGGGCCATACTGGCATTTTTGAAAGGTGCTTTTAGAAGACATTGTTATTAACTATCTCACTGGTTTTAAGGTTGTGGAGGAAGATTGCTATAAGAGACCTTAGCAAAGTAGAAATTCTATTCTTGGCAGTCTTCCTGAAAGGCACTGGATCGTAGGCAATCTGTGTCTCCCTTGGTTCTTCAGCCTTCTCTGCAGCAGAGCAGTTTATGAGGTGTTGCTCTTTTCTTTCCCCAGTGGCATCCTGTAAGCTTCTGCACTTGCTCCGTCTTCATTTTTCCCGCCAAGCAGGCTAAATTTTCTCACTGTCTCAAAGGGAGTCAGAGTCAGTACGAACAAGCCAAGAATATTTTAAACACTGAATGTTTTTTCATCTTCACTATTTCAGCTGCACTGAGAAAACCATGAAGGACTAACAAATGTGGAATCTTTTTTGTATCAGCAAGTTTCTAATAGTCCTTGATGGCATAACTAAAAACCAGTAACATCGGAAGTAGAACTCAAAGTTTGCCTAACTTGTGCCCCTAATAACCTACATAATTCCAGATAAAATAGGACCTTAGATAAGACTCTAACAATGTTACCAGAATTTACATGTCTAAATGTTGTTGATTCATTTGACTCCTAATTATTGATGTCTTGTTGTACTAGTATATAAAATAGGAGCTTACAATCTTGTTGGGGAGACAGTCTTATACAGGAATAATAATGTATTAGGGTAAGGGTTATGGGAACCATGTGTAGCCTGGGGAAGGACTTACTAATTCCTAGGAAGGTTGATGCTGACAATTGACTCACAAGAAAATTGTAATATGGCTTTTATTTCTTTCTCTTTTACAGTCTTGCATCAGTATTGCAACTGTGGCCATGGGGCATCAACTATGCTTATTGGAACTGAATTAAAATGTATTTTTCTTCACACTCTCATTTATATCTCAACTGTTCTTGCTCTTTATGGGTTTCTAATGGATTTTTTTTCTTTGATTGTTGATATTAGACCCAGTTAATGAGCAATTCATTTGGCTTCACTGCATTTTACTCTTTCTGTGATTTTGACCAAAACTGAACTTTTCACTGTTATTGTTCACTCTGAATTCTTCAGACTTGGTGCTAGATGCTTTCTATTTATTTTTAGATGTCAAAACACCTTCAAATTGGAACGGTTCCTATCACTGAGATTGGAAGTAAAAGGACAGATGCTGTGAAGCAGTTTCCATAGGAGGAGCTATGTAGATGCTTTTATTTATGGCAACATTACTGGAGTGTTTACACTGGCCCAAGGCATCTCTTTGAGGAATGTAACAGTTCACCTGAGTCATAAATTACATCATCCTAAAAATAGTCACATAATCTCATATTTTTACACCTCGTATTTATTAATGCATTGTTTGTAGAAAGTGTTCTAGCACCGAGATGTCCCAAGAAAAATTGTAATGATTATTATTTTTTCAATAATTTCTAGTTATTTTTGGGTGCTTTCATTTCTTTTGTTGCTGTCCTTTTTCGCTGGAGCACCTATAGTATCATGTGTTCTATTAACACGGGTACTTGTCATCAACTGGCTTTCAGATAATCCTGCTTAAGTGGCTGGTCGATGACAGCATTTTAGATAGTGCCACTCCAAGTTACATTTCTATTTATGGAGGATACTAGAAGAATAGAAATTCCAGGAGTGAGGCTTTCTAATGCAGGAACTCGTAGGAGACATCATGCGTGTTTTTGTTTATCCCTCTTAATTCATGCTGTTAAAGATGTAACTGAGAACAGACCCCTGGATTTTTGTGTAGGTGGAAAATACATCATACATACTCTTTATTTAGTGCTGATGTTATTCACCATCAAGTTACTAACTCCATTTGATATATATGTCTAATATTTAGAATATATATAAGAGATTGTATCTTAGGGTAATTCAAGGCCTAGAAATCTCTCACTACCAGGAAATAATAGAGACTGATAATTCTAGCCTAGATAACAATAGCAACAACAAAATTTGAAGTTACATTTCTATCATTTCTCGAAGTATTAAATAGAAGCAACAAGTAGAAAGCTTACATTCAAAAACTGCCCTTTTCTGCTTGTCTATCCTTAGGGGAAAGGATGGTAAATAGAGACACTAAGAAGAGATTGCTTTTTGCAAGAATGCCCAAATAGACTTTCTAAGATTTAGGTCCAATTGTAAAGCCCTGCAACATGAAGAGAGAGCTGAGGAATGGATGTTCTGGAATGAGTATCTTAGTGTAGTTTGCCTTAGTATTTTGGCATCTCAGTTTTCTAGTGTTTTCTACTGCCAAGTTCTCCAGTCTCCTGAAGCCTTAATTTCAGTAACAATTCTTGAAATTTATCCCATTTACTTTCACAAAATGTTGCAGCATCTAATTCTCTCAGGGCAGTGGTTTGAGCCAACAAATTGATTGGGATATTTTTACTGAGATTATTTTTACACTGGTGAATATTAGTGATGTCGTATGTTAACATTGCTAATGACCATAGGAATTGGAAATTGACTCGATACAAAAATTGCCTCAACAGTAGTTTTTCCAGGGCCTGTGAGATGGCTCAGCGGCGTAAGCGCCTGCCTGGCAAGAGTGAGGTCCTGAGTTCGACTCCCGGAACCCGCATGCGAGAAAAAGGCCGGTGATATCGCTCAGGGGCACAGGCGCCTGCTGGCGCTTGAGGTCCTGAGGTCGACCCCTGGTACCCACACACACACACAAAAAAAACCAGTTTTTCCAACTATTGTTGAAAAAGAGTATTTTTCCTTTCCATTCAGTCATTCATGTTTCTTTTGTTATGCTCTTTTCCTTTCTATTTCAAGGTTTTAATTATGTAGTCTAGTAAACAATAAGTAGATGTTCACTGCATTGGTCTATCTGCACATTGGATAGAGGAACACAATCATATAAATCAGTTACGTTATGTGTCTTGATATTTTCAGGATTTTTGTTCAATTTTGAGTTATTCTCCATCATAGCAGTTTATATGACAATTTTTAAAAAGATATTGGCTGAAACAATTATATGTAATATTTTTTTAAATATATTTTTTTAAATTTATGTTTTCGTATCCTTTGTATACATAACATTGAACTGTATCTAAGAAAATGGAGACATCGTGGTACTGCGCAACCAGGAAACTGATTCATGCCCCTTTGATATTGGCTGATGCAACTAACCATTACTTTCCAGGTGTCTTTCTGCCGGCCTTTAGCCTTATATGAATTTCCTATTGCCTCTGTAACAGATCAGAATGACATAGTGGCCTAAATCAGCAAACATTTCAGAAATTTGGCTCCATTAAAAATCAATGTGTTAGCGGGACTGTATTTTTTGTTGGAGGGTCAAGAGGAGAATCTCTTGTGTTTTTCTAGCTTCTAAAAACTTCCTGTATTTGTTGGTTCTTGATTTCCATTTTCAAGGCCAACATTAGCTGGTACAGTCTCACAACTCATTATTCTGACACTGACCCATCTGGCTCTCTCTTAGACACTTCAGGACACTGATCACATTTAAATTACTTGGCTAATCCAGAAGAATCCCTTTAATTTAAGGTTATAGAGAGTCTAATTTCATTTGCAATCTTAATTCTTCTTGCCATGTAATATAATATAAATATATATATTCCTTGGACTATTGCTTGCACATCTTTGGAGAACCGTAATTCTAGCTACTACAGGTCTGACAAGCAAGCATTCTGAACATTTGATAAAGGTACTTTATGAGCCACAGAATATTATTTGGGTAATCTTCAGCCAGACTTTATTTTTATTGTGCAATCTCAATATCCTATATTTGTTTTTATCACCAAATGGATACTATATTACCTCTACTATATTTTGCTTTTCCCTCAAAATAATATACTAGCATTAAAAAAATTTCAGAACAGTAAAAGGTGAAGTGATTAGTATTTTCCCTGTAAGATAAAGCATTTATTCTCATATCCAAAGTTGCCAAATATTTTGAAATGTAGGCCATTACTGACTGCCAGTTTAGGGATTTTACTCTTTATTAGGATCACAAGACTATGAAACATTTACAAATTGTTTGTTCAGTTTATCTATTACCTACACAAATTCAAATTCTATAATTATAGTTATATATAATTTGAGCAAACTCCAACTGGAGGCAGAGAGAAGTGAGGATAGCCTTGAGTTGGAATAGACCTGATTCTACTGCCCTGGGCTTCCATATTTAAATCTGTAAATTGCGTGTAACACTGTCTAGCCTGTAGGGATACTGTGAGGGTTAGGTGCAGTGACTAAAGCATATACAGGAACTCGCCGAAGGATAGTTTCTTCATTCTGTAGGATGTAGCCTGATCATGATGCCATAGAAAAAAATAACATGATAGTTACTTTTTCTGGGCCATCTTGAATATGATAAGATGTAATGTATCTGGCACTATTCATAATTCTTCCCTTTTAACATACTACCTCTTATGATTTTTGTAATTGCAGAAATCCACACTCACCATTATTGTGCTAGATGTTGTCAATAGAGGAAGGGATATATTGTAAATTAGAGGAGATAATTTAGTCATAGTTTTCTTAAATGTATTCAGTTTACTTCGATAAGCATTTTCATTGGAGATAGTGAATCTGACAAAATGCCCCCCAAATGAAAAAGATATATTGATGCTGCAAAAAAGATTTGGTCTCACCCACTCTTATTAGTCCATATTCCGTGAGATCCCGGTGGAGATATTACCTGCTGCTGCTCTGACTTGTGGACTTCTCATTTAACCATATGCTGAACATCACTTATAGTTTCCGTCACGGTTTATATCTAGATGTCCCCCTGAAGCTTCCTCAGATCATAGGCAGGACATCTGGAAGGTGGTTGGATTAGGGCGCAGTTCAGCTGGTTTAATATTAGGAGGTAGAGTCTGGCTGGAAGAGGTGGGTCGGTGGAAGCATGGCCTGGAAGGATTTATGTCCTTCCTGGCCTCCTCCCTTGATTCTCTCTGCTTCCTGGACACCATGCTGTGAGCATCTCTCCTCTACCATGCGCCCATGACGTGTTGCCCTGCCTTGGAGCCAGCTGACGGTGCCCTGAAACCTCTGCAAACTGTGAGCCAAAATAAACCCCTCCTCCTTTAAATTGCAAGTGTCAGGTTTTATGTCTCAGCGACAAGAAAGAGGCTGAGACAGTTTCTTAAAGTCTGATAACAGTTTGTGTCTCCTTGTCTCAATGTGCAGATTTTAATAGGTCTGTATTTTCTACTTCATCACGGTAGCAGGCAGAGAGCAGGAAGGACTGAAGCAGTCTCAGGAAGTCTGAAATGCATTAAGCGTCTCTCTTGATTTAACACAAAATGATCAAATACATGAGCATGCCTAGAGTTATTCTATCTTTCATTGTAGTCCTGGTGGGCTTTTTGTAGAAAAGATTCTGAATACGTTATCTTTGAAGAGGATTCCAATTGTCAATAAAACATGCCTGTAACATTATTCTTCTGTGAGAAAGAAAAAGAGATAATAGATGACTGACTATATCACTCACATTTAATATAATGCCCAGAGAACAATGCTATGATCTTTGTTCTCATGTAAAACCCTGCTGATGAAGCACTGAAATTAAGGCAAATAACAATATATGGTTGTTTAACACAATATGTACTTCTAAGACAAATATAATACAATGAGAATTAGGTTATGACTTCTGTATAATGTATGTGCATATATATTTTATATAATATCTTCTGTATAATTATTAAGTGTAAGAATATCAGATTATTATTTATAGCTTTCACTTTCTTATGTATAAAAATGATTTTAATAATATCTATTTGTAAAGTTATGTAGCTCATGTGAGATTAAATAGGTGAAGATAATTTATAAATGGTAAATTTCTGTACACATGCTATTCATATTTAGTACAGAGATGCTAGGAATGCTGCTAACACCGTACAGAGCACAAGGCAGCATCTCATAACATAAAAATGTCCTACACGAACGTCAGTGATGCCATGGTAGGGAGATGTTGTAATAGCCACTCTGTTCTACCCCTTGCTGAAAGAGCCAGGTTAAGTAGAATGTAATGGATTGAGAAAGGAGAAGAATCTGGAGAGGGCTGCCCAAAAAGGCCATGTAGGCTGTGAGTTGTGGAATAAATATACTAACATATTTCTTCTCTCTTTTTAGACTGCCTAGGAATTTCCCACAGCCAAACCCAGCTAGAAGGTAGGGGACTTTGTCAGTGTAGTCCACATTGGTTGACTATGTGGATAGAACATGGTCACAGTGACTAAGGGTGAGGTGGACAGTGTAAGTGTGTGCTGGGGATAAGAAAGAATATATTCAACTATGAATCATTCTCTCAAATTAATATTCAACTCTGGGCGTAATGAAGAAATGAGGTCTGTGGATAGGATCATGTACATGCAGAATGAAAAGTCCGCCATACATACAAATTTGGAAAAGAGGAAAATCAAAAGCGCATCTGCAAGTTAGTTCTTCCCTAGGGATGTTTTGCATTTGCTCGTTATATGAAAACATAGTAAGAGTCTGTTTTTGCCTTTTTCTACCATTTATGTTGATTCATTAATGCCCAAGTTTTGGGTGGCTTATTGTTTGCTAGGTACAGAGGATACAAGAAGTAGATGTGAAATGCTACTCATTTTTTAGGCAGCTTTGGTGTAGTAGAAGACACAGCCACATAAAGTACTGCAGCACTTGGAGCATTTATGTGTAAAGTACTACAGGAAAGAAGGGACATCCTAATTTTTCCCTGAGGCGTAAAAGGTCTTGTATCATATGTGACATTGATAGAGCCTTTTAGGACAGACATGTGCTTTCTGACATAATGGAACAGGAACAGTTATTACAATAGATACAGGGTCCTATATGTTAGAACAGAAACTGTAGGTGCTGAACCTATAAAATAAAGTGGGGTCTCAAGTTCCAAGAGCATTATGTGCCATGTTGAGATATTAAATATCAAAATATTAGGCAATCATTAGAAAAATAATGCTATGAATGTGTAAGTGGACATAAGCAAAAAATAAATTCCAACTGCTACACACTTGTGTGGTATGAGTCATTCACAATTTTGTCTTTAAATTGAAATATATCAAAATAATATCTTACAAATGGTTCTGCACAGATTAAATTATTTCTGAGTGAGCTTAATTTATTGAAGATTTTACTGAGACATTTTGATGTTTAAAAGTGATAGCACTTAATAGATATTCTTTGCTAGACAATTCTGATTAGCGTGCTGGAGGATCAAATATCTCAGAAATGTTTTGAGAATAAGAGTCCTTCTTCTATTTCTTGAGTATAAACATTGCTTTAATCCTCACATACACAGTGGAAAATATTTCCTATATCTTTATTTTTTAGAAAGTTGTGAAGTAGTCATGGTGGGGATACAGATCTTCAAAAATTTGTGGGCTGTGTAATTAGGGCTCAGATTTTGTATGAGGTGGATATTCCTAAATTCAACACTGCTTCAATATGAGCACATGTATATTTTGCTTAATTTCTATAAACTGCTTTTATCTTTATATTTCCCATCCAACTGGGCACCATGGTTTGTAGGTGCCTAACAATGCTTTTGCACAGAGTTGCAGACTTCCTTTTGTCTAGACAATTAGATTTTGAAGGAACTTCAGTATGGTAAATACATTTATGTATGGTTACACATTTTTTTCCACCGGACAGTCACTTGTACATCTCTCATTATGTCTACATAATATTTTTAGAATAAAATTAAGGAACTTTTTTTTCTATGTAATTTTCTGTCTTCCCACGACCATTTAAAAATGGCAATGTTTACCTGTTTTCAACAGTAAACCAGTTCCCATAAGGCTTTTTGACAGTAGGATATGGTTTGTTCCATAATTCATATTAGAGAAAGAATTGCATGATTATTTTTAAGGGAAAAGCATATGTCTGAGTACTCCCTATTCTGTCAGTCTTCCAAGCTACCTTCCGTACTTTGTCTTCTTTTCATGTTGGTTTCCTTGCCTTGATAGAGGAGGACCATTGATGTTTTTTTTCCTACACAAATCAAAGCCAAGGAATTGATGCCCAAAGTGAGGGGATAGCAATAACTACCTGGTGCTCTTTCTTTCAGTCCTGAATCTGAAACCTGAAGAAAAATTCTTTGTAAATGGGTATTTTAGCCTTATTATTTTCACTTCTGAAAATAATAAATTTTCCAAGTTATCTTTTTATTTGAATGTGGGGAAAGTTAACGGTACAAGCCAATGTTACAAAATGTGGGCTCTTCTTTCGCTGGTGACTTTGTTCTGGAAACCTTGCTGAGCCGTTTTTGTTTAATGCTGAAGGTTGAAATCGCAGAAATTAATAGTGGCTGAAGAAGTTGGTGATAGAACCCAAACATTCATACAGCCAGTCTTGCCTCCCTCTCATCTTTAGGGTTAGAAACAATAACAAGAGAAGGGAACAGATTTTATGAGTGAAGGTTGGCCCCATATACATGGGAGATGCTTATGTAAGTGGTAATTCATTCTCCAAGAAGTAAGTAAATGACCTGTTACTGTAACTCAATTTAAAAATCATTGGGCTCTAAAATGGGAGCACTTGAAGTTGGTGTCATGGATTTTGGGAAGTTCTGAGAGGAATAAGCAGTGTTAAGGTTCTGGGAACCTTTGATTAAAATATATTAATGGAAGTGGAAGAGTTCTCAGCTCTTATCGGGGATAAAATACCATCAATGTCAGCATCGCGCCTGGGTGCCCATTTAAATCATTATAACCAGTACTGGGCATTGTACAATACAAGGTCAGAACATTTCCCTTACTTCCTCTCTATGGGATCTTTGCATTTCTGGTACATATCTCATTTCCCTTCAAGTAGCCTTAGCTGTAAAAGGAAAGATAACCTTTACAACCCTCTTTCTTATTGATAAGGAAGCCGCATGAAGGGCTTGGTTTAAAGATGGTTGCTGTAATGTGGGAACGGCATATTTTCCCAAAGGGTAATATGATTAAATTAACAAGAAATGTAAAAGAAGTTTACTTCAACATGAAACTTGAAGTTTGTGACATATGATGGTATGTTATAGGTGTGTTGTGGGCAAGAATCCATCATTTCTTGGGCAAGCCCTTCTTACGTGCAGATGCCGACAGCAGCATGACACAAGTTGGCATCGGATGTGCTTGGTGCCCTGTAACTTTTTGGCACAGAGTAGAATGTAGTATTGAGCTAGGCTTTAATGGAAAAGACCCTTTCTAGGCTTTGTGAAGGGACAAATCAATTCTTCTAACATTCAACAAATATTTATTACACACATACATGCCTTCTGACTCTGTTCCTGTTCTCACGGAGCTTGCATTCTAACCTGGAATGAAGATATAAACATGTATCACATATGTGATGACTTGAGAAAGCCATGGTGGAGCCTTTTTCATGTTCTCCCCCAGAAGTGCTTACCAATATTTTCTGATTTCATTGCACATATAAATAAAGAGTGATATTAGAAAAGTTGAATCCTTATGTGTATAATTTGAAATATAGTGTGAATTCATTTTGGGTGTTATGAATTGTACTGATGAAAGTTTTACTTTATCTGAAAGTGTTGCTGATCATGGAGAAGATAGGGCAGTAACTCTATACACAGCCTCCTGAAATTGGAGTCAGGCTGTGCATCCTGTGCTAACTTGGACTCACCTCTTTGGGAAGCACTTAGCTCCCTCTTACCTGTTCAAAGCCATCAAGCTTTGTTGGAAACACTGGCTGTATTTTTTCTACAGGGAGGAGGCTGTAGTAACAGCAATTACTATTAGCCTTCACCATGACTCATTAGAACAGGTCCTGAAGTAACTTTAGCTCCCTATCTAGCAAGCGGCAGAGCATTCCCAAGTCATTTGTCAAATGAAAAAGAAGGCAGTTGTCGTATTCAAGCAGCCCCAGTGAAGTGAGTAGAAATGTATCACTTTATTATGGTTCCTTTCTTCTGCAGAAAACATGATATAGTGATTTATTTTAGATTGTTTAGGGTCTAAGGTGTTGTATTCTTAAAAAGTTATGAATTAAAGGCCCTAAATTGTAAGGAGTTAATGTGAATGAGATTCACACTCAATGTAGGAAATATTAGTTGGAGACAATAAATCTTGTCATGCTCAAGGTACTTTTATTTCTGTAAAAAAATGAAGGTCACAAGATAATACTATTCAGGGAGGTATGTAAGACATTTAAAGTGATTCATCATTTTTTGTGTGACACACATATACCCTTTTACAGGATTTCAGTATTTTATCTTCAATTCAATTTGGTTTTTAAATATTTTAAGTCAACCATTTACAAAACTGTATGCATTTTTTACATTTTCTAATTATGTGGTTTAACACATAGGTACTGGTGAATATTTCTAATGTGTGCACGTAATTGGCAGTGTTCATATTTCTTCAACACCTACTTTGCAGTAAGGTGTAAGGAAATCCATACCATTCATGAATCTCTCATGTATCAACCCCTGGGCAGGGTGTGTATATCATTGTACTCTTAGAGTGCTGATGAATATTATTTTTATTCCAGTTTTATCAGATGAATAAACTGAGGTTCAGGGTTTAATAACATGCCAAAGATCCTAGAGAGCTGGGCTGGAATCTGGGCTGCATGACGTCACCGCTTCTAAGGTTCGTCACAGGTCTCACCTAGTGTCTCACTGCATTTGTGTTCCTCTCTCATATTGGGTGAATTCACTTGATCTCACAAATTTAAGCAACCCAAGTGTTTACAATTATAGATGATTCTCTATGAATAAGTGAAGCTCTCATCCTCTTCGCCTCTCATATATGAAATAAAATTTGTTATTTAAATCTTTTATAACAGTCCCTGTGCTCATCATCTCTTGGTGGCGGCTGGAGGTAATGACACAGCTTTGGTTCTCTCTGTAACAGTTTATATCTGAGAAGTTTGCATCTGATATCCTGTTACACACAGGCGTCTTGAGCACTGAATGTTGCTCAGCTTGCTTTTCCTCACAGAACCAGCCAGAACCATTAAAACATCTTTGCCTTTCTACTTGCTTAACAAATGCTTTCTTTGTGACTAAGTAGTGCCAGCCACTGTCCTAAGAACTGTATGGAGAGGGGATTGGTTCATGTCATTATCATAACCCAAGAGGAAGGAATTATTATCATTCCCCAATTCCCAGATGAAGAAACTGAGGCACACAGTTTTAAGTCGCCCAATATTATACAGCTAGTAAAGTATTAAAAATGGAATTCGATCCTTTGGAGACTTAGACATTACATTATGCAGACATCCCGAGTTATATTACAACTTCTTACCTTTTATGTCTCTGTGTCAGGTAAGAAAAAGTTTTTGCAAAGGCTGAATTCATTGTCATTGTATGTCATGTCACCTCCTGAATTTCTTCTAAAACAGGGCTTCATCAATCATTTTTTACCTGCCTTCTATTGTCTCTATCCTGATTAATTCTTTTGCCTATGAAAATGCTCATATCTATAACATCTTAAAAAGTACTAATTTTGCCGCCACTCTCCTCCCATCATAAAGTGGAGACTTTAACCTTATTTCGTGTTCTTGTACTGTTCTTATTCTTCTCCTCTTCCTCAATTCCTCCTCCTCCTCCTCCTTCTTTCTGTCATGCTGGGGGTTGAATCCAAACCTTCACACTGAGCTATGTCCCCAACCTTTTTAAATTTTTTTTTTATTTTTGAGACAGGATCTCTCTAAGTGGCTAGGTTGCCTAACTTGGGCTCAAACTTGTGATCCATCTGCCTCAGTCTCAGTGCTGAGATTACTTGTGCCACCGTACCTGGCGCCTAATTCTTATCTTCATTTCCATTTTGGCTGTGAGCTAACTACTCTCTGGTGTATACCTTAACGCCAGTGACCTCTCTGCTTGCTAAGTCATATGTGACCAAGAGTCTTGGGTCTCTCAGCATTTCTGGGCCATTCTTCCTATGAAGCTGTACTCCTGGAGCTTACCACAGCAGCTGTCAGTGTACTCTGGGTATACCCCTCCCTCTCTGGACATTTTCCCATCTTTGTTTTTCATCCCTTCTGTGTTGTATGCCCAAAGATTCCATCAGTGGTTAAATTCCTTATTTTAGTAGTCACCAGCTGCCAGAAAGACTTTTATTTTCAAGTGACATTTGCTTTCTGTATCTCTCTCAAATCTCAACGTAATATATGCAAAATTGCACTCATTATCTCCTTATTGCTGCACACTGCCTCTGCTCCACTTTCTGGCCTCCGTCCATAGATGATCCACCTTTCATACTGCATTAAGAATTACTCCAAAATGTGGACTTGCCTTCCAGATCACCCTGATCATTCTCGCTTGTAAAAGCTGTGAGTGCCACCCCACAAGATCACGTGGTGATTGAACAACAGGGCAGAAGGGCCTTAGCGAGGGGGTTATCATTTGTTTCAGATACCTTGCTCCGGCCACACTGAACTGTTGGCTATTTGCGCAACAGGGCTTTCCCTTTGTCAGATCCTTGCCTCTGCACATTTCTTTTTCTATGTATGAAATGTTTTTTGATTCTTCTTCATTCCTCAGATGTACACTCATATTTCATGACTCAGCTCAAATGTCGCTTCCTATCAATGCTTTTCCTACCTCCCACACCAGATGAGTAGTTCTCCTTCCTTTAGTCTTTATTCAGCATACACTAATCACTTTGCTTAGCAATTAAATTTTTATATGCCTGCTCTCACAACAACATGACCTTTATAAGAAAAAGGTCTGTGTCTAATTTATCACTAAATACCTAAAGTTCCATACATAGTAGATTCTTAATAGCAGCCTATAGAACAGTTTAAGTAATCTGATTAGTGTAGTGAGTCCATCAGTGAACAACAAACATTCCCAAAATACATAAAAACATACTATGTTCCAGGCAGTACTCAAAGCATTGTACTATGGCGAAGAACAGTATTAGTTGAAAAAGAAAATTAATGTTATCCTATGGAGATTACATTCTAGTGGAGAGATGTACATAATTAGTAAGATATAAATAAGCAAAGCTTAAATGTAGATAATGCAGAGATAAGAGGGAGTACCTGGGACAATGAGAGCCGCAATTTTACATATGTCTGTCAGGGAGGACCTTAAAATGACATTTGAGAAGGACCTAAAGCGTTGAGGGGAAACATTTTAGAGCTTTCAATGATACAATAGCGTGCTGCGGCATGCATGCCATAGGTTCACTACCACCGACCTAAACTATAGGAAGGAGGAATGATGCGGATCTTGAGTACTTTTCTACACAAAAAGAACAGCAAAGGCACATGGAGAAACATGCCTGAGATAGTCAAAACACAGTCTTAAGGACCAGCATGGCTGGAAGGAGTTGGGGTGGAGAAAAGTTACAAGGAAAATATTATGAGATAAATTCAGGAATCTCTAGAGTTAGACTATGTAGAAGTTTTACTCTAAGTGACATAGGAAGCCATTGGAAGACTGGTAGACAAGTTGAAAAATTGATGGAATTTAAAGCAATTATCTATAGGTCCAATATAGGCAGTTACTGCTGGTAAATTTGTGACACTGGCTTTAAATATAACGTTAAAGGATCTGGATACTGTGGTTTTCTCTCTTTCTCCATCTCCTTCTTCTCCTTCTCCTTCTCTTTCTCTTTCTCTTTCTGTCTCTGTCTCTCCTCTCTCTCTCTCTCCTCTCTCTCTCTCTCACACACACACACACGCATATATATTTCAAGACAGACAATATTCACAAAGACAAAAGCCACCAAATCTTGGCAATAGTGTGAACACTAAAGGAGAGACGGGGAAAATGCCATCTGCACATCAATGGACAGGGAAGGAGAGAGTGCCCAGAGTGCACTGACAGCACTAAACAACTAGGGGTTGGTCACTGAATTTTTTAGTGCTCTTTAATTTGCAAAGAGGAAAGCATATTATATGAAGAATAATTAATGTAGTTATTCTAATTAATTTAATGGTCATATTTCTTAGAAACTCTAGCATATTCATATCTATTCATATACTCATAAATATATATATAGATATTGGCCTCGGTGTTGCTTTCTTTTCATTTTATGTCTTTAGAGAAGCTTTGTGAAGTTATCATGTAAAGGATGGCATCATTTTTCTTTATAAATAGGTACAGAAACCATTTGGTTTGTTCTCTTTCTCTCTTATTGCAATTTATTTCATAGTTTCTTTGAGGTCATATAGTTTTCTGGTAAAATAGATGATATCAGGTTTTCTGGAATTGGGTAGATCAGCTTTTAGGAAATTCTAAAAGTAAAGGACCTTTGAAAGACAAAAGGAAACTAATCAAGCAGCCAACTTTATGCCAATCTGTGTTCTGTACTGGAAGAAAAGTTTCTGTTTTCTAGGTAGACTGAAAAGGTGGAACTTGAATACTAATTTATTGGTATTCAACATTTCAGACATTTATCTTTATAAGAGAATAAAAATTCAATCCTAAACTTTTTTCTCTTAGCTACCATTTTGTGATGTATATACATAAATTATATAAAATAAGAGGTTGCAAATATATATGTACATACATATATAATAGATTTTGAAGGATGGTTAGTATGATCCAGTTTAAATAAAACAGTATTTTTATTTTTTATTTATTTATTTATTTTGTGGGTACCGGGGGTCGACCTCAGGACCTCACGCTCCAGCAGGCTCCCGTGCTGCCGAGCGATATCACTGGCCCCTTTTTCGTATGTGGGTTCTGGGAGTCGAACTCGGGTCCTCGCGCTTGCCAGGCAGGCGCTTATGCCGCTGAGCCATCTCACTGGCCCATAAAACAGTATTTTTAAATGAATCAGCAATGAGTAAGAATGTTTAAGAAAGTATCATTTTTAATTTATCATACACTAATATGTATTCCCGAACTAGACATACTATTTTTTGCTCATAATTCATAAGGTTCAAAGAGGTAGGCTTGTATTTCTCTTGGTTTGATTGTCATTCTCTTAATTTCTCTATAATAAAACCTAGGACCATATTTTCAGTAAAATGTCACTTCAGAATATTGGCATCTCCTCTCTGCATTGGAAATGGTTGGAATGGTGTACATAACGAACAGAGTACACACTAGTGAAAAGATATGAACTTAAAACTTGAAGAATTTAAACTTAAAACTTTAGGGCCGGTGAGATGGCTCAGCGGCTTAAGCGCCTGCCCGGCAAGCGCGAGGGCCCGAGTTCGACTCCCGGAACCCACATACGAAAAAGGGGCCGGTGATATCGCTCAGCGGCACGGGCGCCTGCTGGCGCGCGAGGTCCTGAGGTCGTTCCCCCGGTACCCACCAAAAAAAAAAAAAAAACCTTAAAACTTTAAAACTTGAATTATGGTAATGAATTTCAAGTTCACTGTTTCTTTACTTCTCAATGTCAGTATTTCTTCAGGTTTTTGAGACTTGATTGTCAAAATTTCTTCCATGATGTCTGTTTCACAGGTCTTGTTGAAGGGGTGGGATATCGAGGAAGAAGAAAGAGAAAGAAAGGGGTAAGGGGAAATTCTGAGGCTCGAAACATTCACTAAGATTAGCTTCCCGCCCTCTCACCCTATCTCTCCTGCAAGTTGCTCCTTCTTGGAGTTGGAACTCTTCCTGTAGTCCTTTTGTTTCCTTGTCTCAAGTCTTCTCTCCACTTCTGGGAATCTTAGGAGTTGGAGGACATCTTTAGACTACATCAAAGAGAATTTAATGTTTCTCTGTTGATCAGTGTGTCTTGAGATGTTTGATGGTTCTGATCGTATTTGGACATAAGACTGAGTCATTCCATATCTAAAGTAAATGCTAACGGTAGTTTTTTAATTTGTAAGAAAATATAATTGATGTACATGACTTTTCTTTTTCATTTTGCTTATGCATTTGTTGCCTATTTTCAATTTTTTGCTGATTTTATCAGATTACAGAATAAAATGACAGAAAAAAGTAAATAAATTGAACAACCCAGCAAAATTTTAATAATATTCATTGAAAAATTGAACTTTTTTCTCAGTAGACATGTTTGTCATATAATTCTGTATTGAACATTTTTTTTTTTTTTCTTTTTTGTGAGTACCGGGGGATCGACCTCAGGACCTCGCGCGCCAGCAGGCGCCCGTGCCGCTGAGTGATATCACCGACCCCTTTTTCGTATGTGGGTTCCAGGAGTCGAACTCTGGCCCTCGCGCTTGCCAGGCAGGCGCTTAAGCCGCTGAGCCATCTCACCGGCCCGAACATGTTTAATGTATTATTTTCTCTATATGCAGAGCTGTTCTTGATTCTTAAATTACCTCTTCAAATGGCACCATGACAATGCTGCACCCTCCCAAATAAGCTCATCTGAGTACGATTACTCAGTGAGGGCTCCTTCTGTTCTGACTCCTTTCCCTCCTTACACACAGGCATCTCCAGGAATGCATCACATCGGTGCATAACACAATGCCTTCTTTCAGTCATTTTCAGCATAGTTCTCTTTGTATATTAGATTGAGATGAACTCCCATGCTTCAACTCTACTTGAAAAACAAGATGTTGGCAAATTCCACTTAACCATGAGTTTGACCACTGAGTTGGGTGATTGCCTAAAGGAACTGCTATTTCTAATATCCTCATTAAACACTAAGTAGGAATAACAAAATCTCACAGGACTTGGCGGTAAAAGGTCCAGATGAGACCGAGTTCTTGGAAATACTTAGTATATGAAGCCTTAGGGAAACAGTTTTCAAATTTTTGCTGTGAAAGATTCACTAGGGGACCTTTAGGGAAATGCAGCTCTGCTCTGCATATGGCAAGGACCAAAAAAACTGCTCTTTCAAAAAACACCTTGGGTCATTCTCAAGGAGAGTACTTTTAAGCAGCACTATGTAATACAAATATAATACAAGCCATAATATATATTATATATATTTATATTTAATTTATATTTTAACTTTCCAGTACCTACATTAAAAAAGTAAAACAAATAAAATTAATTTTAAAATTATATTTCTTTTAATTTCATATATCCAAAATATTATTAAATATTTAATCAATTTACAAAAATTAGTGGACATTTATATTCTTCTGTTACAAATTCAATCTTCAAGATCTGCTACATGCTTTATAGTTATAGCATTCCCTTTCAATTTGGATTAGCACTGTTGCAAGCACTCAGTAGCCATCTGGAGATAGTGACCACTGTGTGTTAGCTACCAGGGTAGGAGAGAATTGCTTTCAAATCTAGTAAATAAGCTTGCAATGTGGGAAGGATCAAATTCAATCATTTGACAGTGTAAGCATAGACTTTAATATGCTGGATATTAGCTAAGTTGTGAAATGTGTATTACAAAATCCAAGCAGGAGTAATATGGGCTAGATATTCTATCTTAGTACTTGACAGAAATAAACCAGTCTGGCTTGATCAGTTGATTTGCGGAGCAAGAGATAGAACTAGTTTGATATGATCTCAGAGCCCACCTGCTAACTTCCCTTGAGTGTCCTCTTCAACGCTAGACTTATTTCTTAGGTAATTTAATGAAGCCCATGTTCTTTCTAATGTTAAAGTGCCATACATGTTCAAGGGATTGTATTATATAAAGATATTATATAATACAACTCAGGAGTAGTTGGATTATATTTATATATTAATTCTTTATGCCACTTGACCTCCTAATCAAAATAAGCACCTTTGGAATAGGACACTTTAGAGAGCCAGATTTAAATACTGCATATGATGAAAATGTTGAAACTTTATATTAGTAGCTTTTTTTTTCAGCAATTTCATATTTCTTCAGATTAGCCATATTTATTCTTGAGGCAATTGGCAACACTATAACCAATAACATAAAAGGCCATTTACTGATGATTATTCATTATTTTAAATATGTGAATGTAGTAGCAAATTACTAAACTGGTCTAATATGCGTTACAATTCAGAGTGGTAGCTTTTTAAGGGCAAGAATCCTAACATATCCTCATTTGTTCAAAGAAAGTTATTTGCTGAAAGTTATCTACATTTCTTCTCTCTTGCTTCCCGAACTCATGATATGAACATCTTCATTTCTTTTAGTTCTAACTTGCTTGATTAAAAAAAGGACTCCCTTTGGTTTTAATAGTACTGAATATTTGAAGATCAGTTGTGGCTATTAAATTAAAATAGTTTACCCCTTGAGGATTTTCAAAGACCAAAGAAAATATCGTTTAAAATAGAAAACATTTGTCTTCTGTTATTACTGTCTTGGACTGGATTGAAGTAGATCTTCACATTAAGGCACAAGTGTGTTGAAAATTTAAAGCGAGTTGTAAAATGTAGATTAAATCAAACACAAAATCTAGCACCCATGTTATTTCTCTCAGCTATTATAAACATAATCAACTTACTGGATCCTTATTTATCCATCATTAAAATGAATGTACATAAAATGTTCCAAACTTGATTACTCACTCTAATGAGAAGAGCATAGATAAATGACAAACAGCAATTTAACTATATTCTATTTGGCCTAAAAGACATTACATCTTTATTTTCTTACCCTCAGTGTATAATGACTAATGAGTGATAAGATTTCTTAGAAATACAGTGATATAAAGTCGAACTAGAAATAAAGTGTTCAGTAGATTTTTTGTCACAAAGATCTCTTTCTAAACAATTCAGAGTAAACATTTTGAATGCCAAGAGCTTTCTTAAATTAGTTATATGAGGTCACCTACTGACGTGTAAGACAAATGTGGAGGCTTAGGAATATCTCTTACTGTTGAGGGTACATTCATTACCAAGTCAGTAAATCACTGTTTCACCAAGTACAGCTGTTACTCATGGGTATTGCTGTCTAGTCAGAAGCAGGAAATATAATCCCAGAGTGCTCTGTCAGCCTGGGATTGCAGGATCAGTTTTGTTTTTGATCTCAGTATTTCTCAAATCCCTTTTCATTAATGATGAAATAGGGTCTCAATATCCTCAACTACCATTTGGAAGAGAAAAGGGAAGATTAAACTGCTCACATCCTAGTGATTTGATAGCTAACCATCTTCTTGCTTTATTATAAATACTTCTATTTTGGTAAATTAAGATAATTTAAGCATTAATTTTCTGCATAAGCTTTACTGTTTGGAATGCAATTAAACTGAAAAACAAGGAAAAAGGGCTGAAAAAGTAGTAACTGAAAAAAAAAAAAAAGGTTGCACCCAACATATGTAGGAAATTTCACACAATTCACTTACATCTAAATGAAATCTTCATGCAGAAATGTTTCTTATTTAATATACATAGTTGTACCAAAGACATTTATTTTTACACCCCTGACTTGGTTTAAGCAGTCAATTAGGATCTGAAACATAAGGCATTAGTAAGATACATATTCTGTTGTCAGTAGTAAATAATACCCTAATGTAAGGAAATATATGCACGTAAGAGAGAACCATTATACGCATCCATAGTATCAGATGATATTAACTCAGCATAATTAGTATTTACTCAGGAATCCTGATTTGTATTATAACAATTATGATTCTTTGTGTAAGCTTTAAGTGTTCAGATTGATATTGGAAGTATTTTAGAAAACTTCCACTCAAAAATGGTTAAAGGTGCGCTTAATGAGTATGCTACCATAAAGAGTTAATATTTGTGAGAATCTGTGAGGCATCTTGTATCTAATTTTAAGTAACGATTCAAGAGTATACTATTATAAAGTGTTTATAGCTTATAATTTCCCCTAATATGTTTATCTGTGCAGCAGTGCTTAGTCAATTCTTGACTGCAGATTTTTCAAAGACATGAAAGTAAATGTTACTGTTAAATCTTTATATGACCTTGAAAGAAATGAGGTGTGTAAATGAAATTTGTTAACTTTGAAATACCAGCATTAGGATTCACTAGATTTTTATTGTTATATGAGATAAACACTGAAGTCAAGTTCTACTTAATGGGCAATATTGAACCAGCTGAATTTGTCCTTTTATTTATTTTTTTTTGTGGGTACCGGGGGTCGACTTCAGGACCTCGCGCGCCAGCAGGCGCCCGTGCTGCTGAGTGATATCATTGGCCCTTTTTTCGTATGTGGGTTCCAGGAGTCGAACTCAGGCCCTCGCGCTTGCCGGACAGGCGCTTACGCCACTGAGCCATCTCACCGGCCCCTGAATTTGTCCTTTTATCTCATCTATATTCTTGCATATGTAATCTGCCTGGGAAGTGTCCTGGCAGCTAAGGACAGGCCACTTAAGGAAAAGGTGCTAGGACTTTAGGCACTGAGCAAGAATTCAGGTACCTGTGTCCATGTAAGAAGGAAAGTAAAATGGCACTGCGAGTTAGGGTGTCTTATTTCCTTCACATTATTTCTGAAAAGTACCTTGGATGATAAACTTCAGATCATGCTATTGGATAACCAACTTGCAAAAACCCTTCTACACTGATATTCAAATTCCATTTTACTACTTCAAATGCAAGCCAAAAAGGCTTGTCAAAGGCATCTGGTGACACATGCGTTATGTTCATAGCCTTCTGGCATGGAATAGAAGTTATAAATTGTCTTCACAGAAATTTTTCTTTAATAGTCTGGAATTTATGTTGTTTTCATTGTTTTGTTTTGTTAGGTACCTTCAGAACCTCCTGTATGAAGTTCTGCTCTTCCTGATTTTGTACTTTCATGGGCTTCAAATTAGAGTGCGCAGATTCTCTATGAGTTAACAGAATTAAGGTTTTATTTTCATGATTGCATTTTCTACACATTTGAATGTTAAATTGAAGATCTATTTGTAAAATCTAGAATGACAAGGAAAACTAAGTTTAAGTAGGCATATGTGCTTATGCATACATATCCCACACAATTCTTAGCCACTTATTCTGTTTTCCGATGAGAGTATGAGGTGTGCAGGTGTGAAAGGGCAAAGGGGGATTTAATGGTTGAGAGTTAAAGAAGGTACCAAAGGATTTGAGGCAATCATGACTTCAGATATTCAGGTTAATTAATTAGCTCTTCCCCAACTTGTTGTTAGTGCTTTACTAGAAGGCAGTCAGCTCTGTTTAGCCAGTGAATCAGTCAAAGGGGTGGGTCAATTATCCAACTTGCATATTTATAATTGGGAGAGAGTGGGAAGGAGTTAAATTGCCTTGAGACAGAAAAGAGAGTCAAATGACGCCTGTTAAGAGGCTCTAGTGGGCTGAGAGAAGACATCACAGGAAAGAGAGGCTGGGGAAGGGGTCCCAGAGGGATGTTTCCCTTTAAAAGTAGGAAAAAAGGAAACTGATTGTCAGGAAAAGACCCCTTTGATTGTTAAAACGGCAGTACATGTCAAGTAAGATCTAGTATTAGAACTATACAAAATTTAAGTGAATATCCAAGTACAATTTTGAAATGTGCAGCCGAAATCCAGTTCTAGGTTACTATTTTTTTTCTTTTGTAAGAATTCACTTGGAAAGTGATTTGTCTAAAAAGATTTATGATGTGGTAATGGCAATGATGTATGGTTTAGAATTAAGATTTTATGATACATGCATTCGTGTGTGGAAGAAAAACATAATTTTTAAATCTGTTCAATTAAGGTATAAATGTCATATAATGTATTACTTGTAGAAGTACTTACTATATTATAGAAAACAAACATAGAATATATCTATATGTACCTAAAATAGTGTGGATATACATCAGTAAAAGAATGGCTTATTTATATAAGAAAGAATCAAGAAGAAAATCTGCTGTATTTTAGAAATACATTGGATAGAAAATTATGAAGAAAGTATTTCTAGAATTTTAACATCTGATTCATGAATATTATAGTTATTGCAATTTTAATCTCATGTTCTTCATAGTGCCATATTTTGGAATTAATTTCTTTCAATTGTGAGTAAATGTAGAAATATGCTATCAAAAATATTTTAAAATGGGCCTACAATTATGAAATCTCATGTGAAATATTCATTTTAATTATTTGTAAAATATTCTTTGGGTGAGTTTGACATACAGCACATTATTATTGGTATAAATCTGACAATTTTGTAATTCCATATCAGTTTTTTTTTTTTTTTTTTGTGGGTACTGGGGGTCGACCTCAGGACCTCGTGTGCTAGCAGGCGCCCGTGCCGCTGAGCGATATCACCAGGCCCTTTCTTCGTATGTGGGTTCCGGGAGTCGAACTCGGGCCCTCGCGCTTGCCAGGCAGGCGCTTACGCCGCTGAGCTATCTCACCGGCCCCATATCAGGTTTTTAAATTAGTAGTGGAGTGTAAATACCTTAGCCATTAGAAATTCCCCTAGTAATAACATATGGTCACTCAAGTCTTCATAATATCTTTTCCCTGAGCAGCTAAACTCAGCACTGTTGCACATTTAATGATACAACACCTAGGTATGTATTTGTTACAAAGAAAGATAAATTAAGTTTCTTGAGAATGTAGTATTTGTTTAATACCTTCTCAGGTAAGAATTAGCAGTCTGCAGTCATCCACTTTCAACTATGATCTAATCAGAACTCAAGAGCTAAATAAGAACGGGGTGATTAGCCTTTAGTTAGTAGCAACCCCTAGGGAAAGCTTCAGTGCTACAGGAAGTGAGGCTAATGATTCATCAAGCAGCAAACTTGCCTGTGAGAGATTAGTGAACGGGCAACTTCGCAGCTCACAGTGCTATTTTCTAGCCACTCAGTTTTTCTAGCAGAAGTCCAAGGAACATTTTAAAAAGAGGACAGAGGTGGTGCAAAAACTGTACAGTTTTGTTCAAAACTCAGACTCTGATACAAATCCTCCTTCTATTTGGGCTAGGAATCCTTAGAAGCTCTGCCAACAATCAGGAAATGCTTGTCTCCCAGAGGTACTGAGTTAAAATGAGTTTTAGAATTTAAGCAGAACAGTAAGATCTGATCCGGCTTGTAAGACAAACTGAGGTATCTTCCTTGCTGTTTGGATCACTGAACTAGAAACTTGAGGGAATTAACACTTTTTTAGAAAAATCTTTCTCTTATTGCCCATAAGCTTCAGCAGAAGGGAAAATTAGCACTGTTGCCTTAAAACCATTAAAGGAGCTGGCAAAATTCCAGTTTGTGTAACTCAACTCTTTTCTTTCAATAGTATACTTTTATCAGTTGAAATTGATATCCACTGTACTTTCTCAGAGAAGGTTGTTTAATAATCTTTTCGTAGTCACTGTTACTTAACAATGTGATATTCAGAATCAATGTGACATTCCAAAACTAGAAGGGATATTTTAAAAATTTTTACCCTATTTTTAGCTAAAATATTCTTCATCCATACAAATCTGTGGCTATCATTTCAATAAATCTAATAGCATGCTTTAATCAATTAATAAGACTATAAAGATCTAGCATGTGGTCTTTTCAGTCTGTTAATTTATCGTGTAATTTAAAAATTGGATATCCACTGACTAAGTTTGCTGGCTATTACCATTAGTGTGTTTACATCTCCTAATGACTTGCTTATGACTAGGAATGTCAGAACTTTTTAAAATGGGGGAAATCGTGTCAGCAGTAGAAAGTCAGGTGAATAATCTCCTGAGGAAGCAGTTGGTTCCTTTTCAGCTTCCCAGGATGATCTGTGTGCAGTGGAGGAAGCAGAAGTCCTCAGTCAGCCTGAATCTGAGATTAACTCCCTGCAATTCAGTCACACTCAAGCAGGAAATTGGGCTCAATAAATATTGTAACTGAGTGAAAGTTTCCGGCTAGGAGGTTTTCAAGGAAAAGTTCTTTACAAACAGTCTTTAGCTGTTTACGTTGCCAGCGAATAATCTATTTTGTCATAATTTTAAATTTGTTACTCTGTCACATATCTTTAACATCAGCTAGAAATTCATTTCAGAAGCCCTGTGTTTAGAAACACAAGTATAAACAAACAAGTGATGATATTTATTGCAAAAACATTTGAAATAAATTGTCATTTTAAATTACATTTCTTACAGAGATTTTCAGAGGTGAAATAAAGTTTAGGAGGTAGTGATAGTTTTGACAATTCTAAAAAAATGTAGAATTTTTACAGCCCAATCAATATAGTATTGATTAGTCATGATTCTGTTTCCATTCCCATACATTATTTAAAATAATTGAATGTGGTGAGGAACATGGTTCAGGGTCAAATAAATGTTTTCATAGCAATTATTGGCAAACATTTCCTTTCTGATAAATTTCCTCCAAACAGAAGCCAGGTTTGCATGTAATTCAGTACAGACGAGTCAAGTTGTGAGTTTTTACGTATTTTGGAGAAACTACTTGCAGGGTTGCAGGCTCTCAGGCACCGGGACTTCCTGTGTACGGCTAGTGTGGAGCCACATCTGCCTCCGGACCCCACTGACTTGGCGGCCGCACAGGCCCCTTAGGCCTTGCTGCCAGATCAGGTGTGGAGATGCTGCGGAGCTGTCACTGCGCATGGTTTCCTGCAAGTCAGCTATCTCCTTCCCATCTGTGTGGATATCCTTTCATGCCTCTTTGCTGCTTGTCTGTCAAGGAATATATTTGTCTGATAAGCCTCCATTTTACTTTAAGACTTCCCAGGTTTCAACCCAAAGCAAAATTTCTTCATGCATGTATGTCCCTTTAGTTGTGTTAGTTAGTATGACATAATTCTTTGAGTCATTTTAAGATATTCTTTACCATGCATGTTAGCATCCGTTTATGCATTGTCCTTCCACTTTGGAGGGTCTTAATTCATTCAGAACTACCATATTGCAAGTATTATTTGCTTTGAAATTTAAAAGACGGAATGTAAAATTACTTAAAGGTATAACTTTTTTTTTGCTTCACTTTTTCATAATTCTCTTAAGTTGAGAAGTCACTGTTCATCTGCATTTACTTTTCAGTAGGAATTTATTCAGATAGTTTTATTGTTAATATTCGGGTGAGCCATCCAGCAAAGTCACGCATAGATTAAATAGGTGACTTTTTTATTCCATAAACAATGTTTCTATAGCTAATGCTTGGATATTTATGCTTTGCACCATTAATTGGTATTTTCAGCAATATTCTTGTTTATGCGGCTAAAATTTAACTTGAAGTGTCCAATCCCGCAGGCTTTTCACTTGCAAAACACCCATTGAATTTATTAAGAGCAGTGTATTTCTGATAGCCACTGGAGCAGGCTTGGTGGGTATTCTGAATTGAAAAATGAAAGGGCAGATGATTCAAGTACACTGCTCTCTGATTAGAAGGCCGTGCATAGCTTCCTTTGTTAACAGAGTAACATCATTTCGCGTTCTGTTTTCAAACAAGTAATATCTGTTCTAAAAGGAGATTCCACAGATCCTGCTAGTGCACCAAGTTCCAGTTGTCCTCCCATGAAATAATCATCAGGTTTTCCTTCCTGCAAGGAATAAATCATTATTGCTTTCACGTATTTTGGCAGATTTCCTTATTTATGGGAGTGTGGTTTGAAATGGTTTATGACTTCCTGCTTTTAAACAATAAGAATAGCATGGGGTTCTTGGCCCTATTACCTGACAAATTTGTTATGGAAACTGTTTGGGATGAAGTAAATGGAAAGAGAAATGTGAAACTCAGGAAGAGTGCTCTGCGATGGCTAATACATATCGGTCTTTTTAGGTTCCTTCACTCCAGTAGTGCTAATTGAATGCCTGCATGAGGCTAATCTTCTAGTTTAGAAGTTAAAGTATAATCAGTGTTATACTCTGTCTTAGGTGATCTTCAGCTAGAAGCTTGTCAAAATTCCTATTAAGTACATAGGATTGAAATACAACTTCCTCTTTGAAAAGTTGGAATATTAAAGAAAAAAGATCATTAAGTAATTATTGCCAGATCTTATTTGTTACAGCTGTAGTTATACAAGAGACTAAATGGGGGGGGTGGGAATAGTGTGTCCCATTTGTCTTTAAAAAAGGAAAATCATGCTGGGTGTGGTGGCACGTGCTTGTAATCCCAGCACTCTGTAGGCTGAGGCAGGAGGATTGCTGCGAGTTTGAGGCCAACCTGGGTTACACAGTGAGTTCAAGGCCAGCCTGAATTATAGTGAGACCCTGTTTCAAAACAAAACAAAACAAAACAAAGCAAATCATTACATACCACAAGATTTTTAAGAAACTATACAAAATGTAATCTTACTTTGTGTAACTTATTTTTGCATGACAAAATGCCTCAAGTGAAAAAGTAGCTTAAACTGAGATGAAATAATATAAAGTATAAACATTAAAGTGGGTCTTCTCAAGTCTGGGAAGGTCATATGCCAAAACATGAATCTAATAAACCACAGACAAAATAAATCACCTGAATGTTCTAAATAGGAAATTCTTGTTATTTGATTGGTTTACTGTCACTACATGGAAATATTCCTTTACATTTCTTACATATAATCTCTATTTATTATTTTGAAAAAAATATTTCTACCCTTGCTACAAAAAGCTGACCATATTTGAACAGTCCTAGCTAGATCTGAAAATGACTACTGCTAAACTAGGATTATGGGGAAACTCAGGAATTTTTCTTCATTATCAACTAAACAAAACAAGGCCATACACAGAAGCTCTCGCATTCTGGGACCCAATCCAAAAGTATTTAGCAATTTGGCTCTGCCCACCTTCAGAAAACCTGTAATTTCATTCTAGGACCTGGATACTGCGATGCAGTCCGAGGATCCTAACAGTTAGGGAGGGCTTAGCAGTAGCTCAGTTCTCTTCCTCTGGCACCTAAAATCCGCATCATCTCTCCTGGGCTCTTTGCTTCTCACAAAAGAAAAAAATGTGGAAATTTTATACATAAATGTGATTTGCATTTGTTTTTAAAAACAAGATGCTTGGATTAAAAATTTTGAGGACTATTTTGCAGTTTCAGGATTTTAACTGATTTCACATTTTCTTTAATTATTACAGACATAAGGAATCATAGGCAAGTAGGTAGCTATTTTGTTTTTAATTATGTAAACATTTTTGTTTTATAAGATGCTTTATGAAATTTTGTCTTATAACCATGGAGTTAGCAAAATGCTAGAGAAGGGTCTATGGGTAGTCTTTATTCTTAAGATTTTCCATAACCATCTTAATAACACTGATAAAATGCTTCAACGATAAAATCCGAAATGAATATTTTTAATTAGCACTTTAGGTTTCCAATAAGAAACAGCAATTTAAAATATATTGTTCAAAGGTGGGGAAGACATGCAACCTAGTCTTCAACAATGTATTAGAAATTCAAGATCCGGATCTCTCTCTCTCTCTCCCTCCCTCCCTCCCTCTCTCTTTCTCTCCTCTCTCATTCTTTCTTCTTATACTGAAGATGATCTTTTTTAAAAAAATCATTTTTTCTGCCAGAAAGAGGAAAACTATGGTCAGCAATCAATATAGCTCCTGATTTGTGCATTATGCGCTTGATTATGTACAAAACTCTTTCTGATAGCCTCTGGGTACCAATCTTAAATGACAGGGAAAGAGACTGGCCCTGCCTCAGTTTAGAACTGTCACTTAATTCCATCAGACATGCCCAGGAGAAAAGTGTTATGAGACAGAAATACACCTTCAAAGGGTCTGCCTTCCTTGTTAGGCAGGGTTTTTCTAAAGGAAAAGAGAGATCATTGCATGGTAATAACACTGATAATGATAGATAAGAATGTACCATGTGCCAGAAATTGTGCTTTTATTGGCAGTATCCTGTGTAGCTACTAGTAAAGTACTGTATCTTTTAAAAATGTCTTTCCATGCATTATTTTATTAATCCTAATATTTATCTTATGAGATAAATACTATGATTTCCATTTTATACTGAAGGAATTCTTGCTAAATCTTGAGTTACACAGACAAAATTGAAACTTACGTCTTACGACTTCTGGTCCAGAGCTTTTGACACTTAAAAACTGCCTCCCTGGGCCGGTGAGATGGCTCAGCGGCATAAGCGCCTGCCTTGCAAGCGCGAGGGCTCGAGTTCGACTCCCGGATCCCACATACGAAAAAGGGGCCGGTGATATTGCTCAGCGGCACGGGCGCCTGTTGGTGTGCGAGGTCCTGAGGTCGACCCCCCGGTACCCACACACACACACAAAAAAAAAAAACAAAACAAAAACTGCCTCCTTTCTGCAGGGATTAAGTGATAGCCAATAATGTGAAGCATGAAAGTTGACCAAACCAAACACACCTACAGACCTTTATTTAGTGTCTTATGATAGTACAAACTTCATAATTACAGTTTTTTTTTTGTCCTAATGCTTATCTCTGATTTGTCCACTGGCAAATATATCACAAAGGAATGCACTTGGTTGCAAGTAATGGACTCACTATAGCAAAATCAGTTGTTTACTTTTTAAATAAGATTCTAGCAGTCATCAGTCAGCATGTTTCACTGAAGAATCATGATGCTGTTCTCCTGTGACCACCATGCCTAGTATTTGGTTTTCATTTCATATTCAGAAGGGGGCTGAGATTTCCAAGTCTATTTCCATCTCTGTTTCAGGTAGGTAGAAAGAAGAGGGACAAAAAGGGAGGGGAGAAACTTCCCTGGGGTTTATTTCCTTTATATTCTGGGAGGCATTCCCTCATCAAAGACTCTTACATGTGTCTTATTGCCTAGAACTGTGTCAATGGCTTTCCCTTGGTGCAAGCTAGATCGCAGATGTTTGTTTTTAGCTTTGCGTAGGAAGACAAAAGGGTGGACCATCCTATACTCACTGTCTTAGTGGGACTGGAAGTAATAACTCAGGCCCTGGTACCTTATGCTGCTCAGTCCTCCCACACTACTTGGCTTCACTAACGCTTTTTCAGCATTTTGTTTGCTCAATTGAATGACTCCAATTTCTTTTAACTCTCTTAATAGGATTGCTTTCCATCTTTTTTCTGACCTCCTGAGCTTCTTTCATTGATTCCTTCTGAATCCTTTTCTGTACACATACCCAAGAGGATATATACAGACATACTCATAAGAGGATACCCGAGAATCATCTTATTCTCTGTCCTTTCTTTGCATTTTATAGATAATACTGAACAAACCTGGAGGGACAAAGTTACTTAGAAAGTTAGTGAACCAAATGTACTCTCCAAGCCTCCTAACTCACAAGCCTCCTAACTTTTCAATGTATTACTAAATAATAAATTTTTGTTTTACATATGCTGAAATTTAGGAGTGGAATAAAACCACTGAAGCATAAAACGTGTTTTACAGAAAAATATATTTAAAATCTATCATGTAAATTTTATAGAATGCTAACATCTGACTGGCAAGATCAGAGACATCTTCTATTCATCTAAAACCGCAGATGTTTACTGGGTGTCTGCTGTGTGCTAAGCGCTACAGAAGCCAGGAAAACAGATGAGAACAAGAAAGAGTAAGCTTTTGCCATTATAGAGTTTCTGTCCTGGATATATTTCTTATGTGTGTTGTTCATATTGTAAGCAGATATTTGTTAAATGATTACTCTGCACCAGAGACGGTCCTAAGTACTGGAGATATAGTTTATTACGAGAAAGACAAGATTCTTGGCATTACTGAACAGTGAAGCCAAAAATCATCCCATGTTCTAGGGATGTATAGGGAAGAACTCGGACCCCATCCTCCTCCTACTGCTCTGTAACTAATTCAATTGTGGAAAGCCCCCCCCCATATACATTTAACTGAGACTATTTCTTAATTTGAGGATTAGAGTAATTCATTTGCTTGTTTTTAATTGTAATATGTTCTTTTTTGGCCTGGTGTGCAATCTAGTTGGATTTAAAAATAGATCTAGATTTAAGTGGAAATTTATTGGACTGGGTTCTAACAACTTTGACTCCTTCTACCTTTATTCCTTTGTTTTATTGAATTTAACTTCAATGGAATCTTTTATTTGTCTAAGTCTATTTCTGTCTAGTAAGGAAGGTGAAATTGATTATGCCTTGACTTTGTGGGCCATCAGAGAACCATGACATTCCAGGATATTGATTTTGTGGTGTTAAAGGGTGACAGACCTAGTGTTAAAGTGCTGAGAGAGAATTGGGTTTCAGATTGTACACCATAAGCAGTCTTGGCTTTTGCTGAGACATGACTAGCTTTCTAAAGTAACGTAGGGAATTATAAGTCTTAGGTAATTTTTGTTGTGTAATCTTGGAGAGATTAATTTCAGCCAGAATTGTATAATCATGCATTTAGGAGAAAAAGTTCCACACATGATAAGTATGTATACTACACATCTAAATATATACAGCGCACACTGTGTGCTAGTATGTATATATAGCCAAAAAGTTTCTTTTATGTAAAGAATATTCAGTAATATTTCAAGTTCGTGTGACTAAATCTTTCCAAATCACACATACTTGGAAGTAGTTGACAATAACAAGTTTTGTTGTTGTTTTTGTACCATTCACTCTTACATTATTTAGAAGTTCCTTTCTGTTGTACTTTCTTTCCTTTAGATTCTGTCTGTAAGGTATGAATTATGGTGCGCACAGTTCAGAACGACCAGAGGTCTACAAGTGTAAAGCTTGGAGATTTTTTTTTTGTTACCTTCTGGGACATAGAACGTTGACAAGTTACACTGTAACAACTACTATAGACACTAACTGAGGAAGAGTAACCAGGCCCATCTTTCATTGTCCCATTTTACCATGGGTTTATTCTTTTCAATTTAATGACCTTTAGTGAATGCATTGAAAATAACAGTTTGATTACATGATTATTGTGCAGAAAACTCTACTGAGCTAAGTCTATCTTTGGAAACTAATCAGAGGTGCACCCGATTCATGGACTTAAACCAATCCATCATAGTCATCTTTTAATTTATTTCCACATGTTCTTCCAAGTTCCCATTCTTGACTAAGACTCTGACCTGCAAAGAAGAATAGAATGTATTTTATAATGTATGTTTGTTCTGTTTTCTAACAACATAAGTATTTTGCTTAAGCAGATTTGCTAGGAAGTGACAGCTTTGAAAAATTGGACACAAGAGCTGCTGGAAGCATTTCAGTTCCAAGCAATCTAAGTAGTGCAGTAGGGGAAAATGAAATATCACTGTGTTTTAAAGATGACAGTTTTGTCAAAGATTCTTTTTCTCTCTTTGGCTTAAAACAAATTGAATAAATCAAATATAGATCTGTTCAAAATATGCAGGAATCAGGGAGGAAGCTCACCTTCCTAGGAGTGTTTCTTCAGATGTTGGAAATACTGTCATTTTCTTTGCTTACATTTTGTTTGGCATATTGGGGGTTGGGTCATGGGACTTCTCAATAACATAGTAGCACCATTAAGATCACATAGGCTTGGGGCCAGTGAGATAGCTCAGCAGCATAAGTGCCTGCCTGGCAAGTGTGAAGTCCTGAGTTCGACTCCCGGTACCCACATATGAAAAAAGAGCCGGTGATATCGCTCAGTGGCATGGGCACCTGCTGGCACGCAAGGTCCCGAGTTCAACCCCCGGTACCCACAAAAAAAAAAAAGATCACATAGGCTTAACAGTTTCTAAGTATATAATCATGTACACATATTGGTTGTTCTTCAGAATATCATTATTTGCTATGCAGTTTGTGTGTGTGAGAGAGAGAGAGAGAGACAGATGGGGGGAGTACAGTTAATTAAAAACCAAACATTAGATGCTAAAAGTTTCCATGGATGTATTAAAGTATGAACATTCTTTAAAAACGTTGAAATGTTTTGGGGGTGTATTTGAAAAGGTACAGCAAGTTTAAACAACCTAGCTTTAAGAACAGTCTTATCTGTATTTGTAGAGGCAGAGACTGTAATCAAGTTAAGAGCACAGACACTAGGGTGAGACTTCCTGGGCTTAAAATTCCAGTGATACCTGAGGTTTTTAGATCTGAGATTTGGGACCAGTCAATTTCTCAGTTCCTGAATCCCTTCTTTGTTGAATGTGTTACTGATAGTATCTGCTTCCTCAAGACCTTGCCAGTTAGCCTAAGACTTCAAACAGTCAATAGAATGTTAGCTATTCTCACTAATTGAAAACATTTAACTTGTGAGAAAGCCAAAACTATCAGCAGAAACTTTTTAAAAAAGTAATCCCAAGGATAAGTTAAAAACTCAAAATTTTCAGGAATTCTGAGATATATAGTTTATGTTTCAATTCAGTAGTAAACAAGTGGTGATTACTTTTTTTTTAAAGAAGCATTGTTAATTATCATTTACTGTAAATGTGTATTACATCTGTTATGTACTTTGGGAATCATCCTATAAGGAAATCACCAGTAATTTCTGTCTTTCAGATGCCATAAACATTCAGTAGACTAATTTTGGGATTGCAGGTTATTCTCAGTTCTTATGATGGTATTAGAGATAGCAGTAAATGCTTTTATAATTTAATTATAATTTGTTCCCACTCACCTTTAGCAATAGTAAGTAATTTGAGTATGGTCACTGTTTCAAACTTTCATTTAGTATACTACATTTACTATTTCTTTGTTCCACTTGTGTGTTTAATTTGCCTCTTATTAAAGAGGTATCTTGTAGTCTAGCATTATCTGAATTATAACTTGATCCAACGCATGAAAAATAACCTGATTCATTACAGTATACATTATTTAAAAAACTTATAACATGATTTATTTATACATTTTACTTAATTTTAGAGCCTATCGGCTTTTCATATCCATAGGGTTGTCATTTTTATATATGATAGGCTTCTCAGTATAGGTTGGCTCTGAGCCATAATATCATCTATTCCTTTTAACTCTTTGGAAACAATGACTTATTTTCACTGCATTAGTGCAGACTTAATTTTATTTCACATCCAAGATGACAAAGGTCACTTCATTAGGCACCTCATTTGCCTTTGTTCCCTGTAGTCTTCTGGTATCTTAGGCTAAGTGTCACTAAAAAAAAAAAAAAAGTTCTGCTTCCATTAACAAAAAGTGAGTAGAGAAGAAAAAGCCAATTATTTGCAGCACATAAAATCCTTATGATAATTTGGTAGACTTTAATTAAACTAATACATCACACAGCACTTATAAGACAAAGGAGAAAAAGAGAGAAGCAAATAGTCTCTTTCTGTTGAGAAACACCATATTGCTTTGTGATTAAGCTTTTTAAGCCTTGTGACCTATTTTAAAGTGTAAGATTTGCAGTCTTCTTCATGCAATAGGCATATTAAACATATTAACATCTTTATGTAGTATTGATGGAAAACACCCTCAAAATTGTCATACGAAGCTATAACAAAGCTCAGCTTAAAATAATTTTTATTTACTTCTTATGATTTTTCAAATAAAGAGAATGCAAATTCATCCCACACATAAACATTTTTATTAAAAAGAATATTGTTTTGGTATTTAGCATAGTTGTATTTTTTGCACTGCACTTTTTTTTTTTTTTGGATTTGTCAACTGATATTGCTAATGCAAAGTCCACTATAAATTAAATGGGTGCCTAAGTTTAAATCTATGCTCCCTGAATTTCACACTGGGGTAAACTGAGG
The DNA here is from genome assembly GCA_028451465.1 of Erethizon dorsatum. Classification (NCBI taxonomy): domain Eukaryota; kingdom Metazoa; phylum Chordata; class Mammalia; order Rodentia; family Erethizontidae; genus Erethizon; species Erethizon dorsatum. Next base: position 76,275,917 of record CM051836.1, on the reverse strand, counting down.
TTAAAGACTGGTGGTCTTTATTGAAATAATCACAGCTGTAAATCTTTAAATTCTTTGAGATAGAATTCTATGACTTAAATGGAAATAAAGCACTGAGTAGGGAGTGAAAAGGTTTAATTTTAATCCTGGATCTGTAGTATTTTATTGCACGTGTCTGTCACCTCTCTGGGTTTCAGAAGTCATTACTGGTAAAATGAATAACATAGTAGAGGCAGAATCCAGATGGCATCCTTACCTCTGAAATAACATTTGTGTATTAGTTATTCAGGAAATTTCTCTCTGTGCAGTAAAATCAATATTTAAATGCATTCCTGTCAATCTCAAATCAGTGTCCTAGTATTTACAAAAATATTTGCGAAAAACTTCTGCAAATTTCTAATTGTCAGGAAGCATAGAGTTTTGAAGCTGGTTAACCACAAATCACTTTAAAATAGAATTATATTTAACATAGAAATTAATCTGTGATCAGTCAAAGGGACCACATAATCACCGTGCCAGTTCTCATCTTTTAAACATATTTTTCAAAAGCAGGAATTCGGTCGGTTAAATCTGCTCATTTTGTCTTATCTCACATGTACATTTTCAAGTCTTAACTCCTCAGACATTTGTTATATTTGTCTGTTGGTGGATCAAACTCTTTGTGGGTTTATGTATCACCTGGAAACAATTTGACTGCCTTCTAGTCCCATTTGTGAGTATTCAAGGCTCCCCAAGTAGCTCTCAATTTTTCAGGCTCATGATTGCAATTTCAGTGGCATTTAAGGACAGCTGAGCTTGCTATTCACTTCATCTTCTCATTAGCATCTAGTCCCTATTTCTCTCAGGCAGCTTATTGCTTTGGCACCTGAATACTAGCCAGTATTGCTTTTGTTTCCAAAGGTGGCCAATATCATGGTCTGAAGAGGATAATGGTGATATTTTAAGTTTGCATCATTTTACATTTTTATTATGAGCTTTAAGAAATGCATTAATGCTCAACTTTGGCCAAATTTAAATGGAGCTGTGAAACTGGGATCCATTCTGCTTACATAGTTCATAGTAACATTTAAATTGATCTCCATGCCTCTTTGATTCAGAAAAAGTGTTTCTTCAAAGTTGTTATATAAAATAAAAGCAAGAAAACAAAATTATGAGCTAAGATATAAATGATTTAAGATTTAAGAACAGGCTGTTCTTGAGTAGCAATTTGTCAATACCTTATTACATTAGCGTTCTCTAAATAAATAGCTGTTTCAGTTGCATGCCCTATCTTCTGACAGTTAGTGACTTAATTTCCCTATATATTTGTAATTGAGGATATTCTAGAGAATTTTGTTTATTTTTCCTATTACACTTGTTCCTACTATATGTGAATTTGAACTAAGTAAAAAAAGTAGGGAAAACAGCTCAGGCCAAATTTGGAAGGAAATCTCTAGAGAGATTTCTCCTAGCTTTCTGACCTCACCTTTTATCTTCTCACAAATACCCCGTTGCTGGATGCCATTTGCTCTTCTTTCCATGGATCAACAGCTTAGACATCTTTGAAGACCTGGATTTAGGTTCCATTAGTCAACGACCCCTCCTATAAACCTCCCCAGAATCTCTTCTCATTGTTTGGATGTTTCATAGTTTTACCTACTTGGCTTTTCTCTTTTTCTCGCCAAGGTTACTAATTCATTTACTTTCATATATTTATATATCTCTTCAAAATATACATAAATATTTCCTTGGAACCAGGACTGTCCCTGAGGTTGCTAGGAATTTCCTTCCATGCCACGTATATGACTGGACTCTATAACCTTTGGCATTCTTTCTAACACTGAGATTCTATGCTTCTAACAGGCAGCTAGTCAATAAATATTGATTACTTGGCTATTCAACCCAAGGCATTCTTTTCTTAGGCCCCAAATCATTCATATTCTGAAGTCAGGGCCAAGGATCTATTTTATTATCCTCTTTGCTTACCTGGCCAATAGAATAGTTGATTAAGAATCTTCTTTTCTTTAAGTTGAAACTTTGTTAATGAGTGGCCTTTGTGTATGTGTGCGTGTGGGAATAGTCACACATGTGAGAGGGTACAGGATTTCCTTTCATTCCTTTCAGTAGAATTGATTTTATTTCATCTCTTTTTTCTTTTTTTAAAAATTTAAATAACTTTAAGGTATGGTGGAACTGCTTTTTTTAATATTCATCAATTTAAATAATGATAGAATCTTTACATACTTATAATTTAAATCATTATGATAGAGTATGATAAATGCATAGGTTTCTAGAAGGGAGTTTCATAGGTTCACATATGATAGTTTGCTTATAGCTTAGTTGCCTATTTTTAAAATTTAAAGTCAGATCTTAAAAAAATTACAAGCAAGCATAGTGTAGCAGAAAAAAATATTTGATTAGGACCCAAAAATCTTGGTTTGAGGCTCTGATTTTACCACTTATCTATATAATTTTATATAAGAAGATTAAGCTCTCTGAGCTCCAGTTCTCTGAAATGCAAAATGAGCAAAATTATAAACCTTTCTTCACAAGGACTTTTCGAGATTAAATTAGACATTTAAGTACAGTCTTGTAATAAACATTGCAGGGGAAGAAAGATTTCTTTTCCTCACTCATTGCTAGGTTCATGGCTCAGGCCTCCATGATGAAAGGTTAAAAAGGCAAAAGCACACAAATTATTTAATATACAAGTTTTACATGTCTATTTCCTTTATTTCATAAGGAAATAAAGATCTGAAGAAACAGGTAAACTTGTATGTTTTTATGCTTAGATTTGGTAAAGAGGTGGGCAGGGTTATAAACTGGGTAGAACTAAGCAAGGCCTGGTGGTTTAGGTTTTTCTGTGTCCCTGTTTTTACAGAGGTAAGGATGTTCTTTTCCTCCAGGGCTGCATACCTCTCAGCTATACACACCTCTCAAGTGAGAGTTTTACAGCATGTTTTTGGGCGAAGGGCTGGATTAGATTAAGAGAAGCCTTCTTGCTTCTTCTGTCTCCTCAGTTGCCAAGTACCATGTTTTGGGGTAGTGTTTCCTGAGCCCCATCAACATCTACACAGGAGTTATAGTGGTTAATAATTATTATCATTTGTGGTTTCGACCCATTATTTATAGGAAGCAGAAGAAAATAAAAGGCCAAAACATGATCCAGAACTATGTTACAGTCTTCTACTCGCCTAAATCCTGTGTCTGCTTTGTCTTGCTTTTCATTTCAAATGATTTTTCTAGTATTAAAAAAAGGAAAACAGATACAGTTTGAGTTCCCTGGTTCAGCTTCCATTCTAGTCAGTTATGTTCCAACATTAATACCAGCTTCCGGTTTCTAGATTGTGGGACTAACATCTCTTTAGTTTTCTACGTTATGGAATATGTTCTGCTTCTCACATCTTACCTTTTACTGTTTCCTGAATGTGAACATCAGTCAAGGAAAAATAGTGAATGTTCATAGGATACTTTTATATTACCAGTTATAAAGAAATATGTTCAACAGATGCTTGTATTTAATCTATGCCACTTACATAGGTGATTGATTTAGTATCAAAGTGTACCTTAAAATATAAGTAGAAAAACAGATACATATCCTATCTCTGTCTGTCTGTCTACCTACCTACCTATCTACATTTCCTTGTTGGTTTATGGCCCAGAAGATTTTTAGAATCATAGATAAAGAGCAGGTCTATTCCTGTGTGAATATTACATATAGTTCTGTGTCCAAGTCCTGCTCTCTAAATAACTCAGTTTCCTTCTGGCACTGGCCAACTATTGCTGATCACAGAGGACTGGAAAAAAGTGATGACTAAAGCTTTTATAATTTAACTCTCTACGGATAAGTTTTGTAAATTACACTCTTGCCTTAATTCAGTGTCTGAGTTAGGAAATGGGAGCTGAAAGAGGTAGAGAGATAGGCTTGTAGGAGATGGTCCTGGAATGATCTGGCTTTGTTTCCTTTGTGTGTGTGTGTGTGTGTGTGTGTGTGTGTGTGTGTGTGTTGCCCAGGTGATGGAACAAATTGAGGAGAAAGGTTGAAAGGCAAAGACCAAGGTTGTTCCTCTACAACTTCACCTGAATTGGACCTGACTGAGAGATTGGTGGGGTCTAATTTACGGGAGCCTATCTCCTCAGTGGCAGTCATCTGAAAATTGCATCCAGGGCCAATTTAATTAGCTGATTCACACCAAAACAAACACATGCTGGTAACATTTCACTCCAACCCTCACCAACTACCATTTTCAGAACTCCATTCCTAAGTAGTGCCTGGTAAACTCAGTAAGTGATTTGAGATAAGCACTTTTGTTTCTAAATGTTAATCTTTGATGTTGAGGAAAGAATCTATTATTCTTGGCTTTGGTGACAGGTGAATGTTAATACACAGTTGCATTTGTTCTGTGGATCAAAGCTTAAAACCACAAAAACAGAATCCCACTCTTAAATAGCTAACTTATGAAATCAGAGTTAGTCTGTTTCAGAATAACATTTTAATAAGAGTACGTCATTATGCTGCATGGCAGGATGGTGAATATACTATTATTATTATTTTCTTTTGTGGGTACCGGGGGTCGACCTCAGGACCTCGTGCGCCAGGAGGCGCCCATGCCACTGAGCGATATCACCAGCCTTTTCTTCGTATGTGGGATCCGGGAGTTGAACTCGGGCCCTTGCGCTTGCCAGGCAGGCGCTTATGCCGCTGAGCCATCTCACCGGGCCTGAATATATTATTTAAATGCATTATATTCCTGAGTGTGCTTATAAATTTAAATTATAAGCCAGATTTTGAAAATATAAAATGAAACATTTTGAGATCACAGATTCTTTTTTTAAAAAATTGTTTTACTCTTTTATTCATTTATTAACAACTTTTCAGAAAACTTTATATAGTATCTTCCCTTTAAGAAAAGAGAATGACTGTTATATAGGAAAGAGTAAAGAGAAAGAAACTTAACAAAACATGTAGATTGTCAGAAAATATTAGAACGATGGGATTAATAACATGCTAGTAAAACACAGAACATTTGTTGCGGTTCAAAAGAGGTTTGATCCATGATCCAAAGTTTTATGATAAGCAAAAGAAAGTAAAAGATGCCCACATGATTTCAAGCTTTCAGAACTAGTTATCAGTGATGATATGATATGACAGGTAGTATGGCTTACATATTCCTTAATGTGCATTCATTAATTAATCCAGTTATTTTATGAGTCACACACATGCAGATGTTGAGAAGGAATCCATAAACATACTAGGTGTGATGTTTGCCCTCACGGAGCACATTGTAGCTACTTTTGTAGGACATAGAAATTAAATGACTACTTCAGAAAATAAATATTTGATAAATGCTTTGGGGGTGGTCGAATTATTATTATTATTATTTATTATTATTATTTTTTGTGGGTACCGGGGGTTGACCTCAGGACCTTGCATGCCAGCAGGCGCCCCTGCTGCTGAGAGATATCATCGGCCCTTTTCTCGTATATGGGTTCCGGGAGTCGAACTCGGGCCCTTGTGCTTGCCAGGCAGGCGCATACGCCGCTGAGCCATTTCACCGGCCCCCTAGAATTATTTTTAATATCATCTTTTCTTTAAGATATATCCTTTCTTATTGTAACTTTTAAAATTAGAAATAAAAATGCATTCCTAGTTAGTATGTGATTTAATGTACGTTGTGCTTCACATTTAAAAAAGGTAGAGGGCGGGTGAGATGGCTCAGCGGCACAAGCGCCTGCTGGCAAGCGCGAGGTCCTGAGTCCGACCGCTGGTACCCACATTAAAAAAAAAAAAGTAGAACTTAATAAAATGCTCTGGAAATCCATCATATAGAATAAGAGTACATTACAGGAAGACCTAATGTTGCCTTGAGCTGCCTTATAGCTATGAGGTTGCAGTTGGTTTACAAATAAAACACAAAATCAAAAACTCTCAAATACTTACCTTTCACTTGTGTATAAGGAATTTTGAAATGAAATGTGTAGTGATATGATTTATATAAATTAAATTTCATTTTAACCTAAAATTTAAATTGTGTACATGTGTAGCCTTTTTATGTAATTAGCTACAATATCCTACATTACTGTATGTTAACTTTTGGCCTGCTAGAAAATGAAAAATATATTCTTCTTTCTTTGAATGGAACATGGAATTTAATTAAAGATTAAGACACTTTAAACCTGCTTAAATTTAAATAGCTAATACCAATAATCCACTGTCAGAGTAATTTTCAAAGTATTTTGTGCTCTTGAGTATGAAAAATTAATTTTAAAATTAGGTGTTACAGTTTTATTACACCATTTACTTTAAAAAATAAGTTGATCAAGAGTTCAGGGGAAGAAATTACTACTCCTTTTCTAGGCTTGGCTCTTGTAGGCTGACACATTACTACATTGGAAATTAGGTGGCTTGTTTCTCTTTTCTGACCTTAGGTTGTAAAAATAAGTATTTTGGGTACTAAGTTGTATCACTTTTACTTCCTGAAAATGATTTGTTATCTTTTTGGCAAGATTCAGATTTACTAAAGATTTTACTAACATCAGTTCCACCACAAGTTGAAAAACGGTGCTTGTGTTCTTATGGTTCTTAAGGCCATATGTTCAGAAAAATATCTAATACTATTTGAAAATGATTATTAGCACCAAAAATTTTTGGAGAAGTATTTATCATCACTTTTATTTATGCAAAGTAAATAGAAAGTTGGAAAATGTCCTTTAACAGTAATGACTTTTAAAAATGTTTGTTTTTATTAGTACATGTGTGCAATATATAATGACTAAATTCACTACAGGGAGTTTGGTATATGTACATAACATATCTTAACTGTTTGTCTCATCCCCTTCCCCTCCCTTCTTTTCCTCATCCCTCCATCTCTTGGTCCCTTTCTCTTTTGCAAAAGATCTATTTCCCTGTTTCCACTTGTCTATTATTATTATTATTTTTGGTATATCGGGAATCAAATTCAGGGCCTTGTGTTTGCCGGGCAGGTGCTGTGCCACTGAGCTATATCCCCGGCCCTATCTTATCTATTAAATTATGGTTTAATTTATTTATATTTTGGGTTTCTCATATAAGAGAAACCATGTGATATTTAAGCTTGCGTGTATGATTTATTTCACTTAATATTATGGTCTCAAGGTGCATCCATTTTCCTACAAATCACTCAAGTTTATCCTTCTTTATGGCAGCATAGTACTCTATTATATATAAATACCACATTTTCATTATCAATTCATCTGTCATAGACAGTCTGCCTCCAAGATGTAGCTATTCTGAGTTGTATGCGTGTATCACTGTGATATGTCTTCAACTCTTTCCGGAAGATACCTAGAAGACAGTAGCTGGGTCAGATGGAATTTCTAGTTTTAGTTGATGTGGAAGGGTAGACTAAAGATCAGCAAGTCATTTGTAGATAGCCTGCAAATTGCCTGGATTTCTTTGAAGAACGAATGAACTATCCAATGATTGTGTTTCAAGGCCAGAACTACTTTGAAGGGTGTGAATATTCAGGTGAAGCTCACATCTTTGAGATCTTAGAAGTGTGCAAATTGCACAAGTATTGAAGGTAAAATTACTGTTTCCTTATTTGTGTTTATAGTACAAGCAAAGACAAAATACCACCTCCAGCTCCTCTCCTGACTTTTTACAGCCTTGAAATTCTTGAACTCTAAAATACAATTATTTCAATTTTCCTTAAACTATGCAAACATTTCGTGTCATACATAGCACACTTGGTGTTACGAGCTGTATTGGTTTAGATGCCCAAAATTTGTTAATTGTAGTGAGAACCGTTATGTCTTTGTGACTTCCAAAAAGGGTTATGGCCATTGCAAATACGTCTTGAAGAATGAAGGAATATCGTCAGCCAACATGTGCAATTCAGACTTTGGAACTAGGCTGGCAAAGCCCTACTCACATCCCTGTAAAGCAGACATATATTTTTGTATTTTTTGTAGGTGGATACAGTGCAGACCACGAAATCCCCTGGCCACATTGAGGAATCCTGTAAAATGAATGTATATGCTCGTAAGTGAAATACATGAAGTGTTCCAACTCAATATGTTGGATCCTAATAGACCTGGATTTGTCTTGTGTAAAAAGAAAGTGATTCTCAAGGGGCTGGATGACTAGCTAATTAAAACGAAGCCCTGATTTTGAAAGAAACAAAAATGGCTTTAAAATAGGATCTTTGCACAAAGGAATCAAACTATACTTTGCAAACAAATGAAAGAAAATCAAGCTCTCAATATGGAATAAAGGAGGGATGTGAGAGAGGTTTTGCAATCTTATCAATTACTGTGAAGAAACGGAATCAGATATCACCATGCTCAGGAGTATGAAAAGAACAGGATACCCTTTTTCTTCAGTCTGCACTTGAATGGACCCAAGCAGAGATTGGAGATATGTGCCCTGTTCCTGTTTGTAGTTAATAATGTGTAGATAAATGTAGAAGTGATTTTATTTGCCTTGCTTGAACTTATTGGATGTATAATTTAGGAATCACCTGAGCCTGTGCTAGATCAACAAAGAAAATGGAAATGTATACCTCAGGACCGAATTCCAAGAAAACTAAACAATTCAAAGCTATTTAATAAGGCACTAAGAAGAAACACTACTGCCAATCAGGGGAAGTGAGAAACCAGAGGACATGAGAAGAAATAAAATGTAGGCCATTCTAATACTTGTTGAAACATACTTACGTTATAAAATCAGAATGATAGGTCAAAGTATGTCTCGCAGACATTTTACACGATTTCCGATTGAATTTAGGATTAACCACGTAAGTGTTCAAGGAATGTATGGCCATCATAGTGGTATGAAACTGGCCTTTTAAATTTGTGGTCCTATGCATTATGGATGTAGGGAGGGCCTGTATTATTTTCTTAAGGATGAATTGCATGCAGGGTGTACCTCTTTGCATTATAGTTACCTGCTTAGTTGAAGACACTGAATAAATAGAAAGCAAAATTTGTGTACGGGTGTGAATGTATGTGTCTGCATTTGTGTGTGTGTGTGAGTGTGTGCATGTGTGTATAAGTGAAAGGTGGTAAAATTTAATGATTAGCATTTGCACTTTGGTTTGTTACCTAGAATGTAAAGAGGTAGAGTAAACTGTCTTAAGCCATTTCATCTCTGTTATTATTAAAGATTATTATTCACAAAGGAAGCAATTCTAAAATAGAAAGACTGCTGCAAAAATACTCCAATTAAGTATAATTTTAAAGCAATTGAGCCATTTAAATTAAGATGGTACCAGTGTCTGAAAATAATGAGAGTAGGTTCATGTGAAATCAGCCTGCAGACAGTTGAGAAGTCATCATCTGTCAGGCTGCTTCACTTAATGAAAAGATGTGAATGAATCCTGAGTGCTGTTACGGATGAGACCAGTGAAATATCTATTTTTTAACTCTAACTTTTTAATCCTACCAGCAAGTAACATGTGTTTCCCCCAACTTTTCTTTAATCTAAATTATATAACAAATAAATCATATGTTAATAGAGATAAGGTAGTGAATATTTGAAACAGATTGAAATGTTTTTTGTAGTCACCATGTGCCATAATAATTTTGAAACTATTGTTCTCTGGTCTTTGTAATCACTTCTTTTTATCTTTGTGATTAACTTTATAGTTGAAATTTTTACCTCTTCTTTCTATGTGACAATCAATTGCAGTTTGTACCCTATCTATAATATTACAGGGATTTTGTCTTTATTTATGCCATTATAATAAATTATAAGTCTATAAACTGTATGATTCTATTGTACTGAATATTTTTCTGTGACCAAAACAATAAAAGAAAACTACTTTATAAGATGGCTATATTTCCTACTTTAATAGTCTCTTCAAACATAATGGGATGTAAAATATGTTCATATCACTGGTCTTCAGAATATATCCTCTTTATTTCCAAGTGAAGAACAAAAATCTTAGATGCTAGAGATAAGAGAAAAGCATTGATAAAGAAATTTGGGAGAGTCTAAAAATAATGCCTGACAAGTTACAATTCTTGATGTCAAATTTTGCCCCACCAATTAACAACCAGACCTGAAGTTTTCAGATGCCTCAAGTTAGTTTTTGGATTTTACCATCACTTTTAAGGTAATTTAAATTCTTAAGTTCTAAGGTATTGATACATTAGAAATATTACAAAATGTTATCTAACATTAATTGCATTAATAACCAATTCTGATCACCAGTCTTAAGAAATTCATGTGTAGTTTTCCAGCTAAATTGACCTCAAACACAATACATGCCTTAAGGCTAAGGGAGAATATGAGTTCACAGTTGTTACTACTCTTTATTTACCCTAATGGAAATATGTACCAAAGCATAAATAGTCATGTTCTAGGGATCAGTAGATCCCTCTAAGTTAAATGAAGCAAGCAGCGTGCAAGTACAAAATCGCTGTTTGTAACAGAGAAAACCTTTTTGTTCCGCTCTGAGTTGACTGTATTACCTGGCAGAATATTAAAGTGAGAGAACCAGTTTTTCTTGCTGTTTGCCCCCTGCCCCCAAGGATTGATCAGCACATGAAGGCCTCCATAGCTTCAAAGACATTTCTGGACTTGGATCAGCCCAGTTGAGTTCAGAGGAGAAGCAGACACTACCCCTGATGTTCGTTGCTGTAGACTCTTTCATCTAATGGTGATTCTGTGCTTAGAAGAAGCAACAGGCGGAGAAGTCTTGTGACCATTATAATTTCACGATTGATGTTTAGTCTCAAAGTGCCTCACACAGAAAATAGCATTTTTATTTTAGTTTCCTGCTTACTTCAACCATTGAATGCCAGGAGAAGAGTAGGAAGCAAAATGAAAACATACATATACATATTTAAATATGTGGATAACATATTCACATAAATAAAGGTACATATATATGCTATATAATCTAGACATAACATATATATGTATATACATTTTTTTCAGCATAGTGATTTGCAAAATATTTTCAGTTTCATGATCACTCAGGCGGTGTGCATAATCATCAGGGATTCTTATTTAGAAAATTGGTCACAATGAACATTTTTCACTTTATTGAATTTATGGTCACTTAGGGGACTAATTTAGGTAATAAAATCTAATTTTGTCACATCCATTTTTAATTTTACAAGATTAGATGTTTAGATGCGAGAGTTGGAGACAGCCTCTCCCACACTCCACTGTTGTAAAAAGCTTATATCCTTTCTTCTTGCTTCTATTTGGGGGCAAACCTGGGTCAAGAAAAAATAGCTGTAGAAAGGGTGGAAGCGACTGGGAATGAGAATTGTCAACTGAAAAGTTGTGTTGAGAATCAAACCATCATCATGTTTTCATCAGAAGAAACATGTCAATAATATATAAAATAAATTTTAAAACATGTTGAAGGTTCAGATATTTGCTTTTGATAACAGTTCTTATGATTTTTGACTACTATAATTTTGCTTCATGGTTTTGATAAATGTGAAGTAGTTGAACTATTTTTACTATTTCTCTGATTACTTTTTAAACTGACGTTACTGAGAGTTAGCTCTACGCAGGCAATATTTTAATTGCTTTATGTATCATTCTTATCAACCTCAAGAAGCAGATATTGCTATTGTCATGATATCTGTCTTACATGTGAGGAAAATGAAGCACAGCATTCTAGTACTTTCTAAAGCTACCTACTAAATAGAGGTAGAGCTGGGCTTTGAACCCTTCACAGTCTCGTTCCAGAGGTCACACTCAGCACATGGGCCACAGAGCTTTATTGACAAACATCATTATGAATGGAAATACAAGTTAGGTTCTGAAACTGGGGGTAGAGGGATGAATTCTTCACGCATCCAGCAGGCTGATCAAAATGGATCCAGCTTTCCTGACTTAGATTTACAAATATTCAGAGGTTCTAGCACACAGAGATATTGAATAAAGATGGAAGCTGATACAGAAGTTGGCTTTAAATATTGTAGACAGGAAAAAAGGAATATTATTTTTCAATTCACTTGTTTTGTGGATTCAACACATGTTATTATGAATATGTATACTAATTCCATTGAAAATGAAGATTTTACTGCGAGAATCTAGGAGGACTGAGGAAAATAGCAACTGACAAGGAGAACTTACAAGCTAGTGAGGACAAAGCAGTGCAAGCCATTCCAAAGCCATGTGCCTCAGTGGCAGAAAAACATAGCAGATAAGAATGCAATGTTTGGGTTTGAAATGTGATTCACACATTCACAAATCGGTGACCTTAGGACAAATTTCAGCTTCCTGCATCCAGTTCTTCATATGTAATATAAAGTTAATAGCAGAGTCAAATTCACGATTTAACTGTGATCATTAAATGAAATTAATCCAATCAGTGTGTGCCTGGCATAACAAGAACCCAATAAATGTTGGCCGTTATCAGTTTTTTTATTGCGTCTATGACTAACATAAGGATAGAGTAGAGTGGTTGCTGGCAGATATTCATGGCCCCAAACAGACCAATATCACTGTCAGAAGGTGAAATGAAAACACCTATAGAAAAGGCAAAACCAAATCTTCATTATTATCCATATATTATGGTATAAACTCAGCAAAAATAGACGGATGCAGGTTCTCCGAGAAAATTCTTCAGTCTCTGGTTTGCTGTAATGTAAATCTTAAGACTCCGTAAGCTGCACTTTTTTCAGTCATAGACAAGTGAGAAGAAGCTGTGATGGCTGAAATCAAACTTGTCACAAGCCAATGATGAAAGTTCTTAAAAGGTTGAAGAACAGTTTTTGACGAGCACTTTAGCCACAGTCATAAGAGTATACGATTATTTATTACTAGGTTAAAAAATGTGAAAACTAAGATTATAAATTTTTTGTTAAATTCTTGTGGATGTTAAGGATAATGCTGATTATGATGACCAATGAACAAACACGTAGTTGTCATTATTCGCAAATATTTAATAATTGTCTATAACATATGATGAGGGCTTTACTTTCATTAAGTAGCAAATATGCTACACATCGTAAATGATATGATCTTAAATGTATGAAATGTAACCAAAATAAAGGCTTGCTGAATTAAATTAAACAGTTAATATCTGAAAAGTCAGTGATTTTTATTTGATACCTAGTTATTAGATAACATGTATACTAGCAAGGATAAAACAAACCGCAGTTGCCATCAGTTTTGCTTATTTGAAACCACTATTAAAACACTATATATTGATTAACATTTGTGGGCCAGGGATATAGCTCAGCGGAACAAGTGCCTACCTGGTAAGCTCAAGGTCCTGAGTTCAATTCCTGGTACCAAAACAAAACAAAACAAAACAACAACAACAACAATAAAAATTTGTGAATGGAAAATGGGGTCCTAAGATATGGTTTTGTGGTTTTGGTAACATATAATCTGTTTCAACTTCACATCTCAGCTTAGCAACTGAACATCTAAAAAATACAAAATCAACATCAGATCTTTATTAGCCTACAAATTTCATTAACTTTTTTTTAATGAAAAAGCTGGCTACTCTATATTTTTATTGTTGTTAACACCATCATAATAGCTTATCTTTATGCTGCTTTTTTGTGGATTCCGAATGAAGAGTTAAAATTAACGTGATTAAAAATAAATATATTGGGCTGGTGGGATAGCTCAGTGGCATAAGTACCTGGCTGGCAAGCGCAAGGTCCTAAGTTCGACACCCAGTACCCACATATGTAAAAAGGGCTGGTGATATCGCTCAGCGGCACGGGCACCTGCTGGTGCATGAGGTCTTGAGTTTGACCCCCAGTACCCACACAAAAAAAAAAATCTTCTAGCCTATATCCTTAGATGTTAGGGGAAGGACTAACATCTCCTATTTTACTTTATTTTATTTTATTTTTTATTTTAAAGAGTAAAAATGATAAGCAAACAATGAAACCGAATTTCAAAACAGGTTAGTAGGACAGTTACAATAGCTGATATATTGTGTATTGTTGTCTTCCTAGTAGTTATTCAGAGTACAAGATATAGGCATGATACTTTGTCTAAACAATATTAGCACAAAACATTCTTTTAAAGAAATTAAGAGAAACCAGCTGTATAACTATCTTAACTATCTTGGGTATACATATATTTTTTTTTCTTTTTCCCTTTCTTCCTTTCCCTTTTCCCCCATCACAGTTTATCTTTTCTTTTGAACAGTTTTTTACCAGTTCACAATATCTATTGAACATTGTGTATCCTATTTACTTGTTCAGTTTTTCACACTAGTGAGACAATATGATTTTTACACATATGGGACTGATTTATTTCACTTATGAGTATGGTCTCAAGTTGCATCCATTTACCTATAAAAGTCTCCAGTTTATCCTTCTTTATGGCTGAGTAGTACTCCATTACATAGAAAAACCACATCTTTTTATCATTCCTTGGTTGATGGCATCTGGGCTGTTTCCAAGATTTAGCTAGTACAAATTGTGCTGCTATAAACATGAGTGCATATATATTGCTGTGGTATGATGTTTTTAATTCTTCTGGGAAGAAGGGGAATAGCTGGTTCAAATGGGATCTCTAATCCTAGTTTTTTGAGGAATCTCCATGCTGATTTCCACCATGGTTGTACCGCTCTACACTCCCACCAACAGTGGAGAAGGGTTCCTTTTTCCCCACAGCCCACCAGCATTTGTTATTGGTTGATTTCTTGATAATAGCCATTCTTTCTGGGATGAGATGAAATCTCAGTGTTGTTTTAATTTGCATTTCTCTAATGACCAATGATGTTGAACATTTTTTCATATATTTATTTTCCATTTGTATTTCTTCATCTGAGAAGTGCATATTCATGTCAGATGCCTATTTTTGGATTGGGTCTTTGAATTTGGGGGGTGTGATTTTTTTTCAATTCTTTATATGTTCTAGGTAGAAGTCCTTTGTCTCAGGGACAGTTAGCTAAAATTTTTTCCCACTCTGTGGGTTTTCTTTTCACTCTGTTGGTGATTTCTTTTGATGTGCAAAAACTTTTTAATAAGATAAGATCCCAGTTGTTGATTCTTTAAAGTACTTCCCGTGCATTTTGGGTTTTGTTCATGAACTCTATGCCTACCCATATGTCTTCAAGGTTTCTACCTACTTTGTTTTTCTTTGTCTCTTCTTTTTCTACTTTGATTTATTGTTTCTGTTTTAATATTTAGATCTTTGATCCATTTTAACTTTAATTTAGTGCTTGGAGATAGACATGGGTCTAGATTTAGTCTTTGGCATGTGGATAGCCAGTTTTTCCAGCACCATTTATTAAAGAGTCTATCTTTCTTCCAGTGAATATGTTTGGCTCCTTTGTCAAAGATAAGGTGGCAATGAACTCACACATCAGGAAAACAGAATGAGCTCAAATAACCTAATGTTGAACCTCAAATTTCTAGAAAAAGAAGAACAAATCAAACCCAGTGCTCCTACAAGGGAGGAAATTGTAAAAATAAGAGCAGAAATTAATGCAATAGAGACTAAGAAAACAATAGAAAGAATTAATGAATTGAAAAGTTGGTTCTTTGAAAGAATAAATAAAATTGATAAACTATTAGCCAACCTCATCAAAAAGAGGAAAGAAAAAATACAAATTCAAGCAATTAGGAATGAAAAGGGGGAAAATCACAATGGATCCCACAGAAATCCAGGAGATCATCTATACCTACTCTGAGACCTATATTCTAATAAGATGGAAAATACAGAAGAAATGGACAGATTCCTAGAGACAATCAAATTGCCAAAACTTAATCAAGAAGATATAAAAATTCCAAATAAACCGATATCAGCCAATGAAATTGAAAATGTAATTAAAAATTTACCGACAAAGAAAAGCCCAAGCCCTGATGGATTCACTGTTGAATTCTACAAGAAATTTAGAGAAGAGCTAATGCCACTAATGCTGAACCTCTTTAAAGAAATTGAAAGGGAAGCAGTACTTCCAAAGTCATTCCTGGAAGCATGTATTACCCTGTTTCCAAAACCAGAGAAGAACCTAACCAAGAACAAAAACTACAGGCCAATCTCCCTAATGAACATTGATGGAAAAATCCTTAATAAGATATTGGCTAGCAGAATACATTTACTATTTTCAAAGACTGGTGCTATGAAATCAGGTACAGCTCAGCCTGCTTTCTAATTGTTACTGCTCAGTTGTGTCTGTGAAAATTCTGTGTCAGTAGGAGCTGAGGGGGATCCAGGTCTCTAATCTTTCTGTTCTCTGTGTCTATCTGTAACAAGAGGGTCACCAAGGTATTTTTTTTCCCCTCCTATTTGTGTCAGGGTCATGACAGAGGCAGACATTTGGTATGTGCATTCCAGAAAGATCAGAAACTGCTGCCTCCTGATAATGCACAAGAATAGGCACAGTGCCAATGTCATAACTTTTTGCTGGTTTACTTGAAAAAAAAGTTGTATATTTATTAAATAAAAATTTATGTCATTTTGAACTCAAAGTTGAAGTTTGATTGTTAAAGTTATGTAATTGAATAAATTATGTGTTAAAGAAAGACATTGATAATACTAAGAATACACAGAAATTTTTCATGTAGGCCTTTTTAATAAAAGTTTTTTGATGAATAGACATATAAATGTCTCATTATTTAGATTGAAAAGTTTCTGAAAGTGTTTGTGAGGCTGACTTCCACTTCGTCTTACTTTATAGATTGTGTTCAAATGAGTACCACGGACTCTAAAAGCACAGGATCTTTTATTTTCAGTTCCCCACTTTTAGTACTAACAAAAATGTAATCTGTGTCTTGCACTGTGCTGCTTAATCATGTGCTCTTATCAGCTGAGATTAACATTTGGATTAAAAAGCATGATTAGAGGATTCTAAATTAGTGTTTACCAAATTGGAATGACACACACCCGCACAAAAACAAAGTAATACAGCCATCTATTTCATACAATATATTTCTTAGACCAGTTAATTAGTACTTTAATTAGCATGATGTTTCATCTTGTGACCTAAGCCTTTGTACTCCCAACAGGTTTAATGAAGAAGGTGAAAAAAAAGGCACAGCTGTAGCATTGTTGATGGCAATGACATATGTCACCAGAGTGAAGAGTAATTCTTCATTTTAAAATAAGAGGATGTGCATATGAAATTTTTTTGAATCCAGAGCAGATACTTTAAAAAATTACTTCCAAAAAATATTACTTCCAGAAATTAAAAACATATCCAATAACTATATGTGCAACAGAATTAAATGAACTACATTTTGAATTCCAAGTGACCATAAATCAATGCCTAAAAAGTTCACTTAGATTTTTTGAAAAAGTACCTCTTACTATTTTGGGAGCAAACATAAAAGATATGAATGCGGGTAATCATATTTTTGAATCTATAATGTGATTCATAGGATTCTATTAAGAGCCATTGAAATGACTTACAAAGGATAGCATTCTGGAGAGTCACAATAGAACTCTGCCTTCGGACAGGCCTGAGGGAGAAAATGTGTCTTAGAGATAATTTATCATGTGCATGACATGAAAGGGTTCTTTCATTCCCTCCCCCTTCCCAGCGAGAATATACTCATATCGTATATGTTTCTCTTTATGACATGGATGGGTGTCTTGGCTGGGCCGAAGACAGTCATCTGCCGGAAGATGGGTTCCGCCTTTTCAAAACAGCATAAAAACTGGGCACGATAATTGTCGATATTAGGCTATGAAACACTGCAGATCTTCTGGAGGTGTTTTTCTTTTCATTTTACACTTCTCCCGATTGAAAACAGGCAAAGAGTAAAATATTTTAAGTCTCTAATATCTTATTCTGTGGAGCTTCTTTCTCTGTCGCTAGACGCTGTTGGCTTCCCCTTTCATGACTGTGTAATTAAGCTACAACTTTACATTGAATCTGTGTAACGTAGGAGATACACAGAGGACTCCTTTTTTCTCTCTTACAATTGTTCCACAGCTTTTATCAGTTATTGTATAGATGCCATTAGAAGTTTAACTTTGGTTATTACATAACTTAATGATAATTAGTTGTACACAGACCTGCTTATTTGGAGAGTCCAAATTCATTTTTATGTAAAACTCTGTAAGAACAAAGTCATTTATGATTTTCCTGTCTCTTTCTTTGTTTAACATGTCTATTCAAGAGGCTACTTTATTGTTTAGTAGGGAATTTTGGATAATGACATAATAAGTACATAAGTATAATGGATTTTTAATTGATGGCATGTAATTATTTGGAAGTTCCATTTCCTGGAATGAAGATAAATGTGAAATTCTGATATAAAAATTGTTTAGCAAACATTAATTCAGAGACAAATATAAAGATGTGTTATATCTGTACTCTTTTTAGTTTTGTGGTTGCTGTTAATTTTAGGTCTGATGTTACTTGACAATAATTTGATATGAGAGTGATTTTTCAATTTGCATTTGTTCACTGACTACACTACTTGAATTACTGTATTTTGTCCTTTCATGGCATTCTTTCGGAAATATGTAGTTTAAAGGTATATAATTGATAAAAGATGAAGTGTGTAGTGCACCGATTATGAACCAGTCTGAACAATATTGGGCAAGTTTCTTAATTTCTAGTGTTTAAATGAAGACTATAGCACACTGTCATGACATTATTAGGAAGCACCGTTCAGTGAAAATATCATGTATAAATTAATATACAATGCTCACAGCACTGCCTGATATAAAGTGAGCAACTGTAAATAATAGCCGTTATTAAAGAAAGGTTTAGAAATGTGACACAGGTCACAGAGCTACTGTCTAGTTGAGCTAAGGTTTCCAAAGTGGTCTGAAAACAATACAGAACAGTGCCTGTCATATTGTAAGTGCCGCTAGGTGACACCAGCTATTAAAAACAAGCACCTATGCTTTCCAAGGATCCTACACTGGTCACAAGCGAGGCTAGAATTTAACTGCAGATATGTCCACCTTAAAAACACTAATTTCCAGGGCCGGTGAGATGGCTCAGTGGCTTAAGCGCCTGCCCGGCAAGCGCGAGGCCCCGAGTTCGACTCCCGGAACCCACATGCGAAAAAGGGGCCGGTGATATCACTCAGCGACACAGGCGCCTGCTGGCGCATGAGGTCCTGAGGTCGACCCCCTGGTACCCACAAAAAAAACAACAAAAAAAGAACACTAATTTCCTTCAGTGTTTTAAGACTTGCTTTTACAATCATTTGTTGGTATAGCCTTTACAACCTTGAGAAGTGAGCTTGCTGTTTTGCATGGCTTTGAAAAAGGCATGTTTTGAAATTGTTTAGAACATGCATATAAGAAATGCTAATGTCTGTACATTAGAAAGTAATAAAAGATATCAATGATCAATTCATACTTTCCTTTGTTTTCATGAGGATTTCTTTGAATTTAGAAACTGAGTTAAAACAAACACCAAAAAGTATAGGTAACAGCTATACGTATGTATGTATATTCTAGTAGACTCCAGGAGAGTAATTAGATAAGTTCATATTTGCACCCCCACTTTTATTTCCCCTCTACCAGTAATTGCAACTGAATCCAAGGCCTTACACATGCTAGGCAGCAGCTCTACCACTGAGCCACATCCTCTGCCTTCTCTTTCTTTCTTCCTTCCTTTCTTATTTGGAA
Organism: Erethizon dorsatum; assembly: GCA_028451465.1. Taxonomy (NCBI): domain Eukaryota; kingdom Metazoa; phylum Chordata; class Mammalia; order Rodentia; family Erethizontidae; genus Erethizon; species Erethizon dorsatum. Next base: position 76,256,440 of record CM051836.1, on the reverse strand, counting down.
TTACATTAATCAAAAATGTCAGGTTGTTAAGCATTTTTAACACAATGGCATTCTACCTTCTGCTGTTCCTGCATCCTTTTCTTTAAAACCAATTGATTTTATATAACTGTGATTTTAGGGGATGTTTTATTTCAGTTTTATTCAAATATTTTGCTGCAACATTTTGTATTACCTTGAATTTTAAATATGTGCTCCAGTTGGACCTTTGTACTTACCATGCAGATGGTGGTAGGGTTGAACAGTCTTCTATAGGAGCCACTATTACATCCTTTGTATTCTGACTTTGAAAGGACGTATTCTGATCACTGTTCTTAACAGACATTCCACTTACTGCGCCATCTAGTAACATTATATCATAAAAAAAAAATGTTTAAAAAAGCAACAGCTCTGTATGTACGGATGTCACAACTGATTAAGAATATGAAGTACAATCGATCATAGTTAGACTTAAAGAGCACACAAGTTGCACTGATTTTAAAGTTTGTGGACAGGGCCGGTGAGATAGCTCAGTGGCATAAGTGCCTGCCTGGCAAACGTGAGGTCCTGAGTTCGACCCCTGGTACCCACATTTAAAAAAAAAAGTTTGTGGACAAATTACCCATAGTAAATTGTGGTATCAAATAGAAGCCTAGCCCACCTGCCTATTTTATGCATTGTTGCCCCAATGTCTTGAAAGGATAGAACAACTTGCTTCAGAACTATCTAGTGGTGATTGAGTTCTAATAAATAAACCAGATTTCTTAATTAGAATCACATTCGTCTGGTTCTAAACTCCCTCTGACATTTGCAGTTTCTGTTCTTTATTTCCATAAAATCTATGCTCCAGCTCCATAACTTTCAAGGGTCTTTACTCATTTTGTTCATTCCTGCTAGCTCATTGTAACTCATATTGTTATCTCCTGCAAGTCTTTGTCTTTTCAACTGTAAATCAATAAATCTGGGCCGGTGAGATGGCTCAGCGGCTTAAGCGCCTGCCCGGCAAGCGCGAGGGCCCGAGTTCGACTCCCGGAACCCACATACGAAAAAGGGGCCGGTGATATCGCTCAGCGGCACGGGCGCCTGCTGGCGCGCGAGGTCCTGAGGTCGTCCCCCCGGTACCCACAAAAAAAAAATAAATAAATAAAAAAATAAATCTTACTTTTCATGGTTCAGCCTTTTATTAGGTTTTTCCCAATTTGTTAGTGCTTAATTTTAAGACACTTTTTTCTATGTGATTTTTGCTCCTTAAATTTAATGATTGTATATTTCGTGCATGAAGGTGTACACGTGTTCTTTCTTTAATATTTGTCTTCACTGGGAAGTTCCATGTGTGATTCATTTTTGACTGTCACCCTTCCTTAGTTCTTAGCAGAGTGCTTTGCTTATAGAAGATGCTCACTAAACAATGGGTGAATTCATTCTATACGAAAAATGCATAATTTATGTGTTCTCTGTGGCATTGAATAAAATGTATAAATATCACACACTCAATAATTATTTATATAGTTGCTGCTATGCGTTAAGTGTGGTAAATATTATATCCCTAGAATGCAATACACGCTGAGCAGCACAGTTAATGGTGTATGTACATACATATGTCATATCACAAATCACATGAGCTCTGTTGGTGCTCACATCTCTCTGATACTCAAGATTTACTGCATTACGAAAGTTCAGTTGTGGCAAGTTGAATATGTGCCACCCAGGTGTGGTAACTAGACAATGCTAGCAGTCAGGGGTCTGTTGGAAGATGTTTAAAAGGGAGACAGGGACATAGGAAAATTGTGTAAGACATTGTATTCTGTGTTAAGGAGGTTCAACTTGAATTTGGAAGAAGTAGGAGTCAGACAGTAGAGGTCTTTAAAGATGAGAAGTGTTTCTCCTGAATAGTTAGGGGAATAACCTTCATGGCAGAGGAGAGAGAGAGAGCACCATAGAAGGAGAAAATGAACAACCTGAAAGTGATTTGGGTTGGGCGCTTAGATGAGACATATTTCTTTTTAGAATACTGAATGGCACTAGTGAGCAGATTTGTAAGATAAGTAGTTGAAGATATGACGTTTGGCCATTTCTAGGCACCAATGCAGTATTTGGCACTCAAGACTTACTTTCTTAGTAGGGGGATATGTACAATTAATAACAAAACCCCACATTTATGCATGGTTTCAGGAGTCCATAGACATGGAGCCATTCTTTGAACGCAGATTAGTTAAACTTGAAACTATTTTTATGTGATTATATGGCTAATACAGGTAATATTTTGGGTACATATAAAACATAATTTTAATGTAAAAAACCTGTGCTCTACTAATGTTACGCTATAATCTCAATGAAGACATACCTGTGGGCTATCTGAAGGTCAAAAGCTAAAGAATCCTCATTCACAAAGACCTGGAAATTGCATTTCTATTTCTGTCATTATTTGAATTTACTGTTTAGTCTCCATGCTGATTTTTGTTTTAAGCCATAAGTTGATTTTTTATTTCAGGTTGTGTCCGGATGTATTTTTCTTTTCTTTTTGTTTTTTTAATTTGGCATATTACTAAGTTCTTTTCAAATACTTTGTCCTTTGTGATTAAAAAAAATGAATTTATGAAATGAATAGTACAGATAGGATTTTTGCAGTCCTGTAGGTTATAGGAATTACTGTTTTCTTTCCTTTTTTTTTTTTTCTTTTGTTTGGTTTTTGTTTTTTGGGGTACCGGGAATCAAACTCAGGACCTCTCACTTGCCAGGCAGGTGCTGTGCCGCTGAGCTATGTTTTCTTTTGAAAAAATGAAACAATTCATAAAGTCTCATTTGTAGTAAGACAGATCTGGCACTTTTAGGACAGTGAAATTTTTTAAGGATCATCAATATTGAAGGCAGCGTCCGTGGAGTTACTTGTTCCTGCCATCTTTTTTTTTTTTCCACTTTTAATTCCAATTAAAAGATGTTCTAACAGAGGAAATGCTTTCTCCCTGAATGTTTTTTTTCTAGTTTTTTATTGCAACCAACTTGAAATCCATCTTCAATCTCTTATAGCTGGAAGGACCTATGTCATCCTAGAGTTATCTAGTGCTTTAAGAATTTAGAAACTTTGGTCTGTGAATAAAGATTAATGTGTGTTACTTGTATTGTTAAATTTTCCAAAAAAGATGTCCTGTAATGTTGTTTTATATTGCTGAAGACACTGTTAATATTCCATATAATGCAGAGTTTGCATATACAATATCTGTGCAAAATACTAAACTGATGGATCTACAGATAAACATCCACACTCATAATGTATAGTTGCAAAATACCTGTTTTATGCAAAATCATATGCAGTATATTTTATCATGTAGTTTTTGTGACTGTATATTTATTTGGAGTTTTGATTATTTTGGTGGGGTTCAGTAGGAATACCATCATTTCCTAAGCATTGCTTTTAGGTATGACGTGGCAAATCAAACTTTATTTTCTTACTAAAAGAGTTAAAAACATCCTTTTTCAAAATTCACTTAGAAATACAAATTCTTTAAATATTTTTATTATGAAAAGTCATAATCTGTGCTATATCATAACGGTAGAACATATTATCATCACATGTAATTTAGGACTTTTCCAGTGCTTGATTTGGCAGTTGTGAGTGTATGTATAATGATATCATGAGTAAAGTATACCAAAAATGTTAATGTCAGTCTTCCAAGTCTTGAACTGGCTTAACTAAAGCACTAACCAAAGGAATAGGAATATAAGTATAAAGGTGCTACTTTATTTTGGATATATACATGCATCTATCTATATATATCTAAAAATGCATATATTTACATGTAATATATATTTTTAAAATACATATTTTCTTGCACATTTGTTTTATATATAGACACACAGAAATATATGTTAATTTATTTACGTGTGTACTGTTCTAATCTGAAGATCACCAAAGGGCTGTAATTAACAATAACTATGCAATTATTGCTTTAATCCACGAATTGGGCTTTTGCTGAGAGTATAAATATGGAAAATGTATTGTTTGTGCTATCGAGGAATTAACTGTACAGAAATTTGAATTTATATTATAAGTTTTCTAGGAAGATGGAGATAAAGGGGAAAAGTGAAGGTATTTGGGAAAGGTTTAATGATGAAAAAACTTTTCAGTTGAATCTTGTAATAAATGCGAGTTTCCTTAAACTAAGAAGGAAGAAAGAGCCGTTTTAACTAGACAAGAAATTGTAAGCGAATCCTGAAGTCATCAAGCTTCTCATGAGTTAGATAAAAGGCGCACAATGCAGTGCAGGGCGCAAGAGTGGGGTGAGTGATTAGACACAAACTGGAAAGAGGAAGCGAGCTCAGTTCAAGATGGACTTTGAATTCATACCTAGAAGTTTGGGTTTATCTTAAAAGCATTTGAAACCATTATAAGTTTTTAAGCAAGTGGTGGTATGTGGTGTGATCAAAATATGTGGTAAATGTTCAAATTAAAAAATTTAAAAAATATAGCACATTAAAAGACACATTGTCATTAACCTGCTCCCCCCTCCCCAGAGTACTCCCCCTTACTTTGGACAAATTTATTCAGTCTTTCTCACCACTTTCTGAAGCACATCTGGAAGTCATCTTTCATCTGTGTCTTTTCATGACTGCTTTCATGTCCTCAATCCGTTCAGTTTGTGGCAGTTTCTGTCAAACAAAAACATCACAGTGTGTCCTCATCCACTTTATTCACTGAATCTGGCACGATGTGACTTGTGACTGCTCCCCAAAGTCAAAGTAATCTTGAAAGGTAAATATTTTGAATTGATTCAGGACATCTAGGCAGCCAGGACAACACAACTAAAGACATTCATGAAAGAGGACTTCCAGAACTGCTTCAGAAAGTAGCAAGAACAATGGGATAGCTGTGCTTGAAGTGCATCTGTAGGGGGTACTTTGAGAGAGATTAATGACAATTTTTTTTACTGTAATAATTTTTAAAAATTTAAACATATACCACATGTTTTAATTTTTCCTTGTTTTATAAGTGTTTCAGAAAGGTGGCTCTTTTCATCTAATAAAAAGCAGTTTATAGTAAAATCACTGGAGAATAAAGGTAGTTGTTAGAGGATTAGTACAGTCTTATAGACTCTGGTTGTGTGATTCTGAGGACATGCTCTTCTCTGATCTTGGAGACAGATCAAGGTACATATGGATAGACAAATGCAAACTATTGTGTACATGGCTAGATATTAGAGAAGAAAGGAAAGGTAAAATAGCAAAGCAGTGGAAAATAACTTTGCTTCTCATTTTATTTTTGAACATTTTAAAAAGAAAGTAGTGATTGGGAGAAAAGAATTAAACAGTTCCTGTGCACTAAGTGGTAGAAGTACAGATATATATGTAAGTATATGTGGTCCCTAGAAAAGAGGGAAAGAGAGAGATGGAGCAAAGGAAGGATGAAGAGAGAGAAGAGAGAGAGAGAGAGAGAGAGAGAGAGAGACTATCCTAAAAGAGTAATTTGGAGTAGCTATGGATAACATAAAAGGAAAGCCGAAGAAGTAAATTTAGGTTCACCAGAGAAAATCAAATGATAGAAAGGAAAGAAGGAAAGATATTATTTCAGCAAGGATAACGTAGACATACTAATAATAAAAATATCAACAACAATAATAATATCAGGGCCGGTGAGATGGCTCAGCGGCGTAAGCGCCTGCCTTGCAAGCGCAAGGGCCCGAGTTCGACTCCCGGAACCCACATATGAAAAAGGGGCCAGTGATATCGCTCAGCGGCACGGGCGCCTGTTGGCGTGCGAGGTCCTGAGGTCGACCCCCCAGTACCCACACAAAAAAAAAATATATATATCAAAAGCAATAATCCTTACTAGGCTCTAAGCTTTGAACAAAAGATATGCAAACTATCTCATTTAACTACAATAACAGACTTTTTAAAGTAATAGGGTGGGCCCGTGAGATAGCTCAGTGGCATAAGCACTTGCCTGGCAAACGTGAGGTCCTGAGTTCGACTCTCGGTACCTGCATAAAGGAAAAAAATGGGGCCGGTGATATCGCTCAGCGGCACAAATGCCTGCTGCAAACGCGAGGTCCTGCGTTCAACTCCTGGTACCCACATAAAAAATAAAATAAAATAAAATAAAGTAAAGCAATAGGAACCAAGTTCATAACTTAATATTTTAAAGCAAAGAAACCTTTGTGAACCATGTAGAACTCACAAGGTGGAGGATGAAAGAATGTGTTCAGGAAAGGAAAGGTATATTCTAGCTCCAGAGATAGAAATAAATTCTGAGAGAAGTGGAAATTCATATACTATCATTTACAAACATTACTGCTAGAATGACTTAAATCCAGTTATGTCAATTTATTTAATCACTGTGCTCATTAGACAGAACGCTAAAATCTCCTACTGCTGACCTTACGTTTAGAGAAGGATAGCATTCTGTGAACAGCAGTCCTGCTAGACTTACCTTCATGCACTAAATGTAATTTGCTCAAGTAAGGTGTCCTTATCAAAAGACGGAGGGATACAGGACAGCAATACAAAAGTGACCCATGTTTCACCAACTGAAATGGCTGGGAGCCAAATTCTAGGTAAATTAAACAATGGGCCTGAATTCTATCAATATAGTAAGTGAAAGAATCTATAATAAAGCCAAACCCCGACATTCACTTTGAAAAATTGAAAAACGAGAGAAGACTGCCTTCTATATGATTTCTAAAATATTCTGGAGCATAGATACCAGTTAAGAGGATAACATCAAGTTTTATAGAACCAGTTTTAAATAAGTAATATCTTGAATGTAAGGCCCTTTGCCAAGAAATTTTTTTTTGCAGAAAGTAAAAGAGCAGTTTAATGGTAAATCAGATGAGGAAAGACTTTTTTTTTAAAACAACATAGGGAAATTCAGGTGGGTTTCTGAGTTGAAAGAAAGTTAGAGGTTAGACAGGGAACAGAAAGCACAATAATGAAGTAAGATCTTGACAGGTGCAGAAAGGGGTGATATTGAAAGGTCAGATGGATAAAAGAACAAGGACTCTGATATGCAGAATAAGGTACAGATGAGTAATGATATGGGTAAATTTGGACATACAGAAGGGTGAGAAGGGGCTCATGCCTGATGGCCTCAACTTTCTCAGCAGTGGGAGTGGAATGCTGTGTTGGGGTTGGAAGGAGTGAGGGTGAGGGTGAAGACCTGAGGAGGGTGTGGCGAGAGCAGCTGCTGTGTGGAATGGAGAGACCAGTCAAGTAGGGATGAGTAATAGGGCTGCTGAGCAGTTCTGAGGGCTCAGCTGACATGGGAAATCATAAATTTGTAGCAGAGTCAATCAGCGTGGTTATTCAATTTTCTCAGGAACTCTTGGCAGCCCAGGAGGAGGAGGAGAGCAAACAGATGGCAGGACTGATTTGGTAATGGGATTGGCAAGGCAGCTGTGAGAGAAGGTCAAAGACTGGAAGAAATCAATTGCACCCATGAAAGTGTGTTGAAAATGATTATCGGGGGATCAAAATTTGGAGGGAATAGAAGCCAAGCCAGGAAAGATTGGAGACTGCTAAGTAACGGAAGGGCAAGACATTGGAGGTCATCAGCCTCTGAAACTAAAGAAGAGCTATGGGCATGAGTGAGGGAGATATGTGATGAAACAGGAGAACTTCACAATTCTAGACATTACAGTACAGAGTACAATGCTTTTCATGTAGAAAAAGCAGTGGGTGTGGATTACCAGGGAAGTGAACATAAGTGTTAGGGAAGCATAGGAGTGAAAGAATTTTGAAGTTAAATAAAGGAATGATTTATCCATGTCATCAAGAATAGTAACAAGTTAAATAAACTATATATATATACACACACACATATATATGTATGTTCTTTTTCCTCTTTATGCCAGAGATAGGAAGATGAATCCCAGTTTAGCAGTAGTTTAGTATGTTATGAAATTTATGTGAATAAAAATTAAAAACTCATTGCACACAATATCCACACATGAAATCTTAATTTATCCTATGATTTGTTCCAAGGGATAAATTTCTTTCTCTGCTAGGTCATGTTGGTTTGCATTTAAACATGTGGTACTATAATCTATGTTGAGTATGAAATGCCTAACTAATCATGAAGAGAAGTCTGACTCAGCCAACCTTTCCACATGGCTCTCAGAAGGTAACCAAATTTCCTTTTGCTAAATCCAAGGATCGATTCTATCTTCTTGGATCCATGTGGGTGTTGAACATTTGTGCACTCAATGGCTTTCTCCTCCATTGCTCATTGCATCTCTTGGTTTCCTACTCCTCTTCTATTAGATATCTAATTCTATTGATTACCCCCACGGTTTTGTTCGTATGTATCTTATTTTCGTGCTTCTCCCCTCGGCTCCTCACTCATAACATCTAGTTGGCTTCTCCATTGGCAAAGACAGTGTGACACAGGGGTCAGGCAATAAGTACTGTTGCCAGATTCTCTTTGGCTTTGTCATTTAGCTGACACACTAGGGCTAGTTACTTAATCTATATACTTTAGTTTTCTTATCTCTAAAATGAACTACCTTGTTGGTTTTTAGGGGGGAGGATTAAAGAAGTAAAACATTGAAAAGTGCTTAAAATATACTTGGCACTGAATATGGGTTCAATAAATGCCAGTTACTAATGTTATCACAAACATAATACAGCAAAAGAGGAACCATTGATTTTTCCCTCAAATACCTTGCTATGGCCTCATCAACTCATGTTGAAATTTAAGTTTCACTTGTAAGGTATCAAAAGGGTGGAAACTCAATCTACAGTCATAGATTAATGGCGTTTGAAGCAGAGGCACTGGGGGATGGAAGGATTAGATGAGGTCACGAGGATGGCTCCCCTGTGATTACATGTGTGTCCTTACAAGAGGAAGCATGATCTGAGTAGCGCGCTTGGTTGGCCTTGCTGTGTGCTGCCCTACGCCTCGTTATGAAGCAGCAAGGAAGGTCTCCGCAGGTGCAGTCGGTCAGTGCTGACCCTCTAAAACTGTGAACTGAATAAAACATTTTCTTTATAAATTATCCAGCCTGTGGTTGGTACTCAGTTGTAGCAAGAGCAAACAGACTAAGACATGCCCCAGTTTGTTCTTTGCATAAAGCTCCCACATACGAATGCATGGTACTGAATAGATATACACCCCAGTTTGCTTTCAGTAAAAACCCAGAGTTCATCTTGTACTCATTTCTCTTATATACTACTCCCATGTTTCAGTAGTTTCTTTTATCTTTATTTCAAAATTGTATATCAACTCTGAGCACTTTCACCATTTTTTCCTTTAAATCATGTTCTAAACACCAACATCGTTTTGTATCTCTGATTGTACTATTCTCCCTATACGGGTCTCTCTGATATATCAATGCAAACATGTCCTTCTACTGTCTAAAATCGGCCAGTAGCTTTCTGGTACAATGAGAATAAAGTCCAGGCTCTCAAAGTGGTCTACATATGCTTATTGGGTAGTAGCCTGCTTCCCAGCCCTCAGTTCCTTCGACTCTCAACATTATTCACTAAGTCAAAGCCACTCTGGGATTATTTTTACACCACTCATATGTTACAAAATACTTTCCATGTCAGTGTCTTTGAACTTGTTATTCTTTCTGTTTTGAATACTTTCTCCCCTCAGGTATCCATGTCTGCCTTCTCTCTTCATCATGCAATTCTCATTTTAGGTGCCAAGTCTTTCCAAAGCCTACTCACCCATTGTTTTAATCTTGATCTTCTGCTTCCTAATTTCTGTAGCATTCTTTAGACTCTGCAATCCCTGACCCAACCTTACTTTTCTCATATTGATCATTACTATATCTGGAAAAATAAAAGGATCTATTTTAAAGTTTCACTTACTTGGTCTGATTATTTACATTATGGCAAGTAGATTTCTTAAATTTTATTTTTGTTGTATTTGGTCATATTAGATGATACACTGCTACTGATATTTCATTGGGTATTTTGGAATAGGAAACAGCTCCAGCTGTCTTCCTCACATTGTAAAAGTTGATGAGAATGAAAGAGTATTTGCTTTAGATCTAGGTTTCTCATAAGAATTCCATGTTTTGGAAAAATTGAGCTATTACTTTTGACATATTTGAAAACTCTGAAGGAACTACCAAAATGACCTGTAGATTGTGTTAAAGCTTAACAGTACTCCATTACTTTGCTTGAATTATAAATTATTTTGTTAACAAGGTTAATATTTCAAAAGATTCTAATTGTTTTATCAGTAGTTCCCCAAACTGTTCACAATGAAATATAAACAAAACCAAGACATGGCCTTTTTTGCACTCATTTTTCTTTTGAGCAAAGGAACAAAGAACATATTTTATCATTATATCTGAAGCAATGATACATATGTAACTGAGAATGCATGTGTTTTTAGTAATAAATTTCACTTAGGATCAAGGCATTGAGTGTGGAGACACATTCACGAATTACTATTTTTAACAATAATGTGAAAATTAGGATAACAGGTATGAATGAACTGCAATCACGAAATTTCTACTGCAAAAATAGAACAGATCGTTACTCATTGAATATAAAGATAATGTTATCTTTGCATCCCCAACTCACTCTTTATACTCACTAAAGATTTGCATGTAAAACTGCGCTTTGTGTGCATAATGTGAAACCACAAATATTATATTTACGGATTCTGGTTGATGGAGCAAATGGTTCTGACTAAATAGTAACGTTTAGGCCTAACTCCATGTATATTGTCACAGCCAACATCTATTTGTATGAAAGGAAATTTGGGATACTGGAACATTTCGAGAACTCTGGTTGACAGGGCTGAAGGAGAGGCTTGCTGCTTTTAAATATTTTGTATATCCCAAAGAGAGATGCAGGAGAAGTGCTTATATTTATGGAGACTGTGTAAAGCCGGGAGAGGTCTCAATCTAGGTTTCTTTCTTCACGACAGAGCAAAAGTGCGCAGGCATAGTGGACTCTGTAGCATCTACAGCGACATGCAGGTCTTCTTTTCTCAGTCCCCGTAGGAGTGAGAGTAGGGTACACAGGAGCGTCTGTCTGTTGATCTGAAGAAGATGACTGAAATCTACACATGTTCTTAGGCTGTGAGATGGATAGAAGACATATCGGTACTGACTAACTAAACAAACACACCGAATATGGGTTAAATACAACTATCAATAATTGATTTCCAAGTGTGTAATCAGTAAATCTCAAACATTGCAGAAAATCCGCCATAAATTAATTCCATTTCCTAGCCCCAAATAGCAGCTTTTTATGAATTGGTTAAGATGTTTGGGTACTGTTTTCTGCTTCCTGGAGCCAAACAGCTTTTTCAGGGCATCCTCCTCAGGTCTCCCTCTCTTTCCTTCTGATTTTTTTTTTTTTTTTTTGTGGGTACCGGGGGGTCGACCTCAGGACCTCGCACGCCAACAGGCACCCGAGCCGCTGAGCGATATCACCTGCCCCTTTTTCGTATGTGGGATCCGGGAGTCGAACTCGGGTCCTCGCGCTTGCAAGGCAGGCGCTTATGCCGCTGAGCCATCTCACCGGCCCCTGATTTTCTTTTGTTTGCTTTCAGGATAACTTAGGCATAATTCCTAAAAGAACACCATTTGGCCAATTTCCATCTGGCATTCTTCCCCTCTTATTTTCACTGAAAAGTGTGGAGTCTAATTTGTGTTGCTATTTCTGAGTGAATCCTACTTGCAGTTCATCACACATCTTTGCCCCTGTTTTTCATATGAGCAGTTACCTCCTTTGTGGGAAAAAAATATGTATAACTCTGTGCTCTAACTGGGTTGAATCAGATAAAAACAAATGGTAGAAATATGGGCTCCCTAATTTCTAGTAATCTTTTGTATGCTTTAGCATACAAATATGTCATATGAAAAGTTCCGTCTGTGCAGAAGAATTGCATATTTTATACACAGATAATTAGAAAATTGTCAAGACATATGTTGCTTTTACAAACGTCTTTGTATTTATTGTTTTGCAGATGATACCAAAAATTATCATGGTGCTGAATTATGAAAAACCTCTTGACTTAGAGGTCTTCATCAGTGACTAATTGCTACTATTTGTAACCCACTTTAAAAGCAAATAAAGCACCCATCTGCTAATTCTATTAACAGTTTCTGTATTAAAATGGCGATTGGTCCTCAAAAAGAAAATATGCAATTATGAAATTTTCAGACTTGTGTCACTATTGAAAAGCTTACAAATGTATCTGGCAAAATAGAATTTATCGCTCCTTTTTTCATTCTCTGAGAAGCCTACAACATTTTAAAAACTCAAATTGGATTAATGATGTAGCTACGTATCCACATATATTCAACAAAATGGAAAATTAAAGCAATCATCTGAATAGATCAAAGCAAAAACAAGTGTTCATAATTAATAATTCGTATAGAATTATCAAATACCCTCACTCCCGGTTCTCTGAGTTACCCACTTGAAATTTATAGGCCTGAATACCTAGGTTCATCCACTGAACAAGGGAAAGGGAAATGTAATTTAAAACTCTTATCTTGAGCAAAACTGTGTTTCCTTGTGAATCCATTTCTATGGTGGCCAAATGAAAGATCTTTAGGTGTTGTTATGGAGAGTTAAAGAAATTTTTAAAATATGATTTTTTTTTAAAGTTGATCTCTTCCTGGATGCAGGAATAATTATCATCATGCAGGATTCCGAATTAGAAGAATATTGTTCACTCACCTGATTACTGAAATATTTCATCTGTGAGGAGAGACAATATGTAGACTTGCTGCAGTCCTCCTCACTCTGAGCCGTGGCCCCTTGGGGGCTCATAAATATTCACTCGCCATCTTCTACTGCTGCATGGAGTCTCTGTGTGGACCCACACAGGAGGCTGTGGCTCTCCTGCTTGACTTCTGCCTTTGATGCCTAGTGAGCCCCAAGTAGAAGGGGCTGGACTGGTGCACATTACGTATAACACGTACTCGGTCCCTGGCCGGGTGGTCCCAGATGTTTTCCGATTTGGGGCTGCCATCGCACTCCTGTTTGCCTTTGCATTCATCTGTGATGAAAATTTTCTTTTCGTCTTGGTAAGTTTTTTTGTTTTTGTTTTTGTCTTTCAGTGTGCAGACCAACTCACTGTGGTTAAAATAACAGATGGTTTTAAATTGCTTCTAACTATTTATAAAATTTCTTTCATAGACATTAAAATAGTATTTGAAGACTTTATTAACAATAATCTGAGGTACTAAACTTGAAACTTGAGTCAAGATTAGGAACACCTTTCATGTATTTTTCATCACAGTGATTCCCCATTCTTTTTTTTTTTTTTTTTTATGGGTACCGGGGATTGACCTCAGGACCTCGCATGCCAGTAGGCACCTGTGCTGCTGAGTGATATCACTGGCCCTCTTTTCCTATGTTGGTACCGGGAGTCGAACTCAGGACCTCACGCTTGCCAGGCAGGTGCTTATGCTGCTGAGCTATCTCACCGACCCTCCCCATTCTAATAATAGTTTGAGTGTATATAATATAATTTATCTGTCTCAATAGACTGAGATCTTCCATCATACATTGTTATTTCTTTCAGTCTGACACACTATCCGTAACTGGCATTTATTACATGCCAGCTGCATGAATGAATGTTGGAATAAATAGTTTACCGCTGGGGCAGTATCAAATACCTAATCATTGATTAGATGTGCATTAATGCAATATCATGATAAAAGTTCTTAGTTGAGTTTGTACTTTTATATTAATTGAAAATGAAGTCCTTCAACATAATAAATAAATTAAAATAAACTATGAAAACTTTTGTAAATTATGATCCTTTAAAAGATAAGCTTTAATTTTCATTCTCTCACTTTTGTGTGTGTGTATATGTGTGCTGGGAATTGAACCCAAGATAACATGAGCTACACCTCTAATATTCACTTTCTTACTTTTTTTACATTACAGTAATCTTTCCTTGAAATTTATACTAAATTTAACATCTAAAGCAAAGGCACTATGGCGCAATAAGGACACAGTCATAAAATTTAATTATGATCCTATATAATGAATTATTATTACAGGTCATTTCCAACTGTGTCCATTTCATGTTCAAACTAAAGGTGCAAGTATCTGGATACATTTCAGTGATGATCAGGAGCTTCAAATATTTCTCTTATGTAGAAGGGTGCTGTACTTTCTGCTGGAGGAGTATATCCCCGGGAGTGGCAGTCAGGGACGTCTTGTTTGAGCTGGCAAAGATGAGCACAGTTCCATTCAGTTCAATAGACATTTATTGTTTAGCAAATAATTTATGAGATCTAGGAAAGTGAATAAGGCCTTGACCCTTTGATGGAACAACTCACAGTAAAGTTGAGGAAGGAAAAATATAATCCATTACCTAGAAAGGGTAACATTTTAAGTCGTGACTATCAGTGAATGTTTATTAGGAACTACTCTTCCTTTGACACTTTACTGGATGGCAGTAAAGCGCTGTGAATGAAGTACCATAGAATCTATTTAAACTTGACTTTGGAGGGGGTCTTGGAGCAAGACTCCCTTTCTATTGGGCAAGGATACAATATTTTGAACTGACAATAAAGGAATCTGTGACACATTTTAAGATTTTTAAAATCAGAAGTTAAGACAAGGACCTTTTCTGTCAAGTAAGAAGTTTTACTATGTAATATTAATATGTTCTTCTGTATACCAACATAGCTGTAAAACATATTTGTAGTGTTTTTAATGATGAAATGTCTACAGGGGAATAAAGAGCCTAGAGTCCTTGAAAGTCATAATAATGGTCTTGACTAGGAGAGGGCGGAAGCCAGAAAGTGAGGAAAAGCTTCAGAGCACCTAAGCTGAGCCTTGAAGCAATAGAAACATTTCGCTAGTAGAGGACAGGAAGATGAGCTGAAGTCAAGGTTCAGATTAGAAAAGCACATCATAAAACAGGTCAGAGATGCCGAGATATGATCTCCAAATTAAAGGAGTTTTCAGTTCAGTGGACAGAGACAAAAGTATGTTACATAATAGAGTTATATATTAGAAAGTATGTGGGTATTCCAAGAATGGGGAATGAGGCATCTGTTCTCAAATCTTTAAGATTACTGAGAATTCAAAGTTTACGACTAGATTGCTCAAGTAAAGGTAACAGTTTTAAGTAAGCCCTCTTTTGTGAAGACTCATTTCTTTTGTCTATGCAATGTACTTAGTTGCAGGGTAGGAGGCAATGTAGTTTGGAAGCTATCTTGAAGCCTCTAAGTTTTCACTTATCAATATTATCAATGTATCATTATTTGTTTTACTATTCTTCAGTCACCGTTCTTTTCTTTTTCGTTATGGTGCTGAGCCTCATGCATCCTAGGAGGAGCTGTGCCATTGAGCCACGCCTGCAGTCCCTCCATTCATAGTTTCAATTCATGTGTAGAATGGTGTAACCGTGTCGACTCCCAGAGATTCACTCAGGAACAGTATCCTCAAAATCCAGTTTCTTAGCCATACTGTATGAAAGTGTTTGCTCATAAATGAGTAAACATTCCTTTCTTAGAATAAATTCAAAACCCACATTTGATAGTAATAACACAATTCATGTTGAAGAATTTCTGTTATCCGCAGAATTTTGGAACATAAAACAAAACTTTCTTCCTGTGCATACTATTGATGCAATTCCAATCTAGCTTTAATCAATTTCTAAAAGAGTGTGTTCTTTCGTATATTCTAAACAGTATTCTCATTTCCGTCTTTTCTTTCCACTTCATGTAATGAAAAAAATCACTCCTCTAATTTATTTTGAGAGACTAACAGTAAGGCTACTTATATTTTCCTTGTTGTTATAAAAGCTTTAGTGAATAGTAGGTGAGCTGATGAATTTAATTTTTCAACTAAGTAAACATGCGCATATTAAATTCTCTAGCTGTCATAAATATAATCAGGCCTTTAATTAGAAAATGAAGGAAACATAATTCTAAGTATTATGAAGATATATTGGGCTTCTGGTGGTTAGCACATCTAGGGAGATGAAGTAACTCAATCAGAATGTCTTATTTCTTAGCTCTATCCTGGTGAAAGCTTTTGCAAATCTATTTTGCTAACACTATAGGACAGCCATTATAAATAAATATAATGCATCATAAGCACAGTCTTCAAATTTAAAGCAGCCCCTCATATGAGAAAGTAGTAGGACTACTGGATTTTGTAATCTATGAGTTTTCTTTTTCTTAATTTTTAAACAGACCTCTGCCATTAAAAAAAGACATTTCCACCCATTTCTTTAATATTTATTTGTAAACCTGAAACTTTCATTAGAAAGGTAGACAAAAACATTAATAAAAAGTGAATCATTCTTTTTTTTGTGTGTGTGTGGGTCCCGGAGGTCGAACTCAGCACCTCGCGCTTGAGAGCAGGCGCTTGTGCCACTGAGCTATATCACCAGCCCGAATGATTCATTTTGACGTGTTACTCATTTGGTAACTGCAAGAATTCCACTGATCTCTAGATACTCCCATGTAAATGTTAATTTTTCACTCAAGAAATTATTGCTTTGGTAAAACATTATGTTAAAGGTGTAGACTCGAATACTATATAAGGCAGGACCCACCCTTAAAATTTTGTACTCTGGTAAGGGAAATAAACCCAATATAACACAGCGTAATGTAAGTGACACTACTACATTCTATAGTAGAGAAGAAAAGCACTGAATTTAAGGGTTACAGAGTCATTAGAGGCTGCTTCAATTAAGAAAATTTCACTTACAGGGTTAATTTTTAAAAACTGGAATTTTTTTTAAAGTAATATGGCTAGATTTATCTGTGTCTGAAATTATGGAATTTTGACCTTTCATCAATGTATTAGTTTTCACGTTTGGATAAGCAAATGCATTTTGTTGCTGTAGTTTCCTATTAGCTAGATTTATAGGTAGGCAACATTTACTCATTTTGCACAGAGGAAAGGTTTACATACGTAAGTAATTATGTCTCTACTAAATATATATTAAAATGAAAGCAATACGATGAAACATTTTGAAATACTTTTTGTCATATCTCTGTAATTTTTTTCTGTAGCTTTAATTTCATAGCAGATGTGTAATAAAGCATCACTAGTTATATGAATATAACTGGCTTATTTATTTTCCTTTTTTCTCTTTACTGAATTTTTTAAAAACTGTGAAATGTAATATTGACTATTTTATCTGCTTTTTTCTTCTTTGAACATCATTGCTGGTGATATTTTTCACCTTGTCAAGGCCTATAATACTATTTTCTTCACCTATTTTAATTTTCTTTGTATATGAAAAAGTCCTTTGATATTCGTCATCTCTGTGACTTCTGCTTACCATTCCCTGCTGTCCTGCTTAATGGCTGCTACAAAGCCATGTGGGGTAGTGGTACTGGGGTATAGCTAAGTGATAAAGCGTTTGTTCAGCATGCACGAAGGTCCTAAATTCAATCCTAACCACCAAATCCACCATCAAGAAAACATATAGGGAAACAAATCAAGCAGTTGCTTTTTCCTTGTGAAAGATAGATAAGACTTCAAATATTGATTTAAATTTTATGTAACTTATAAAATAAATATATTATTTAGATTTTGGAAAAAAGCTACTAGTTCCTCACATTTAATTTGTAAACTTGTAATGTAGGTTATAAGAGTGAATTAAAGTTAATTTTTCTCACAATTTTTTTAAAGCAAATGTGTTAATTAAGGCTCATTAATTGAGCATCTGCCTTCCTATATGGTTGACATAATCAGAATATAAAACAGTGTAAGATTCTATTCCTATACCAGGTAGATTTAGAGAATAAAGCTTTGAGAGAAATTAAGAAGCACAAAATGACACTATATTAATAAAAAAGGCAATAAAATTCAGCTGTAAGTTACTTGATATAAGCTGTAAATATGCATAGTTTATTTGTGAAAACAAATTATATATACGTGCCTGTGCATATATATAAATTATAATGGAAAAACAAGGAAATACACCTAACACTCTGAGAAAAGATAATTGAAACATTATAAGTGAACTCATTTAATAAATTAATAAATGGGTCTCTAAATTCCATATGGACACTCCTCTAGTAAGACTCCTGATTAACTATCAATTCGAAACATTTTATAGATTATTTCTTTTGTTCATATTCTTACAATATCATTTTTGCCCCTTTTATGGTAACTCAGAAAAATGTATTCAGTTAAATTTGGTCATATGGACTTCAAATGTATTTTACAATATGTTGTGCACATTTAAAGAAATTTAAATGATATCAGGTTCTCTCGAATTTTGTATAATGCTGCTAGTGTCGTGTTTTGCTTTAAAACATATTTTCAGTTCTAAAATCCCGAAGAAGTACTTCCCTCCTGCAGTGATTGACTTTGTAGGAAAACGTTTAAAGAGGAATTTAAATTTAAAAGGTGCAATTTGAAACACATTTTCTTGTGTCAACTTTTGACACTGACCTTTTAAAACATGTAAACTGGGACTTTTCTCCTTAATTATGTTGCTTCTTTTAAATTAAATTTATAATGCAATTCTTTACAAAATAAGGTAGAATTTTGGAATGAGTCTTATTTTACTTGTCTTGGATTTGAAAAGCAGGAAAATGCATGGGTTTGTGTGCATGTTTAAATGAGAATTCAAGATTTCTTTTAAACATCTTTCCCTCTTCATTTAGGCAGTGAAATGCAGAATACTTTCTCCAAACAGTGATGGTGTATGATACAAGTCAGTAAAGCATTCATCAAAAGACCTGGGAAAAGTAGACTTTTTTGGAATTTCTCTCCAGACTTGTTATTAAAGACTTTTGCTTCCATTCAAATAGAGAAGAACCTCATCAGTCACTTGTTCACGATTTAGCATATCACTATATTCCTGTGTTGCATTCCCCAAAATTCAGCTAGCAAATCAAAAGAGTTCAGATTGGACAAATCAAGGTAAATTATTGAGCACACTGATCATTTTTAGGTATTTATTTATTATTTGGATGTGTGACCTCTGTTTGAAAGAAATTACAGTAAAACTATATTCAAAAGTAAAACCATGGCTCACATTATAGAAGAAAGCAAGACTTGACATTGGACACTTGGATCTGAAGCAGTGTCACATATTTATTTGGTGTGGAACTTGGGCAGGTCATCTCATCTTCTACCCTAGTACTCACAGTGTTTTCATGTCTAGCTGTTGTATAGGATTTTTATTGTATAGGATATTATAAGGGCTCATGAACTGTATAATTTCTGAAGCTTTCATTCATAGTGCTCAAAAATTTGAAATTCTTTTTCTTCTGTTTCTTTATACTGACTTGTTATATTATTTTCTTCTGTTTCTTTATGCTGACTTGTTATGTTATTTCAAGATTTAACTTGTAAGGTTTTAGTTTGAGTGGGTCCTAATATTAAAAAGAGCTCCACTTCACATCAAACATTTGGTTTCTTTTTTTTTTTTTTTTGTGGGTACCGGGGGGTCGACCTCAGGACCTCGCGCGCCTGCAGGCGCCCGTGCCGCTGAGCGATATCACCGGCCCTTTTCTCGTATGTGGGTTCCGGGAGTCGAACTCAGGCCCTCACGCTTGCTGGGCAGGCACTCACGCCGCTGAGCTATCTCACCGGCCCTATATTTGGTTTCTACTTGTCCTTTTGTTTGCATGTATCTGTTCTAGAAATGTCAGTAAATGAGTAGGTGTAGAAAAATGTGTGTAGAAATGATGTGCAGTAAATGGAACATGAAGGTCTTGAATAATTTTCTGAAGACCATGTATATTTTATTCTCATTGGTTTTCCCTTCCGAGATGAGTATCCCTACTCTGGGAAAATAAACTGATCAGAGATATGCATTATTCAGGATGCTGTGGAGTTTTGTTGGAGGGCTTTTGTTGTTGGTATGTTTTGTTTTCTTGGACCGGGCATGCATGCTATTGTCTTGTTCTGTTTCTGCCTGGCAAAGAGTGACTAAATACCTCTAATTGGTCTCCCTGCTTCCAACCCTGACCCCTACAGCAGTCTATTTTTAAAATCATAGCCAGAGTGTTTCTTTTAAAACATAATTCACATTGCTTTTCTACTTGGAAGTTTCCAGTGACTTTTCATCTCTATCAGAGTTAAAACCAAAGCCTCAAGGTCCTGCATGATTTGGATTTTTCACATCTCTGGTCATTTCCCACCTCATTCCTCTCACTAACTCAGCTTGGGTCACACTGGCCTCTTCCCTGTTCCTGCAACACAGTCAGCTCCTCTCCTTCCTCAGGGTCTGCACCTGCGAGGTCCTCTGGGCGTTGCCTTCCAAATCTCCATTTAGCTCACTCAGTCTCCTTAAGGTCATCCGAGCAGCAAACTCCTCCCAGCCACCCACCTGGAAAGAGCAACTTTGCCCCACAACACTCTTTTTCCCTTTCCTTCAACCCCACTTAGGATACAGATATAGGGTGTGTGCGTGTGTGTGTGTGTGTGTGTGTGTGTAATATTTCTCAGTTTGACTTATTTCTGTCTCATTTCTTTAACTCCCAGGAGGTTAGATATTTCTGTTGAGTTAAAGAGGGAAATTATTTACTGTTTCTCAGCTTCCATATTTCCAGGTGTCATATGAATCCAAAGGGAAACTTCAAAGTCAAACAAAATGTGTCTTATCATTCAAGATAGGAGACTGGCCATTTTTAACTTCCAAAGACCAGATGAGTCTTTTCCTTTGCAATGAGAAAGGTTCCCTTTCCCACTGAAGAGAACTCAACAACTCCAATTACTATAATTAATTCTCTATGTATATGTAAACATGCAAACATAACAATCCTTAGATTTGCCACAAAAAACTGTAAAATTGAATTTACTGGTAAAAACTTAAAGGGGTATCTGCCAATGTTCTAGCTGTTCTTAGACATGCCTCTTCTTACTGGAGAGTTTGAATTAGCAAGTAGAACACTTAAGTTCGCAGGGCAGTATTCTTGTTGCTAGTTTAATCATCCCAGGAAACCAACCCTGAAGGAAAAAGCATATGACTAACCAAGAAGCATGTCGAGTCCTGAGAACCAAGGGATTACTGGAAGGAAGGATTGCAAAACATCTAATAGTAAGGTTTTCAACCTCTCCCCTTTTCCTATACCTGTAGATATAAAATTTAATCTTCTTAATTTCTGCTATAATTGTTCCTATTCCTAACCATTTTGGGTTTATTTATCCTACTGGAAACAGAAGGACGCCTTTCAGGGTACATAATTCTTTTTTTTTTTTTTTTTAATGTGGGTACCGGGAGTTGAACTCAGGACCTCGCACTTGCCAGGCAGGCGCTTATGCCGCTGAGCCATCTCACCGGCCCAGGGTGCATAATACTGGTCATTACAGCGTAAGACAGAGATGGCCACACGGTGGTCCACAAAACATAAAACACTAATGAGTATTTTCTGAGCACGAGGTGTCCCTTGTTCTTAATGACAGTCCATGCCTCCTAGTGGTAAGGCCTCCTAGACACGTCCCATTGCGTTTCCCAAGATCCTCAATGTGAACAGTTCCTTCTAGGAAAGAAAATCCGTATCAAGACAATAAAATGCTGTGATGGGGAAACCGTGGCTGGCTGTGCTGCTTAGTTGAAGACAGACGTTTAAATGTTTGGCCAAAGTAGATCTAAATTATTTAGATATGCTTTAATTTAAAAGTATTACATGAAGGTGCTATTGAAAAATATATATACATTTTCATTCTCTTGGGATCTGATAATGTTTGGGTGGATTGTGTAATTAAGTGCAGATGGCTTTGTGCTCATAAAAGAATTTTACTTTGTTGAGGGATATCAAATAGATAAAGTAAAAATAGACTCTGTTACTGTTCGCTAAGGACAAGTTAAATGACTAATCTTCAGATTGTCTACCCCTGCCATTAATTTGATAAGGGTGTTATGTTATGAGTTTTTTGAATAATTAAGTTAAAATTGGTTATGAAATAATTTCTTTAGCTGAATGTTTGCTCAGCTAAATGTCAATGTGTAGAACTTTTTCTTGAGCAAGGTATGTTGAATATATATATCTATAATTGGGCTTGATGAGAGCTCAATCTTTTGAAAAGTAAATGTTTGAGAAAATGGTTTTGAAAGTTTTTGAGAGAAGTTGGAAGTAGACATAGTTAATTGGACCTCTTTTCTGTTGAAGAGACGTTAGAGGAAATGTTCTTAGAAACAAGTGCTGAATGGAAAGAGTTGTTGAAGCCATGTAGAGCAGATGTGTCATTTAGGGTGATTTAAACACCATTACGGGCCACATAATGACAGTTTGGTTAAGGGTGGATGGATGTACACCACACCGTCTTATATACCACACACCCAAGCTGTGCAGAAAGCTGTACTGTCTAAGTTCGTAGAAGTAAACTCTATGGTGTTCTCCATGATAATGTTGCTTAAAGACCCATTTCTCAGAGAAAATCATGATCATTAAGCAGCATATATTTTAATGGAATCTTGAATTCTCATATATTGACTAAGGATAACATTTAAGAAGGTTAAAAGTGCTAAATAGGGCAAGGTTTAATAATCACGCTAATTCTGTAATACTTTTCAGTTCTCAGTTTTGTGTAGCTTCATAGGAATATTCTTTTGCTATTAAAGGAGAAATACCACAAAAATACAGAAAAAGAGAGAAAATAGTATGGTCACTTTCAAAACAGACCCAAAGTTGCAGAAGAGATAGTAAAAAAAAAAAAAAAAGGTTATTTATTTATTTATTTATTTATTTATTTATTTATTTATTTGTGTGTGTGTGTGTGTGTGTGTATGAAAGAATATCTCCATGTATAAAAAGCCTTGATAAGGATATAAGTCCCTAGCTTTTCTTTTTTTTTTCAGACTTTTTACTCTGGTATGTTTTTAAACTGAAAACAGTTCTTTTGGGTGCCTCCTAGGAATAAGTAAAAAATGACGTATTAATTTGAATGAGTCTTCATATTTAAGTTTGAACTCTGGGGAAGCTGCTCTTAGAGGAGTATATTTGACTAGTTCTTGCCTTTGAAGAACCATATGGGCAGCAATAAGTGAAGGATGATAAATCATACCCAAATCATATAAAAATAGTATTATATAATTCTGTTGAGAAACTATTAATGTGTCAAAGAGAACACTTATGTAAAAAACACTAGCTATTTTTTTAAGGACCAAAGATGCTTGAGAATATATAGGTTACAGCCAATACATAAAATAAAAATTCCTGTCAGACTATAGAAATACAGTGTATCTAAGGGGATAGGGAACACATTTAACAGGAATGTGAACATAGTAATGTGTTAAATGTGATCTCTTTTAGCACGTTTGCAAAAATGCAATAGACTAGTAGTTTACTGGAGATAACACATAACGAGGTTGCAGTTTTTATAAAAGTGAATTAAAGTGAAGTCAATTTGGGGGAGTTGGTCTTGCGCTTTGTAGGATGTGTTTAGCACAGGCTTCCACCACCACTGTCCTCATACAATATTTTGGTTTCTTTTAAGCCTCATTTTAAAAAACTGGAGTAATTGCTCAATTTTTCGTATTGGAGAATTATTACCACAATCTACAACCTTCCCTCAGTATCACATAGCAACTAGTATTATCCACAGCAAGGATTTGTCTCTAAGAGAGATAATATTGTTTGACCAATTTTACGCATGAGGGAACTGAGGCTGAGTAATTTCCTTGGTGGCCTTGTACCAGGTAAGTGATAGCCTTAGATTCAAATTCATGTATGTCTTATTCCAAAGGCCAAGTCCTTAGCACTCTGCCCTAGTTCCCTCTACAGATTCTGGAAAATTGTCTGAAGTGATCTCTCTGCATTGTCAGCCAAGGGCTGGTCCAAAATTAGAGCTCCATTCTTTTTGTTTTTATATTTTTAGTTTTTCAGAAGTACCAATGTCAGGCAGAGGAAAGAGATCAGCTCAATTTATACTGGAGAAAAAGGAGACATGCAGTTCTGCAGTTGGCTCATGGCATTTTGTGTGCCTCTAGCACACAAGGTGTGAAAAATGCAAGTGAGGCCAAACTGATTCTAAAATAAAGCAAGGGATTATGGTCTTCTTGAGGTCTAAATCCTGTGCTGGTTATAGCCCTGTCTACTCAAGATTTCCCAATGCATAGGACAGCCTGAAATAGGTGAATATTTCTTTTGCTGCAAATGCACTTGTCTTCTTAAGCTTAAACTAAGAGACATCCTGGCTTTTTCACCGTTTCCCTTCATAAGGTCCAGTGATAAATAACCTGTGTTCATGGAAGCCCGGGACATCAAGCACTGGAGCTGTGTAGAAGATGGGTGAACTGCCTGAATCTTACACTTTTTATTTAAACCCAAATCTGTCCTGCATACAATTTTATTGTGTCTAGGAACATTCAGTTGAAATGGCTTCTGCATACTGATGTAACAAGAATAGAAACAGTGGGAAGGATAAAATGTGTATCCCAGAGGCACTATTCAGAACCTTCTGAGCTATGTTCCTCGATGCTCAGTTTTCATTAACGGTTAAATTAAGAGTAAGATAAATCGAGTGAAGTCTCATCACATAGCAGGATAGTAACTAGTGATCACAAAGGATCAGTATCTCAGGTACTGGGTATGGCACAGACAAAGTAAGTTCTTAAAGGGCAGCCCCGAAACCTGAGCGTTTTCTCTTTTCCAGGCATGATTAATTAAACTCCTTGACGGTGAGGTCACGGGATTCCCTCTAACCCCAAGCAAATTCATTTCCAAACAGCACTTCCATTTACATTTACTTTCAGGCAGCTTCTATTATCTAAGTTCATTTTTACCTAAAATCATGAGCAAATTTAAAACCCTACTTAATAGAAGACTGGACGCTATAAATGTTTAACAGTGCAGGCCAATGAAAGCTGGGTTTGGAATGCCACATGCTACCTTCAAAAACATTTTCTCATTGTTGTGTTGAATTAAACAGCCACAGCCTGGCGCAGACTAACAGTGAGCTGTGTAAAAGGTCAGGTGTTATGTTCTCATTTTTTTGTTTATGTTATTATTTTTCTGGCTGTTAAATGGTACTGTAAGCCTTAAATAGCTACTTTGCATTCCTGTGGGGATACTGTGTGCATTTTTATGAATCCACCTTGGTTTACATATTTTGTACTTCTCCCTCTTTATATTAAAAATTTATATTTTTTAGTTAAACATTTCAAGTTGGAGGCTTTTAAGCACTGATGCTTCTTGTGTTCAGTGCACAAGAAAGACTGCCCTTTATTACAGAATGCAACTGTGAGGAGTGCGGGTGGGTAAAGGAAAATCTACATGAGATCTTAGGACTTGAGTATTATTCCTGGTCTACCCCCTGGTTTTCAGGAGAACTCATTTGACTCCTAGTCTTCCAGTGGTAACGGAAGCCTTTATAAATAGTATGTAGAATTAATTCCTTTTTGAAGCAACAGGATCTTTTTCATGCATTATCCTTCTCTTCATTCATAGGGCTTTGCATTTTATGTGTAAAATAAAAAGCAAGCATTAAATAACAAAGATAAAAGCATTAGAACCTCGGTGTAGTAGCATATGACAATATCTGCATCACAAAAGGTGGGCGTTGGACAGATGTTCATCTAATGAACAGTTTGGGTACTGAGTATGATATTTGTATTAAGCTAACACAGGAAAGAGGCCTATGCAAGCTTTTTGGCACATTTTTATTTCATAGATTTGATAACACTGTTGATTTAATGACTGTCAGTTGTTCTGAAGATGGAGTCAGGATTTTGGTATTCTCATTTATCATTTTCTGTTGTTGCTATCTTCTTGTCCCATTCACTCTGATGCTCCTGGTCCTTCAGCATTTTTCATAGTTTGACATGCAGCAGTAATGGTTCTATTAGCTGCAGCAAATCTGCTGAGCTTGCTTTTCCAGGCAAACAGGTCGTCATTGGTACGTTTTTGCAGTTCCTTTTTAGTCCATGCCCTTTACTGACTCTGCAGGAGCCATCATGTAGAATTAAACATTTTCTGCTAGACCTGTCCTTACTCTGTACAAAATGATTACAGTCTATTATGCCACCTTCTCGCTGACAGTCAGATACTGCTAAGATTACAATTAAGTCCCTGAAAATTCAAATATGATGCTACCTGAGTATATGGGGGTGCTTTGATAATGGGAACCATTTGAAGAGATGCCTTTTAGAGAACAGAGCACAATAGAGGCTTCTTGGTATCATATTATAGAAATGCAGGGTTCTTGTTAGATTGACAATATCAGAAGGTAGAATCTTGGAGTTTAGATTAGTTGGAAATCTAGCATAGTTAAGTTTGATAGGCTAGAACAGGATAGGCTAACTCAGCACAGGTCCTAGAACGCTGCCTCTGCAGAACAAAAAACACTCAACCAAAAATGAGAATTTCCAATTTTTCTAATTTTAGGTTATCATTTACATTTCACTCCAAAAGTGCTTCTTTTTTTTGTTTTGCTCAGCAAAAAGCAGTTTCCTTTTATTCTTCAGAAGACTGGAAGCAAAGAGCCCAGAATATGGAGAGGCCAGTAACTTAGGAAGATTTTAGAGAAATACCACTCATAACAAAGGCAGAGCCCCTCTTGGCGACTCATCTGATAGTCTATATAACTAAAGTGGCATTTCTTTCTTCCTTCCCGCATAATACATGCTTCTGTTTCCATCTTCTGGGAAGTTATTCTCTCAGATTTCTCCACAGTAGCTCCAGAAATACATATATTTTCTCCAGATCATTCCCCATCAAGTATAGCCTGTGTGCATTTTCTTTCCATTTTAAAACATGCTTTGAAATCTGATTTAATGTTCTGGAAAACTTCATACCATGTGGTCACAGTATTTTGCAGAGATATATTGCAGATTATTCAAAGACATATTTTCCTTAAGAAAATTAATAGACAAAAACATCAAACTCTTTCTATATCAGACGGAATACCCTCAACTTTGCAATTCAAAGATGAAGCTCCCCAAAGAAACCATGCTCTGTTAATAGAGATGCATCTCAACTGTTCTTTAAGCACACAGGAGTGAGCTACTGCTTTGCTTTGGGAGAGCGTCCAACTTCAGAATGAAGGAGGTATTGGCTATCATCAAGAATACAGTTTTAGGGCCGGTGAGATGGCTCAGCAGCGTACGCGCCTGCCTGGCAAGCGCGAGGGCCCGAGTTCGACTCCCGGAACCCACATACGAAAAAAGGGCCGGTGATATCGCTCAGCAGCATGGGCGCCTGCTGGCGCATGAGGTCCTGAGGTCGACCCCCGGTACCCACAAAAAAAAAAAGAAAAAAAAAAAAGAATACAGTTTTATAAAGGAGAGAAGGAAAAAACAATATCGGCACGGTTTTAGGAACATGAAAGTGGTTTTGGACTGGGTATTCTGTTATGGCTAAGGAAGCAGCACAGGAAAGAATACTGGAAGAAGATACTGGGATAGAAGATAGCTTAAGGTGATCTGAATAATATGAAAATATGCTCTGACTTTATCCCATGCAAAATGGAAGTCATCATCAGCATATGAAAAGTAATTATTTGAGATTTGTGTTATAACAAATACCTGGTGGCAGGTAGGTTGGGAGACAAAATTCAGAGGCAAAGTGACTGGAGTATAGGCTTGAAGAGAGATGAGCTACCTACCAAGTCAAGTGGTGATAGGGAAGTGGTAGAGACATACAGAGTCTGCGTGAAGTTGAATTGGTAGAGTTTTGCCGAAGGGATGTAGATGAGTTCATGAGGAGATAAGAGAGAGAAGTTTTGCCACTAACCTAAATGAAGTTTACCCTCTTAGATGCTGGGTAATATAACTAGTACATTTTCTCCCAATCTATTATTTCAGCATGGTTGAATCATGTCTGAGTTTGTAGACAAGGCACATTATTTATATGACTCACTTTTCCATGTTGACATTGAAAATCTGTCATATAAACCAGAAGATTATCAATGGTGTTGTGTTTTGGTGTAATGTAGTACCATTTCTAATGTATACATTACAGAATGTTTTTCATATAAATAAACTTTCAATATATTTTTCCTTTTCAGCTGTTATTTCTTCTTCTTTAGTGTATTGCCCATGAACCTTTAGGAATCCTAAGATAGATCAATGTTACATTAAAATTTAAGAAACTACTTCATCAAAACCACATGGCTCATTTCCTGAACATTGTCAGCAAGCCAGGAGAAAGAAACATGTAAGAAATCCGTTTTGTTATTGTGCTTCTTGCTTAACTGCTGCTTTGCCACTGTGGTGGCCTTAAGTAGCAGTCCCTTCATAAAAGCACAGATGATGCAGGCAGCAATGATAAGGAAATGGTCAAAACTTCACAGAGGACTTTGAGAAAGGACCATAATGGTTTAAGTGCTTAAGTCCTTGGATCATTTCTAACATATGAAAATATATTAATGTGCTTAGGTATGGCTATTTTCCCCTTGTTTTAAAATTCCAAAATGGTAGATCAGACTAGGCCAAGCATTGACTGGCTTTTTAAATTAATATTTAATAAGATGGGGTGGCTGCCAGGACCTTAAAAGAGTAACGAACATGACTTGGATAAATATAGCTTTCTCATCATACTTGGCTTCTGGCTTGTACTGTATTGCATGAGAAAGCTGTTCATTTTCCCCCTCTTCTGTCCTTTTTTCCCCCTCTTCTGTCCTTCTTCCTGCTCTCCCTTCCCTCTACCTTCTTAATTTTCCTGTCTTCCCTTGAAGCATTATTTTTCATCTTTCTCATTATCCATGCTTCAAAGTGGCTTGACTCTTAGCTGACCATTCTTTAAAAAGCCAATGGCAGATCTTAAATTCTACTGCATTTCATAACCTCATTAAAGATACACAGTAATACTACCGTTTATATATTTCAAGGACCTATATTGAGTTTAGAGTCATAAATATTCATTACAAATTTCGTGAAAGGGAAGCAGGACTGACAGAAGTCAAGTATAGTGAGCCCTATTGTGGTTAGAATTATCTGGGAAGAGGATTATATACATAAATAAAACAAACGTGCCGAGCATCGAGATAATTTGGAACAGTGCCTTATAGGAGAAAACATATGCTTTTGAAAAATTCATCACAGTGATACAATTTGTCAATAATCCATCTTCAGTCAGAGTAAGCCTCTAGCATATCCAGAATATTAAGTGCTACTCTGGAGTTTATTCCCGGCATGATCCACTTTAGGCAATATTGACTTGTAGCATCACTCTCAGAAATAAGAACAAAGAAGTTTTATCTTCTGGACCTCCGTGCAGAAGTGGGTACTCCCTATTCAAGAAGATCTATAGATTTCCAAACCACTAAATGTTGCAGATCACTTATAGGAAGCTGCCAGATGAGAAGTCTGAAAGGCACTTCCATCTGGCTGTTGACTGTTCTCCAAAAATTTCTATTTTCAACTGGACTTACCCATGCTATTTTAGATTTTTTTCTCATGCTTCCTACCTTTTCCAATCAATGTGCATAAAAGCAATAAAAATGCATTTTTTATTTCAGTATTAGATAAGAATGCAAAGAAAATCCACATTTTAATCTCAAATAAAATTTAATTTCACTTATATGTTTATTGGTTTTTTTAATTTATGCCTCCTGTCCTTGTAGCAAGCCTGCAAGGCAATGTATATGCTAACTACATGGTGTTTATTTTGTGCCAGTTACTCTTTTGTTTTACTCAGTCCTCCCCATCACTTTATTAAATAGGTACTGGAACTCCCATTTGAAAACTAAGACAACTGAGGCTCATAAAGTTTAAGTAACTTTTTCAGAACTCAACGCTAGTAACATTCAAAGCCAGTACTTTGGTTAGTACCATAGTGGCAGAGCTGGGTCCCAAACTGAAGTCTCTATCTATAAAAAAAATATTATTCATGTTTTCAAAAGTAAGAAATTATGCACGGTTGATTGGGTATTTTTAAAGAATAGCTCTGGGAATATAGAAAGTAGTCATTGAACAGATACCTGGGTGTCATTTATTCAGAAATAAAAAAATAAAAGGATAATTAAGCTGCATGGGTATTTGCATATGTAAGTGTATAAGCATAAGCTATTCAATGTGTATTAAATGTGTATCTGTTAAATTTTAAAAGTTAAAATATTATCACTTATATAATAGTAAAGACTATCAATCTTGTGGGCAATTGTGCGTACAATACATATGGCCTGGGTACAGCTCAGTGAACAGATTACCCTGGAGGAGATGATTGTGTAGAGGAACAAGGCTTGTGTTCTCCAGAAGCCTACAATCTGGAGTGTGTACAGATAATGAATCTGGAAAACTGCTTGGAAGATGTTCTGTGTCTTGGAATTAATACATCCACATCTTTTTAAGTGGTGTAGCCTTCTAGTCATAAAGTAGGTTTTGGAGTCACATGGTTGATTATTAAAACTCAGCATCACTGTTTGTTAGCTTGTGATTCTTGGGAAGTTATTTAATCTACCTCTGTTTCTATTGCCTCATTATAAGATGAAGATAATAAATGCAATGTATGTCATATGATTGACATATGCATTACTTCTGTGTGCCACATAGTGTCCTAAATGGTTTACAAATAAGTCATGGAATCTACAAAAGAACTAGATGTTTGCTACTATTGTTTCTTTTGAGGGTTTAAAGGGAATTGATGCATATAAAGTATTTAGAGCAATATCTGACACATAGTAAGTACTCAATAAATGTTAGATCAATAAATATTATCCTTAGCAAAGAAGCAGGAAAAGATACCTCAAACAGAGCAAATGTCATGTGTATAAGCTGCAGACACAAGAGTAAATACATACTATATACTTGCTGAAGTCACAATCACGAATTTGATTTTGGTGATCAATGAAAAAATGTTCTCAACTGAAATGTAACACAAAGATCTTCTCAGTTTCTAATATCAACAGATGAGAGATGCCCAGCCTACTTAATTACCTATTAAAGGGTTGAAAACACAGCCAGTTATCTCATAGGATTCTACTCTTCAGCGAAATAGGCAACTTACATTTTGAAAATACAGGTGCTCATGATGGAGTCTTATGGTGATGTAAAAAGGATGTGATGAAATGTTTTGTAAACATGCATATTTTAAAATTATTTTCTGTTGGGCTGGGGGAGACTGATTATTATGATTCCAAGTACATAATTCTCTTAAGTGCTTTTTAAAAAGTAGTTTTCTAATTTTTACTTTTCTTATCCTGTGCTGGAGATCAAACCCAGGGCCTCGAGCATTCTAGGCAAGCGTTTTGCCACTAAGCTACACTCCCAGCCCTAAAGTTTATTTTATTTTATTTTATTATTTTTTTATTAAATGTTTTTCACTTTTCTGTACCTACTGTATGCACATTCAGTATCATACATGTGTAAAACTAGTGTTGTCCATGGTATTTTCTACTTTGTCGTTCACCGGGCTGTGTGTACAAGATGCTTATACTTTGATTCTTTAAATTGTAGATATCACTAGTGTCAATCAATGCACTTATTACTCATTTGTGATAGTTATTTGACTGTCTTTGATAATAGCATCTACTCGCCTCCAAACCTTGTAAGTGCATTGCGAATGAAACTGTTAAGGTGTGTTTTTCTGAAAGTAAACTAATTTGGATATGAAAATTTATGCCTGAGCTTCTTCCATTTCTAACCCATTATACACTTTTGTGCATTAATCTGCACTTTGTTTTGTTACTTCGTGTTTTTGAACTGGAGCTGCCCTTCTGTTTTGTTTAGTTCTGGAGGAGAAGGAGGTTTGAAGAACTGCAATTGGAGGTTGTATGTGCTGGAAGGGAGAGGAGTCCGCCCATGGAACCACATAATAAACATGAAATGGTTCTAGATGTTTAAGTCAATATATTGTTCCAGGGCTGGTGAGATGGCTCAGCGGCGTAAGCGCCTGCCTGGCAAGCGCGAGGGCCCGAGTTTGACTCCTGGATCCCACATACGCAAAAAGGGCCGGTGATATCGCTCAGCAGCACGGGCGCCTGCTGGCGCACGAGGTCCTGAGGTCGACCCCTGGTACCCACACAAAAAAAATATATATATGTATATATATATTGTTCCAAACATTAATTACTTATTATAAATTAATTACCTAGTATATATGAAAATGGACAACTGTCCCTTTATTCTAGTTAAGAAAGAAGTAGAATTCAGATGTATACAGTGAATTAAGACAGCACATGGTCTGGATCAGCAGGTAAGTTGAGAGGCAGTTTTAGACATTTCTTAAATTGTAAAATATCTGGAGGGTAAACACACTATTATTAAGTCAGATTTGAGTCCTCAGATGCAAGCTGGCTGATAAGGTATCAGTAATTAAATGTGAAAAAGCAGCAGCCTGAACTCACATCTACAGCTTTGTCTCCTTCTGAAACAATTGTCAGCAGTAGCTAATAGATGTCCGTAAAATACTTCTGCTAATGTCAATGGTTAAAAACTATGCTCGGAATTGTCTTAAAGGCAATGAAGAATAATTCCTCTTTTAGTTGGTGTTCAGACTGAAATCTTACCACGTGCTATCGTTTTAAGTGGATGAGACTATGATAATGGCATCCTAGCTTTCAATAAACTGAAAAAGAAGGAGACAAATAATTTGCATGATCTACAGTTTTTAGAAATATGGCTCTAAAATGAAGGAAACTTTATCATCTTATTCCACACTGTTTGCTCTAAAATAGGAGGAAGAAGGGAAGCTGTTGATGATATATTGTCTTGTGGATTACATTATGGCCTGTATTCTTTATGATGGGACAGTTTCTCCATTGACACCATGTTACTTATTGATAGCGAGTAAATAGGCTGGTAAATCATAGATACACATCCAGCCAATCAGAATCTGCTTTGGATTTGGAGAGTGCTAATTTTGAGAGCTTATTTATTTTGCTTCTTTTCATTTTACTCTGTATCAGTCTTTGTTTTATACAATCTTTTTAAATAGATTCTCATTTTGAAATTTAAAAATGCACCATGTGTCAAATATAATTCAACTAAGATACCTAACTTCATGTTGTTTATATTAAATATGAATGCTTTATAAAATGTGTACTTATAATTGTTTAAAACTATATTTCCATATTATGTTGCAAATTCAAATCTTGTCAATATATGTAAGAACTGGTTATGTTTAAAAAAACCCCACAAAATAAATTATTCACATCACATAGGTCCATATATCTGATAGTGTAATTAGCAGTCAAAAGTACTATATATGGTGATGTAAGAGACATTATAATTTTTGTACGTCCTGTTATTGGTAGATTAAGGTACTATATTTTGCACATTTTCTATGTCATTATTTTAGACTAAAAAGATAAAAATAAAATAACATGCTTTCTTTATTTCAGTTTCTTTTTAAATCATCCTTCACACTTCTTTTGCTTTCCTTCCATGTCTGGCTCTTGTTTCCCCAGTTTAGATAAGACTTGTTTTTCTTCATTTATCTTTACCCTCTTTCCTGCTCTGTAGTGCTAACACTAGTAATAATAATAGAAGTGTTAGACCTACATCTGGGAAAGTTTGGAGGTCATTGGAGTTACTGCCTTTCATTTGGTTATCATCCTAGTCATTCTACAATGAAATCTTTTATGCTTCTCTCAATATCCCTGCATATTTCTTGCATTTCTCAAATTATACTGATTTCATTCTAAAAGTTTTATGTGTCATAACATTAGTCACTTTAGCTGGAACATTACTTTTCCAAATGTGTTTGCTCATAAAACCTCCAATTTTTCACCACCCTCTTCTACTTAAAGTTCTTTTATTCTCTATTAAATGTTGTAACTCTTTCTATTAGGTATAGTAAGCTAATATATTTATGGTTTAATCACCATAAGTAGAATGAGAACATTTCATCAAAATAATTTTATGAAAGTATGTGTGTGCAGACATCTCACTAGCTATTTCCCACAAGTGGCCATTTGTTAGAGCTTATGAATTTCCTTCCTCTCCTATGCAGTGCTAGCTCCCCAGCACATCTGTTTTTTGTCTGTTTTTGTGTCCTCTCCAACTGCCCAGATTTTAATCCTTCATGAGCTTCATGTATTTATGTCTGGACAATTACAAAAGACAAATAAGGAGAGTTATAGCTAGAATTTACTCAGATGGAATGTATTTCTGCTTGGTGCCACCATCTTAAGAACTGTTCCAAAAAAGAGTGTAGGGGTACAGACTTGACTAACTCAGATAGCTAAGGGACAAAGGTCACCAGCAAATGGGTGTAACAACTTACCTAAGGGAATGTCAATTTTAAACAGTTTTAGATAACATTTGTGGAATCCCAGGCACAAGTTCCCAGAGCAGCTCTTGAATGCCAACAGATTTAACAAATTTCTTTTCTTCCATCATTAAAATAGTCTATGAAACTATGCATAGTTGATTGATTAAAACAAAATAAAAAACAGACACAAACAGACAGAAGGACCTTTACTCACTGTGTCCATGCTTTCCCGTCAGTTTGAATCTAAACGAGGAAGAAATGCACTGGAGTTGCACTTCGCTACTGTTTATCCAGCTGAGGAGACAGGGATGGAAAGTCTATTTTCCACACCAGCTATGGAATCAAAGTCTTATCTGGATGATATGCAGTCATCAATAAAACTTCTTTGTCTTTTTCTGCTACACATGTGTTTTTTCTATTATTGAATTCTATTCCTTAAAGTAAAATCATGTGAATGGTTCATATTTTTTATAATTTTGCATTTTTAGTGTATAGCCCTTCATTGAGATTTAGCCTCCTATGAATCAGTAATTTAATGATTACTCAAAAGGGGCACTTTAAAAAAATCACAGTAACTCACACATGACTAAGTAGGATTTGTTACATTTCTTTTGAAAAAAACTCAAATTTATTCCTACCTAGATGTGAGCTCAGCATGACAAGTTTATGCAGAACTTGTGAACTTTTTCTCCCTATGGATGAATGAAAATGGGTTTTGGCTAGAAATGATACAATCCATAATAACATAAAAATAGACCCTGTGACTCCACTGTTGAAAAATTTTGTCTCACTTATTCATCCACATGTAGCAAGATGGTGTCTAGTTTATAGGTTTTAGAAGTTTTTCTTTCCCTTTTTTACACTATTAGATACATTCTGTGTACTCCAAAATTAGGTACTTTTTTTTTTTTTGTGGGTACCGGGGGTCGACCTCAGGACCTCGCGCGTCAGCTGGAGCCCGTGCCACTGAGCAATATCACTGGCCCTTTTTTATTATGTGGGTTCCGGGAGTTGAACTCGGGACCTTGCGCTTGCCAGGCAGGCGCTTATGCCACTGAGCTATTTCACTGGCCCGGTACTTTGTGAACATTTCAAATTTTGGGTAATTAGTTATTAGTAATGAAGCCTATTGCTTTTTCACTAGTCAATGCACAAAAATTATCAGAAACCTTTAAAGATTTGTGATTCTAAGCCTGGGTTCCTGAATGAAGCCTGAAAATCTACCCCTACCACCAATAACTGATATAGTGCCTATTTCATATCGTTGTTGATGGTTGTAAATGGTATAAATGTGGAAATGTAGCTATGTGAATTTCTGTGCATACATGTACACACACATGCATTCATGCTTGTGTGTGCATGAGCTTACATAGATTTCTAGCCATTCACTCATTAAGTTAAATCGAGTAACACTGATGATCCTGGCATGTGACAGCGTAAATACTGGGTGCACAGATACGAATGAGAACGCAGTTCTTGTTCAGACACTACCTATCAAGTGAGTAAGAAAATTAGATATATTAACCATAAATAATGCAAGCAATGTGATCAACACAGTAATAGCAGAGTAGATTCAATGCAACAGAACCAGGATGGAGGGTCAAATACTAAGCCTTAGTCAAAGAAGAGCTTATTTGCACATTGTACACATAATCTGCAGCAGAAAAGTGCAAGCTTGTTTGTTGTACAGTTTGATGCCAGAAACTGTTGGTTTCAAGAAAGAAATATCTGCATTCATGAGGATATTTCCTAGTTAGTGAAGACACGGATGTTCAATTCTTGGAAGTATATTTGGAGTATGTGTGTACATGTGAGTATCCACAGACAAATGTAGATGTGGCATTAGCTTCCTATTAGCTGCTCTAGCAAAGTAACATAGGTTGTCTTAGAACATCTGACATTTATTTTCTTGTAATTCTGGAGATCAGAAGTTGGGAATAAGTTTTAGTGGACTAAAATCTATGTGTCATCAAGATTGCCTTCTTTTGTGGAGGCTGTCGGAGGCTGTGTTTTCTTGCCTTTTACAGGTCCTTCAGGTATTTTGTTTACATTTTATATTATCAGGTCTTCAGTTTATATTTTTCTTTCTTCTTCAAAGTCAGCAGTAGGTGGTCAAAATTTTCTTACATGATATGACTTTGACACCAACTCTTCTGTTCTTGCCTTTCCATTTGAAAGCCCATGTGATTATTGTGGCCCACCTGGGTAATCCGAAATAATATCTTGTTTTAAGATCAGCTGCTTAGCATCCTCATTTCTTCTGCAACATTAATCCCCTCACTTCTATATAACAAATTTCACAGATTTGGAAGTTGACATCACAGGGAAAAAAGAACTTATTCTGCATCCAAGTGTGTATTTTTTCTACTTAAAAATTAGATAGTAGAGTGAAATTGTAGAAAATGAACAATAAACTGAAGGTACTTTGCATTGAACACAAGAGAACTTATGATGTAAATCTCTTGTTAAGAAACCGCTTTCAGCCGGTGAGATAGCTCAGCGGCATGAGCGCCTGCCTGGCAAGAGCGAGGTCCTGAGTTCAACCCCCAGTACCCACAAAAAAAAAAAAAAAGAAAGAAAAGAAAAGAAACTGCCTCATTGCATGTACTGTGTGCCATGTTGATACAGATATTATGAAGATAAACAAATGCAAAGTATAATGGAATGTATAAAAAGGGTGGAAAGCACACTCATGTTTTCTCTGAAACGTGGGCTTGTAAATGATGAGAAAGGCCACACTACGAAGGGTCTCTACTTGGTTTAATGCTTCGCTATTACCATCTTAATATTATTGTTAATTTTTCAACCAAGGCTCTATATTTTTGCTTTGTATATGGACCCATAACTTGTGTTGCCAGGTCTTTCTTGTCACAGCAAAGCAAGGTATTATATGTAATTATTACGGACATTTTATAGAAAAGTAAGTGAAACTAGAAGTGTTAATTGGTCAGGGCTAAAGTGATGGTGCATAGCAGGGCCAGTGTTCAAAGCAGAGGAGTGGTGAACACTGAGCCAATCCTCTCTCCTGCTTCTTCGAAGACAGGGATAATGTCTTCTAGTGTATGTCTCTTTCCCAAGTACAACGTCTTGTTTGATACATGGTTAAATATTGCTGTTTGTTGAACTGAATTATGTCTCAGTTACTTGGTCTTTGGTGAAAATCCTCATTTTATTTCTAAAATGGTAAAGGTAAAAGTAAAAAAAAAAAAAAGTCTTGAATCTTTTCCAAGAAATTTGTTCAAACAGACCAAAATTGGCTTTTATCCCTTTTGTTTAATCATATGTCTAAGGATATTCCCTTGTTCAAGGCAGATTATTTATTATTTATTAGTTACATTTGCATAGTGCAATTTTCTGGAGAGATCTGATACAACTACACAAAGCAATATTTCTTCCTGTCTTAGTTCATTCTTAAGAAATTCAAACTTTAAAAAAATATTTTAAACAAACATAACATTAAAACTGCTTTAAGAAATACAGTTAAGAACTAGGAAGCTATATATAATAAAAAAACAGATGGATGGAAGATGCAGTTTAGAGAGTTGGCTGGTTTTTATACTCCTAATCAATTTTACATGCATCTTCGGGCTTTCATGTGTACCACATGCTAGTGACATGCTAATAAAATAATAATTTTATTGGTAGCAATGAAAATGTCTTTCTCAGTTCAGAGTCCATTGGACTTAAAGATCTGATCATATAGAGGTTTGTATCATCAGATAGTGTATTATGTCTGGAAGAAAGAGCAAGAACTCAAGGCCAGGACGTGGACAGTTTAATGTTGATTCTACCAGTTGATAACACCATAAGACTGAGTAGCTCACAGCAGTTCTCCATATTATTTCACTTATCTGTAAAGGGGCTTAAAATATCTGTTTGATTTGCTTCATAAGATGTTGTAGGTACTAACTGGGTCCATGAATATAAATTCATCTTGAATTCTTTAAAAGGGGGAAGCTGGTATTAACTTAGGTGTTTTTTCATTCACTAAATACAGTTCTGAGAGAGAACTAGACAATAAAATCACAAAAATGAAATAGCAGCCCAATTTTGCATTAAGCATTGCTACCTTATATTGATTAGTACCTTACATAATCTGTTTCTTGTGACTCAGATAGTTATTGGGTCAAAGCAAAAAAAAAAAAAAAAGAAGATGACAAAAAGAATGAAGATGTTAGCAGTGCTAATTTATTTTAACTCTTAATTCACTGTATTATATAATCCGTATTTGGTTGACTCAACATGAAAACACTAGCAGTGTTGACTTATTTGGTTCATTTCACCACTTTATTGAGCATTATTATTTAATACGGTTTTGCAAATAATGCAGAGATAAATAAGATGTATCCTATGCCTTTACAGAGAGCAGTTATGAGTGATAATAGGGATAAAATGTGTACATAGAAGACCTGATGTATTAAGTGCTATAAAAGAATAGTTTCAAGTATTGACAAGACAAAGTGAATGTATGAAATGGAAAACTAACTAACAATATGAATTTTGTCTTTGGCAAGGAAAAAAAACCAGTTTGAAATCAAACAGTATGCAAGGAATAGTGTGGGGATGGTATTACCAACTTCCTAAAATCTCTTAAGTTGCTTTGTAAAGAGTAAACAATGCTACCCAGGCATCTTCATATGTTGGTGATTTTTTTATAGCAACACTTACTGTGCCTTATGAAAATTTAAATTTATCTCTTGAAACTTTTATCGTGAAGAGTAAATAGTTTTGAAAACATGATCAGTAGATCTAGGAGTAAAATAATGTTATGATAAAAAATTTGTACCCTGGAGGTTATGATAATGAAAAAACAACTGTCTGGCTCTAGCTGGTTCAGATCGTTTCAAGACAGTATTACAATATCTGCAGGTTTCAAACACAAGAGATAAAATCCCCTGATGAATACTCCATTTACATTTTTGTGACCTTGAGAACATGTCACAGCAACTCACTGTTTAACTTCAATAGCTGAGCTGAGTTTGTTGTAGCTGACTCACTTTAAGCACTACTGGCCATCACAGTAGGGCATTCCCGGCTCCTCCTTCAGACAGACATAAAACATTTAACAATGAGAAGCTGGCTTTCGGTTGTTGGTATTTCCAAAAAGAAAGTACTAAAAACAGATACATAAAATCTACAGTGGTTTGGTATATAAAAACTGCATATTGTATTTTTAAAATATGTTGTATCAGCGATTGTATGGTAAGTAGCCTGACAAGGCTTTATTATTTCAGAAGCAAAGGTGCCCTAAAATACCATATTAAACCTGTGCAGAAATTAATACAATTACCCAGGACCAAGGCTTTGTTCGTGGTGGCCACCTGCGGCGTGTGATAATGCCCTTTTAACGTTTTATCAAAGGCCCTGCATGGACTCTCTGACTTAACATTGGACACTACTAAGAGGAGACCAGCATGCAGAGAGAGAGAATGATTAATGCAAGCTCTTCTACAGCCAGCCGGAGGCTTAAGGAATTCTTTTCTGCAGCATTCCAGAGATAATCGCCTACCATTGCATCTAGGAACAAGTTATGCCATTAAAAAAATATGTCAAATGGGGACACTCAAGAGATTGGTGTTACCTAAGGAGGGAAATAAAAAGCAAAATGGAAAATGGAGGAGAAAGAAGAATACAGGTGAGTAGGCAGAGTCTTAGAGGCATGATGGTGTCCAATTTGCCTATGTATGTCAGGTTTACATGTTTTCTAATTGATAATCTCAAAAGTTTTGCACAATTTCTCCTTTAAATCCTGACAAAGTTGAAGGTAGTGCTTTATAAATTGAAGAGAATGTGCTGCCAGCTGAAAAATTTTTATTTTCTCTAATTTCCACAATTTAATTCTCACTCTATTATAAATGTCTGTAAATGAGACTCTCATAACTTTGTGCACTAAATTAAGCACACACTTTAAAAATAACTGATTAGAGAGATATATAACATTACTGTATTCGAATCCATTACTGTCTTGTAAGAGAGCCATTCTGATCCAATTTGGCATCAGCAGTACTCAAGAGCAATTTAGGTTCCAAAATATTGTAGCCAAATATCCTCTTCATCCTGCTGGGGCTGGGGGCTAGGAGGGATAATCAGCTTCAGTTGTGTACAGAATGCCTGGTGCCCCATATGGCCTATTTTCCATTGGCAGGTTGGCCCTTAAAATCTTAGGCGATCCTGCTATATATGCATAAGTATTATAAATTAATGCTCTTATCTGCTTCGAGCCCCTTGCTGAATGAATGACAGACAAAATGAAAAGAAAAATACACACATATTTTTAAAGAAACCATTGGCATATGTTTCTCCACAGACACCAGAACTAAGAGTTTGAAGAAAACCTTATAAAAAAAACTCCTCCCCCCCCTTTTATGACTCATTGGCTTGATTATTCTTTCCTGGAATTAACTCTGAGGGGATCTATGTAAATTAGGGATTTTCCTCATACCTTAGCATTCAAAAGAGATTACAATCATTCCAGTCAAAGCCTTCCTTTCTCCTTAAAAAAAAAAAAAAAAAAAAACACACACACTTTATCAAACACATTTTAAAAGTATTCTTTTCTTTCTTGTTTTCTGTAAAAACAGAAAATGTATCAAGGAAAACAAAAGTAATGAATCAGCATCTTCATGTAGAAAACAAGCACTCATTTAACAAACGAGTCCGCCATGCCTTGGTAGAGGAGTCCAGGCTGCCCAAGAACACATTTTCTTTGTTTCTGTCTTTCTTTTCCTTTTCCTTAGAAAAGATTCAAATCTGTTTTCTCTGTGTGTTCCCTGGAACTGGAGAGAACTGTGGATCTTATTTTCTATTGTAGAACAGCCACCTGAGGGACAAATAATTCAACCAAAAATCACTAAATAAAGTCTAGTGTCTGAGACCTCACTCTCAAATCAGTGACCAAACATTCTTACAAATCATTACTCATACATTAAGAAATTTATACTCCTATGGGGAGCTAAGTGTCTCCTTCACTGCATTCATTTTTCTCTCTTCCTTTCCCCTTCCTCTCTCCCTCTTTTCTTCCTTTCTTCTTCCTCCTCTATAAAATTATGTAGTAAATTACATATAGAATACTATGTATAACTATATATAGTTACTATACATAGTAATAGATATGTATTATATAGTATCTGTAGTTACTATGCATAATAAGACCAAATAACACTTTCAATTTTGTAACTCAATTATCACTATTTATTAGTGGAGATAATGTAAGCATGAAAACAAAATGGGTCTTCTAGTCAAGCATGTCCTCAAAGTCCTCAAACTTCTTGGGCTTCATTTCTTCCTATGTAAAATGGGGTAACCTAAATAGGGATTGCAAATTTATTACGTGTAAACCACAAAATACGTTAAGTACCTGGAGTAGTGTCCGGCTTATAGAACAAATGAGTACAGTTCCTTTTCTTTTCTTTTCTTTTCTGTTTTGTTTTGGCTACCGGGAATCGAACTCAGGACCTTGCGCTTGCCAGGAAGGTGCTTGTGCCCTAATCTATATCTCCAGCCTGAATACAGTTTCATACTATGCAAGTTGAATGATAATACTAGTCTCCTTAGACCACATTGTGGTGGTGGGGGGTCAGAATAATTTTTATTTTTTTGCCATAGAAACTGTGATGAGGAAATGTAACACTTACCCAAGGTCACCCAATAAGTCATTCTTTGTCATTAGGACTTAAGAATTTCAGCTTCACTGTCTGAATTCAGTCCATTAGGCCACAAAGTCATCAAAACAAACAAGAAAAAGCACCATCAAAAGCAAAAGTAATAAAATCAAAGGATCCTGGAGCAGTATTGTACTAAAAACCATCTGCTATCTTAGTCCACATTCTCAACCCTCTTGAAATGCTATTTGTAAGGCTTTAAAAGGCTTGACTGGAATCTTTCATGTCTTTTTAAAGTACAGTGCATCTATTGCTGACTCATGAATGCTGAATTAAGAATTGTAATATAGATTTTTGAATATACATCAGAGAAATGCCAACATGTTTTGCATTGTCAAAACCTTTAGGCTTTTGCTGTTGAGAAAGAAGGCATTATGATTAGCTGAGCAGATGACCATTGGTTGCTATAGTAGTAATGGTGATGACAGAGAGGAGAGAATAAATATCTAAAGAAGATAGTTGAACAAAAGGATCTGCCACCTTTATATGATAATAAATACAGGCACGCATGTATATGTTTTTAGTTTCACATCCTTACCAGCCTACTAGGATTTCTGTGCCATAATCAGTTGGGGGGAAGTAAAAGAAGACAGGAAACCGCTGTCTTGGCATTTCCACTTGACTTTGGTGCCTTGTCCCCCTGCCTTACTCTGTCGGATGCCCTTATTCTTCCCACTTCTTTTCTCATTTGGGCTTGGCAGGAAGAGTTCAGCTCAGTGCCAGGGTGGTAACCTTAAACTGGCTTAAGTGGCTGATCTCATCTCTTCCTTTATGTGGTTTGTGGGATTTTTTTTTTTTTTTCCTCTTTGGCTTAATAATTCCCCCCCTCCTTATAGTTTGCATCTCTTATTGTACTTCTGTTATTGTGTTGTCCTTTAAAAAGAAAGGTATCAATATTTAAAACAAAGCATTTTCATCCAGTTGCGGGGACAGATATTTTTATGTGCACATAAATAGGGGGAGAAGTATTTTTCCCCAGTCTTTTTAAAGGTCTAGGCAAGCAAAGGGCAAATTCTCTAGTTACAGGATTCTATTTGTCCTATTTCTGAGGAGCAAAGCAAAAAATTTTTTGCAGATATTTTAAGAGATGGCAAAACAGGGAAGCAAACCAAAGTCACCACAAAAGCCTCCCAGTGTAGAACCAGCCATCTGCATTAGTTCACAGAACTCTTCTGTTTATTTATGAGTCGTGGAATGTGTAAAGCCAACTTCTAGCTGTAAAAGGACATAAAGTTGCTCTCATATAATTTCTTTAGCCCTTTTTTCCTGCAATATCAAGAGTTTGCTTTCTCGTATACAGGGAAACACTGCCATGCATAAGGACCTAGTTTTTGGGAATTCAAATCCTTTTGCTTGAACATTTGAAATGACAAGTAAAAATATACACTTAAAACGTAAGAGTAAAGGATTTGAATAAACTGATCTGGATAGATATATGTTGAAGTATAGCAACTGCCAAGAATATTTTAGAATAGTTCTAATGTACTCTGTGAAAGAAACAGAATTAAATTAAAGACAGAAATGTTAATTTTCTAGTATAATTTGGTTCTTTTCGAGATAATAATCTTAGATTATGACAAGCACAAAGGAAGATAATGAAATAAGCCATATATTTTTACCTTAAGGTTTCACAATTTGCTTCCTGGTAAGATACTTTTCCAGGATTTTTATAGGGAAAATGGTTTCTTAAATTTCATCTTGATATAATGAGTTCAAAGAGCTAAATTGTGTAGGCATTAAAAAATTAAATGTCTGTGCCAGTCTTGCTCTGCAGCTCTGGGCTCTATCTTTCTGGTTAAAAAGAACATTATGTTTTGCAGGCCAGCAACTTCCTTGATATCATGTTTTAGTTTAATCTATCCAAAACATTACCCTCCAGACATCCTAAGAAAGTTATTTTTCTGATGTGATGTGATTTTATGCTCTCTTTGAAATATTTTCAGCCTTAAGCATTAAGCACAAATAGATGAAATTAGGTGGTAGAAGCTTGAGTGTTTGACCTCTAAATGAGGGTTTTGAGTTACCACCTCTAAATATGTGAAAATATAAAATATTACATATACACAAGAATATAAGGCTATAAACAAGTGCCATACAGGGCCACCTCTGTATTATCTAAACTCAAATTTTCTTTTTCTTCTCATAATATCCACTGCCACATGTCTACTGCCCGGGTGTGCACATGTGAATACAAAGGGGATGTTCCCACATGTAAACACTGTGAGGCGAGTTTAATATCCTCTGCATTTCCTGTTACTAGACAGAAAATATTCCTATCTATGTATTTAATACTTGTGCCTCTGGTTGAGGTGTCAGAAGGTTAACATTACATTTTATTTTGGGAATATAGAATCTGAGAACACAGTTTCATAAAAAGCTGGTGGGAAAGGAAGTAATACCATTGGTCACAAGAGTTGGGTGTGAGGATGGAGGGAGAACTTGGTGTGGAAAATACTTTGATAATGATGATGATGATGGTGGAGAAAATACTACTACTAATAATAGTAATAGTAATAATAAAACTGCTTCAGCCCTTTCTTCTGCTTTTGGTGCAATCCCAGATGCCTGAGGTGTATTAGCAAGAGGTATAAACTGATTGGAAATTATCTCTTCATTACTTATAATATTTTAAATGTGCTAAAAATAACTCACCCGTATGGAGCACAAAAATGTACTGAACACAGAGAGACACATAATTAGCACATAAATTTTAAGATACCCAATTGTTATTTGCTCTGGGGATCATGATTCCTTTTTTATGCATTATTTTGATATCA
Source organism: Erethizon dorsatum (assembly GCA_028451465.1). Taxonomy (NCBI): domain Eukaryota; kingdom Metazoa; phylum Chordata; class Mammalia; order Rodentia; family Erethizontidae; genus Erethizon; species Erethizon dorsatum. The sequence goes on along the minus strand of CM051836.1, from coordinate 76,212,022 downwards.
TGTTCCTCTCTTTTGAAACACTTTCCACACTCGAAATTGGCAGTTTCTTTGCAGAATTTGATTAGTATCTGGCTTCAATGCCAGACTTTAACTTCATGTAATGGGAAAGACTATGAATATTTATATTCATCATTGTATCCCAAGCACATATACACATCTCAAGAAATATTTTCTTTGATGAATGAGTGCATGAATAGATGAGTGAATGAATAATGCAAGTTACATAGTATGTGATTGACAGCACATAATATATACAGTGGGAAGGTGCACAGGTGGGTAAGGCACACCTTGAGGGGTCTGGATCACCATGGGTCTGAGGTGTGCTCTGTAGGAAGCCAGAAAGAATTTTAGTAAGATGTGACATAATAAGCTTCATGATTTAGCAGACCCTGTGAAGGCTTAAGGAGCAACGATGGCAGCAGGGAGCATGTTGGGTAGAATACCTGTGATGATTTTCATAGCACTTTGTTTTCTTTTTATATTGATAGTTACTACCATCAGATGTTTGTCTATTCATACACTTATTTTTGCCAGATTTTGCTTATTTCATGAGAAAGGAGAAGGTGTTCATCTTGTTTGGTAGCCTCAGCAATCACAGCTACTGGTACATAGTAGGGGGCCTGAGTTTATGTTTATTCAATAAATGAGTATTTACTTTTTATGATCTGCACACAGTTAAGGAACAGCCATAAGTGCCAGTTGAGCTACATATTATTTCTTATTTTTATCAATTTTTTTTTCCTGGACAGTCACTTGTTTAGTCTATATTCCATCCTTTGGATTTGGAACTTTAAGTCAAATAGGCATAATTCCTTCAGCAATTATTTGCAAAAATGCCACATTTTCTGTTTCTTGTCTTCACCTTGTGATACTATGTGCTATTGGACATGAGCCAAATAAACAAACCAAACTTATCCTAGCTAATTTTCACACATAATCTAAAAAGCAAACCTGTTCCCACAGCTGCCTAGGTTTTGTTCTTTAGAGATTTGTGGTACATTTGGACTGTGATTGCAATTTATCTTCTCATCAAGATTAGTATGGTCTCTTCCTTCCAGTACAAGAATCTATTTAAATAAGTTTACATGGACTGAACTTTCTCTTAGATACAGGAAGAACTTCATTATTTCTAAGCATTTAAATTTTTTTCAAATCCTCAGGAAGACATCTTCAATGATGACTTTCCAGTAATCTCAGTGGTAAAAGAAGTCATAGTATCTAAGAACACGTAAATGATTTTGACAGACAAATTCTATTTCCCATTACAAATTACTTGCACTGTATGTTTTTTCTTGTCTTCAGTGTCCAGGAATTATCTTAGATGGAAAGTTGAGAACATTAGTTTATTTCTATATGTGGTTTGCTTTGAGGATATTGCTACCTGTGAACGGTTTCCAAGCACTGGGTTCTTGTATGTGATTCATGGACAGTTCGATGAGCTTTTACCCAGTAAGTGCATAAGAATTATATTCAAATATCTGACTTTTAATCAATCATCTGTGAATCTCGTGGGTTCCAGGTTAATATTGACTTTCATTGACTGTCAGCACCGACTTTTTATTTAATACTCAGGCTTTCCTGAGTATTTATTTGTATTATTTATTTGTTGCACATCCTTTATAATAATTTCTAGCTGGGTATTGAATTAGTGCCTTTAGAAAGAAGTTATAGAAACAGTTATTAATTTCCTTCCTTCAAGCAAGTACTCACGTACATTACATTGTATTCATATGTGTACATGTATTATCATATGTCCATTTTTGTTTTAAAAATCTTTGAGCATATTGAAACTTATATATGAATAAAACAAACTTATTCTAGGATGGTGGTAGGGGTATTGAAAAGAGTGCAAATTATTACATCTAACAACTAAAGCTCTCTCAGTCTATTTATTCTCATGATTAAAATTAGGTGGAGCTAGCCACATTGTCATCTCTGACATTTTGAGGGAGATGGAGGTATAAAGTTTGGCCACTAAAAGTGTACCTGTGAATGTCAACTCCTCCTCCCTTACTTATTTACTTATTTATTTTTATCTCCCACTGGCACCAATGCACTTATCTTCAGTAGAGTTTTGTCATTGCTTTATCAGTTGAAGTTCTCCTAAAAAGCTTAAACACATAAAGTGATTTCCTTTGGAGCAGTAATGGTGAATTATGTGTTGCTCTAATTGTGCTATTAGTTTATATGAGTTAAAATGCAATCTACTTAATTTGAGGGTTTTATTACACACTGGGTCTCAAAAGGTGAAATACATTAAAAGCATACTGGTTCTTTTAACAGGAGGCTAAGCCTCTTCAGATGCTGCGTTTAATGAAAAAATGTCTCTCACATTTATTTTGAATGTTAATGTAGGATGTTTAACTTAGAAAAGTGGTAAGAAACTTGTTTAGTATTTGCTTATATGTTACAATTTGTAGATAGAAATTTTGTTTCTTTTGGTAGAAGTAATCCAACATATTTGTAATCTACCCTTTACATGTTGACTTTGTTATGGAATTAAGCCACTTACATTTGTAGTGTGCTTTAACCTTAAAAATGCAAGTTAGTATAAAGAAACAATGGAACAGGATCATCTATGCTTACTTAAATACTGTGAAACTAGAAATTGACTCAATACTATGTAAAAAATTGCTTAAGAAATGTATTTTTTAAATTTAATTTTCATTTGGCCTTAATTCTTCAGTAATTGTTCAGTTAACATATACATTATATCAATTCATTAAAATTTTACTTTAATACTGATTTCTATAAGATCTGAATATTACTATAGCAGAGTTTTTCTTTCTTAGAACTATTGATAAGTACTGATTTCTATAAGATCAAAATATTTCCATAGCAGAGTTTTTCTGCCTTAGAACTTTTGATATTTGAGCTCAGATAAATAATTTTTTTGCAAGTGGTTTTCTCGTGTCATACAGGATATTTAGCAGCACCGTTCATGTTTACATAAAAGATTCCAGTAGTGCTCCCCAAGTGCTAACAATCAAACATGTTCCCAGAGTTGCCATGTCACATGAGAGGAAATAGCTGCCGAGAACTACTTTTTGTAAGAGAAACATTTTACTGTTTTTCAAAATATATATTGTAAATGTGTGTATATGTGTATTCAGCCTCCCAGGACTTTGTATAAAAAGCAGGCTTTTAAAAGTCAGGATGCAGAAGTAAAAAGAAAATGTTTTAATTTTATTCATAATATACACTGCTGCTGTTAGGTTCTGGGCTTTTACCTCTCTTGGTTGTGGGGAAAATTAACAAAGGACAGACGTCGACTTGGATCCTCTTGCTGGAGGAAAATAGGCAGGAGAATCCACTGAGAGTCGTCTTAGCTTTGTGCATTAGGGACTGATTCAGACTGGCTGTGTTGTAGGCTTCCCCTCGCGCTTCACACCAGAAGGCTTTAGAATAAACATTTGGCTGAAACATCTTTGCAGGGCTCATGCAGCTGTCCTGCGAAGGAACTCTTGCCCACACCCACACGCATTAATGCCTGACTTGCTAAAATGTTTGTTTGCCTTTACATAGACAAAGGCGCAGTGCAGTGTGAACAGTGTACTGTGAACTTCAACTTCTTTAGCTAACCCAGTCAACCTGCTATTTTTGCATATGTAAGATAAATGGTTTGGTGAACCTTTCAAAAAACAAAACAAAACAAAATGATGAGCATTATTAGTTGACATTTTTCTGAATATCATGATTTTTAAGTTAATTTCACAGTTGATTTTAATAATTTTAAAGTTTTATAAAAATTACAATATGATTTTATTTCATTTTAGAGAATTATAGTCTGTATTCTACCAAAAGCTGTTCAATTTTATCCTATCTCCTTGTTCTCTCCTCTCTCCCACCCTTCCTTTATTACTTCATTCATATTTGCTATTACTATTGCATCACTAAACCTAGTAATATATCAGTGTGAAACTTGGATTTGGAGTGGATCCCAATAAAGATAGAATATTACTTTAAAATGATTTTCCAGAGAAAAGTGCAAACCTATTTCCATTTTGCAACTATTAATATATATTTAATGAATTGCTTTGATGTATGGGTGCTCCATTTTTAATGAGCAATACTATTTTCACTTCCGTATAATATATATCTATTCAATTGTGTATGAATGTATTATTTATATACACAAACTTGTATTTCCCAAGTCTATACCATTGTGCAATCATATTATCTTTTCCATATCAATCTTTTCCTAAATAGTTTTAGTGATATAGCATTGAATCTGAAATCTCTAGTACAACATAAATTTTGCAAGTACCTAAACTTTGACTAGATAGCAACTTAAAATATATCTTAAAATTTCATACATTCTGAACAATAGTTGATTCAATTGGAAAATAAGAACAGTAGAAATAACATATCATCAGGTGATTCTCCATGTCATTATAGTTTTAATATGCATTTATCAGAGTGCTGGCAAACTGTGGCTAAGTGGTGATTTTGAGCATTTTAAAGATTTCTGCAGCAAAGAACGTTCCTTTCCTTTGCGTTTAGCTTTTCTCATATGCAGACAGACACATGAGGGCTGTGTGCCTAAATGAATACTTTTATTCTTGACTAAATTAGTCTGGCATAAACACCACATTGCTAGCTTTCAGTACAATTGAAAATAAGTGCTGGGGTTCAGAGGTCTTTCTTTTCATAGTTCTGCTAAATCATGCTTAAAGTTCAGTTTGCATTCCAACAGTAGCATTGAAGACAGCATAGTTAAGAATCTCTTAACATTTCCATTTACAACTTCCCTCTCCTTCTAACATTTTCTTTATTGATTTTAGGTTGTTTCACAGTAGCAGCTTATCAGCACTTACAGCCGGTGACCTAAATATGCAATTAAAATTGTACTGTACTAGCTAGGTGATAAACTGGCCTTGGCTACAGGGTTTGGAAATGCTATTTTCCTTTCTCAAGACCTCTTCTCATTACTAATTATAAAATAGAAAAGCATACTACTGAGGTTGATCCCTGTAGAGAAATCAGGCTACGTCTTTTATAGATTTTAAAATGAAGATGTTTAAACATTCTTTGCCTTGTTAATAACTCATATTGGCCTTTAGCATTTCATTCCAACTGAAAGTACTCATGTATTTGTGGTTTGTCAGTGACAAAAAAATAGCACAGGGATGTCTATTTTTTATAATCTAAGCGGCTGTCTGAAACAGTGGCATAGAAAAGAACATAGCGTTGGATGAAACTTGCCGTTTTGTTAGTTGTGTGTTCGTGTATCAGAGAAGACTGACGCAAACCCCCTCTTTACCCCTCTACGAGACCATGCTTAGGGAAATCATAGACTCACGTAATAATAATAAAAAAAATCTTAGTTCAACCTCCTTATGTTAAAGTTGAGGTGGCTTCCTCAAGCTCACACATAACAGCGTGCTGGCTGTGAGACCACAACAGACTTGCTTGATTTTCAAGGCAGGCAGACTTGGGCTCTCAGGGCCTTTGTACCTACCATGCTGCTTTCAGTCTTCTTCCCTGGGACTGCTCCCCGAGTCACAGGACAGACCTTTAGCAGTTCAAAGGTTTTATAAAGGTTTTATGAACGTGTATGACGATATGTGATATGTGCTTCTTCATGCTCCTCTGTGTGTTCATGTTTATGAATTAGGTTTAAATGTATAGCTTGTTTCTATTTGAATTAATTAGTTACCCAATTTTAGCTTTTTGAAAAACCACTTCAGATACTAATTTATTTATGGGTAAAATATAAACCTGCTTGTTCTGAAAGATCCAAATTACTAAATTTAAATCAATCGTTTTTTTTTCTTCTACTGCCACACCAACCCCATATTGCACTTTTTAATTTTTTTTTTTTTATGTGGGTACTGAGAGTCAACCTCAGGACCTCAGGCTTGCAAGCAGGCGCTTGTGCCACTGAGCAATATCACCGGCCCTTTTTTCCTTTATGTGGGTACCAGGAGTCGAACTCAGGACCTCGCGCTTGTCAGGCAGGTGCTTATGCCACTGAGCCATATCACTGGCCCTGCACTTTCCTCTTTAAGCTCCATATCCTTTGATGTATCTGCTCATCTCCGATATTTCTTTAATTTACATTTCCAGAATCCAAGGCAGGATAGGTTTTTCATTCTTTGTGAGTGCAAATATATCTCTGTTAAGCTGAGACCTAGGTCCACACTTTCTAGCTTCAGGTCAAAATACTTTTCTTGAAAACTGATATTCTGCCAGGACCCCAGACTTTGTCTGTAGAGTTACTTTGCCTATGGCTAATTTCCTTTGTTCTGGAAAAATAATCAGTCAGCTCTGCTTCCTTTATCTGCCTTTTCTCTTCTGGACCTGGTTTCTTTTTCTTGTCTGTGTCTCCAAATAATTTCAAACTATTTTTCTTGAAAGATACCAGTTAGCTTTATTTTTTTCTCTGGTAAATCTGTTTTATTACAAGTAAAATTAAGTTACTTTTTAGGGTGTTTTTTTTTTTTTTTTGGTAACAGGAATTGAACTCACAACCTCACACTTGCCAGGCAGGAGCTATGCCCCTGAGCTATATCCTTGGCCCTTAAGTTTAATTTTATTGTGATGACTTCAACTGAGAAAATATTCTTGATATAATACACATTACTTGTGGCAGGGGTAAAGGTTTTTCTGCAATTTACTTCTCTTCATGGGAGAAAAGGGAATGGGCTTTTAAGGTGCGACTCAGTGGTTCAACATTGAACCTGTTCTGATATTGAATTTTCTCTTCACTTTCCTCCCAATTTTGACAACTGCTTTACTCCCCATTCCTCTGATCAAGACTTAGACTATTTGCGCTACAAATAGCTTTAGGGATAATTTGGTTTCGTCACATATTATATATCAGGAAACACCAGAGAGCCTAATTGACTATCACGGAATCTATTTGAAGTCAAATCTAGAAACCAAGCTTTGTGTTTTTATGCTACTGCAGTCTCTAAATGAGTCCTTTCTTATACCTGGTTGTTTAACTTGGTTGTTAACTTTAGCATCCATGTTTGAGGCATGACCTCATTAATTTTCCTTTAAAGTGTATTGTCAAAGTGATAAATTTGATGGGTAGAAATGATAATTTGTAGTAGTGTAATTCTGAAAACTTATGCATACCCAAAACACTCAGCTTACATATTGTGGCTACATCAAAGAAATAAAACTCTGTGTTTTCCCTCAAAAATGCCTGTTTTATAACCTATGAAAAGAGATTTGTTAATGGAATGTAGTGGATAAAACTGTAGAAGTTGCCATTTCATGTTCTGTACTACTTTATGTTGTCTACTTTAACTAAAGATCTGAAATAGTATTTTCCTAACTAAAAATGTTTATGACATAAGCATCTCTATTTATGGCCAGTGAGCTGAATGCCTCTGGATTATTTTATATTTATATTTAAGAGACTGGACAAAATATAAAATACCATGCCAAAGCATGTGTTACCCAATTATAGTCAATGAAAGTGTTTTCTCTCCCTCTCTCTAAGTAGATAGATATCAAGTGTGTCAAAATCAAGAGAACAAAAGGTGGGAGAAATACAGGATGGGGCAATAATTATTCTAGATTTTAGACAGTAGCCCAGACAATTAATAGCTTCAGATATGTTAGAGGAGAATGTGCCCTTCAGCAATACTACTTCATCTAATCAGCCAGAATCCTAAACTATCTCTTGAGACTACTTGAAATAGTCTTGAGTTATTAATATGTTAACCAAAATGGCGGTAGAGTAGCAAACCTCTTGGTGATCAAATCAAAGAGCACTGCTTGAGGTTCTTTATTGAATCATAACAGTCCTTCTGAAAATTCCCTGAAGGAGGAAGGACTTTAAAATTTTGCAGATGAAATTCTTATTTGATAATATTGTGCCCTCCAAATTTCAATACTTCTCTTAGAGAAGACTTTCAGTTATGCTGAAACAGAGGCTAAAGTTAAGCAAAGTGTAGAAACTGATATGGAGTTGTCAGAACCAGAATCTAACCTCGGCTCTATCAAGCTCACATAAAACAAAAAAGAACGAAAGCTCTATTCAAGAATGTCAATTCAGCTTCACTGAACAGCAGAGTTCCTCATCTTGCTCTTAGTGTGTGTCAGAGACTACAAATGGGCTTCACTCTACCTGCTGCTTCATGAAGATTGATCGGTAGTGGCTTTCCGGAGTGCCACCTTGAGAAGGACTTTATGGTAGATCTCTGTTATTGGGAAAGTGACAAGATTGATTAGAGACTACTGTTTTGGAATGTGAGGGGGATGGGAGCTTGCCAGTGTTTGCCATTTCTGGCTTTGAAAGTAAGAAATAGGGAAGAATTTGTGAAAGGAAAAACTAGGGCTCTGGAGAAAGACATAAATTGAGTGCTGGTCCACTGTCCAGCCTTGAGGGGAACTAACTTAACTTAGCACTAATTTCACTTCTGAAAATAATACCAATCTCCTAGTTTCTTCTAAGAATAAAAGGAATTAAATATCTGGAGAAAACATGGTGAGTTTTGATTATTTAAGAAATGCTGTGATTTTTCCTTTTATCGTTAACCACATTTTGCCTGAGCAGTCCCACGAATCTTCTTACAATGGGCGGCTGGTCTTTTTTTAGCAATGTCTACTAGGAGTGTCCGAGAAGAGAGTTGTAGGTTGAGATAGATGCTGGACACAAGCAGTGGGTTTTCTGTGGGCAACCATATTAACTCCAAAGAGGACTCACTCAAGTTTTGCATATTTATTTTTAACCAAATGTAAGGATATTCATAAGAGCTGACATACTCGTTGAAATATGAAAGTAATTTGAAATTATATTTTCTCTTCTATTTATTACTGTCACGGCATGCCTAAAATATTCATGTCAGAGTACCAATGTAAATGATGACATCTTTTATTCTATTAGTATCTCATATTTTTTTGTGGTTGAGTTTAAAAGTTACTTTAGAGGGGCCGGTGAGATGGCTCAGTGGCTTAAGCACCTGCCCTGCAAGCACGAGGGCCCGAATTCGAATCCCGGAACCCACATAGGAAAAAAAGGGCCGGTGATGTCGCTCAGCAGCACGGGCACCTGCTGGGGCGCGAGGTCCTGAGGTCGACCCCCCGGTACCCACACACACACAAAAAAAATGTTACTTTAGATGTGAAAGTGTAACTATCAAACCAGTTAGGACTTTTTTGAGCTATTGTGTACCCCAAAGCCTATTTTCCTTTTGAGTGAATATGCAAGAAAGAACTACTAAGAGACTAGATTAATCAAATTTAAAAGCAAATGTAAATTTAAATCAACCACGCAGACCCTCTGTAAAGCAATTAACATTTCCAGGTAAAATGAAATGTGATGATAGTAAATACCAGTTTTGTGCAGAACTGGAAAGACTGTTTCATGGTATATTTGGGCAGAGAATAGAAATTTGAAAGAAAAACCATTATTAACACACTGGCTTTGACATTTTAATGTGTAATTCAAATTAGATTGGAACTTCTGTTGAGAAATATTTCCCTTAAAAAAGAAGCTCAATTTCTCTACCCCATAGGCTAGGTAAGAGTTCCTCAATTTGGCTTAGTTGATATTTTGAACTGTATAATTCTTAGTTTATGGGCTGTCCTGTGCATTATGATCTGTTTAGCTGTGTTCCTGGCCTTTACATACTACATGCCAAGAGTAACTCATCCCCTCCCACTTTGACAGTTATAAGAACCAAAAATGTTTCCAGATACTAGACAGTGATTTGGGAATTAGTAGAACTGGGTTACCATTCACAAGCTTCATCACTTTGTACCTGTGTAGCTTTTATTTTCTTCCTTTGGACCAGATTTCAACTCAAATACATGAGTAGTGTTATTCAACTATTCAACTTAGTAGTTTTATTCAACTCTTTAATTACTTGGTTTGGACTTCCTGTCACTTTGTGAAAGCGTAATAAAACAGTATTTCAGAGACAAAAAGTTCTTGAGGGATGATGGTCTTTGGGAATTAGGAAGCAGTATGAAGAAATGTGTTACAATTTTTGAAGCAAAAGCAGAAAGTACTGGAGTCATGCATGTTCTTTATAAATGTTACCTAGGAGTCTGAATGTTTAGTTTTTCTTGTTTGCTAAAGAAAATTGATGGAAAAAATTGAAGAAATAAGAGAGGCTAGAAGGTTGAATGTGTGTTGGGGAGTATAGTAATAGTACATTTCCTAAGAGTGTTCAAAAAGTACCTTCTGAGTAACATTATTTTTAAAAGTTATTTTCAGGTAAAACAGGGCTTATTATCTGTATCTTACTGATTTGGATATCTGTGTGTGTGACCTAAAATCATGAGTTTGCCATTATGGTGGTTCAAGCTTTTTTTCTTTTCTGCTTAGGGAGTGGAGGACAAGCAATTACCTTCTGAAGCCAGAAGGCTCCTTGCTAATTTTCAATGTCCACCAAACCAGCTATTGTAATATTTCTTGGCCTGGTGACAAGGACAGGTTGCTGCAGGTTGGTGACGTGCCTGTGCACAGACAGCACTATTGCTGCATGATGGAGATTCTAATTTAATCAGCCTGAACAAGGGCAAAGACGACAAAACTGAAAGCCTCCGAAAGATGTTTGATTTGTTATGCTCAGAACAAAACATCCAGGTGGAGTAGCTTGTTCATACACGATTCAGCTTTATCATGTTCCTTGACGCTTGTCCTTTCCTAGGACACCGGTCGTCCATTTTTAGCAAGACTATCCAGCATGACTGTGATGTGCATGAGTGTGACTGTGACTAACACCAGTTGGCCTGTGGGCACTGGTACAATTTGCAGCACACCCTTCCCTCCTCCCTGAGACGAAATCACTTTGACTGGAAGTTTTCCTTAATCACCAGTCAACTGAGCCTCTCTTGAAATCTGGCTTCTCTGTAACCTGCAGCCATCACCTTACTGTATTGGCAACAAGCAGGGTCACATATCAGTGCAAATTAATTTCTTGAAATCTGTACAATAAGATGGTCATTTTTTCTGTAGCATGCAGAGATTTTGTTGGTAAATTTAGTAATACATTGGAGTTAGCACAAGAATAGTCCAGTCCTGTTCTTTTTCTTGTTACAAAGAGAGGGGACAGGTAATTTATTATACACTTATTCACCCTGAATAGGTCAGAACCATGAAATTTGAGAATCTTTCATTTGAGGCTATCAAGTCATTGGGAAGATTAAATCTACATTGTGCTTTAATCTGCTGGATGGCCGTTGCCATCAGTAAAATGTCGGATCTGTCGGCATAGTTAATGTAAGGGTCACTGTCCGGGTAATCATCAGCTGAATGCAGTGACAAGTAATTTTACTGAAGTACCAAGTAAGAACTTATCCCGCTTGATTTTTTTGCTTGAACCCATTTTCTTACTTTTGATGGAATCAAGACATTTTTAGAAAATACAGTGAATTCTATGTCAGTTTTAAACAAAATGTTTCTCACCCTTACACCTAAATTTAGTTCATCTGAGAGGTTATGCCAAGAAGAATTAACAGATTACCAAAAAATAAAATGCAATTTTACACAATTTAAAGCATTCTATTATTCTATCTTGCACTAAGTCACTATTCTTACAGAAATTCTTTGTTATCTTTACATTTTGTTTCTGAAGGGAGGCAAGTTCTTCCGCCATCATGGATATGCAGGAGTTGTATTAATCATTGACATTGTGGAAAACAAATTTTTTTTTAATAGAATATGTTCTCTTTCCCTTGTAGACTGAGAGTGAATAGGTAAAAGAAGAAATACAGATTAAATTTTGAGTGTCTCAAATAATTCAAGATTATAGGATGTTACAGATGTTTAGAAGTCAGATATTATAACCAGACCCTTCATCATGCAGTTGTCATATACTGTTTGATCACAAATTTTTCTGTTTATAAAGTATAAAAACCATAGTTTTATACATTTGTGTATATGTGTTATATTAATGCTTATGAAAATAAAACAGTGAATTGTGATTTTTTAAATACTTGTTATACAGGTATAAATGTTTTAATCAGGGTAAAACAGGACTATGATTTGTTTACAAATGATTATAAACAGATATATATGTGTATATATATACACATGCACACACACACACACACACACACATTTAGCCAACTGAAAATGAGTTCTATGCCTTTCAAAAGTCGTATTTTCACTGTTAAAAAGAAAGATAAGATTTACTTTCTGAAAGACAAATCCTTAGTGTTGGATGGTGAAATAGTGCATCTAACTCTTAACTTCAGATAATTTTAGAGGCTCTTTTTCCCCCCTTAATTCTTCAAATGACTCTACTTTGTCAGGAATCTCAGTTATCAAGGAACAGCAGTGGTGGTGGTGACTCAACGTGAAAGGTTGAAATAGAGAGGTAATGAAATGCGTTCTGAATTAGAAAACAAGGTTGATGGTGAAGTCTGAATGAAACCCTTTCAAATCCACTGTCAAAACACAACTTCGTTCTACCTCTTGTTGAAACTCATGGCAGCCTTACTACTTGACTTCTCTGCTCGGTGTGTTCTCTGAATGCCTTTCATTTAATAGGCATATTTTAGAAATCTAATTTCACTGTCTGCCTCAGATCAGCGATACTGTGGAAACCTAACAATTTTAGACTGTCTGGATGCTGTTTTCATCAAGTCGTTAACATTATTATTGAGGGTGACACAGGGAAGTTATCTCCCCTCGCTCAGAGCATCTTATTTGTTAAAGACCACAGCCTTTTAACCTTTATAAAGGATGTGGCTTCACCAAGTTGACTTTTTATGTGGAGCTGCTTTCCATTATAATTTCAATTTATGTCTGTCTGCAGCACTTCCTGCAAACCTTCGAAGACATTTCCATGTAAGTAAAGTGTGGCTGGGCTACGAGTACACACTCTAAGGACCTTAGTTTCTTACCATGTTACAGCTGGAGCTCAGACCTCTCATTTTAGAGATCAGAGAATGGAAACTCAGGTTGTCCTTCCAAGGAACATCAATTCAAAGAGGTTTATTATAGGTGTCTTGATACTATTAAGTGGGTTTTCTTTTCTACTCTATCCTGCCCTTTTGTTTCAACTCTCCCTTTGTTAAAAAAAAAATTTGGAACCCTAAAATCTAGGTAACTTATATCAACCTTTTTTGTTCTGGGTCGTTTTTCTTTTGTTTATGTTGAATCGCAGCATAGGCCCCAGCCTTCTGCTTGTGCCATGATTCATTTTGACTGAACTCGTAACATAAACATTGCGGGTCTGTGGAAAAGTATTAGTGTTACTTTTGTATGCTTTGTGCACAATTTTCAAACTGCATATTTAAGTAAAGAAAAAAAATCAACAGAAATTACACCAACCACTCAAATCCATAGTTAATATTTTGGCAAATTTACTTCTAATCGTACCACTGTGCAAAGATTTATTTATTAACATATGTAAATACCAACATTTTTGCCTGCATTGATTCATACTATATCACTGGTAACAGCAAAGACCATCATTTCCTGTAACTAAGCTAATACAAACATTGACAATCTTTTAATTTTTATCATTATGATGTAGGTTTTAAAAAGTCTTATTTTTTTTTATCAAAACTTAGCAGTCTTTAAATCATCTCTGTCCTTTGTTCTTACTTGTAGTAGCATAACTGTGTTCCTTTTTCTTTTGTCCTTACTAATTATAAAATCTGTTTATTTATTTGGAACTTCCCTGCAATGTCTTGCACTTATTTTTCTACCTTTCTTTAAGATTTACAACTTGATGTCTTTCTCTGTTGCTTTCTTTTCATTTTGCTAGCATATCCCCCCCTTTTTATAGTGGAGGAAACTTGTTATTACCAAGCAAGTAATTAAGTAAATTTATCACTGAAATTATATTCAGAGGTAGGCCTATAGATAAGCATGTTAGTAAGAAATAGTATCTCAAATTATTTTTAAAATATCTTTCTGCATAAGTAAGTAATATTGCTAATATCTTTGTAGCAAGGAGAGGGTCTCTTAATAGGCAAAAGTAGAAAAAGCCTGAGTATATGTAAGCAGGCTAATTAGCTGTTTACTGATTTCCTACCACTAGGTTAGTATCCCTTGAGCATTTAATTCTTCATCTTGTTATTGTGCTAAGACTTCACACGCAGCTTTTGTAAAATTCTTAACTGTGTCCTGCGTCAGTAGTTTCTGAGTTGAATATTTTAAGTTACTGTCTTGAATTTGTCCAACTTGCCATATGATATTTTATCACTGAGTAGTGGAAATAAAAATCATTGGCCTGCAGCGATATTACATTGTCTGACAGGGGGCCACAGACAATTTTTCATAGTGAGCCCAAGTGCTAGGACGCTTCCTGAAAATATCCGTTTTTCCTTTTTTTCTTTCTGCTCTTTACCACTGCTATTCTAATTGTGCTGGTGAAGTTGTTCCTTTTTGTTAACACTCTGCCTGTCTAAAACTACTGTTACCCTTGTCCTTTCCTAGGTAACAAAGACACTAAAGGGCGAAGTGTGATAATTCATTCAACATTTTAAAGATTGGATCAACTTTTGGGCTATAATCAGATCACCCTGACACTGGATGGAATCAATATCTCTCTTTATATGTCTATATTGCTTTTTCAGCGTATGATATTTTTAAACAATAGGTATTAATTTTGTTTTCTTGCCTTTATAGCAAAGAGCTCTAATTCTTTAGAAGACAATCCTGTCTTCCTTTGGAACAGTAAGGAGTTAGGTTATTGGAAGGAAACTAAAACCCAGCAGAATTTTACTGGTAGACATTGGAACGTATAATGCATGAGTAAAGCAACATTGAAAAAAGTGCAAGAAGTCTCTCCATGAGTTGGTGCTTTAAAAGGGAAAAACAGTTAAAATTAAGCTTTTATGAAAATATGACAAACTGGGAGTCTTTTAGATTTTATTTCAGGGAAAATAGTAAAAGTAGTGAAAAAATGAGTACCATCATTTTTTGGAGCATCTACCATGTGTTAGATTCATATCAAGCACAAACATCAATAAAGCATTGGGTTCTTAGAGCTCCAAAAGGTGGCTTCCGTTATCCACATTATATAGACGGGAAAATATGAAGTGCAATGAGGTTACATAGTGTGCAATGAGGTTACATAGTCTGCAATGTGCTTTCTAGTAATGGAGCCCCAAGACACCCCCTGCCTTCCAAATTCATGATATTTCTGTCTCCAGTGAGGGTCTGGAAAGAAGAAAATCTCCCAAGCTGATTAAAACATTTGGTGTAAAAAATAATTTCCTAATATTTTCATTCATTTGTCTTAGCATCTCTTGTATTTTCAAATTGAAGTTTTAGCTTAAATTCTCCAGACATGGTTTGTCCATTCATTGTAATTTTCCACTCATGCATCAGTTCCTTGCATATTTTGAAAGTCTAAATGAACAAATGTGCACTGTCTTGATGTTTAGCTTCTCTGCCTAAGACCTTTTTTTCCCATGTGATTACCTTCTTTCTCAGTTTGTCCCAGGACGAAGGCCAACATCATCTGCTCTTTCTTAATGCTCAAATTTTGAAGCGATAAAATCTCTACTGAAAATTCTAGTAAAAATAAATGTGAATGTGCTAGGACTCAAATTTTTTAATCTTTCAAGACATAATATGACTCTTTCACAGTACAAATTGCAGGCTTATTTCAGTTTTGATAATTATGTTCTAGGCTCATGGAAAGAAAAAAGTCTTATAATTGTCTTTGAATCTCTAGCACTAGCAAACTCCCATCTGCTTCTAAACTGAATTGTCTTAATGCTATTTATATAGAACTCTTTCCTGTATTAAAATCATTTTCAAAATCCATTTTGATGTAAATATTTTCTAGTATATTAAAAAGGAGGTGGATAGACCTTTGAAATTTATGTGAGATCTTGTCTACTGAATCAGTTTTATTACATGACAGCTCTAAATTATACATGTAAAGTGCTATTTTTCTATATGTGAGGATGAAGCCAATAACGATTCAACATTAACATTACACAATCTTGAGCTGTTTTTCCAGGAGAGGTAATTACTTCCTTCTAATTTACCCCCACGTTCAGTTCTAATTCCCTAGTGATGTTCTACATACATTTATCACATAGTAACTGTTTAGATTCTCTTAATAGTGGAGCTGAAAAATTAATGCATGCATTTTTATCTACCTGTTATGGTAAAATAATCGCCTGAGCAAATGGCTCTATACACATGTTTAGTTTTCTTTATCATTCTGTATATCTAGTGCAGCAAGGAAATGATAAAGAGAAAAATTCCTGAATTTGTTCCCTATTTTCTGCAATATTTCATCACCTGTGAATTGAGAAATTTTTGGATAGGTAATTTTTTACTACTCTCACACTCTAAAATTTATGATTCCTAAAGTCAGTGTAGTTAAAGTAATGGGATTAATTTCCACACATTAATTATTTACATAGTACAATATTGCTTACTATTTTCTTAAGAATCTTTGCTTTTATTGTTGTTGAGAAAATAAACCCAAAGCTATCATCTTTGCATACATATGTGTATATTTATTATACAGAAAACATAATCCTAGTCAAAGTATTAAAGAGTCAAGTATATCTACTACTAGAAATGAAAAGAGCCCTTGGATATTGGGCCCTCCGAAGCTTCACTTTAGGATCAATCATGGTTGTTCTACACAGCAGCTTGCTGTCTTCTGAACTCTGATCTTTAGACTTCCAGTGTCCTCATAATAAATTTCTTGGTTTTTTTTTTTTTTTTTTTTTTTTTTTTGGGTACCAGGGGTCAACCTCAGGACCTCATGAGCCAGCAGGCGCCCGTGCCGCTGAGCGATATCACCGGCCCTTTTTTCATATGTGGGTTCCGGAAGTCGAACTCGGGCCCTCACGCTTGCCAGGCAGGTGCTTACGCCGCTGAGCCATCTCACCGGCCCCCTCATAATACATTTCTTAAACAGAAAACAAATTAATAATAAAAGGTTGATGATGATTAGACTGTACAGCCTTTGGACATTCCTAGTATTGATGGAAACCAAGAGTTTAATACTCTGAGGAATTTCAGAGACAGTTGCCAAAAGCACAAAACTCTGAAGCTTAACTTATTTCCTTTGAAGCACCTAGAATTGTCTGAATCTTGTGATTCTCCCCACAGTGCATTTTCTTGCCATTATCAGTATTTACTCCAAAACATAAAATCATGCTGAGGACTTGAGGAATCCCTACACTAAAGACTGAAATGTGCATGCTAGTGGTTTGCCTGTTGTGAATTAGAGAGATTTGTTTCTGAAGTAGTCCCTCTCTGAAATAACACATCACGGAATTATATTTCTATATATTGATTATATTTTATTCAATGCTTTTACCAAGATAATATCTTATATCAATTGCAAATATGCTTTTACGTTTTGCTATCTATGTTGAATTATCAGTTACTGTAGGTTTTAAATAAATGCATAGAAATATCTTGCTGTTTGCTCTGTTTTCTCAGCAGCTCTCAGCCCAACCAAGAAGTGTCAGAAGTGAGAGCAGGTCGGGCACCCATCGATTTAGTCCTTCTTTTTGAAAAGAAAATATTCGTTCTGACATTCTGATACCTGCAGCACTATATTATTAAAAATTTAATGTGGTAGCGTTAATGATTTAATGTAACTGATTTAATGTAACTCTTCACATAGTAATTGTAGAAACATAATTCTGATCATGAGAATTTACTGTTTAAAATGAGTTAGAAGAATGAGAAAGTAATAATTTTCTAACAGTATACAAGAAACAAATACTAAAGTAAAGTAAATTTTTTTTAATATATTGAAACCAGTTGAAAGCACTTTTAGCCTGACAGGCTTAACATTACCAAGCAAAGAGTGTTTCCCTTTTGTAGTTTCCGAGCTCTCTTTAAGTTTGTATGTGCTCTGGGATCAGAGTTCCACTAAAGGAAATTGGACTTTTGCCTGGTAGTTATGGAATAACTTTCCCTTGATCCAAAATATTGTGGAATCAAGAAGAGATGGTATTGGTTCTCTGCCCAGAAAATGATGCCTCCTTCCCTGATTATGCAGTTAGCTATTTTCTACTCACAATCCCAAACCACCCAATGTGGCAGTAAAGTAGTGGTTCTCAAAGGATGGTGATTGTGCCTCCAGGGGAACCTTTGGAAGTGTCTGGAGATTTTTTGGTTGTCACACGGAGAGTGGTGTTGTAGGCATCAAGTGGGTGAGGATTCTACTAAACATTCCACAATGCACAAGTTAAACTCCTACAACAGAGAATCACTGAGCCCAAAACAATAGTGCTGAGGCTAAGAAACCATGCTTTTAGATTTATTGCTTTACACATGTTTCACCTCTACTGGTTTGTAAGATTTTTAGTGGTCTTCTGCTTCCTGAAGTATCTTACAGCATGAAAGGTGTTCCACATCTATTGAATGGTGAGTGACTCTCAAATGAAAGTCTGGCTATGATTGCTGAGTTTTTATATTTTTTCACCATATGCTCATTAGTGAAGTTTGGAAATTATTAAACTTTTGTGTTGAAGTTTGTTTGGCACACAGAAAATTGCACAATTAAAAAAATACCTCTATTTTATTTTAAAATGCTTTTTGCTTTTCTCTCCAACCATGACCAGAGTGAGTTTCATAATTATATATTCTGTACAGAAATATCAACATAAATGTGCTTTCCTGAAGCATGCATCTGCTATCAGTGAGGCTGACTATAACTCAGACATATGCTGGGTGGCAGCAGATAAGTTTGGAATTAGTTGTGATAGGTAATCCACAAAATAGCTGGACCACATGCCAGTAATCAAGAATTCACTGTAATTACTTTAATCTGTAATCAGCTCGACACAGTGCGCAAAACACTGGCAGAGGAATTTTGCAACCAGAGAGGAAGTTGGTTAATTATTCCAAGACCATCTCTTTGTTCCCATATTGATTTTCAATTGCATGACCTTTTCATTCACTCATTTATATATTTATTCATTCAGTAGAATGAGTTAATTACTCTAGGAGCATATTAATTACACTAGGAACAATAAACAATAAAACATGTCCCTTGACCTTTCAGTGCAGCCAGGCTCAGAGTGAGAGACTGGCATGTAAATAAATCCATAAGTGCAATAGTAATTCTGTTCATTCCTTGAAAAAAGAGGAACTTACAAATGCAAAGTTAATAGATAGTAATTGTGAGAATGGTTTATTTTTTTATCTTAGAAAAAAGCATTATTGGAAAACACACACAGATACAGACAAATGCACCCAAACACATCTGTTGTTGCCAAGGGAGCTAGCTGAGTTTACTAATGAAACTAGTGAGGTTTAAATTTGTTGTCATTACTGAAACTGTAGGCTGTACATGTTATACTGAACTTAAATGGATGACAAAACTGCTTGTTGCACAATAAAGTCAGTCCATAAAAATCATGCACTTCTGGCTTTCTTTAAATATTTGTCTTGGGGATGTGGATATGAGCAAAATGTATTAAACACATTGAAATCCTCTTAAAATGAAAAGCTAGGAGGGAGGAAGGGCTGTGGGGAATACTGAGGGAGGCGAGGATGGTCATACTATGTTAGGTGTGTGTACAAATCTGCAAAAATGAAACAGGTTAATCTGTATAACCAATGAGAAAAGAGTGAAAAAAAAGAAAAAGAAAAAAAGTTACATTTTCAAATTTCAGGTTAGAAATCCCTAATGCTGTTCCACATTCCTGGTTACCAAGACATTCTGGCTTGATCCCATGTGTAAACAGTTCAAATTGAACAAGTGCAAAAGGTTCTCAGGCTGGAGTAGGGGTGGAATTTTACAAAACGCTGTTTCATATGGATAATGGGATTTAAAAAAAAATAAACAATGTTCAGATAAAGAATGAGGGAGATAAACTTTAAAAGCAGCATGTATAAAAAACCTTCAGAAATTTCATATAAGTTTAACATAAAGTTTAGCACTAAGTGTTGCTTTCTCACACACACACACACACACACACACACACCTGAAAAAACAAAAATGGACTGCCTGTGACTTTGAATGCTGGGTCGCGATGACAGCATATTGAAGTAGGAGGTGAAAGGTGGTCTCGCACTGGTCACACCTCACTAGTTGTATTTTGCTTATTTCAGGCAACTCAGATAACAAATGACACAACACACTCAAAAACTAGAATAGTTCATTTTAAGAATTCAGAAGTCCGGATGGTGAAAGGACCATATAAGGTAAGGCTGAAGATTTTAATAATGTGCAAATTGGCAAATACAAAAATTATGGTTTCATAAAGCTTCATTTTAAAACTTTTAAATATTTGAGTGAAGGTCATGTTCAAGAAGATTTAGGTCCTAGTACTCAGGACAGTCCTGGAAAGTCACAGGAACAGAGGCTTCTGATCAGTACTGGAATAATCCAGAGGTGCTTTTTTGAAACCGAAATAAGAATCCTGAGAAGTAGTGAGTTCGCCTCCTATGGGGATCAGGACTGACATTTGGTAGACTACTGACTGAACCTCAAGGAGGAAATTTGAGGAACTGAGCCACATTGGTCCAACCATATTACATATGATCTTGTAATTGTGCGGAGCCCTAAGAGTCCACGACATGTATGCCATGAGATGACAGTTGGAAGTAGACAATAATTCCTATTGTTTTGAGGAAATTTACTTTGGCATACTTTATAGGGAAGAACTGATAGAAATGTAGCGAACTTCAACATAACCAGTATTGTTTCCAGTGATGAATGAGCAACTGACTCTTGAGTTAGGTTCCAGCAGGAGTAACTGGCATACCTGTGGAGTCTGTTTATGAAAACTATGGATCATACTTGGCGTGGCACAATCCTCACACGCCGGGAAGAAGGCTGGAGGGAATACGACTGCAGGGAGAACTGATGCACTCATATCGTCTCACTGGAATTCGGGGGCCTATATCCATCTACTGGAAATTGGACAAAAACATATATGACCCAACTCTCTTTTTGCATCAACCAGTATAGTTGAATTCCCACTAGTTAAATAAATGTATGACTCCATATTGGGCTTTGTAAAGCTGTCTTATTAGCTGATAATCTTGAGCTGCTTAATCCTTATTATCACATGGGTCCTTCTAGTTGCTTCCATTGCCCTCATTGTTTTATGTGGTAAAAGGGATGAAGCTGGTGGTATGGCAAGAAGTTTAATTTAATTTATGTATATGTAGTGAAGAAACATTAAGGTTTAATTCCACTAATTGTCTAACAAGTTTATTTATTACCTAATAAGATGCCTTATTAAATTCTTTAAACTTAAATTTCCTCAAGAAAAGAGTACTACCATTATATATTTAAGAAAATAGATGCTTGATCAGTTTGTGTGCTATAAATAAACTAAGAAAATCCGAGTTCTGTGTGATCTCAGGTCCATGTTCTTTCCATTCTACACTGCTGCTTCCCTTATTTGACTTAAGTATTTTTAGGCTGATTGCAACAAACTTACAGCAAATTTACTCTAGTTTCCAACTTTTCTGTTCAGATTTTCAGGTTGCATTTCTGTGAAATGAAGTGCACGGATATTTTGCTTACACAGCTCTGTTCAGCAATCACTTGCTTTTGGGTCATGACCATAAAAGGAAAATGCTTTCCACAAATAGTGTCTTGGGCAGCAATGTATTGTTCCTTTTGATGTGATTTTCCTTCTTTCTCTGAAATCCTTACATGGTAAACTGCAACAAGACAGTTGTTCACAGAGAAACGGGGCTTGGGAAGCAAGAAGGAAACTCTCAAATCAATAAAGAAGAGTTTCTGCATGTGGCCCTCACTTCACAGGGGAGTTAAAGGGCTGCTCTGTTTTTAGGGAGTTTTTGGTGGTTGCTGTTTTTGTTGTTTTCTTTCCCAGAAGACAGAGCTGGACTTCTGTAGGAGAAAAGAAAAAAGAAATATAACCTCATCCTTAAATATTAGGTAAAACTAAGATTCATGGGGTAGCAATGGGAAATGTTTCTTTCTATGCCATTTCTTTTCCTGAATCTTGGCTTGCTACTATCTAGATGGAATTAGATTTTGCTTCACCAGGGTGATGAAATCAAATTGATATGTCAGCCCAAGCTGTCTATACAGGCCCGTGGATCAGAGCTCTCTGTGGTTTTCCAGAAACAAAAACTATAGATTGAGAATTGTTGCTGGTTTGAACTTTTACTTCTGATTGGATTTGTTTATTCCACATGGAACTAGCCTCTGAGTGGGAAGGTAGAGAAAGGTGGGTTGAAGGTGAGGGGGGCCAACTTATTTTTTTCCCACAGGCCTCCCTCTAGGAAATTGTTTGATTTTAAAGGAATATACTCCAAGAAGAGAGAAAGTATGTACATACTATTATGTGCTTTATGATTAACTAGAACTTTTGTGAAACACTCCAGGGTACCTAATGATAAATAATTGCTTAACAAGGAGCAAAGTAATAGCCTCTTTTAATAAGGTCCATGACATAGGCAATATTTTTTTATTTGAATTCTTCACGTTCTTCTCCTGAGATACCTCTCCTAAGTTGTAAGCTCCCGGTCAGAAATAAGGGAAAGGGGTTCATATATCCCTGGAAACACCCAGGAGCCTGTCACAGTGCCATTCATTGGTTGGAAAATCACAGAGGTTTGTTGACTCATTGAAGTGAGCGATTCCTTGAGAACAAAGGAAGACAGAACAAGAATATGTGGAATATTTCTATTTGTCCCTGTCACTTGTATAGATCATCTGAGAGGGAAGTAGCATTCATATTTTTCAGTCTAATTGTAGGTCTATTCAAAAGTTATCTGAATTTCCTCAGAGGTAAAATTTTCATTTTGAGAAGGTAACATATAGTTCCAGATTAGAATGCAGCTTTAAAATTGCATGATATTTTTGATATATGTTAAACTTTAGGTGTGTCAGTCATGCTGCTGTTTCTATAAGAGGATGTCACAAAACTTTTCCCTGAAAGAGGCTCAAATTTGAAGCAACATCAGTTATTATTAAAAGTTATTATCCATCATTACATGTCTTGTAAAATTCATCATTTTCACTACTTTTCAGTAGCCCTGTCAGCTACTGACAGAAATAAAAATCCATGGACTACTAACTGGGACTTCGGTTAATGGTACCAACTGTTATGAATATTCACTTTCTAAAGCTACATTTCTGGCTATATAATTTCTATATGCCAGGCATAGCTAAGTATTTTACATATATCACCTCATTTAATCCCTATTATAATGCTATTTTAAAGATAAGGAAATGATGACGTAGGTTTATTTGCATGTTAGAATCATACAGACCAGTGGAGCTGGAATTCAAGTGGTCTGTCAGATTGCAGAACGCCAATTTTCAACATTGTGCTGGAGACTTGAGTTCCTTGCTGAGTTGTCTCTGCTTCTTCCTAAGCACTTCCAAGCAGGTATTGTGTGTTTTCTGAGTTAGCTACTTTGCTGAGGAATCTTCAGTGCCTTCCATTTTATGATGCTTAAAGACTTCTGTTTCTGCAACTGCAATTCCTTTGTGCTTAAAGTTTTTTTTTTCTATTCTTTTTGTGCCTCATATGCATTTAAACAATATAACTAAAAGATATGCACTCTGATGAAAAACACAATCTATGTTTATGTAAGAGTGACTAATGAAAGCCAGGATCTAATATCAGAATTCTTGATCCCTGGAATAAGCCTGTTGTTTTAGAATCCAAGAAAACAAAAGCAATTTGTTCTTTTTACTCAAGAGCACATCCAGTGTAAATCTGTCAAACCCTGCAGTGTTGCAGGGCATCTGCATAGCCATATGTTAACAGATGTTTTTGTCTGTAACGCTAGCCTTCTGATGCACAATGTGACTTCCACTTGGGGATTTTTTTCTTTACTTCTTGAGGTTTAATCTGCAAGAATACTTCAATCATATGAAAAAGAATTAGTAAAATGGAAAATGATGAACTAAAAATACACTTAAATCAAAAGAAATCCAAGGGTGTTACCAACCTTTTTTAATTTACATTTTTTTACAGCTAGTGATGGAGGACAATGTGATAACCTTAGATTCCTTCTCTCAGATAGCTCAGAAATATTATAAGGTAGATTGTCAGTTCCAGGATGGCAGCAAAACCACCAATCGTGCAGCAGCATGCCAGGCAAGGAGGCTAAATCCGAAGTCACATTAGGACTTTACACGAAAGAAACTTCTAATCAAAGGCAAGGAAAACATTATCAAAAATCAGCTAATAATTTGTAGCTTTCTGTAAATTCAGAAAGCAGTTAGGTTGACTTACTTTTAAAAAAACAAGAGGGCCGGTGAGATGGCTCAGCGGCTTAAGCGCCTGCCCGGCAAGCGCGAGGGCCCGAGTTCGACTCCCGGATCCCACATACAAAAAAGGGGCCGGTGATATCGCTCAGCGGCACGCGCGCCTACTGGCGCGCGAGGTCCTGAGGTCGACCCCCCGGTACCCACCAAAAAAAAAATAATAAAAAAAGAAAAAAATAAAAAAACAAGAAAGAAAAAACAGTGAATGTCTCATTCCGGAAACTTTTATATTTGTCTCCTCATCTGCTTTTATTCAAGACAGTCACGTATTCCTCCTAATCATAGATAGCTTCTATGGAGTTGCATTTTTAAAGCCTATCTTTAACAAAGACTGTTATCTTGATGTGTTATTCCATCTAGGAAGTGTAAAAATAGCATCAGTTGATTTCCCTATTGCACCCACAGAAAGATCACATTTTGGCGTCATTTGGAAGCTATTGTTTGCAGAAGGGAGAACTGTGAGGTGACTCATTTATCCTCACCTTTTGCTTAATGATTTACTTCAAGCACAGTCTCTGTCTTGTGTCAGATTAATCTTTCAGATGCTTTCTTCCTCAAATGCTCAAAACTACTTCTCACCACTAGATTTTGTACTTCATCATACATGGAAGTATCTTCTATGCCCAGAATTCTGATGATTTACTCATTCTTTTTGCTCATTACTTAGCATTGGTTTGGAGATTTTGTTGACCTCTATTTTATTTGGTTTTCCATGGGGATTTTGAAAATGGCAAATGAAATTCACATCTGAATTAATGCATATTTGAACTTTTTTTTCTGTCCTGGGGATTGAACCTAGGGCCTTCACACTGAGCTGCATCCCTGCCTCTTTTTATGATTTATTTTAAGAGATGGTCTTGCTGTGCTGCTACATTGCCTAGGTTGTGCTCAAACTTGTGATCCTCCTGCCTCCTGCCTCCTGAGCAGCTGAGCAGCCTCTCGAGCAGCTAAGATTACAGGTGTGTACCGCTGCACCTGGCTCATGTTTGAATTTACATTGGTAATGTCCTTCCCCATTTGTTTAAAATAATATTTATAGAGCAATCATAATATAACACCTATCAAGAGATCAAGTCTTCGGGATGGTGAGAAATTTATTTTGTGGCTTATAGTTAATGTACTTGATATAACAGTAGTTGATAGAACATGAAAACATTCTAGAAACTTAACCCAGTAGTTTATTTTTCTCTCATGCAGCAACCAGTTGGCAGAGGAAGGAAAGTTGGGTAGTGTAGTGTCTTGTTCCATGCAGTTTTTCGGTACTTTCTGTCTTGTTGCCCTTCTATGCATAAGGCATGCCAGACATCTGCTAGGTCTTCTGAATCCAGCCTGCAGAAGGCACAGCACTTTCTTAACCTCTCTGGTCATCTCGTTTCTACTCATGTTTTCTGGGTAAGTACTATTCACATGGCCCTGACTAAAGCCAGTGGAGGAAGGAAACGTAGTCTGGCAGAGTAACCATTTTCCAATTATAAGTCAAAAACAAAATTTTGATGATCAGCTGGCAATCTGCCACACTTCAAACACATGACTTAGTACTACCCTTTGCTTGTACATATCCTACAATAGCAATGCATTTGTTTCCTAGAGCTGCCATAGAAAACTAACAAAATGAGTGGCAGAAAACAATAGACACTTATTTCCTTTCCTAGGGGCTAGAAGTTGAAATTAAGGCATCAGCAGGTCCATGAGCCCTTCTGAGACTGTGTGAAATCCTTTCCTGCCTCTTTCTTGCCAATGCTGGTGCCCCTTGATCCTTTGTGTTCCTCGGCTTGCCACTGCCACTCCAGTCTCTCCTCCATCGTCATTTAATGTTTCTCTGGTGTCTTTGAGGGTTTTTAATGTTGTTGCTGTTGTTGTTGCTGGGGATTGAACACAGGGTCTTCCACAAGCTAAGCATATTCCCTACCACTGAGTTACACCCTCAGTTCTGCGTCTTTGACTTGGCATTTTCATCTTCTCATGAGGACGCTAGTCATGTTGGATGCGAGGCCACACTAGTAACCTCAACTTGATTACATCTGTACCGACTTTAAAAAAAGTTTGCATTCATAGGCACCAAGGGTTAAGACTTCAACATGTAATTGGGTTGAACAAAATTCAGCCCATAACAGAAAAATTGTGCTACTTTGTTTCCTTTTTTATTTCTTTAATAATTGTTGTTTAATAGACTAAATACAAAACATGCAACTATAATTCATACCAATATTCTTTTAATATCTGCCAAGATATAAACCAGGTATAAGCAAATTTTTGATTAAGATCTAGACAATACCTTTGAGTCTGAAGGCCAGATAGTCATTTGTGACAATTTCTCTTTTCTGGCATTTTAGCATGAAAATAGCCATAGACAATAGTAAAAGAATGAGCACAACTCTGCTCCAATAAAAGTTTACTTCACTAAATTCCAGTTATTTTATTGACTTTGGCCAGCGGGCTGTAGTATTTGGATTCCTGTGCTAGACTATGGTTCATTATAACCAGGATAGGAGCTTTATAAAATGAATCCTCATATTGAATTCAAACACAAATAAATTTAATTTGTGGCCATCATTGAGAAGCTGTGATCTTGAATGGATTAATCTCTGTATTACCAATTCGTCATTAATAAAATGAGGACAATTCTAAATCACACACACAGTTCCTGTCTCATTGTAGGCATTCGTATGTAGCTGTTTATGTTGCCCTTCTTTTGGCAAGGCATTGCAACAAATTGGATGGGAGCATTGCCTCTTTGTGTTGTTTGATCTCGGACAAGTTCCTTAATATCACTATGCCTCATTTTCTCATCACTAAAATAAAAATAATAATAGTGCCTGTGTTTTAGCTTGCTTATGAGGTTTCAGTGTGTTAATACATACCAAGCAATTAGACCCATGCCTGGCACATAACAAGCACTCAGTAAATGTTACCTACTCATATTGGTCATTATTGCTCTAATGGGCTTCCCTTGTTACTCAGCAGTGGAATGCATTATTGAATTTTAATTTTGCTGAAAAATTCATATCAAAGAGTGAACTAAATGAACACAAGATGACTATTCAGGCCTAAGTATGTCCTTTTCTTTTATCAGTCAGATTGCAATAGTTTTCTCTTTTATTGTCTATGCATTCATGTTCAACTAGGGAAGACAAAAGCATCAGATTAGTAGAGGACCTCCTCTGTCCTCCAGCTATGCTATGCTATGAAGTTGTTCACCTGTGTTTTAATTAGATATTAAAGAAAATGGGATTTTGATATAGAACCAACTTTGTTATAAAATATTTATCTATCTAAAAATTCGGATGTTATTTCCATCGAACAAATATATGAAATTGTGTAATGTTCTGTTTATGTGTAATTGAGAGGTTTTTAAGGATATATGACAAAAAATTAGATACTGTACTTTCCTTGTCCACATTAATGTTATGACTGTCATAAATGTCCCTTGTTCTATTTGAAACAAAGAACAATGTAGATTGATCATAATGTAGATTAGAATTAAACTAGTACATCAAAAATATTACACACTAATTAAAACACAATCTACTGGTATTAGTAAGTTAAAAATATCAATTTAACTTGAAAACATATTTCTAAATAGTGAGAACTTCATAGTAGATTATGATGTTCATGTAATTGTATTCTTACTTTTATTAAATTAAAAGGGAATGCAGATTATACTCCTGATTGTTCAACTGGTGGCTTTGCAGCATATTCAGGAGGTCATGAAATTCATAATGATATTGAATATTTTTGTTTCTATATGATGAGTATAGCATGTAATATATCCCATGTTTGCGACACAAGTGCCACTTGACACTGGCTCAATTAATTATAAATCTACAGAAATGTATTTTTTTAAATTGGGAATTTATTTAAATAATAAAAGTCTGAATAACCTTAGCAGCATTTGAAAGACCCCTGCAATATGATGGCTTAGAAATATTCTAGTTGTTTTAGTCCAACTACGTTGATTTTTAAAAAGTAAAATTAGGAGAAAGAAATTATTATTGTTTACTTCTTTACACACAGGGTGAATATTAAAATATCTTTTTCTCCCTTTCTACCATAACAGAGGCCATTATTTGGCCAGTTGATGTCATTAACTCATTTGGGATTTCTTCTTCAGTTACACTTGTTGAAGCTTTTAATTTATTGTTATTATTTTTTTAACTGTTGCGCTTGAATACATACTATGTACTATGCTAGCTTTCAGACTTTGTATACCATGCAAATTCTCCCACCTTCATCCAGTGTTTTTTTCCTATTTCCATCCAGTAGATTTTGTTTAGGGATTGTTGAGGTCATCCTTCTCCCTTTACTTTAGTCTTCAAGAGTTACGTAGGACCTTAGATCCAAGTTAATTGTTAGGGTTTTAATAATAAAAAATGACCTACAAACAGAAATCTATTGTTTCACAGTTCTGGGGGCAGGAAGTCCAAAGTTAACTTGTTCTCAGGTTTGATTCTTTCTGCCTGCTGTAAGGAAGGAGCTGTTCCAAGTTTCTCTCTTCAGTGTGTGTAACAGTCTTCAAGTTCACGTGGCTTCTCCCTGTATGCCCACATCTATGTTCAAGTTTCCTCTTTTCCTAAGAACAGCGGTTATATTGGATCAGAGTTCACCCTAATGAGCTCACTTTGATTTGACTACTTCTATACAGACTCTTTCTCCAAATAAAGTTGCACTCTGATGTTCTGCACTTTTGGACTACAACCTAAGGATTTGTGAGAGATTTAATTTAATCCTTATCAGATAATTTGTAGAAATCTATGTCTTTAGTGGTAGAGATGAGAGAATAGGGACTTAAAGCAACAGTGCAAATTTAGGCATTCTGTTTGCGTCAGACTCTGAACAAGAACATTGGTTGAAGCATATTCTTTTGTGCCTCTCTTTCTAGCTGGGTAGAATGAAAGTTTCTAAGTCCCAGACTCACTCAAATTTTGTCTGAATTTATGTGGAAGTGCTATAGGGTCAGCTGATGCCATATTTGCTTTTTTAGTTTCTAGCATAAGGTTTTTAGTTATAGAAGTGCACCATTAATCCAATTTTTCGTGGATCTTGTACACATAGTTACCATTTATTCATTCAGCAAAGATTTATTAAGATGTCCTGGTGTTGGGCAGACATTAAGCTGCTAATTTCAGCAAGACCTGTGAATGTTCTCTTCTGTCATGCGAGTTAGGGTGAAAATTAGTTTCATTGGTTTTCAGTAGTGAGCTTTTTTACAGTTATATAAGTAGCTTCTGATGTTGGATTGGTCGCCAGAAAGCATTTGTTACCTCTAACCAAGTATATCTGTAACATTTCAGGAACTTATGCTGTTCTTGTGACATCCGTGAAGAATTAGTCAGTCTTAGGCAATCTAAATCAGTACATTCACTGGCCACTCATACGCTCATCAGCCAAAGAAGGTAACATATTGCAGATGCATTAACATCAATCCATTGTGTTAATATTCTTATCTTTTATTATCTAGTGAACAAGAAAATACATCAGCATAGAAATTATTTATAGGCAACATTTCAGTAAACATATACCAAGTATGCGATACATTAAATGTATATTTATTTTGGGCTTAATGTGCATAAAATGTGAGAAGTTAGAACAACTGTTTTTCTTACTACTCTTTTATATTTAAGATCCAAAAACATCTCAAAGTAAAGGTCGTGCAGATGATAATAGTGTAGATCCATCCATTATATGAAACACATTCAGAAGGATTATAATACCGTGTATTTGTACTACATTATTGCATGCAAATTTTGAAGTATATTTATTAAGAGTGTTAGTTTAAAATTAATTTAGATAAAAGAGAAAAGGCATTTACTTAGGCACATAAACTGGAGAGGTGGGTCCATTACCTTTGACATATAATTTGTAATATCTTCCTCACCACTCTTGATAGGTGTTAATGTGTTCTTGTTTTTAACATTTTTCCTCCAGGCAGAGTCTCCATAGTAGCGACTGAGGGGTCCTATGAAAGTTTTAAAAAGTGTTTTGTTGGAATGATGCTGAATATTAGAAGAAAAAAGGCTGCTTAGGATGTGGGGACAAATTGGGTTAGAGCCTGTAGTTTTAGGAGAGTGACAGGAACAAATAAAGGGCAAGACGAAAAAGCCTGACAGGCCAGGACCAAGCAAAAGTTGAACCCATGTGTGAAGGACCCTGTTAGGCATTCACCTTCTCTATCTGGTGTCAAAATCAGAAAATAATTAGGAAAGAAATGTGAAAAGTGTCAGGAAATGGTAAGAGTCTTGTAAAAAGGAAATTACTCTGGCACCTCATTGTGTATTGATTAGTGAGAGATAGACTGCAAAAGGAGGAAGTTGTAGCTATGAAAGGAAGACATGCCTGGGGCAACAATACTCCTATGTAATAAAAATACAATAAAATGCAACTTGAACTGAGAGAAAGTAGGTAGCATGCGGATGATATAAGCAGATCGTTATCACTCTGCCTTCTTCCCTTCTGGGACTCTCTGCCTCTGTCTCTGTCTCCCCCCCCCCGCCCCCCCATCTCTGTCTCTGTTTTCTCTCTTCCTACCATGCTGACATCACACACTTAATTTACATCTCTGACGTCAGTGCTCAGGTATATTGCTTTACACTCTATCCTTTTTTTTTTTTTTCTTCACTATTTCCCCTAAGGTTCACTCTTATTCTTATGCTGATTGGTACATGGCCTACAGTGGAAATTCAGTACATAAAGCTTTAGTTAACATTTCCTGTTCTTGGACAACTCACTTAATAGATTTAAATGGAAAGGTGTCATTTGCTAGTTCTTATTTGTATATGTTAATTTGGTTACTTAGATAAGTATACATTTTGGAGATAATTGTGTGTGCAGTTTTTTTCTTAATGGAAACTATGATACCTTAGTTTATTTTACTTATAAGGAAAATAACTCAGTATGAGCAAACTGGAGTGGAAGCTCATAGATACACTTACTTTAAAGAGGAGATGAGGAAGACAGCAAGTATTCTATTGGTGCAACAGTTAGAGTTCAACTTTCGTTACTAGTACGTTTGCAACACTAGCATAAACTAAATAAAACATAGACTTACAGCCAGCTTAGATCATTTGCCTTCAGACTTCGATATAATATACATATATTCCTATTATTATTATTATTGTTATTATTATTATTTGTTTTTTTGAGACAGAGTCCCGCTATGTAGTTCAGATTGGTCTTGAACTCACTGTGCAGCCCAAGCTGGCCTTGAACTCACAGCGATTCTTCTGCCTCAGCCACCCAAGCACTGGGGTCACAGGTGTGTGCCATCATGCCCAGCATTACTATTATTTTAACTACAGTGGTTTTTGTTTGTGGTGGTTGTTATTTGGAGTCTTTGTTGTAGCAGCCTATCACCAGCCCCCTAGCATTGCTAGTTGAAGAAAAGTATCAAAAGTGTGTACTTTAACAACATTTAGCCAAAAGATATGTTAAATATTATAAGATAATGGAAATGGAGTAAAATTCAAAGCACTACACGTAGATTATGATTTCTGTGAAATTTGAAGTTAACATAAAAAATCTTCCAATTCTCTCTTCGCCCCTCTCTTTCCCTCTTTTTATCCTTCCTACACTGTCTCCCTTCTGTCTTTCCTTTTCTTTACTCTTTTCTGTCTTCTCTCATTTCTTGGTTCTTTTATTTATTTTTCTCTGCAGTGAATGAATTGAAACATTCAACTGGCTCTGATTTCTACATATAAAATCACCAACAGCAATTGCTTTTTGAGACTAACATTACTGAATATGCATTGAGGAACATTTTTACATGAGATAATTTTAAATGATCACTGGTGTATTTTTGAAAAATTTCTTTCCAAAGTGCTGAATTCTTACCTTTTAGGTGGCAGTATCCTTGAAAGTTTATAAATTGGGTTTTTAGGTTCAGGTCTATCTGTACTGAGCTTAGCTGTAATATTATGGGAGATGATTCTTGCATTTAGATCTCACTTGTATAATGCTTCCTGGCAGGGAACCTGACTTCAGAACAATAACATAATTATTTCCATGATGATATGCAATATTAAATGGATTATGTCCTGGTTAATTTTATATATTCATAACTCTACCACCTGCAAATGCTGACATTACACTGAGAATGGTTTTTGGTAACATGAATAGAGCATCAAAATTGTAACAAAATAATACCTGTTAAAGATCAAAATTCCTCTGATTACTCCTGTTTAATAACTTTTTTTAGATTATAATCTTCTTTGAAATTTGATAAAAGCTAGAATTATTTCCCTTGAAAAGTAAAACATTCGGGTACATGTTTCTAAAATATTCTACATACAATTTTAGTGGTTTACAGATTCTCTAAACTCCACTCATAGTTCCCATTTCAGAACCCAGTGTTTGAAACCCCCATTCTTAATCAACTTATTAGATTAACCCATTGAATATTTAATGGGATGTCCTTTAGGTACTTCTTAACTTAGGACAAATTTTAACTTCTTGGCAAAATATAATGCCTAAGAATAGTTGAGGAAATCCAACACGTTTGACTAACTGTGGTAAAATATTCAGTGAAAAAAAGCAACATATGTTTTCCCTCTAAGGTCTCACTGTTTAAGTGGTCATCATCTGTAGTCACGAAAGCACAAGTATATACAAAAAGGAACAACTCAGCTTTCAATTTCTCAATAAAATGTTTATTTTGCAAAGGACTCTTCATATAAATAAGTTAATTAAAATAGTCTAAAAAACTAAATTTTCATGGCACAGCTTTAATGCATTACGTAGACAATGTGTAACTGTTATAGAGCACAGAGGTTTCATAGCTGTGATTCAGTGAAAAACAGTGAAATCAGTATTAGCATAGCTCAATAGAAACACCTTTGTATTAAATCTCTAATAGACTTCTTTATCCATCTGAATTGTGTAATACAGCTTGCACAAACAAAGCAACAAAAATTTAGGAACACAAGTTCCTCTATCTTCTTGGATGTTTATTCCCATTTTTTTTATTGATCTAGTTGTTTCTTCAAATTATGTAAAACCTCATTAGCCAACCATTCCTGTTGCAAAAATGCAAGCAAATGGTTTCTGCTTTGAGTAACAAAAGTAATATAGAGTAACAAAGATCAGAACAAGAAGTGAACTGGTATGGAACAAACATGGAGAATACAAGACTAAATTGACTGAACTGAAAAGTCCAATTAAACTACAGGTATGGCTAGATCTAGGGACTTGAAGAAAGACATAAGACTTGTTCTCTTCATATCTTCTCCCTGCTTTTTTCTTGTTGGATTTACTGACCATCTTCCATGGTGGTCTTCTTTTTGACTTCAAAACGTCAAATTTACCCCTTCTTAATTCCATCAGCTTAGTCTTCACCGAACCACATTCCTTTTTGAATCAATTTCTTTGAGCAAGATTATGGAAGAACTCATAGACTATTTTCTCAGTCCTGACCAATCACTGTAGAAAGATAAATGTGGAGAAATAAATGAAACTAGCACAGGTCCTGTTACCAACTCTGAAGTTGTTGATGGAGGTGACACATCCCACAGGGACAGGGAGTTAAGTGGGGAAGGATTTCATTTGGAGACTATGTGTTCTCTGACCATGAGAAGAGGGATGGATCCCAGCAAGGCAAAAGAACAAGTACCCATAACTAAACACACACATGGAAACAAACACTCCCATTTACAATAAGCATTGGAGAATTTGTGTCAGCGCTAGCACAAATTAGGAGGCTATTTGTCTGAGTTCTAACTGTCTTTGACCACCTTTCCCAGCTTTGTGACAGCAGTTAGGTCTCTTAACAGCTTCAGAATATGGTGTTTGCGTGCCTAAAGGAGCCCTTTCATTTAAGAAATTACTTTGCCCAGAAAATTGAAAAGTGCTTTCAATAAGTCACACCATCTGCTGCTCTCATATTAAGTTAAAATTGGGCAAAATTGAATCTTCATTTATGTGACTTGTAGCTTTCACCTTCACATTTTTTAGCAGTGTTGTTTGAAACTAACCCTTAGAAATAGTACTTAAATTGATGAGCTTGGATTTTTGCATATTTTCCTGAAGCTGTTTTCCCATTACTTATTTATTTTTATTTTAACAAAACTGAGATATAAATAGAGGTCATATATAAAGTAGCATGATTTTAACACTGATACTATGACTGGCCAAGAGGCAGCGATTCAGGCTGAAAAGCCACCATGTGGGGACACAAGTCTTATTCTAATGCCATAATTTGGGACCCATAGTACTGAGAATGATTTTTTACTGTTTCACAGGATGTTAGCCAGAAACCTCTTTTCTTTGTAGCAGTTGGCCAAATAAATAAAATATATGGTTGGTGAACTACCATCTCTGAGCTTTAGTCATGCGGGGAAATAAATCTTTCATTGCATACTCTACTCTTTGAAGAACTGAAAGAAGATATAAACAAAGTAAAACTTTTGCTTATGGAAGTCACTGACTTAGAAATAGTTGCAATTACTGGGACTTGAACCCATGCCACCTTAGCAGGAGGTGCTCCTTACCTGACGTCCCCAGTACCTTTGTACATCTGTGTTAACTTTACCCCATTTCTCAAGTGTTTTGTATTTTTCATTTTTTCACTGGAAATGCTTACTGTCCATAAATTCAGCCAGGAAATAAACGATATTCCTTGACTCCAAGGAGATATGATATCTCTTTGAGTGTGGTATGTATTTTACCCTGTTATCTGATGCTCTGCTTTTGGGCATTGGATTTCACTGATGAAGTGCACGTGTGTGCACACACGCACGCACACACACACACACACACACACACACACACACCCCTTTCCCTGGATTCTCTCTTTAAATCACTCAACTGACTTTTGTATAAGTGGCTCAGAGTTCCACAGAGGTAGTTAGAGGGAAAGAATTGTTTTCTTTTTTATAGAGGAAAAAAAAACAAGGGATATAAAGTTTAATTGATGTGTCAACCTACTCAGCTTGTTAGTGATAGTATAACCATCACCAAGCAAAATTCTGTAAGCAGTTCCTGGGAATGTGAGCAAGACTAAATAGCTGCATGCTACTCCACCTATACTTATTTTTTTTCCCTTGAAATGTTTTTATGTGTAGGCCTATTGCATCTTGACATTAGCTTTTTAGGGCATCAGCATACATGTGTTTGACTGAGTACCACAGCGACATGAGGAATGTGACACGTTACTGAGGATTCATAGTGTTTTTGGCTGCTGTAGAAATTAAGAAGAACAATTTCCATGAAAACTCCATAGACCCAGGGATGTACACATGCACATATGACTACAACACTTTCATCCAATAGAATTTGATATTTGTTCATGCGATGTGTATTGAAATGTTTTCTTCCTTTTCATTTTTAAAATCATGGTTATGGTCCACTGAAAATGATAGCATGATTTTCTAAAATGTGAAAAAATGCTAGTGTAGTGGAAAGTCAATGGGATATAGTTTCGATCGTTCCTCATTTTCCCGTTTGCTGACTGTGATTTTGAATAATCAACATGGATCAGTTTTCGGTTGTATAATGGCTTCTTTAATGTGTCAGCAAATATTAAGTGAATAACTGTGAGAGTAGCCAGTATTCCTTAACCTTTATTGCAAAATTTGTTCCTTTTACCTAGTTTCTCTCTTTTTTGTAGCTTTGTTTTCCAGTAGGGAAGAGAAGAGGGAGTATTTCTCCCTCATACCTCATTTTCTTTCTATTTTAATATTATATATTAGATATAGTTGCTCCCTTCATTCAAAACAAATTCTGAATTCCATGCTTTATGGTCTGGGACACATATGGGTAAAAATAATAGCTGATAACCTTGAGCACTTTAATACTTGTCAAGTGCTGTACATAGAATTTCTGTGAATCCTAATGGTAGCCATTGGCAATAAGTAGGATTGCTGTCCACATTTTACAAACAGAAAGGTCGTGGGATACTTTGCACAAGGTTGTGGATCCAAAACCTAACCAAAGCAATCTGACTCCATGCCTTATATACAGTTAGATTATTTTCCTTTCATTCTCATGTGCACATTTTGATAAAGAGGCAGCATATCACAGTGGCGAAGACTCAGACACTGCAACCACATTTCTTCCATTTGCCTCTTGTCACTTATTGCTGTAAAACATTAGGCAAGAGGCTGAAACTGTTTTCTCACCTATGGTAATTTTGGTTATGTATACATTAATTGTTAGATGAGTTAAATAAGTTAATAGGCACAAAAAACTTACAATAGCACATGGCCCCAAATTGTTCCTCTTTCTGTCTGTGTGTCTGAGTCTGTGTGTGTGTGTGTGATTTAAAAACTAAGAATAAGAGCAATCTTTTTCTTGCTGATAAAGCAGTGATATGTTAAGCTAGATATAGCTAAATAATAAACTCTTTTTAATAGTAGGGATATTAGATTTAATATAGGGATATTTTTTCCTTCAATTTGAATTCTTGAAGCCGGAATTGCTATAAGCATTCTTATGTCCTAAGAACACAGAAGCAGAAATCTTCTGTGTCTCTCATTTCTCTATTATATACTGCATGCTTTTAAAGTTCATCTTTATATCCTAAGAATCCATAACACTAAAATATAGTAGACACTCAATAAATGGTGCTCTCTCCAGTAGAATGAATTACATTGTCAAGTGTCAAATGCAATTTAGGACTACAGAAATAGGTAAACACACATTCATTATCTAGAGAATATAGTGTTTTGCTATAGAGCTACATGGTACATATAAAAAGATACATTTCTTTTGTTTTCTAATACTTTTTTCTTGAAAAACCATTAAACAAAAGTAAATACAATTTGGCCTAAGATAATTTTATTTTATATTCAAAAGCTTTAGTATGATGCAAACTACAAAGACAGGCATATTCAATCTACAAAGGCAATCATATTTGATGTGAAGGTCCGAATGCCAGAAGAGGTACACAAATTAACTTACATTAGTTGAAATTTATGTTTTTCATTCATATAGCATATATCTGATTTTCATAGTAGAAGAAACAGTAAGCATTTTCTTTTCTAAATCTATTTATATAATTGACCCACCAAAGTTTAAAAATTAAAATATTACAAGCACTTTCTATGAAACAGTTTAATCAAGAACAGAAATAAATGCATACAGAATCAAAGAGGCTGGCGTGTTAAACCTGACCAGAAGAATGTAATCAGCAAAATCCAGATTGTGAAATAACACAACACAGAAAAAAAAAAAATCAAAGAAAAAATAAACCTGTGTTCTTCAACAAATAATTGCAAAGCTATCACAGCGTGATATAGGGAGATATGTACAGATTAAAAGAGGCAGAACAATTGCTTTTATTTTATCATGTACAGACGTTTTTAGACTTTAGACAAATTATTACATGTATGAAACAATTGGGAATGTGAATATTCATTGAATGTTTGCTAGTTTTAAAGAATTATTTTGCCAGGCATGGTGCTGCCTGTGCGTAATTTCAGATGCCCTGGAGGCTGAGGAAGAAGATCCAAATTTGAGGCCAGCCTGAGCAACATAGTGAAAACTTGTCTCAAAATTAAAAAAAATTACAGGGCCCATGAGATAGCTCAGCAGCATAAACGCCTGCTTGCAAGCACGAGGTCCTGAGTTGGACTCCCCGTACCCACATTAAAAAAAAAAAAAAAAAATACACAAAAGGCTGGGATGTAGCTTAGTGCTCGCTAGGTTCAATCCTCACTCTCCTCATAAATTATTGTTAATTATGTGAATGATAGAAGTGTTGTGGTTTGGTTAAATTAATTCATACTTTATAAATAGACTGTAAAATATGGATAAAATAAATTATATCTGGGATTTGCTTCCTAGTACCTGGGAAGAGAAGGAAATGGATTTGAAGTGGTTGGAGCTGGCTTGCTCTTCAGTTGATGTTTCCAGACACTAGACAATGTGTGTGTGGGAAATTACACTGTTTTTTTGAATTTTGAGTGTGTTTGAAATTATCCATCTTCAAACAAGTTTGTAAACAGTATAAGTTACTTCAGCACTACTCACTAAATTATCTAGGGTTAATATATTAGAATGCGAAGGAGCTTTAATGAACTTTTATGCCATGGTGTGAAAATAACGGATTCTTTCAAAAATTATTTAAATATAGTTTCGAATATAACATATATATCATATAATATAACATATGTCATATGAGGATATATATATATATATATATATATATATATATACTTGTTTATTTATAAAAAAAATGATAGAAGCTATAGAATTTGGATTTTAAGCCAGAATGCAATTTTTTAACATCTAAGAAAACATAACATAGTGATATCAGTAGTGTTAGACTTGAAGAAAATACTATTATACATTTTGCATTGTAATTATATAAGAAACTTATATAAAATCTACTGTGTGCTCAACACCTATCTGAGCCCAGCTGTCTTAAGGATGCTATAGCGAAATGTGATCAACTGGCTTATTAAGAACAGGCATTTAGGGGGCCGGTGGGATGGCTCAGCGGCGTAAGCGTCTGCCTGGCAAGCGCGAGGTCCTGAGTTTGGCTTCCGGAACCCACATACGAAAAAAGGGCCGGTGATATCGCTCAGCAGCATGGGCGTCTGCTGGCGCGTGAGGTCCTGAAGTCAACCCCCGGTACCCACCAAAAAAAAAAAGAACAGACATTTATTTCTCATACTTCTGGAGGCTAGGAAGTGTGTGATCAAGTTGTAAGTAGTTGCCCACAGGTTTGATGTCTAGAGAAGACCTTTTCTGCATAGGTGGTACCTTCTTGCTGAATCCCTACATGTGGAAGAGGCAACGTAGCTCTGTGGTTTGTGGGGCCTCTTTTGTGTCCCACCTTCATGATTTAATCACCTCATAGTGAATGCATCTTTTAATACCATCATCTTGATGATTACGTATGAATTAGAGGTGACATAAACATTACGTTTAGGCCACGCAGGCATCATCCCGGGATCTGAAGAACAAGATTAGCTTTAATAAGATGAAGAGTCTTAAAATGCACATAAATACATAAACAGATGATTTTATGACAACAGGTTAATACAGCTGCATATTGAGCACAAAAGTATCATTCAGCGCAGCTTGTGTGTCAATATGCACATCAAAGAAAAGTTGCTATATGTTTTTGTGATGTTCTGTATGCAGCATTTTTCTGTGTTGATTTAAATTATAAGCTGGAGATATTCTTTTTTTTTTTTTTGTGGGTACCGGGGGGTCGATCTCAGGACCTCGCGCGCCAACAGGCACCCGTGCCACTGAGCGATATCACCGGCCCCTTTTTCGTATGTGGGATCTGGGAGTCGAACTCGGGCCCTCGCGCTTGCAAGGCAGGTGCTTACGCCGCTGAGCCATCTCACCGGCCCAAGCTGGAGATATTCTTAATAGGCTTTCAGAAATAGAAGCTTCAGAGTTAAATTTGCTTTTGACCAGTGTTTATAAGGATCCCTTTTATTTTATTTTATTTATTTTTTTTATTTTTATTTTTTGTGGGTACCGGGGGTCGACCTCAGGACCTCACGCACCAGCAGGCGCCCGTCCTGCTGAGCGATATCACCGGCCCTTTTTTCATATGTGGGTTCTGGGAGTCGAACTCAGGACCTCACGCTTGCCAGGCAGGCGCTTACGCCACTGAGCCATCTCACCGGCCCAAGGATCCCTTTTAAACCATAGAAAATAAAAAACACTGTCGAAGGGTTATAATTTATATACTCAGTGTGTCCGATTTTTTGTTTAATGTAAGTCATACTCATTTAATTTGAAGGATTCTGAAGGTGAGGAGATAGAAAAAATATCTTACACACTTAATAGATTATTTTAATTGCATGCTTAACATAAATACCTTATATAGTACTAGTACATCATTTCTAATGCATCTTGTTTTGTGTGCCTTCTAAAAGATAGGATTGCATTAGATTTCATCATTTATTATTTTTGTTGATCATTGTATAAGCAATGTCAATTGCTAAAATTCAATTGTTCTAAACACTTAACCCTAAATATATGTTTAATTCTATTCCTATGCAGATTTGAGAATGTTTTAAAGGAGTTTGTCTCATTTGATATACATTAATGGAGTTCAAGTCATTAGTTCATCTTAATAGTTTTCAAGATTGGATGGAAAAAAGAATCAATAATCTCATAGATTTCTTTGAAAAACAGAATGAATGTTATTAAGGCGAAAGTGCTTCATACCAATATTCTTTTGAAGAAAAAAAAGTATTTTTAAAGATGTATTTAAAAGGGAAGAAAATTACCAAAGGCCATTTATTCATTAATACAAAACTCCTAAAAATTTTCATGGTACTGCAATTAGTTGATTCTGAAAGGATTTTTTGTTTTGTTTTGTTTTCTTCCAAAGTGTTCAATTGTCTTTCCTTTTGCTATTAAAATTTAAAATTGTACTCTCCAGAGTGTCGAGAATATTAATGAGTCCAGAAAACACGGTGGGTGGGTGGGGGGTGTAGTCTTGTGCTTATAGAACCTGTCAGACTTTCACCTAACTTGGTGTGTGGCAAGGGCTGTCCAGAAAATGTTAACAACTGACATGTATTTCACATATATTATATAGGAAAAAGCGACACAGTCTGTCAAAATGTATAAATGTTAAATATATTAATGTTTTTCATACAGTTTTACTCTGAATATCAGTTAAAATATGGATGAAGATTGATAGAAAATATTATTTGTAAAGTAGACTGTGCAAAAAGACTCTAAACTGAATACTGATGTAACACATACATGAAAAAAGGAGAATGATTCTATATATAGTTATTTCTAAAGTAATTGAACTACTAAAACTTATTGTAATATTTCACTGTGAGGTGGAAATTGAATCAAATAATACTCCCAGAGAAAAGACTCATTCTAAACAGAATTTCAGAGTCAAATGTTTACACAATAAATCCTATTGCATAACTTTATGAAGAAACATATGTAGCACACCAGGTACTTTTCTTTAATGTATTTAAATAGTGATCACTGGCAATTGAAGAACATAGTTTGTAATATGAATAATCACATCTTAATATGTTAACATGAATTTTCTCATTTTTTGGCATTGAGTGTAATGCATATAGGGAATAACACAGAAGATATCTATATAGTTGAATTTTATTTTGCAAATTGTAGAAAATAAATTGATAGATGCTCTCATGGATTAGAACACTCAAGAATAGTCAGTTACATGGTAGGAACTGATACCTGTCACCAATTTATCACTTCCCATTTACCTAAGCCACTTCTTCTTACCTAAATTAAACAGGTCATCTATCAACTGTTTCTGCATCCTGTCTCACTGGCATGTTGATGAGAGATTATCATTGGTTAATATGTTATAGGAATACGGTAGAATCACTTTGGAACACATTTTATATGTTTTTTTGCAAGAACTTAACTTACACTCTAGCTTTTCTTCATATAGAATATAACCTAAAAATTAGAAACATCAAATATAAGCTAATTTGTTTTCTGTGATAGAAGCAGACAATGCATTTGTTTAAACGTTTAAAAACATACTTCTTTCAGTAATCTTAAATTCTCCAAGCCACTGTTGTTATTGCGTTTCAAGGCTTGTGGCAACTTAATAGATCGATTTACTTTTCTTTTCCAGAACACCGACACTGTTTCCTTCTGAGAAGAAGTGATATATCATATATACCATATATGAGTAAACATGTGAAATTCCTCTTAGATGACTATTAAATTTCATAATATCACCAAGTATTCAGTACACTGTTATGGAAATAGCAATGCCCATCTTTCTATTTCTCAGTTCCCTTATAACTATTTTCAATTTTGGTTTTAAAGTCAGCAATTTAACACACATTCAGATTTGCAAGTATGTGAGCAAGTACTTCTGTAGAAATTTCACTTGCTATTTGTGTAAATGGAAGACTCAATCTTCCGGTGATAGGCTTATTTAGTTGAATATAAGTATCTGGCAAAGAAACCTGTAACTATGATTCCAGAAATATAACTTCATTTGTGGGTGAAACAAGAGGTGAATTTCATTAAAATAAACTATACTGTTTATTTCACTAATTGAAAGACCAAATGTCTTCCATAGGAAAAAGTGACTCTTGCTTACACGAACCTGCCTGTATCACCATGATTGACTATTTTAGATTAAATGTTTAGAGAGTGGTATGTTTTAGGTCATCTTCATTAAGAGTTCATGAACTAAATATGGTAGAGGAAGGCCATTGCTCTTCCAAACACTTCTTATTCTTTTAAGTGACAGCACAAGGTACTGAAGAATTGGGTATAGATTTTTTCAGTCTTCCCCAAATTGTCCGATAATGAATTATTAATTGCCTGGTTATATTTTTTTATTCTTAATAAATTATTTCTTCAGAAAATCAGACTTACCTGATCAAGAATAATCTTTAGTGAAAGTGTGGGACCTCAGACACTTGACGTTTGCTTTCCAGCTGTTCTAGGCTGAATTTGGGCTGTATTAAACCAGACAGCAATACAATGGAGCAAACAGCTGTGCTATTGTAAAATCACATCAAGTGTGGATTTGTTAAGAAAGGATATTCCCACTGTCTATGGAAAAGTGTACACTAACGAATAATATTTGCCTGTCTCTCTGGTTTTCGAGCTTTCTAGAAAAATTCAGTTTGTTAAAGTGTGGTATTGATGAAGCCTTGATTCTGGTCCAGGGACCATTTACTCTTCGGAAAAAAAAAAGGATTCTTTTTTGTTTTTGTTTCGATTTTATGTTAGTTTGTTTGTCTTTGTTGTACTGTGGCTTGAACCCACCATCAGCCCTTTTTGCTTTCTTTTGAGATAGGTTCTTACTAAATTGCCCAGGCCGAACAGGAACTTGT
Organism: Erethizon dorsatum; assembly: GCA_028451465.1. Taxonomy (NCBI): domain Eukaryota; kingdom Metazoa; phylum Chordata; class Mammalia; order Rodentia; family Erethizontidae; genus Erethizon; species Erethizon dorsatum. Next base: position 76,169,133 of record CM051836.1, on the reverse strand, counting down.
AATCCTACTGTCTCAGCCTTCTGTGTAGCTGGGATCACAGGAAAGATTTATATTTTGAGGCCACAGTTTCATAGTTTAATCAGAGTACATGACCTTTCAGTTGTAAGCATTGGTCATAAGCAATATTTGATGAGAAAAATGCATATTTTTATGGGATCGTGTGACTTCCATGAGGTGAAAAAGCAGCACTAAGAACAGAAAGATCTAGAAGTTCACTTTGCATTGTATACTTGAGTGAAGGTTAGGCAGCATTTCTGAACCTAAGGTTTATTCTTTGTAAATTTGTAGTAATTAAGCATATGGTTTTTATGAGAAATAAGCAATATACATAAAACCTAGAATTTTATTTAGAAAAATTATATCTGCTAAATAAGTTATATTTGCTTGTATTACATCATTTTGTATTTATTAGTATATTATGTCATATAAAAGTTTCATCTTCTACCAGGGATGACTATTCGTCTTTGATTTTTTTAAACTTAAATCATAACATTGTCAATGTGAAAATGATAATTTCACCAGAAATAATTGGTACCAATTTTGTACCAGTAGCTGTGCACGGGCGAAGGTAGACAGAAGCTAGTGCTCTGGAAAATCTTTCAGACTAAATCTTTCAGACTTTCAGGAAGTCAGAGGGTACCTAATCTGCTGTATTTTTTTGTATTTTATCCTACCTTCTTGTACGTATATCTATAGCATTCATGACATACAATCTCAGGTATATAGAGCAGTAGAAATATTTTATGTATCTTTATTTGTAAGATGATGAGAAAATGTAAATGATATTTAAAAAGTCAGTTTAATAAAGAGCTTTAAGCAATTTGGTTATAAAAACCCATGATGTACTTCTAATGTAGAGTAGATTATTCCTGGGTTTTGTAATTATGTCTCTCTCTCCACCCCTCCCCCTACCCTTTCATCATAAATGCTATTTCCTTCAACTTATTTTGCACCCAAAGTAGATGTACAGCAGTACTTGTTTTGTTGGCTAACTGGTGGCAAAAATTCAAGCTTTTTTTGGTTTTTGTTTTATTTTTTCTGGGCTACCTTCAGAGACCCAAGGGCATGGAAATTGTCTCTCCCCATTAAAAAAAGAAAAAAAAAAAAGAAAAAAAGATACAGGAACAATGATGCTAGTAACCAAAAATGCTGGCTTTGCTAAGGTCCAATACCTTTTACAGGCTCTCATTACTCAAGCAGTTTACTTGATGAGCCAATTGAAATAGCACCAAATCCACAAAGCTCAGAAAATGGAAGGGATATAGAAAATGGAGATATCTGCCTTATCAGCTGAGCATATCAATAATTCAAAACCTTATCAATACTTTATTTTTTCCATTTCATCTAATGCACCCTACATAAAACTCTGGTTCAATGTCAAGGGTATGAAAAGAGTGCCTTCTAGTCTAAGCAAGAATGATTTTCATTATAGAAATGATGAGGAGTTGCAGAGTTTATATTTCTATCTGAACTCTATGCCATAACTACATATTCTAGTGGCATTTTTATTTTTCTTTCACTTTATCATGAACAATTTCTAGCTAAATCTGGTTATTTTGTACTTGCATTTTGAGCTGTAAATTTTGGGGTGTCTAGGGATCATTTAGTTTATAATTTAGTTACATGGACTTAAACAAGAACTAAATCCTTGCTGAGAAATTGGAAACTGAACAGATATAAACTGGTATTAGTTGAAAGTTTTTATTTATTCCAATATAGTTTACTTGTTTTTTGTTGATTTGGATAGCTATTCCAGTGATGAACTGGCTCTCAGTAGTTTGTGCTGTAACTTTTCTTTGGGCTCTAAACCACTGTGAATGATATTCTTATAAATGTTATGAATTGTCATGCAGTACTATGAGCCTTATCATTGGAACAAGAAATGATTTTTCCTTCTTCAGTCTTACATATGATGCATAAATTAAACAGTAATTTAACCAATTAGGTACAGTAAAACCACACCAATTCAGACTAATTGTGTGGAAAATGTTAATGAAGAGTGGATAATTTGATAAGGTTAAAAAAGCTTTATTTTCCAAAATATTTACTGTATCCTGTAGCAATAATTAAGTGCCATTTTATTGACCTTATATATTAATTTTTAAAGCAAAAACATGAATTATTTGCAATTTGTATGTATCTTTGCACATACCTGGACACCAGCAGCTTTTGAAATGTTAGCCAAGCAATTCCTTCTTCTTTCCTGCCCCCTGCCAGTTCTTAGTTCACACTACTAAACTGCTTCACACGTTCCTTTTTTAGTGATAATACAAATATATAAAGAGCCTGGAGGACAGAAGACTGAAAACCATTCTCTCATTTGTTACTTCATTCATTCAATGATATTTCAAGTATATTTCAAGTGTGATAGTCTGCTAAGCCATAAATAAGTAGTTCATTAACTTCAAATATTTTCAATACTTACCTCAAAATGTTTGTGGAAGTTTCTTTTTTTTTAAGATCAACTAAAGGATGCTTGCTTCTGCAGCACATATATTAAAATTGGAATGATACAGAGATTAGCGTGGCCCCTGAACAAGGATGCCACGCAAATTTGTGAAGTGTTCCAAATTTTTTATGAAAACATACAATAGATATTGTAAAATAGGAAGAAAATGTTCAAATAGGAAGGGGAACTCAGGAGAGGGGAGGAGGAAAGAAAGGAAAGGAAAAGGAAAACAAGGAGAAAAGAAGGAGAAAATGGAAATAAAGCTTTTTTAAATAAGGAGGAGAAGAGGGGTTGAAAGGAGGGGAGGAGAATGGGATAAAAAAGAAGAATCAAGATATATCATGTACAGGTACAAATTCCCTATGATGAATGTGATCATTATTTATATCTAAAATGTACCAGTGTAATTAAAAAAATAAATTATATGCAACTACTCTAAAAACAGATTAGCAAAAAGGAATACTCAGTATAAAATATTTCTTAATTTACATAATGATGTTCTAATTCTTACTATAAAATAACTGATTTATAATCAATATTATAATTAAAATAAGGCAAAAGTATTTGATATAGATATTAGTTGGATATATTTATATTTTTTACAGACTTTTGTAACAGGGCTAGAGTTCTGTAATTCCTATATTCCTTAGAAGAGGCTTTATGACCTAATAATTTATTTTTAGGTGATAGAAACTAATGATAGTCACGTAAGCTGAATTAAAACAATATAGGTATTTGTCTCTCTGTAATAAATCATATAGGTGAGTAGGCAAATATGATGGCTCATATTTACTTTCCAGTAACGATATCCTGGAAATGGTAGTAAAATTGCTTTTGGGTTTGAGAAATCATTTCAAATTTTAGCCAATTAGCACAATATGTACCATTCTTTGGCAATGATGTAGACTATTTGTAGAGCTTGGTAGAAGCAGCTCTCAGCTCAGTGATGTTTGCCTTACTGACAGCACCAGAATGTATTGGAAATGTTGCCTCTTTTCCCCCAAAGGTGCATTTTGTAGTTGAACCCTAATAAGAAAATTGAGAAGTTAAGTTTTCCAATTTGTGGTAAGATAAATATACATTAAAAAAATAGAGTTCAGTCAAATTGGTTTAACATGTTCTTATTTTCTAACCACAAAAGTAGCCTCAGGGGAGAACACTCTGCGTGATCTAAATGACCATAGATTGCTTTTGAGGGTTTTTGTTTTGGTTTTTCATTTTCCTGGTGGTTGCGACTTGAATTCTGAGATCTATACAAACCCTGAAGGAGGTTTTAAATGCATGCCTGGCACATGCGCTCTTAGGGGCTTAGTTTTTAGCAGAATCTGGTAAATATCATCCCAATCATCAAATTGAGGTGTACATGAGGTCAGTTCTAGTTTCGGTTCACGGGGAGGAGCAGACAGGAGCAGGAAGGTGAACAACACCAGGGAGGTGAGATCAGCTCTACCTGACGGCAGTCAGTGACTCTGTGGTTTCTACAGAGAGCAGCACATGGCATGGCTATGAATGGACAGTCCTGAGTCCTAGCCCACAGCTGCTGAATGCATGTCTGGGCTGGAAGTGGGACTGAAGTCTCCGTTTTTAACAAAACCCTTTTTGTTTTTCACAGTGTAACTGAAACCCAGTTATAGGACATACAAATCTATTTTGTGAGTCTTAACCAGCATTTTGAAATTGAAAAAGAGAATGCATTGGAATGAATGAAATAGAATGGAGTGGAATATGGTTAAAATGAAATTATCATAGTGCACAGCATGAAGTAATGTAAAATATTGTTCTACGAAACTGTGAGAGTGTCTCTCTGTGTATATATACATGATAGAAGTGTAAAACTTATTTGCCATTGTTGTGATTATTTTAAAAGTTGAAAATCACTGTCCCTTAGTGCTCTTACTCTGGATTTTGAGAATAACTATCCAGAACAATTTAAATTATAAGACTTTTATTTCAACCTCTTTGAATATATCTAAATACACTTTATTAATGAGTGTCCTTGGGATATTGTTGTTTTGCACATTTTAAAGGATAAAATTTGACATTCCTAATATACACATATGGTGTTCCTGCTAAATGATCATCTCCTACCTAATTCTCCCTGTCTCTGTTTTCTCCAGTTACCTATAGCTGTATTTCAAGATGTAGGGTCTTCCTGTAAGGTTAATCCCATGGGCACCTCCCCTGTAATGAGGAAAGATAACTGTGTTGGTTTTTGTGAAGGCTTTCAGCCCATGGGCAACAGTAGCACATCTGCCGGGAGTAGGTAAAATTATCTAGTAATTTCCAAGATATCTTTTGAGTTTTCCTATGTTGTTGGCTCCATTCTTTGAAATCTATTTCCTTGACTTTCTCCAGTACCCCCTTAGAATAGGACCCACTTGACTATGAATGTAATACCCTTACCATTTTCCAATAGTTCTTAACCACATTCATGTGTTTGTATGAGGGCAGTAGAAGTTGGGGGAGAAGTGGCAAGGACTAGCTACCACTCTGAAAGTTAGGTTTTGCCATAATTGAATTTTCTGATGAATGAACCTAACTCCCATTTTATTGCCTTCTATATTAATAGTAATAGTAATAAAACAGTATGCTCAACATTTTATGTGGTTCATATCACTGATTCTCAAAATTGTGAATTTACCACAAGCATCTGTTTTTCTTTTTTCCTAAACTCTGTATTTTCTAAATGTATACCTAGGGGGCTTCAGAGATGAGCAATTTCCCAATTGATTGTCAGGCATGACAAAATTGAGACTCTCTGGGTTGTATACCCCAAGTTCATTAGCTATACTGCAGTTTTTCTCCCTATTAGAGATTAGAAAACTGAGGCTTAGAGAATTATCTTGCCTGTATTGTAGAGCCAGTGAATGGTTAAAGCTAGGATTCAAAGCCAGACGATATGAGCAAAGTAGAGAAGCCAAGTAATGTTTCTGAATTGCAACTGAAATGTAAAAGTTTAGTTATCAACTCCAAATCTGGAGCTCTTTCCAGTTGCAGGAAGAATGGGTGAAGTTCGTGTGATTTAAGGGCTACAGTGTCCTCTCTCAATCCTCTTAGTCAATGTTCTTTTAACCCTCAAACAATTCTTAAAATTTATATCACTCTGAAAAAACTTTATGGCACCAAGGATTTTGATTGGGTTAAGATACTGTGGTATTTCAGGGTAGCAACACACAATCTACAAAGCAGTGCATAAAACTCTCATCATTGTATCCATGAGTATATACAAATCCATGTATGGAAGTCATAGGACAGAGGACAGGTAACTTGTCCTCTATGGATTTGATGTAATAAATTAGTAAAATGATTTGAAATATTTAGAGGAAAAAGAAAAATATAGCATGGAAATTTTCAAGTTTTAGGGGAGGAACTAGTATTTAATTGTATGGTAATAAAATCAAGCATGGCTACATACAATTGCAATAAGATGATGCAAATTTTTCTATGAAAAACAGAACTCTGTATTAGTCACTTTTCCTCCCCTGGGACATAACATCTGACACCCACAATTTAAAGGAAGAAAGGTTAGATTTGGCTCATAGTTGCAGGGAATTCAATTCCTGGATAGCTGGCTTCAAGGCAGGAACATCATGGTGGAAGGACACGGAAGAGCAAAGCTGCTCAGTTCATGGTGGCCAGGAAGCAGAGTAGGGGACCAGTACCAGAGAGGAAGGCTTAAAGGACCAGACATAGCACTGAAGGTCACACTTCCATGACCCACCCAGGCACACACAGAAGTGTGCTTTTCTAATCCTCTCAGTGTTCCCAAGCCAATCAAGTTCACATAGTTTAACTACTACAAGTCTTCAACAGTGGTACAAAACGAATTGCTAATTTATAGCACAATAAACCTTACATGTCTCATGATACGTGTTAGATAACTTCATAAAGATTCATGTTCTTGTTTTCTTAAATGGCATGTTGGCTACTCCAGTACTAACGAATAAATAAAACTATTAGTCATCTTGTGTCTGAACAAAGCTCCGAATATGGCTAATTTTAATTACAAATTACATGTCTAGAATGCATTATAGTTATAAAAAGAATAGCACCCGAGCCAGGTTTCACAAAGTAAAGTGAGTGGGAAGGAATACTCATTTAAGACTTTCTGTAATTGTTTTCAAAGTGTAGATGGTTTGCTTCCAAAAGATTGGAGATATTTGACAATAAAGCACATTCATAGTGAGACTATTAAAGTAGAAATAGTACCTCAAAAACCACATAAAGAGAGAATAAGGAAGTACTTATCCTGCTTGAGCTTGTAAAATACACGATGACTGAATGCTGAGATTACAGTCAAGGCAGATTAAAATTAGACTATTTTTCATTTTATTTTAGGACCACAGTGGGTTCTTCAAACCTGCTGACCTAGATACTCTACCTTATCCCAAAATAATTTTGGGATGTATTCCAGGCATCAATACTGTAGTTTTCTTTTAGTTTTCCAAACTAAAAGAATGTAGATATGCACCCAGAGTGGAGAACAGCTGACCTGTGTAAAATAAAGCTGGAAGGCTTACTGGATATTAAGAAAATGGCTTAAGGCCACATGATGGAAAACGAACTACATATCTTTTCCTTTACAATTGGCTGGAGTGTAACAACAAACCACAGATAACGTTCAGTGGAGTTCCAATCTGGATGTCTAATTTTTCAGCCTAAAGAACCTATGAAAAAGCCTTATCGGTGGTGGCTGGAATAATTGACTTTATCCTCCTGAGCACTGGTTTTCTTGTGTAGTCCAGCTTCCACCATCCCTTATTTTTTAATAAGCTGAGCTGTGCTAGAATGTGGCTTAGTTATACTAGTGCTCTTATTAATATATGCAGAAGTCTCAGTGACTGTCTACCAACTGTTCGAGGTTCCGTCAAGGCCATAATATTCCTGATGAGTAAGAACCGATCTGTGCTTCACTTAGCAATTGTGTGACTGGGGTAAGTGCCCTGAATGGGCATAGGTTTCCTTTTCTGTAAAATGCAAAATAACAGCAGTATTTTTACCTACAGCACAGCTGTGGCAATTAAATAAGCTGTGACTGGACACATAGTAAGCAATCAATAAGTGTTAGGAATATCACTATACATTTTAAATACATACACTTTTTCAACTATATCATTATTAAGCCTCTGCCTTTTTTTCAGTGTCTATTTTTTTTTTTTTTTTTTGTGGGTACCGGGGGGTCGACCTCAGGACCTCACGCGCCAGCAGGCGCCCGTGCCGCTGAGCGATATCACCAGCCCCTTTTTTGTATGTGGGTTCCGGAAGTTGAACTCGGGCCCTCGCGCTTGCTGGGCAGGCGCTTAAGCCGCTGAGCCATCTCACCGGCCCCTTTTCAGTGTCTTTTAAGAATTTTCTGTTACCAATTACTAATTACTGTCAGGTAGGTTTCTCTACTGATCAATTGTTGCAACATGTAAGTCTCCTCAGCAATGTATCTCTATTTTTTTTTCTTTAGAATTCACTGTCAAACTGAGTACAGAAAATAAATGCCACCCCCGGTTAATTTATGATCTGCCAGTACAAGCAGTTTTCTTAAAAAAAAAAAACAAAAACTGAAGTTAAATATTAAAAAAAAGCCCAGACTACCTTGTTACCTCCAGAATAAAAGAGTTAATTTTATGTTTTATCGTTAATGTTATTTCTCAATGAGTGGAATGCATATAAAAAAATCCGAGGGGCAGAGAGAACAGTGAGTCAACCATTATATGAGGCCGTAATAAATTTCACAAATTATAGGCACCAAATGTATGATTTTAATACATCTAAACTGAAAATTAAGATATCAGTGAAGTAATGTGTATAAAACAACATCTATAAATTTATTTTTAAAAATCAGATGCTAAAAATCATGACATTAAAGAAAGAAATAAAAACATTTTATTTGGGATATGGCTCACTAAGTTTCTTATAAATGTGAAAGGTAAATAGGCTTAGAAACCCAAATAACGGTAATAATAAAATATGACTGTTTCATTGTTGTCATATGGACATGTGACATGCCTAACATGTCCCTTTTCCATAAGCATAAGAATTCAACTAGTTTTCTCAAGAAGATGGTGAATGATATAAATTGCTTTTGTGGGATTAAATATTGAGAGAATATGTGGTAAATATAGGATTCATTTATATTATCAAATTACACCTGAAAATTGAACTCCAGGCAGCCAAATGTGTTTCTGACTACTTGCCCTATTGTATGAGAATTACCTGTGTGTGCCTATGTTGTGGGCAGGTTATAAATATCTGTATTTTCCTAACAAAACATGAAATACCAACACTTATTATTCATTTAGTGAATTTATCTTTTTCTTTTCTTCTGAAAAGCTCAAGCTTTTATACAAAAACTCATCCTTCTAAACTGTTTCTTTACTTTCAAGTATAAAACAAAGAAGAAATATGAAAAAAGAAAGAGAAGAGGCAATATCTAAAAGTAGCTGAATACAGTTAGACACCAATTACAATTCCTTAGCTCTCCCCAGTAATGTACCATTATCATTTATAGACCAATCTGTTTCATTTATATGGTTTCATTAGATCTTCACTGCATCTTTAAAACTGAGGAGTCATTATTTATCTTTATAACAGATGAAGTGAGGCTAACAACAGTTAAGTAATTCACTAGGTTTGTTATAGTCAGGAAAAGAAATTTTGGTTTTCTGACTTAAAGTCAAAGGATTTTCCTAGATATAATATTGGTATTTGATCGAAGAGGACAGAAATATAAATTTGAAGTTGTTTTCTTTCATAAAGTTGCCAAAGATCCTACAAGTGTCATCCACCAGTGGAACATCAACTTGAATTTGAATGATGACTATAACCTTTATCATAAATGTCAAGACTTAGTCTAACTGCTTACCTTTCTTCTACTCCCCACCACAACCAGGCTCCATGACACACGGTATAAATTTTCTACTGTGCCTTAATGAATTCCCATGATCAGAATGGTTTAAAATAATGCAAATGTGTTACCATACAGTACTTCATATCAAAAATACAAAATGGGTCTGAATGTGCTAATATCCAGGTGTTGGCAAGACAGTGTTTATTCTGGTTGCTCAAGAGAGAACCTACTCCCGTTGCTTTTAACAGCTTATAGAGGACCCTTGCATTCTTGGCATACAGCACATTCCTCCCACTTCACACCTGCCAAAGGTGAAGAAACTCCTTCTACTACCACATTGCTTGTACTTCCACTTCTGCTTCCTTCTACAAGTATGAACTCCTGTGATTACAATGGGCCTATCCAGATGACTCAGTGTAATCTCCCTATTGTAAGTTCAGTTGATTACTACACCTAATACCTTCTGCAAACTTAACTCTCCTTTACATGTATGGCAACATATTCACAGCTTCTAGGAGTTGGAATGTGTACCTTGTGAAGCATCATCTTCTGTCTTACACCCCACTTTTCTTATATTTCTAGAATCATTTATTTCCTACTGAGGAATAAAACTTACTATATTCATGAAGTGGAATATATTTTCTTTATGGTTACGGTAGCATTTCTGCTTCACAGTGTTCAGGTAGGATAAAGTCGTTGAGGGTCAGAGATGGCAGAAGAAAGGGGTTCACCTGTGTAATAATTAGGCTCCAAGGTTGGGCTTCATTCAATTTAATAATGAAACCCTTGTTTAACACTTCAGAGACTTTTCTGTTAGTCTGTCTTGATTCCTGTCACATATATGAATTCATGCAGCCCGGAGAAAGCTACTTAAGGACACAATCCTTAGAATATAAAAAAACTCAAGGATTTTAAATGTATGTAGTTTCCTGAGCAGATTTCACCAGGTGCAGTTTAGATGAAATGTCTAAGACAGAAAAGGAAAAAAAAAAACAAAAGAGAGAGAGAGAGAGAGAGAAATGGAGCATCTGTTCGAGTGGATCCTAAAAAGCATGCTTCATTTTCATTCACTTCACTGTTGGAGAATTTACTGGGGTACTTGTGAAGCAGGCCCCTGTGTGAGCTTCTGCGTCTTTTAGGAGGTAGCTTTTTGAAGGTTTTTTTTTTTGCCATTGTATAATTGTTCATTTCTAATGTTTTAGTAGTTATAAAACTGGTCAGTCCTGTTGGAGTTCCCTTGGTTCTTCAGCATTGCTTCCCTTAACTGCTGTAGATTAACTCCGACTGTATAATTTACTAAGTAAGTTGATCGGTCTCATTCAGCTGCTTCTGGAGCTCCCTGGGTGTGTAGGGTACTCGTGGAAAACAACTGAGCAGCTTGAGAACTGAGATTTTGATGATCATCACAATGCTAAAACGAAGAAAATAAACAAATAAATCTTTGCTTGTTTTCTCTGAATGGTTTTGGATGAATGATTAATCTACTCCTTCCCCAACTGGGTATATTGACTGAAGGTGCAGCATGTAGATTTTTCAGCACAGTGGTAGGCATAAGGCAAACGCTTAATAAGTCACTGTGAGGACAGTGTTTCTCTCATTAGTTGCCTGTCAATACTCTTTCTCCTAACCTAGGTCTCCCTCTGTTTTCCTGCCTTTCTATGCATGTGAACATAGAGACTTACAGGAGATTATGTCTCAAATGAATGGGGGACTGAAATCCAGCTGTGGTCCAGTACATTTTCACCCTCTGTTTTGCATCAACCTTGCTAACCCCTGCTGTTAGAGTGATATATTTTAGAGATAAATGAGATCTCACAGTCTCTTCATGCAGTGGGAAAGCAGTTAATATTTTTGTGTGGTCAAGTCAAAAAGGAGATCACAGAATAGGAGGATTCAGAGGATAAGGAAAATTTAGGCAAGCATCTTTCTTGCAGCTGATCTTTGGGAATATCTTTTCTTTTTCACATAAGTGTTAAGTCTTTGGGAACCTTGCCAACTTTTAACTTTTAACTTTTCATTACTGTAATTAACTAAAACATTAGATTTTCTTGCTTATTGTTGTTTGTGAAGTTTATTTGACAAGTAAATGCATCCTAAGATGCATTACTATTTTCAAGGTCAAGAAGTGTATTAAGGAGTTTTTAATGGGTGAACAGTGTTTATTTTGAAATCATTGATTTCAACCTTTTATTCACTAATCTAGCACATACATTCTGACAGTTTCATACTCTCACAGTTTAAGAGAATTAAAGAACTGGAAAGGATATTAAATATCATCTGTTACAACTCTATCATTTTAAAGTTGAAGACATTAAAGCTGAAAGATTAATTTTTATCACATATTTCATACTTAATGTCAGAACCACTCCATGAATCACGGTAACCTAATCTCACAGTTCAGTGTTATTTCCAAAAAGGACAAGAAAGATCAAAACATTTTAGTAGATAATAATTGTTTATAAACTATTTTTTAAAAACCTTTATTGGAATAATAGTATAATAAACTTTGTTTATGAGGACTTTAAAATCTAAATGAAAAGCCTATAATACTGTATAAAAAAGTCAGTAAAATAGAAGGATTAATAAATGTTGAAGCAATGAGATATACTTCATGTGATGGCAAATATACTTTCTAATAATTTGATATAATCGCGAAGTACTGCTGTGTAGTACCTTGAATCTTGCATTTCAGGGAAATAAAAATTAGAGTTGACTACAGCCTAAGCAATAATTATATATATATATAATTTTATAATTTATATATATAATATATATATGTAATTTATATATAATTTTCTAATTATATATATATAATTTTCATATATATATGAAAAGATATTAAAGAGAGATTTCTCTGTGCAATGACCTTATCTGTGGAATGTTCAGCAACTGTGCATGAAAATGAAGAATACTTGAGGTTATAAGGTCTGCAAATAAAGGAGTAAAATAAATGTGTTCCCTCATTAAAGGGTCCCCTATGGATTGCAATGATTAAAAACAGTGATGGAGAAACAAAGTGAAGGCTCAGATGCTCAATGCCTAGGTGGGATAGGTTAATTAGCGAGTGTACCAAGAGTAGAAATTAGGCTAGGATCTTTTATCATATTTAGCAATGAAGTAAAAAGTGTAGAAATGAGAAGCTTACAGTATTTGTCTGTATCTCTCAAAACTGCTTTGCACCAAGGATTAAATTCAACTTTTAAGAAGAAATAAATAAAAAGCTTGGTGAAAAGTGAAATTGTCAATACAACTATTTGATAATGGTGGATCCCAGTATCTCAGTTTCTATTCTTCATTTTACATTATTATATTATAAAAACACAAAAAATGACAAAAACAAACGTGGTGAATTTGGATAAGAGGGCTTGCTTATTTTAATCCACTGTTTAAATTCATTTAATCTACAGGTTTTAGTGACTGCTATAATTGCGCCAGATTTTATGTTAGGTGATTTAAAACATGTTGTTTCTAATACATCTAAGAACTCTTTTAAATTTGATATTATTGTTCCAGTTCCTTGAAAATGTTGTTTCAGGTTAATAAGAACTAAATTTCAGGCTGGGGATATAGCTCAGTGGCACAGCAACCTGCCTGGCAAGCACAAGGTCCTGAGTTTGATTCCCAGTGCAAAAAAAAAAAAAAAAAGAACTAAATTTCAGGCGGTGAAAGGTGAAATGATTTCCTCTAAGCTACGCAGTGAACAGAGATATGGATAGGATTTGATTACAGTTTTAAAGAGCTTTAGTTGGTCTGCCTCCATTGTTCAGATCATTAACTCTCTGTGAATCATTTCATCTGAAAAATGGGAAAAACAAATTTTTTGCCAGGTTAAGGCTGTTACAGAGGTGGACTGATATGCCATATATGGAAGAAATGTTTTGTAATATGTAAATTTCATCTCTTTAAACCACTTTTTTTTTTTTTTTGTGGGTACCGGGGGGTCGACCTCAGGACCTCGCGCGCCAGCAGGCGCCCGTGCCGCTGAGCGATATCACCGGCCCCTTTTTCGTATGTGGGTTCCGGGAGTCGAACTCGGGCCCTCGCGCTTGCCGGGCAGGCGCTTAAGCCGCTGAGCCATCTCACCGGCCCTAAACCACTTTTTAAAGTGCCTGACACATAAGAGACATTCAAAATAAATTTTATGTGTAAATATTCAGTTTTGTTGCATCATTGAATCACTGTTGGAAACTGGTATGAATAATGCAGGTCTACATTTCTGCCAGTGCCTGGCACATCTTATTTGGAATAACTTTTTGTTTGTTGAAGCCATGCATGGTGAAGGATGTCATGTTTGAAGAAGTGCATTTCATGAGCCCCATATGTTTTCTTCTTACTATGAAGATGGAAGGCACCACCTTTGGTCTGATAAGACAATAATGAAGTGTTCACACCATGTTTACATTTTACTTGAAAAATCACCAATATTTTTTATTCATGTCCTAATACAGAAACCTCCATTCATCTAATGGTGAAAATGTATTTCTGTCTAACTTAGTCTTATTTCCATAAGTAAATAAAAAGGAGGGAACTTAACCAAGTCTTTTGTAATTTTTGTGCCAATATTTTCTGGTATTAATAGTAAGCAGTGTATTTCTACAAATCAAAGGCTAGCAAAAGAGTCTCTGAAACGAAGAATTCAGATAATGCACAAGCTGGATAATGTCCCCTTGAATAACTGGTTGTCATTTCATTGTGAAATCTTTGTGTAATTAGCATCCTATCAAGAGTGGATCCTATCAAGAGTGAGTAAAGCAGGCCAAATATGGTCTCGTGTGCTCGATTTGAATGGTTAGCCAGTTAAGATGGAATTTCTACATTTTTAAATATTTAAAAAGAAACTCATAACATCTCATAGTGTGAAAAGATTGTCTAAAACTCGCATTTCTGGGTCTACATATAAAGTGTTGCTGGGCCATTGCCACGTCCTTCCACGTATGTTCAATGGGTGTCTCCGTATCACAGTAGCAGTGTGGGGTAGTTGTGGCAGAGACCTGTAGTCCACAGCCTGAAATATTTTCTTTCTGGCTGTTCACAAAAAAAAAGTTTGCCAAACTTTGAACTAGTTTTAAAGGTCACCAGTAAGAAAGCAAAAAATAAGTCCAATGAGTGTGTTCACAATAAAGACACATGATTTGTGATTTAGAACATATGATCTATTTTAATTATGATTATTTTTCTTTTTTGGTTTTTTTGAGGCAGGGTCACACTATGTAGTTCAAGCTGGCCTTCAACTCACTATGTAGCCTAGGCTGGCCTTGAATTCAAGGCGATCCTCCTGCCTCAGCCTCCCTAGTACTGTGATTACAGGCATGAGCCACCATACTCAGCTTATTTTTGTTAAGATTTTTAAGGAAAAATATTTGCCTATATTTACTAAGAGTTTTAGGGCTTAGCTATTCTATTTGCTGACATTTTCATTGGTGTTGGACAATAAAATACCAAGAGACCAATTTGTATTTTTAGACTAAAATAGTTCTTGTAATAGTTAGAAAATTGAAATTCATTTTTCACATTTGCAAAATCATAAAATTGATACAATGCATGTAGAGGTAGCATGGCGAAGTGCAACAGAAGTGAATGAAGAGCACATCATTGACAAGTGATAACTACACTTTAATGCTGCAATCATTGTTCTTTGTACTAATTAAGTACTAATTTGTACTAATTTTGTACTGATTAAGTAGTGTGTTCTGTATGGGGCTGAGCACTCTACCTGCATTCTCAGTTTCTGAAGTGCATATGTTAACAATAATGTAAAGTATGTAATTGCATACAAATCAAAAAAGATAGCCATTTAACTTCTGCATCCCCAAATGAGTTTGAATTAACTAATCCAAATGTATCAACAGAGTCTTCTCATTATCCTCCTGTTATTGACTTCAAAGAAAGAAAAGCAGTCTAAAGGATGGAGGGATCTTAAAATGTCAGTAAAGAGAGAGGCCCTAAAAAGTTAAGGACCTGATAGAAGTTTGTTTGAGTGTTCTGCCAGATATCCGGCAACCAAAACACTGTGGAATCCTAGATACATTTGTTCAGTAGCACTGACACTGGCTGAGAATATTTGCAGATTAATCAAGCACCTGTTTATTTTCAAGGAAAGATCTCCCAGTATTAGATAGGTCCTCTTTAAAAATAAAATGCAGCACTCCTCATAATACTGCAATGTTCTGCTCCATGACTGTTTCTGTGCTTTATGACTGACAAAGAGAGTCATTAGAAGTCTGTGTGATGGACATAACTAAGTGAATTGGAAAAAATAAAAAAGGCTTTTCAGCCCATTCAGAAATAATTGATGTGACTGAGACAGCTGTATGTGAGTTCCAGATAAGGAGACAATTTATGGAGAAACTACTGAAGCTAAAAAGGAAGGTGCAGATTTAAAGTTCCCAATAAAGTTGTCTGTTGACACAGCAGTACTCAATAAGGAGAAAAGATTTAACCTGAGGTTCTTTCCAATAGACGGCATCCTTAGGGTCCTATCTTCTCTCAAATAAAATCCCTATAAAGCTACAGTTACCAGGTTAAACAAAATGGACTCTGAGGAGAAAATATCTGCATTCTTAGCTCTATACTGTATTTTCTCTTTTACTGTAAGTATTGCAAATAATATGGTATTCATAAAGCTTAAGTCTTTTTCTTTTCTAAAATTGGCCACTACCTTATAAAAGAAAATAATCCGTGTTTGTTCTGTAAGCTGTTAACAGTGAAGATTTTGCTAATAGAAATAGAAGACAAATATTTTTAAGTATGTCTGATTATGGAACAAAATGTTGGCCAGTATGTTTCATGGATAATTTTTAGTCAAACAATTGAGAATATATAAAAATAAAGATTCATTATTATTTATATGTTTGTGACTACACATCTAATCTTGCTTTACCTGGCAACTGTAGGTTGACTCTCTGAGAAAGATTTTCTTTTAAATAAGTAACACCTGGGAATGTTATACATATTTAGTATTGATTGTATTCTAGAAACAGAATGTGTCATTTACCTAGTACTAATAACACACACAGTTATGTTAACTTCAAATTTATTTTCCCAAATGTAAGGGTTACAAATAGTACATATTGTTATATGAAAATCAGCACTTTCTAACGGAAGGATGGTTATATGATTCTCTAAAATGTTTTTACAAGTTTTAAAATGAAACTGCGAGACAAAATTTAAAAAATGAGGGAGTTATATTGGAGTAAAATTTGCCTTCAGCTTTGTAGATATTTTTAAAATAAGCTTTTAGAAAATCTGTTCGATCCTCTAATGAATTTGAAAATGTGTCGATTTCACTTTCCTTGACTCCTCTGGCTATGAGAAGGACGGCATCTGGCTGCTCGTCAATATTTGAAGGCAAGTTGAGCTTGTGGGTTCTTCTCATGTCACTTGTACAACTGGCGGGCTGTCCAGATTTAGGTGCGCTGATGGTTACTTTACAATATCAATAATGCAGTTTTACAAAATGAATAATGAATCCATGCTAAGTCATCATCCCTTCGTTATTGGCTTACACTGATGTCATTAGAACACAAGCCTTTTTCTGTTATCCAGGTATGTCTTAAATCTTCTCCTCATCTCAGCAAACTTTCTCTTGATCCCAAGTGCACCAATATACTGTTTTTAGTATCTGTTTACATTGTCTGGAAAACAAAATTATTAAATGTAAATACATTTAATGAATATATTACATTGTACACCTTACAGCACTCAATAAATCTTTACTCGCTATGTTTATACTTTTTCTAAAGCAGTACTGGGAATTGAACCCAAGGTTGTCTCACTAAGCTACGTCCCAGCTTTGTTTATTTCTTATTTTGAGTCAAGATCTCCCTAAATTGCCTATGCTGTGCTTGAACTTGCAATCCTTCTTCCTCAGCCTCCAGAGTCCCTGGGATTATAGGTGTGCACCTATAGGTGTTCACCTTGGCTATGTTTGTTCCTTTAAATTTTGAAAGCTAATTCTATGTGAAAATGGTAACTGTAATAACGCATCCCTCCCTTGGGTTCACCAATATTTCCAAGGAAAAAGGGAGGGGAGAAAGGGAGGGGCCACCATCTACAAGGCCCCTGACAACACAAAAGCAAACAAACGTAGCAGGTAGAGGACTTCTTCATTAACACCTCGGCCTAACTCTTAGGTGACCTTTAGATTTCCAGAAAATAAAGTGAACAAAATTATATAAAGAATGACAAATAATGGTTGCAATGGAAGTTTAGAGCAGTGTTAAAGCTAATAAATGTCTGTCAACTGGTAGTTGGAGGGAGAATGAGGTACTTCCAGTATTCTAGAGGTTAGAATTTTATCTGGAGTGTACTTTTGTACATATTTGTAACAACCTCTAAAATAGCTGGGTAGGCCCTGAAGTAGGATGTGCCTCAAGTGAAAGTCTCTACTGAATCCTAATGCAGAAGAATAATGCTTGATAAATGCCATTATAAAACAGTTGAATCTAGAAACATTCATGCTCAGTGAAGGATTACATATAAATGAGTTTTGAAAAAAATTGTACACATTCGCTTTACAAATAATTTGCATCGAGAACAAGAAAAACTTAGTACATTAATAGAATAATGAAGTTTGAATTTTATATGGATTTCAGAAATTCCATTTAGAAGGTTTGTAAATTATTGTGCTACCTCTATGTTTTCTTCAGAAAAAAAAAAAAAAAGGTAAAGAAAACAACTTAAAACATGATAGGATACAGTTCTCATTATATGGCTGTGGCCTGAGGGACAGTTCCTTTTATAGTATATGTCTTTGAGGCAGCTTAAGGCTCTTTTTTTATAAGCTATCTCATTAATTCGGAGAGAATACAAATTGGTAAGGGTGAGAGTATCTCTGTTACAAACCCTGAGCTTAAGTCACAAAAATCATAGTAAGCTAACTTGTCCAAGGTCACACAGAAACTCTAGGGGGACTTTTGGACTAGAATTAATTATTTTTCTTTTTGTCCTAATGTACTGTTTTCTCTTATTAAACATGTACACACACACACACACACACACACCACAAACCACATAGGAAATTTCTCAACATGTTTTGCTGTTAATTTTGCATTTGTAATATTTTTTTGCTTTATTTTCTCTCCCAAATTTTTGTTAGTTTACCTATTTTCCACCTCTTTCATCCCTCTCCTACCTTATGTTGTTGGATACATGTTTTTCTTATATCTTAAATATTCACCTTAACAAATCCTCAATGCCAATGAAGAAAGACAAAAAGTATTGATAACACTATTCAAATCGATTTATTTTAACTTCAATCATACTTCTGTCTGCTATAACCCCTCCATCGTCTCTTTCCTTACTGGTATTTCCCTTTAGTGTATGAGTGTATTGTCCATCTGTCCTTTTTCCCCACGAGTTTATAGAGATTATGAAGTTTATAGAGATTTTTAGCCACAGTAGCCTTTGAATGGGTTAATCCCATGCACACAATGTTTTCAGCATTCTACTTGTTATCGCTGATTCTTTTGATCTTAACAGTCTGAGTTCTCTGAATTTCAAAAGTGATCTGAGTTTTTTCTACCCATTTCCTCATTTAACCATTGCTTCTGGTGCTAAATATGGCACCTATAATTGGCTCTTATATATACACATTGTCTATCAGAGATATCATTCCACAAATCTTTTGCAGTGCCTGCCCAAAAATTCCAAGCAGATTTCACAGCATTTTTCTACTTCTGTTATATTGGAAACGTGGTTACATAATATTTTGTCAGCTTTTAAAGATCTATAAGCTTTAGATTTTCTTTAGTATATAAAATTATCGTTGATATTCTGGAATATAATGGGTACAAAATAAAATAAATGCAAGCATAATGTATTATTGACCAACTTTAATCAACCACACAATCTTGCTTTATAAGAACCGTGATATCCATTTTTACTGCCTCCACTTCCTCCCCAACTTACCTCTTTTTATGTAAATATTTCTTCTGAGTTCAAGAATTCAACTCTTAGCATATTCAAAACCTTTTTCCTCCTCCTCTCTTGTCAGATCATTAATTTGCTAAATAAATTCTTCTGTTTCCACTCTGGCTAATTTATAATTCCACATATCATCACCACCTCATCTTGGGAATAATTTTCCTTGGGAAGTTCTTTCAATCTGTTCAAGACTTTAGTACGTTTTCACCCTTTCAAAGATCTGGAAGACTGGTACTCTCCTTCAAATTCTTTTCTTTTAGATCTAAGACTACTTTGCATTTACAGGACACAAAATCCTTTACCACCCAATACAGAAAAATACAAAGATCATATACTTCAGGTCACTAAATGTCATCATTTCTATGATTTTGAATCTGGAGATAGACTTGTTCATGAGTCTACTGACTGTCCCTGGAATCTGTTATGGATACTGAGGACACCAGTTCAGTATTCCTTTCTTTGATCTTTTTACATAGGTTTGTCCTGACCATCTGGTATTTTTTATTCTCTGTGCTTCTTCATGAACAGATAGACTTGCAAACTCATTGGGTTTATGTTGGTGGCAGGTGCTGGAATCCTTTCTTCTCAGGAGTCCTCTGGGTGTTGCTGAGATGCGTTCAGGCTCAAGATTCATACCTTTAAAGGACTCCACTTCAAAGTATCAGTCACTAACAAAGTGATAGTCACATATATAATGCCATCTCATTTTTTGTCATGAAGTCAACACACTGCTTTACATTTATGCTTTAGTAAGTATTTCATAAAGATATGGTCATGTGAATTCTTTTTCACAACCTCTGCTATAAAATTTAACCACCTTTTCCAATGACAAAAGATGTGTGCAGATATTTGTGTTTGTCTTTCCCATTCTCTCTCCTCCTCCTTCTCCCTTTTTTTCTAACACAATATCTATCATATGTTAATGGAATTAAATATTAACTCTTGCATCAAAGAGTTATCATTCACAATCTAGGATTCTGTACCAGTTTGGTTCACTTTGCCACCTTAAATACATTGCTATAAGAAGTTTAGTATTCAGAATTATCAGAGTTTAAGATATAGTGCTATAATGCTTATATTTCATTGTAGAATTCTAATGGCATATCTTAAATGTGGTTGAATGATAGCTCAAGTATATTCTTATCCATATGTGTACTTTTTGTTTTGGTTTTTCATCATGAATTATTTTTTTATTAAGATATTATTTTAAGTGTAAAAAAGCAAGCATTGAAGAATCTAAGTATTGTTAATACATAGTTTTCAGTACAAGTATTTTAAAATTCTAATTGTCTTCTATAATAATTGATGGAGATTAAAATAGTCACAGTGACGATAGGCTAGAAGATCTTGAAAATAAAATGCTTAAATTCAATGTAATCATCATACAATCCATTACAGATGAATCATTTGTTTACTTCTCACATTTTTCATTACAAACATAGCTCATTACCTATGTCTTCCTAGCATTACCAGTGGTGGACTGAGAAGCATAGATTCTGAGTGTGTCACTTTCATACAAATGTAATTTTCTTGTCTAGTTTTATATCAAAATGAAGCACTATTTTTCATGATTTTTTTGAATTTATTAATGTACTTTACATATTTGCATATTCATTCTCAGTATTCTTGTGTTAGTGAAGACTGATCCCCAAATGTTTGAAAGTCATTAAAATAGAATTAAGAATAACATTTGAGCCCCCTTTCTTTTCTTTTATAAAGGCATATATTTTTGACCTAATATTGTGTCTTAAAGTAATAATATGTCTGACTGACCCTTTAGAGTTCTTACCTAATTTCAACATTGAAATTAATAATTTCATTGTTCTGTAGTATTTGCTGGCTATTTTGTGTGTGAAGAACAATGTGGTTTTAAGAGACTTGGCAGTGGTTTGATTTGCTAGGTGCGAACAAAGAGATAAAAAATATCATAGATATGTTGCCATCAGCTGGTAGTATAAATGGGGAAAATATAAAAAGAAAATATGTATACAAAGAAAAAGAATGCTAAATATAAACTGAGTTCTGATTTACTTATATGTAGGGTAAAATATACCAATCATACTAACATAAAAAATATGAGAATTATTAGTGAAATACAGATAGTATATCTAGAGTTCATTGCAAGTAAGTTTGGCCTGTGATTTGTGTGCTGCATTTTGTAATTGTTTTTGCAATACTGAAATCTCAATTCAATGAAAAGTGATAAAGAAGACAATGTGATTTAAATGCTTTCCCTTTACACTTAGATTCAGCTATTGCAAGAATTTGATTTTGACCTAGAATGAAAAAGATTTTGTAAGGACCATATATTCCAAATCAGTATATAGTGAGTGAGGTACTTGGAGAAATACCAATAATATACAGTATTTTTGGCAAGTCTTCTATCTATAAAATATTAAAAAGAAGATTTTTGGAAGCTTGTATTTGTTTTTAGCAAAGCCCATTTATAAATTAGGGAGATATGCCACAATTCATCTTAGCTTTCTTATTAATAACCGACCAAATGCAGATAGTCCTTAACACACAATTCTGATTGTCCTGGTAATGATTAGTGATTTATACAATGAGCGTTGAACTAATAAAATTGCAAAGTATAGTTCTTTACCTTTTCACAGTTTTCTGGCAGCACTAATTTTATACTCTGTAGTGCAAAGAACAAGTCTGAGTTACAAATTTAAATTACAAGTTCATGCTATCTTCTAATTCATACAAGAGATTAACAGATAAACGGTTGTTGAGAGTAATCTCAGACATTACAGGATGTTTTATATTGTTTTCCAATTATTATTTGTATGTAGGTAGTACTGTCAACCTATGGGTTTTGGTTTATTCCCTTAAAAATCTTAACATTCTTTTCATTTTCTTATGTAGTTAAGATTCTATGCATAATCCATAATGAGTAAATCTTGAATACAGACATTGTGGCTTACATTTAGAAAAAGATTTGAAGGCACTTTTAAAAACAAATTAAAGATTGTACATGATTTTACTGTGTTTGATCAATAAATACATTTAGTTGAACTTTTTAGAGTATTTTCCATTCACTTGTTAAAAAAACTTTTACCTACTATCTTATTATGATTCTTATAATTTCAAATAGGTAATATTTTTTAGGACTGAAGTAATTTTATTTCCTAAAACTACATCCAATTTCTTATTTTTAAGCAGTATTTTAAGTAAGTTAAGTGCCAAGACACTCAGTTTTAGAGCTTTATATCATAGGGACTTGATTTTTGATGCATTATATCATATGGATGAGGTTTTTAGAAATGACATCTTTTTATAATGGATTAGTTCAAAATATATTGTTTGTGAAAAGCACAGGCTACTGAATAGAAAAAGGTTGAATATATGGAATTAACATATCTGATTTAAATGTATGTTTTTAGTAAAATTATTCTCTTCTTTGTTTCAGAAAAGGAATTTTCAGTTTTCTGCAATAAAATCTAAGCTCTAGGTATTGTCTTACATAATATGTAATTATCCAAATAGATTTCAACATATTTAACTATATCATATTGAATTAGTTGTCAGTAGAACTTGATGTATGTCATTTGTGCATATTTAAAAATATGCTAATTTACAATCGTATATCTTAGTGACATTCAGAATCTTTTCTCTTACAGCCATTTCGTAGAGTGACGTTTTCTGTTGTGAGTCAGCCTCAGGACCCGCATCAGGGGTCACTGCAGAGTTGCTATGACAGCGGGCTGGAGGAGTCAGAAACACCAAGCAGTAAGAGTTCATCAGGGCCAAGACTGGGTGCCCTTCCACTCCCAGAGGACAACTATGAAAGGACCACGCCGGATGGCAGTGTTGGTGAGGCAGAGCATATGGAAAATGGTAGGGGCAAACACAACATCCACACACATAATCACGCTAGTGAGCCGTAATAAGTAGGCTTGCGAAGGTCAGTCTAAAACCAAAATAAAATAGCTGACACCAAACTATTTTATTTTAAATGATAAACATTTATTAAAATACAGAAATGCCAAATAAAGGAAAATAACTATATACATAAAATTCACCAAAATTGCACCATCAGTTAAAATTCCTTTCAGAAATAAATGCACTTTCAAATAAATCAGAGTAGTGCCTGCTACAAAAAAATGCTAAATCAATGCAGTTTCTAAATAATAGCTAAGAAGAAAGGTCTTGTCTGATTGTTTTCTTCTATTCATTTTTTGTCATGCAACTATTTCTTCAATTGCCACTGTCCAGTCATAATGAAAGGAAATGTATATAAACACCTTGTTTGACTTTTTCTTTTCCTAGATTTGTAGAAAAGTGTTTTCAAACCTCTCCTTTCAAGTGATAACTGAAATGGATTCAGAGAAGGAGAACAGCATTGTCTTGCTCTCCATAGTATGCAATTAGTGCGATTAGAATTTTTCTTTAAGATTTTTGTGCTAGAAAAAAGAAAGAAAACCAATTATAAATCTTTGTATTCTGACCTTGTTGTGAGGTTATTCTCATATAATTTATCACAGAAATTGGCATCACATATATTTTCATTTAAGTCATAAAGTTATTTTGCAAACTGTACTTGTAAAACTTTTCACATTGTTTATGTTCTCAAAGACAATTTGGTAATTTATTTTCTGGATTTCAAGACATTAGTAAATGCTTGAAGCATATGTTTATGTCAAATAATGCAGTGGTAAGGTTCTTCCTAATTCATTATTATTTCAAGTCTAAAAAGAGATATAACTATATATTAGGGAACAAATGGGGACACACACATTTTGTTTCCGTGAAAAATTAGATTTATATCTTTCACCATCTCAACCCCCAAGTGAAATAGGGCATTCTAGCATTCATTTATGTACTACTTTCTTTAGTGATGATATATAAGTAGAACATATCAATGCAAGAAAAAGACTGATATTTTCTGGAAGTTTATTACTATTACAGTACAACGATAGACATATCATATTTGACCCCAAGTGAAAGCATTGCTAAACTAAATCATGCTAAATAATTAATTATCTGCATTATTATCAGGTGAAAAGATAAGATATCAGGGTCTGATGACTGATGTCCCTCCTGAATAATTATCCAAAGTCTAAATGGCATTTTGCCTTATGGCTATAAAGGCATGCTTATCTGTGTGTTTGGTGGTGTGTGCTTAAGTGGATGGGAGCTTGATGTGGTTTATAAGAACAAACTTTTTAGTAATTTTAAAAATGAATATAAAATTTTGATATGAATTGAAATGCTGATGAATATATATATATATATATTTTTTTTTAAGGCAAGTATGCTGAAATTCTTTGAACAAAAATAATTAAATTTAAAAATATATGTGTGCTTATCTACTTAGTAAGGGAGGATTAATTTAATGTAATTAATTAATTTTATTTAATTACTCTATCTGAGATTTTTAAAATTTTTATTAGCATATATGGTAGAAAATAAATACATTGATCTTGAGGAAATGGTACATATACAGATCTCATCTTGATCATTTTAACCTTCTCTTCTTTCCCAGATACTCTTCCCATGTCCACATAATATTTTATTTATGTTTATAAAGTGTGTATGTTTACGGTAAACAACACTACACAATTCAATCTCTATATTTTGAATGCCCGCTATATTAACAGAAAGGACTAGACAAACACATTTGAATGTTACTATCTGTATTGTGAGCTTAAGGGCATTCAACACCTTTGAAATAAGCAAGAAATGCTGAATAACTAAAACATAATTATATACGACAAACACAGATTGGTTACTTTTTAGAAGACATGCATGTGGTGGAAAACTTCACAGGTGAGCTTGTAAATAGAATAAAAAGTTGACTGAGAAACATTTCCCAAATAACTCTTATTGTCCTTTTTCATAACTATGTCAAGTCCTGTCAACAGCAAGGGCCATAATAATATAACTGATTTTTCCTGATTTGTATGTGACTGACACTTGAAATGCCAAGCTTATATAAATGATTTGTCATCTGCTAGCTGTGATTCATGTTAGCCCTGATCTATAGGTAGTGACAGAAAGAGATGTGATGCGCTTTGAGTGATCCAAATGTAGCAGTTGACATTTGCGTAACAGTTTTGCTTGGGTCCAAGATTGCAGACTATTCATCTACCCATAAACTGCAGTTGTATTATTTGAGTTCTGGTAATTTCATCGTCAGTATTAATGGATCATTCTGACATTAATATAATTGGAATTGAAACCTGTCAAGTATTCACCTGCAACATTTAATTGGTATCTAGGTACCTGCGGTGTTTTGCTTGGTTAGGTTTTAATCGGGATTTGTATTGGATTTTCCATGAACATACCAGTTTGGAGGCTGTCCTAGTTCCTAATTATTACCTCAAATATTTTCCTTGAAATTTAACCTGTGTGAAATGACGGAGTCACAACCAACTCTTTTGGATTAACTTTACTGTAAAGTTTGGAAGACAATTTTTAGTGCAATAACATACAACATTTCAGTATCATGATGCAGACCAGGAAGAAATTAGCTAATAATAAAACTTAGTTGTCACAGCTGCTGTGTCAAGGAAGCAACAGAAACAAGGAACTTTAAATAAATATCCAGTAAAATGTATACGTATTTTACCAAAGCTTTCTTCCCTCTTCTGAACGTTAGCATGATAATGAAATTTCATTATGAAAGCCTGTGGGTTCTAACCAGCTTTACCCTATATTCAAACTCATATTAGCGCCAATAGAGGAATGAAGTTTTCTTCTTTTACTAGCTGAGGAAATGGAATTTGTTGTAAGAAAAAACAGTTTCTTGCAATCTCAATAATGGAGAATGGGACCCACTATTTTGAAGTGCCAGATCTGTGGAATTTATATCCTTTGGGTCTCTATATGGTAGTAAGAAGAACTATACCTTTTCAAAAGACATTTTCAGAAAAATTATGTGTGTTATATATTTATTTATAACAAGGTCACTAATATTTCCTTGACTTTCGTTATTATGAACATTATTATTTCATGCTACTCTTTTCATGGGGTAATTTATTTACTATTTCATTAAATATTAGTGAAATAACATTTGAAAGTGTAGAGTTCATGGTTGGGAAGTCAGTAATGATAAATGATTTTACTATAAAACATTAAAATGATTGAAATTTAATAAGTGATAATTCAAGTGAAGAGCAATTGTTAGGTTTAAAAGCATCATCACATTAATGCCAAATTTTGATTATGCAAGAAATCGCCTTTATCTTCATTATGCCATAGTCTTCATACGTCTTTTGAGTGGCATTACACAGTTTCTTCTGTTCTGATGTATTCATCCTGGCCCCAGTCTTCACGCTGTGGCCTACTTATTCTCCAGCCACCGCCTTTTTTGTAGTACTATGGGTGGAACCCAGGATCTTTCCATTGAGCTACATTCCTCCTCCTACCCTGTTTTCGAATTTTGAGACAGAGTCTTGCTAAGTCACTAAATTACACATGTTGGGCTCAAACCTGTGATCCTCCTGTTTCACCCTCCAAGACTGCTGGGATTACAAACTATCCATTGAAACCCCTTTGAATCACCTTTCCAAAGACACCTGATCTTTTCTATGTATGGCTAGATCATATGTAGCGTTTAATAGGCTCAGACATAGAAAACACTCCATTTGGCCTCTAATCTTAAGTTCCTCGTTACTCCTTGGTCTGCTGTTGATTATCTCTAAGGCAATTAACTCGGTCAACTCTGAGATTTTATCCTGATCCAGAAATGTGTAATTCTGTCCTTACATCCAATTTTTCTTTTATTTTTTTATTCCACAGAACAGAAAGAGAACTTTGTGTCTCTTGGAGAGATGAGGAGTGAATTTTATAAAATATGTTAATGTGGGCAAGACAGGAATAATTCTAAGGCCTTCCTGTC
The DNA here is from genome assembly GCA_028451465.1 of Erethizon dorsatum. Taxonomy (NCBI): domain Eukaryota; kingdom Metazoa; phylum Chordata; class Mammalia; order Rodentia; family Erethizontidae; genus Erethizon; species Erethizon dorsatum. The sequence goes on along the minus strand of CM051836.1, from coordinate 76,142,070 downwards.
ACTCCACATATGTGCATTCTAATATTAGGTAATTCATGTATTACATAAATCAAAGGAGTGGACTGAAATCAAAATGTGTGATTTCTGGCAAGGTGGGTAGAAAGGTTGACACCATGGTAGGTCAGTGTGGGAGGCGGTTTTGGAGCCTCCCTCAAATCATGCTATGCAAGATCTATCTGAAGGTTTGATCTGGTCCTGGCTGCCATGCCCTCGACAGACATTAATTATGATTAAAACACGTCACGATAGAATAAGTGCACTAAATTTCTTGCTTGATTGTGTGAACCTGGGTCAGATTAAGAATGATGAAAGGTAGAAAACACTGTATGTTTTTTGTCCAGAGAGCCAACCATAGGCATAAATAAAAAGAAAAGAACAGCAGTTAATTCAAAAGAGGGGTTTTAAAAAGTTAAATGAGGTTAGAAATTTGGCCACTCTAAATCCTTAATTATTCTTATGCCTCTTGATTTTCTTAGATTTTTGAAAAACACCGTTCAACTTGTATTTACTAACATTTTTGAATTCCCCATTTCTGCTATTTTTTTACTTTTGAAAACTTACATAAGGTAGGCTCTACTGTTTTATTCATTGTCTCACCGCTTCATTGCAAATGCTTTAGACAACATGTACAGCACCTGGTCTTTGAAAATGGAAACATGGTACACAGTATGTTTTGAGCCCATTTGTATCTGCAGTGAACTCCGTGGATTGCTTCAGAAGCAAGGAAGATTCCTTGGGAATAAGATACGGTTTTTATAAGGCCAGAAGCAGTGTGAACCGAGACTTAAACTCAGTCTCTGTATAGAACGAGGAACCCTCTGTCTTCTCTCCCACTTTCCCAACTCTCAGGCAGGCATCTCTATGGCAGTGTTGTCCAGTTGGTATCAGCATCTGCTCTTTTCATCGAGGCTGAGTTAGGTAGCAAAGCTGCCTTCTCCATCTTTCCTAAGATCCTCATATACTTGAGAATGGCATAAGAACTAATATCTCAAAAGCAAATGCTTCACATATTTTTTTCTTTAGGAAGACACTAATACACCTTGCTAAAGATTCATCTTCATAGTTATGTATTTCTGTCACTCTCTTTGCCAGTGCCCTTGCTGAGGCTACTTTTTCTATTTTCCCAGGTGCCTGTGGCATGGTTCTGTACCTCCTAAATGTCTCTAAGAAGTCTGCATGCCACCACTTTGGAAGGACCTGTTCACTCCTACTTCATAGTGATTTAGAGAGACAGAATGATGCCAAATTGTCTGTGATCTAGGTCTCAGCCAATTAAGATATGTGCCACAGTCGCTTTCTAGTTTTCCAGTAAAATGAACAGTGCAGGGCCGGTGAGATGGCTCAGCGGCATAAGTGCCTGCCTGGCAAGTGCAAGGTCCTGAGTTCGACTGCCGGAACCCACATATGAAAAAAGGGCCAGTGATATTGCTCAGCGGCATGGGCGCCTGCTGGCGCACAAGGTCCTGAGTTCAACCCCTGGTATGCACAAAAAAGAAAAAAAATGAACAGTGCAATCTCAAATAATCCCATAGAGGTATTACTCTTGAGGAGCATTTGCAGTGTTTGGGGTAAAATTAGGAATTTAAGGAACAGGTTTAAGACAAAAGTTTGAATCCTGATTTCATCTCTAAAAGTGTAATTTTGTGACCATTATTAATACCAATTTCTTTAATTAACAATCATTTTGTAAGAATTTAAATGAGATAATAGCATGTAATATTTTATAGTACTAATTTCACTGTATTGATTACTGATAAAATTATTTCTTTATTAATTATGATAAATTATTTGGTTATTAACATTAGATAAATTTAATATAACACAATGGCTTAATTGTATGGACTTCATAGAATGCTTATTCTTACAAAGGTAGCATTTTAAAATCATCAGTTGAGAAGGATATTCTCACCTTAAACACTTTCCATCATTTTCTTTTCCTTTCTGGGTAACTATGGGGTGAACTCAGGGGTAGTGACTTATAAACGCAGCAAAGATCTAAAATGAGTGGAAGGCTCTGCCTTCTGGCATCAAATCAACCCAATTTTTTGTGCTCTTTATCACACAAGTTTGAAAAGTGCCACTATTACCTATGTTCTTTTTCCTCTTTTTTAAAGTTTCAGGTTTTATATTCATTGTTCCCACTGAGCACATTATTCTTCAGGTGTATATTTCCCTTTGAACTACTCCAGAATATTCACATTGACAGGGGAAATGAGCTAAAAAAAAAAAAAAAAAAAAAAAAAAATCCTGTGAAATTAACATGCTTATTGGACTTTCAGCCCTTTCTTTTCTAATCTCATATTAATAATTAATACTAATAAAATGTGTGGCCATATTACCTTTTTATTCTAATTTGCTCTTTTAAAACTACATCACTCTGCTGAACTCTTACGACATTTAAGAAGGGAATGAGCACTCGTCAAATCTCAAAGTGACTTTGGAGGTCAGTTAGAGTGGGTTTGTTGCCTCAAGATTTCCAAAGTATTGAACTTCTGGGAGGTTCACCATACTGTTGACAATGCATTTTGCTTAGTGCTTTATTTAGTGAAAGTATTATTTTCTTGACATTCTTTTTTTGCTTCTAAATCAAATGTTTCTATTCTTTACCTGGTTTTCCCCTCAGAATTATGCATAAAAGTTCAATTCTAGTGAACTAGGGAAACTCTCCTAAGCACATACTCTCTGGCAAAGGAACTGTAACTCAGCTCTCAAACTGAAGTGCTAACTACGGTTAATCGCTGGGGCGAGCTCACCTGCTGAGAAATGTGTTCATCTCTATAGATATTCCAATTATAGAGTAAAACACTCACCATTATTAGCTCTTCTAGTGCATTTTTTTCTTCTTTCTTTTAGTAAACGAAGTAGTTTTTCCTTGAATAAGCAAAGTGGAACAGTATTTTCTTTGCTGTGATTTTATAGGATGGTAATACGGTGATTTGGATTTGACAAACACATAATGAAAATAAAATGACCAGGACTTTCTGAAGATATTTATGTAAATAAAAAAGAATCTCTGTTTTCAACATAGAAACCCTCAGGTTAGAGAAATACAACCTTCCTTTCAGTAAAGCGAGTTTAATGTAAAAAGTAGAAAGTTCATTAAAGAAGATCAGATATAGGGAAGGAAAAGGAAAATTATGTAAATGAACAATTATAAATGCAGTTTTTGAAAGTTTTACATGTGAAATACAAAATCTTACAATGGAAGAGGGCCTTGAAATATGATTTATCCCCTACCTTCTCTCTTTCCTCATCTTCAATCTAGTTAAAATAATTAAATTGCTCTACAGGGTTCATGTTAAAGCACATAAATGCAAATTACTTTGCATTTTTCTAACCCAGTAACTGTTACTATTTCTCTTTTTATGTCTTCCCTTCTTCCTTTTTTTTTTTTTGTATTTTCTTTTCTTACAGCTTTTTTTTTTTTATCCTAATAAAATTAGTTGAAAATTTTTGGATTTAGCATTGATATCATTGGGAGCAGAAAATAAAGCAAGATCTAAACTATAAAACAGATTAATTTTAGTTTTCTTTTCTTTTCTCTTTGTTTATAAATATGGACAAATACTAAAAATGTGTGTACTTTAAATGAGGCCTCTCAAATTTAATCAGATACTGAAAATAATCTTTTGAAATTATTTCTTTCAGACCAGTTACACTACTCAAATTAAGTAGATGATTAGACTACTTTAGAGTAAATTAGATTTAATTAGATTTAAAAAAAATTCCTTTTGTCATAGTTGCAAATTAGTTTTGCAATTTTTTTCAAGCTTCAAGTTAGGCTTATGGTTATTAATCTTTGTTTCACATTCTCTTTTAGTCTAAAATACAGATAATAGGATGCTTTGTTTTAAAATGCTTATAGTAAATTTAATTAATGCAGGTATATTTTTGGGGTATTAGGTCTCATTACCTTTTATGCCTTCTCATTACTGTCCAGAAAAGTTGATTATAAATTTATTGTAAGAATGGGAAAATACTTCACATAAATTCAAATTTAAATGTTTTTTTATGTAGACTTGTAACTGGTAAAATATGTCAACTTCAAATAAATCTAATTTTTGTGCTATACATTCAAAAGTGAAGTAAGTGACGAGTGATATGAAATCCTGTAGGAATAAATAGGTAATAGAAGAATGCCAAGCTTCTTATAAATCTTTAATGTGCTCAGTTCTATTTTTGAATGTATCTTTTTGGATTTTATATCTATTGTGAAATGCTTACCCTCTACATTGATAAGGTCACTAGGGGACCTGCATTTGGTCCCCAATTACTATGCTGCTCTGAGATTGCATTCCTCTGAGCCACAGTGCACTGCGCTGAATTGTTTACATTGTTCTTGTTCTGTGTAAAGCCACATTTCACTCAGCCCATATTCATAAAAAAAGGTCGCAAAAGCTATAGCTGAAATTTTATACAATGAATAGGGAATGTGGAGTATTGTGAGAATTCATTGAGTTCAATTGAATAAATATTTGTTGAGCATTTACTCTATGCAAATTACCACGAAGGACCCAAAGATGAACGAGACATGCTGTTTTCTGTATGTTTGAATATTGTGATGGAGACTGCCGTGGGCAGAAGTAGATGTTTAAAAGTAAAGGCATTAGAGGCACTCTGTGGAAAGATTAAGCACTCAGAGAACTAGAAGAAGACATAAATTGGGGGTATGAAACATTGTACCAAGCCCTGAAAGATGAGTAAGTAGAGATTTGGTAAGTAGAAATATGCATACAAAATAATGAGTGATACCCAAAATGACAACCTAGGAAGGTGGAGAACAGTGCCGCTGTCTTCCATCCTAGGGGAAATGCAAAGAACAGCATATTTCTATAGGAATGGTCTGCTTAAGGCATGTTGGATTTGAGACATGTTTGAAAAATGTAATTGATATTGGAAAAGCATTTGAAATATAGATCTGTTAATTGGGAATAGAGATAAATAGAACAAATAGAACTTTAGGGGTCATTTTCACACTTGTAATGATGAACACTTGGGAATGGATGAGCCCGTCTCTTATAAGGCATCAAAGAAAAGATATTATCCTAAAAGGAATTTTTGAAAGTACTGAAATGTAAAAAAATGATAGAAAAGAAAATATCAGTGAAGATGACCAAGAAATATATTTAAAAAAATGAAAAATAAACTAACAAAATGAGGCAGATTAAAGTAGGACGTTAGAATTAGTAAAGTAGTGGTTATCAAATATGTAGTGCTGCAGGGATGAAAATAAAGTAGACTCAGGAAAGCATGCAGATCCTGATTACTGAAAAGAACTAGGAGACATGAGTGGAGGTGCTTCGTGTTTTTATAGTCCCTCTCCGCCATTAACTGCAAAGTGCTTAAAGACAGGGCCTGCCTGTTCATCATTACATGCTACATCTGGAATAATCCCTCCACATAGGTATTTGAAGAAAAAAATGTTGAATTTAGGTACAGGTACTAAATAAGGGCATAGTATTGCTAACAGAATTTCAGTGGAAGTGAGATAACAAAAAACTGGAAACCAAGAAATATAGCTTAAGAAAATAATTGAGACTTTATTTTTCCAATCACTAAGCCTAATGTGACATCATTATTAGAGGCAGGGGCACAGTTGTATCCCTTGAGCCCCTTCTTAATGAACTGATGTCAAGGGCATCAACTCATGCTTAATCAGTCATTTCTTGCTCCCATTTGCAGGGTTTTTAAAAAATAAAACTTTTAGAAAGTATTGCAGAATCTGAAATTTCTATGTAATAGCTTTTATTATTTTTCCTTGAATGCAAATAGTAATTATTCTTTTAAAATTATTCTGTCCTTTTATATGACTTTATTTTATTTTATAATATACAATAATTTGTTCAGTTCATTTATTTGAAATTAAAAAGATATTAGACAAATTACATTTTTGTTGAGATGTAATAATTGGTAACACAATCCTGGTCATCACCTTAAAATTATATTTTGTGATTCTGAAATCCTTGACACTAATAAGTGCTACCAATTGTTTGTAATACTATGCATATAGATGTACTTCAGAACAAAAAACTGAAAATGGAATTTGAATGAGGAATAAATTTAAATTGTATAGTGCAAAGACTGCATATTTTCAGTCCATTTTACATGTGTGCATCACCACAGAAATGTAATGTCAGTGATACCACAGCTAGTACATCATCCACGGGGGTAAAAATTCTCCAAATACATTATGTGGAAAGACTTACTAATAATGATTTGCAAGGGCAATATCAGCTTTGACGTTTCTATCTAAGGACTTATAAACATCTGTGTCATTTAAACCTTTTCTCTCTTTATGTTCAATGCTACTTGCTCGGAATCATAAGAACTATGTTGGTGAAACTTGTCCTACAGTTCACGATTCTCTAAATAATTGCTGCATAATAATTTCTAATTTAAAAAGTGCAACTCATGTACATTTATCTCATCAGAAATCTCTGGAAATGGCCTTTTTTTGGCCTGGCGTATGCACTCTTTTTTGGCCTGCACAGTAAATAGAATACATGTAAGTGTAGTGCATTACCAAGGTAAGATTACTTGGCTGGTGGCCACGTGGTCTCTGAGTAGTGTCTGGAATATTTTTCTTTGATCCATAAAGTATTGTTTTATCTCTGCCTCAGAACAGTACAGAGCCAAGAATGGTGACCATTTGTGAACACTATTACATGACCCTGATGTTAAAGTAGAGTATCTGTTTATTAAACTTGGAACAGGACAGTATTCCATTCAGAAGATAAGGAAAGTCTGTGCCTCTTTTCCAAAGCGATATTCCTTCTTTAGGAGATCCAAGAGAAATCACAGAAGCTCTTAAAATGTTGTCTGATAAGGAGAGACTTAAAGGGGTTTCTTAACCCAGACCCAAGGAGGCTTGATAAGGCCTGTAGAATCAATCTATTTTGGACTTAGTCCATTTCACAAAAATTCCAGTTCCTTCCCTCCCTAATTCAATACCTGTTTTAGTACTGAATACTAACCACAATTCTATGTTTGTAAATGTTTGTTGTTGCTGCTATTTTTTTTTCTCCTTTCTTTAGGGTCACCTGTTGAGGATTTTGCGCACTCTTATAATTTTCTTATACAAATAATTTCCTTAACATTAGCTGCAGGCATGCTTTCACAAGCAGACTGTCCCTCCTTGCTTTGATTCCACTCTGTAAGACGTCCGCTCCACTCATTATGCATGAGTTATCCATCAACTTCGTGGTCTACATGGCAGTTAGCTATTTAGGTGACACCTGACTCTCAAACTGTGTGGATGAGAAACATCTCACAAACTGGCATGTGATTTTAAAAATAAATATCTAAATTGTCATAATTATCAGATAATTCTCACCTAAAAGCGATTTAGTCTTCAATTTTATGAATTTTTGAGGAAACTGATTTCTAGGACCCAATCCATGTTCTTTCCTTCCTTTTGATCAAAACATTGCTGACCATGTATCATCTTTGAACAAGTGAATGGAAGCATTGTGCTCCTACAGAACTATATTTTATCAGTCTTCCCTCTCAAGTTTACTGCCCTTTACTCAATGTGATCAATTGTGTTCCGCCTTCACCAGTTTTTTGAGAATTTAATTTTGAGAGCCTCTGCTAGTTTCCTGGAAAACATTGGTTCATCTCTTTCTCCCAGAATAATGAAGATCTAAAATCTAATTCCTGCCTATTTCTGTCCTAGACTGTTTTTGTCCTCTATCATAAATCAAGCTCACATGCTTTTCTCTTGTAGCTCTTGTCTGAGTATTTATTATCTATGTCCCCACGATCAAATAGCTATTAAATTAGTTCTGTTAATTGTCCACAGGTTTACAGATACTCATGTAGGTAAACAAAATTTTATTTCAGAACACAAAGTACAAGACTTCTGACTTGATTATTTAGCTTGTTTTATTTTTTCAGTTCTTGAAAATATCAGAAAAACTATACACACTTCTTTACCTTAATGAAAAGTTGCACATTCCTCTGACAATCCTTTCATTTCTGAAGGAGAATTAGAGGGCTATCCTACAGACTGACTTTCAAGATTCAGATTTTTTCTTTATTTTCTCCACTCTATTAAAATTACTCCTTTGCCTCCCCTGAATTCTCCATCTCTTGTCATTTTCTCTCTTATAATACTTTATCTATGACCTTTTGGGGATTAAATAATTCATTTTCCTACCAAAAGTCATTATATTTGAGACATTTCAGGCAATTGAAGTTCTTTTCCTTTGGGATACCTTATAGAAGAGCCTATGCCATAAATTTTTAGTTAAAAAAAATCCTTCTTAAATTCCATTGTTATGACACACAGTGTACATGTTTGCAAGGAATTGGAGGCACATGCCTTGTGACCTAGTTTAAGCTCCATCACATTCTAGGACGGTGACCTGTGTCATTCTGTGTACTATTCCGCTCACTTGCACAGTGAGAACAATAACTATAACTACTGTTCTAGCTACCTCAAAGGATTATTGTGAAATTATAGGAACATATACTTTTGGGAAGTTGGCATTATTAAAATTATGCCAAAATACTTTTTTCAGTTGTTTATAGATACAGTACTTTAAAAGTCTTTTTGAGTCTACAGTTACTTTATTTCCACATTAAGTCAAGCTTTGAAGATTCATAATATTTATTAAATGCCTGATGATTTTCTTACCTGCAGTAATATTTACTGGCCTCACTTCATTTTTGGCCATTTTTGAATTCCCTATTGGTTCTAATTCTCCAGGCTAGGAGCACATATTTTATGAACAATTTCCAGTATTTATCACAAATATAATTCTGTGAAAACCATAAAGAAAGAAAAGATATTGCTAATGTCACATTTATTTTCTACCAATCAAATGGCTTCTGTCTTAAGAGACCTGCATATATTTTTTCTCAATTTATTGTTAAGGAATAATAAATGACAGAAACCAATAACTCACTCACGTATTCAGCAAATAATTATTGAAAATCGTTCAGTGTCCAGTAGGATGTACTCCCTAAATTCAAGGCATTATAGACAACTGACAAATATTCAGGACAGTAAGTAAAGCCTTGTAAAGATTATGGCCAATAACACTGTAGATAGAATCTGCCAATTAGATGCCCATTAGTACCATTTGTTCACATCTCCATTTAAACTGCTAATTAAGGCAAATACATGCATGAATGTAGAAATCAACTTTTATTGGATATTTGAGACAATTTTAAAAACACAGTGCAAACCACCCAATTACAGTAAGTTCAACCATAAAGAGCTGAAATAACTCTAAAGTGAGGAAGTCATCAGTAAGCGTCTCTAGTGTTGGAGACAAATGAATTAGAAGTGTATTCATTCCCTCTCATATAAGCACACACAAAGACATAAGCACCAGAAAAGAATAACATAAAGTGGGCCATCTATCAAAAATGTGTATTAGAAAGATGGAATAGTACCCTTCCTAAAAACACAAAATAAAAGATAAATAACATAAGGAAAATTAGTTTAAAAATACTTTCATAGTACATTCCTCCTTACCTGAGAGGGTTACATATTAGTTTGCTTTATAGAGTTACTCTAAGGAAAATGATATTATCTGCATTTTATAGATGATGAAACTGAGAAGATTTATAAATTTTTGGTTAATACCTGATAACACTAGGTGTTCAAATAGCTGCTGTTATATGTATATATAGTATTGTTTTGCTGCTATTATCTCCAAAGGGCTATATTTGCCCTATTGCATTCAAAGCTCAGGAAAACCTAGTGTAGCTGCTGTTATTATTTCTATTTTAAAAACACATTTAAGTGCACAAGGTAGTTTTGTTGGAGATGTAGCAGAAGAACTAATTCATAGTGTATTTTTTAGCAAATTCCTTATTCTCTTGCTGCCTTATTGTCTAAGCCACACAATAATCTATGCCCTACCTACTTTTCAATGAATCCTCTTTCATATGCGTGTATTAGAAAGCACAATGCAATTTTCTGTTCTTTTGTATAAAATAATATTTTATTTCATCTTCAATTACCAAATTGTGGCTTTTATGTAAGTGTTGATATGAGGGATCATAAGTCAAGTAGTCAAGTATTCATATCAAATAAGTAAGAAAGAGCCTAACAGATGAGGATTTGTTTGTTTGTATTTTCATGTGTTTGTTTTTAAATAACAGGATAAGAAGCTCAGTATCATGAGCCACCTAAAAATGTATCTTACTCAAAATAAAGGAAGACTTAAGATCAGGTGCTTTCCTTGTTAAATGTGATGTATTATATTGTTTGAACTATATTTTACCAGTAGTCCATTCTAGACACATAGATACACGTGCACACCCAGACCTTTTACCAAAGAAAGGAAGATTCTTAACTCAATGGGAGGAAGAATAAGAAATTACTGCATTAGGAGTCTGATTCTGTGTTGGTCCCGTGACTCCCAAAGATTGTGGAAACAAAGCAATTAACTTTTTAATTATGCAAACCATTTGGTAAAGCAAGCAGTAAAAAGCATGTTAACAGTTTATTTAATGCCTTTAATATTGTCTATTATGTTAGAAATTTTAAAATGAGTGAAAAATTTTAGCTAAGCATGTAAATCCAAAGATTCTGTCAAATTATCCTCTCTGTAGGGTAAATATAAGAAAAATATTTTCATATCTATGTCACTGCCTTCATAAATGCTAGACAAACTATTTTAAATAATATGTGACTAGGTTAGAAAATATCTATTTCAAGTCCTGGGCACAGTATTTTTAACTCCAACACAAGTTCACTCTTCTACCTCTCTAGGGAATATTTATTTTAATTACACTTACCAGTTGATTTAAATTATCAGACATGTTTAAACTTGCTTAAGCATAAAATGCTTCTTTGGATACATTAACAAATTCAATAAATTGGAAAATACTAAAATCATCCTGAAAAGTTAGAAGGAACTATATATTATGCACGTAAAACAATTTCCCGATGTCCTTATTCTCAGTATTATATCTTATTAAATATTTAAATATTAGGGAGAAGATATGCCTTACCAAAGTATTTATGACTCAACTGGAGCTAGCATTTGAGATATTGTAATTTCATTTCCTTCTAAAATAAGAATAATGTTGGCTTTTGAAAGCTAACATATAGGAGTGCCTATATTTAGGAACACACATGCAGAAAAGAAGCATATTTCAATCTAGAGTTAAGTAAATATACCTGTCTCCACTGAGAAGCTAGTATATTTAGTTTGCTAATAATTGATCTAGTCATTAAGCAACTCTCTGCCTCCATCTGCCCCTGCTGCTCTTTTGTAATTATCATGTATATCTTACAATTATGGTTAGGTTTACCTTTCCTTTCTGGAAAGGTATCAGGGAATTTCTGAAGTGGATAAGGCAGTTCTCTTGCCTCCATAGGGGAAAATAGAACAGAAAACATAATACAGCTACATAGAGAGATGTCTGCCTCTGAGCTCTTTTCATTTTAGCAGCTTGAGAAATATTGCTATACATTATTGCTCACACACACATTCTTTCTAAACGAAGGTTACTGCCATTGATTCCCAATAGCTAAAGGATCCATTTTACTATTTTTCATGCTTCATTTAGCCAGTCTTGTTACTGATTGGACTTTATGAACTATCTACCGTGCCTGATGTGCATTCCTAAACAATTTTAAGGACAAAAATGTTACCTTATGTAGCATCATGTAGAGAATTTGACTTTCCAACTACTGTCTGTTTGGGGTACATATTCTGAAATTCATAAGCAAAGACATGGCATTGCTCACAGAGGAAACACACACACACACACACACGAACACATGCCCGTGCGCACAGCTACATCAGTCCTGATAGAATGGGCCAACCACATTATAGTTCATCCTGGAAATAATTTGAGTATTAAATTATGCATTCAGAAAGATTTTATTTTGGAAACGTTCTGTTAAATTCAGTAGATTCATGCATTGCAAACTTGACAGTCACTATATTGAGATTTTTATATTGTAATAATAAATATTACTACAAATAACTTTTGGAGAAAAATATTACTCAGTATAAGATTAAGCCATGTAAAAGCTAGGTAAAAATAGAAGACTAAGGAATGGAATAGTCACAGTGAAACTGCATTTTCATACTAGGGAGACAATATGATGTACATTCTCTAATGCTTGAGTTTGTTAATACATGAGAATGTTTACTTGTTGTCTTTTTAAAAAAATAAAATAATAAATATTACTGCCTATATTAAAGGAAGCTTTATTAAATTGCAAATCAAAAGTCTGTAGCATATATTCCTTAAAAGTTGAGTCATTTTCTCTTAATACTTAACATGTCAATCTGGCATTTAATATTACCCTTTGTGTACATTACTGACAAAAACACTGAAGTTTAACTTACAGTTATAGTTTTCTGACCCCTGCTAATCTGTTTTCCCCTCCAAAATAAAATGCGCCTGTATATATTTGCAGTATTGACTTGGAAATTTTATTTTACAGTATTTTAAAATGTTGTTTCAAGATTATTTCACTGCCCTGCTCAACTGTTCCATAATTTCAAAACATCCTTTCACCTGAAGGTCTGGTTTTCTTACAAGGAATTTTTTAGACATAATCCTAAAGTTCCTTGGAACCGCTTAGGCCTGGCAGTGTCAATGCACAATAAGAGGTCTTCACAGAAAGCTCCATGTCCTGAGACTGACGCTGACAGAGTTGGTATTTTGAGTTTCTGTTGAAAACCTGTAGTAATCCGATGTAAATGGGCTGGTTATTTACAATAACCATTTTAGTATTGTGGTATATGAGGCTCTTCATGCTCTTTCTCTGAGCACTGGAAGTCAGCCATAACCCTGTCCTTGGCTTCCATAATGTACGCTGTAATAAAGTCCTTCTGATCCTCCTGGTAATAAACCTTCGTGGATGCGATCCAAGACAGACCCTGCCGATCACTGAATTCTCTTTAATAGTGAATGGTGTTCTTGGGAGACTCAAGCAGTTATTTTCCTTTGGAGTTAAGAGTTGTAGGTTGAAATAGTACTTATTTATTTATTTATATCATTGAGCAGTCTCACTGCTATGAGTAGGAAAATTGCTCCATAAAATACTTGGTAATGTAAATGTGAGAATGAAAGTTTTATATCTGAGGATTTATTAAATTTATGGCTTGTAGGAACATGACTGTCTCAGTAAAGGAATCTAATATACACATGGAGAATATTCCAGTAATGTCTGGTAAAAGTGGAGGCTGTCGTAATAGGAAATCTCTAAAGTAGGTACTCCTCTAGATTTACACTTTTGACATTTCTACTCACACATGGCCTTGCTTTGCTAATCTGAATTTGATAAATAAAAATTTAGAAAAAGCATTTATTTTAGAAATACTGCTCTTCTACAGAAGATAATATACCATATCCATATTGCTTTTTATGTATTTCTGTATCAACATCGTTTATTGGCAAGAAATCGGTCACTTAAGAGTAGTAAGTTTAATTAAATTTATGGCAGAGGAAAAACAAGGTTAAGGTTGATGAGCACGACCATGGATTCTTATGATTGCCCCAGCATGAGAACTAAGTATGACAGGCAAGAGGGACTCAGGGTTATCCTAGTATCTTAGAGTACACTTAACATTTCAAAACACTTTTAACCTCTTTCTTTGTTTCTCCAGAATTACACTTTTAATAATATTAGTCCCCACTTTAAAAAGTGGATATTTCTTGTCTTGATTAAAAAAAAAAATATTATCATCACCCTTTCTGAATCAATTTGGATTGAAACAGGTTTGAGAAATTCAGTGTTTTTGGTCACTAAATATTTAATTTAAAATAAAAGTATTATTTAAAGACCTTTTGAAGTACTTAACTACTGGCAATGCAACCTAGGGAGCACTTACCTACATCTCCAGTCGTTTTTCTTATTTTGAGACAGCATCTTGCTATGTTGGGCAGGTGGGGCTCAAACGAGCAATCATCCTGCCTCAGCTTCCACTAGCTAGTATTACAGGTGTGCACCATCATGACTAGTGAGGTTCTTCTTGTAATGAGTCCCCACTAATTGTCATACTGATTGTGTATGTAAAAGCCAGAGAAACATTTAGTCACACAATGTGACTTTATAAAAATTAATTTTTTGAAAAGAGAAAAATGTACAATAGCATAATACAAAAATATATTTCTTCCATGATGTACAGAAAGAATATACTGAGATTAAAAATTTAGTTTCTGTTTTTACCATTTCTTAAAATAAATTTAGCTATTGTTTTTACAGTGAAATCCATGTGGCATATGGCTCATTTTCAAGTTCTCCCCACCCAGGGAGAACCCAGTATTGCTTAACTGAACTATGAAAGAGCATGTATGTAAGGAAAAAAAGAAAGAACAGGTCCTTCACATACATTAGAAGGCCCATATGCTGTTTATTAAATGTGATGCAAGTCAACCAATTCAGACAGCTGATTGTAATAAAAAGAAATCAGCAGTCTTGCGGAAGTATGAAAACATGTGCACATGTACCACCCTCATGCAGTTTTATCATCTGTCAGATTTCTCTTGAGTATACCATATTTTATAGGCTTGAAATAAAACATTATGAATACATACATATGTAATGAAATAAGATATGTGCTTTGAGGGAATAGCATTGCCCAGAGTTGGCATTTTAGTTCATGTAATTTAAATGACAGTATTGAAAAAGGTGTTCTCATATATCAACTGAATCCCGACTTAGAGAGTGCTGCTTGTCTATTTGGTTCCACATGAATATATTGAGGAGAAAATAATTTAAAAAAAAAGTTTTGGTACGTGTTTTACTGATGCTTTACAGTCAAAGAACAAATTGTATTTTAAAAATAAATTAAAATACATTAACTAAGAACAGTGTGCAAAGTATTTTGAGTGCGGGAAAGAGTGAACAGACTGTTTTACTTTCCTTTCATTCTACGTATCTATGAATAATCATTCCTTGAGGTTTAAAAATTATAAATAACAGTGCAAAGTGGAGTCAGTCCTCCTTTATGGAGGAAATCATCCATTTTGTTTTCATTTTCAGCTGGGTAAACTCAAAATGGCTTTGCATAGTTTCTGCTGATCTTATTCAAGACTGAAGCATTTTTGACCAAAGATCTTCTTCCAATTGTGTGTGGATTATTACATTTATGTGGCTAAAGTGACTCAGAACTGACAACTGTTGTTTGACTTGGCAAGATTACAATATGGTAGTTGATACTAGAGGAGGGAGGTAACAAGGAAAGCATTAAAAACAAGAGACATTTCAAAGAACAACATGCAAGAAAATTAAATGCTAAGGATGACAGCTTGAATGGGGCACTTTATCTTAGAGTTGAAATGCTAATATATTAAGGTGATTATTGTCCTAAGTTGATTACAATTTGTCTTCACCCTCATCAGCAAAGAAAAATGGAGATAAAGATTTTTGTATAATGTTTAATTCCAACTCTTAGGATAGTTATTTATAAGTCCCAGATGATGTACACGAGATGGAGTTAAAAATCTTTGTATATAACCTTTAGTATTTATAAGAGTATGGCACACAAGGTTATAGTAAGAAGTTGAATATTTTCTGTGTCCAGAATTGATCTACAATTTCCATTATCACCTTCACTTTAAGGCTTTATTTTCTTTGGTTATTCTTCTGAAAATTTAGTGCAGGTTGAATTGTGATTGTGAAGAATAATCAAAAGTGATTGATTAACATAAAATATATTATATTTAATAAAGGAGTAGGCTAATCTTAAACTCTTGGTAGAGCTTTGCAAAGAATATGTTTTAAATAAAACCATGCTTCAATAAACTAATACGTACATTTATGACAACCTTAGTGTCATAATTGACAAAACTAATGTACATAAGTGAAAATTTTTGTTTTGTGTTTGAGAAATGTTCTATCCGCCAGTAACTCTGGAGACCCAAGACAACATGGAGAAAAATTGTAATATTTTCTGTGTTATAACCTTAACAAAATTAATTTCAGTATTGATTAGTAGACTTTATGAGAAATTCCATGCTGAGAAAATCACAACTGCTAGTTCAAATTTGTAATGCATTTTATGTGGTTAAATATACATTTCTTATCATTCATACACTTATCCCAGGATATAAGTGAAATCAAATTTGAAAGACAACTCATAAGACTCAATTTGAGAAAACCTCTCTAAACTGTGGAGAGTTAAATTTTTATGTTAAGTAAGATTTTAGCCATCTGTCTTTTTTTTTTATTTCTGTTTATTTTTTTTCCTTTTTCCTGGGAGAAAATAATATGATATTAGGTGGAATTAAAGAGTTATTTTGTATTTCCTAAGAGTTATTATGTATTTCTAGACCTTAGGAAAAACTTTTGCCTTTGAATTTCCAAGACAGGTCATTTCATATTATCATATTTCTATGTTTTTAAATCACTGGAACCCATATTGAACCTCCATACCAATTCTGCTTGATTTTGCCCTTACCACTTGAATTTCATAGCTTTCTTCCTGTTCCAATTCTAACAGGATTGTGCTCAAAGCTTTCATCATGGTAACAATTCACTCTAAATATGCAGCAAAACAGAATATTTCTGGGTGTTTTCATTAATTGACACTCACGAAAACTTTTACATATTTCATATCACTTAATTCTAGCTTTATTCTTAGTTTTTAAACTTCATTGTTTCACAAGTAGACAAACTGAGGCTCATAAACCTCAGACAACTTGCTCCATACCCTGAAGCCTGTGAGTGGCTGAGGTGCGGTATGAACACAATTTATGGAGGCAAATGAATACCTGTTCTTGCCATGCTGTATCTCTGTGAAGTGGTTCTTCTTTCTTCAGCTCTTTTCTTTCTTTCTTTCTTTCTTTCTTTCTTTCTTTCTTTCTTTCTTTCTTTCTTTCTTTCTTTCTTTCTTTTCTTTTCTTTTCTTTTCTTTCTTTCTTTCTTTCTTTCTTTCTTTCTTTCTTTCTTTCTTTCTTTCTTCTTTCTTTCTTTCTTTCTTTCTTTCTTTCTTTCTTTCTTTCTTTCTTTCTTTCTTTCTTTCTTTCTTTCTTTCTTTCTTTCTGGCTCTCTCTTCCTTTAAAGTGTACGGCATAAAAACACCTCATTCATTCCTCTTTCCGGAATGACGCATCTATGAGGCAAAAACTTGTTTGTTGTTGGTTTTTTTTTTTCAGTGTGTGATGTTGTTGTTTGGTTGCTGTTACTAAGGTCAGTGTTTAAGGGCTTCAGACTGGCAAGTTTTCAGAGCATGGTCTCAGACTTCCAGAACTCAGAACCACTTTCATTATAATGGTCGGGTGTCATTTACCCTTTTAACCCCCATTTCTCACATGTGTAAAATGGGATTTCCCTGAGGCTGCATGCTCTGTGACTTTACAACACATTGAATACAGAGAAGATAGGAGAAATCAGCTTTCTTCTAGTTAGCTAGTAACTAAGAGTTGTGCAAAAGTTAAAATAATGGCACTCGTCTTGCTTTTTAAAAAATGTTACAATTATTTTTTAAAATGGGTCAGCATGTACAGAATTTATAATGACTGTTTTCATACATATTTGTAGTTAATGATTTTTAAAGTGTCTTAAATTTATTTTTCAACATGGTGAATATCAATATATACTTCACATAAGCAAAAGCTTTGTGACGTACACTTTTGTTTCTAAAGTGGAAGTAAAACTCTTGTTTGAGAACCAGTGGCTAAAACAGTGTCTAGCGCAGATTGAGCGCTCATTAAATATTGGATGACTAAAATGAGTGATCAAATTTATGAAATTTTCAGTGGCATATACTATAAATGTTTTGTCGAAAACATAGCCCTTCCATAATTTTGTAAGTTTAACCAATAGTCATAAGAAGAAAAGCAAAACTCATAGTAATAAAATGTATTCTTTAGGAAAATATAAATTAGATAGTAATTATATTAGTTGAAATAATAAGCAGATATGATTCAATACATTAATCAATGAGTGACTGCACAGTTTGATTATTAGTTTTTGTAAAAGGCACATGGGGCATCTTATTTTGCTACTTGACAGCAGGATGTTTAGAAAATATTTGTAAACCTTATAAACTTGAAATGAAGTACAATTTATAGATTTCCTAGAAGTTTTATAATGTTTTAAGTGGAGCCTGTGAGTGGCTGAGGTGGAGTTTTTGAAACTAAAGCTAAATTTGTAAGTTTTAATGTAAGTATTATCTAAATAAAACCACTCCAGATTTGTATATGGTAACAGTCATGATTTTTAAAAAGTGTGTGATATTAAATACGATTAATGAACACCTTCAGTTAAGGAATAAAAGAGGATATTGCATGGCTTTGCTCTAAATTTAAAAACATTTTAAGCACTATAGGCTAACGGTAATATATCATGCTTTAAGTTTTCATATATATCTGTCTATACATATCTCAAATTCATTTATAATGTAATTCAGTAGTAGTAGCTAAGGCTTCCACCTAGATCTTTTTGTACTATTCTTTAATTTCCTCATTGTATAACTGTTTTATTAAAGTTGGTAGCTAGTTGATTAAAACATTTAATTAGCTGATTTTTATTGCCATTAAACTATGCAACCTATGCCTTTAAAACTCTAGAATATATAATACAGTCTTAGAAACACCACTAACACTGTAAAAGAGCTGAATATAGGATTAATTCTCAATATTTTTTTAGATCTTAATTCATAGCTTTTATTATTTTGAAAAAAAAAAAAAAAAAAAAAGCTTCAGGAGGTTCCCAGAGGATACGTATGTACTTTTGGTTTATTTTCTTCCATGTGTTCTTAGGAGTTAAATCCTAACTGATAATAACCTCATACAGAATTTCTATAATTATGTATTTTATAATTTAAGATGCTGCTAATTCCTCTGGGGTATAGCAGTTTCCTGAGCATGTAACATTCCAGCGTTTGCAAGGTTTTCAGATCCCCCTTTCCCTAGGGACACTTCCTCTGCCCCCAAAATCACTCCTAGCCTCACCCCTAACCTCACTGCACCAGAGTTAGCACAAGCAATCGAACTGCCTCTGCGCACTGCAGTCCTGCTCACAACCCCATGGACACCGGCATGAGCAGTACTAAAATGTCCTTTTTCACAGTTATCCAGCCACAATCAGCAAGAAGGAAGATGAAAGAAAATCCAAAATACGTTATTGCCTGAAGCATGGCCTCCCCAGAAAAATACACTGGATTGTGCATAAATGTGACAGACTGTGGGAAAGTTTTAGAGTCAGACCCAGGACTAAACTATCGGATTTCCATTTGTCATAGAAAATTTACTTTTAAGATAGCTCTCACTATAAAGCAGACAGAAAGCAATACTTTTATCAGGAATGTGTAAGCCTTTTGTCACGTATCTTTGTCCCAGGCACAGCAGGTTTTGAACAAAGGTTTGAGATCAGTAAGCAGAGGAAAGGGATACCGCAGCCTGAGTAATCTCTCTGTAGCACCCTGTCCATTCGTTTCTCCTGCTCTGCAAGGGCCTGCTCTGTTGCTCCTTCCACCGCACTGTCCTTGCTGGCTGGACAGACTTCCCTGACTCAACCACCTCCGCTTAACCGCCACTGCCCACTGCATGTGTCAACTCCATCTCCGCAAATGGTTTCTTTCTTCCATCCTTCTCCCGCTGTCCTATCCAGGCTTGAAAAAAATAACTCAGGGTCTGTCTTGTAATAAAGTTTGCTCCCCTCGTCTCTTTGCTTTTAACTTCCAGTCACCTCAGTGCTTAGCCTTTATTTTTATTTCCCACTTAAAGAATGTATTCCTTGAGGATGTGAACAAAATACCTTATTCTACTTGGTCATTAAAGTTCACCATGTGTTTCTGGTGCTTATTTAAGTAAATTATACAGCCATCAGTATCAATATTATATCAGCATGGCTACCATGATCATACATTTTTTTTCCAAAACTAGAGTCTAGAAGAGTCAGACTTTATAATGGGCTGTCCCCTTCTATTCTCTAAACTATTAGTAGTTTTTGAGAGAGAATTCCTGTTCTTTAGAAGAACAAACACCACAAACTCATTATTATATTGTCAATGCCATCCCGTAATAATCACAAACTGTCACTCTACTTCTTATTTTCATGTATGATAGAGTCTGTTTTCATTTTATTGAAAAAAAAAACTATGACCAAGTAAAAATCTAGCTGATATCGTTGTCCATAAGCAAATTATTCTTACCAAGAATACCTCATGAATATAATGGATTCTTTCATTATCTTGGCTACTTTTTTTCAAATATATATCATTTTTTATTTCTCTCATTTCAGAAGGTCCTCTTCTACTGTCTGTCAATTCAATTCTTGGGTTTTTAAAATTTTATCGTAATCTTTTGGGATACTCTTCTATGTCATTCCAGTTATTTATAAATTCAACTATTTATAAAATAACTTTATGTCACTTATTACATCATGATGAATTATAGTATCATTATTGCTTTGTGTTCTGTCTCTATATATTTTTTACAAAATTTCTCTTAAGTATAACTTTAGTTAGTTTTGTATTACCTACAGTGATAATTTACATTATTCCATAATCCTCTACCCTTCATAAGGCCAAAGGAAAACTTTAGTATGCATAAAAGTCTTAGTATATTAGAGATCCATGTGCAAAAAACCACAGTTGCATTATGTTAGATGCAAGTATTTGGCTACAAATTATGAGCATGTGGAATCTTCCCACCACCCTTGGCTTGCAAGATTCCCACATTTGATTCTTCCAAAGACAAATGCTGATCTGAAAATAATTCCTCAGGGATATTTAAACGTATGAATGTTTGGTTAAATTTTTCTTTAAAAAGTGATATTACTGAAATATGTAGATTTTAATATTGGAGAAGAATGAAACTTTAAAATATTATGTGTAACATCAGTTTATATATAAACTGGGAATTGAACTCAGGGCCTCTCACTTGCCAGACAGGTGCTGTGCCACTGAGCTACATCCCCAGCCCCAGTTAATATTTTTAAATTAAATACAAAAAAAAAAATAGAAGAAATAAAGCAAACCTATACAAAAAGAACATGTCCAGTCATATCTCATTGAAGTTAAGTCTGAAAATTGGAATTGTTTCTTTTAATTTAACAGGCCTAGACACTGCATACTCCTTCAGACTTCTTTGATGTTAACTTCTTATGATAATCAATTAGTCTCCAAATTTCTCAACTCAGGGCTGACTAATACTATTTCCTAAACATTGAGTGGGTCATGTTATTTTAAACAGATATGATGTCAATTGGTGAGCAGTATAACAAAGACCAGAGACGTTGAGAAATTAGAAAATTTTGAGACACTCTGTCTAAACAGGATTAAGGCAAAACCGAAGGATTATTATGCTTCAAACTGCACAGATGTTTTTGATAGCTGCTCTCCTAAACATTGGGATTAAAAGTTAGAAACACATTCAAAAACAAGAATGCAAACATCATGTTCATGAAAATCCCTGTCTTTAGAGAAAAGTTTAATAATGTCACAGTCTTCCTTAACTGCTCCACTAAGCATATTTATGTGGGGGATCAATTAGGTTTTTTCTTTTCTTTTCTTTTTTATTTTGGTACGGGAAATCGAACTCACGACCTTTTGTTTGCCAGGCAGGTACTTATGCCACTGAGCTATATCCTCGACCCCAGTATGTTTTTTTTTTTAATTTAAATTTGTCTTACTTTTGGGCCTGTGATATAGCTTAGCAGCATAAGCGCCTGCCTGGCAAGTGCGAGGTCCTGAGTTCGACTCCCGGTACCCGCATATTAAAAAAAAAATTTGTCTTACCTTTAAACCATCTCTCTTTCTTCATAAAATACACAACTAATTTTGTAAGTGTATCTCCACTATGTATAAAACTTCTCTAAATAAATAATTTAAAAGGAACATTTAATATGTATAGTTTATATTTAAATACAAAAATAAAAAATTAAACATTTCTTTAAAAACAAATACTAAGCAAATCTGTGGCAGTGTTGGATTTTCAGTTGCAGTTTTATCTCATAAATTGATATTATTGAGAAAATTGTGTCAAAATTTAAATACTTTACTATTATCAATTGTTTATTAAATATTTTTGTTTTTTCCATATAATTGTATTTACTTTAAAAATTACATATATTGCAGGTTAAACTATGTCTAAAATAAAATAATTAAAACACAAACATTTTAACATTTTTATTAGTTTGAACTTGGACAATGGATAAGGATTATATGAAATTTAATTCTTCATTAAGTTAAGCTGAAATTGTTTTGATATCAAAATTGCATCTTCTTAGAATGTATTTAGGAGTTTGCACTTTGAGGCAGTTATAGAAACTAGGTAAAGGAAAAATGAAGAAATACTATTGTGTTAGAAAGTATATTTGTCATCAGGGTTATCTTATTTTTTTATTCTTTAATCTGTTATTTAAAATTTTTTCTATACTCACATTGACTGTCCTGCCTTAAATGAAGCTGTCTAGTTAGAAAGTGAGAATTAGATGCAGCTTTTTATGTGTGGCAGCCCACTCTCTCCCTGAAGTTGGAGAATTATAGTTTTGAGACTGTTCAGATTAACCCCTTTGAAAATAGATAATTTCTTCACATTATCTTTGAGATTTATCTAGTTTTTTTTTTTTTTAAGGAAAGAAAAGCAACAAGCTGAAAGTTTTTGGAAATTATTTATTGGCAAAGTCTATGGATGGATACCGTGGTGTAGGGACTGCTGATTTTCCCTTTACATATGTCCCCATCTCCCTTCCCCAGGTGTTGCTGCCATCACTACCTTTCCCTTCCTCCCTTTTCCTCATGGCAAGACGCATGGAAGAAGGGTGCTGTTAAGGCCTCTCCATTAACCAACAGGTATGGTGGTTCTCATGAAGCAGCGCAGCCGCCCCTCGTCTGAGTTCTCCATTAAGAGACTTTCTCTCTCACATTGAGAGAACACATTTACCCACTGCACAGAGCCTGCTGACAAGGAAGAATTTCCAGAATGCTGTACATTTCAGAATTTCTTGCAGAGTTGTAGATGTTTTCTTTAATGTAAAGATTACAGAGAAAGTAATGATATTCTCAGAGAAAGCTGATGTGCTCAACCAATTATATAGGAAAGATATGCAACTTGTATGTTAGTGCTCTACCAACAATTGTTATATAACATACCTTTGAAAAGTATAAAATAGGAATGTTTTGTAAATATTAGCTGGAAATTCATTTATTACATTTGCATTTTCAAAAGCATTGCTCAAAATTATGTTAATTAAAATAATATCTGGTTATAGAAAATTAGATGTAAGCCACTTCAAATAAATCTAATTACCCTACAAAGCTACATCATTCAGATGTGAAAGCTGAATGCATGTTAATTACTTTCTACAAAACTTTGTTTTTGTCAACTCAGCTGGTGGCATTTGAGCGACATGGAAGGGACTGCTTTGTTCAGTAATCCCAAGATATCTGCCATTCAGGGTGCTCCGTTTTGAAAAGAACTAGACCCTTAGGGAG
Source organism: Erethizon dorsatum (assembly GCA_028451465.1). Lineage (NCBI taxonomy): Eukaryota > Metazoa > Chordata > Mammalia > Rodentia > Erethizontidae > Erethizon > Erethizon dorsatum. The sequence continues at coordinate 76,118,701 of CM051836.1, read as the reverse complement.
CAAACTCTAGCAGAGTCATAACCCGTAAAACATGTAGTCATCACGGGGAAACGCCCGCTTCGTGATTTCCTTTACTGCTGGTGGAACTGGTCTTCCCAGCTCCTTGCAGGGACTTGTTTTGAAAATGTGCTGGGCTCTACATTGCATCTCTGGGACTGTGTTTCTTTCAGACACATGACTAGACTGCTATCTGTGCACCCAGAAGACTATTGGCAGATGTCTTTAACAATAGTGTAAATACTGTGTTTGTCTATAGGTGTGCACGTGTGTGGTATCATTATTTGTGAAATTTTTTAAAACAGTACCATAACTAGGACTTAAGTGTGTACATTAACAAAGCAAACTGTTTTCATTTACACGGATTTTTGCGAAAAAATTAAGAAATCATATTCAGTTACCCCACTGTGTTTAATTGCACTGGACTGTCAGGAAAAGTGGAAAGGAAATGAGAGGCTGGACCGTGATCTTTAATCAGGAATTTATGACTTCCTGTTAAATAGAGATCTGGTCATTAGCTGCTGTTTATGATCCCTCTTTGACCCATATTTCTTTCTCATTTTTTTTTTTTTTCAGACGAGGTCTTGCAATGTCATTCAGGCTGGCCTTGAACTTACTATGTAGTGCAGGCATTCCTCCTACCCTACCCTCCTGAGCTTGGTTATACAGATGTGCACCACCATACATGGTTTCTGATATTTATATGACATTGCTACCCTGGAGGCATTCTGTGCTCTGGCCTCCACATCTTTCTCAATAGATGAAATCATTTAGATCCCCAGGTCTTTGCATAGTTGGATCCATCTCTCCAGAGAGAACTTTACCTCAATTTTTGAGAAAATTCAAAACAACAATAATAACAGCAAACATGTACTGAGAGGTTACTCTGTAAGACACAATGTCAGTGAACTTGAACTCCATTCTCTTAATTCATGCACACAAATGAACATGGCTTTAAAAATTATCTATATTTGCTAGTAAAAAACTGAGGTTTGGAGAGGTCTAAAGTGGCCAGGATCGCTCAGGATTCCTAAAGTATGGTGTATCTTATATAGCTTCTGATTCCTCTCAAACAATACGGGGACTCATTCATGCTGAACTCTCAGTAGAGAACAGTAATTCTACCTTATCCTTTATCACAGCCTGTGTAGTTTTCATGTAAGAGTAAAATAATATAACTGTAAACAGAGAAAAGTTAGAAAAACCATGTTCATGCTGGTTTTGACTCACTAAATGGTGAACAGATGAATGAATGTTTACACAATAGTTATTTGTGTTTTTTACCTAAACAAGGATCCTAGCCCTGACCCATAAGCCACAGTCCTCTGTTTTTATTCCTCTTAGGTTGTGGCTCTTGGCCGTTATTATTTTCTTAGGTGATTCAATGTAGGTTCTCACAAGAAAAAATTCATTGTTCCCCCAATTTAGAACCTATTATTAAGCATCAAGAAGTTATAAAATTTTTGCACCCACACACACACAAAAAAGAATTGATTAAAATTATTTTTTTTTTTTTTTTGTGGGTACCAGGGGTTGAACTCAGGACCTTGCGCTTGCCAGGCAGGCGCTTATGCTGCTGAGCTATTTCACCGGCCCTCAAATTCTATAAAATTTATCAAATCTAATGGTAGGAAAAGAATCATAAATTCATATATCTCACTTGGAAGAAAATTCAACTGAAATATTCTAGAGATTTGAGAAAAAGAGGTTAGAAAAAGTATGCATTGCATTATAGAAAATAAAAGAAATGTGTATGAAATATGAAGTATCAGTTTATCATAAAAGAAAAGAAAAGTGGCCAACTAAAATCCAGATAAGAAGAATGAATCAAACAAAGGAGGGAAAAAGTCTTTGAGAAAAAACAAGGAAAAACACGCAAAGGAAGTAAATTGAAAAAGAATTTTAAAAATGAAGAATACACATGACTAAAAAACATGGTACTGAAAAGAGTAAAAAATATTAAGCAAAATTTGGGAGGAAAAACTCAATACAGGTAGAGAAAATTAACTTTATTTACAAGTTTGTGTTCCCTTTATTCTTAGAAAAACCTTTGAGTTACAGTGGCTTGGATGAAAAAGAGCAAGTTAAGATATGTTGATTTGTTTACACTATTTTTTTCAAGATTATTTCTGTGGGAACTGTGCTTTTGAGAGCAAAGTAAGGGTTTAAATGTTATTGTGAAGCTATGCATTTGGTTCTAAAAAAGTTGTGCCAGAAGAATATAGTAGATGTAGGGATTGATGGAAAATTAGAAGTTAAAATATCCTTTCACTCCATGCTCTCTACCAAGATAATCATAAAATTAATTAATCTCTAGTTCTGTGAATATAAGGATCATTTTCTATCTGTTTTTGTTTATATAGAGTGTTTGGAGCTTAGAATAAATGTTTCCTTAATTAGTCATGGAATTTTAAAAGTACATAGAGAGAGTAGGGTTTCACCAATCCAGTTATAGAGTGGCCATGAACCCCTTAATGCCATTTGAAAGAGTTACTCATCTCTGCTTGAATAATTTTAGTGATACAAAATGCAGAGGTGGATTACTCTATTTTGGGACATCTTTAACTTCTCAGCGTTCTTTGTATTGAGCTAAAATCTGCCTTCCTGTAAACTGAATCTATTTAGCTTGGGTTTTCCTTTTAGTAAAACACAAAATAATTTTAATTTTTTTCTAAATGAAAGTATTTCTAGACCTAAAATGCAGACATTATTATGCTATGTCATAATGTCTACATATACAGTGTCTTTCTGCATATTCTTTCTTTGAAGCCCAGTCTTCCTAACTTTTCTATGTTATTTGATGGAGGTCCTTTTAATATTCTGGTTGTTTTCTCACTAACTATAAAATGCTTTCTGATAAAAAAGAAACTCAGGGCGAGCTTCCACATTTTATATGCTTGCATTTAACCTGTTAGAATGAGCTAGCAAATTCATTTAAATATCTTCAGAAGAAACAAGAAGGAGGTACATTTTCAAACTATTTAGAGCTTTTCCTTGAATTTACTCCTAACAAGTATGTGCTTTAGGTAGTACTTAGTATATAAAGAAAATAAACATAAGTATGTTCAAAGTAATTACTGTTCAAAATAATAGCTTTTGATGAAAAATTTTCAATCTTTAGTGAGGTAAATCTTTACCTAAGAAACCAATTTATCTTTCTAACACATTTAGTATCAAAAACATATAATATCCTTAAGGGGATAGTAATGTCAATGGAGGTGAAAGACAAAAAAATCAAAACGTTTTTGTCAGTGTACACTATGATGAACTGACTAATAGTATGAGCTCATAAGCAACAGAATGTACAAAGAGGTCAAAATTGAGCAAAAGAAGATTGAAAGATGTGCAAAGCATGCACTGTCACATATGTGCTTTCCCTAATGAAAGTTACTGCCAAGTAACTTCTTCATTTACAGAACTCATACTTAATGCCAAATTGCTGTCACCGTCCCTTGGTGAGTTCTATTTATGAGTCGATTACCACACATTCTCAAAGTCCCCGCACATCTGATTTTCAGTGAGTGCCTACACAGAATATATAGCCTTTTCTAAAACAGTGAAATTTAATTAATTTGCTGGCAGAGAACACTTTTTCTGCCACATGACTTTTCCCTGACCCTGTGCTGGATTTCCATTTTCAAATGTGCTTCATATATTATGAACCTATATAATCTTAATGAAGGTCTTCCATATGGTAATTACAGTGCTCGACTTTATATTCTTAAAAGCTTCAGTGCCTACATAAATTCTTTTAGTATAATACCAAATGGTGCTTTGTAAGTTGCACAAATATGTGCAGCATTCAATTCCCAAAGCAATATCCTTTAGATATCTGATTATTTATAAGGTTTTTAGACAATATTCTTAAAACAACAGGGAACCTATACCTTCTTTGTTTCTCACTCTTATTGCAGATGTATGTCATGTGCAATGTATCTAATTTAATATCTTTCATTCGGTTATCATCGTAGGAAAGCAGAGGATAAGAAGTATGTATGGGTTTATCATTTAACCCCCTCAACTTTAAAAGCATGAGTCACTTGGACTAAATCACCTTAAAAATAATTTCTGACTTTCTACAGAATATGGAGATCCAGTCATGGTAGAAGTTAGGACTTTTGATCTAGGTTTGACAGTGAAGTGTATTTAACCCCTTTGGGTACAGATTCCTGAGCTGTGAAATGGGGAGAGTGAGCTAGATCAAAGATATAAACTGCAGTGATAATAAGTGTTAAAAATAATTTCTTTCCAGCTCTATCTCCTGACAGGGATTTAGAAAATTTGCTTTCACTCAATGACATAGGGTGCTGCGATTTGATCATCAATCACCTGTTACAGAATCGCTAAATAAATTCCAAATATGTTTCTCACTCAGGGGCCGGTGAGATGGCTCAGCAGCTTACGCGCCTGCTTGGCAAGTGCGAGGGCCTGAGTTCAACTCCCGGATCCCACATACGAAAAAGGGGCCGGTGATATCGCTCAGCGGCACGGGTGCCTGCTGGTGCGCGAGGTCCTGAGGTCGACCCCCGGTACCCGAAAAAAAAAAAAAAAAAGAAAAAGAAAAAAAATTCATGATTATTAAATTTTAAACTGCCATATTTTTCCTTGTTTGGAGTGAATATAGATGCTTAGGCCTAAAAATATGTGAATCCAAGAAGAGTTTTGGTGGTCTTAAGGAAGGCGTGTTGCAGAAGAATACAGCCACCTGAGATGTTTGGAGCAGTTTAATGCAGAAGAGATAAGGGATGGAACTCATCCTTTGTGATTCCTAGTGGAGGAAAAAATACCAGTAGGATTACATTAGTAAAAAGTATTCTCTCCATATATAAAATTTGTTACTGTAAGAAATGCACAGGGCCGGTGAGATGGCTCAGCGGCATAAGCACCTGCTTGGCAAGCGCGAGGGCCCGAGTTCGACTCCCGGAACCCACATACGAAAAAAGGGCCGGTGATATCGCTCAGCGGCACGGGCGCCTGCTGGTGCGCGAGGTCCTGAGGTCGACTCCCCGGTACCCACAAAAAAAAAAAAAAAAAAAAAAAAAAGAAATGCATAAAGTTGGCCCATTAAATCATCTGCCTTATGAATTCTGTATCACTGCAGTTGTAAAAACTTGGGGCTGCACGACAATTTCTGAAGGTCAATGTTAAAAAAAGTCATTCAAAAGATAGCAAGTTTCATTGCTAATGGTCTGTGATTCCATAATAATCAATAGACATAATACTGACAAAAATTCGGTACTGCATGGAGACATAATTGTCAAGTTTCATTAGAATTGATGTTTGAGGATTCTTAACACAATTCACTATTTCTTAGCCAATGCTGTACTATTCTAGTGAAGTGCTTTCGTCTTACACAGCCACCCTTCTGAAGAGAAACACATTTTCATTTGTAGATCCACCACTTACCTGTTTTGTTACCTGTAAAGTACACACTCTATCCTCATCTTGAATCTTGTTTCCCTATTGCCTATAACTGACAATAATAAAATTATAATAAAGATGACTTGCAAAAAGTAAACTATTAATTGATTGTTTTTTATTTCTGAAGGTGTGAAACATAAAGCATTTACAGAGAACCCTAAGTTATTTTTCTTGGAAGGGATTATGAAAATTCCTCATTTAGAAATCATGTTAAGGAGGAAGTAACTTTTCCAAGGTCATTCAAATAGTGAAAGGGTTGTGCCCAGATTTCCTAAATCCTAGTCCAGAGTAACTGAATTTATTGCAGTGGCTTACTTAAAAGTGCAGCTCTGGATGAGTTGATACTTTTCTTTTGCATCTTTGAATTCACTACTTGTCTAGGATCAGCAGGATTAAATAGGAAAGCAAACAACCAATTTTTTATAAAAGAAACAAGAAAACAAGGGGTAGCTTGGACTACTCCGTTCCTGGAGGAGCACAGAGGTTGGCGTGTCTCTGTAAAGTTTGACATTACATTCTTTGTAATCTGCTAACACCTTTTCTAGATCTGAAAAACTCTAGCAAAAACTATATTGCAACTCAAAATCAGGAGCTGCACAATATAAATTTACCATCTTCTACCTCTGGACACCACTGAATGCAATACTGTCAACGACTAGAGCAAATAGAGCAAGTTACAAAGATTTGCAATCAAAGATTTGCAATCATATTAACCACATTCAACCATCATTACTTACCTAAACTTGTCTGTCCACTCTAATTAGGAAAACAGATGTTGACTAAATAAGTAGAACCTCTGATTATAAAGAGAATTGTTAACACAAGCGTATTAGGTAATTGATATGGGGTGGGGCGGGGATATACTTAGACATCAGTAGTACCCATTGCTCAGGATTTAGATTCTTTGTGAACTGTGTTGAGTATACCAACATAAACCAGTGTGTTCAAGTATTGGAGAAAATATAGGAAATATAGATCTAATTTTGAAATTGTGGCACTTTGTGAAGGTAGTAGAAAAACTTCATCAGAACATCAGACTTTTTACTGATCTCAGTATTTATGGGAAGAAATGAGGTTGGGAGGAGTGATTATTGTGAAAAGTGTTTTGGATCATTTATTTTAAAGATAATTTCTCCAACAAATCACCATATCTTCAATGACTGTTTAGTTATTTCTGAATAGGTTATCCAAAAAGGCTGTGTATTATACGTCTTTAAGTACATGAATCAAATAAGTTTTGCATAGTCTTTTAATATTTATCCATAAGGCATTTTCTCCCAAGTACTGAAATTCTAATTTTAAACTGGAAATCAATGGAAAGATAACTTTCTGCTAACACATTAATTTTCTTTCCTGCAAGCTCTGCTGGATCATATTAGGTTGGGGAGAATATACAAATGGTTTTGGCTTCAGTATGAGTGAGAAAGGAATCAGGAATCAAATCATCTGCCTATATTTGGTGACATTTCAACATAAAATTGTGATTATGCTTCAGAGACTGAAAATACACCCCGAATTGAGACAGGTACAGGGTTTTGAAAGAAAGAGGAGAGAATATAAAATGAGGCAGAACCAACCACATGTGCATCCAAAGAATATGGGGTGTAGGAGGTTACACCTTTTAAAATGCATTTAACTTAACTGTTAGTTTATTAGACTGTTTATTAGACTTTTTTAAATTTAAATTTTAATTTTTATTAGTACATGTTTGTAGTACATAATGACTACATTCATCATGGAAAGTTGGTACAAGTACATAGCACAATTGAATTCTTTTTATGTCCTTATTTCCTGTTCTCTCTTTTCCCCTCCCTCCATCTCTTCCTCTCCTTCCCACGTGCAAAATGTCTATCTCCCTGTTCCCTACGGTCTGTCTTTTACTTTGCTACTTAGTTTATTTATACTGCGGATTTCTCATATAAAAGAAACCATGCAATATTTAAGCTTGTGTTTCTCATTTATTTATTTGGGAACACAGGAAAATAAAAGTATCCTAAGGGTGTCCATGTATAGGTGTCCCATATAGTTAACTGGACAGATAGTCTTTTCTGAATATATGTAATCATTATGTAAAGGGTATGTAAACATAACATTATATCAAAAAGATATCAAAGAAAACACAATCTTCTTATGGCCATTGAGTTTCACTTGATAATGTTATCAGGATGTTGTATGACACAAAGTAGTATCCATGAGTATTTAAATGAGAATTCAAAATTTTCAAAGTTGTAATGAGTAACTTAAGAAAATGAAATATACTTCATGAAATAAAATTTTCTCCAACAAGTTTATTTTATTTTTAGAAGATTTTAGTATAATTTATAAGAAAAAAATAATCTTTCTGTAGTTTTGGCAAAGTACATTAAATTCCCAATAATATTTTAACAAAATAAGTTACATCAATCTGGAAAGTAAAACAGCTTACTAGTAAAATAAATAATTATGGGACACCATAATACATTGAAAGGATGCAACATTTTGTATTTTTTGAGAATTTTAATATTTAACCTACCCAAGAAAATGTAAACCAGTCATTTCATACAATAATCATTGCTATTTTAAATAGTAACTGACAAAGACAAAAATCAAATTATTTTATTACAAATTTAAGAATAAATTAAAAAAAAGAAGTATCATGAGTAGATAAAAATATAAAAATATTTTACCTAGTATAGGTAATAACATATTTTATAAATATAGCTATGGTTTTTATTTACTTTGTTTTAATATAACCAATAAAAAGGTGAACAATAGGTCAAAAATATGTCAATTATTTAAAAGTGTGTTATATTTTGTAAGGAATAAGGAGGGGCCTGTTTGTCCTCAATATGTGAGACTCAAATTCTTATATTACCAAATGTAGATAGTTCAGAAATTAATAAAGTATTGAATCATTGATAGTTTAGTGTAAAAACCAGTAACGTTTTCCAAAAATGTTACAATTCAGGCATTGCATTGATGCTTTAGTGTATGTCTAGCTTTTACCTGCAATTGTAGTTTATTATGAGATTTATAGTGAGATACCTGCAATTGTAGTTTATTATGAGATTTATAATGAAAATGACTGTTTTTGAAAGTTGCTCATAAATTGAGAGGCAGTAAAAGGAGCATTTTACTGATATGAATTTTTTTAAGCCAAGGATTTATTATAAATAACTGTGAGATTTCAACATGAAAATGCAGCAAGAAAATATGAGATATATAAAGCACCATTAGTAATTAAAATGAAAAACTATTTTCTGGACTCTTTAAAGTTGCAATGTCAGAGTTATAAATTATTTTGTCTTATTTGATGAGTTATATGTTTTTAGTAAGATGGAGAATTTAAAATCACCACTGTTCATTGCTGACATTTTTGGGAAAAGAAAAAACATAAACTATTACACGTTATGGAATTTACTTAGACATGACTATAGTTTATATGAAGGCATGTTTTCTAGCATTGCATTAATATTGTATTTATAATTAAAATGTGCATATTATTTTTTCGTCCAGAAGTCCATTGCCATTAAATTAATTTTATGTGTCTGTGGGTCATTTTAGTCTCTATAAACGAGACCCTTAAGTATTTGCCATACAATGAAACTCAGACACTTAAAGTGCAAATTAAAGTTGTTTATCTTAAATATTTTATAGTACTATATATGTAGGCATCATCTGTTATAGTAAGTAGCTATTTATTTTTCTTTTGTACTTTGAATAAAAAGTAAAGCTGTTATTTCATTTAGCAAAAATCTTAGGGAAAAGGGGATGTCAAATTTATGAATAATTGTATGGGAAAGCAAAGTGCCAATATCAAATTGCCATCTACTAAATGTTGATAGATAATCTACCCATTCCATGTTCTATTTCCTCACCTGTAAAATGATTACGTAGCAACCAATATTAAACTCCCAACAGTTCACACAGATGTTATACATATGGTTTGAAACGGAAATTGAAGAAAAGAAAGGTGGTGAGTGTTGGGTTGGAGATTCATTAGTGATTTATAAATGGATCAGGCCCTCAATGGAATCGGGAGATGCTACATCTAAGTAGAGAGCTCACAGAGAATGGATAAAATAGAAAATTTTGAAATTTCAAAATGAATGTGTAAGTGGGTGGGCTTGGAGAAACACTTTTGGGAATGAATTGGAAAATGGGGACTGACCATGCCTTAGTCATGCAGATGCACGATGCAGATGTCTTCTAGACAACTCTTATACAATGGTCTCAAAAAAGATCTGGGGAGGATTTATTAGATATATTTCTTGCTGAATATTAGGGGAGAATCATACATATGTGATTGCTTATTTCAGGATAAAAGAAAATTAGGCATGTAGAGAAAATATTGAGCCACAAATATTTTTCAAGTATAGATAAGCAGAAAAATATATAAACATCAGAATAAAAATTATCCAGAACAGTTAACACTCAAATATCAGTTCATAGCCACATTTTTTCCTTTGCACCTTATTTTTCTATCCCAGTTTTTCTTGAATATTATTGATGCAGATCAACTTTAGCTGTTTTACGGAGGCCACCTCCATTTCTCAGGTGAACCTCAGCTACAGTCACTGTGGAGTAAGAAAACAGCAGTCATATAGGGTCATATATGATAGCAAATTATTTCTATTGTTTTGAGAAAAAGTGAAATAAAAATTCCTTAGGTTTTTAAAATCTAAGCAAACTGTGTTAGTTTGCTCCTTAAAAACGGAGTTTAAATGATCTACTTTTGATTCCTTTAAAAGGTCCAGGTTACTAAAACATGTGACCTAAGAAAGAAAGAAGGCATAATTATTATTTGACATTGAAATGAATGACATCTGACTTGAAAATAGGTGAATTTATAACTCTTCAAGGTGCGTAAATTTCTCTTTCAACAGATCTCTTGCTAAGTGAATACAGTCACAAGTCACGTACTATTTCTTTTAAGGAAGCATTATAGAATACTTACTGTATTATTAATGTCACTGGTTTAAATTAATGAGCTTCAGTCATATTATATCTTATTAAAATTATTTGAAGTATCTTATAAAAATATATCATAAAAAATGATAATTAGTCTTCATTTTATTATAATCAAAAAGTTTACCAAAATCATGTCCCTTTTGCCCTTAAGTATTTATTTCTCTTGTTACTAAAAAATGTAATATTGGTGATTGTTTTGTACTTATGAACACTGTCAATTAATATGGGCTTCACATGTATAAAATTTACTTATTGATCTACTGAACTAGTCCATCTCATTGTCATTGTCATTGTCATGATCATCTTTCTGCTGCAAACAGAGACAATATCTCACCTTCTATAACAAGTATAGATAAGCTATGTGCTTAAAAGAATGTGTTCATATGGTATTTCAAATTTTGTGTCAGTGACTTCCAAGCATTTCTTTTCACTTGTAATGGTTTAAATATGAGGTATTCCCCAAATACTCGTGGATTGAGAGCTTTATCCCAAATGCAGCAATGTTCAGAAGTCAGGCCTAGAGAGGGGACTGGATCACCAGTTCAAAGCTGAATGGTCTATTAGGAAGTAGGGCCCAGTTGCAGGAAGTAGGTCACAGGATGCATGACTTTAAAGGATGTTACCTGTCCCCACTTCTCCCTCTCTCTCCATCACCCCTTCTCTTCCTTCTCCCCTATCCTCCCCTTCCTCCCCCAGTTCCTGGCTGCCACCATCTTCCATAGTCTTTGTGTCTTGTCACAGGCCTAAAACAATGTAGTCAGAAGATCATTGACTTAAACCTCTGAAACTGTGAGCCAAAATAAACCTTTTGTTCTGTAAGTTTTGTATGTCAGATATTTTGCCTCAAGAAAAGAAAGATGACCAACATACTGTCACCTCTGTACTTACAGAGTAATATTTTTTCTAGTATTGTTAATATACCTCCCTTTCTTCCAGCAACATTAATATTTATTCAGTATGCCTTTTATGAGCTTTGATAGCAAAAGCAACTGAATGTAATTAAATAAGTGCACGTTACATTATGAATGGTCAGAATTAGTCTTGTAGAAAACAGAGTTGAATTCCTTTTTCTATATGAATGACTATTAAGATTTCTACAGTTAAAAACAAAGTATTAATAAGCAGATTCAGAAATAATCACAAAATAAAGATAAGATACTTGGCACTGTAATCAGGGAGTTAGTACAAAGACAAATGCGTTTGCCAAGACTTAACAGCTAAGCTTTTCCAAAGAGGACAGTGTCTATCATTCTTTTATTAAAATTTTAATCCTCAGATTCTTGAAAAGCTACGTGTGTGTATATTTATGTGCACATGTGTGCACTTTAGAAACTGTGTTTCTAATTGAAGTAAAGAGACAGTCTGCTAAAAGTAGTTTATATCTTTGAGACTGGGGTAAGAATCTTTGCTTTATGTAATTATTTATCTTGTAGTGGTTCCAGTGTTCTTTAATTTAGGGGAAGTGGCAGCATTTTACCTGGACTTCCACCATGGAGATAACAAGGTTGTGGATCAAATTACATTATCATAAGTGTTCTACTCAACATCACTACTCTTATCACTCACATTTCAGGTGTTTACCAGTCATGGGATGGGAAGGAAGTAGGGTTCATTACAGCTGCTGTCAGAGTGAGCAACTATTAAAACCATCACATGAATCTGAAATCTTAACTATCGGTTATAATCAGGAAGACATGATAGGTATGACTCACAGATTCCTCTGGCTCTTGACCTAAATCTAATTGATCCAAATTAAGACTCCCAATTATAAAGCATCATGCCACATGTTGACTAAGTGTACATTTTTGAGGCTTAAAAGTTATTAGGGATTTCTATTCTTTTCTAATTTTGGTAAGCTGCACTTCCTAAATAATAATTATTTTCAGATTTCATATATTTGCTTCTTCTCAATACTAGAGATTCTGAAATGATGAGCAAGTTTTCTTAGCTGTCTATGATTACTTAAGACTGAGTAATATCTTTTCATTATTACAATACTCTGGTATCCTTACAAAAAAAGTGGTAACTAATTTTATCTGACAATAAGAATATTTTCTGTCTAGTTCTGTGGTAGGTGCTAAATTGGGTTTATTGAATTTAATCTACATCTTTTGTTGTTTTTTTCTTCATTTTTGAAATTTTGTTATAAATTACTGTTGCATATTTCTGTGCTTTTCACTGCTCACAGATAGTAAGACAGTATATGCTCTGCATCTCAGAATTTATGATACCTGCCAAGGCTGAGCAGGATGCCAGAAAGGAGGAAAGGCAAAATGGCAAAAGGCAAAAAGGATTAAGCATACTACCTCTTTTCTTCATTTCTAAAATAATTTTTCAGATTTAGAGAAATTATGACTTGTGTTAAAGCCTTAACTAACTCTATGAACATGACAATTCAGAAAATTTCTGTGGTTTAGAGATTTTGGCGTTATCTGAGGGACAGAATTTTACAGGGATGAACCATTCCAGAACAATTTCTACTTTGGCTTTTTAAAAAAGTATTCCATTTTTTATTAACATTAAATTCTCTGTACATTATCTTATTTTAATAATGGTACTGAAGTGAGGCTACTTTGTGCATCAAGGTTTATTTTTCTTGGTTAATTTCTAATTCATGGCTTCAGTTTTACCGTAAGGGAAAACATGAAGTTTCTTCAGTTGTAGTAGTTATATTTATTGGGGGGCTTACTGTATTTAATTTTTCCTATACTTACGTTTGAGCACGAGTGGACTTCTTGTCTGACCTCTATGAAGTAGATGGAAATAACAGCAGATGTGCACCAGCAGAGCTTTGGACAACAAAAGTAGCGTCATGAGGAGCAGCAGCATATGATAGACTCAAGTAAAATTCCATTACGGAAATGTATGAACAAACTAGGAAGTCCTTTCCCTTCAGTGTTTAATAGAGAAACCCAGGTGGTTTTCGTATTGTTTAGCTTTCTCTTACTGCTGTTCTCCATTCTGGTGCATGGAAAAGCACTTTCCATTTCATTACCCAAGAAAGTGAACAAATTTCAGAGAGTTATTGCTGTAAGATTTGGTTCAGTGCATACTTTTTAATTCATAATTATTCTGTGGATTTTCACTTGAAAGACTTGCGGCACGCTCTGGAATCTATAGGAATGATTCCTAACACATCCAATTATTTTAAAGTCAACAGCTCCTAACTTTAGTGGTTTTGTATTTTAATATGATACACAATAATTACATTGTCTATTTAGTAGGTCATTTTTAAAGCATGGTCATTTGTATTTTAATTATGAGTTTATTTAGAATTATTATTCTTTTTATATATATTCTAAATATGAAAACACATTGTGGGGTGGAAATTTATGTCTATTGATCCTAATTCAAAACTGAAAGGTAACAGTTTGGATATATGAATCAATTAATCTGTATTTCCATAATTATAATTCTATAGCATGAAATCTTATAAATTAATGGCTAATTTTGGAGTAGAACATAAAATTTAATTTTCCAGCCTTTTACAAAGTACAATGAATAACCTATCTAAATAAATTTTAGTTTGTTTGACTAGAGTATTAAAACACTCATTAAGCTCCACATTTTCCTAAAACCATCTCCACTATAGATCACATGATAATATATGGAATAACCTTTCACCAGTCATGCAAAGCAAAAGATCTTCAAAATTTTAAGCATTTATCCCACATTAGAGATGCTATCTTGTGCTGTTGAAACTTCTAATGGATTTAGCTTTTTTCCTCATTTTACACTAGCGTTTATAGAAATTAAAAGAAAATGCAAGACTTGTCAGCTGGAAATAGTCTCGTTAAATATTTGCCCTTGTATGTTCCTGCATCTCTGTGATTCCATCAAAAATGAAATAGTCTTCAAAGTTTTGTGATAATTCATATAAAAATATTTTTTTAAAGCCTTAATGCTTCCCTAAGTTAGAGTCAGGCCCAGACAAATTATTATGAATAATCTTCATGCTGTGTATGGATAAGACGGCCATTTTCATCTACACATATTTCTGTGGAGTGAAAATGCATTTTTCTCTTGTAATTTTTCAGGATAATTAATTTTCAGTGCCCACAAGATGATTTAAGTGAATAACCTGGCCTTGTTAAACATGCTGTGCTGTTTCTGGCCATGAACATTATAACTCATCAAACTTTCCAAAGCAATCGCTATTTAAATTGAAGGATTTTCATTGTGGATCCCTGACTGCTGCGGGTCAGATGGCAGAACCTGGAAGATCCTCTCCAAGTAGTTGTAAAGCACTCTTCTCCAATCAGCATATATTTTTGCAAAGCAACAACTACACTGGCAGAATTTCTATCGAAGTTAAAACTCAGTCATTTAAACTTCGAGTCATACGTACTGAAATGTCTTCACTGGATTAAAAGAAAGTTACACTTCTATTCTTCCCTAATGACTTTCAGGACAAAAAATGTACTTCTTTGATTTATCTAATTACTAATTAAGGATAGCTGTTATTGTTTTTTGTAACAGAATTCAATATCCATGAAGTGTTTAATATCAGTTCTAATGTGTTGGCTTCATAATACATAATAACAGCTTTTAGAGAACAGGGAAAATGTGAAGGCCTTTGGATGTGAATAAAAGGAAAGAAGCACATTTAGGCTTTTGTGGGGTGTTTGTTTGTTTGCTTATTGTTTGAGGGGAACAGTATAAAGTTGAATAAGCAGGGTTTTTTATTTTTTTTTCCAGTTTTTGAGAAAAGCTGAAAGTAGAACTGTACACACAGAGTTAGCCCAAAGGTTCTATATTGTGAGTAACTGAGGAAAACACACACGTGCACAAAACCACACACAAAAGGAAGGAGACACTCCATGTTGCAACTGAGCCTGCAAATAGGGAACAGAAGTCACCTCAGACCATGCATCAAATTACTGTTAAAGCTGAAATTAAAATCTAGGTTATCAAAATTGCTTTCAAGGACAAAATCCTATTATTCTTGTGAGAGAACATAATTTAGTTAGAAGAGTATCAAAATGGAAACTAAGAATTTCCATTTTAATCCTTCTTTGGAAGTAAATTAGGCAACGTATCAGCCTCCATATGTCTCAATTTCCATATTTCAAAATTCTGGAATTAGGCTAAAACCTTGTAACATCCCTTCTACTTTAAAATTTTCCCCTATATATTATTTTAAAATTAAAATTAGTCCAATGTAATTAAAATATTGATGTTAAAAATAAGAACAACTTATCTAAAAACATAATAATTTTAAAGATATTTTCCATTCATGTAAGAATGTGCCTGAAAAGAATTGCAAGAAAGGAAAGCAATGACTGACAATACCGATGAAAAAATTCATCATAAACACAATTTACTTTTATCCACATGATTTTTCACTTTGTGTGAATTGTAATTTCAGGCTGTACTTTTCAAACTAATCATAAAAGAGCTTAATAGCTAGCAATAGATATTTTCTCAATTTGGGCCAAATAGAATTTCCCACACATTTAGAATAAAACAGTTCTTACGGTTGGCATTATTTTTTCCAGTAGATAGTCTGAATATGATGTCTTTCTGATTTTTTCTCTCATTCATAATTATAGTTTATATTTTTGAAAGAAGACTACATGGACAGTTATTGGAGGGAAAAAAGGACAATTCTGTAAACTGAATATGCTTTTAAATGTTGTCAACACCGACTCCCATAGACTCACAAGCCTTCGTGTGTCTGACATGAGACAGGGAGCACCTTATGAGCACAGGGATACATCTGCTTGGTTCACCAGCCAACTTCGTGTATTTACAAGTGTTCCAAGAAAATTTAAGGAATATACGTAGTTCCTCAATTTTATTTAAATTGTGCCCCAAAAAGCCAAATATAAAAAGCAAGAAAACTGTTTCTCATGTACTATATAAATTCCTCATTAAATGTATTTATATTGCGATTTTTTTAAAATGGAATGTGTTCCTAGTATTATTAATATTCTACAAAGAAAAAATTGTTGATCATATAGTGTCATTGCTTTGTCCAAATTCAGGAGTCAGTAGGAAGAAGAATATAAAACTTGGTAATAGATAAAATAATTATAAAGACACATACATTAAAAAAAAAATAGTACAACCCAGCCTTCAGGACAGGATTGGAGGTTTCTTGAGGATAGTAGCACATAAATAGAATCTTCTTGTCGTTCTCTTGATTTAAACTTTTAAAATAATCCATAAACCGTGTGCTTCTCACCCTTTAACTTTCTGCAGACTTTATTGTGCATGCTTTTTTTTTCCTATGCAACTAATAATTAACTTTTAAATCAAGGATTTTGAAAGGATAGTTAAGTTCACTTGGCAGTTATCTTGAATTCATTCTTAATAAAGAACTGCCTAACAGTTTTAGTTAATATGTTTCTTACATGAATAAGAACATCATCTAGGTTAAAATAATCCCTTTTAATCTTAGGAAATGGAAACAGGCCTCTAATACTCTACAATGGCGTAGAAGAACTCCACATTTCTCCAGCATGCATATGGCTGTGTGCTTCTTTTTCCTTTGCCCTGTTACATTTTTTCTCCCTTCTCTTTTTAAACAAATCATCGTATATTAACAGTCACAAATATTATTTCTTTCCATAAACTTATGTAACAGCCTCAAGAACCTGTATGCAATTATAATCTCTCCTTCCCTTTACAGCATTTTGTGTGTACCTTGGTCAGAGAATATTTACTGAAAGCCTATTCTGTTAAAAGCACTGCTCCAGGAACAAAGAGTCATTTCAGCTCTAGAGACAGGGCTGTTTTAGACTGGGATGCAGAGCACAGACTTGCTGGTTGTTTACGGCCAGTGTCCATTCTGAATGTTGCGTGTGCTTGCTCTACCAGTTCGTTAAATATTTTGAATGTCACCCCAATACCACACTGAAAGAATCCCTGGGCATTTTCTGGCATGCCATTCATGTCTCTTTTCTTGAAGCTGCACTGCTGCATGTATGTGGCAAATTCCTAGATAAAAAGAAGCTGGCTTTTGTCTCATTTTTTTCCGTTAATGCTCCCCAAGGAATTGTCAATTTTTCAGGAACTGAAGTACACGTTGGGAGAGCAATTCAGAAAATAGAACTGACTAACCTAAGAGAAGCAGAAGTTTGTTTGGTTCTTGTACAAATTCACAGAAGACTGGAAATAAGAAGTAAGTATTGATGAGAGAGATTATCCGGTTTGTAAGCTATCTTTGCTTGGGAAGAAAGACAGCAAAAGAGAGAAAGAGAAGAGAAACTGACAGAGACAGGTCGGGGGGAGAGAAGGAGGGGAAAAAAAGAAGAAGGAGAAGAAGAGGAAGAGAAAGAGGAAGAGGAAGAAAAAGGAGAACCTTATATCTGAAAACTCCATCTGAAATCCCGATTTTAAAGTATCTTACTTTTTATTCTTATCAACACATATGAAACAAAATTCCAAGTTTTTATTCTTTATTTATTTATTTATTTATTTTTGTGGGTACCGGGGGGTCGACCTCAGGACCTCGCGCGCCAGCAGGCGCCTGTGCCGCTGAGCGATATCACCGGCCCCTTTTTCGTATGTGGGTTCTGGGAGTCGAACTCGGGCCCTCGCGCTTGCCAGGCAGGCGCTTAAGCCGCTGAGCCATCTCACCGGCCCAAGTTTTTATTCTTGAGTTTTAATTAATGATACTTAAAATGATGGACCCTGAGTCAACAGACTCTTTATCTAATCATATCTTTTGTATCTAGAAGCTGAGTGTCATTAGACTATTTTGCCTTGTCAAGCATCTCTTCCCACAGATAGTTTTTGCTTAAGTTAAAGAGATAACTATTGTTTGTTGAACACTCCCTGTATGCCAGACATTGTTCTCTAAATTACATGTTAAATAATCATCACAACGATCTGTCCCCATTTTACACACAAGGAAACTGAGAATTATTAGCTACTCCCTCTGCCCTAGTCACATTCCCATATTTACTCCATGTGGTCAAACAGCAGTCGAGCCCCACACATGCAGACATTTTTCCCCTATCGATTTTTGGAAGATTTCTTCCTCTCAAACTAAAAAAAAAATGTTTCCTTCACTATTTCTAAGTCCTGGGCAGTCTGTACTGGTGGTCTACAGAACACATATTGTTGTGTATTAGAGTTGTCAGGTAGAAGAGGGATTTAGTGTATTTGCTTCAGCTTCAGAGCATAGCTACAGTGGCATCAGTACAGTGTTCAGCATTCTGAGCCCTGATTTTCAGATGCAGTTCTGTGGAGTGACACTTGCTTCACGTGCTACAGCTTCAGGTTGTTTGTGTATAAAGCACAAGGTTCAAACACAACGACGCTTCCAGCTCCAAGCACAGCAATTCAGTTGTTTGGCAAGTAAGGTCCCGGGAAGCAATACTGTATGCCCTTCAGTAGCATACTTTGGATCACTCAATTATACAAGCACCTACTTTTTAAAGTTGTCAGATCCAAATAGTCACATGAAATTTTGCCAAAAGTGAGTTAGAAGGAACAATCATGCACAGTTGAAAGATGCACTATATTAGCTCTTAAAGAGATTTAATGACCCTGAGTTTCTACATGTGTTTTATAGTCACATATAGAAATTAAGTGTGTATATAGTCAGAGAAACTTTAAGAAAAGACTAGCAGCAGCTATATTCAGGTTTCTTAATCTGAGGAGACGAAACAAAACAAAACAAAACAATATCTCCATGTAGACTGAAACCATGGCTCGAATTACCCTGAATTCTGGCAGCAAAGCAATAGGAAAATAAACCCAAACACCTGCTGTGTGATTACGGAAGTCAAGTTTAGGCAGGATTATTTCTCTAAAATTTGTCAGGTCATGGTGACTTAAAAATTCAGGCTTTAACAGTAAATTCTATAAATCTGATCAGTGTTTCTTGAAATACAGTCTTCAAGCCATCTGCTTGAGGATCATCTATTAAGGTGGCAGCTTCCTGAGCCCCCCAAATTTTGACTCAGGACTCCAAGTCAGTTTCTCTCTCTCTCTGTTCAACAAGCATCCTTGGCACTCATTTTCCAACTTCTTAACAAGGATCCACAGGAAGTGGTACATTTCAGGTTGATGGTCTCCATATAAGCGGCCTGCAGTGGCTGCCCCAGCCAGGGACACTCCATGATAAAAATCTTTCATGATTCAAATGATATGCTACAAAGGTCATCTGAACAGTAAAATATCTAGGTGGTTTTCTTTATAATTTGCACAACATTTATGGAAAATCTAATATGACGCATGCCCTGTGATGCTAGGTGTTATCATACCTCTTTTTTCAAGATAAATGAGAAAATTTTTCTATAGCTAAAATAATTCTCACTTTAATAATTGTCAGAATTCTTATTATGGAATGGAAGGGTGTGCCAATTTTTCTCAACCTGATGCCAATATTTCATTGGCACTGACTGAAATTTGTGGATCCTTGTGGCTATTTAGCATAGTATTGTGTTGCTTTTGGAATGGATCAGCCGTGTAACTTGTTACATTTTATATTTTTTTATTGTACTCATTTTCTTATGTTTTTGTGTGGAGAATTTCTCTCCCAGAAGTTATTCCAATGTAAGTATTCCTCACACTTAAGAAAGAATGTATAACGTGAACATTGTCAGTCAAGGGGGAAAACGTTGAATAACATGACTGAGGCTCTTTTCCAACGCTGAAATTCAGAGTCCTGTTTCTGGGGTAGATGTATTCAACAGGCCTTCCAGTAAGCATAAGACTTACAAAGAGTGAGGTAATTGAGATTATTATAGTGACTAACCTATTTTAACATAATTGTCCTCCATAACACAAACAAATTATCTCTAAAACCTGGTACCACTTCATAGATCTTACTTTGCTCATAAAATCACTGGTCTCACCCACATCATCCCACACCCCAAGCTCACTATCACCCTGTGTGCCATATAATTATTTAGGCACAGTCAGCCCCAGTCCATCCCAACTATCCTCCACCGCACTCCACCACAAAGATATGAACTCACTTGACAACATATATTCACAGCTATCTTCAAATAAACTAGTTTGGAAATGTCTCCCACACCACCCACTTTCTTCTTTGTAGTACAGACATTTTTTTTTTTTTTGTGGGTACCGGGGGGTCAACCTCAGGACCTCGCGCGCCAGCAGGCGCACATGCCGCTGAGCGATATCACCGGCCCCTTTTTCGTATGTGGGTTCCGGGAGTCGAACTCAGGCCCTCGCGCTTGCCAGGCAGGCGCTTAAGCCGCTGAGCCATCTCACCGGCCCTAGTACAGACATTTTTATTCTTACAAATATTTCTTTAGCATGTCCTAGATGAGAAATAAATGTTCTCTGTTACTAAGACATGTGAACAAATGATAAGTATCTTTGCTGACATTTCAGAAAATGATAGGAGTGAGAAAATAAAACATCAAGAAACAAATTCACTAAAATGTATAGCAATAGGAGGTCAGGCAAAGACCAAATTTATCATAAATTTGCCATGAAGTGAACAGAAGTGTAATGGAGACAAAAAAAAACCACAATTATGTAAAGTTTCAGGAGTATAAAGAGATTATGGAAGAACCTCCATATTTAATACTTTTTATATAGATGAGAGAGAGAATAGAAAATACTCAGACAGTGAGGACACAGCATGAGCAAAGATTGGGAAGAGGGCAACTGGGTGTGAGATTGGGGAGAGCATTATCTGTGGAGATGAGTTTAAGTAGGGTTAGAATCCAATCCTTGGACCCCTTGATTGCTAAAAGAAAAGATTTAACTTCGAGCATAATGAGAAATTGGCTCCACGGCTTGAATAAGCACTGGAATTTTAGGTAGCATTAGTTTCAAAAAGAAGAACAATTCAGACTTGAAGGAGACAAAAGCCAAGTGCTTATGTTATTGAAAACATGAAAAGCAAGGAGAATGGTGGTGTTAATGGCAGCAGGGTAGTGGATGGAAAGAGGTAACAAAGGGATAAATCCTCAGGTGGCAAGATACACAGGACTGAAGGATGTTAGAGATCACAATCTCCAATTTCTTTTCCTTCCCCCATTATTATTATTATTATTATTATTATTTTTTTTTTTTTTTTAGTGTGGGTACCGGGAACCGAACTCTGGACCTTATGCTTGCCAGGCAGGCACTTATGCCTCTGAGCTATATCACCGGCCCCTCCCCCAGTTTTTTAAAGTTTAGTTCAGATTCCATTGTATACAGTGTGTAGTTGTTGGTGAAAATTTTATTAGTTTCTATCACTATAGGTATCAATTTGGCTTTGAAAAAATTACCCATATAGATTGAACTACTTTCTTTCCAAAAAATAAAATCAAATTTTTCTGGGAAATGGGTCTTCTTGAATTGATATATATTTACTTTCTTTCTTTTAGGAAAAGCAAACCTTGTCAATGAATAGTAACGTATAATGGCAAGGATTATTTGTTGGGAGGGGCATTGCAGACCTGTGGTAGATTCCTATCACCTCACCCAAATCTCCTCCAGAGTTCCGTTGATGAAAAAGCACTCCTGCAGGCTTTCGTGTTTCTCAAGACAGTCATAAGGTGAGGTGTCAATAAAAGAAATCAGATTATTGCAGTTTTCTTTTTTTTTTTTTAATATGAATCTGTCTTTTATTACTAGATATAATTCTTTGGGTGACCTAGGGAAGAAAATAAAGCAGAAATTATCCACAAAGACAGTGGTTCTCCATTAAATTTGAAAGGCATGGAAACTTTTTTAACTTTTTAAAAACCTATCCAGGCTCGCTTTGCTTCATAACCGAAAGCTTGGTGCTTAATGAATCAAATGGGATAACGGAGACTTTCTTTCACTACCCAATCCTCCCATTTCTCTTAATATTGATAAGAAATAGTGGAAACTGTCATGGGATCTGACTAACTAGACACTACAAGCTGTGTGTTGACTAAATAAAAAGATTAATCTTGCCTTCAAGCTAATTTCTGATAATTAACCAAAATATTCATAAGTGCCAAAACAAATTAAGCATGTAAGGTGGTATTTTATAACCTCCTTTGGAAAGGCTATCCCTAAGAGAAAATAGGTATTTTCTCTTGTCTGGCTATATTTAATGTAAATAATAACCATTGGGAGATCCTAAACTAGAGTAGCAATCCTTCAATGATGCTTTAAGGAGCTTATTTTGAAGGAGATACAGCTCAAGGAGGGGGAAGTTTAGTTGGAAGGAATTAATAACAGCCAGAACAGAAAAAAAAATCATTTATTTCATTGGCTTTTGTTTTTCTCCGAACTTTCTTACACTTTTTAGTGTAAATTAGGCACATTGGTTGCATCACTTTGGAAAAAATCGTCAGGGCAAGAAAGCAGTTACATTTTCATCTTCTGGCATGTGACTGGCTGACTTTGGAGCCATGGGCCAGCAGATGACAAGCCGAGATTTTAGAGTTTGGATTTAGAAATTTGGAGAGAAAAAGAAGTACTTTGAGAATCTATCCCAAGTGTGCTTTTCATTCTCATTCTCATTCTCCCTCTCTGTCTTTCTGTGTCTCTGTCTCTCTCTCTGTCTCTCTGTCTCTGTCTCTGTCTCTCTCTCTTTCTCTCTCTCTCGGTGTGTGTGTGGGGGGTGCATCTTGTACCAGAAACCAAGGAAGGGTTCAGTTTCATTGAACAATGATTGTACCACAGCACCCACAGATTGCGTTATACAAAGCATAGTAAAGGTTCTCAGAAGACTGTCACTCTGGAGAATTCTAACAGTGAGCAGTAGTGAACAATATTTATCTCCGCAGCCATCAGAATCTTTTAAATCCTTCACCACAGAGTACAGACCCTTCCTTCACAGGAGCAAAATCATTATCACACAAGAATACTTTTCTCATACTAAGAACTCTGACATTTTCAGAGTTTTTGTTTATTTTAGGCAGACTGCTAACTGTTCAAATGATTGGCACCAGGCAGTCCCCACAGACATCACCCGTGCCATGTATTTTATGTGTTAATACATAAAATACATGTTTCTGTTTGACACACAGAGATGTTAGTATTAACAGTTTTACTTAAGTTATATTATTTATCTATTTATTCCTTTATGCATTGTTTTTTAGCTTGTGAACCTATTCCAAACTCTGATAGAGGCCTAAAATTGTTTCATTTCTTATGTTAGAAGCATAAGGCACAATGCCCTTTGTCCTGAAAATGCAATGATTTCGAAGTTTATCAGTGCTTCGTGTCCGTGAATATTAAAGTTGGCCCCCTCCTACTCCCACCTGCCTGCAAGTGTATTAAACCCGACAGGAATGCCGAAGTCTCCCCAGGCAGTATTTGGTCTCTAACCTCAAACCCCGCAGCATTTCTATTATGTCCTCCAATCCCATTCAGTCCTGGGAAATCCCTACCTCCTCAGGTGAGCACTTGTCTTACTTTGAAAGAATTTCCAGCTTTCATAATATGGTTATCCATAAATACCTGCTCATCACTTCACAATTAGGATTTTTCTGGTTAAAAAAAAGTGCAAATCATAATACCACTGGGTTTTAATGTCTCAAGTCTCCAAAGCTGAATCTGTTGAAATCACAGCCTGACTTATAGTAAGTCCAGGACGCTTTATATCAACTATAAAATGCCCTTAAAAAACCCAGTAAATACAATAGTTTAGGAACTATATTTGGTTGTCATTGATAAGGTCTTACTGCTTATGTTTAATATCTTTCCTGCTAGGATTTAAAGCAAAAGTCATTGTCCTAAATAAATATGAACAGTTACACTGTATGCTTTTCAAGGTCAATCAGTGAAAATTGTTTGTTTTCATTAAAACTAATCAGAAGTTTATTTGGAAACTATGTAACTATTGAACTAAACATTTACCAAGTTCAGTTTTATAAGTAACAGCAAATTATGTAAGTCTATGCTGTGTTTACTTGTAAACAATCATTCCTACTGAAAAATATAATTGTAATAATAAGTACATGTTAAAGTTTTCCAACCACATTAAAAACAAAGAAGCAGACCTTCATAATACCTTCCTTTAAAAGCCTTCTATATACAACAGCTACACAAAACATCTTAGTAATATTTAGGTCCAGTGTCTTATTTGTAAGAGTTGGAGCCAATCTACTTGGGTAGCTGTAGGCTCTTTTCTCTGTGCCACTTTGCACTTATCCTAAATCTTCGCACTTTGTTTTAATTATTATTATTTTTTTAAATCATGAATAAATGCCCTTTCCTGTATTTTATTCTGTCCCTTGACCTGATCTGATTGCTGTCTGTGGAGTGTTCTACAAGGTGTTTTGCAGTCAAGGCAGAACCAGACTCACTGACGAATGGGAAAATTTCTTCTGGAGGCAAGATAAGATTTGCGATTTTCCTTCTTCCCTTTTCTTCTTTTCCCTTTGTCTTTGTCTCCTATCCATAGGCAGCAAAGTTTATAATATGGTGGCATATTAAGAAATTTGATCAAGTCCATAGTTTTTAAGAACTACATTGTTTTTAGAAAATAATTCTGAATTGCACATTAGGTCTGCCTTTATTTATTCTGTCCTTTCCTCTTCAGTGTGAGAGCTATGAAAGTTTCATATTCTTTTAATTTAGCAACATAACTGATTCATATACCACATACAAATTGATGTCAAAAATTCAAGATATTAGGTATGGTTGAAAATACAGTGAATGTTGGAACTGTAAAAAAAAAAAACAACTTATTACAGTAAAAGACACATTGTCATTAATCCTCTTCAGAATCCTCCCCCTTGCTTCAAGCAAACTTATCCCGTTGTTCTTGCCACTTTCTAAAGCAGTCTTTGAAAGCCTCTTTCTTCACTGCTTTTAGTTGTGCTGTTGTGGCTGCCTTGATGTCCTGAACTGATTCAGAACATTTAACTTTCACGGTCATTTTGACTTTAGGGAAGAGCCAGAAGAGCCAGATCCAAAGAATGGGGAATGGGGACATACTTGAATGTTTCTGCTGGACAGAAGTTTCAGTAAATGTTTTCCCTCTCTGATAAGTAATAAAAACTCAGAATTCATTGAAAGTAAAGGTATGATAATGTAAAGTCAATCTTGAATGGAGAAAAATTAATTATTATCTCTACTATTACTTAAAAACAAGTTGTCTTTAAACAAAACCATATAGAAATTATTTCTAATATTTGGGACACTGAGTTCATAACAACTTTGCATGAGTGAGAAAAAATGATCAAGTCATCAGATTGCTGAATGAATGATTCATTAAGGAATATTTTGGCACCACCTGCCATGAATGCCAAACCTTTGTCTGATAATTAAATAAGGAAATATTAAAGATAAGAATAAACAGTGAGATGGTCAATATCACAAATTAAGATAATGGTAGACTATCTGAACAATACTTTAAAAATGGCTGGATTTTGGCAATACGATTCAATGACTGAAAATGTATTCTCTTCCAGATCACAATAGGAATTTTTGTCATTTTCAAACATTGTTCTACTGTGCACTAGTCTGACAAGAATTATCATATGATCTGGATTTCCAGCAGTGATTTTCTTCTCTCTGCCTACTAGTGTTATTGTTTCACTTTGATGTTTTTCTTGCCAATCAGATTGCAAGGCCTTGAAGTCAGGGACTACATCTTTACTATTTTTATCTGTCCCAGTGGCCACAGCATATGTAAAGTGAATTGTATTCTTCAGTGTTGGTTGGACCAGTTTCCTTAGTGTAAACACTTACTCCACAAAGATCACTTAATCTGTTACTTTCTAGCATGTTTTTATCCACGACATGATGCTTATGGTATCAGAGTTTCCACCCTGAGAATATTTTGGGACTTGGTTATGAATGACACTCTCAACAACTGTACCCTAGCTCCTCCTTTCTTAGATCAACAAAGTTGACAGTTTTTAAGAGTAAGAAACATTCTGATTTCTTTGTTCTCTTATATATAGGGTGAAGGTGCCCTTTTCTTTATGATATATCAGGTAATCAATAACTGCCTTGTATCCCACAAGTTCTTACAGCAAATAACATTAGGCATAAAAAAAGTTCAACATGACTACACTAGAGCTTTTTAATAATAAAACACCTGTTCCTAAATATTTGGCTAATAATTCAAGATTAATAATTCAAGATCATAATAATCTGAATCTTAGTAGGTTATTAAACCTAAGATGTTATAAGTGATCTAGATTGTTTTATTTTATGTGGAAAAAATTTTTAGCTATCAGAGAGAAAATAAAGGAGTTTCCTTGTGTGCTTAATATAATTTAGTCCAAGCATTGGATAGATTCAAACATGAACATTAAATATTATTCCTAAATCCAGTGTTTGTATTGTATTTTTTCCTTAGTGTATTCCTAAGAGAAGAAAATGCAGGTCTTGCAAAGAAAAGCAAACAAGATGTAGTCAGATACAAATGATTCATTTATTATTCAGTGAGAAAAAAGGCCTTCTGATATCTGTAGTCCAAATTGCTTATTTCTGTACTTCTAAAATATGTTTCAAATGTTTAAACAATTATTAAATTTTTTAAAAGGAAATTAATTTTGGTGATGTATGTAATAAACATAAATTTCTATCAGAATGTGCATTTGCCTATCATTCTGTGTAATTATTTAAGGGCAAATGAACCCCTGCTTACCTCAGTTCCTATTTAAAAATTATTGTTAATGCCATCGTCAACCACAAAAATCAATACTTCTTAAGGCATTTTAAAGCCCCCCAAATGTGTTGTATTATTTGAAGGCTTTATTAAGTTTATTGACAGTAGATTATTGTTTGGAAACATATTTCATATTTGGATGCCTAGATTTATGACAGATTTAGTTACAAGGGAAATGAATTTGATGGAAAACACAAGAAGCATTGAGCTGCGTGAAAAATATTGCAATTGTTCATAATATTACTCTTTCACGTTGAACTATCCAGTGCCTTGCAGCCCAGGGTTTATTAGAAATAAAATCAATTTTAGACAATAAAAGCCTATATTATATCACTGAATAAAACACGATCTTCAAAGATCCTTTTTTAAATTAATAGAGCCTATCAGTTTATGTATTATAATACAGCATCCAGAAATAATAAAGGACTCATTGTTCACCCTTCTTCTTAACCTTGCTCCTTTGTGCGAAGTCCGGTGCCAGTGTCAATCTGATATGAAAATGCTTTGTGCTCTGTATCGCTGAGTTTTTCTCTTTGCAAAAATGTTATCCTCACTCTGTTCCCCCACCCGCATTCTCCAGGATAGAGATAGTCAAGATTCATACATTTTACACTTTAGAAAACTCTCCACCTTCCTGTGCCCAGCTCTGTTCCATTTCCATTGGTAAATGGACTCTTTTAGAAGAGAGTTACAGGTAGATGGAAAGATAAAATCCAGTCCGTCAGTTATACAGTATGGTAATTGTGCTTAATCACAATGTAATGTATTCTTGAAAATCATGAGAATAGATTTTAAGTGTTCTTACAACAAAAAATTGATAAATATGCCAAATAATCCATGTGTTCATCTGTTAGATTGATTCGTTCCATTATGTGTGCATACTTCAAAACATGTACATAAAAAAATGTAACACTTGTGTCAACTAAAAATAATTAATTAAGAAAGAGAATTGCAGGGGCAATGGCATGGAAGAGTGTGAGGTAAACGAAGAGTTTAGTTCTTTGCAGAGTCTTCATAAGTATTTTCTGGAAGTTCTCTCACCTGTAGCTTCTCTCCCAGTTTCTTCAGCTTTTTCATCCTACCTTTCCTGACTGGGCCACTTATACCCTGTTTTTTGTTGTTAAAGAGTCCTCACTATTTACCTCTCCATAGGAAATAGACTCTTAGTGCAAGACAGGCATGACACCGAATTATAGCTTCTTCCTCTGAACAAAACTTAGTCTTCTCCCAGGCTTCTTCTTTGGGTATCCCATTTCACATTTCCTCTTTTTCAAGTCAATTAATAAAATAATCCTTAATTGTCAGGTAATACATAGGACCCTCTACATGACATTTAAAATGACGTGGAGAATGTCTTAGTTACTTTCTCGTCAATGAGACAAAACACCCAATACCCATAATTTAAAGGAGGAAAAGTTTATTTGGGTTCAGTTTATAGAGGTTTCTGTCCATAGTCAGCTGGCTCCCAGGCATGGCCACCGCAGAGGGACGTAGCAGAGGAGACACAGCTCTTGGCATGGAGCTGGAAAGCAGAGGGATCCAGGAAAGGGGGGGGAGAGAGAGAGAGAGAGAGAGAGAGAGAGAGATCCTTCCAGGACATGCCCCCAGTGACCCAGCTCCTCCCACCAGGCTTCACCTCCTACCTAACATCATATTTAGCTATAAATTCATCAGTGCACTAATCCGCTGATGAATATCATGCCCCTATGATCCAGTCACTTCCCAAAAGGCCTCCCTATGAGTGCATGAGGCTTTCGGGTGGGGGGACTAGGGATAAACCACATTAAAGAACGCCAGAATTTCTGTTTTTTCCCCAGCTACTTATTGACCTTACTCCTAGGTAACAGTAACCTATCCTCCCTCTCTTTCCTCCTGTTATCTCTTCTATTGTCCTTCACATCTTCAGGATAAGAGGAACATTTGAATCTGTTTCTCATGGTACCCAAAGAGTATTGTAGAGTTGAAGAAAAATTTAGAAATTTTGTGTTATTGATTTTAGAGGGGATTAAAGATTTAAAGAAAAACATTTCATTGTTTTACACATTAAACATTAATTGCAGTTGGGATCTGACAGATATGTGATATATTCTTTCTGTAAAATTCAATTCATCATTTATAAGGAAGTAATTGACAACATCTCTACTCTTACCAAGAAATTGCTCACCTCTTGCTAGGATCAGAGGGAGAGCTGCAGGGACTTCTTTTGTAGCTTAACTTTGGACCTTTCTCCTACTCAAGAAATCAAGTTAGAGACAGACTGGCCAAATAATTTTGGAAAAAATATTATCCAAGTTCTCTCATACCCATACATCTTTTTCTACGTGTATATGTTTATTTATATCTCTCCTTTTCACCTAATACAAAATTTATTTTCTTTTTTTTTAGGAAAATAAAAAATCTCAATTCTTATTTTTAACTATACTTCCTGTGAACCAAATTACTTCTATTATTACTGGGACAAGTCAATCTCCAAGAATTTAAGAATGAAGCGGCTAATTTTTTATAATCAGTAAATGGGGCAGCATCTAACTTTCAAATCAACTAAGTTCTTTGTTTAATAAAAAGATAACTTTATCAAAAAATAAAAATTGCTTCTGTTTTTACTACTTTCAATTCAAAGTCCTCACTAATTTTATATTTTCTAAAGTAAAAGGAAAACAAACATTACCATGACCGAATCTTTAAAAAAATCTATATAAGAGAAAATATTTCATAATCAGAAAAATAGTGTACTTGCACATTTACATAATCATTGATAGCTTCATCTTTTATCAAACTTCATTGCATGCAATGTTTGAGGGATTTCTTTTTCTTTTTCTTTCTTTTTTTTTTTTTATGCAGGTACTGGGAGTCCAACTCAGGACCTTGCGCTTGACAGCAGGCGTTTGTGCCACTGAGCCATCTCACCAAGAGATTTCTTAACCCTTAAAATGTTACTATGTCTTTGTTTCTAAGTATATATGGCTTAGTACAAATCAAGTAGCCATAATCAGTATGCGTTTCTTGTAGAACGGAAACATAAGTGACATTTTGAAATATTTTAATTGCATGTTCAGAAGTGCTAGTGGATATGCCAAAGTGAGAATAAGGTCCTGAAACTAATTAATGTGGTTTCATTTATCAAGAGCAGTAGAGCTGTTATAAATACTAATAATAGCATTGCAACAGTGTATTTCTGTTTGTCTGTTGATACTATTGTTATAGGGCTCCACACCACTGAGTTGAGGAGACTTTGTGTGGATTTAACAAAAAAACATTCCACATTTCTCTGTAGCAAATTCTCTCATCTTCAACACTGAGACTTCTTCATCTTTTGCTAATATATATAGTACAAGATTGGTTGATCTGAGAAACCCATGTTCATTGTTCATAATTAGAGAACTAAGGGAAGCAGTAAAAAAAACACTCTAAGGTCAACTATATTAATTAACACAAATGCATAAAATAAAAAACAATAACAATTTTTTTTGATGTGGGTACTGGGAGTCGAACTCAGGACCTTGCACTTGCCAGGCAGGCACTTATGCCGCAGAGCTATCTCCCCAACCCAAAAACAATATCAATTAAATCACTGTTCTGTAAGGGAGCTAAGAATGAGCTGAGGACGTGGTTCAAAATGCTGCGATTATTATTAGTATAAAGTCTCATCTCTTAACTAGGGACTGTACTGAAGAGGTTTCAGTGTTTCCTTTTTTGGATAAAGCCTGGCATCTATCTCTCATCTTTGAAATTCCCAAATATTTGGGAATCTTTTCATGAGAGTATGTTTCAGAGAGTTGTGGTGTGAACGCATGGAAAGAGCGATGCACTAGCAATTGTAGATGTGGATTTGAACCTACCATTCCTTGGTAAATTGTTTTTCAGTCCATTTCACTTCTGAGATTCGGGTAGGGAGATGGACTCACTAACTTGGCTCTTTTCAACTAGCTTGTAAAAGTCCATGATTCTGCTCTCATATGTAATTGGTGCCTCAAAGAAGGAATACAGTGAGAGCAAAACTTAAAGGATAAAATTGTCTGGGAGTAAATTGCTTGCCGGTACATAATTCCAAAAATTCATTTTGGGTTACTATGGATCACCTCTGAAGGCAAGCAGTTTGCAATTTCTAAAATAACATAATTTCCAGGTTGAATACAAAGGTAATCCAAACAGAATGTAGCAATGGCACATTGAACGAAACTCTAATTTTAGAGAGATAGAAAGGTAGCTACAGCTGAATGAATATAAACACATGTAAAAAAGCAACACCTCAAAAAATTGAGCTACATTTCTCACCTGGGGCAAAAGGCTAGATCATTAACACTATTAAAAGAAAGAAAGGGTACATTTGTATGTTGTTTTACGTGTTCTTGTTTAAAAACTTCATTTTTCTTTGAGTCCCAAGCTCAGCTAATTATATATTACATTTCTATTTGTATTCCTTTTGAAAAAATTTTATAGATCATCACCTTCATCATTTCAATATGTTATTCTAGACGAAGTTGGTTATAGAACAAGATTTGAGTTTCAATTATTTTAACATCTGCTAAAATGGAAAGAATGTTGCTTGGGAAAGAGAATACCTTGGATTTTACTGATGTTTATGCAGTCAATTTACTAACTTTGTGACCTGCAACAATTTGCCTAGCCTCTGTGACATTAACTACTTCCACCTGAAAAATTAGCAAGATCTCTGACGCCTTGAGCTATGTTAGGGTGATGTGAAAAACATGTATATGAATCATGTATCATAGTACCTATCATAGAATAGATATCCATCAACTTATGTTCACTTGGAAATAAGAAAAATTCCAAGTTGTTGGAATTTGTAAACCTATGATTTATCCATTGTTTGAATGAAAGATATGTGGCCATGAGTAAACCATTGTTCTTTTGAGGTCCAGGGTTTTCATCAATAGAAGGAAGGGTTTGAACTATGTAATTTCAAATATTCTACTACTCCTTCACAGAATTTTATTTCTTTTGGTTATATTTCATTTTAAAAGAAAACCACTAATGACAACAAAATAGATTCATTATGATTCCCTGGCCTGCCTGCATCCAACCACAATGATTTTGCATAATGTGGCATAATCTAGGAATATGTTATCATGTGTTTTTTAACCAATGCCTTGCCCTGTTATAAATTACCTCAAAAGCAGTATAATTTCCACCTGAAATATTTGTCCAATTGAGGAAGATATTTTTACTTCTGTCATAAAAACAAAATTTAATCCACATATCAAGCTCTTTGAATGTTGTGATTTCCTTCTACTATTGAGTTTTATCTGTGAAAGTTAGTTTCTTTGCACTTACAATTGATTTTTCTTCACATGCTAAGTGGCAGCAACTGATTACATTAATATTCAGATATCTGTCCTGTCTTTCCAAGAGGTCGCTTTTAATTTTTTTTATATTAGTCTTTGTTATCTTAAGAAGAATTATTCTTTTTCTATTTCTCATGATGATATGATGCAGCAATAAATGTCTTTCCTAAAGTGTTCAAACAAACAAAACAACTATACCCATTGCAGATCAGGAAGTTCACTCTTACATAGATATTGCAGCAAATGCACAAACAAATGTGAGAAATGTATGGAGAATACTTGTTTTACTGAAAAAAACTTAGTGACCCTCTGATATCATCATGAAGAAATGATTGAACAATGACAAAGGTGATCTTTGTATAATTCAATTTTTCTTATTGTAAAATTTTTCATTAATGTAGCATAATTAGAACCACTTGACAATCTCTTTACCTTGGGAATAACCTATTGCAGTACATTGTGATATTTCCCACTTACATAGAAGGTGCAACTCTCTTAGATTGTAGGTTAGAGAAGCTGGTTTTTTTTCTTCAGTCTGTTCTTTAGGATTTTATGATGGAGGAAGCTAATATATGTTATTCTTCAACAGTACTACAAAACCTTTGTCTCTTCCCGGCCAGAGGGAAATGCAAAGAAACAAACAAACAGGAAAAACCTAAACAACAGCAAAACCAAAATTTAATGCAAGTATAAGAACTGTTCCATTAGTAAATGGATGTAGTATTCACCATTTTGCTTGTTCACCTTCTCTGAATTTCATGCATTTAACTGAGAGATCACCTGAAAATGTTAGAAAAAAGTATTAATCCATTCCTATTTTATCCCAATTTTTACTTAAAAACTCTTCCTGTTCACCTATTCTGATTTGTCTTTTCTGTATGGACAACCAGCTAATCCTTTAAAAGCTTCTAAGTTTAGATATCAAATTAGATCCAACAACCTCATTTAATAGCTATAAAATGCAGTAGAAGTTGGTGATAGCATCGCTGAAATATTTGTCATTAATAATAATTAAATTGTTACATAATTTTAAATCATGAGAATGATTTATAAAATAGCATTTCCTCCTTTTCTAGATACTTACATAGGATTAAAAATAAAACAGATTCGAATACATTTATTTCAATAAATGCATATATCTCTACATATGTGTCTTTAAGCATGGTAGTACCATAGGAACATGTTTTATTTTAAAGATTAATTGGAATATGAAAAAAAACAAAATAAAATATCAGTGCATAGTCAGATACTAACTAAGATACAGGAAATACTTATTAGAGCATTTCAGGAGTGTGTGCCAGGGAAAAAAGAATCCGCTAGGTGCATTAGGGGATATTTAATTTTTAGAAAGTGCATTCTACTGCAAATGGTGGTCATTCACTAAGTCACTGTCAGTTAAGGATAAATTATTTTAAGGGCCAGATTTGCATGTTGAAAACATACTATTCTCTGGAAAGCACACAGACATGAGTTACATAAAAATATCCATTTATAAAAATTGTGTGTTTCACCCAATTTGGCCATATGAATATCCACATGAGAAAGGAATATTAAAACATTAGCCATCCTGAAAGGCAGATGGAAACTGCATGATAATTGCGTGTGATAAAAATGAGGGATTTATCTTGTGGAATGACATTATTTTGGCATATTTATGCCCACTGTTGTATCAACTCCACTGCACTTCCTTACATAGTGAAAAATAGAATAATTAGATTCTGAATACTGTAATATTTTAGATAGGTGAATATATGGGTGGATAGATAGAATTATCACCTACATACTCTTTGTTATAAACAATAGTAAACACTGTAGTCTGAAATAAATAAATATAAAGAGTTCTCAGTTTCTGAGAAACCTAACATTTTCCATATGCACTGTCATATTCCATTCTTTTTCTAATATTCATATTTCATTAGCTTTTAGTACACAGGCCTTGGGAATTTTTTTTGGAAAAGATATGTAAATATATGCAGTCTCTATTTGTGAACAACTTATCATTTAAGCTAACATCAAGGCCTAGTTAGTTTGTGTAAGATACTAAATTCATTTAAATCCCACCTTCTTTTTACTTTCGATGTGCAAATATTTTTACTTGGATGCCTTAGCAATACAAATTGAAGTTTACAACATGAACTGCTAATGCTAATTTGATTACTTTTGTATTAATGTTGAGTGCTACAAAATTAACCAGAGGTTGTTTAAAAATGAAACTGGGAATGGAAGAACTCTTTCTCTGTGGCCCTCTGAATGGTGGTAGTATTAATGCATGTACATTAGTGCTTGTTGGTTCTCATAAAGCAATGAATGCAACTTTGAAGGCAAACAATTTAAATTTTTAGAAAACCTGACTGCTTGCTTTCTTTATATAAATTGATTCATCAGAAGTCTTCAATCTACTGTTTTAAGAAATCAGATAGTTTAAATCTATTTGAAATACTCATTGCAGATGCATTAGATCACAATTTATTTTTAGCAGTAAAAATGTTTAATATAGTAAAGATAAGGTTCCTGAATTGTGAATTTAATACTTTTGGATAGAAGTAGATTAAGCTTTTATTTTAAGAATATACTCATTTCTTTAATTATTTGTATCATTTGATGAAGTTGAAGAGATTTCTAATGACTTGCAATAACAATATAGTAGAACTATATGATTGCAAATCAAGGTAAAATAGGTAGACCTAAAAGCTGTTGAAAAATTTTTTTCTTTCTACCTTTTTGAGCTAGTGCTTGAAAACAGTACGTCATCAGACAAAAGTATCTCACCTCTATATATAGCCCTATAAGCTGTCCCAACGTGGGGGCTGCAGTAATGCCTGCCACCTGTAGTGCACGTGCAGCGTGCATGTTGCTTGTTCGTTTAGGAATGAATTGTCTTTGTAGTGTCTGTCTGTAATTTGTATTATGCCTGAAAGTTTCTATGCTCATTAACCTTTTACAGGTGCCGCACCATTCCAAGGAACTGCAGGTACTAAAAGAATGTGCAGTACTTTTAATGATAAAGACAGCACAACTGGCAGCTCTTCACTTCTCTTGCCTACTCACAGGCAATGCTTGGCAGTCGTTGATATGAGACTTAATGAGTTAGATGACCAAACTAAGGAAGCGAAACTGAGGGCGGTTGAGATCGGATGAGGGCTGTGATACATTTTGAAAACATTATTGGATACGTGACACCCCCAACCTCTGTCCCTTAAATTATATATTTCATACAAAAAGAGAAAGAGGGAGTGAGAGAAATGGATCAATCATTACTTATATAGCAAGAAAAATGTGTTAGAATTTACTCATGTGCTCTTGAGTTTTTCGAAGGGTTCTCAATAATATATATGGTATATGGAAATCTAATATAGAGATTTACTAAAGTGTTCATGAATAGAAGTTAATAGACCAAGGGATCATAAAAAATGACTATATTAAGGACTGAATATTGAATTATATGTGGCTGATCCTTTTTATAATTATGATAGAATTTAATATTAGGTAGTCAAATAAGATCAAGAATTTAGCATTTTTCACATTTTCTTTTCTTAAAAATATGTAAAAATTGCACTTACAGAGGAAAATGTAAACGATGGTATAGCAACAAAGAAATGAGGCAACGTGTGTGCATATATGTATGTATTTCTCCTTAAATTCTATGAGTGAAGGAAAGAGAAAAGATTCTCATTCTTTCTAGCCATTGCCTCCAAAACTGGTATTATTTCATTGTTTAAAATATTCACATTGATTTACAAATATGCTCTTTTACTTAGAGTAAACGTTTAAGAAGCATATAAGTCAGCCTGCCTTGGGTAAAGCTTTATTTTAGGTAGATAGTAAATAGATTTGAAAAGCCAAGCCTGGTGATGCACACCTTTAATCCCAGCCCTCTGAGAGGCTGAGGCAGGGAGATCACAGATTGTATACTTGCCTGGAGCTAAGCAAATTAGTGAGACCTGCCTCGAAGTAAAAATATAAAACTAAATAAAAAAGAACTGGGGATGTGGCTCAGTGTGAAGGTCCTGGATTCAATCCCCAGTACCACTCATCCCCCTCTAAAAACAAAAAAAGAAAATGCACCTGGGCAAATCAGTCATATAATCTACCAACTTACCACTGTTGATGAATGATATTGTGATTATGATAATTATTATGCTATTAAAATAATTATGCCAATGATTTTAAATCTTCATCACCAAAATCATTTTCAAGGGCTAAAATTGGGCACAATATCATGTGACATTTCTACAAAGTGGCTTTGTAATGAAAATGCTATCTTGCTCTACCTCTCATTTTAAAAATGCAAACTCTTGCGTAAATCTTCTATGTAAATTAATAAAAATAACAATCTCATCCCCCTTTTTTCCAAATGAGTTTAAAGTAATTACCTGCAGGCTTTTACATGCATGATGAAAGAAAATGGATGTTGAGAGTAGGAAGCCAGGCAGGCATTCTCTTACCGTCTCTCTAAGGAACAGATCAAGAGGTGTAAATGCTCATTGCTTTGGTCTTCTCTTCCTCTCCTCACGCTGTTGCTTGCAATCCAGATGTTATGCTTTTCAGAAGGTCATGTTAAATACTATTCTTCTTGGGGCCCCGTGAGATAACTCAGCGGCATAAGCACCTGCCTGGCAAGCGCGAGGTCCTGAGTTCGACTCCCGGTACCCACATACGAATAAAGGGCCGGTGGTATCGCTCAGCGGCGCTGGTGCGCTAGGTCCTGAGTTCGACCCCGGTACCCACACACAAAAATAATTATAATAATAATAATAATAATGATAATATTCTTCTTTCATCATGACCTGCAAGTATTCAAGTCACCACTGAAATGTTGCAAGTCCTACAAAGCTATCCTTTGAAATATGACATTCACGGAGCCCTGCTCCCTGCACCCCAATTGTAAGGTCATAGTCTAATGTGAAAATGACCAACGCTTCGCCTTCCTCTGAAGAGTACAATTGTGGGACGGGCAAGGAGGCTAGACACTGTACTTGGAAGAGGGTTTAGTACAGAAGATGCTTGAGCAAAGCAGCGCTTAGTCCTTAGTTTCATTTAGATCAATGCCCCAGGGAATGAGAAACTGATTTTTTCAAATTTTATTTAATCTTAATTTGCATTTAAATAGACACCTTCAGTTAGTGGTTATCATATTGGACAGTGCCGAATTCGGTGCTCAAGTTCTCTGTTAACTTTGAAAGACAAAGGTTAAATGTTTTTAATTCAGCATTTAAAATAAACATGAAAGAATAAAACTGGTCATCATACTTGTGGACATTCAGTGTTCCTGAATTCCAGATTGTACTTATCTTGGTTTCTTGTGTTTTTAACCTCTTCCCTCACTAAATAGACATATCATATGCTGAATATTAAGATTTTTCTCTTACATATATACATATGTATTATGGACATACGTTGTGCTCGATGCATAGCATTTGTTCAGTAAATGCCAGCACGTTGGCCAGTCTTGCTTTTAATGTTGCATAAAAGGTCATAATAAAGGTATATTTTTCAATTCTTTAGATCTTTGATGCTTAACAATGGGTGATTCCTAACACATCTGAATATAAACAGAGCTTGGGGATTTTCTGACTTTCTCATTCATGTGCCACACAAAAAGGCATCAGTTAATCTTACAGGGTGGCTCAATATAATAACAAGCTTATACAGTTTGGTGGGAATGACACAATTTGCAAGAGTTTGAAGTATTGTCCCAAGTCAGGTTAAATACATGTAATCATGCTTTCTCTGAAGTTTCTAATTAATTGTAAAGACATAATCTCATTGACTTTCAGATGGGTTTAATTTTCTTTTCTTTTGCCAAATTTAGGGAGCAGACATAATAATTTCTGAGACCTTCATTTGTGATCTTCTAAATCCCTTGGATAAGCCAAAGAAAGAGAAGCTGACATTAAGAACTGGGATGGAAAAATCTCTAACAAACAAAAAATAACAAGGTCTTTCACTCCCTGCTCTCAAGTACTATTATTAATGCCAACGCACAATAAGGGCAATTGTCCCACTATTTTTCAGTGAATTCTTGACCTCAAAATGCCACTAAGAACTTCAGAAGATTTGTTCATTTTTTTCCTCATATGTGCTGTAGGTAAAGTTGAGGGTGTTGAGGAACATTCTAGGCTCTGGTTCTTCCAGTGTTATAGTCTATATTTCCCTTGTATGAGATCCTACAGGGATACTGCGGCTACTGTAATAGGCAATTTGCAAGAACTTTTTAAAAAATAAAGTTTTAAAAATAAGATACTTGCAAATCTAGCCAGGATGTTTTTCCTTTCCAAGGTGAGTCACAGTGCCATATGAGTCAGTGTATCCAAAAATTAGACTGATTTAAAATATATGGAGAAAGAGCCATCAAAGTGACAAAATACTATGACTGAAAGTAATGATGAAAATAATGTCATCTATTCAATATAATTTCTTAATTGTAGGGAAAATCTCTTTCTAAGTATGCTGTTAACTTTGAACATACACTGTCTTTTTAGGTTTTAATAAAGCTTTACAAGAAAAGACCAATTAAAGTCAGGGCAAGAAAAAATGGAGTTTTATTTCATTTTATTTTCCAAAAAATATCTTAAGAGATTTTGAAGAACACCTTCAATTTAAATTTTTAGCCAAATAGCAGTGATCCTAAAAAAAGTGTTAGGATTGGAAAATTTAGGTAATTATATATTAAATAAAAGATTCAGTTAATTTTAAAAAACTACAATGTCTAACAGATATATAGAAGAGGGTGGCTTTTTGTGGGTGTATGTTCACAGTTTATAATACCCTCAAAATGTAAAAGTCTAGAAAACTAGAGAAGAATAAAGAAATGTAGTTTGCTTATTTGAATGAAAAGCAGACACATAGAACTCTTTGAGTAGAATGTGTACCACATTGCTACCAGATACATCCTATCTGCTTAAGATGTAATAAAAATTCTCAGAAACATCTTTCTTTGATTGTCATAATCTACAATTACTCATCTTTTTTTATAAAAATCTGCATAATATCTTATTAGAAATAAACTACATATTCTTACCTTTTTAGAAATTATCCCTAATCATGAGGATTGGGAAGCTGTAAAATTCAGTTGACCATGGGACAAGATGACTTCAAGTACATGTGTTCTTATTAATAAACTGGCAATTTCAATTCAGCATCTCTGAACAGAGAGCACTGCTCTTGAAGGCTTTGAGAAAAAAATAAGCAGCCACTCAGAAACAGATGAAAAAAATTTTTTTTAATTTTTCTACGTTTTATAGCACAAAAGTTTGATTCCTAGCTTTTGTGGTGCAGAATAAAATGGGAAAACAAGAATTTATGTTTGAAAGACAGTAGATGTTAAATTTAATTTGTAGAAACTAATAAATCAGCTTTCTAAACATGCTTCCTAAAGTCATGAGAGATCTAAATACCATAAAATTTACTTAGCTAATTGAAAATAATTTATTGTTGAGCTGACTCTAGTATCATTTACATCTAATAACTTCAATAAATTTAAATATATTTAAGTTTTGACTATTCAATATCTTGGTGAAAGTCAAAGTCTTTATGTTTTGAAAATGTATAAAAATTACTGTAGGGGCCGGTGAGATGGCTCAGTGGCATAAGCACTTGCCTGTCAAGTGCGAGGTCCTGAGTTCGACTCCTGGAACCCACATACAAAGAAAGGGCCGGTGATATCGCTCAGCGGCACGGGCGCCTGCTGGCACGCAAGGTCCTGAGTTTGACCCCCGGTACCCACAAAAAAAAAATTACTGTAGTTATTTAAAAATAGATGCACTAGCGACATATAAATTTTTAAGCCTACAGATATATTTAAAAATATCACCAAAATTGACTTAGCAAGCTGAAACACCTCCATATAGAGATCTGTGCTGTCTAAAACAGTAGCTACTAGCCAATTGGGAAAACTGAGCAATTGATATATGACTAGCCCCAGTAGAGACATTCTGTAAATGTAGCAAGTATGCCAGATTTAGTACAAATGAAAAGAACAAAAAAATTTCTCATTGTCTCATACTAATTGCATTTTTTTTTATGTGGGTACCGGGAGTCTAACTCAGAACCTTGCGCTTGCCAGGCAGGCGCTTACACCGCTGAGCTATCTCACCAGCCCCTAATTGCATATTGACATACTATTTTGCATATACTTAGTTCAATAAAATGCAGTAGATTAATTTAACTTTTATTTTTTCCTTTTATATTTTGAAACATGGCTAAAAGGATGTTTTCCGTGATTTCTGAGGCTCAGGGGGTATTCACGTTGTATTTCTGTTGCTCAGAATTGATTCAGACAACCTTTATCTTTATGCACAAAGGAAACATTCTGTACCTTAAAGATAACCAATAAGGCAAGTGTATATTCATTTTATATTGCTACCATTTTCACAAACTTACACTGATACTAATTTATTTTATGTTATAATTTTGGAGTTCAGAAGTCTAATGTTGATACCCTTGGTCTAAAATCCTTTTTCTTTCTGTCCAGCTGCCTTTTTGAGTGGCACGATTCCTCGTTTTCAAAGTGACACTGGGTTAAGTACTTCCAATACTGCAGTCCCTCCGATTCTTTCTCTCCCTCTCTCCCTCTCTTCTACTTATAAGGGCCAGATGGTTATATTAAGACCTCCTGGACAAATCAGGATAATTTCTCCTTCTCAAGGGCAGATGATCTGTCACTTTAATCCCCTCTTTGTCACATAACCTAACATATGCACAGGTTCTGAAATTCCATGTGCACATCTTTTGTGGCCATTACTTTGCCTACCACAATGTTTATACATGTGTTTATACTTAATCTAACTTATAAACATATAAAATCCATGTGTCATCCATTTATCAATTTATCTGTGTATCTATGTATCTATGCATCTATATTTTCTTCTCTCCCTAAAAAATAAATTCAGTGTCCTTCATCAGACTGTTTCCCTCCTTTACTTTATGGTACTAAATTTTTTATCATCTAAGTCTCCTAAAAGTCTCAGATAGATTTTATCTCACCCAAATAATTATAGCCAAATGCCAGTACAACATGGAAAAAGTAAGTTGTCCATTTTAATTTTGTGGTTCTATTTAGAGGAATATTCCTTAGAGTTTGGAATTGTTTGCTGTGTTCTTCAGGTAGATTAAGATCCAGCAGCCACCCCAGAAAGAGAGGGATGTGAATTCCAGTGGGTAGCATAGTTTTAGTGTGGACAGAATCAGTAGACCTTTCATGAAGAAGATAAGGCTTTAAGACAAAGCAAATAAAGGAAAGAGGAAAACCACTTTTCTGCCCTTCCACGACACTTTGTTAGTTCAGCACACCTGCTTAGACCTTCGCAGACTGTCTTGGGACATGCTACTGTTAAATGAAAAGTGAATTCTCCTCCAGGAGAAATATGACAAGCATTTGGCAATATCATTTTACCTTGTTAGGTACTTGGGGAGTTAAGTTTGATTTTAAAAAATACCGTTCATTAGACCCAACTTTCATCATTTTTATATATATATAATATTGGTGGATAACAAGACTTAATTGTAAGACAGTTGTTCAGAGTAGTGCTTAGGATTCGGAATTCGGCCATTGCATTTTGGCACAAAAGGACTCAAAGACTTTCAACATAATAATCCATTGTTTTAAATTAGGGCCATCTTTTTGGATATTGTACTCTCAAATGCAATGTTTAAATTGTTTTCTTGTTTTGAATAATTATAATGATTTAACTAGACTCATGAAAACTATTTATTTGCTTTGTGAGTTGTAGAAAGCTAAATTGGCTACTAATTGCCACAAGGTGTAACGGTAAAATCAATGAACTCTAAACATGGCAATTTCAACACTATGGATATTTTTTAAAGCTGCATATGTTCTTTTTTCCTTTCTTTTGTTTTTGCATCACTTTTTTTCTTAAAGTAACTACTTTTGAAAGCTTTGCATTATTTCCATTGTTTTTATGAGAGAATTTATTGGCAATAAATGGATTACAATGAAGTTGTTAAGGGAAAATAAATATTTTCATATTTGTCTAATTTTCTCGGTTCTTAAATTTTATAAATGATTATTTTAGAAAAGTTATATAAGGAATATTAGTTGTGATTTGTGGTACGGAACTAAGAAATGGAAAAAAATTTTATGTTATAAAAATTACTTCATGGGCCGGTGAGATGGCTCAGCGGCGTAAGCGCCTGCCTGGCAAGCGCGAGGGCCCAAGTTCAACTCCCGGAACCCAGATACGAATAAAGGGCCGGTGATATCGCTCAGTGGCACGGGCGCCTGCTGGCGCATGAGGTCCAGAGGTCGACCCCCAGTACCCACACACACACAAAAAAAAATTACTTCAGAGTGATTTGGAGGGTGTTTTTATTGGGTTTTGAAATCCTTTGTATTAGAGGTGTGTTTTAATAAATTTAGGATTTATAATATATTATTTAGAAAATGTGATGTGAATTTTAGTAAATTTCAAGTGTTCATGTTCCAGGTAAACTCCTTAAAAACTGATGTTGAAGAGAGGTCAGTTCGATCCACTGCACAAGGCCAAATCTGCATATACAGACAGTGAAATATTACACAATGAAAATTGCCCATTGTGTCAGATTTGTGTGTCTCAGAGACACCCACCTACACAAATTACCTTTTCTAAACCTGTGCAGATGATGCTGAATTATTTCTTCAGTACAGTTCTACATAAACACAGCATGCTGGAGGCGATAATATAGGCTGTTTGATTTGTGAGGAACAATAAAAGAAAATCAGCAGGCCAAACACACTTTCTGATTTTTCTCTTTAGTTTTACTAGGGGATAGGATAAATAAAAAATCATTAAGTGCTCAAATATATTTAAATTTTCTTCCTCTTTTGGTGGAGGATTAGGCAAATAGAAATAAGTCTCTAAAGGGACCAAACATGGTAAGGAAAAGAGAATGAACAGTTTAATTAGACCTTTTCTATGCAAAATAGGAAATTATAAATTTGCTGGAGGAATGTTGGACATAGTTCACAAAGAA
Source organism: Erethizon dorsatum (assembly GCA_028451465.1). Lineage (NCBI taxonomy): Eukaryota > Metazoa > Chordata > Mammalia > Rodentia > Erethizontidae > Erethizon > Erethizon dorsatum. The sequence continues at coordinate 76,075,531 of CM051836.1, read as the reverse complement.
TATGACCTTTGAAATAGACTTTAAAAGCTTAACAGGAGGTGGGCACATTGAGATTAAAGTGAACATTATATTTAAAAGAAACTACCTAAAAAACTGGAAAAGCGGAGTAGATGAAAACTGCGTTGAGGTGGTCATCTTGACTGTTGACCAGTGAAATGCCAGTGATGAGATTCAAGAAATATTATTTGGGTAACTATCAGATTTGTGGTTTTACTCATTAAAATTGTACAACATGAGACATTGAGGGAGGGAAATGATTGAAATGACCAAGGTGTGTGTGTGTGTGTGTTTGTGTGGTTACCTAGTCAAGAAATGATAAGAACATAATTCAATAAAAGAGTACAAAGAGTGAAAAGATGCCCTAGATACATAGTTCTCAAGATGTGGTCTTTGGATCAGAAGCGCTGACATTATCTGGCAACTTGTCCCGAAAGCCAAACCTCCGGGGCCCGTAACAGGTCTGGTGAAGCACACACTCTGAGACCAGGGTTCAGCAATCTATGTTTTAACAAGTTCTCTAGAGGAATTTCAAACATGCTAATATTTAAAGATAACAGGCTTAGAGATTTATTTCCTGAGTTGAGTCCACAGACTTGAAGAGCTGATTAGATTTGAAGATAAGGAAGATGGAGCAAATAACAGCTAAAATTCCTGCTGTAGACAGCTATGTGAAGAGTGGCGTAACTCAGTGACACAGAACATGTGAGAAGATAGATTAAGCTGAAAAGGTAATTTGGAAAATATATAATTCATAAGAAACCTAGTTTTACAAACAAAATTATACGTCCAGTGTCAAATGTTAGCAATTTCTTTTGATTAGACCAATTTTTTGGTTCTTATTAAACCACAGGGTTTGTTATTAATGTATTTGGAGTTTACCTTTACAAAAGAAAATCCTGGATGGAGTCTGGAATACCATTAGAATATGTGATGTAGCAAGAAGAACCTCAAATTTCGGGGTCAGAGGACCTGAACCACAACTATGACCCCTAAAATCCAGAATTCCACCTGGCTTGAACTTACATTACCTTTGGAAAATCACTTCTTAGAACTCTAGGTCTTTGCTCTGTTTTCTTTTGCGTTGTCTCCTCTTCCATTCAGAACAATAGAAATATTGCCTGTCTTTCATGATTTTTGTCAAGAAACAATAAGTGTGTGAAAACATAGCTTAGTCACCGGCAACAGGAAGCTTTCAATATAGAGTGAATTTTTCATCTTGGCTGTTTGCTGGTTATACAGCATTTCCTTTGAGCTATCCAAATATTTGATGGAGAAATAGTAATTTGAGGAAAAAGGATGGAGGAGAGAGAAAAATATTTCTCAAAATATTTCCAAACATGCAGAGGGAATCAAGACCAAATACTCCCTTGGAAACTCATGTGACCAGAGCATTCTGAATATAGCCGCATAGTTAGAGTCTTAGGAGAAATTCTTGAGCAATATGCCTGAAAATATTTACAGAAAGATTGTAGAAAAATTGACTAAGGTTCTTTTGGAGAGACGTGGGAACAAAAGATATATTACATTTCAAATATAAAATAGCAATGCTCTGTAATGGTTTGCTATCAGCTACACCAATTAATGCAGATGATGCTAATTAAAAGTAAATTTAGAGAGTGATTAGGTTCTCTCACCATTGTTAGGGAGAATTGATTCTTCTATAGATCTAATATGTTAAAGTAAGAAGTTAATGATATATTGATGTATTTTAAAGCACCTAATTTAGACTATAATTCTGAGGAAAACATTTGTGTTAATACTGAATATTAAATGACAAACGTTTTCTCTTGGAAAAGGAATGGTACCATTTGCGAAACCCTAGAGCAACACACATGTTGATGTTTCAAATAAATTATTGTATGTGGCTGTATAATCTCAATTTTAGTTTTATAAAACTTATAATGCAAGAATTCGATTGCACATGTGTTCATTTATATGGCAGTATACAGCTGTGTGTGGCATAATAACTTTATTGAGCAAAATTATGTGCTGCAGAACTTGCTGCAAAAATTTTATGGTCCCATCTGGACTAGCTTTGCAATTGAAAAGGCTGAAGTGGGCAGAGATTTTACAAAATTATGGAAATCAGAAGTAGGTTTCTGTTGTCAGTTGTAACATTTAGGAAATACGATCAGTAAGTGTTAAAGCTGGAAAGATTCTTTCTTATACTAAAAAGGATTTTCTGTTGGAACAAAGTTACTCTCCCTATAGCAAGTGCATGCAGACATATAGCTAGTTCATACCTGAATGTATTGGCCTTTTAGGAACAAGTTTTGTAAAATCTTGTATCTTAAACATATCAGACCTACTGAATATTGAGGCAAATTTTATATATTGCCAACGACTTAGAGAGAATGAAATGATATGTTATTCCAGAAAAATTATTTACTGAGGGCTTAAATTTGGCCAACATCGTGTGGGAATTTATTAGGACATTATGCAGGCCAAACTTGTATAGGGCAGTTTGTTGTTCATGACAAAAGGAGGAAAAGTTTTAAGTGTGAGATAGAGTAAATGGCAAGATACACCCACTCATTTCTTTCTTCATCTTTTCTTTTATATTCTTTCCTATTGTTTTATTCATTATCCTCACCTCTCTTCTCTCTCTCTTCATATATAAATCATAACACACCTAGAAAAGAGAGAAAGACAGGGAGAGAAACAGAGAGAGATAAAACACAAACTCCATCTTTATGAAATCTAAGAAAACTGAGTTTGATCCCTGTATCACCAAAAAAAAAAAAAAACCCAAAAAATCAAACCCTGAAACTAACACTAAAAGCAAAACAAACAAACAAACAGGAAAACACCAGCACCAGCAACTTAGTTTTAGAACAAATATAGTAGTGTGTTTCAAAAGTGTCATCTTCTATGTGGTAAAATGGTGTCAAATGAAATTGTTTTTATTTTTAATGTCAAATACTATTTATGTTGCACTGGCCTATATTATGTATTTTGGGATCTTTGCACACTTTTATGAAGATGGGGAAACTTCAAGAATATATTCCTTAGGTGATAAATCTAGGACTGTGGGCAGTGGTAGTACAGGTAAAAATATGTGAGTAAAACAGTGGTTCTAACAATCTGCAATGTATTAACTATTGTTCTTCTATTATTTTATTATGAAATTTTATTTTACCTTTTTTCCATAAAATAAAAAAAACTGTGGTTCTAGTGAGTATTTAAAGTCAAGTCTTATTTTCATAGATTCCAGTAAGAATATGTTGAACAAATATTAAGTCATCTACAACAAAAGCCCCTAGGTAAAACAAAAATTCCATGGAGTATACCACACCTTGACTCACATACATTTATTAAAATATATATGTATTAGGCACAAGAGGTCATACATTTCTATTCAAAAAACATAAAATAATATGCTACATATTGTGCTTTTTGTGTATACGATTGCTGAATTTGTTTTCAGAATATATTTTAAATAGTTTAGATAAAATTTTATTGCTTCATATTAAAACTTTAAACATATGCTTATATATGCATGATTAATCAGATAAAGAAGAAAGTGTACAATCAACATAAAGTTGTACTAATAAGATGGGAGATTTTACTGACTGAATCATACCTCAATTTTTTAATTATGTGTTTGTGTTTCTGAATATAGCTATATACTTATATGTAATGTTTTTCATGAGCATCATACACACACATGTATATATACACATGCACACACACTAAAATATATAAGGATTCACTTACTTGTGTTCACCAAAACCCAGTCCACACACATAGTTATCAGCGTGGATGTACATTTTGAAAGAAAATTTAAAAGCATGCCTATTAACAGTCATTAAATCTTAAGGTAAAGAAATTGAGCCAAAACCTGATTATAGAGAAGCTGTTTGGAACAGTACCTGTTGTTATTATTTTTATTATTGATAATAGTTACATAAATGAAGAAAAAAAATCCAATAATATGTTCATATTTGATGCTTGGAACAAAAATATTTACCCCTAGTGTTATTATCAACACTGTAATTATTTTCTTAACAAGTATAATATGGAAGCCCAATTAACCAATTGTAAACAACAAGAAAAAAACAACAGCATAATTTGGATTATACTATTGAGCGTAATTATAAACTCCTGAAAAAAAAAGCAGTCAAGTATTCTGAACCTGTGTTATAGAATACAGCTTCGTTTACTATGTAAAACAAGTTATATAAACAGCTAGAAGAAAACAACTCACTCTTTACTCCCACAAATTCTGTCAACCTGACTTTTTCCACCTCGCTGGTAATCAGGAACATGCTTATAAAATCACATACTTCAAAACTATTAACTGAAACGTATAGTGATTGTTAACCAATACAGGCAAAAAAGAATAGACTGTGAATAAAACTTTGATTCAGGAGCTAAGTTAACCTCTCGAGCGCAAACAGTGATGGACATCCAGGCACTACGGTTTCCCCAGCAGGAGATGTTCACATAGCTCCAAACTGTACCCATCATTTCTACCTGAAGCAGTGTGCATGATTTAATAGCACTTAACAGCCCCGTAGTTTCACTGTACCATTCAGAGTGCTCCGATGAACTTAATAGAGACTGGTTTCTAAGGTAAATTGGTGTAAATCAGTTTGATAGTCTTATAGGCCTAACCTAGACGATGACACTTGGGTACAGAGGGCAAGATTTTTACAGTGATGCTAACAAAATTAGTGTCTGACGCATGGCTTGAGCAGGAATAGAGATATCATCTAAGAAAACTGGAAAATATACTATGTAAGGCAATAACAAAATTTCACTGAAGTGTTCCTTTAAATAAAACTATGCTTTAAAAATTCATGCATATTTAACTATAATTTTGCTGTGAAGAATTTATTACTTAAGATATTATTATTTAAGGTATTCTCAGCTTGACTGTATAGAAAAATCAAGGAGGAGAATGATGCATTTGTAAGTTACATTGATTCTGTCTATAGTTATGGCCCCAAATATTTCCACATACACATTCCTGCAGTAGCTGAAGCTCTGTGCCATTTATAATCATAATTTCCCTGCTGAGATCACGGCTTATGCTGATGCCAGCCTGTCCTCTCCCTCCTTGAGGTCACAAGAAATGTAATTTATATACTTTAATTAGTCTAAACTTTAGCCCTGGGTAGAAGACTTTATCTTAAACCCTAACACTTCTACAGACAAATGTGTCCCATTGGTCTACAAGAAAAAGATTTGTGCTTGTTTAAAATTTCTTTTAAAATGCTTGCCTAGTGCTTATTTGTTTCAAACCTGCAGATCACTTCCTAGCATGCTCTGCTATAAGTATACTTTCATTTCAATGTGTTTCTTTTGGATTCTTGGCTGACTTTCCAAGGCAAAAGACTTTGCTTCTATTGACAGTGAATATGTAAAAAGTGAATCCTAAGTAGCAGTATCTTACTCACTAAGAAATTTTCTATCTAGAGAAACAATTACATCTGAAAGAAGCTTCCACACTAAACACTTCAGCAAAAGCACAAAATGGTTTTTCTTTAACAAGTACATCTGCCCTTTATTGATAGTATTTTTTTCAAAAGTGGTTGATACAATTAATTATAGCATTTTCATCATATTAACTCCAAAAGGTTGTCCTTTTTTGGACAGATCCAGCATCAACGTTTTAGGTTGCAAAGTGAAAGTAATCTCATTTTCCTCAAAGTCTCCTGAGGCCTAAAAGCACTACTGTGCAAATCTTGCTAAGGGTTTGAAGGGGAAGGGCTGCATTTTGGTCCTTAGAGGTTACTTAACAACATTGTGACCACGTTCCCTGCTCTCTGGTTGCTGGAGGAAATCTTTCCTGTCCAAGAAAAAAAAACAAAAAACACACATTGGACAGACACAGTTAATTCCATTCTATATGTAATTAATAGTTATATCCCATCTACTGCATCCTTCTGAGTGCTATAGAAATGGACGAGGCAGGAAGAGAGAGACAGAGAAAGAAAGGAAGAAATATTGGGCAGGGCCCTAGCCTAAAAAAAATCTGAGAGTTATGCGTGGTCACACATGCCTGTAATCCTAGTGCTCTGGGAGGCTGAGGAAGAATTCCAAGTTTGAGCACAGCCTAAGCAAGTTAGCAATTTAGTAAGACCCTGTCTCAAAATTTTTAAAAAAGTAAAAAAAGACATTAGATGTAGCTCTGTCCAAATGCCCTGGCTTCAATCCCCAGTACCATTATATATCATTGTCATCATCAACTCAAGAAGAAGCCATAAATGCATGTAATGACTCATCCACATACAGGATGTTTTACTTCCTAAACTATAAGGACCAGGCAATACAAAAATAAGGAAACATATAATAAGAACAATACTGTAATAATATCTAACATGTATTATACATTTACTACATGGCAGAAATTGTTTAAAGTACTTTCTATTAAGTCAACATTTCATTTGTTCTAAACAGTAGAAACTATATTATTCCCATTTTAAAGATGATAAAACAAAAGCACAATGATTAACTTGTCAATCGAAATGATTAACTTGTCAAAAACCACATAGCTATAGCTAAAACAATTAAAATTTAGGCAGCTTGGCTTCAAAACACATACAATTACTCAGTATATGAATGAATCCCAGAAAAGAAGAAGAAAAAAACTCTAAAATCTCTACAATCTTTATTGGTGATTTTTCTGTATGAAATAAGTTTTCTGTAAAAAAAAAAATGCACAAAAGTCAAATTTCTGAGTTTCTCCTTTTTTAAAATGTATTTAATCATATGCCTACAGCTTAAAATTTCTTTAATTTCAAACAGTTTCTTTTAAATGTACTTAGTACTACATTAACTGTTCTGCAGATGTTAGTCATTTTATGTGTTGAAGTTTTTTTTTTTTTTTAATTGAGGAACTTAGAATTGTTTGAGCTATTTATCATGGGAAGGTTTGGGAATGGGAAGCAGCACTCCTTCCGTGTTTGTTTGCTCTGAATCTCTTCCCAGTCTTAAGACATAATGCTGAAAATGATGTGGAAGGAAGAAAGGCACATAAATAGAGGAAACACTGGCAATGCCACTAGAGTGGGGATTAAAATCACCAGGCATCTTGCTTCACCCTGGGTCACCATCCTTTCTTCAAAAAAGGCATCAATAGATCAGCTGGACCAGGACAAGCTGGGTTCAAAACTGGTTCCCTGTGTGAAAAGGGAAGGGGGCAATGATTTACAAGTATGTTCTTCCTAATTATGTAATGTTCTTCCTGTGTTAGGTTATTAGCATGATGTGATTTCAAAAACATATCAGATTTTTTTCTCACTTTTTTTTAAAACTCTTTTCTGCAGAATCAGAAGGACATTAAGCACTTTACAAGTAGAAGAGAAAACAGGCTGAATATATGTGTATATATACATAAAATCAAACCCAAAGCAGTACAGCTATATAATATCAGTATGGTGACCACAGGCCATGCCTGGGTTATTTACATTTAAATTAAAAATTAAATAAAATTAGAAATCAATTCCTCAGTCATGTGGGCCATTATTTTATAGCACCCTTTTATCAGTGCCGAAAGCTCAGGTGGGTGGTGGGTGGTGCTGGTTGGGAGTAGTGGTTAACAGGTCCACTTGGAATCTTGTTTCCTGGGTTGCAATCCAGCACACCGACAATGAGAACTTGGAGAAATTGACTTGGGCTACATTTCTTCACCTGCAAAATAGAGGTGATAATAAAATACCGATTTTACATAGTTGTCCTGAAAATTTAATGAGAAATATGTAAGACACTTTGATCAGTATATGGCACAAATTAAGAGTTAAATAAATTTTAGCAATTATCATGAATAATTAATAAATTTTAGCAATTAGCCATGTTTCTAGAGCTGTTAAATGTCATTACAAAAGGATCAATTGCATGTCCTGGGATTAAGATCAATAAAATAATACCTCCTACAACATTTAATAATAATGCATTTTCACGTCCATACATTCACATGTATTATGTCCATTTTCAGAAAAGATTTGGGGCTATTAAACATTTATAAAGCACAAGGCATAGAACTGAAAACAATTAAACTAATATTAAACAGATAAAACTAAAATTGATGATGGGTGGGATCACGTGGAAGAGCATGGTTAAAGCACACGAACATAATTGCAGAAGAACAAATCTCAGCTAAGAAGCCTGATAGCTATGTCCAAAGGGAGACATCTATTTAGCCATAGTTTTTGTTCTTTATTTAGAATTCAGATAACATCTACATAGCTGCAAAACCAGTCTCGGAGTGGCATTTATGGACAATGTGAATTTAATCATTTTTCATAAGAAACAGAACATTCTATCATTGTTGAAACATGCCTCACTACACATAGCTGTTTTAAAAGCCTACCATTGTTTGTATTAAAAGGCAGATGTAATCAATAGGCTCTTTCAACCATAGGGTAAAGCCACATGATGTTACTTCAGGGACATCGGAAATGCTGTCTTAGAGGTGAGGTCCAGGTCTGAATTAACGGCTTTGATCTAACTTCTCCTAAATTATAAACTGACTGACTTGGAAAATTACTTAATCCCTTTGTGCCTCAATTTCCCATTGCTAAAATGGAAATAACTATAAATATTCATGTAGATTTGGTGAGAAGAATACATTAATCGGTGCTTTGAGTTTTTGTTACTTGGTGAACATGTACGTATTGTATCTTATATTCAGTATTGAACAAGGACATGGAAGTGTCTGGGTGTGATTTAGCAGAATCCTCATACGTCCACTCTTCTTCCTTTTCTACTTCGCACATTGGTGTAGAAGATTCTTGTAAATTATCTGCATTGCAGAAATTATCATAGTATAAAATATATTACAGAATGTTGGCATATAATAATTTCTGAAGTCCAGCTTTAATTGCCATATTTTTCTCAAAATTCTATGCAATATATTCATGTGTTTTGATGCCGTTTCCAGAGGGTAGGAGTTTCCGGGTTTTGTTGTTGTTTCTTTTCTAAATATGTGAGCTCTCTATGAGGCAATTCTGTAAATAATTTCCAAATTCAGAATAAAAGAGTGAGAATATATGCTAATGGAAGTTACTTAGAGAAACCTGAGTTAATCTGGTAATTGTATGCCATCCGTGGTAAGGAAATGATATAGTGCACTTAAAATGATTCAATAATTAAATATGTATTTATTAAATCATTTGTGATAGCTTTAGAATATGACTGCAGGATTCAAAGGCAACCTCACTGCGATTACCCTTGAAGCTTCACTGAAAAGTGAATTAGAGTCAGCTTTCTTTTTAGCCCTGAACATGCTCTGCCTTGAAATCTTAAGAGTAAAAGAAAGTTGTCTGTTACAACCATGGCACACTACTTAATCACTGCAGCATGACATGAGGGGGCAGTGTCAGGAGGGGAGGGGAATGTCACAAAAAGCTGATGATAAACAGAAACAGTCAGCGTATTACCTGTGGGAGACGGCAGATGATTTGACCTTAAGACGGAAGGCAGGCTCAGCACAGTAGCTGGAGAGGAGAAAAGGTGCATTAGTCAAATGAATTACGAAAGAAAAAATGAAATCAAATTCCACAGAGGTGCTAACATATTCTTCGTGTAGTTTCAGTGTTTGAGATACATTCAATACCTGGACTTTTGGCTGTTCTTGGTTGGGAGCGCAGTACTTAAGAGAAAACTGGATTTCATCTTTGGGGAAGAATGGAGTACTCAAGTGATTAACTTAAGGAGCCATTCCGCAGTTCATAAAACGTAGATTTTTTTAACTTCGTTAACTTGAGTGATTTACTTTACAAATCATTCTCACACATTATCCTTACATTTTTTTCTAAATCCATGAATTAACCCTTGAGGTGTATTTACTTTGTAGGTTAGGTGTTCTGAGCAATTTGGTGCAAATAAATGGATGACAATAGTTTTAAATGAATGTTAGCATTTCTTTCTTTTCTTGCCTTTCTTTTGTTAATTTATGGGTTCTTCTTCAGGAATAACAGCTATAAAATATTTAAAACTCCATTTTAACCTTTTTATCCTATTTCCTAAAACCAATTGGACACAATTGCATTATTCTAACTCCTACACCCACAGATTACATGCTATGTGATTCTGTACAGCCTACTTTTTATTTTCCACAGTCCGGTATAGTTTGTATTAAAGGAAATCCCTTCAAAGAGTAATTTTAAGAAAGTTCCCCTTAAACTAACATGGTTCTTTTTCTTCTACTTTCAACTTCAGCTCTTCTTTCTAATATATTCTCAAAATTTTAGACTGAAGTAATTGTAGATAAGTCCCCTGGCCATTACTGACAGTTACTACACTTTTTAACCTATCAAATAATATATTGTTTTACTGCACACCTAGGAAACAGTTCAGTAATCAAAACGAAGAGAAACTTGGAAATCCATTGACACATAAATGAGAGACAATGAAAATGAATCCAATTCTTTACAACATTGGTACTTTGTAATTAAATTATAAAATAATATGGACATTGAAATATTGTGTAAAGTTTAATACAATAGATATATAAAATGGCAGATCGGTTTTATTCAAATAATAAATTGTCAAACATACCACTTTAGCAGGACAGCATATCTTTTAGGCCATTTTTTTTTTCACCTGCTTCTACTATCTGGCATTGGCAAACTTTGTTCAAATGAGTGGAAACAGTGAAGCAGCTGTTTGGAATGTCAGGGCAGAAATAGTTTTATATTTATGCAAAACAAGTAAGTGATTAATAATAAGATCGAAGATGCACACACAGACCACGCAGACACGATATATTATTGTTACTATGAAGAGAACACAATATTGGAACAATATCTGCCAGGGCTCATAGCAGAGCCCATTGAGGCTGTGGTAGCAAGTTCTGCCAACTTCGCATCAAGTAAAATTCCAAATACCCTAATTTGCTGAAAGTTAAAGATTTGTCATTAATTTTCAATTAATTGTTGTATTATCAGAAAATATTTTCCCTATCTACATATATTGACCAACTCTTTTCCTTATCTATATAGCAAATATATATATGGACTATTTTCAGAAAATTTATTTTGGGCTAATTTCCCCAAAAACTATCTATAAAGATGTTCTGCATGCCGAAACAAAGCCCAGCTGGGTGAACACTGAAATATACTTTTCAGGAGGATAAACATGGAGTTCAGTAGTTGCTATTCATTGACCACTGAGATAAAGTTGCATTTTCTAATAAAACTCCAGAAAGCAATTCTTAGAGGTAATTTTTTTTTTATTTTATCATCAACATGGCGAAAGGTGAATTTTTCTGGGAGCTAGCTAGCTAGCTTAGATAAAACTAGCTTTGCCACTTTTGAATTATATGCTGAGAACGAAGGGAGAGGAAATGTGTTCTTTACTGAACCATAAGATTCCAATAGTTTAATATGCCTGCAAGATTCAAAATACCTTGTGCTATAGACGTCAGACTTAGAATATTGTCATCCTTTTTGTACTGAGAAAAATGTACTCAGAGCAAAAGCAATCCACATTCATGTTTATGAAGCTGAGAGGCTTTTGAAATTCATGCCTGGTTGAACACCTTAGAAACATGTTTTTGCTGGCTTCCCAAACTGACCTTTCAAAATATTATGTGATTCCACGAAGACTTAGAAACTTAAGATTAATCAGGTAATGAACATTTTGGGTGAAACCTATTTTACGTATGTCTCATGGAATTCTTAACATATTTGCTTGTTTTGTGCTTGCAAATCTTCACTTTTGCTTTTTCTGCTACTTGAAAAGAAGATAGGTAAATTAAAGAAACTTTTTACTTAAGGATTATGACAGGTCAAGTTAAATACAAAAATGTAAGCTTACGTGAAGTGTATCGATTTTAGCTGGATCTGATTACACCTATTGTGCTTATGCCAGGAGTTAGAAGTTGCAATTTTGTTTCAATAGCTTTAATTTATACTAGTACACTAAAACAATATTGAATTTCACCTAATCATAAAGCAATTTTGAAGGAAAATGAAAATATGAAGACAATTTGACCGTATAATATCTTGTCTAATTTTCAACTCTTGTTACATGCTTTAAAGTGTAATTGTTTTAAAATGAGGCAGCAAGGATCATGTTTAATCAGACCTCCACCTACAGGAAATAAAGAAAAATCTAGCATTTTGATCATTTTGAGCTTCATTTCATCTCATCTATATAATTTTTTGTGTGTGTGTGTAGGTACCGGGAGTCGACCTCAGGACCTCGGTCACCAGCAGGTGCCTGTGCTGCTGAGCGATATCACCGGCCCTTTTTCCGTATGTGGGTACCAGGAGCCAAACTTGGGCCCTTGCGCTTGCCAGGCAGGCCCTTATGCCGCTGAACTATCTCACATCTATATTTTTAAAGAAGATTAGAATAATTCCAGCCTTTAGAATAATTTTGAAAGCAAACATTATTTGTGCTTATTAAAAATAACTGCCAATCTTCCTTTCTCCTGATAAATCTGCTAAAAATGTATATATTTCCCTACATCAAAATACGAGGCTTCTTTCCACTCCAGGACTTACACAGAAATCAAACTTATCATCTTTCTGTGGGTTATTATAGCACTTATAATATCCCTCAATTAACCATTGTGGTCAAAATAAGTCAAGGTAAATAGCAGACAATAAGTTCCATTGACAAGGGCAACCGCAAGGTTACAGTTTGGTAGAAAGTGTGGGATTTATAGATAGATTATTCATAGAAGAAATTAAATAGGAAGATATCAAATGCATTAAGCTATTTTATAAGAGGATATTAAAGAACTGTGTTTCTATAGGAAAGTACATCAAATTGCTTTTCATTCAGTATATCAATAGAAATAATGGACATTATTATCCTTGGAACTTGGTCTGTTTTTAAAATTGAACATGGATCTTTTATTACTGATGTTTGGCTCCCTCCCAGACATGCAAATGTTTAGTGTAGTATCCTGAATTCTAAGCTAATAAGTAATAATCTTGATAGATTTCTAGGCTTTGAAACCATTTCTTCCTGCTTGTTCCTTCCTTGCAATTAGGACATGTTTTAATGTTTACTACATTTAAAATCAGATGGTCTATATCAGACTGATGTGGGAACACTGTAGCTACAACCACTGAAAAGTCTAGGGGCGTGAATGGACTGCGTGTAATTTATTTACTTTTTGTTTTGAGAATGGGCCTCACCGTTGTTCCCTGGTTGACTTCAAATTTGCAGTCCTCCTGCCTCAGCTGCCCAGAGAGGTGCGATTCGAAGCAAGCACAAAAACATCTAACTTCTTCTGAAATGTTTTTAAAATGAATAAATGTCAAAATATGACATTTCAAAATTGTAAATGTGATTTCTTCACCTAAAATTAATGTTTGTGTATGTGCTAGGAATTTCACAGATCATACATGAAAAGCTGGAAGGAAGACATTTTCTAAGTTTTGAAAGTAGTATCCCTACATTATAATAATTTTTTAAAATCTACTTTTTCAATAACAGTATTTTAAATAAATAGTAATGGTTATTTTTACTATAGTACCCCTGCCTCTTAAGTAACTGTTTTAGTTAGATAAATATGTGTCTGCAATTGTATGCTTGTTAAAAAAAATACCTTATAATTTATATAGGCTTCAAGAGACTTATCAAATTTTCAGTCAGTACTAACTTGTCTTACTAGAAATATTAGTTATAGTTTACAAACCTTAAGTTTTTTTGACAGTTGTAGATTAAAAGCTAGGGAATGTACTCTTTCATCAGAGACAAGCTACATCTGTCTCTCAGTTAATAATTTTTGGTCACATAAAAACCAAGTCAGTATACAAAATGTCCCCTTTCAAGGTTATATAAATAATATTCGTATTACTATTAGAATTAGGCATGTAAGTTCATTATTACTGAAATCTAAATATAAGGTATACTTTAATTTTCATTATAAACTGATTTTCTCTCCTAAAAGAACCAAACAGCAGCACTCCCAGAACTTAAAAGTTGGTGCTCTTGGTTTGTCCTGTGTCCTGGAACACAACAGCTGCTCAGTGAATTTTGTAGACATATTTGGTATCATTTGATAAATACATTTTGTATGAAACTTCAGATAACCTATATAAGAAAAAAAATAGCTCTTTTATTAAGAATGTCAGAAAAGGTAGATAATTCTATTAAAACACTAAAAGCAATAAATTATTTATTGTAATGGACTTCATTTCTTACAACTCTTACTTTTCAATTCAAAGAGGACTGCAAACAAATTTTTCAAAAGGAACAACTATGGATTCTTTCAGAGAATGATTTATTTGTGTTTAATTTAATACATATGATCTTTCTCTGGGAAAGGAAATTACATATCTTTATACATATCTTTATATATTCCCCATTTAAATTCCATGTGTTTATTATATTTTACAATAGTTAAGAATGTAAGACAAGAGAGAGCCCCATCCTGGAGACAACCATGGAATTATTTTGCATTTAAATAATTTACAAGCAGAATAAATGATACTTTAAAAATGTTCTTGTCACATAGAATTCCATTCTGTTACATTGGCATTCACATTATCTAAATCCTCTTGGGAGTGAAACCATTTTCCGCTGGGGATTTCAAGTCTTGGCTATGATTTGCAGCTAATTACATCAGAAATGTAAACTAATATTTATTTTAAAAAATCATGCAGAAAAGAAAACCTTGTGAATACTTCTGAAAAAAATGGTTATTTGTAATTTTATTTGGGTAATACATAGTTGTCACTGCAAAAAAATATATAGTGTAAACTCATCTACAATCCCGATTTACACAGAAGTGTGCACTGCTGAAGAAAAAAGAAGTGGTCTATTTAAATTTTACAGCAAAAATATAGCCAGAGGTGGGAAAACACACATGCACACACATACACACACACACACACAAAAAAAAGCCCAAAAGGAAAGCATAACTGTAAAAATATTTGGGATGCTGCTATTAAGGGAAGATATACAAATTGATATGTTTAACTTATTATAAAATATGAGACAAAAATAAGTACATGTGACTTATTCAGAAAGTCACTTGATATCACTTATGTACTACTAGCCAAAAAAAGACTAATGTATTTTGAAGTTATTTGTTTCTATAGGTTCTCTATTATAAGTGGCTTACATAACACACCCATTAAGATTTTAGGTAGGAAAGAATAAAAGAATATACAAGAAAATGAAAGAAATGAGAGGAGACGGAAGAAGAGGGGAAGAGACACCAGAGGAAGGGAAAGAGAGGAAGGAAAAGGAGAGGAGAAGGGAAGATTGGATGGAATTAAGAGGAAAAGAAGGAAATGGAAGAGAAGATAAGAGAGATGAAAATATATCCATGTACAAGGTAGTTAGAAAGTCACACGTATCTTTACATTTCCACATTGATTTTTACCTTTATAATTTCACATTGATTTTTACCTTAACAAAAACCTATTGCAAAAATATTAAATTAGAATATATCTTTTTCCATCATTTCTTAGTGATGTGAAGAAAGTTGCAAAACTTGAGATTATAATGGATTTCTTAAAATGTCATAATGTATTTTCTTAAATTATGTCAAAGAAAAAGTACCTGCTGTAATTGGAATAGTATTTAGTTTTCTGGTAAATGTCACTTGAAAGGGGGCTCTAGTCTCTCATTCACTTGGCTCCTCTGGCTGGATTTTAATTTCCTGCACAGATTTATCATGCTACCTGATAAATATTTGTTTATTTGTTTCTCTGGTGTGTTTATTTCTTCCGTGTGTCCCATTCCTAAAAGGTAAGCTACTGTGAGAAGAGAGAAATTGTTGTGCATGGTATAAGAGAGACCATATTCATTGGACAACTTAATAACATAAATATATTTTAAACTTCTGACACTCCGTTTGAATTAGATTTTATTTTGCCATGTCATTGACGCCGATAGCTGGGTACCCCTGGGTTCCTGCACAAACAACAACAGTTTTCTCTCCAACTTGCTATGAGAAAGTTCTTCTAGGTTTCCTATCAGCACTTTTTCAGAGTATACACTGCTCTTCTTCACACCCTTGTCTTTTCTTGCCAAAAAATTCAGAATGCAAAAAATGAGGAAACTACCAATTGCTTTGTAGTTTAAATAAATACATCCAGCAGTTACAGCTTCACATCTGCACTTTAAGATGAAATGCCAAGCCTGTGACAGTTGTGTTATGTCACCTTATAAAGGTATGCTCGGAATATCCAGGTGATGATTCCCAGTTTGTTTTGTAAGTTTTACTAACTTAATAAGTAAGACATGGCTGTCAAATGGAAACATGTAAAGTAAACCATGCCACATTTTGTTTCTATCAATCAAGAATTGCCATGAAAGTATTATACAAAATCAAGTTTTATAAGCATTGAATGGAAAATTCTTACTCACTAAGGCCTGGTACGCATTCTGCCTCTTCCATTAACTTTTCTAAAATCTCACACTGCCCAGAAACTGACTATCAACCTCTCTGTAAGCCTTTCTCGATGCCTGCACTATATCAGTTAGCACATTCTTCTCTAGTACAGTAAAACTATCATTTTATGACTCTTTAACATAACTAGCCCCCACATGTAATAAATTCCTTAAAGGTACTAACAAGGTTTGTTTTATCTTTGAGCTTTCCAAGATTATCTTTAAAATACTTAATTGAATTATAGATCACATGTGTAAGAATAGACTGCTTAATACCTAAAATGTCAAAATGTAACTTAAATTTATTTCAGAATTAAATCTTCTAATAATGCTCATATATGTATGCATAATTTTCACAGATTAACTTTGTGGTGTGGTTGTTACTCAGATAAATAGCTTCTGGCAACAGAAAAAGAATGGGCCTGGAATGGTGGGGAGGTGCAATACAATCTATTATATTTCATGCAACTTACTATTCAAGATCAACATTCCAACTGCTAAATCCAACCAACTTTTATAAAAGTCTAACAAAGTAACTTCTAAATGTCCAAGGAGATTAAAGTAATACCTACTAATGACCGATGTTCAGGTTTTCTTTACATTTCCAAGTTAATGTGCAAAATGTATTCAAATTGCTAATGACCCAATGAGAATGTACAGTTGTACAGCTATGATTGGTACTGCAATATCCACACATTCACAGTTATTAGATTACAAGAATCTTTAATACCAGCTTATGGTTAGAGTGAGTAGGAACCAGATTTTAAAACATTTTTTGGGTATTTTTGAATAATTTCTCTTTAAAGTTGACTGGATAGTTTTACAAGCATATAATTTAATATAGGGGTTTCCAAAGCAAGAAACTGAAAAGACAATAACTTTGTAGACCAATTTTGGTGACAGACCATTACTCATTTTATTAGGCAGGAGAACCATATGAAACTATGGTTCAGCCATCAGTTGCATTTTGAATAACTTCAGGGCCACCATGAAACTATGAGAGTGGTGCCTTTAGACCAGTGCAGTGCAGGGCAGTGCAGGGTTTTTTTTTTTTTTCCTAAGAGGTAGGGAGCTATCAGGAGTAATGCCATAGTAAGACTGGTAGTATTAGTTAAGGAAATAATTATTTGTGATCTATTTATGCAAAATTAAGCAGAAAAATTGGTGTTTTGAATAATTTAGTTATTCAAAGATTGAATAGTTATGCATAGTTGAATAGTTATCTTTAGTTATGCAAAGATTGGAAAAATCTTCTGCATAAATTCTCCAAGAATGGTGTCTCAAAACAACTAATTGGGGATAAAGTCTATTTTATGGAATATTTGAATAGGAGGATGGTGTACGTGTCTGTGTGTGTGTGTGTGTGTGTGTGTGTGTTTGTGTGTCTGAGAGAGAGAGGGAGAGAGAGTTAGGCAGTGAGACTGTTTTATACTTTTCTTTTACAGCATTATGCTCTTATGGATGACATGGAGAAAGTAGATTTACTTAATTGATATGGGTGTCCACTTAAAACATTGCCTAGATATATGGGCATGTGGTAAGGCAGAAGCAGGACCAGTTGGTCAACTCTAAGAACTATCAAAGCCAGACATTATGTGCCTATTCACTTTAGGCATAATCTGAATCTTGCTATCTCCCTAATCTCTGCTTTTAATTCTATCTTTTATTAGATTTAACAAGAGATATAATTTATATAGTTAACACAGGATTGAATTCTTTGAGTTACTGATATTTTCAAAAATGTTTAGAGGCATTTGTACATACCATTCTGGTATGGGGCAAGCTCAATGTGAACAATGATCTTGTTAGCCATATTCATTCATTATACGCAGTTCTGATAAGTAGACAAAGAAGTAAACCTTTCACAGCACATTATGCATGATAGCCACTCAGAATAAAGGTACCCTGAATACAGGAAATGAAATAGAACTGCCAGTTTCTTCTTTACTGAAACTTGAAACTTATGGTATAAAGACTCATTTTATATAGATAGATAGATAAGCATTCCTATGTATGTACGCATATGCACACACATAACACCACCACTATCACCAAACAGAAGCAGCAAGTGTTGTATAATAAAAGCAATATAGTCTCTTTGATTGTTGCTGCTGTAAAAACAACATAGAGAGTAGAAAACTGAAGTTAAAATAATACTTAGAATACTTAGAAAAAAGAGTGAACAAAGAAGAAAGTCTTTGGAGTTGAGGATACACTGATTTCATCTTTGACCATAAGTACAATGATGGTCAATATAGAAGAAAATTATAGCTATGGCAGGGGGAAAGTGTTACTACTAATAAAAGAAACTTTGTTTTTCTTACAAAAATGAAAACAGTGATGTTTCTACCTAACAGTATTATAGCAATAAAACTTTCCATTTACCTGAATAACTCAAAGTCAGTTTCAATTTTGTTTTAATTAGAAATTAGACAGTTTTTAATAATTCCCAGATTTGTAACATCAAAGCATAAAAATTTATTTTTTAAACCTTTGGCATTTTTCATTCTTATGAATATTTGGAAATCTTAATTAACTTGGAGTAAAAGCTAGAAAAGAAGATTATCAGCATGTCATGATTGACAGGATAATGAACATTTTCTTCTACAAAATTCTGACATATTTAGCCTGACTTGAGTTTCTTACTATATTATCAGTTATCTTACTTTTACTTGTAATTCAGCTGAGTCAATAAGAGAAAAATATTCACTAACATAATTTATGAAAACATTCTGGTCAGAAAGCCAAGATCATTTACCTTAGAATTTTAATAGAGAAGAACCACTTTTATGCAGGATAATATTCTCAATTCTGTTACTTCGTTTGTTCTTTATTACTAACAATAATTCCCCCAAAATATTTCAAATTGCCTACCATGTATCTCTCTACATATCATGAAACCGTCTGCCACCCTTCACTTCAGGAATACATGTATGATATCTAGTTATCTTTTTACTTAATTTGGTCATTTATAATCCCACAAGTTAAAGCAAAGCCTTGAAACTGTGCCCAATGTGTTTTACATCTCTATAAGCTGTTAGCTAAAGGTTTTGTAAGTCAGGTGTATTTATATTTTGGTAGAATTAGCAATTTGAACCCAAAGCTGCAACTACCTGGTACTCAAACTTGGGTTAAGATAAGCTGCAATATCTCGTGTATAGAAAAGAACAGACATTGAAATGATTACTTGCCTATATGTGTTTTTACAATTACTTGTTGATGGCTTTCTTGTATCTCTTATCAAGTTTATAAAAAGACAAGAATAGGGTTTTGAATATAAAATCCTGGCATACATTTTTTAACAACTCAGGAAATGGTCAAATAGTGTAAAGAAAGAACAAAATATCTGTAGTCTTTATTTCCTCTATTCAACTAACAAGGCAAAAATATAGGTATAGAATATACTGTTGTTAAAACTGAAAAGGAATAAATATGTCTGGAGAAGTGTGTGAATCTGTACAGCTTTTAATGTAATATTAAAAATTTGACTTATAGGTAAATATACATAACTACCAATCGAACATCCTAATTGGGGGAATTTATCTAAGAAGGAGAGAAGTACTTAAAATGTACATACAGTTATGTGTGTTAAAGTATTTTAGCTAATTATAAAAAAGATAAGTGCACGTATGAGGTCATTATCAAATAAATTATATGTAACCATAAACCTGAACAGTCTTAAAAAGATTTTCTAGATTTATATTTATTGTTATAAGAAGTGATTTTTAAAAATTTCAGAAGCATGATCACATGTCATTTATTTAGACAATAAAATGTTGACCAATGTTTAAGTGAAGTCATATGTTTTTGGCCAGGAGATAAAATGGTAAATACAAATATGTAGGGTTTCTGCCTTCATGGGTCTCAACAATTAAGTAGAGAAGCCATCCATTAATCACACACACACACACACACACACACACACAGAGGCACATACATAACCAGAGTAATGTAATTCTGTTAAGTGCCTAGAACCAGATGGGACTAACTGGCATTCTTAGAATGAGGGAGCTGGGAAGAGGTGTTCTGATGAGGAAAGAAATGGAGGAAGATGAAATTATAACTAGAATTTAAAAATTTCTTCTTGAAAATAAATTATCAAACAAAACAAAGTAACCTGTTACTAAAAGAGGGAAAATTGTGGCTTCGTGTTATTCTAAAAACAGAAGCAGAAATGTATGTGTGCAAAAACTCTACAAAAAGACTTCCATAGCCCAATTCCTTTTGTGGACCCTATAGAAATGAACACAAAAGCTAGCTTAATTACTAACTTAATTTCTAATTTACAGTTCCATTTCATCATTGGAAAAAAGTGAGGATAAAAGAGAGTGACATCCAGGAACTTGTCAGAATAAATGAAATCTCTTAGTGAGGATTCTATCATTCCGTGACTAATTTTATAAAACTTAATATTTTTCTTCTATTATTTGAATTTAAATCAAAATGTGTGAGTCTGTGTGTGTTATAAATAATTTAGAGATACTGGATACAAAAGCAGCTCTTAAAGTGCTATAGGCAAGTCAACTTCTAGTTCACATTTTAGCAGTAAATTTGGGTGTTATCTTGGTTGTTAAGTTCTCTTAAGCTTTCTTTAGCATCCAGTGCTGGCTTTCAGCACACAGAAAACAATTAAAAGCCAGGGAAGTTCTTCAGGGTAGGTGTTCTGAAGGATGCGAATTCAGAAACTAAATCCTTTGTCTGCTGTAAGGTGGCACAAGCTATAACGCTCAGCAAATGGTTTAGTAAATTAATAGTGGAATTCTGTCTGCATTAATACAAATGCAATCCAGGCCTCATTGTGACTTTCACGGCAACACTAGCCGTTTGTTTGAGTAATTCAAGGCTGTACATATTCGCAGAGTGAAATCCATGTTTGATTAAGATTCGCATTGATTCCTACCCAGTGATTGTATGCAATCCAATGATTGTGTGCGAAGTTTCTCATCTAAATTGATTTGTTTTTTTCTTCTTCCTCTTTTCTTTATTTTTCCTTCTGAATGGTGGAATTCACGGAAGATATTTGTGTGCTTTGGAAAAAAATTTGTCTATACTTCATTTAAAAATAATAAAAGCACCTTAGAAAACTTTCTTAGGAATATAGAGAGCAAGTAATTCACACGTTTAATAAGTCTTAAGGTAAAAACTTGCTTAGAAAAAGAAACAAATATTGATTTATATTTGAGAGTTTTGTCTGATGACGTAATGAGCTAAGGAGCATTGGATGTTATTACCACTAATTCATCAAGCCACTTTCAATTGTTTCTCAAGTAGGCTCACGCAGCCTCTAGGGAAATGTATGCTATAACTACCAGGAACTAGACCCATCACCACTCAGAAAAAATTCCCTTAGTTTCTCTACTCTCCTTTCAAAATTCTTTGGAGGAATTATCTTTCCAAATTGGGCTAGGGAAAAATCCTTATAAAATAAAAATACTGCATTCCTTTGTAAAACTATTGTGAAGCATTATTTGTCAACATAGGAAAAATGTTGTAATAAACAGCTCCCAAATTTTAATGATATTCAATAGACATTGACTCTTTTAATATATAATAATGCAGAGTAGGTGTTTGAGGATGGTTTTCAATGAAATACAGCTCAAACTTCTAGCTTGTAGTTCCAGTGTCTCCTAATACATCAGAATCCTTTCAATTCCTCAAGGAGATAAGAAGAAAAGCAGCACCATATATGCTTTGTTTGTTTGTTCATTTGTTTGTGGGCTAGTCTTGAAGGCAACATCCATACATCTTAGTACCCACAGTCATATTTCTACATCTACTTTCAAGGAAGATGGGGAAATTTGGTCTAAGGCTGGAGCTCTGAAAGAAAGGAAGGAAAAAAAAAAAGTTTGACTAAGCATCTACCCAGAATGAGAGATTTTATTAAGAAAACTATTTATTTTTCTTTAGACGTAAAGAAACAATAAAAACAGAAACAATTTTCTTCTTTGTGAACTATAATTTTAATTATTTTGAAGTGATAAACTTCATATTATTCGGAAACTTACACAGCTCATTTATCTTAATTGTGGTTCTAGGAGAATTATTTACATGTAAAAACGTGAAATTATGAATTGCTTTTTATGAATTACCTTTTCCTGAAGTCACTGTTTAAGCAGCAAAACCTCCATATAGTTAATAGTAATGATACTTTTGATTTTCTGTAGGAAAAGACTCTGTTTGCAACTGATTGTGTGCAGGTGCCCTTCGGGGATTAATAATAATTTTACAAATTTCATGTGTTCCACATGGAAAACAACTCTAGTTTTACTGATAAATGTATTCTTAGCACTGCAGAGATTTTGTGATTTTGCACAGTTGATGATGATTATTTATAATGGTAGAGTAGGTAATGACTTCAAAAATTTACACTGTAAGCTCTAAAATTCCTAGTGCTTAGTTTTATTGTACGTAATTTTGCTTACTGTATCATTAAATGTATTTGTGTAATGAAGCAAAACATTTTCTGAAGCATAGTGGGAAGGTAGAAAAATGCCTTTGAAATAATACACGTTTGGAAATTTTGTACATTTCCTATGTGTTTATTTAATGAAGACACACTCTTGGACCAATGCTAGACAACATAGATGTTTGGAAGCTATTCAATGAATATATTTCAACCATAAATTAAATAGATTATCTTGAGAGGTAAGTAGAATATTTGTATCTCCCTCATTCCTAGGCTTAATTTGCCATACAAAATAAAATATCAAGACTTAGTTTATCTTTATTTTGATGAGTGTTGATTATAAACTATCATGTGTAGGCCAATGTGTTAGGCCTTAAGAGAAATGGACACTTAAATCAAACTCAGAACTTATCTTTGAACATCTTACAGATAGTAACAGGAAGTAATAGATAGATACATACTAGAGTACAAAGTAGACTATGATGACTGAGATAATGAGAAGGAAAAGGGTTAGAAAGATAAAGGGAAAACATTCAAGAGGAAATGTAAATTTTAGGTGACAGAAACATGGGAATAAGATAATCAGATAAATGATCCCAACTATTTTGCTTAGAACAAAAGGCTTGAGTTAGTTAGCAAAAAAAAAAAAAAAAAAAAAAAAAAAAAAAAGAGAAAGAGAAACTGGCAGAA
Organism: Erethizon dorsatum; assembly: GCA_028451465.1. Lineage (NCBI taxonomy): Eukaryota > Metazoa > Chordata > Mammalia > Rodentia > Erethizontidae > Erethizon > Erethizon dorsatum. Next base: position 76,052,124 of record CM051836.1, on the reverse strand, counting down.
GTTTGCAGTGGTCATGGAAAAGAGATTTAGGGACTATCAGGATGGCAATATGAATTCAAAGGGATGGTGGGCTGGGTATTAAAGTGAAAGTCTATCAGAAGAGCATGAATTGGCAAATATAATTTGGTCAGGAATAGCAGTCTTTGACTTTTATATTCAGATTTGATTATTGGCAAAGCCAGAATCTAGGTTTGTATCTCCCTCATTCCTAGGCCTTTGTTCCAAAGGTACTTTGGAGGGTATAAAAACAGACCCTGGAGCTCAGATGAAGGTCTTGCATATACTGTATATTTATTTTTTTATCCCTTTTTGTATCTTGACACATACACTTTCCTCTTCTAAGAGAATTGCTTGGAAGAACAAGATTTTTTTTTGAGAACAATAATTTTTTTAGTCACATCTGAATCAGATTTCCATTCTGTCACTAACAGTAGGCAGGAGTGCCCTTTGTCTGTCTTTATCACTTCATACTGTACTTCATTTAGTATAGCACTCTCTGTTATCAGGGCAGTTATCTCAGTATCACAGTGCTGTGTTCTAATAACCCTTACTTTAGGTGATAATGGTCCTAAAAAACAAAAGTAGTGATACTGGCCATTCAGATATACAGAAGAGAAACCATGAAGTACTTCCTTTAAATGAAAAGGTGAAAGTTTTTCAGTTAAAAAGGAAAGAAAACAATTGTATGCTGAAGTTGTTAAAATCTACAATAAGTATGACTCTCCTAAGAAATTATGAAGAAGGAAAAACCATTAAACTCTCTTTGTTTTTGTGCTTCAAACTGTAAAAAATCTAGAAAAAAATAGAAAAGAAAAAATATGATCAATGACTCAAAAAAGAAAACTTACCAATGTTTTGAGAGAGATACCATATTCACAAAACTTTTATTGTAGTGTATTTTATTATTTTTTTCTTATTGTGTGTAATTTATAAAGTATATCTTATCAGAGATATGCATACACAGGAAAAATATAATATATATTATATTACATTATAATTATAATTATAATGTATTATAATATATATAGCTTGATACTATTTGTGATATTAGGCCTTCACTGAAGGTCTTGAAACCTATCCCTCACAGAAAAAGAGATACTACTGTGATTTTGACATTTCTTTTTCTAAACTGGAATTCCTCAATTGCAAGATGGTGGACAGAAGTGAAATAACATGTGGTACAGCTAAGAATCTAAGACAATGCAAGCATAAAAGAAATGTGGCAACATTATTCTCTTGATCACCTCCTTTCATGGAAGGGTCTACATTTTCCTTTTTCTAACTGCCCACACTTCCTTCCTTTTTCAGAATTTTATTGTAGAATTATAGAAGAATCACTATGTAGAAAAACGGTGCAGGATTTCTCTGCCTTACACTACAGTGTGGCAAAGAAAGACCGAATCCAAAACAAGCTTTGTAGGAAGCATTCTCAGGGTTTCAGAGGAGTTGAACACAGAAGAAATGTTGAGAGATATGTAAAGAAAAGAGTGCTCTAAACCTAACAAGGACAGTGTTATGGAAATCAAGGTCAGAGACTGTAATGAGGCCTGGTGCAAGGCTGTGAAAGCTTGGGAAACTTTGATGGCCATTTGGATGGAAGCACAGATTGATGCTTGTCAGTAGAAAAGCACGAAAACTTGAGATGCTAATTTCTGTAGTGTGGAGGGTGATCACCTGATTGAAGAGAGTTCTGTATGTGAGAAAAGATATACTTCAGAAAGTTGGAGAGGGGTGGAGAACTGTGGAAAATACTATTTAAAGAATATGCACTTTTTTCACTACTTTTTTTACTAGTCACTGAATAAAACATAATTTCCTTTAATTCTTGAGAAATTTGTAAGGTAGATAATATTTATATTTAAGTTTCCTTTTTGTCCTTTAGAGTCAATTTCCATATTTGTTAAAAACTGGGATAAAACTTGTTGAACAGGATTATTGGTAAAACCGGGGGTGACTATGTAGTGCATCCAGTATAGTGTCTGAAACATGAAAATTTCTTTATTAATGGCTGCTGTTATAATTACTCTTGTTGTTTCCATTTAAAAAATATAGACCCTGAGAATCGGGAAGCCTTTATAATCTAAGATTATGATACAAATAAACATCAGAGTTAATATCAAAACTCAAACATGTTTATGTATAGCCTACATTCTTTCCTTCTTACCACAAGTATTTTTCATTTCCTAGGTGCTTTTAAAGCATTTAGTCTTCAAAACTATACACTATGGCAATATTACTCAGAGAGTCAACATGTGTTTTACTTATCTAATACTTATTAAGTAAGTTCTAGTAAGTATTTCAGCTTTCTATGATTTTTGGAATCTTAATAAGTTATATAATGTATAATCTCACTGAGAAATAGTAATACTTATTATGATGCTGGTAATAATTAGTTGCTTTTATGGCCAATTTAATGAAATACACCATTTTGTCATTTTTTTCTAAAGACATATCCAAGAAAAGGAATAGGTTAATATAAATTTTGCAGGCTTTTCCAACAATATAATTCTTCAATATAAGGCACATTGCATTTAACATCCTGCATAGCATCTGTGTTAATTTTCAGCTATTAAAAGCTAAATGAAATGGCTATCGGTGTGTTAATAGCATTAAGAAAATGACTTGTTTCTTAATGTAGTTCTGCTAAGAGTTGGAGGAAATCCCAACATTTCAAAGAGTGTAAATATGTAAAGGAACTTTTTGTTTTCTTGTCATTCCACTGAAATATTTTGATCCCATTTAACGAGAACCCAGAGTCTAGTATTGTTAAGTACCAAGTAGATCTTTGACATTGTTTTCAAGTGGAAGATTTATTTCCTAATTGTCATAGGTAATGAACAGATGCATAAAAGAAGAAGTATTTCCATTTGCCTATTATATAACAGAAAATCCCTCGAAAATCTCCCTATTCATACTATGATACACAACCACAAATATTGATTTTAAATTGGTAATTTTCCCTCAAATATGTCAAGATGCAGCTTCCGCATTGTTTCATAGATTTTGAGCCTAGTAAAATTTTATTAAGGACACATTTTTGAAGTCCAGTCTTTAGAAATGTATAGTTTAACAAAACATATTTCATAATACCTAGTAAAAATATGAATACTATAAACATCTTTTCTGCTAAAAGTTTCTATTAAAATCTTTGTTGCACATGCTAGCTATTTTCCGGACACATACTCCAAATAAGGAATAATATTTAATAGATAGGATACAATATTTTAGATGGAAACTTATGGCGTCTACAGGCTTCTGTAAGTTCACACAGTTATATTTACGAGTATATATCAAGCAATTTATCAAACATGTTCTGTGTCATTTCTTATACTAATTCCAGCTAATGTGGAGTTTTCATTAACTTTATAATGACCAAAATGTTTGTCAGGATTAAATACTTTATTAATAATTCACAAAATCTTTCTATTATTTCTCCATTTATGGCCACTGATCTACGAGATTGCTCCTTCCTTCCGTCTAGTTCTAATCGTTTTAGTTGAATTACCTAAGTACGGTGTCATCGCCCGCTCTTTTTGCAGAAGTTGTACCTTTTATATACTTAAATTTAAACTTCCAATTTTGCTGTGGAAGTGAAGTCACAAGAAATCCTGAGGCTGTGAGCTGAACGACAGCAGCCAGACAAGCAGCAAGGGAAGCTGAGATAACAACAGTGGGCACCCCGAAGTGAGCATACTGTGCAGACGCGAGTTCCGAGCTTATGAACATATTATGGAGCTGGCAGATGCTATGATAAATTTGTATAAAGATATTGTCTGCAGCATAATTTTTATGTATTCCCTTTAAAGCTTCAAGTATATGTGTCTGTGAGCAAATATGTGTTAGCATACGTGCCTTCCTGCCTGTTTCATTTTCTTTCTCTAGGACACAACATTCTGCCACCTTGGCATCCCCTGGAATTGAAATGTTTCCACACATCGCTGATATTTATAACACCTCTCATTTCTGCCACAGAAACATGTTGCATTATTTGGCTTCACTGGGGGAAGGGAACAAGGTCACACACAAAGTATACACACACGCACGCACGCACCTGCGTGCGCACACACACACACACACACACACACACACACACACACACATTTAAAGCCAGACTAATGTTACATGACCACAAACTTGAAAGAAATACATTCAGCCACATCACAGAGCTCATTGGCTTTGGTTGATACATAATTTGGTTAATTAATAAAACTAATTCTGCTTGGCAGTATTCTCACAAGGGCTTCAAATTATCGCATTTTAAATAAAATTGGAAGTAGCTACCATGTATTGCTAAGATTTTTCTAGTAAATTATCTTAATGCAGTCATTGCACTAGAGCTCTCTACGTAAGTCGACAGAATTTTTATGATTTACTGTTAGAAAACCAAGCCGCATTTTTGCTGACTGGTAAGATAAATCTATCTTTACAAAATGTATCTCACTGCCTGTCTGCTAAGTCTTAATGAAGGAAATAAATTAATCTCCACAAAGAATCTTTAAATTGTGAAGGAAAATTCTTTGGAACCTCATCACAAATGGTTTTATGTTCTTTGGGTAGAAAATTTTGCTTTATGTTTCATCAAACACCTTAATCCTTTGACACTTTGATATAGGATCCTACACTATTCGTTATAGTATTCTATACTATTTTTCCTAAAAATCCTGCAGACCTCTATAATTATATGAACATATATATATTTATTTTTTGTATATGTATCATATAAATATTTTCCTATATGCAATCATATGTATTCGAGTTAAATATATAATTACAAGTAAGTAAATCTCTGATTTTAGACCCTACTGAAAGTGCTGTGTGTAATATTTTGCAACATGAACAAGCCCTTCTGTATCAATCTTGTTTATAGCTTATTGGTATCTTATCAACTTGATTTAAGGGTATAAATGTTTCAATTTTCTATGAAAATTGAATTAGCCAATTGAATTCAAAGTATTGCAACTCCTTTTATATTTAGATGACATAGTAAAGGTCATAGTCATTTTATGCATTTTATATCTTTTAGTTTCTATTTAAAATATTTTCTCTTGAAATATAGAAAAATGGTCTGGAAAACATTCTTATTTAAGCTGAACTATTTATTTTGTATGATAGTTACTTTGAGTAGATTAAAATAATGCACTCTCCCATGATTTTAGTGGTATTACAATATAAAAGAAATTGAACACATACAGTCTTACACATAAAAACATTCTCAGAGTAACATTCTTTAAATATAATTCTATAAAAGTCATGTTTCTTTTTATTTCAAAGCTCATGCACTATGCCACATTCAAACTTGTTTATTTAAATATGGATAACATTTTAATAACAGAAGAAAGGAAGGTATATTTTCATTTTGAAATTACTTAAATTTTTGGATTAACATTATAGATATTTTATTAGCATATTTTCCATTTAGTCTGTCTTAAACAGCTGTTCTTCAGGTTGGATAACACACAAGATAAACATCATTGAGAACTGTGCTAATCTTGCAAAGAAGAAACCAAGATGGGTGATTCTAGAATAATTTGAAGATTTGGCAAGTATAACATGAGTGGAAAACGTAGAAAAAAACAATCTTGCATCACAAAAATAACTACCCCAGTGACCGAAAGCAACCCCAAATTGGCAGTGGTGGCTGTGTTTTGATGTTCATTGTGCCCAGAACAGCTAATTAAGCAGGGTTGCAGAACGGTATCTTGGTATAAGTGGCAGCAAATTTTCATAGATCATCATGAAATTTTATATATTACATCTTGAAACAAAGCGAATAGCAAATACATCTCAGATTTCGAGGGCTTGACTAGTTCCTTTTGTTACTAATCACTCACGTGTACTGTTTGACTGGGAATAACCAACCATGGGGCATTAATGTATCACCAGCAACTTTATTCAAATTTAACCATGTTAAGTCTTTTTTTTTTAATATAGAGATTCTATGCCTATTTTATTTGATGCCTGATCAACTAAATATCAACTAAAAATAGTAGGCTGCCTTTGACAACGGCAGGTTTCAAACATTAAAACAGGGTTAAGCACATCTGACATATCTAGACATGCTGAGCAGATCTCAGCAGACCGGAGCCAACGGAATCTTGAAGGAAGACCTTGGATTAGGTGATGAACAGGCATCCAAAGGCTAGCTTACGCCTGGAAGGAATATTACTCCAGTATGATGTGGGGGGAACAACAGCTTGGTGCAGCTCTGATAAGTGTTGTCTCATAACTGTAGCAAGGAAATTTCCGAAGGACGCAAACATCACACGCATTTGAGTTTACAATTCAGATATGCCATTTTCAATTCGTATTACTTCTTATATGAAGTAGTCAAAAATTCCAGCAAGTGACAAAATGCCAGATGAAGAAGCTGGGCAAAATTTGAAAATCCCAGGCAGGCAGAGAGACCTTATAATGATAACCTGATATCAAATATTCAGTCCCTGAGAACTGGGCGAAGTCCAGCCCAGTCTGAGTCCACATACCAGCCTTAGGATAAATTTTGACTACCAGGTGGTTTGTGAGAATAAAGAAAAGCCTAATGCAAAGACTAAAGAGAAACTAAGACTAATATTAAAATAAAGCAAAACCACTACACTGGAGGCTGGTTTCCACTAGGTCTTGTAGAAAAGTCCAGTTTTCGAGATGTGAATGAATCAACCTCCCAAACAGCGGGTGCTGAGCCACAAACTGTGAATGTGTAGCTCTACAGTTATTAGTAGCTCTGGCTATGGCTGAGATGATAAGATTTGCCTGGGTTGGTTGAATGTGTGGGAGGAGAGAGGCTATGTTCATTTACAAGGCTGCCAATTGTATTTACTCATCCTTTAAGAAACAGCCTTGTCACATCCTCACAGCAATCTGTCCTTATATCCTCAGATTACTTCCTCTTCTTAGGGCCTCGCCCTGGGGCTAGAGAACCTAAGGATACTCAGCCTTCACAGCTATCAATTTCAGTTTCAGTAGAGCCAGGGGGCTGAAAGCATCACTGTACCAAGCTACCTCATTTTTTGTAAAACTTTTGTGGCCACTCGTTTTTTCATTAGATTACAGATTTCATTTTTTCTATTTGTCCTCTTTTACTTTCCTTTTATACTTTAGTTCAGGAAATTGGTACTAGGATGTTATCCTGCCTAACAAATAATAGAGACAGACATGTGATTATTTGCCCATCTAACTATAGTAACCAAAAGTTTCTTTCTTAAAAATCTTATCCAAAGTCTATCCAGGCTTAATGACAGTCATTGAGAAGGAGAAATAGAAGGGGATAGGGTGAGAGAGACAGAGAGACAGAGAGATTGAAGTTTGTTATTCAGATTGTATGCTATCAGGCTGTAAGCCAAGTTTCACTTCTTATTCATATATATTTAAATCATGAGCAGCATAATTTCATCATATCTTAAATTATTGGTGCTTAGAAAAGAACAAGTAGAAAAAAAGACTGTGAAAGTTTCAGGGAATTCCAATTACTCCTGGCTTAGCAACAGTAATTGAAAAGCTAATTTGTTTAATAGTAAACTTTATCTGCAGAGAGAAAAGACAAGACCATTGTTGACTTCAACAGCAATGACTTACGCTCCAGTTTCAAGCAAAAATGGGAAAAAAGAACTTCTCTGCACTCTTCTTTAGATAAACATTGATCTTGTTTTGTAAAAACTACAGTACAGACAGAAATTTAAATACAAAGAATATGGTCATGAAAAGTTGATTATTTAACAAAGTGTTTGATGGTTTCTGAACAAATAAGAGGGTCTTCTTCCCAAAGGCTGTCTTGGATATGTAGGTAAAATATGTGATCCTAGCTTTCAACCAGATTGCTTTCTACAGATATAAGTACGTGTAACATAAAGACAATGACAAATTTTTATACTGGACTAATGAATTTTAATTTCATAGTTACTGGTCTTTCCAGTACCGTATAATAAAAGTATTTTACATCTGATATAATAGAATTTTAAAATTCTTTTATTATTCAAATGATATTGTTTCAAATATTCAAAAGTCTTCATTCCTCTTAAATGCTGTATTTCTTCTTTTCTTAGTGTAAAGAATTAACAATGACATTCAAATAACTCCTCAGAAAAATAATATTTTAATCTGCCAGTTTCCTTCATACTTATTTATAAGAGATTATTTCCTCAGATAAGTCCTGGGATTCTAATTTAAGCTTTTTATGCTTCCGACATGACTTTCTTCCATTACATATTTAATTATTTTTATCACATTTCATGATTATTTTAATTACGTATAAGTAGTATGTAATATCTGTACATGAAAAACTAGCTTTATTGCTCAACTTCCATAAGAATCAAAATAAAATGTATAGTTACTTATGTCAGTTTCAATTAACTTTTTAAAAAACTTTACTTGCCTTAGTAAAATTATTTGCTTAGAGTATCTGCATGAGTCATGCTATGATTAAACAATCTCTTAAGATCAGAGTAACGTTTTTATCAGATGATACGTCCTTCTTAAAAGGTTTGGCCTCTAATTAAAGAATTACACATGTATAAATTACATATAATGTCACGTATCAACAGAATCCTCATATGACCCAAATTCACTTTCAACAATCCAAATTTTATGTATATATATAATTTTTATCTATATATAATTCAGATAGTAAAAAATTAATTTTGACTTGAAATTAAAAGATCAGAATTTTGCCACGAAATAATGTTTTATTTTAGAATCTATTTAGTGGACAGTAATAAGAAATACATTTCATCTGATGACTGTTTCCTATCAAGACATTTTTTTGATTGTTAGTTACATGATAATGTATTCTTTTCCTTTATAAGTCTACTTGCCTGTCTTCAATTGAAGGTTATGTTTGGAAAGGAAGTGCTCAATTCTTGGTATATTGGTAGGCATTCAGAAAATATTTATAGAAAGAGTAATTGTAAAATAATATTCTGGTTTGTACAAATACACTTGCCCAAAATATAAAATATAAACAAAATGTAAATATCAATACTTATTACTGCTCTTATGTGCTATGTAAAGGCAACAGAAATGTTCTTCAGTTTGTTCAAAAGTTGTAGGCCTCACAGATTATAACTTATGAAAATATGAAACATTAATAGATTTATCAGCAACAGCATAGAATTAGAAAATGTCTGAAATTATATTTTTTATAGATTTGCTGAGAAAAAATGTTCAAGTAGTGTTTCAATATATTTTACAAAAACTGGAAATATTGGGAGAAAAGGGAATGGGTGTCAGGAAAGACTGTTTTAGCTGTAGAATTTCTTTTCCAGGCTAACTCCAATTTTCTCATGTTATACAACTGGAATCTTCCTCAACACTTCAAGTCTCTTCAAAACTTGAATTCAAAAAATAATTAAAGATGCTAAGATAAATGTTCTCTATTTTCCTTTACCATGTTCTCTTACTTGCATAACCCACTGAATAATCACAGAAATTAACCAACTTCCACCACTTTTCATAATTTTCCATCCAATCTTTTGTTCCCACTCTGTGCTTCTTAAAGTTTTTACATTTGCTTTCATCTTCAGTTGCTAATTTCCCTGTAGCTTTATTTTATATTTTTAAAATATCCATATTGATTTGGGTCGGTAGGGCATGTCTGTGTTTCCGATAGGCAGGAGGATTGTTGGGTGTTGGAGGCCAGCCTGGGCTACACAGTATGTTCAAGGCCAGGCCGAAGTACCTAGCAAGACCCTGTCTCAAAGCACCAAAAAAAATCCAAATTAAAAACTTAATTAATTCTCTGTTGTCCTGATACTCCTCACCAGATCGATTTCTCCATCCTCAATCGCCTTCTCTTTCTCCTTCTGGTCCTTCCACTTCTTCTCCCCATAGAAATGGACCTCATCTTCAAAGGCGCACTTAACATTTTGCTGTGAAGAATACTTTATGGAAAACACAACCTCAAGTTCTAAGTCAAGTTACCTAACTAGAAAAGGACATTATTATTCATCATTAGCAATACCTTTTAACAATAATGATGAGATAAATAGTAATCATGTGCTTTAAAATGTTCGGGTATTTGATTTTCATGTTTTATTATCAATAGTATTATCATAAGCCATGATACCTATTTTAAAAAACACATTTTTAAATGGGGATAATCAAAGCCTAGCTGCTCAGTAAATAACTTGTCAAAAATTCAGAGCAATATCTGACTTTAAAAATTGCCATAATCTAGGTCTCACTTACCTACTAGTAACACTATTGCAGAATGTTTACAGGATTGTAAAAATCTATCCTGATTTCCCTGCCATAGCTTTCACGTTTATTCTGTAATCTCTCACCATCTGCTTCACTGAGATGGCATTCTCAGAGGGCAGGGAGCATGTCTTATCTGTGAGATGCTGTACGCGAGTTTGGATTCTCTGTCAGCATTTAGAAAATAATAGAACTTCAAATAGGGTTGATTTAAGCCTCCCTAGTCAGCATTTAGTTTTGGAGACATGAATCACTCTTTCAAATGATAATTTGCACCTGTTACCTTTATCCACAGGTTGGGAAATATTTACACCTTAAATAATTATACCCTTGTGACTTGGGACAATGTATCCTCAACCGTGACACAGGGAGGATGGGGCATTAGAGAATCAACACTTTTTTCTGATATTTCAAAGTAGGTTTTTTTGTTTGTTTGTTTTTGGTTTGGTTTGGTTTGGGAAGAAATTTACATTTCAGGTCACTTTTCATGGAGTGATTGATGAGGTTCTTCAGGAATTTGTGTCTCTCATGGCAGAAAACATGTTAATGGCATCCCTTCCAGTAAGAGATGCTCTTGTCCTTTGTGTATTCTGTAGCATCAATTTGATATGACCACAGAGAGCATCTATGTTTCTTAATAACATTTTTGATCTCTGCTTCGGCAGTAGCTGATGTCATCCTCAGAACCAAAGAGCAGGTGGCATGCAAATTACTTTGAGGTGAGCATGATATTAGACTGTAATTCTCCAAATGGTGGTGCTTCCATGTGATTAAGCTACAACTAAGTGACAAGTATCTGACATCAGATAATCATTTAATAGAGGAAAATGGGAGGCAGTTCATTATTTTAAAGTGTGTTTTCTTTAAAGTTCCTTGAGGATGTGGAAGGATTTTCTTGGCATTCAAATGATCTCAAAATGTTTGTGTAATTATTTCTTGGCAGGTATAATAAAATGTTTATGATAGTGATAAGTGTTTCCTGGCAGGCATCATTAGATGTTCATACGTAGTGAAAGTGGACTTTCACCTTTGATTTTTTCACTGTCAGAAAACACGTTATCTGGATTTATGTGCTAATGTGCACTGGAAATTGGACAAAAATTTAAGTACTGACTTTAAGTATTATAAATGTGTACTTTGTTTTTATTGTTTTAGTTAAAATAATACCTTAATCTGTATTTTGCTAAGTATTAATCTTTTTCACTGAGCATAAAATATAAGAAGTCATCATTATTGAAATATATAGAAAATAGTAGATTTCATCTTCAAAAGACAGACAATGAAATTTTAAAATACATGTGCATTAAACTAAGAAGAAAATTGAGATATAGAGTAAACCATGTTTTGATTATTTTTTTCTTTAAAATATTTCTACATAATCTGTTAGGTACATAGTAATTCACTGTACTAGTAGCACTTTCTACTAAATTTACAGTAGCCAAGACTTTTAAAATTCCATACTTTAACATTATCTATACATTCAGCAACCTCCCCTGAATTTTGAATTAACTTCATTGTACCCTTAATTCACTTTTTGTAATTGCCTTAACTCACCTTTGCCCCAACCCCTTGTTCTGTTCTCTGTCCATGGAAACTCTTACTCATTTCTCTGAAGTTCACTATTTTTCATCTCTATAGTGAGAATGACAATGTAACTGCTGTAAGTTTGATGTGAAACTCCCTCAAAGCCTTAAAGACACTCACATGGGTGATGCTATTAGGTGGTAATGGAACCATTCTGAAGCCAGGGTTAGTGCAAGGCCATTGTATCCTTGGAGATATGCCTAAAGGAAACTGCAGGAATGCAGCCCCACTTTTTTTCCAGGCCATGACGTGTGTGATTTTTGTTGTGTGAGGCCCTCCACCCTTAACATGGGCCCAAAACAATAGTACATCATGTACTAAAACATCCAAAACTGAGACAGAATGAACCATTTCTCTCTCTAAATTGATTATCCCAAGAGTTTTGTGGTAGTGACATGAAGCTTACACAGTAACCTAACAGTTGTTTGTGACTTATCTTAAATAAGTGTATGAAACATTTCACTCAATTATTTTCATCTAATAAATAAGCATTAACCATTTCCTAATATGATTGTTATTGATATCCTTAAAAATTTCTCTTAGAAATGATAAATTCACATTTCCCGGACCCACTGCATGTATTCAAACTTCTAATTAGGGTTCTGCTTTTCATGTTATTGTGAGTACACTGTAAGGAGCACCAGAGAAAGATAATTATTCCCATCTTTCCAATGATTATGGTATTAGAGAGCCCTGAGTGTTGGTTCAGTAACTTAGTGAAGAAATGCTCTGGAACATATATGAATTGTTGGGTTCACATAATCTTATTCTGAATGTTACCTTTCTCACTTGTTACTTCATTTCTAGAAGGAGGTTGGATAGTGCACGACAGAGAATATTTAGCTCTTGTTTCTCCCATCCCTTCCTTACTGTGGGACCAGGATTTTCAGTATGAATTTTGCTTTAAATGCTAGAAACCCAAATGCACTCTAATATGGTAACTTAGTGACAGAGGGAGACATTGTTTCAAGTAGACAGGTGCAGGGTGAGTGTTTCCTGACTGACGATAAGCGTGCCTTGCCCAAGGAAAATGACAATACTCAGAATTCAGTGAGGCGAGTAGATGGATTCAAGAAGTCCCAGTAGCAGATGGTCAGAGCCCAGGCCAACACTTCAGAGAGCAAACCTGACCTGCGCTTCTAGAAGTGCAGCCGAAGCAGTGATGTGGTTGTAGAAAATAAATCACATGATGTGGAAGATAGGTGTTCTCAAAGGTTTAGCTAAGCTACTTGATTTGGGGGAAGAGTACAGAGGAAAGCGCTTGATGACTAGTCATTCATTTTAGTTCACAGTTTGACTGAAATCTATCAGTACCAAGGGAACACGGGCATGCGCTTTTTTTTTTTTTTTTCTTCTGGTAAGGACTATGACTTATATATGCGTAGTTTCTAATGTTTTTGTTAAAATGTTATAATTATTACTGCATTATCCATGATAAACCCAAAAATTCATTAACACATACTATTAGAACTATAAATTAAGAGTTTAAAGAAACAAATATGACTACTTCCTCACTAGTTAAAAGTATAAATATAAGCAAAATAAATTCAAAGCAGGCTGGAGGTTTATTTGGGGGGAAATTAGAAATTATTATATGGAAAAGTCATGAGATTTGATACATTATTTTTATTATAATCTTAAAAATTGGCATATACCCTCAAAAACATAATTGTTTTATATTTTTCACTTATAAGTTTTATATAAATGTAATCATACTTTATATATCTGTTACTTGTTTCATTTACCAGAAATTTGGGTTGTAGACCAGTCCATGTTGTCACTGGTTTTTAGTTGTATGTAGGATATTATTGAAGGGCGATATGAGAGTTTATTTTCTTAACTCTTCTATCGATGAGCATAGAATTATTTCCTGTTCTTTGTTATAACAATCTGTCCTCCTACACATACTCTTCTGCAGTATTCTATGGTTTTTGTGTTTTAAAATCTTAGTTCATTACAAATGTGCTGTTAAACATAGAATAAGCCACTTAATTTCTCAAAGTTGAAGACTTCTTTCTGAAATGTGGGATAATAATAAATTAACATATAAATTATTTAGCAAGAGTAAATTAGATAAAATATACAAGTGCTAAGGTGAAATAAATCAGACACACAAGCTCATATATCACATGGTTTCTCTTATATGAGAAACCCAAAATATAAAATAAAGAGCAAATTAAAGGATAAATAATAGCAAATAGGGAGATAGATATTTTGCAAATGGAAAGGGGACCAAGAGATTAAGGGACAAGGGAAGGAAAAGAAGAGAAGAGGGTGAAAGAAGAATTGAGATGTGTTATATACATGTACCAACTCCTCACAAGGAAAGTAATAATTATGTACTACAAGTATTACCAATAAAATGTAAAAATTGGGGAGAAAAAGAGTAACACCTGCCCATAAGCTCAAAACAAATACTAGCTATCATAATTAGTATTACTCAAAAGGAATAAAACCATTTTCATCAGGATCACTGACCCTACAGATCAGAAGATCTGAAATTTATAACCAGTGTGCAAAGCACAAAATCACAAATTCAATGTGACGTTTTCCTTTAGTATTTTTAATTCATTGTACTTCTGTGAAAGCTTGAGGATTTCGAGTGTTCAACTCCCTGTACCAGCAGATGTAAAAATTAGTGCTAATCAGAGCCTTTCTCTGCGTGTCTTGATAGACATGCTGTAGACAGTACAATGGTCTGTTGTACACAGCTCAGAGTTTTGATACGTCTCCTCCACAGCGCTCAAATATAACTTCCAATAACCTCTGTTCATAAGCCGTTATTCTTACCTCTGGAACAACATGAAAGAGTTTCTTTACACATTGTAACTTTTCTAGAGGAGCAATTGAATGGCCTATTTTTCTCTAAATGTTTTGTTGGTGTCTGTGTATGTAAGCACACTTTATAACTGAAAATAAAATTCAGCCACATGTCCTTGCTGGTGAGGAGGACACATTATAAGCAAGAGTCAGATAATTGTATCTTCTCAACAAGATAGTTGAGTTTTATTTATTCCGGTAGTCAGAACTGATAGTATTTGCTAAGGTGGTGTTCCTCTTATGTATGATCTGAACTCAGTTTAAAATTATGAGCTTAGAAATAAACTGCCATTCAGAAATGAGGTCTGTGATTATATGACACCACTTTCTCTATCGGGACAGCAAATATCTAAAAATGAAACTTTGGCTGTTTATAAATCAACTTTATGGAGATAATTTGCATAACTGACCTTCAGCTTTTCAATGTGTACATTAGTGAGTTTGAACATTTATGTATACCTATATGAACATCATTCTAATCAATGTACAAAATATTTCTGTCACTTCAGTAAGTTCCTTTGTCTCTCTTTGCAGTTCTTTCCTCCATTCTTCTCCATTCTTAACTGACCCTGCTAGGAAATCACTGCTCTGATTTTTATTTTTATTTTATCTTTTAGTTCGGCATATTCTAGAGTTCCCATGTAAATGGAAATGCACTTATCAAAACTTTCCTATCTGATTTCTTGTACTCAATAAAATGATCAAGACATTCATGAAAGAAAGGGTGTTTTTCTAAATTGATTTTTACTATGAAATTATATCCACTTAAAATTTGTACTTGTACAATGATTTAAATCACTTAATTCAAAATGATATATTCAACTGGTTGAAATAAATTATTTCTTTTGAGCACATAAAGCACATCCACCAGTAATCACAAACTGGAACATTTCTTGAGTTTTGGCTAGATTAGCTAAATAAAAATGAAGCAAAAATTTAGTCAGTCAGTAATCCAAGTCATTCTTTACTCATTACATCATGTACTCTCAAAGTTTAGTAATGTTCTTAGAATATGAAGCATCTGAGTTAAAAATGCTCAGCTGTTAAAGACACAATTTTCCCATATAAATGCCCTCTTGTGTATTTTATTAATATGGAAACTAAAAGCCACATTAAGAAAAAAAATAAATCATGTGCCACTTTGTAAGTAAAAGGATTATCCCTAAGTCAGCATTTATTTCCAGTGCATGTTGAGAAAACACCTGGATCAAAAAAACAGATGAGGATATAGAGTTGGGGACAGAATGTGGAAAAAAATCACTCAACATTCTGGGAAAGGAAACGTTTAAGGGATTTTTGGTAATACTGATTTTTATTAAGCAGGGCTTGCATTATTGTCTTTATCTTTAAATTTCTATAACGCTAAACAAATTCAGAACAACAACTTTGCAGGGATTTGCTTTTGTGTTTGGTCATGTTTATGCGACTCTTTAGCATGAAATTCTATCACTATGTGCTCTTGAAAGACAGTGCAATATATATTTTCATCGGAAATGTGCTTCTTCTCAAGGGAATTAGTTAATGTATAGTGCTTTCTATATAGTATTAGAATTCTTTACTTGGCTATTTATTATTTGGGTGATGTTTTGTGAATGATGGAAGTGTTTAGCAGAATCCTGGTAGTTTAGATGCTGAATGGTCTCCAAAGGCCCATGGGCTGAAGGCTTAGCCTTCAGAGGGGCAGTAATGGGAGGCATGGTAGATCTTTGAGATACGAGGCCTTATGGGAGGTCCTCAGGTGGTTTTGGGCATGTGCTCTTGAAAGGACTTGGGGACCCTGCTGATCTTTTGGTCTCTATCTTCTGCTTTCTGTCTCACAGTTTGGTCTGCTAATTACTCCTACCATGATGTGCCAAACTTGACAGAGGTCCAAAGCAGTGGCTGCTGAATCTTGGACTGCAACCTCCAGAACCAAAATAAATTTTTTTCTCATTGTAAATTACTTGCTAAGGACGTTTCATTATAGTGACAAAAAGCTGACTAATCCCACTGGTTTAATATAAGTTTGTTGTTAACTTTTCTTCACCTTGAATTCTTTTACTCAGTGCACTTTCCAGAGCACTATCCTTTTTTCAGCGTGTTGAAATCCAGCTAATTGTCATGGCTGTGATTTGCAAAATCACAAGCAAAAATCAAATCATGGACTCTTGATTGCTGAAAGCCATGCAGTTCTAGGCAAAGTCTTGACAGAGTAAGGAGATGAGTGCAAGTAAAATTTGGCTCCAATCTTATGCTGAACAGTCCTGCAGTGAAGGAATTGCCCTGAGCAGCCTATTGCTTCAGTTGGCATTGCTTTGCTGGTTATTCACTCATATTTTCTTTGGGTCAGGGCAATTTCTGATCAGACACGCTGTTGCAATTTCCATTGTCGCTTTTTAGTTCAATCAATATGTTTCCTCATGTCGAAGATGCAGAAATGCCACCACGTAAATTGGGCTAATCTTAAAAAGAAAATTCTGCTCTACAAAAACACATTTTAATATTTCTAAAAATCAATAAATGCTTTCTAAATGGCATAAAGCCAACCAAGAATTGTTTTTTAGAAAGCCTTCTCTTCATGGAGTTGAGTATCTTTTCCTTCAAGACAGTTGTGTGCAACAGGGGACAAATGGTAGCAATGAGAGTAGGAAAGTTAATCAAAAAGGTAATCATGTGAATCCAGGCGGCATTCCCTCTTCAAGGAGCTACTAGTGTTTCTGATCGACAGAGTTTTCAGTGAGCTAGTGCTCAGTGAGTTAGGGCACTAAGGTTTCCATCAGCTGGATGTGCAGCCTTGCTCAGTAATGTAGAAATGGAAAGCACTCAGTCATTCATAGCATTTGAAATGTGTGTTTCAAAGGTCGGTTTTTATTCATACGTTGGTTTGAATGATTGTCTTTTTCTATCTTCCTTATTTCCCAGATAAGATGGAAAGATAACAAGGCTTAACAATGCTTTACCTAGTAATCATCATATTACTAGAATAATGGCAATGAGTCGGTTATTTTTGTTACAAAAGCTAATCATACCTTGTGCCCAATGGAAGTATCCAACCTACTTTTCATTTTGCATTCTGCATTGATGATTGTTAGTTATATGAACATGGAGACTGCCTTTTTTAATGAATAGTAATTCATTTTTGTAATTGTTCATGAGAAACATCATATGTGTGAATGTATGTACATTACACTTATGGATAGTTTATATAGGTAACTTCCAGTGGAGAAAAATTTGTAAATTAACTCCCAGCTTATTTTTAGAAGGGCACTGTCTTAAGCACTAAGGAAGGATCACAATTTACAGCTGTTTACCTCAAGAATTTTTTTTTTTTGTTTTTGGATAGAAAATAACACAACATAACTTGGTTTGCAGTAAAGTATAATGATTACCTTGAGACCATAAGAGAAATCCACAATATTCACTGATGGCTGGCATCAGAAAGGAGATTCCTTTCAGCAAAAGAATGCACTTTAAAAATTTAGTTCAATTGTGAGTTACTCCTGTTGTTTTCATGCTATGGGGTTAAATCTGTTTTCATAGAGTAACTGGCAGGCACATCCAGAAAAAAACAAATAAAAAGAAAAAGTAAAAACAGAAGAAAAAAGAGAATGTTGATATATTGACACTGAAGAAGAGCATTCTAGTGATAAGAATGTATTGGAAAAAGCAGTCAAAGTTGGAAAAAGGAAAAAAAATACTGCATTTGTGTAAACCAGTATTATAATTTGAATGAGCACAGGGTATACAAAATATTGGAATGATAAAAATAGGGCCAGATTTTTCAAAGTCTTGAATGTCAGATTAAGACAAGTGAATTTTATTTTTTATACAATGACAAATTATTTTATATTCTTCAGTTTTAGAAAGATTAATCTTACAAAGGTCTGTAGAATAGACTGGAATTAAGATACTATGAAGAAGGCTATGTAGAATAATATTATAATATTCCATAAGGAGTATGAAACAGTTGAGGAATAGGAGAATTCAAATGATGCCACATATAAAATATAATAAAGAAATAGAATATATATTTATAGCAGCTAATTTGATGAAAAGTACAAATTAAATAAAATGACCTATAATTGGATGGATATGCATTAAAACATTTAAAGTACAGAGAATTGAAGGATGACTTGTGGAGGCAAAGTGATATATAAAATTTTGAATTAAAAAAACAAAGGAAGCCAAAGAATTGTCATCTACCTCAGTGTTTTCCATATGGTAAAGGAGAATGAGGCTGGACTTGGTAATTCACAACTGTAATTCCAACACTCTGGGAGGCAGAGGCAAGAGGCCCTGGAGTTCAAGCCCAGGCTGAGCAACGTACCCAGACCCTGTATCAAAATAAACAATTTCAAAAAGGGCTGGGAAATAGCTCAGTGCAGTCTCTGGGTGCAGTCCCCAGTGGGGGCTCAGGGGAAGAGAATGAGACTATTGAACTTAAAAAATAGTTTGCGCACAACTTCAAGACAACTGCTATGGCATGGTAAAAGTGTGGGCCGAAGTGTAAGCATCACCAGTTCATTAGTTCTTCTACTCATGAAAAATTTTGAAAAACCAGACATAGCCAACAGAAATTAATAAAGAAACAGAGTTTGTTAGAACCATACATGAGACAACGGCAGACTGCTCCATAGCAAAGCAGTCCTCCATAGCAAAGCTGTAACAGTGTCTGCGCATGTACAAGGAGTGTAGCGATCTCACAATGTCTATCCATGGGCATGAAGCAATCGTCAAGTGCACATGTGCGATTTTCCACTTGGCGGTGTTTTGTGCCTAGAGGTGTGTAGTCCCCCTTTGGGCGTCTCTTTCTAAATGTAAATCAGTTTCTATTACCTTCTGTAAGGTCCCTGGGGCAAAAGCCCTACTGTTTCGACTTACTCAAATAATAAGGCAAAGTATGGTGACACAGTCAGGCTTGAAACCTTAACTTTTTGAGCTCAATGCAGTAGGGTAAGGTTTGTATAATGATTGTTTCCCTCCAAAGGAATATGTTTTCCTCCCTTGGTAGCAGCCGTCATACCTTAGTCAGAAGCCGTCATGATTAGCCTTATGTCTCCTGCATTTATAAGGAGCTTAAAACTGACTGGAGGATGAGAAAGTGGGGATTTTTGGACAACAGTTTATATTTCTCTAGCAATGCCTGAAAAGGAAGATGACACTTTCAAATATAACTCATGAGTGAAAGTGCCACTCTGTGTAGTAGAAAATTTCTGCCTATTTAAATACATAGACAAGTAAGCAAATAATTACTGATGCCTGCAATTGAGACAAAATAATGAAAAGGTTTATGGAATTTAACAGATGACATATTTGGGAGGTTAGTAAGGAATTAGCAGGTTTGTGCAAAAGGCCGAGTTCTCAAGATTAACAAAGGGGAATTCAGAATTTGTGTACAAGTCCATGCAGAGAAAAGCCAAAGGTGTAGCTCTATGGGTACACAGTTTAACACGGTATCTATACCATTGATTTTTTCACTCATATATTGCTAATTTTGCACTCCATATTTCTATAAAAATAAGGAGTTGTGACAATGTAGTGTGGTGCCTTTCCTTTCCATTTTCTTTTAACATGTAATCATTGACATTAGAAGGAACAGGACATGGACTTTGATTTTATATTTTGTTGATTGAGGTTTGATTACGTTTCATGCACTAAGGAGCCAAAGAGTCTACCTTTTTGTAATTAACCTGGATTTTAAAATGATAATAATTATTCAGTATATGTTAGAGAATAATTTACAACCATACTTTTAAACTATGGGGTTATTCCTAATTACTAAGTAATAACACAAAGGAAAAGTATATGAATATTCTTAGTAATATAATTTGATATTTTAACAAACAGTTATAAATAATATCGAGTTAACTAGTTGTTTCTATTTAGGAAACTTGGAGTAGTTTTGCAGGAAAATAAATATAAGATCCACTATAGATTGTTTTCCTTTTGGAGGATAGGAAAAGTATTAGTCAATTTCTCTGAGCTGAAACACAAATAGCAGAAACAGTGATTTTTTTTTTTTTTGGATGGGGAGCTTGCATCGCTCAACCTCAGGTTTAATTTCCAGCTACTAAGGTTTGGAAAGTCTATCCTGAGCATTTTATTTTCATTTATTTTATTTTATTTCATTTCATTTTACTTTTGCTTTAGCCTCTTTCATATTTCTTCTGTGCCCTAGAATAATTAAGAATAACCAGTTAGATTTTTTTGAAAAATAGGCCTATTTGTAAATGAATGACTTGTAATTTCAAGGCATTCTATGAATTTATTCTATCATAGTGATGACACTCAGGAGTTCCTGTGGCTTCAGGAAAGAAAATGTATTTGCATTAGAGTTTTTTTCCTGCTTTTGTAATTTCTGATACTTTTTCTCAAGTGAAATCTATGAACATCTGCCTTTCTGAGAAAGACAGAAAGGCTGCATTCTCTCTCTCTCCGTCTCTGTCTCTCTCTCTGTCTCTCTCTCTGTCTCTCTGTCTCTGTCTCTCTCCTCTTTGCAGATGTTTTACTGCTCCAAAGTTGTTTCATGAGACTCGTGTTTCTACACAAATCTTCAGTAATGTCAGGTTTTAGAAAAGAATCGCACAGAATTCCTGTGCGTGTGTGTGTGGTGCGTGTGTATATGTGTGTGTGTGTACATGTATGTTGTGTCCTCAGAGAATGGTAGGGAAAGCCACAGAAACATTAATGTAAGGAGTATAAAAGTTCAGGAGTTTCACAAAACACCCAAATTGGCAATTGCATTCTTTGCTGTTAGAAATTATAACAAGATAAGCATTATGTCAGGCTGATGCAAAGGATGATATTTAGAATCTTTTGTGAAATGTAACTCCAGATTTGCTATCATTCAGTACAGATATATGTTAACAAGATATTTTTGAGTGAAATTCTCAGTACAAAACCACAACTATTTCTATATGTTCAGTTATTGCAATACGTCTTTTCAATATTTAGGCGACCAAAACTACTCCATCTGTATGTTTGAATTAATTTGATAGTAAATATTAGAA
The DNA here is from genome assembly GCA_028451465.1 of Erethizon dorsatum. Classification (NCBI taxonomy): domain Eukaryota; kingdom Metazoa; phylum Chordata; class Mammalia; order Rodentia; family Erethizontidae; genus Erethizon; species Erethizon dorsatum. The sequence continues at coordinate 76,030,543 of CM051836.1, read as the reverse complement.
AAGCTGCATTTTTAGGGAAAGTTTGAGAGAATCTATGTAAACAATTCTGTCGTTGCTCTTGCCTTTTTCATAAAATTGTAAAAATGAAGTACAGTGACTCTGTGCTATATGAAAAGACATCAATTTTATCTACAGAATTCTTGAATAGGTAGCTGGTGTCAAGTTTCAATAGTGTCCTCAAGAGGGCACTGTCACCTGTTTTATATACTTAATCATTTGTGTCTTTTTATTAAGACCCCTTGCAATACCTGAAGGGTGAGTTTAAACTATTTTTATCTGAAATGCAATCTTGTATTCCTCGTTTCTTTCACAATCCTGTAACCATAGCATTCCCCACCTGTCCATCCTTACAAACCGTACGTTGACTTCTATATCAAAACACAAGTATTACATCATTAACATTTTATAAAAGGGTCCATTCAGAGTAACTAGTCCAGTCGAGGCCTGTTTAATAAGGATTTTTGTTTTTGCAGTAACCCTAGTTAATATTGATTCTTTCCACTTTTCCTTTAAAATATAGCTTATGTAAATTATTTTACATTCCACGTGTACAGAAATGCCATGATTAAGTCTGGAGTTAGACTGCGAGGGTTTAAACAGTACGTCTACCATCTACAGTATGTGACGATGGACAAAGGACTTCTCGAGTTGTTGTGAGGATTATATGAATTAACTATGCACTTATAAGCTAATTTCATTAATTTTATATAATTTAGGAGCTACATGCTTGAAAGTCTTGCATCTGCCAAGACTCAAATCACCAGACTTACACATTTGTAACATTTATTTGGTCTTTGATGGTTGAAAATGTTTAATTACTTTTTTTCAAAATATATATAGTTTATCATCATAATCTCTAACTTTGAAAACATTTCCAAAAATATACATACACTTACACAGTTTTATAGGAATTCTTTTTGGGGCAACTTAGATTTAATTATATAAAGAAAGAAAATCTTTTATATTAAATATTCCAAAGCATAAAAATTTAGATATGTTGAAATAATGATTTTTGCTAATTTTATTAAAGTATGCATTAATTTATTGAAATAAATTGTTATGCACATTATATTCAAATATTTCTTTTACAAATAGTATTTAAGAGAAAAAACAACTAAGCCTAAAATAATTTTCATTTTATATAGAAATAGCTATACATTATAAATGCAAATAGGAATTTATGACAAATATAAATTGTTTATTTAATAGTTACATTAAGAAGATAAGAAAGTGAAAGAACCACAGCTGCTATATAACTTTCCGTATATAATAGTACTTACGTATATTGGATTTTGATAGATCTGGGTAGCTACATTTTACTGTTTTCAATTTTTAAAAAATGTGTAAATTATTTTGCTTGTTTAATCTTTAAATAGACTTAATTTTCAAGCAGTTGAAACTTTCTTTTTCCCTCATTACATGAATACCACATTACTATGGTCTGAAAAGTTAGATGAAATAAACATGAAATGTTCCGGAAGATTAAAATAGTGAATAAGTTCATTTGGATTTCTCTCCAGCTGTTATTGAGGGCATATATTCAAAAACAAATTTATCCAGCTTTTGTATACTATGCTATTACACAATTCCCAATTTATAAGCTCTAAAGTGAGCTACTGCTCTCAAACTTTGGTCATCACTGCATTTTTTTAATATCAAGAATTTCAGCAGTGAGAAGTGTACAGCTACATTTTTGGACAAATGCTTATTGTAATAGGAGCGACTATTCCTGCCTTTCCCTGATTATCTCATTTCTATTACTCCAAACAATTGCCTCAAACAATGTCATTTCTCCCTTCTCAAATTTTTCTTCTCAAAATACACTCATTTATACTGAAAGAGAAATACAGTAAGGATGAAGAGAGAGACTCCTCAGTTAACAATTGTTTAGATGGCTAATTTATTTCAGAGCTTTCCTTATGAGCTCATCGTTTCTATATTTTGAAATCAATATTACTTTATCAGGTTCCGAATGGTCTTATTTAATTAGATGTTTCTTATACTTGCAAAGGCAATTATGTCAGATGCCTTTAACTATACTTCATTCATTTTGTGCATTCTATCCTTGATGCCAGTATTTATTCCTACATTCAAAAGGAAATTGAAAGAGAAGTGGCAAGTTTGCTTTTGATAGAGAATTTATTCGGTTTAGACTTATATCTACTTCTAAAGTTAATTTTTTAAAATATCCACAAGCATCGTTATACATTTTGAAGAACAATGAATTTTATTTTATACTTGCATTATAATTGCATCCCTTTAAATTTTGATTATTTGAGCATATGCTCGAATATGAGTTCCATGAGACAAGGGTTCTTTCTTTATCTATCAGGTATTGTAATTGTATCTCTACTATTCACTTAAACGTTGGTGCACAGATTGAAAACCCATAAATTATTTTCAAATAGATGTATCAAATAAAACTATTATTAATTACTAAACACTATTAAATGACAGATAAAGGAATAAGAACATGTTATAAGTTTTGAAAACAGAGATTATTGGAGGAAGTTTTACACCCAGAAGTTTAATACCCAGGTGTGTATTAATCAAGTCCAAAGGCATAATAATCAAGACTATCACAATGTAGACTAAAACTCATTCATTATGTTTTCAAAACAGATTACATCTTAATAAGGTTTGTAAATATTGACACTTTCTAATCCATGCTAATATTATTATTACTAGTTCTCAGGCTTGGTGCCAGTTAGAATCTTTCCATGTCAGTAGAATCCAAGATTAATTTGCTGTGATTAGCAGAGAATTACTTTGCAGGCTTTCTGTTCACTTATGCAAGGATGGAACTGTTAGTTCCAACTCACTGAATTTACATGGAATGCTCAAAAAAGTCCTCGGAAATCTCAAGCTTTTACTACAAATAGTTGCTTTTTCCATACACCAGACACTCAGCTTTTCAGAAGAAGGCATCCCACTGGTGTTATTGAAAAGAGAAAAAAAGCAAAGCTTAATTCCTTCAGTAAGGTAGCTGTTACCACTCAAAGAAAATGCACTTAACCTAGTACAGTGCAAGTTCTTCCAAAGAATCTAGTAAGACCATCCTAGCAAAATGTTGTCCTAACAGCTCCACAAGGTAAAAGAACAAAATACCCTTTGAGAATAAAAGTATTAGTAAAGAGAATGACAACTGTGATGGCAAATACAATTCATGTGTAACCTGGAAACAGAAAAACAAGTTATGGTTACAATTTAAAGGTGAAGATGCTGCTTGAAAGGGATTTCAAGGTAAGCAAGCTAAAATGAGTAAAGAGTTACTATAAGCATCAGGACACATGAAATACCATTAAGTTATAGATAAACGTAGTATACTCTTTACAAAATCCATGAGAGCATACGATTTAGCATTTTGTAGGCAGGCGGTATATGTTTGTGCTGAGTATGAGAGGGTGTGTATATGCAAGAGTGACTTAGACTATTAAGGTTAGCCAGGAAAGCGCTAGCCAAAATATGTTACAAATCTTTTTTTTTTTTTTTTTTTTCTTGCTAATGACAAGGATAGGGGATAACTTGTTATATTGGTTATTTTTCATAATTGCATTGCAAGTGGTGGAAATCTTTACCCAAATAACTTTTAAGCACAGAGAATTTATCGGGTTTAGGTATTCAAAACTTTTGGAATTTGATCCGATGTGGCTGGATACCAAGTAAAATATTGTCCTTAAGACCCTATAGGATTCTCTTCATCTATTGCTCTCTCTTTCCATCCTCATACAAATTATTCCCTTCTGTAATTAAAATACAGCATCGAAGGTGCATTCTATCACAATTTTTGTGGTATCCATATCTGCACCAATCACATGGGTGGAAAAATGGGTGAGATTCTGTGGCCTTAGGTCCCAGTATGTGTCTACCCTGCTCCGAAGGATGGGGCTAGCTCAACAGAAATAACATCGGCTAAAAGCTGAAAAAAGGTAGGTTTCCAAGGCAAAATTGTATTTGCTTTAAAAACAACAGAAAGAAATTCTGGGCAGCAAAGACAAGAAATAACTACTGGTCACTAACTCAGTAATTACAATGAGGGCCCATCTCGGACTGTGACGCTTGGCGCAGTGACTCATCACTTGCTTTTGAAGTTCTCTGTGTTCCGTCTGTAATCTGATCCCAAGAATATGCTACAGGAAGACAGAGGCAGAGGAGTGGCCCCAGGCAAACTCTAGCCAAATGCTGGGTTTGTGTCAGATTCATTTCACATCAGTTTGCAGAAATCACTTATAAAAATATCCTTGTTTTGGAACTGGATGCTGATTCTGTCGCTACTGTTCTCTACCAGAGAGACTACAAAGTTATTATTTGCTATCCTGACAATTATGTAGGTGATGAAGTGTGAATATTATTTTTCAATGATATAATAATTGCTCTTATAAAAATATGAACTCAGAAATAAAATTATTGAGAAAAATGTCAACATACGTATTCCACAAGAGTGCAAGGACAGCAAGCTGTTCAGGGACTCTTTAATTAGAAATGATGACTTCTAAATATGATCCATGCTTTATCATGGATGTCCTTGTCCAAGCATTGATTATCTTCATGAAGATGAATGACAACTATGTACTAAAAAGAGACCTTACTGTATGACTCTCATGTTTTACTAGAGTAATATTGAAGTTAAAGAGGAATCTGAAAATGCCTTTACTTGAACCTGCATATTTATAATTAAATTTCCACTATTGGGTAAAAATTGGTATAATAAAATACATAATATTTGTAGGGTGCTTTTGAACTCACAGAACATATTTGTATACTTTCCTCAAAAATCCTTCGTGTCTGTGTTTTTTATCTTAGAAATTGAAAATGGGGCCAAGCAGATTTCCTTGGATGACTTCATCGTTTCATATTTATGACCAGGTCCTCAGACTTACACAGTCTCCACTCTGTTTCACTAGTGTATTGAGAGCAGAGTATGATTTGTGACTAGTGCCTGAATCTTAGCCACTTGGTTCACATAACTGTTTGTCATCATTTTTTTTTTTTTTTTTGATTTTTATTAAATTGCTTTGGAAAGCCCTATTCTTTCTTCAAATGATTGACTGCATGCCACTCTCTGTTTAAGCCTTCCTTGAATCCCCAAGCAAATATGCCTTGTCTGTCATCTCGGGCCCTTCTACAAGCGTCTGTTAACTCATCTCACTTTATTATAATGATTTGTTTCTATGGCTGCCTGTCCAACTGGACTGTGAGTTTCTTGAAGACAAAGATTTTGTTTCATGCATCTGTGTATCTCTGAGAACTAGTATTGCAGGAACTTGGCACCTGAGAATTAACCAGTCAACACCAGGTGAATTAATTAATGATCACCTGGGAAGGAGAGTAGCACAGCTGTGTAGGTACAGTAGCTACCTGAAGTATTTGAAAACTAGAACTAAGGCACGTAATTTCTGGCCACAGTGTGAAATCCTCGATTTTATTGTGGTTGTTTTTGTCTCTGATATTTATGAATTATTTAGAACAGAACTTGATTCTGTTTCTTTTTTTTTTTTGTGGGTACCGGGGGGTCGACCTCAGGACCTTGCGCGCCAACAGGCACCCGTGCCGCTGAGCGATATCACCGGCCCCTTTTTCGTATGTGGGATCCAGGAGTCGAACTCAGGCCCTCGCGCTTGCAAGGCAGGCGCTTATGCCGCTGAGCCATCTCACCGGCCCTCTGTTTCCTAATCTAGATATTAGAACTCTTAAATAGTGCCCTGTGTTTTAAATTTAATTCCATCAAGTGCAATAAAACAGCAGTAACTTACATGTTTTCAAAGGGTAGGAGCAGAACATAAACCTTTAACCATATAAAAATAGCAGCCTTGAGTTTTCACCTCCTCAAATATGCAGTCTTCTTAAATAAAGGTCTTACACCGTGTCTTAAATAGGAGCAGACTTACCTTTTTAAAACCAAAGCATTGTGCACACATGTGAATGTGTGTGTGGTGAAGGAAATGGCTCATGATAATTTGTGGAGTGTATTTTTTGCAGAAAATAGATGGCCTCTAATTCTGTAATATTTGTTTCTCAGTATTATGACATTAATTTGCTTATCAGTGATTTTCTTCAGAACTGTTTTTCTGTGGTTTTGTAGAAAAATGGTTGTTAGTTTTGCAAGTTTTTAAAAAAGGGGTTAGCTGGGCCGGTGAGATAGCTGAGCAGCATAAGTGCCTGCCTGGCAAACACGAGGTCCTGAGTTCAACTTCTGATACCCACCTACAAAGGAAAAAGGGGCCGGTGATATCGCTCAGTGGCACAAGTGCCTCCTGGCAAGCGTGAGGTCCTGAGTTTGACCCTCGGTACCCACCAAAAAAAAAAAAAAAAGCTTAGCTATAGCTTTATATACCAGTAAAGGGCTAATGGATTTCATGTTTTCATACTGAATATAACTGTGAGTTTCACCTTTAAGATGAATTAGTTTGAGTTTGAGTTGCTGCTGCAGGAAATGGGTTCTCATGCCAGTTCCTGATCAACTTTGACTTAACCAAAAGTTGTGTTTTCTATATATCATGTGTTTTCTATATACCATGATCTCAGTACCCATGGTTTCAGGCTTTGTTAAAAAGATACAGAATTCTGTCTTCTCTCAGTATCATAAAGCTTGAGTGATTATATCAGCCTCACCACTAAACCCTCTGAAACTAATCGAAGGAATTTATCAGCATCCTATTGAACATCAGGAACTATACACCCAACTTCAAGTTTACAGTGCAGTTGGGAATATTTTTTAAAAATTGCATAAAATAATTCAATCCTAGATCATCTCGTAAAAAGAATTTTAAATGTGTCTTTTTCTTTAAGAATATAAGAGTTTCAGGAGTCTAGACCTTACGATCAAGCTACTCTCCCAAATAAAAATGCCTCTTTTGGAAATAGAAATATAATACGATAAATAATTGGAGTAAAAAGACTCATAACAAGTGAGAGTGGTTCTGAAAATCTATCTGCATGTGCAATTTTAAAAGGACGCTTGTTTTTGATACACTGCGAATTTGTTGAACTGGATGAGCCATTGCTGATGTCAGCATCTGACTGCGTCTTATTTGATCATAGGAACCACTTCTGTAAGACTGAGTTCGTCTGTTCCAAGGAGAGCAACAATAAAAAATAATATGATCAAACCTATGCTTTCAAAATAAAGTTAGATCTCATAATAACTTTTTAAGATACATTTTACTTTCATTGCAAATTGAGAAATCAAAACTGTATATATTTGGGGATACAAAGTTGTGTTACGGGTTTAATATGATAGGGAATATTTGAATTAAACTAAATAGTATATCCATCCATAAACTAAAATACCCAGCTACTGGGTGATAAAAACACTACAAATTTCTTAGCAATGTTGAAATATACTCAGTTAACTATATTAGGCATGCTGTGCTACTGATCTAAAAAATATCAGTCATTCTTTCTAACCCATCCTTGGTACTCTTTGGCTGTCATCTCTCTCTTGCTCTCCATCCAGTCTCAAATCCTAGTAGCCATCATTATACTGTCTCGGTCTGTTGAGTTCCAGTGTTTCAGGTTCATCACATAAGGGATAATGTGTGACATTTGTCTTTCTGTGCCTGGCTTATTGCACTTAGCAGTAATGTTCTTCAATTCCATCTATGTTGCTGCAAATGGCAGAATCTCTTCCTTTTTAAAAGCTGAATAATATTTTGCCATGTATATATATATATATACACATTTTCTTTATCCATTCATGTTTTTAGACACATAGGTTGCTCTCATATGTTAGCTGTTGTAAATGGTGCTTCAGTGAACCCAGGAATTTCAGACTATTTGTGTAAATTCTCAAAAGTGGGATTGGTGGTTTATGTTAATTCTATTTTTATTTGTTTGAGAGACATTCTTACCGTTTGCCCTTGTGGGTTATATTAATTTAGATTCCCACCAACAGTATACAAGAGTTCACTTTTCACTTCTCATCCTCATCAGTATTTGCTTTTTTGATAGTAGCCATCCTAATAGGTGTCAGATTGTCTCATGGTTTTAATTTACATCTCTGTGATGATTAATGATGCTGAGCAATTTTTCATGTACCTGTTAGCCATTTCTGTGTCTTTTGTGCCATGTCTATTCAGTCCCTGCCGTTTCAAATCATATTACTATTTTTCTCTCTATAGAGTTTATTTATTTTGTGCATTAAACCATTGTGAGATATATGGCTTGCAAATATTTTTACCCATTCCGTAGAATGTCTCTTTTTTTTCTATTGTGTCTTTTGATGTGTAGAAACTTTTTTATTTTGATATCAACCTTTTGTCTATCTTTGCTTTATTACCTGTTCTTTTGAGGTAAAAAAAAATTGCACAGACCAATGTTGTGTAGTAGTTTCCTCACAGGTTTTTTTCTGATATATATATATTTATATATTTATTGATATATATATATTTATATATTTATTGATATATATATATGTATATAAACTTAGTGATTTAATGTACTGCAAAAATCTTCTTTCAGGGCTTCCATCATGTGATAAGGACATTAGAAAGTCACTGAGATATATATCTTGATCGATTTAAAGAAAATAATCCGAGTGGCATGAGATCAACCAAACTAAAGCTTCTTATTTCTCTCCACAGTGCCATTATGTGGGAAAGACACATGCCAGTGGGTGCATCTGGTTTAATACATTCTTAGTTCCTTTTTTAATGCTGTTAGCATTAGTTTCTCTGTAGGTTTTTTTAGAACTTCAGTTCACTTGACTATGGCTTAGTTGTTTAATAATTTTAAGTGGGGCTTAGAGTGTCTATCAAAGTATTCTATCAACCTACCATAGTTGTAGCTGTATTTTACTCCATGTTATTTTTTAACTGCTGTCAATGTTTTATTTTGGCATGCTTTCTTCTTAGTTTTTATGGCATTATTTCTACTAGGTATTTTGTCTCTAAATATTTTAGTAACCTATGAATAAAAAAGTATTCATGTTTTACAATAGAAATATGGATTTGTCATTCAAGCCCATGAGATTTAACTTCATAAATACTCTTTTGCCTTTTCTCTTTAAGTGAAATTTTTCTTGCTTGCTTTCTGTGATGCATCTTAAAGTCAGATATTACATTTTAGTAACTTCTCTTCCTCTCAAATAAACAGCATGACAAATTTGTTTAATGAGACTATGTTTTCAGGATTATAGAGTACTTTTTAGTTAAAAATTGAATTTTACTGAAATTTAAATATTTAAATATAAAAATAAATTTAAAAATTTAGATACTAATTTTAAGACTTTTATTTGTACCAGCCGTACATTTTGTAGTCTCCAAAAGCTTTGCATAAAAATAGGTTTTTAGAAATCTCATTATAGATTTTAATGGCTTTAGAAAGTAGTAGACTTTTTAAAACTCCAAATGGCAACTATTTCATTCACCTCAGTAAACAGCTGCCATGATACTAGGTCCTAGACTTGAGCATTACACGAAAAAGTTTGTATAATCTTCTTTATTCTCATAGGAGACTCACTCTCTGCTTACTCAAATACTAGATAAATTCTAGATAAATACTAGATGCAAATACTAGATAAATTTTTTCTGAGGTAGTCAGTTGTAGTTACTAATGTTCTTCCTTTGAGACTACCAGTGAGTACTAGAAGTAAACAAAGAAAATATTAATAATGAAAAGGATGTGTTTAATTTGTTAATTGAAAATTTTCAAATACATTTAAGGTTTGTGAATGCGAAGAAATGAACATCTGATGCTGTAACTTTTATCTGTTTTATAAAGAAATATCCTACGTTGCCTAACTGTTAATGTGACTGATCGCTAAGTCTGTAGTTGGAGACATTTTATGCACCTGGAATATAGGCGAGTGTCACTATAAAGAGGAGAAGTGTTTTTTTATACAAATTATACATACTGCCATAATCTTTAAAATTTGTGTTATTTGGGCATGTGATGAATGGATGATAATTTAAGAAAATGTTTTAGATAAATACTATGAAGTATTTATTTTTAGAAAATCTCATTGTTTAGGGAAAATGTTCTTATTATATTTGGCCCTTGGCTAAATCTACACATTCATGAAACATAAAGATACATCTTAGTCAAAACATTTAAAAACAGATGAAACCTTTTTCTTTTTTGTTCTTTGCCAGTTCACAAAGAAATTTTCACTGTCATAAGAAAAATCTTTATCTTTCCTTGTTCTCTTCTATACATACCAGAAATTGACATTACTTTTCTGATTTTATTTAAATAATAATCTTATTCCCATCTTTCTTCAAAATTGTTTTAGAAAAAATATGAGCAAATGTTCTTAAAGAAAAATCTGTTAAATAGAGTAAGCACTCTCATTTTTAACAGTAGTGATTCAGAGAAAATAACTAGGGCATTGAGGAGTTAGCTATGTGAATTTCCTCAATATATTTTAATTTCACTGTATTGGCAGTTAGCAAAGAAAATAAAACTTTGCTTCATCTCTGTGGGTGAACTGGGGTCTGATGATACACTTGCTATATGTATCAAAGTCACATAAATCAGATGTCACTGAATTCAACTACAAAAGTAGTACATAGACTCTATTAGAATGGAAAGATAATCAAAGGTAGGTACATAGCTTTGAAGCCAAGTATTCATGGAAAAGTACATCATTTAAAACTCTTGTTTGGCTAAGAAAAATTCTTACCTGACAAATCACATTTATTAATTTACTTGTATATTTCTCCAACACTACTACCAGTTATCTCTCCATGCAACCATTTTTAAGGAAAGGTTTATTTAGCACCTAGTAAATACATGCAACACTGCTAAAATGCTAAACTGATGAGGTTTCCTTACAAGGACATATTAGAGAGACATGATATGTACCTGAAAATGCAAATTTTCTAAGAGCCCTATAGAGTAATAGTTGATTAAAAGAGTTCAAAGAGAGGGATCTTTCAATGGCTGCTAACTGAACATACTTAGGATGTACATATCCAACTAATTTTAAATGACCTCTAACAAACTGATGCAGTATGATGCTGGACAAAAAAAAAAAATCTGCTATAAATGAAGTATTTGCAGCATTGAAATAGCTCTACTATATTGGTGTGCTAGAGAAAATATTGGCTATGACTTCGTCAAGAAAGCCCACAACAAAACAAAACAAAATTCTCCAAAACAAAAACATGAAACTTAAAAAAAAATTAATTCCAAGCCAGAGATAACATCTAAGGAATTATGACATACTTATTTTATTACTTAAATAGTTATTCCTATGTTCTTTGTTTTAGTCCATGCTGTTTAATAGAATATGCCCAATGGTGAAGTTCTGTGGAATTCATTGTTCATAACTATTTAAGTAACATTAATTTACATGTTAAAGCTTCACTTTCATATGCTATTCCATCAAAGAAAATTTGACCAAAGGTTTATAAACATAATACATAAATAGCAATCATTTAGCTAAATGGAGTGAGTGCATTTAACTGAGAAGTAAATGATATATGTATGTGACATTCAGTTACAAAGATGATTTTCTAAATTTTTATTGTTTCTATTTTAATGATTTTCTTCAGGGCAATAAATATAATTTGACAACTGATTTAACTAAGGAGGTAAAAGACCTTTCTAACAATCTAGGTAATATTTTTAGAAATTACTGAATGAAACAGCTAATTGCCTGGCAGCCTTTGACACAAACTGTGTTGGCATTCTGGTGGCAAACTTAATAAATACCCTCTCATATAGACAAATGTGCTTCAGATAATAATGGAGTCTTTGAGTGGAGGATTCTAGATACAGTCATTTGAAAGGGGAACAATAGAATGAGTAGAGCCAAGTAGAAGAAACAACAGAGGCAGTGATGCACAAAATGGTGAAGCTATTTCCAGACTGACACTTACTGCCACATGTAAGTGAATGCAGATCTAAAATCTGTTGTTCAGTCTTTACTGGGGAAAAAACAGGACCTAGCACAAGACTCAATAAAAATGAAAGCAACATTTTTTCTCTTATACAGAGAAATCTTATGCTTAATGAACAATTCAACTTTCCTTTTTAAAACTGACTTTTGAAACTTGTAATGTTTGTCTGATTTCATGTTATTACTCCTTAAGTTTCATGGTCCTTCATTCTTGTTTTTGAGGTCTGTAATTACTTATATTCTAACTGAATTGAAATGACAACCAATTTTGAAGCAAATCTTCATTCTGAGAACTATTCCATGAGTTCTTGGTAGCAATTATCATCTATGACTTTTATAATTTTCCTAAATATCATGTTCTTAGAATAATGAAAAGTCAAACCCTTTTCATTCACATAACATGGATAGCAACATTGTATGCGTATTATATTGCAAAACCATTTTCATTACATTTATGCATTTTGCTGCTCATTGAGAAAATGAGAGTAGAATTGTATCTATTGAAATTACTTAAATCATATGTGTTCATAATATACATTATAATTATGTAAATCTTTTCTTTTAATGATTAAGCTCCACATCATTTCAATGTTGTTTTATTTGCTCCAAAAATTATACATGTTAACCAGTTTTGAACATAGAGTAAAATAATATGATCCTCAAGTTGTCTTAGGTAGGTGTGCATTCACATTTTTACAATATTCTGGGAATAAACAATAATTTAGACAATTGCAAGAATAGTTGATTTAAATGTCTGTACATTCAATGTGATGTTTCTTATGGAACTCCCCAATAGAATCAAGATAATATATTATTATAACTTTTATATATTCTCTCCATAGACTTATAGAAATATAAATGAAATATTTTGCTTATAGTACAGGTAAAGTGTCTATCCCTCTATCTATCTATCTATCTATCTATCTATCTATCTATCTATCTATCCATTTATCTATCATCATCTATCTATCATCTATCTAGCATCTCTAGTCTGGAAGTAACCTTAGAGATTACTATAGATTCCTTCTACAAATTGAGGAGATTGAGCAAGATTGAGGCAAAATGGCTCTCAAAATTACACCATCGTTGAGGCTTAATGAAAGCTAGAATCAGCCCAATGCCTGCCTTTCTGTTCAAACAACAGCACATGTGCTTTCAGGTGTGCCAGACCCAAAAAATAGGAGGATTGTGCTGATTTCCACTGAGCAATGCCTTTATCTTCACTCACAAGTTTATACAGGTTTGCTGAATTCCTGAGTAGAATAAATCATCCACATCTGGTTTAAAGCTCACTTTTCTTTGTTCATAAGTATGGTAAAATACAAACTTTTTATGGCTACACTGTCACCAATCTAGGTCATGAGACCATCTACCTTTCTATGACAATAAATTACTGCTTTTAACATTTTAAATAACCAAGATCCCACCCAAAGAGAGTTAATTTGGGGTCACTTAATTATACTTTTGCTAGTATTAGATTTCAAAGAAATGCTGATAGTTTACTCCTTCAAGGAGCTTCCAGTATCCAGTTAGAACCTTAAATGCTTCTGTCTTGTGGATTGCCATTTTGTTTGGATGGCCCTTAGTGGCGAACCATTTAATTAAAGTCCCCTGAGGGGACAGTTTTCATGATTTGTAACTGAACATCTGCCAAAGCTCAACTCATCACGTCTTTTCCATTAGCTTAGGCTGCTTCTTTTGTAGGTTTAATACGTGCATTTGCGGTAAGGTTTAAATACTCCCCAAGAACAACCACTTCTTACCATCTCTAAAGCCTAAAACACTCAACTTCAATATATTTGAAAGTTAATGAGTAATTTCTTCTTTGAATAAGCTTACAATTTTTAAATTCAATTTAAGGTATTGTATTTTTTTTTTCTCATTTTTCATTAGTGTGTCTTTATAATACATACCACATTCATCATTGGGAATTGGTCCATGTACATATTTCATCTTGGTCCTCTTTATTCACCTTCTTCTCCCCTGCCTCCATCTCGGCCCATCTCCAGATCCCTTTACCATCATCACAAAGTTAACAATTTTCATTAAAACAAAAATCCTCAGCTATGTGGATGAAAGTGTAGATACAGTTAACTTACATAATACATCAATCATCATCATCATCATCATCATCATCATCATTCCTGAAAGCCAGTTTTTCAACATTCTTTGCACTCGGTGCATGATAGGCATTATTTAGATTAAATCTCTATGCAAATATTGGAAACATGTTTTCATCTTTCTCCACAAAACAGAACCTATGTGAGTAACCAGCATATTCAACTCTAAGCCAGTTATAAGGAAGGACTCTTGATTTCTGTACAGCATTCTCTGAGTTTAATTATTTCACTACAAAAATTTCTCTTTGAAAGAGCATGCTGGTGTTCTCTTACTTGCATTTACTGTAATACAAGCTGTGTTTTGTATCATTTGTGATGCCTCCTGGATTGAATATTTATGATTTTATCTTGACATCTATTTCAGTTAAAGCTACCTGTTGATTATTGATTCATTAGATTTGTCTCACAACAGAAGTTTAATATGAATTTAATATGATTTTATTTATTTTTAAAAATCATATAATACATATGGTATTTAGATAGTGACATGATACAAAAATCCAAAGGCTACAGTTTTTAATGTTAATTTTCTTTTAGACAGTTAATCTTCTTTTTCCTGCTGCCAAATCTACCTAGTTTTGTACCTGAGACTCTAAATATTAGAAATTATAAAATAATAATTAGCTTTCTTCATTATAAAATTTATCAGATTTTTTCATGAAAACCTGCGTCTCCATGATGTTATGTTCTGCTTAACAAAATATCCTGAGGCAAAAAAAGTGTAAAAATAATATTTTAACAAAACAGACTTATAACTCAATAATCTTAAGGTCAGTGTTACAGAATTAGAGAATTTTTCCTTCTTTGCTGAAATAATTGCATCACCTGTAATATTCAAAGTGTGCAGATGGAATGCAAAATTTTTACTAATTTTCTTTGAATTGATTGCTAGTTTGACTGATCTGACCTTTGCTTTAAATCAGAATTGATTGACCAATTGAGTCAACATAGTTAAATTGGTTGTGCATATATACAGAGACTTTGTTTATTGAATTAAGGATATTCTGAGCAACATAATTTCCCTCCGCTTCTCTTCTGCTCCAGGAAACACTCCACTTTATGATTGCATTTAATGATGTGTCAGAAAGCAAATGGAAATAGAACCATACACAAGGGAGAATAACAGTGGATCCTGCAATTTTTGACATCCAGAAAAAGTCTTTACAAATAATTTCAGATTCTTGTGTAGTTGGCATATAACTTATTTGTTATATTAAAGATGATATCTAAAATTTGGCTCCTATAAAGTTAACAGAAAACCAAAGCCTTTGGCAATATGATAACCCTCTATTATAACTGTAAAATTTCCAACATTTTAAAAAATTGTTGAGTGCATCCTAGTACATCAGATATGTCTGAGTGCACTAAGGATATTGCCTCTTGTTTATGTGTTTCCAAGTCAGATTTGTATTTTTGTACTGGATAGCATTATGTATGAAAGAAAAGAAATAACACATAAAAGAACCAATATAGATTCTAAGATCTTGGAGCAGGATTTTTCTACAAGTAATAGTTTTCTTGTTCATTTAAAATATCTAATTTCCTTTGTTTTGTCCCCATTCTTATCATTTGGACATCAGAAACAGGTCTGACACTCAGAAATTAATAATCAGAAGAATATGAGAGCTAAACCTTGAGAGTCCTAGAGGCACCTGCCTCTCAGTGCCAAATCGACAACTGATTTCATAAATTTAGTGTTCGTGTTATGAACTGCACTGCCAATGAAAATCAATAAAAACAATTTCCTTCTACATTCATGATCTTCTTCTCATACTCTTTCTTTATATTCTTTTCAGGGCTATTTTGTCAAAATGCCACAGGGCCATACAAAATGTAATTTGGTGTTTCCGTGTGTACGTCCCATGAAACCCGATTTTTCATGTGTACTTTGATTGGTATGAAGTGTAACTTTGGAGGCTATAGGCAAGATTAAAAAAAAGTGTTCACATAGCTTTTAAAAATCTTAACTGAAACACCAATTTTTTTAGGAAGAAAATTTGTACCAAATGTACAAATTCTATAATATATTACACATAGTATATCAATATTGAGAAAGAGCACGTGTGTGTTATAATTGCTCTGGATTAGATATGGTTTATCCCATATCTAATGGTGGGATTAGATATGGGATAAACATAGTGTACCAGTGTTGACATGGTGGAACTTATAAGAGATGGAGCCTACTGGAAGCCCTTTAGATGAGGAGGTCTCCATCTTCCTGGTGGAGTTAAGGCTGATCTCTCAGAATGCGTTGTCTCAGAGGAATGAACTAATAGCAATGAGGGCAGGTTGTTTTAAAGCAAGGACACCCATGTACTTGCTCACTTCTCCATGTGGGCATCTCCTTTTACGTTTCTCCAGCATATTGTGAAACAGCAAGGGACTCCCTCAACAGAGGCCAACACCGTATTGTTTGGACTTTTAACCTCAAAACCATGAGCTAGGTAAATATCTATTGTTTATAAGTTATCCAGCTTCAGATATTTTGTTATAGCAACACAAAATGCATTGGTACATTACCAATGCATATAACATATTCCCTGAGGTAATTTTTGATGGATGTCTGAAGAGATTTTAAGAGAATGAAGTTTAAAATAAACTTTTGAAAGGAAAGACCTTTTTATGTGTACAAATCTGAAGCATAACTGAAAATTCAAAGACCTCCCAACAGATATGCTATTATTCATGCATAATATCACTTATCGCTTATTAATTTATAAATTCATTCATGGGAATCATTTATGAAAGTTTTGTAATTTGTGGATTTTTTGGCAGGTAAAATAAAATACTTGAAAAAGTATCTTCAGATATTTACAAAATATTAAAAGTTTAATATGAGTAACTACAGAATACCTTTTGTTTCTAATGCCAACTAATTTGTCTGTGAAGTTCATGTGATCCTTACATGTTTAACTACTGGAGGTTGAGTCCTCACAAAACTCACAAAACTTTAGCAAGTAGTGGATATGCTACTATGTGTGGTGTGCCAAACCAAGGGCCTGGAACATCATAACAAAGAGTCAAAAATAAATGATAATAATTTTTATCATCGTCATCATCATCATCGTCATTTCAAAACGATCTGAATGGAATGTGAATTGCTTTTCTTCATTTAACAATTAAGAAAACTGATTCTCGGGTTGGGTGACTTGCGGAAGAGTATACTTATTTAACGGAAATGCTGAGTTCCAAAACAAGGAATAAATGATTGTAGAGACTGAACTCAACTTCTTTGTGATAAGAGAATGGCTATTTAAATAAATATATTCATTATTTGAATTTTCTGTCCCAGTCTGTGGCATATAAATGATATGTAATACTCACGAAGCATAGTGCTAGTCAGTGGGCTCAAATTTCTGTTATCTTTGGTGTGTGTCTCCTCTGTGGTATCTCAGCGAGGGCAGATTTTTGTAAATATCATTTTATACGTGAAGAAATTGAGACTGAGACAAGACTAGAAACCCATCCCACATCAAATGGTTTGTAATAACTAGAGAAGTAATTTTACCGAATTCTAACTGAAATGTATTTGCTACTTTTAAGCTAAATGTATTGGCTCAAAATAGTGTAACAATGTGTTTAAAAGTCAAGGAGATTTAAATATTTGCTTACATGACTACATTAAATATCCAAAAGTAAGTAAAAAGACACAATTTTATGTTTTGGGCTCCATTATAAATATGAGTGCTATTTTAAAAATGAAAAATTAGAATATTATATATAAATATTTAGCTTAGGAGTAGAAGAAAATCAAATTAAACCTTGTTTCTGCTCACTAGGCCATGCTTCAGGGAAGCCCTTCTGTGCTTACTTAATATTTTCTGTTTTTTATATTACAACAGAATTATATATTTAAAATAGAAAAATTAGAAACAATCTGAAGGGGTGAAAAAATCACCTTTACTGCTGTTACCAAGATGTAGTATCTTTAAAAAAGGTTGCCACATATCCTTGTGTTATCATCTTGTATATGTGTGGAGCAGGTTGCTGGGGGCAGATATACATGCACAGGAACTGTACTAGTTTTCTAAGACTCTCATAATGAAATATTACAAAGTAAGTGGTTTAAAAATAACAATAAAAATATTCTTTCATAGTTCTAGAACATAGATGTCCAAAATCAAGAGGTCAGCAGGGCCACAGTCCCTCTCCAAAGCCTCTAAGTAGCATCCCTTTGTGCCCCTTCCTAGCTTCTGGTGGTGGCAACGATCCTCGTGCTTCTTGGCCCGAAGCATCATTATTCCAGTCTCTGCCTCTGTCATCACATGGCTTTCACCTGGGTGTTTCTGTTTTCACATTGCCTTCTCTCTTCTTGTGATGATACCAGTCATATTACATTAAGGGTCCATCCTCCTCCAGTATGAGCCCGTAGGAATTTAACTAATCATATCTGCAAAGACCCAACTCACTGATTTCCAAATGACATTGCATTCTGAGTAACTGAGGTTAGGACTTCACTATAGTTTTCTGGACACAATTTAACACACACACACACACACACACACACAGCTTTTCCAAAACTGACACTTTAGCTCACATATGATTTCATAGTTTGTTTCACCTAGAATATTATGTATAATTAAATTGTCACTAATTAAGGTTAATTTTGATCTCTGGTCCCAAATTGACTTTGATTTTTCCAATTTGGCAGTCAAAGACTTTTAATTTAGAGTTTTGTTTGTTGATTATGTGGGAGTGTGTTTTATCACCCCAGTGGTGATTTTGTGAGGAGCTGAGACGTACGTCTGAGGGTTGCTGCGTATGCGTGCTAAGTTATTATTTTCCTTGGGCAATGCGGGAACACATTTTTGTCTTATTTTCATCCTTTTGCCTGCATATTGGCAATAAATATAAGATCTGTATGGCAGCTTCAGTCTGGTGTACTGAGCTCTGAGTCATCCTAACATCCAGGAGAGCAATTCTTTGGTGATCCGGAATGCTTAGCACTTTAATAGCAGTGCTTAGTGGTCAGGCTTTCGGAGAGGCAGAAAAGAGATTTTAAATTAAATGGACTTTACTGAAAATTGTCTTCACTTTGTAGTTTGGAGTCAGGGTTGCAATTTCCAACTTTCTTTTCCCTCACCTGTTGCTAAGAGATCACGTTCAAGGTAAAATTAATGCTTCTCCAATTACAAAGCATGTACTCAGTAGTGGAAAAGAAAATCTAACGTGCACTATATATGTTAGAACTTTAAAAACTAAGTGGCATTAGAGAAAAAATAATGCAGATAATACATTTAAAGACAGGTTATTAAATAAACCAGCATGCGCTAAGTAGTAAAAATTAAGTTTGCCAATGTGACTATAAGATGATATTCACCTTATCTATTATTGTTTTTCTCAGTTTTTAAAATGTTGAAAAATATGCTATCAAGCTAGTAGAGATAGGCATCAGTATACTAGCTTAATTATAATATTAACAAAAATCTCCTTTGTCTGAAGAATCTGTTGGATTAGGAGAAAAATTTATTTTATGTCAATACACTTTAATTTTTCAGTACAATTTCACTGTTAAAAACTGAGTTGTAAGGATAATGGCAGTGAACCTGGGAGATACAAGAATTGGACAGTTAAGATTTAGACATAGTTACCACCATATTTTCCCCAAGTGTTTTTATAACCCACTATATTATGTATGAGCGTTCCTTTTATACTCACAAAAATCACACTAACCAGTGCGACCACCTTCCTGGCCTGAATCAGCCACCTCATTGGCCCAATAGTCACTGAACGCGTGATTCCACTACGGCTCCACTTGCAGCTTGTAGCACTGGCAGTGCAATGAAAGGCAAAGCTACTTTTTCTTTAAAATTTGCCTATTTAATATGCAATATGTATGAATAATTAGAAGGAAGCATTCTCTTTCTTCTACTCTCCTCTCACAAGGAAAGGATGAAAACGGAATATACCATCTGTGATATTAAGTAGTTTTTCATAAAGATATAATTGTTCCCTCTATTTCCTTCAACACAAAATTAAAATGAAATGATAGACAGGGTTTGGTGATGTAGTTCTAAAACAGCTCTCCTACCTCACAATGAAAGAATGACAATGGAAAAAATATCTCCCATTCCGGAAGAGTATTTTAAGATTTCAAGATTACACTCATACCTGAAGATACTATGCAATACTTGCTCTGTATTCTTTAAGAATATAATTGTGTTAGTTTTATCATCTATAATCCATTCTATCACTTGTTCAATGCAGTCCACACACACTAATATATATATATATATATATATATATATATATATATATATATAGAGAGAGAGAGAGAGAGAGAGAGAGAGAGAGAGAGAGAGAGAGATAGAGAGAGAGAGAGAGAGAGAAACTATAATGACAAGACATTCTAAATGTATTGCTAACTTTACCTTGTAAACAAATGGGACTTTTAAGAAAATTTTTCTACCTGTGACACTGTAATTCTGAAAATTTTGATCTTCATTTCTTTATTTGATTCTGTTAAGTCAAGAGAAAGTAAATAAGGGGGTGCTCTCTATGCCTATTGTCTATGGGCTAGGTGTGAAATCTCTATACCATTCTCTCAATTTTTTGTGAACCTAAAAGAACTCTAAAACTACTCTAAAAATAAAATATTTAGTACAAAAGAGAGATAAATAGAAAAAAATGTGTTCATAGCAGTCAATAAACAAATTACTGCCTAAAGACATTCCCTCAGAGCAAGATGACCAACTGTACCAAAATGATGGTTACACAAAAGGTGCAGCGCTAAGTCAGACTGAATGTTGTCTACTACGACAACTCTTGCAATGTGATATTAGTGATACATTATATAAGGATAAGTGTATTTATAAACTACCACCTTTAAAAAGGGGGAGGGTTTTTTCTGGCCCACAAGGAAGAAATACTAATAAAATTAATAAACTTTTGTTTTTTCAGTTCTTACTTAACACAGGATTATAAACAAAGTAAGAATTCTATAAACAAAATGAGAATTTAAGTGGAAATTTAATTTTACTATGGTTACTAGCCATTCTCATTCACCAAAGCTACATTCTCAAAATATAACAGTGTCTCAGAAATCTTTTAATAGGTTCTATTAACCTGTTTTGTGAACTCACCTCTTTGGAACATCATGATGGCATTGCTCTTTCTGGGTATTTTGACATGAAATTTCATTTTAGATGGGGTTTAATAGGTTCTGCTCAGACCATTGATAGAATACTTAACAACCCAAATATGCTTTTCCATGTGGATGGTACTATCTGTGATATTAAGCAGTATTTCATAAAGATATAATTGTGCTCTCTATTTCCTTCAACAAAAAATAAAATGAAATGATAGACAAGGCCTGGTGATGTAGCTTGGTGATAGAGCATGTGGTTAGCATGTGTAAGACACTGGGTTCAATCCACAGCACTAAAAAGCAAACAAATGGACAAAATGTAGACAGAACTCAATGTTCAAACATATTAAAGCAAATCTTTCCAATAACCTATCCACAGTTTCCTAAAGAAATATATATAAAGAAAATTAGGATTATGCAATCCCCAGCAATAGTTTTTGAACACATAATGTAGTTATCAATCATAATAAATAAAGAACTGATAGGAGAAGACCTGGGTTTTATTCATATCCTGATCATAAATATAAGTTTTAGATGTCTTATATATATAAAATAAGGAATTTAGAGGATATTCATATTTTTCAAATCTGCTATGCATCAGATTCAGCTGTGAAGCATGTTAAAAATAAAAATACTCCGGATGCATCATAGTCCACTGGAATCTACCTGAATTTAGGGCTTGTTTCCAACAATCTGAGCTTTTTTATTTTTCTTTAACTGATTTCATAGTGATGTGGGTAACCAGGAAAGTTTGGACCCAGCATATCTAAATGCAGCAGGAACTGTGTTTCAGTCTAGATCGGTCTAGGTTCTGCTGTTTACCTGCCTTGGAATGGAAGACTTCAAACTTTTGGGGGACTTATTTTTTTACTTGAACAGTACCAGTTGTGTCACGATGGCCTATTATAAGGATTATGGTACTTATTGTAGTGTCAGTAAATATTAGTTGGAGGGACAGAAGAGGAGAGAGTTAGTGGCAAGGTCACAAAATGAAATATTATCAAGGGACCAGGGAGAAATAGAAATACATAAAATGAGTGAGTAGTGAAATAATTGTGAAGCTTTCTTATCACAAGTTAGTTCATTCATTGATGAATTACAGCACCTATTTTTAAAAATTCAACTGAACAAAAAGCTTCTTCCTTTTAAGATCAGGGGAGAATCTTCATAAATTCATTCTAGAGCTAATAGAAGATTGTCAACCAAAAGAGATTTTTGTTGCTAGAGAAAAATAATGAATACAGTTGTTCCCAGAGGGTAAGTTCCAGGGCATTTCTTCCCAGGTTCGTGGTTTCCTGAACAAAACACTGGACAAGACACACAGAAAAGGTAGCAGGAAACCCAACATATAAATAAAGAGCAAAATTAAAGATAGATATTTGGGAGTAGGGAGATAGATTTTTCTCAAATGCACAGGTCAAGAGAGGTAGTTCACTACATCTTTTGTAGGGAGGGAGGGAGGAAGGGACAGGCAGGGAATGAAAAAAGAACTAAGATGTGTTATGTACACGAACCGTCACCCCACAAGAAATGTAATCATTATTACTGCAAACATGTACTAATAAAGAAATTCGTGATGTAGCAGAGATGTACATTTATTGAAGGTGGAGAAGAAGTACGCTCTGCACCGCGAGAGCAGGACAGTGAACAGCTTCACAGCAGCGGTGAGGATAAAGGAAGGGGTCTTTTGTACCTGAAATTCCTGGATTGGATCTTCCCTCCTGCAAACACGGCATTGCTACGGTTGTCCTAGCCATAACTCACTTGGCCTGGTGCCAGATTTAAGCTGCCCTGTCAAAAGACTTGGCTTCTGCCAGATGGAAAGGAAGAGTTGAAAATGTAGCGCTTCTAATTGGTTCCATGTACAGTGCTCAGGAACTGCAGTAATTTTTGATCCTGTGTTCTGCACATGTGACCTGAGTCTCCATGACTTTGATAGATTTTTCCCTGCTGTTTAATTGGTTTGCCACAGTCCTAATCTCCTACCTCACAATGGAAGGATGACAGTGGAAAAAATATCTCCCATCCTGGAAGAAAGAGTATCTTAAGGCTTCAGTATTACACTCATACCTGAAGATACTGTGCAGTACTTCCTGTCTATTCTTTAAGAGTATAATTTGTGTTAGAGTTTCATTGTCTATAATCCTATCTATCCCCTGTTTAATGTAATCCACAGACACTAATATATATAAAGCTAATATATATATATATAACTAATATATATAATATATATATATATTTATATATAAATATATATATATTGTGACAAGACATTCTAAATGTATTGCTAACTTTACCTTATAAACAAACAGGACTTTTAAGAAAATTTTTCTACTTAGGACACTGTAATTCTAAGTATTTTGATCTTCATTTTTTATTTGATTCTGTTAAGAAAAAGTAAATAAGGGGGGGCTCTATATGCCCACTGTCTATGGACTGGATGCAAAATCTCTAATATTCTCTCAATTTTTTTGTGAACCTAAAGGAACTCTAAAACTACTTTAACAATAAAATATTTAGCACAAAAGACAGATAAATAGAAAAATATGTTTATAACATTCAATGAACAAATTATTGCCTGCAGACATTCCCTCAGAGCAAGATGACCTGTAAGCTGAAGGCAGAAGGAATGCACGGGAAGTGCCTTTGGTTCGTAGACTCCAGTATAAACTCTCCTGCACAAAGCACATTGCAGCACAAAGAATTCAATAACCTGACGCTTCTCTGGTGAAGTGCATTATTCTGCTGCAGAGTAATTTGCTATGGCCAAATTTTTCAGTAGTATCCAATTCTTTAATAACCCAGCAAGGTCACACTTCAAAAGAAGCTGTGCCTGCTTGTGTGTCCCCTCATAACTATTGAGGACATCCAGAGAAGCAGGAGGGCTCCCTAACCTGTCTGCTGGGATCCTTAAGTTGCGTTTGAGTTATAAGAGAAGAGGTTGTGTCCAGTGAACTCCATTGACATTGTTCTTTGTCACTGTTTCCTTGGCTTCTGAATATTTGTTCCAGGGCTGGAGTATAAATAGGATGAACAGTGCCGAGAGCTGCCTCAGTGACTCATATAAGCTGTAATTACACTGGCCTTGTGCCTATTTCTAGAACAGATTTAAGGCCTGTAATTCAGGGAGTAACATTTGTTTTAAAATAGGTATGGTTCCAGACACTCTCTTAACTATGTCCTAGAAATGTGGGGTTAAAGAAAAGATGACCTCTGTTTAGCGCACATAACTTCTTAGTATAAGTAGGCACATATGCGCATGTAGTGTGTATTTCCATACTGATGTAGCTGTTGTGTTTGTGTTAATGTTAAATTGGTAGACAACGTAAATAACTTTTAAAACATTACTGTTTCCCTCTCTGTTTCTTTATTTTTAGGGATAAACAAGGGTTTAGACAAGGGAGCTTACTGCAATCACACAGCAGTCCTAAGCCAACTGTTGCAGAAGAGGTGCTGCAAACTTAAGAAACTATAACCTATGAATGCACTTGCTCTGTCCTGTGCAATAAAAGACTCAAAAATTTCTTCCAGTTACTTCATTTTGCTGAAGTAAGTGACGCGATATGGTGCCTTGGGCCTCAAGTTCTTTTGTGGAAACACATTTGCTTCTCATGGAATTTAGGGCTTTCTCATGATAATTTGAAGAATTATTAAAACCAGGAAATTAACAGAAAAAAAACAACAGGGTAGAAATGTACATCCTTTACATACTATAAAAATATCTAAGGAAAGTAAAAATAACATCACAATACATTTACTTCAAAATGATTCTTTAATGACTGGAATTAATTTTGAAAATTCTTTAGTTTTGGCTCAATGATTGTGAAGAAAATAATAATAAAAATTGTATGGAATTATGTGAGAGTTAAGTTGAAGCCTTTCTATGAATGAATGAAAGATAAGGAAAAAATTTTCCTTCTTAAACCATCTGTTCATCTGGCATAATTTTTCTATTATTTTTGTCATGATTGTATTTATGGTAATTTAAAAATAGTCTCCATAAAATGGTATTAGCTGTGTTTTAGAATATTTTCAGAATATATAAATTTTATTCTCATGTGCATAATATAAAATTATCTAGTTATATCTACATATATTCATACATAAATTAATGTCAAATTTTCCCAGCTTAATTTATTCTCATTTGGTGTTTGTCTCAACAGATAAGTTCTAAATTGTATTTCCGAGATTTGACTCTCTTAAAAGATGAAAGGTTGTGTAAAATCTTCCACAGCCCAGATACTTTGATTGTATTATTAAGGTAACTAGATTAACTAGGAAGGAAACGGATCTTGCATTGAAACTGAAAATGACTGATATAGTCACTTAACGTGAAAATATAAAGGTAGTTCAGCCTGACGTAAATGCTCCTGTGCATTGAAGGCTCAGTTGGTTCAAGATGACTTTCAGAAAACATGTGAAATATGCACATTAGTGTGAAAATAAATCTTTTTATCTACCATCAATTTTCACCTTGGATATTCTCAAATGATCACTTTACTTGTAGTAAGATTTAGTCATTGAGCAACACATACATTCATCCAAAAGTATAATTTTAAAGTTATTTCAATTAAACAATATAGCCATATTTATTTAGACAGACGTCAGATGATGAATGGTTTTCAAAGTAGCTGGGTAATATATTTAGCATCATTGATCCAGCAAGATCCAATAATAAGACTGACTTTTTGTTTAATAGAATTCTCTCTAGAATGTTCTACTCCATTAGTAGGAAGAAGTTGCTGAAGTTACAGAGATATGTTCTCAAGGACATTGGCTAATAAAACACAAGCATTTGTGTCTAGATGCTGAATGTTCATGTGTAGGCATTTGCGCAAGCAGACCATTCTGTAAATATATAGGTTATATTAGCAAAACTAGCATTGTATTAAACTTAGACTTAGACCTAATCAGATGTTTTCAAATCACCAGAACCTATAGAAAACACTTCTACCCAATATCACATCATTCTATATCTATAGGTTTCTATGAAAAGAATATAAGAATATACA
This sequence comes from Erethizon dorsatum, assembly GCA_028451465.1. Classification (NCBI taxonomy): domain Eukaryota; kingdom Metazoa; phylum Chordata; class Mammalia; order Rodentia; family Erethizontidae; genus Erethizon; species Erethizon dorsatum. The sequence continues at coordinate 76,004,482 of CM051836.1, read as the reverse complement.
TAAAATATCAAACAAAGACATAATGAGAATTACTGTTCTTTATAGAAAATAGAGGAAGTTTTTTTCCTGGACTTATATATTTTTAAAGTATATATACCAGATTCACGAAGAAGAGCAAATATAAGGATTTGTTAATGCAATGTTGCAGAATAGGAACCTTCAAGAATTATGTCAAACACATTTAGTGTAGTGCCTCCAAAAAAAAAGACATTATTCAGTGTTGAGCTGAGTTTGTGTAAAATACTACAGCTATCTCTAAGGTGTCTTTCCCTTGTGCTGGAAAAGAAGCTTAATACTGCTAAGGCAATAGTGCAGGGCCTCTTCTTGCCCTTATTTGCTTTTAGAGACTCACACTGTCAGATTGATAAATGGGCTTAGACAGAAGCAAAGGTAATTCAAAGCTCGTTCACAAGTAGAATAGTCTTTAATAGATTCTTTTTTTCAAAGTCTCTGGTAGAGGAAAAATATATAGAGAAAATGCATAGTATTAATTCACTGTGATTCATTACTCTCTGAAAAGCCAAAAACACACCATTGTCTCTGTGTAGCTATATTTTAGTCATCTTGTCATGCTTCCTTATTGTGTGTGTGCCTGTTTATTTACAAACAAACTTTTTTATTTTTATGCGTATTAAACAAAATCACTTTTACAAGAAAAATATTTTTTTGCAGGAAACGTGTATTTTTAGAATAGCACTTTATAAACTGAATAGTGTTAAACACATCTTTGACAAAAGCATCCTGACATAAAGAATCTTTGGAATAACAGAAGACAGTTGAAGGTTTTAGTAAAGGCAGGTAAATGTCAGTTCTATTCTCTTTGTTTTTAGTGTTTGACAAATCAACTCATTAGTGATAAAATAATGGGGTCCGTCTGCAGAGAGAGCTCAATTCATTGCATTCACCCCACCCACCTTATCTGTAGAATAGTTGCTCTGATTTTGTTAGAATGTTCTCCTATCATCCTCCCTGACATAAACCCTTCACATTTCACTTACATTTGTTCCTTTTGTTCTTTAAAAAATCCCACAGGAACAAAACATTTATAAAGAACTTTTTTTCAGTGTTAAGGAGATTCTGTAATTAATAGTAGAAACCAGTAATAGGATATTTGCTTTTCTATGTACTCTGAAGAGAGTGGATGCTTTCTTTAGTTATTACTTTTAGGTTAGCTTATATTAATTTATTGGTTTATTACCAAACCAATGTCTGAGCTATGACTCATTTTAACTATATTTGTTTTCCTAAATTTGGATATGTAACAAAGTTAATTGTCTTTGGAAAACAATAGTGGAGTAATCTAAAGCCCGCGTATGGATACACATTAGCACAACTCTAGAAAATAAAAACTAATATGAACTCCTAAGGAAATTTTTGGACAAAAGAAAATACTCAATTCCATGAAAGGCTTTTCTGCATTTTATCTTCTTTGGCAGAAATAATGTGAAATCCATTTTTAAGAACGACAACAGAAGGAAGTTTATATTGATACCAGTTATTCTAGTGAGCAGTGCAATTACACAGCACTGAGCTATGCACTTATGTGGGTATGTGTAAGAGAGTGAGAAAAGGAAAATCACGTAGGGTCTTATTTAAAGAGCTCATAATTGAGTAGAAACATAAAGACACATTCACAAATAATTATGCTTTAATATAAACCAACACAATGTAGAAAGAGGTAAGTTTTTTAAATTTTTATTTATTTTTTTTTTTTAAGGAGGTACTGATCATGTGGGAAGGAATACAGGGGAGGGAGAAAAGCTTTTGGACACAGAGCCAGTTAAAAACTTCATGGAGAAATGACTACCTCAGATGTTGGAAGATGTATGATGTTCCATAGGTGCAGCTGTTGGAGAGAAGAGGCGACTATTATGGGTAGGCAACTGTGTGAAAGACACGAAGGCCAGTAATCCAAGGTCATTTCACGGACTCACTTTCTCTCAATTGCATTACACAGATCACCTTACAGAAACATGTTGAATATAAGTGTGGATTCATGGATGCACATTCACCTTTTTACTCACTCACCTGCTGAGTTCACTGAGTTCCTGCATTTGTGGTAAGAACTGAAGGAACTCAGTGGATGAGTCTTGTACCAGCAATAAATTCAGGGAATAAAACTAAGTAACGTATGGTGCCTACCTAGGAGGAAATCAGTCTTTATCATGGATGTGGAAGTAAAAGCAGATAATTACAAAGCAATGTAATAAATTCTTCAGTTGGATCCTTCAGACAGTTGTGAGAGTAGAACACAAATACCAACCAAACCTACTTGAAAGAATTAGAAAAAATTTGACAGAGATGCTGCTATTTGGGCTGGATCCTGAGGGTGTGTAAATATTAAAGAAGATGAAAAGAATGTGAGATGAATAATCAAATCAAATAAAGTAAATATTTATAAATGCAAATGGGTACAGAGGGACATCATTTATCAGGATGGAAGGCCTTGAGTGGTGTGCTTAGGAGATTAGACTTAATTTTGTAACACTACATCCTTTGAAACTATTTTAGGAGACAGGAGAAAAGATCTTGTTAGACCATAAGCATCACTACTTTGGCAGTGATTTATAGCATACATAGACAAATAAAATAGGTTGTAGTATAGTCAACCTATTGATATATTGATATTGATATCTAATATATTGATATCTAATGTATTAATATCTAATGTATTCTAAATTATTCTATGTTGGACCAAGTAGAGTTTTTAATGTATCTATCATTTAAAAAAACTGAAGAATTAATGGAATATACTGTTAACCCAATTTACTCATCATTATTTACCCCATTTAATATAAACCTTTTAATTTCAAGGAGAACAGAGCATTTGAACAGATAACTCAGGAAAATTCATGTGCAGCTCAGTGGTTAGGAGAAATATTTTAGAACAAGGCTGTGACTGTTTCTTCATAAGGTTAGCATAATTTTTTGTTAGTATACATTCGTAGTGTATAATGTTTGCATTCCTTGTGGGGGACTGATATAGGTACATAATACTTCTTTTTTTTTTTTTTTTTTGTGGGTACCGGGGGTCGACCTCAGGACCTCGTGCGCCAACAGGCACCTGTGCCGCTGAGCGATATCACCGGCCCCTTTTTCGTATATGGGATCCGGGAGTCGAACTCGGGCCCTCGCTCTTGCAAGGCAGGCGCTTATACCACTGAGCCATCTCACCAGCCCGATACTTCTTAATTCCTTTCTTTTCATTGTCTTTCACTTCCCTCCCTCCCTCCTCTATCCATCTTTTCATCCCAGTCCTTACTTTTATTTTTTTGGTACATATGTGCAGTACACAATGTTTTCATTCCTTTCGTGGAGTTGTTGCACGTACATAACACATCTTGACTCCGTTTTTCATCCCCTTTCTTTACTCTCCCTCACTCCTCCTTCCACCACATGATCTCCTTCTTCCACTTTTAGAAATATCTGTCTCCTACTTCCTCTTTTCTATCTTTTATTTTGCTCTTTATTTATACTTTGGGGTTTCTCACATGAGTAAAGCCATACAATATTTAGGCTTGTGTGTCTGATTTATTTCACTTAACATTATGGTCTCAAGTTCCATTCAAGAAACATACATGGCAAACAAAATATAACTGTAATTTCTATAATCTCTGGTATACTTCATATCAAGACTACATACTGATAAATGATATATGATGAATACATGGAGACACTGTCTTATTTTATGTACCTATAAATTTGTAGAACAAAACTTTATTATTTCAATTAAATAAGTGAAAACTATAGTTCCTTTTAACTTACACATTTTGTGTACAGTCCCCTGATTCATCTATCTGAAAGTCAAACTTAAATTCCTTGCCTTATTAGTACTTCAAATACCCGAACAGTTCGTACTTCTAATCTCATCCTCTGTTACTGGCTCCTGAGCTGCAGACTTTCCAGCCAAAGTGCCTTTCGACCTATTTCTAAAGCACCCTGAGCTGAACGCCCCAGATGCTGCACTTGCTGCTCTTACTGTGCAGGCGCCTCTTCCTCTTCTCCAAGATTCACGTGGCTGTTCTGCCTTTCATATCACAGCCCAGCTATCCCCAGGTCTAAATTAGCTGTTCTCTCCAACCCCCAAGCAACAATCAACTGTGTCACCACCCAAACCAGAAATCATCAATGTATCTTCTTGCTTATATGTCATTCATAGCATGTTTTTATCTCCCCTTCCCGTAGCACACACTCAGTAGATTTCAAACTATGAGAAGAAATAATTTGTTCATTTAGGTCATAACTGTTTTTCGAAGGTCCAGGGTAACAGGGTGAATGGAAGAAAATATAGTGGTATATGGCGTATTTGGATCATTGTTTTAAAAGTGATGTTAATGACCATGAGTACACAGTATACTTGGGTGTGGCTGCAAAGAAAAAAAGCGTAACTCTGTTTCCTTCCACAAAGTGCTGTAGATGAGTCTCTTGTGTTGTTACATAGTTTCATCTACTTGAGAAATCTACACTGGCTCTCTATGTATGAGATTCATGCCCACTCATATATTTCTCATCATCTGTACCAGGAAAATTATTAGAAAGTAGGAGACAATCTTAGTGGCCTTTCTTCTACTCCTCCTACTCTAGCATGTAATCAGCCAGCCACGACCTTTTCATCTGCAGAGTACTTATTAAGGGTCCGCTGAAAAACTCTTTGAAAGGGAGCCTGCATAAAAGAAAGAACATGGCTGTCTGGAAGTCACCCTTTCTTGCAAACAGATGTGGAAGAGTGGAGTATTGTGTTTGCTATGTCCATCTTTTTTTTTTTAATATTATGCTGCCTTCAAAAAAGCTTTTATGTCACTTCTTATTGCCTTATTTTGATTTATTCATCTCCATGTATGATCATAAATATGAACTTCCCATTTGCCTGATAATAGTCCTTTTCCATGGTTTGTCTCTAGTGATAGGGATGGCATACTGCTGTTTATAGATTAGCCATGTACTGTGGTAGAAACAACCAGAGATTAAGAGTAATAAAATGAGAAGCAACTGAGATTCCAGAGCCTATTCTGCTACCATATTATGTTGGACCTTGAGCAATAACTACATCTCTGTAGCATAAGTTTCTGCCTTCATAGTAATTTCCCTCACAAATGAGAGAAAGGGTGTACAACAAAGTGAAGAATCTTTTTATTTATACCTGAGATATGCATACATTTAAAATGATTCACAGGCAATTTAGATATGGGCCGGGGTTGAAAACCAGAGTTCTGGATTATGAACTGGGAGTTTCAATATAGGTGCTTGGCTCTACCATTTCTCAGAATATGCTGAGTCTGTCACAGCAGCATGAAAAGAATAGTGTCTATCTGAATATTGGCCCTCCTTATTGTGTCTTATGGGAGGTGACATCTGTAACTACATTAAATTCCATGAGGAACATGCTTTGTCAAATGCTGTTCTATGTCAATAATTTAGTCCATTCTTTCTTCATTCCCTCCTTCCTTCCATTAGTTTTAAATCACACTTCTCTATTGAAAATTTCTTTAATTTACTTCCATATATCCCATAAGCAAAATTTAAACAGTTTTAAATCTGAAGGGATATAAAATATTCCCATAAGCCCTTTAGACTTCATGGAGCCATAAGATCAAGTTTGAATGTCTCAATGTGAGTTCTGAACTCATGGGAATATTGGTTTCTTTAAACTATGTTTAAATTTAAGTGATATGAAAATGCTATTTGGCATAAATATTTCATTCAAGCAAAACAGTTATGTTGCCTGCCCCAAAATGATTTGAAGTTTGAAACCATTCTGTAACGAATTATGTATGCTCTGACTAGTAATGTTTGAGGGTCCACTTCTGTCATATTTATCAACAAGTTGATATTACCAACTCCCTTAATACATAGTAAATGGCAGTAATTAACCCTGTGTCCAGGATACAACATGTTAACATTTTATGGTAGCATTCTTTACAGAAGAGATTATTTAATTCATGCTTTATCTAATTCACTTTTGTGGCCTGTTAGTATAAAAAAGAAACACCTATAAAAATGTATTTCTTTCATATAGAAATGATCTAGAGGAAAATCTTAAGGATAGATATTTCTTTCTTTATTTTCCTAAAATGTAAATAAAGGATTAACATAAATCATTGCTACTAATTATAATATTTTGCAAGTGTTGAAATTTTCTCATGTAAATGGGTGTACAATCTTTATACTTACATAGCTTTTGTACAGTTAATCCAGACAAACCAATACTGAGTAAGCTTATTTTCTCAAATTCTCTATATGCCAAAAGAAGCAGCCAAAATTGCACATTTTCAACCTTTTAGCATAATTTACATTATTATAGCTATTATTTTATGAAGAACTAAAACTTGCAAGGAGAACTAGCATGCAATATTACACAGATTATCTATTAATGTACTGCACAACATTAAATGATTAAAGGAGAAAATAATGATCATATCAGTAGATGAAATGACTTTCATGTCAAAGAAAATCTCAGACTATTTGGAATAAAATAACTTTCTTAGTCCTCATAAAACTTTGTATTTTTGATGAAACGTAAGACTTTCTTTAAAATTTCAAAAAGGGCAAAAATGCTTATCGCCACTGTTTTCATACGTCTTATTTGAGGTATTTAGTGAAAAAAGACTAAAGATTATAATGGCTATAAATGCTATTGTATATATGTGTATATATATATGATGTGAAAAATATACAAAAATTTAACAGATACGCAAGTCTTTTGCAGGAAAGATTTTAAACTCAAAGTTTAAAATGAGTTGCAAAGGTCTGGTGAGATAGCTCAGTGGTATAAGAGCTTGCCTGGCAAGTGCAAGGTCCTCAGTTCGATTCCCGGTACACACATTAAAAAAATAAATAAAAAACAAATAAAATGAGTTGCAAAGACAATAGATACCAGATACCAAAGAGTAGTAGGGCAATCAATTGCAAATTTCCAAGAAGGCATTCAAAATGATTTATCTCCTATCTTACAATATCTCTCCCCCATTCATCTCTATGAGAAAGCAGGAAAGAGAATTGTTGGGTGGTAGGGACTTGCGAAGAGTTTTCTTCCATGAGTGCTGCTAATACATATAGATACATCTCACCCTCTCTTTACAAGAGAATGGTTAAAGCAGGTCCATCCTATATGCCCAGATGATGAAAGAGTCATTTGACGTTAGAATTTGAAAAATTTGACATATGACCCTGAAATTTAGAAGATACATTTTCCATTGGCTGACTGCTGGATGGAAATCCAGAATATGGAAAAAAGTTAACAAGAACTTTTGAGAGAAGATTTAAAATGAAGCGGCTGCACTCCAGAGTTTGTCAAATGAAAGATGGTGTTGTAGTCAGGGTTTGCAAGGGAAACAATACAATACAGGACACATAATTTTTAGGATTATTTTGTAATAGTCACCCAAAGAGTCATATACAAAAAGTGCAGGAAATTTGTCCACACACTAAAGACCCAAAGAACCCAGCTGAGGGCCTGGATCCTACAGCAGTGTCCGCATGAGTCCAGCTGAAGACCTAGAGCCCATGGCCATGCCCTCATGAGTCCAGCTGAAGGCCTAGGGCCCACAACAATGTCTCATGCAAGTCTATTTTATGGATCTGCACCGGGAAGACCCAAAGGTCAGTGGTGGAAGCTAGAAAGTCTGTGCCAGCGGGATGAAGGATCTGTGCCAGCAGACTGAGGGATCTACCCCGGAGCCAGGAAGCGACGCTCAGAGTAAGGGCCAGAGCTCCCCCGAAAGGCACCACAGCCATCCTCAGCGACAACGAGGTCCCGAGCTCCTCCAACGATGAGAACAGCCAAGTTCCTATCAGGAAAGCCAGCACGACAAACTCCTCGAGAAGAACCAAGAGCACAACTCCTCTCCCATTCTCCTTTTTATGTTGTTGGCAACAGTCCTCAGGTGGGCCCTCCACACCAGGCACCACGCTGATTCAGGTCAGCTGGGTGTTACAAGTTGACCACCAGTTGTCAATCCACCACAGATGGTATACATTTTTTTCTAAGGCTTTGATTTAGACTTTACTGAAATAGAAGTGGCTTATCATTGTTTTACTTTGTTTAACAAGGGTCAAATGGTAAGATGCCACAGTAAGATTCTTTGTGACCCTCAACAACCAGGGACTAAGGCCAGGTACAGAAAATGGAAGAAATAATATGTTACTTGTGTCATAGTACCTGTAGTAGGAGGAGACACAGGAAGGGATCTTACGTGGAACTTATGAAAGATGCCATACCAGAGTCATCTTTAAATATTTCACAAATGTAAGGTACAGAAAGCCAATTTTCGTTTTTGAAAAAAATTTAAAATTATTTATATCTGAGATATGCATATATTTAAAATGATTCACAGGCAGGTTAGATATGGGCCAGGGTTGAGGACCAGAGTTCTGGATTATGACCTGGGAGTCGTTATACTTAGATGTATTTTTGAGATAACAAGTCATTCTCACATTTTGTTTGAATTTTGAAGGTCCAAAATTTGGTAAGAAAAATTTTCAGAACAAATTTGGTAATAGGAGTAGCTTTCCACACTTCAAGTCAAAACTTATTTTAAAGACAGAATAGTTACAAGGTTGGTATTTATTTTAAAAATAGAAAAGAATAAGAAGTTGTAAAATAGATCTACATATATGCAGATAATTAATTTACAAAAGCAACACAAGATTTCAGTGAAAAACAAGCGTTTACCAACTCTAGTCATAAGGACCCTAGAAGGAATAGAGGGAGTACAACTTTATCTTACAGAATGTACAAAATAAATTCCAGGAGAGTTACACACTAAAATTTAAAAATGTAAGACTTTTGGAAGATCACTTAAAAAAAAAAAAAAGCATTATATCCTCAGAGTGAGGACTTTTTTTCCCCAAAGAACATACTAATATGACAAGCTATAAAGAATATATCTAATAAATTTAACTTTGTTAACATTAGCAACATCGATATAACAAAAACTCTATGAAGTAAATGAGAATGAAAAGCCATGGAGTGTGACAAGATACTTACAACTCTGAGATACACAGACCCATTTTAAGAAATAGCAAAACTTTGGGGTTGCTGTTAAAAGAAAGACAAAGCCAGTAAGCACATAAGAAGTTCAATCTCACTATAACTGAGAAATGGTTGCTTAAACCTAGATTTAAACACTATTTGAACAGATTCCAACAAATGATAATATCTGGTAATATCAAGTGCATGGGAGAGATATGTAGAAATAGAAATTTTCATATGCTTTTTTGGAGGGGGTAGTACAGGTTTGTAGGCTCACAAGCCTACAATTAGGGGAGAAATTTCACAAGCACCAACAGAGCTCAACAAAACACTGATTCTCTTAGAACTTAGGAAAGCTTTCGCACATGAACACATCGAGACATGCCCAGGAATGTTAACTCAGCTTTGGAAAAAGCACCAATGTCTATTATCAGAAGTCTGGGCCTATACATTTGTGGACTCATAAAATGTAATATTCTACTGCAATTAGATCAAAATGATTGTACCTAGAAATGGAAAAGAGTTTGGCACTATTAGAAGAAATATGAATAATATTTAAAGGAATGCAATCTGATGAGGTGAAAGAATACAGTACAAAGAAAATATCAGTATTCAAAGCAAGGCAATGTCATCTCCTTTTCACTCAATCTACCTTCTCACTACCTGTTGACACCTAAGCCCTCCCTAAAAACCAATTCTCTCAACATGTTGAATTTAACTGTTAAGTCTTTCATAGTGCCTTCCTTAAACCCTAGAATTAAACTGAACATTTAATCTGATAAAGCCTCTTCTATTACTTTAAAAAATGCTGATAAAAGTTTGAGTTGCAAAATTCCACCTGCTTTTGCTCTTACCATCACAAATCTGTATTCTTCCCCTCATTTAGAAAGTTGTGCTTAATTAGGGTATCTGTTCCTTGGCTCAGCTTTGGCTAATTAATGTGACTTTTAAAAAACAATACGTATAATTAATATGATAAGAATTTCAGAATTTCTTGATTGCCTAAAAAATGACAACATCTATCATTATTCTCCTTGTTATTTTTGAAAATTGTACAAATCTGCTAGTAAGTTGAGTATAACAAAACATGTAGTCTTTAGTCCTTTCATTTATTAGAGACCCCTGGGACTCACTATTAAATAAATGACTAACTATTGATATTTAAAACAAGATTATTCTTTAGAGACATGAGTAAAATTCTCGCATTGCATTTACTGCTGTCTTTATAAGGATTGTATAGCAAAGTTCATTTGCAGAGTTGGAGCCACTGAAAGCTGTAAAATTTAGAATAATCTTGTCACAAGTTTCAGCAATAGTACCATGAGAAAATGTTATTATATACACGTAACTATGTATTTGTAATAATGAAGTAAAATCCTAAAAGGAATCTCTAATATTAAAATATCCATTCATAGTATATATTTACAGAGAAAAGAATTACTTTCAAGTTCTGTTTGGATATGTTTTCTAAATAATAAGCAGACTTTCTAATATTTAAAATTCAGAAGATTATATAAGTGGTAATCAAGGAACCATCAAAACTGCTAATCTATTCCACATTAATGTTCAAGTTGACCACATCTTTTGTGTTTCCTAATTTTTACCCAGCTAATTGTGGATAAATATATAGTAACGATATATTTTGATCATAATCATGTAATATTTTGTAAGTGGATACTTAAATAAATTTGAAAGCATTACATAGTATTTCTTAATCTGGCTCTTGGGCCGGTGAGATAGCTCAGTGGCATAAGCGCCTGACTGGCAAGCGCGAGGTCCTGAGTTCCACTTCTAGAACCCACATAAGGGAAAAAGAGGGCCGGTGATATCACTCAGCGGCACAAGTGCCTGCTGGCGAGTCCAAGGTCCTGAGGTCGACTCCCAGTACCCACATTAAAAATATATATATATGTATATATATATATGTGTATATATATATATATATATATATATATAGCTCTTAAATTTCTTTTGCTGATTAACTTTGCCAAAAGTCCCAATAATATACCTCCACAGTGACTCATATTTCTGTCTCTTTCAATATTGCAACATTATTATTTTAGGCTTTCTCATATGATTTTTGGCCAAGATTGCTGCGATTATGGGAGCTTATCTCAATAACGTTACCAAAGTTCATTTCTCCCATACCCGAACTTCTCATTTTAAAAAAATGTGAGATCAGATAGCTTTGTAAGAAATCTGAAATATAAATCAAAATTGTTGAAGAAAAATTTTATTTTGCTTTCTTCCTGTATTCAGGTGAAAATGAGCAAGTTCTAAGTGAATCGGCATTACTTTTCTTTTTACCCATTGTCCAATCTTACAGTAAACTTGCTGCATAAAAATGAACATAGTCAAAATTCATTGAGTTGTGATACAACGCACACAAGTGTGAGGTGAGAACCATGTATTATGCACATACAAAACATGGTAAATTGAATTTATTTTCTTCCCACAATAAAATGTGGACTTTATTCTGAATTACATAAATGAAAATATGACAAAGATTTGGCAATCTGTGCTTAAAACAACTCAGATAATTACTAATATTTAAATACAATGAAAAATGAACTGAGAATGTGTATCTCAGGGATGGGGAGGACACTGATAAGAAAGGCCCTTCAAAAAAGCAAGAAATTGGTAATGAATCATGACATTATCAGAATTTGATTTTACTTTAGTTTCCTTTTCTTTTTGTACTTCAGTTTTCTAGAAAAGATTATAATCAGATTATATTATTGTCATTCAGAAGTGATTATTAATCTTGCACTATTTTTCATAACATGGATATGAGAGAGAGCATATTGGCAATTTTTAGAAAAAGATTTTCTTAAAAGGTCCTGCTCTTTTATCTTTATCACATATCACCTGAACGAGTTCGTTTCAAAATCCTTCCTTTCATGAGCCTTAGAAGTAATATAGTTATATTTTTTGCTAAATTCTTAAAAAGCCAAAAACCTAACTTCACTTCACTTTTGTTTGTGTCTGAGCCAAATTTGAAAGGATTACGTTCTTAATCTTGACATTCAAAGGAGATACCCCGTGACGCTGTAAATGTTCCAGCAGGATTAAGGAGAGAGACTGCAGTGTCTCTAAGAGCTCTCCAACCTGTGTTCAGTATGCTCGTTTCTCAGTGGTGGGGCAGGGCAGAGCAAAATCTCCAAGCCCTCGAACTCCTTAAAGAAGTCAGATGTGTCAAAGTGTGACAACTACTAATTTATTAAGTTAGATAGAGGTTATTGTTGCTTGTTATAAATTTTTGCTTGTAATACATTCCTCCCCAACCAACTCATATAGAAATAATAGGAAATACCTAACATCATAAATGTTTAATTTAGTAACCATAAGTCGAAGTTATGCAACAATAAATGTGAAAAATCTATAATAATTTATTCAATATCATATGCTCTGGGTTAATACTTTTGCCATTTAGCTTATTTTTATGTTTATCATATTCAAGTACATATTACCTAGGAATTACATGCAGAGATGTGATGTATCTTTTTGATTTACATTGTTGAGGAATACTATTACACTTACTGACATGAGTGTATCTAGAATAAATGTAAGAAGAGTACCTTCTGAGCACATAAAATAATAACTGCCAAGGAAGGCTACATTTGACTACCCATAAGAAATACATGGACATATTGTAGGGAAATACATAAAGACTGGAAAATATATGATAGGTTCATGTACAGGGACAGTGAATTTAAATTCCTTGCATTAGTAGTCTGAGATGTTAAATCAGTTAAAAGTATGGCTACTGAGCTTTATCATAAAGAAGTTAAAAAAATAAGTATACTGCATTTTCACCAACTTACCTAGTTTAATGATTGATTAAAAGTGTTAAAAGTGCATCTTTCTTTTTAAGAATTCTATTCTTCAGATTTTTCTTTTAATTTAAGAAAAAGTTTATTTTTATATTTTTTAGTACTGGGAATCAAACTCAGGACCTTGTGCTTGCCAGGCAGGTGCTGTGTGGCTGAGCTATATCCCTGGCCTAAATTTGCATCTTGACTTAAGTGCTAACAATGATATTAAAGTCAGAACTACATTGTAACACTCCACTCATCAGATTTTTTTTTTTTTTCATGTTTTCCTCTTCATCAAGAACTCTTGGGCTTTTGTCTACAAATAATCATGTCAAATTCAGTGATCCAATTTTAGTGTCTAAGAGAAGATACTCCTAAAAGAATGCCAAGAAGTAATGAAGTAAGTTGAAAAAGAAAAATAATGGGTTATGCCAGCTAGGAATGCGCTAGGAAGCTGAAAGGCTTTGATTCAGTTAATCCAGTTCACTCTTGGCTTTGCTTTGCTTGGAAAAATAGAATCTGTTGTAGCCTTGTTCAGGCTTGTTAGCGGAGGCAGAAAAATGAGAGGGATTTGACTTCCTGCTTTATCTGAAGTCTATCCTGTTCCACCTATTTTTCTTCCTCTGTTTGTCTTTTTTGATGTCCAGACCTGTGTAGAAAGCAAGCAGAGGGGAGTTCCTTTACTGATTATAAGTAAAAACAAAAAAAAATTTCTACATAAACCCTATTTTTGGCCTATTGTATTTCCAAACACTTCTCAGATGCTGATCCTTCACATATATTTTTAAGAAGCCTATTTCTGAATACAGTACATGTGTATGCCTGCATTTATGTACATACCATTTCCTCATCTCATTACAAACAGATATTATCTAAACACGATTTTAGTTTAAAAATAGATGCCTGATCCAAAATACATTATAGTGAAAAATAAATATGCTTCTTAGGCTTACAAGATTTGGGATAGACACAAATTATATGATCTGCACAGAGAAAAATGATATAGAGAAAATTCTACCTTAGAAACAATCTGTGGAAATATGCATATATATTTTTTTCTGTCTCTGTTGATATATTTTATATTTATCTGTACCTTTAACTATATAGACTTGAACATCTCTTTTAAGACAGGACCATACAATAACTGCTAAGTATCTTCACAGTTCACGCTACATAAAGATCAAAATTCCTAAAGGATCAGAGTAAAAGCATGAGAATAATATGTATTTGATCAAAATTCACTTGTACACTGAGAGATGATTGACAGAGAACAAGCAATATTAAGCACTCAGCTCTGCTCAGAGAAACTACACGGAATACATAGCCAAGAATACCATCTGTTGAATATGAAATTCTTGGATCAAGACATTATAGATACATTTCCCCAAACAGCAGGGACAGAAGTCTTTCTGGAAACAAAATCACAACAGAGTTGTAGAAGCGCCAAGTGAGAGAGAGGCAAATAACCGTGCACTGCATTGTGGGGAGCAGACTTCCTTCCTGCTAGCGCAGACAGTGATTAATGACATGGCACGGTTCGTGATGGTGGTAGTAAATAAACCTACAGCAGGTAGTCACCCTGTTCGAGGAATTTCTAAATCGATATATCAACTACTAGCCATGGGTAGGTCAAAATCATTTTACCTTGTGTGGTGTCTCCACCTTTATTTGTTCTCAGAATTCCTTGTGACCCCTTCATTCATTATATTTTATAAAGATAATAGCTGTGTGATATTCAATGTGAAGATTTATATAAAGAGCTTGCCCCCTAGGTAAAATTTAGATACAGTTTTATGGATTTATATTTAGATCAGTTTTTCTTAGAAAGTGCCTCTCTCTCTCTCTCTCTCTCTCTCTCTCTCTCTCTCTCTGTCCTTTTACTAGGATAAGCCTACTCCTTTTTTAGGAAAGCAGTTTTTATCTAAGGATGCACAGTTTTTGGTATGGAAATGACCTACACTCATGAGACCTAGCACGGAATGACAGGTAGAATCAGTGACACAGTAGAAGTAAAAGGGTATGTACAGATGTCAGTGAAACACACAGCCTTATTTAGTGCCACACATTTAGAAAAATTGCAAATCAATATGTAGGGGACTAAGACATTGATTAAATCAGAGGTCATCTTAATTGTCTCTTGTTTTTCCTATTCAAACTAATTTCATGAAAACATTTTATTTTTACCTTAGAAATTTTTGTAGTTCTGTTCAGTTTCTTGCACCATCACACATTGAAAGTGCAGCACAGTATACTATTATTAACATATGCTAGGTGCTCATTAGTTAGAGGAAGGAATAGATGATCCTTAAAAAGAGACACTTTTTAAAGCACTTTATACGTATTGACTCATTTAATGCCTGTAACAATTCTAAGTAATTGATGCAGTTAGGATCCCTTATTCTTTTTGTAACCAACTAAAGGAGAGATTTTAGGTAAAATGCCAATGGTCACTCACTAAATTAATTTCGAACCAGCTGTCTTTCTTGAGATCCTGTATTCCTAATGACCTAGCCGTATTGCATATTTTAAAAAGCCATGGTACCCTTTATATAAATTTTTTGAGCCCATAGATGTTCACAATGAAGTCATTTGTCTTTCATGCTTGTATAAACCATCTGTTGAGAACAGTGGTTTGTTCTTAGCCATCCAGATTAATCTGAGAAGCCTATTTCCTTATTTTGATTTTGAGAGATGTATGTGACTTTAAAGGTTATTGGTAGTACTTCTACCAACAGACTTCAAGCAACAGGTATATGCTCACCCAACAACTTGGGTGTACTCAGATTTATAAAACGATCACTTAAAGTTTGGTTACCTCCCCCTAATTTCCCCTGAAATTACAAACTTTTTCTTAATATTTCATGCATACCATAGACTTTGCTTTATGCAAATTTGTCAATGCTGTCTCTTTCTCTTTCTAGCATTCTTAAAGCTAAGACAACTTATTTAATAGACTTTATAATTTCAACTACCACTAGTAAAAAAGAATCACACACAACTAAAATTAGTGATGAAAACCCTGTGAATAATGTGCTTTAGAAATTATTGTTCAGTCCTTAAAAATGTATATTTAAAAAAATAGTAAAGAAAGGTAGACTGAGCTTTGAATTTCTAAGTAATATATGTCATCTTTTCAATGTAATCAACTTGTTGAGTCAAATTTCAAAATAACTAATGAAAATTCCTTTCACCTATCTAGTAGAATGTAATAAAAGTTTCAAGTTAACTGTTTTTAATGATAATATTAAAATATGCTTTTATGTTCCTATATTCTAGTTACATTATAAGTATATCCTGTGTAACTCCAAAATACCTTAGGTTTTATGTATTCTGTGTTTATCTCCTATTATGGTTCTTTTGAACTACATTTCTGGGTTGTTGCAGACGCCCTGTCTTATAATTCTGACTCAGTCTGAAAACAGCTAGAAGTACTAATTGTTTGCTTTAGATAAATAAATTCCTGGTCATTTGTCATCTTCTGCACAGAAAATGAACTCACTGGTTTGACCCTGTGTTGTTGGTGAAAGTTGGCAACTTTATTCCAGTATATGAAATTGGCATATGTATTCAAAACATCACTGTAATATTATAAACCACAAAATGTTATGTTTTCCAAAGAACATAACATAGTACATTTTAGGAACAGAAAAAACTTGTAATAAAAACAGAAAAAACATATATGCATCTTAAAGGCCACCCTGTTATTTTAACTGTTTAAGCATTTTTTACTACTTTACCAAAATATAAAATGCCAAGATTTTTTCCTATTTTTTACTTTTCTTGGCATTACTTGCATGTGAAGTTGAGTAAGATTATAAATTCATCTCTGTACTGATAGGTGTTGTATTGAGTGCTGTGTATAAAATACCAAAAATGATTCAAATCATAACTGTGTTTTTACATTGTTCTACTCCCACTATAGAAATTAAAGCTAAATTTAGAATAGTGACATATTTAGGTATGTTTTCTCACTTGAAAATCTCTAAAGCCATTTATAAAAGCTCCTTATAACAATTTTCATTTTTCCCTGTAATTCTACATAATGATGCTCTTTGAATAGTAATTTTAGCTAATGGAGAAGTAATATTATATTCAGAGAACCATCAGTTAGCTATCAGTGTCTTACAATACGGAAAGATCCTAAAAATGGCTATGTTAATGAGCTCAGCATTTTAGCTTTCATATATTTCTGTTGAGTAAAGTGAGCTAATTTTCTTTTACAGGCCCCAGAAAACTTAGTAAGAATTTAGAGCTGCTTGACAAATGTAATTTGACCTAATAATTACCCCTAAAGATGTGATTAAGAAACACCTGACTCAGATGTCATGTACATATGCAAACCACAAGTCATCACCCCTTCCTCTCCTGATTCCAGTGGCTAAATGCCAAGTCAGCAGGCTATAAGAACTGGCTTTCAGGAGTAACCTGCCCGATTATAGTTTATTCAGGTCATTGCACTTATGCCAAGTGGGTATAACAAGAGCAGGTCTTTTATGGATGCAGGCATGAAATGTACACACTATTTTGAAAGACTGTAGGAAAAAAAGGAAAGAAATTCTTTCCCTACCAAAAAGCCTGTGAGCTGTCTTTAATATGAATGTTGATACTGAAAAAAAGTAATCTAAATAGTACAGCTACACTAAAATTGATATATAATATAAGGTTGTACAATCTAAGGATGACAAAAATATTTTCTCACTCTAAAACTGGACATCAGCAATTTTACATAACTACTGTTTATGAATCTCAAAGTTTAAACCTGATAAGAAGTGTACTATTTTAAATGTGTTCTTATTCTTTTTTCTGCTCTAAGTTTATTGATTAATGCTTAAGTATAGCTTAATTCCATGTTGTCTTTCCAGAATATGTATGAAAAGTGTTATCCATATCTATTTTGATGCCTTCCCAAAGCATACAATTTACCAAATGTTTAAGAATACAAATGTTTGTAATTAAAAAATCTTTACAAAATACACTTGATAAGTAATATCAGAGTTTACTGCTTAATACAATGAATATTTCAAATAATATTTACTCCTTTTTCTTAGTGCATATTGATAATGCAGAATAATGATGCATATTTGGGGCAATTGTTACATGTAACATATCATGATCACTTTTAAGCCCTTTATCCCATTGCTCCACTTTCCTTTCCCTCCACCATGCCATCGACCCCTTTCCTGACTTCACTCCAAAACCTTCATTTCTAATTTGTTCATTTTTTAAAAAAACTTTGATTCTCCAGAAATGTTTTTTCTGGATACACTCTTATATCACCAGCACCCAAAGACAATTTTGTGAGCTTGCCTGTTGGTTAGAGGTCACCATGGGACATCATCCAGTGCCTCAAAGTCTAAGAGAGGCATCCACACACATTAAAAATATTGACAGAAAATATTACGTGAATAATCAAAAATAGATTTAAAGTGAACATCTTTAACCTTCATATATTTCTTACCTGAAAAAGATTTTTAAATCTTTATGTGGCTTTTGCTTACATGATTCTGAAATCAACTTAAATGTGGCCATTTGCGAACAAATTGAAATATACAAAAGCTGAGAAAAAAAAAATTTAACTTGGAAAGAGATTTGAATGCCCACTTGTGGGATTAGGAAAACAGATGAATGTGAACAAATGCATTATTTACATTATCCTTTTAGCATCTGGATTCATATTGATTTTTCAAACTTTTATTAATCAATAACTGATTTATCGTCTTCATTTTGAATGAAGCATACTATTACATATTAATGAGATGAAAAAGATCAAATGAAAATGAGTTTGATGTAAGGGAATCCTTATATCCTTTTTTAATTTCTATTTAATCTTTAACTTATTTTGAGGAAAAACCAACCAAACTATAATATGCAACTATATATAATATACAATTCTCTACAAATTTATGAATAAAGTTTCTGCTTAACTCAAGAATTTCAGAACTCAGAAACACAGTGAGACTCTAGATGTGTATAATTAAAGAGTGGATCTAAATGCTTGTATGATTAAAGGAAATGGAAAGTTAGAAGTATTTATAGTAGTCCAATTGTGAAATAATCAGGCTCAATCTAAAGTATCGTGATTTCTATTCCACTGGTCGTTTCAGTGATCTTTTCTCAGAGGGAGTTAATATTCTTTTCCTATGCATATATCCAGATTTTTCATATATTTTACATTATATGAAAAACTGCATAATTCCATGTTCTAAGAAGTGGCTGGTACAATAATGATGCGCACTAAAGTTTCTTTATAAATAAAAAAAGTAATCTACTTATTTTCATATAATTATATGTACATTCCAAAATGCACATGTTTCTATACCTCTAAGAAATGAGGTTATCCTTTTCTATATAAATATAAAGACAAATATTAAAATCTTCATCTTCGTTAGCAATCAGGATTAAGTAATAAATGAAATTTTAAAAACCTGGTAAGATTAGACATTGGGAAAAGAAAAGAAGGAGGAATGAGTGAAAACTATGGACATAAGATCAAGTTTCCATCTATTAACAATAATAACATTTTTATTCTCCTGAGAGAGCTGGTTACATTTCTCTGAGACTATTATGTGAAAATCATAATATTATCATTGAAAGGCCCCTTGGAGATAATCTAGTCCAGTGGTTCTTAACTGATTTGAGGTTATGAGATGTTTTATGAATATAATGAGGGTTAAAGACCTTCTCGGTGGAAAATTACACATTTGCCCAGAATTACAATTTTGCACACAATTCTGTATCCATTTCCAGGAATTCCAGATAATCCAGGCAACACTTAAATCCAGTTGAAAAGCCTGTAATTATTCAAAATTCACTTTTAAAGAGGTTGAGTAAAGGAAACTCAGGCTCCTCAATTCCAATTCCACTGACCTTTTCTTATGTCTTAGTTTTCTAGCTATTTTTACTGATAATGTTTCAACCATGTTCCCACTTGGTGCTTATTTTTCCATTTCTATGAGTGAATGCAAACGGATATGAGCAGCTTTCACTTTCTACCACAGACTGGTCCAGTTCTACTACCTAACTGTAGAGAAATGTATTCTGCCCTTTCGTGTATGTGTGTGTCTCTGTCTGTCTGTGTGTAGGTGACAATTTTAAAGCTCAGTCTCAACCAGGCTGCCCCACTTCTCTATTAATAGAAGGTGCTTCTGCATCTACCTGCCAAAGAAGAATGTGCAGTGAGGACTCTGTTTTCCAGTGAGGGGCACTTGGATATTGTGTTCCTATTTCCCACAGATATTACCTGATTTTCAAACAGTCTTTGTTGTAAACCAAAAGGAATTATTTCAACTCCTCTACAAAAAGATCTTTGTGACAATGAAAATATAGTGGGACATTCACTTTCATTATATGTATTTCACTACAATTTCAGGGAGTATTGAAGGCAGCACTCCTTGCTTCCCCCTTTTCTAGAGTGATGATGCAAAGGTGAATTCTATTTATTGCATCACTCTTGTTAAAAATAAAAAAAGATGCCCAATGAAATTTGGTAGAGAAAAAATGACTTACAGCTGTCTTTCCATTTCTCTGTGCTCCTTATAAACACACATCTCTGAGAGCATTTCTTGAGGTGGTGGAATACTATAACTAGATTTTTCCTGAGCAATATAAGGAACACATTTGCCTTCCTCAGATTTGTTTGGAAGTTGCTGCAATGAAAATGCAGAGCACACTGAAATTTCTGTCTCCATACATGTTACTTGGAAAGTAAATCTTTTAATTTAAACCTCAAACAAAGACTTTCTATAAATGCATCCTGCAAAAATTTCTGCTACATAGTAAATCATATTGATTCCTCCTATAACAAACTTAATTATTCTGTGATCTTGGTGAAGTTACACTTCCGAGGCTTCAGAAAGCTTCATAGGAGCCAAAAGTTACTTCTTTCCTCAGTAGTTGTTTTGAGGATTGAATGAGATAATCTGTGTGAAAACCTATTGTAAACAACATAAAATAAGACAAGATTACAGAAGCTGTTTATAAATCTGTTAGTCATTTGAATCTGTCATCAGCTGCTAACCTGAATCTTTAAGGGATCTTCCCACTTCCATTTCTCTATTCCAGTTCATGGTAGACATGTTTTTGGAAGACGTGAGTCCAAGGTTTATATTTATCACTATTTTGAGGAACATCTTGTAACATGCATCTGTACAATTTTCACATCTTCAGAACCGTGACCATAATACTTGACTCTCTCGTGTCCTAAGGACTGAATGAAATGTGTGTGAAAACCACTGGTAAATAACCATTCCTAAAGAGAAAATAAAGTGATAAGTATATCCTTTCAAATCTCTCAGCAAAAAAAAAAAAAAAAAAAAAAAAAAAAAAACTCATCAAAACTAATTCTATCTGCAGAACCAGATATTAGAATTTGTTCAGATATCTGCAACAATCTCTAGAACAGAAACATTACAGGCACCCTGATGTAGCTAAACCAATCCATTTAGATTTTACATAGAAAAAAACAGAGAGCTGTACGACCCTTGCCTCACCACCTGTTACATCAGGACATGTAAAAACCACATCGATGAAAGGCCACATCATGGGCAAAGCATGTCTTAAAGACTGAAAAATCTTCACAATGGATTGTGATAGAAATGTGTATTTTCTTGTAAGAAATGTTTTAGTTTATCCTGAAGAATTCACAGACAGGTAATACCAAGATAACAGAAAGCATTTCTGATAAACAAAAACAAATCGGCAAGGCAGATCCAGCAGTGGGACTGGGAGCAGTTTCACAGCATCTGTTAGATGCAAATGGAACTGGGGAGAGCTTTAGCAAAAATCCTGCTCCTCAACAAGATACACTGATAGTGAACATATCAAAAAAGAAAAAAATACACAGTTTAGATGAAGGCAGCGCCTCCAAAAGATGGCCTGCAGCCAAAGCACATTTCTTTTAAATCGTTAAAAACATTCAGGTGAAGTTTTATGATCCTCATTACCAGAAACATTATGCTGAAGGAATGCATTATTTAGAGTTTAGGAGTTAGTATCAAATGCCAGCTTACCATATAATTCCTCTGTTATTTGAAAAGACAAGAACCTGGATTTTAAGTATTGATGATCAAACTGGTAATCTCTTTAGTAAAGGTATAGCTGTAAGGTGAAAAATCAAATACAGTAGCTAGGTTTATATTTTCAGAAACAGAAAGACCTTGACCTGCAGAAAAGCCAAAGATATAATAGAAAACTGAATTATAGATCTACTAACAGGGTATTTTTTATGGTTGCAACCTCAGCTTTAAATATCTCTGGTGCCATTTTCTTTCATTTTAGGCTATTAATTGTGGTAATAGGATTTGGTCCCAGGGTAGATTTTGTACCTAGCTTAAATTATATTTCTCTGGTCTAGTGAGTCCCTCCCTGCCACCCTCACTTTTACTCTGGAGTATTGAATCAGACCATGATTAAGGGTAGGAACCAAAGGGAATGGAAGTAACTCTGTAGGGGCACCTAGAGGTGATTTTATAACTTTTCTATTTCTACTGAGAATTGACTCACTGCCCTCAGAACTGTTCTCTGCAGGCCCTTCAGTGAAACCTTATTTCTTGTCACACAACTGTGCTTGTTCTATCTTCCAAAATAACTGCTGTTAGTGTCTTTTGTACAAGTCTCTCTCCCTCTCTCTCTCTCTCTCTTTGTTGTAAAGAATTGTAAGAAGTCATTTGTTTTTATTTAAAAATGATTTTAGCATCGGTATTTGTCTTAGGTTACTCTGTGTTGCTACAACAAAGGATCAGGGATTTGGGTAATTGATAATAAAGACAAAAGTATTGGCTTGAAATCTAAGACTGATGGAATGGCATCTGGCAGGAACATTTTTGCTGCATATTTCCATAATAGAAAGAAAGAGAGGGACAGAGAAAGTAAGAAACAAGCCAGAACATGTCTTTTTATAAGGAATGCACTCCAGGATAATGGCATTAATCCATTCCTGAGGGCAAAGCCCTCATCCCCTCTTCAAGGTTTCACACTTCAATAGTACTACATTGGCAATTAAGTTTCCAACACATAAACTTTGATGACATAGTCCAGTTATTTATTAAAACATCAAGAATTACTTTGAAAAGTGAAGAACAGCCATATCCTGGCAGAGAGCCACATGCTGGTTCAATAGAATCTGGGAGTGGAGTCATCAACTGAGATATTCTGAGAAGGAAATATTATTCTTTTAAAACAAGGAATGAAAATAAGAAGTTCTGTACATCAGTATGGCATTTAGGCAATTTGGTTAATTTGTACCTTTGCTTCATGCTCCTTCTAATTATTAGTTTGTTGTTTCTTCTGATAATTATTACAGAATGCTTTCTCATACTTGACTGTTCATTGATACACTTGTGAAACAAATAAAGTTGGACAGAAAGTTTAAGCAGATTATTGTAAATTCTTATCTAAGTAAACCTGGAGCAATCTTGTTAACAGTACTTACCATCATCAGATTCTTCATTTTACTGCATTTCTAGATAAATTAGAAAACTATGACATGGAAAGTATCTCCCTACCCTTAAAAGCCCCTATTAAATCCTGAAAAATTACATACCATAATCTCACTGATAATGTGTCTTAACCGCACAACACAGACAAATCATACACATAAAAGAATCCATATCAGTTATTTTCATTGTATAAAGTTGCTCTCCTTTTACGAGAGATTTGGTCTTTATAGTGGATATAGCTGAGTTATTCAATAAATCTATTTTACACTTACCTTCCTCCAAATTTGAGTCACCTATCCAAGACACAAGAGTATGTTATCAAGCTTACATGAAATAGAGTCACTGCCTCTGGAGAGGAGAAAATTAGGAAACAATTAAGAGATATAAAAAGAACCTAAAGAAGAATCTCCTTTTCACCTTGTCTCAAAAAGCTGGGTAATAGTAGGCACTCTCAATTAGAGAGTAGCAAATTTAGAATTTCTTTAGGTAGTATATAATCAACCTGTAAGATTCATGGCTTGAAAAAGTTAAGTCTGTGTCTAGAGGTTAAACCAAATCATTTCATGGCTGTAAATATTTAAATGATGGTGTAGGAGTTATCAAAGTTCATGCTTTCAGGCATAAATTAATATATGGACAAGAAAACATTTTTCTAGAGTACTATATAATTTAAACACATTGTTCACTTTAAAGCTTAGATATTTGTCAGTGTGATCTTTATTTTCTGTTGTAGTATGCAATTTGTTATTGAGTTTATTGTGTTCTCAGAAACACGAGCAAAAAAATGAATAATTCCAGTAAAAGTGCATAATTGATCATTGTGAGAATATCAATCAATTTTTTGAATTCATTGCCATTTGTCTGTCAATAAATTATTCTATTAATGTGTATATGCATGCTTTCTGATATGTATCAGAAATATATATGGAGAGAGAGAAAGAGATGCAGACACCAAGAGGGACAGAAAGAAAAATAATTTTCCCCAAGTCTCATCCTGGTATCCACTAACTAGTGACAAAAGAAAAATATATGTGTAGCTGCCATTTCTTAGACAATGTCATAGTGAAACATTTCTATTTTTAAGTATATATATATATATATATATATATATATATATATATATAGTTCTACCTTTAAATATATAGTTACCAGCTTGTCTAGTTAAAATATAAGCTAGGATTTATGTACTTTTACATGTATATTTTTCTTCTTTCAGATGTTAATTATAATAAAGGTCTTGCCCTTGTCTTAATTTTGAAATAGAAAATTTCTTTTAAACTAAAGCAGTTAATTGAGTGCCAACATATTTAAAGTGTATTTCACTGTTATTTTATTCTTAGGAAATTTATGCATTTCAAGAAAAGATGAATCATAATACAAAGAAATTATTTTCTAGGAAAAGTCTTTAAGGCCAAGGATTTTCCTAATAAAACATATTTGGGAGTAAAACTATAACCCAAGGTCCTTCATATACTTCTCCTTAGGGAATCCTTTGCTTGTTTCTTTTCCGTGAGAGAAGAAAATAGAATCGAGATTTTGAATTTATGACCCAACAACTGCTGATTCCCCTATCTGACTACGTTACCCCCAGAGATGGACTAGAGCCATCAGCTCTAGTTTTCCTCTTTAGCCGTTAGCTTTCCTCTTCCTGTTATAAAATTATACTACCATATTTTAAGGTGTTTTTATTTAGAGTTCTCGGGACTGACCACTGAAAAATGTCAAACTTAATCATAGACTGTTTTTGTAAAATGCAATTTTAGCACAATTTGAGTCAGTGTTTAAAAACAGTACATAATAATCAGAATTGCCAAATGTTGAGCATCTATTTTGTAGAAGTTTATATAGATTACATCGAATCTTAACACCCCTGCAGTCAGTGTTATTGTGTTCAGTTTGCAAGAACTCAAAGAGATGGGACATTTTTCAGAACTACAAAGGTAACCATCCTTAGAGATGGTTAGAAGAACAGTATTGTTATGGGTCTTGGTTCACATCAGTTTGATTAACTAGATATACACTTGGCTAGCACTTTAATACAGAAAGTATTAGTTTATAAGGGCTAATAAAACGAACAAAAAATTTTCACTGGGAGAATCAACAGTTTATTTTCTCACAGTTCTGGAACCTGGAAGTCCAAGACCAAAATTTTATCAGATTTAGTTTGTTTTGAGGCTTCTTTCCTTGGCTTGTGGTAGTCACCTTCTTGACATGTCCTCATATGAACATTTTACTGGTGGCTTATGTTCCTGCTCTTCCTCCATCTTCTCACAAAGACACCAGTGCTATTAACTGAAAGCCTCACCTTTATGAACTTATATCACCGTTTACTTCTTTAAGGCCCTATTTCCAAATACAGTCATATTTTTGGTTAAGGCTTCAACATGTGAATTTTGAATTGACAGAATTTAGTTCATAACACAGAGGAATAAATAATTTCATTTCCCAGAGATATACTCTGAATGAGCTGTATGCTCTGATGTAAGGCACAGAATTTGTCTTAGTTATGCAAACTAAAACCTGGCAAAGGAGAAGTCATTGTTGGCTTGCCTTATGGATCTGAGTTGGACTCATTCTTTCTTCTGGGTAAAATGGATTCACTTTTTATAAGCAACACGTGCCTCCCGTGGGTTTTGGATATAGATGTTCTGTTTGGCCCAGCGTGCAGATCATACCCTGAGAAAAATGTCAAAGAAGCTAGAGCCTATATACGTTTATCATAAGTAGTAAATTTAAAAATATTCATTAAATATTTACAGTATGCAAGATACAGGGTGGAGAAAAGTGATCAATAAACGATCAATAATTTTGCACTCAAGAATCTTACAAACACATGGATGTTCTTATAGGTACCTGTAAAATACATCACATATAATTTATTTTTTGTTTACTATGTCAAGAACTGGGATACATTATCTGTTTACTTCTCACTAAAATTTGAGGAGGAGAATGCTGTTTTTTCTTACTTCATATGTGAGAAAATGGAACCCCTGAGAAGCTAAGAATCCTCTTCAAGACTAAGCAGCTAGTGGAGTAGATAAGTTCCTTTCATTGCTAAGCCCTTGCTCTTGTTCACTGCACCAACTGACAATCTGAACTATGAAACAATGACTTAAGCTATGTCTTCATGAGCATTTGCAGGGATGTATTGTGATTACTTTTTCCACATGTGCCTGTCCTTCTAGGATGATAGTGTGATCAACTTACCTTTATATAAATGCTATGTAACCCTGTGCCTATGACATATGAAATCAAGGTAAATGCTATCAGTAAGTGAAAGGGAAAAAGAAAGGCAGGGAGGAAGGAAGGAAGGAGACAGGGAGGGAAGGAGCAAGGGAGGAAGTTGGTGAATAGGACTCTCACACTTGCTACTTCTGCTGTGGATGCGTTATGTAAACATCACCCAGCAACCACACACAAATGCATACACAGCATGTAAAATGTAGCCTGAACCGAAATAAAATAATTCCTTTTTTTTTTCAGCTCAGGAAAGTGCCCAAGGAAAACATAAAAACATATAGTTGAAGGTTAAACACAAAGTAGAGTTCTACAGGTAATTTTGTTAAAGAGCAGTTTAGCTGAGATGTGGAGTGCAGAAGGTGACTGCGGTAGCCAAACATATTTGGAGAAATAGAGTGGGATACGATTTAAGGGAGAATCAAACAAAAAACCCTAAGTATTTCTGTAAGCAAATAACTTCAGTAAGACCCTGATGAGATAACCAATCCTAGTAGAAATGTGCTATCTACTCCTGTGGAAGTCCACACGTTCCTGATAGAATATAGATATTATTAGGTGAGGCATTCAGTCTGGCACAGAGTTAGTACTGGGAACTAAGAGCAGCATTTTAGAATTCCTGATATTTTAGGAATAATCTAGTTTCATTGTTTTGTTTTAGAGAAAACTGAGTGGTAGATAAATTAACAGGAGCTAATCCAACTTTATGGAGCACTAGAGAGTAACAAAACTAGATCCTAGGTCTCCTGGCTCCCTCTGTAGAGTTTTTCCACTCAAGTCCAATTTTCTGGATAAATCATAAATGGATCAGGCAGGGAAATAGAACTGTGATATAAATGGTTTGTCCTTAAAGTTATAGAAAAATGCTCTTTTATCTAGATACTTCTGCACATGCATTTGCTTATATCTTTGTCATGTGGCAAATTGGTTTCATAATCTCCAGAGAAAAATTGTTAATTTTTGCCTGGAGCATTCTCTCTCCTGATTCCTATCAGAATATTTGCAACTCTAAAATTAATTTTACCCTATTTGCTATGTTGGCTGTAATGAATCATATTCAAAATTACCAAAAATTTATACAAAAGGCTGCATGGGGTAGAAAAAAAATTCATTTGGTTTTTCCAAGCTGCTTCTCTGTTGATTATTAACAGGTAGCATTTTTTCATCTCTTATTCTCATTTATATGAAATTTCGTATAGAAATGAACTAATGTATTAGGTGTTTTGGAAAAACTGTAAAGTCAATTATATTCTTGAAAGATTTATAAGAAATAAAGTGAGTTTAAATTTGAATTGTCAAAGGAAATTTTACATGCATTAAGCACTCTGTAAAATCCATCATATGTATTTAATTATGTCCTGGGTTTTGAACTGCTGTATCAAAAGTGGTATTTTTACTTCAAAAAAAGAAAGATTTTTCAGTGAGCTTACTTTATGCATCACTTTAAATTATACCTGTAAGTATAATTCTGATGGTCATATATTTTAGTGAGAAAATTTAGAGGAGGGGTGTGTATATGTGATGCGGCTGTTATACAATGAAATATATTTTTCTCTCTCCCTCTCTCTTTACTATAAGCATACTTAAGAAAAAAGCAGTTAACAATTTTCATGTCCAAATAAGTTCAAGTGCCTTAAGCCTTGTATATTCAGGTGTACGGAAAACCTAACTCTTTGTTATCACTTAGATTCTTTACCCAATGTGAATGTTGAATGTCTGCATATTTCTAAGTATGAAAAGTCTTATCTTAGCAGAGTAAGCAATGACCTTTAAATCTTCCTTTCAACTGAAATGTTTCAAAACCAAGCATATTATAGAAGTGCATTGAGCACACTTTTCTTAAAATGCAAAGCACTGCAAAGCATATTGAGTGGTTCAAAGATATATGAGATCGTCCCCATGTGTTCATGTTGCATCTGTACACTCACAGGGTAAAATATGGATGAATCCAAGCATAATTCTCTGTTACAAATGAAAGGACATGGTAGGAATACATTGCCTTAACAAATTCATCTCTTTATGCATGAAAAACTTCACATGACTCTGACCCTAATGACTTAAATATTACCCATGTGGAGCATTTCACAAGCCTTATTAATGTTTTCATATCTGCCAGTAACAGAGAATCATTTAAAATGGAATACGACTTTGAGAATTCCAGCAATAGGCAACATTCTTAGAATTATTATTTTAAATGAAAACTGGTATGTCAGGTAGCCCAGACATGTAGACACTTTAAAAATAATATTATTTTTCATTTTACCCTTGTCTAGCCCAAACAATACCCTAAATCCAAAGTAACAATATAAACTGGACTCAGGGCCAGGGATACAGCTCAGTGGCACAGCACCTGCCTGGCAAGTGCAAGGTCCTGAGTTCGATTCTCAGTACCAAAAAATAAAATTAAATTAAATTAAAAAAATATATATATATATATATAAAACCTGGACTCAGTCTAAACCAAATGCAAAACTTAAAAATGAAATGCCTGTGAGATCGAGGCCATCGAGATGAAGAGGGAGCCAGCATTCTTGGGAGCATCAGTGTTAATAGTGTTGTACATTTTCTGTGAAAGTCTAATATTGAGGAAAAGCATTTGTGAACAAAATAAAGGCTTACTAAAGGTACATCAAAGTAATAGTCAAGTATTATGGTACAAAGATAATATGCACGTGTATCTGTATATATAATTAAAGCATGTAACTTTTATGTGGTTTTTGACTTTTATATTAGATGCAGTGAAAATGATTTTGAGATAGAGTTCAGGTTTACTGTGAGATCTAAATTATTCATGTTTAATAATACATGACTTTTATCTATTATGTTGCATAGTACTCTGACAAAAAATATAATTTAATTCACATAACATATAATCACTGAAATGTTAATGATTGGAGATAAATTTTGTTTTGATTTTTAATTTTATATTTATATTGCTATCTCCATGTAGCAGATAGAGAAAAATATAATGTATACTGTATTATCTTCGTACCATGTATTTGTACAGGTTTCCTTACAAAACATACGACAGATTGTCAGACATTACACTTTGATAATTGTATTACTTGAGAGATATTAAATAATTTTGTACATTTATTTTCTAGTATTTCTCTGCAATGTTTCTATAGTTAGAAATTTTAAAGAACATTGGGGGATATTTTACTTGCAATGAAAACAATTTTTTAACATTTTGTGTAGTTATTAATATCAAATAAGTGCCCATTGCATATTCACTATTCAATTTTCTTTTAAAAAACTGTTTGATTTAGAGTCTTCTTTGACTTATTCTAACTTTCAGCCTAAATTCCCAATCTCATCTTGCAATGTCTCTCCGCTTTCCCTGTTTTCCCTCTACCTGTACTGCCAATGCATTTTTACTTGATTGGTAGAGTGTACTCATCACTGTCTCCTCTATGATATAAGAATGTTCCTCCCAAAACAGAACTCATCATACCACACACTTATTTAGAAACATTGTTTACTGTATCAGTTAAATGTTTTGGGATTTCTAAGCATAGCCCTGAAGACTATTAACTAAATTTCGTTTCTAAACTTATTCTCCTTATGTAACCCAGATGTTCCATTCTTACCCAGAACATAATGCCACTTCATGCCTGCATGCATTTACCTGTGCTACTCGCTTGACTGGAATACTCACCCCAGCCCCCTCCATTCTTTGCTGAGCACAAATCAGTCATTTCAAAATCCAGATCATGTTATCTTTTCATTGTTGTGACAAAATACCAGAAGTAAACAAATTAAAGAGGAGAGATATATTTTGGCTCATGGATTCAGAGGTTTCAGGACACATTCAACTGGCTCTAATGCTATGGGCCTGTGATGAGGCCGACCATCCTGGCAGAAAGGCACAGTGCAGCAAATGTGCTCAATTCATGGTGGTCAGAAACAGAGAGAGGGGGAGAGAGGTAAGGATGAGATGTCTGCTTCCAGGTCAGGTCCGCAATGCCGTTTTCTCCAACTATGTCGCCGCAACAGCCTATTCAGCTATGAATCAATGCATTGATGACACCATCACCTTCCAAAAGCACCACCTTTGAATAGGTGAGCTTTTTGAGCAACATTTTTTCATCCAAACCATAACACAAATTAGATGTCAGCTCTTCAGGGAGAATCCCTTCCTCAGACATGGACATCTGTAGCATATTAATTCGTGCATTGTATTTATAGTTTCTCAGGGTTTGTGTTGTGTAGGACTGTGAGTTTTACACTGCAGCACCAAGTCTGTGTATTGTTCTTTTATCTTTCATATTTGCATGCAGAGTGATGGTTGTAATATTAGAGCTGCTCATAGAGCAGCTATGAGATTCTGAGTAAATGATTCAGCCCTAATTGTAGTTTCTGCGTAGTATACTTAAAGCAACTGAGGAAAAAAAAAAAAAAAAAAAGCAAGGTGTTCCATTCACACATTTTCTGTCTTTGACTTTTGTGTTTTACACCGGGAAGAAATCGGTTTCTTCTTATAGGTAAATGATATACATTTTTTAATTGAATCAATTCTTAGTACTTTTTTTGCCAGGATTTTATTACTTACTATAGCACTGTTCTTTTCCAAGAAAGTTTCTGGGTATTAAAACACATTACCATGCATCTGTCTTCCCCAACTTCTTTTGAGCAACTACTTATAATGATTTAAATTGCAGGACTGTGTGCCTAATAAGCTTTCTGTTTAAAATCCTCACACTGAGCTTTCTAAGAGCGACGTGGTCTACATGTAAACTCTTTGCAAACAGCATCTGAATTACAGGCAGAGACACACATTAGGAGCTGCCAGAATTGTGTTTGTTGTGGCTGCCTGGTTAGCTGCTGCTTGAACAGCTGAAGTATGAACGTATTGATAGATTAGTGCCAGCTCAAACAAGGAGTATGCCAACCCTAAAGGGAAGTGAGACTTGTATGCAAAGCTGGATTGGAAATTTTGGCTGGGATAAATGGTGAAAGGGTGGGACAAGGTTTTTAATATGAAGGCATCAGTTTTAAGAAAGGCATGAAAATCTGTATGTGATGCTTCAAGGATTTCCTTTGAACTTGATAAAATGGAAAAGGGTTACATTTTAATCCAAAAGATGGTGCCTGCCTTTATATACAAGGTAGGAAGGGGAATGAAATTACTTGTTGAAAATATGCAGTTCAAAACCTAAGTTGGAACTGAAGTATTTTCTCTCACTGAATGCTTGTCATACTCCATTTACTTCTTTGTGTATAAGTAAAGAGCACTTTGAATATAAAGCTATTAACTGAGTTATATAACATCATGAGATTTACTACAATAAATTTGTATCTTAAGTTTCACTCATATGAATAACTGTAGTAACAATACTATACATAAAATAGTGTGTGTGTGGATGAGTCTCTAAGTCAAGGTTCTCTATTTTAAATTCTGCCTGGATAGAAGGCAGAAAAAGTACTGATAGAACATTCTAGAAAGTGCTCAAATATACATAAGAGCTGTTGGGTGGGAGGGCAAGATACTACTAGACTGGAGAACCCTTCTTTGGTTTATATTCTGTGGAGGGCCCTGCTCTACAGACTCACTCTTTGTCTGGGAAATATCCACAGAAACATCCCTGCAGTGCAGAAATAGAGCTCACTTTCAAGTTCACTGCTACTACAGGTGTGTACGTGTGTTACTTGAGAACTTACACACAGCCTAGAATCTCTATTTTTAGCCTCTTCAAATGATATACAGTTGGGTTATTGTGTTAAGTTTTGTGATTTAAATCAGAAACTAACAAATATAACAAAAACCAGTATGGTGAAGGTGTCAATTTATGTTCCAGTAGTCTGGTATTCTCCTTCTTTCCCCACCTTCCTGTTGATCTGGTGTTGTGTTGCAAAGTGCATTTCTTGAACTTTTAATATTTATAAAAATATTCAAATTTTATAATCGTGATTGTGCAGAAAGTTTGTGCAATTACAGATCTTTTTACATGCTGGTACAGAGAAT
This sequence comes from Erethizon dorsatum, assembly GCA_028451465.1. Classification (NCBI taxonomy): domain Eukaryota; kingdom Metazoa; phylum Chordata; class Mammalia; order Rodentia; family Erethizontidae; genus Erethizon; species Erethizon dorsatum. The sequence goes on along the minus strand of CM051836.1, from coordinate 75,972,058 downwards.
CCACTTTTCTTCCTTAAGTTTCTACAGTCTGCTGGCCACCAAGTGTATCTTAACTATAGAATATAGCTGTTCTTGCTGTAAGCATGGCTGTTGCTAAATGTAATGAAGTGAGATTTCCCTGTATCCTCTGGTAATGAAAAGGAGGTTTTATATCGTGCTCCTTAGAATGAAGAGTCACTTCCTGATTGGGCTTTGTGCTAAAAGTAGTTCTGCCTTTGAGCAGAAATATGAATGTCATGATACTTCCTATTTAACATTATTATCCATACTTCCTGGCTCTAGAAGGCTCCAGTTTGACTATTTATTTCACATCAGTTACTATGAAATTATTTGTAACAGAAAACAGAACAAAACAAAAAAACAGTGGGTGAAATGGCCTCACTAGTGTTGAAGAATGTCCATTAGTTCAGAAATATGATTCATTTGAAACAGTATTCTGTTTTAGGAAGTGATTGATGAAATGACGTTAATTTTATCCTGGTTATTAGTCCATAGATTAAGATGTTTAATTAAGGATGGTCATCTCAGCCTCTCCTAGTAACACACTATGATTCTATTACTTTTTTAACTTCTCAATCCTACTTATAACTTCTACTATCTTTTAGATAATTATTTATTTAAGATGACTACTCAAGTATGAGAAATTAATACCATTTATCTATTATATATATATTTATATTTTTAATTTTCAAGGTACTTTTCATAAATTCTCCTTCAAAAATTTAATCCATCTACAATTTTCTTAGATATTCAGTACAGAATATATATAAGGAGAAATTATCCAGGCAATCTTTTTTATAACGAAGCAGTAAAGTATACAAGTAATGACATGAATCCATGGATGATAGAATGTAAATTGAAGGCTAAATGGTGATAGAAATGCATTTTGCTTTTGCTTCTTTTTTTCCTTTCTTTCTCACAATGAAGCAGGAAAGGGTAATACAAATGTATGTGATAGAAGGCCCATTAACTGGCATACAAAATTGTTGAAGCACTGTGGTTCAGCAGAGAGACCAAAGACTGTAATGAGTGTAAGAAAGCCATTTGATAATTAGAATGAGTCAACAGCAATCACACTGCCTGCTTTAGCTTACACAGATGATAGGGAAAGGAAAATGTTCTTTTCTTCTGAGACAGACACAGGACATCAGTCAAAATGATAAGAGATGTCAGCATAATATTCCTCTGAGTCAGTTTCCAGGGAGTTAGGCATCTGTGATAAGAGTTTCTAATCTTTTTCTTTGCTTCAGTTTTACTTTGGGCTTTAGGGCAATAGAATCCATACCAACATATATCTTTAAAAAGTGCACAGTTCTTTGTTGGGAGAAATAAAAGTAGTTTATGATCTAGTGGGAACAACATGGCCTTTGAAATCAGTAGAATGAAAGATTTCATTTTTTTTTTCGGTGTTAATGTGAAGAAGCAATTTATATTCCTTTAAATAGGGTGAAATTATATTCCTCATAGGAATTTTATAGATATTTATAGTTCAATATATGTGAATGTATTTGTAAGGAAGAGCTTGGCTAACAAAGAATTTTTATTAGTTGTAGTTATTAAATTCACATCAAGGAGAGCCTAAATATCGATAATTTTTATGCTGGTAAAATGAACCAACACTTAAAGTACAACCTTGACATAGTCCTGCTTCTTTTTTTACTACATTGTATTTCCCTCTCCTCCAAAGAAACCAACAGAAAACAAACTTGTATATTATTAATGCCAACCCAAGGGAAAACATTTTAAAATTAACTTATCACCAAGTGAATTACAGACCACAGCATGTTTATGGTATGAAATCAGTAAATATTCCCTATATTGGTATGTTCTAAACTACTAAAATGATTCTTTCATTTTGCATATGGAATTTAGGGTAATAAATGTGAAAATGTTCTAATGTAAAAAATGCAAAGTGCAGCTGATACATACCGACTTACTCTAAAAGTAGAGCTACAAACACAGTACACTGTAACATAAGGCATACACTAAAAAATATACTTTCCGATTTATGGGAAAAATATAATTTCTGATTTATGGGAAAGGATTTAAATGAAAGGATGCCAATTTTTTTGTAAATTCCTCTTAACTAAGTTACCTGCCAACTTAGTAAGTCTATGTTTGAGCCACATAGGTTTCCACCAGCCTCAGTGGAACTTCCGAAAGGAGAGACAAGCCCTGGTTTTATGATGCCATAGACACCTAACTTGCCCCTGAAAAGGCAGGGCTCACAGTTGCTCATATTATTAGGGAGAAAATTAAGTAAAATTATTTAAGACCTTGCTTACTTAACGAGTACAGTGAATTAGAGATACAATGTATTAGCAAGTGTAGATTTACTCATCCAAACAGATGCTGGAGATCATTGTATGGATTAGTCATTTAAAGAGGAAGGACAAGCTGGGCAGACAAGGCTGTCACACATACTGTGCAACAAATGGCCTAAAGACATAGTGACTTTAAATAGTAAGCATCGGTTGTTGAATGGTCTCATCTGGAACATGAGAAGTTTTTGCTGAGTTCATTGTGAGACTGTGATCCACTTGAAGGTTTCTGGGAGTTGATTTTATGATCTTCTGAGACAATAGAGCTATTCTGTCCCAACAGGCGAGCTCAAGCTTGTATTCATACATTGTCATTGGTACATTCAAGTGCTTTACCTGATGTTGATAATCTAAGTGACGGATTCATAAGTTGTTTTTCATGTGTCTGTAGCCAGAAATTCCATTACAATCTTAACTTGGACTCATTGAAGGCTTGAAGGCTATTCTAAATTTTTAGCTTTAGCATAAACCATGTGGTGACAAAAAGGGAGTATGGTCCACTTGAAGGCTCAATGTTGCTAATCAGAAATGGAAAGTAGACGTAACATAGCAAGATCATAAACATAGCATTTGTTGAATACAAAAAAAAATGGCTGACTACCAATACCTGTTCTAAGTACATTCTATGCATTTATTTTCATTTAACACTCTCAGAAACCATGGGAGGTAGGTACTATTTTTAGCACAGTTTGGAGCTGAGGAAATCAAGACAAACATTATTTAAAATTTCCCAAGGCCTCATGTCTTATTGGTGGATCTATGGTTCACAGACACTGTGATTCCATGGTGACACACTTAACAACCACAGTATACTGCCTCTCCATGCAAACAGCCACTTAAGAAACTAATCATTTACTATTGATTATTTAGTGTTTCACTGCCAAGAAAACTGATGCCAAATATTTATGTAACCAAGATGAAGTTCAATTAGCAGGTCTTTACTGCCGTTGAAGCTTACTAGGCCTGAAAAATTCAACAAGAACTATAAAGTATAGGATGTATTTCTTCAACAAAGATGCTTAGGAAAAAGAGAAGAAAGAGATAATAAAATATCTGGTAACACCTTCTAAGTTTTGGATTGTGTTCAGAATTTCCTGGCAACCGCTTTGCTTAGTTATCTTTTCTGGAAAATATATGCAAAGGTTTTGTTTGTTCAATTATGGAAACGAAGAGACATGGAGTTACATTAGATATAAAATGAGGAGTTTTACAGATTAAGCTGAGAATCAAAACTAGTTTGACATCTCTTGTACATCTGATAAGATAATATGTTGAAGGAAACATATTATTTTGTCCAAACTATTCATGGCTTTGAATATCAGAGGACTAATCTTAAAGCGTAGATTCCCAAGAGCTAATTAAAGGTCAAGTTCATATTAATGTAGGAAATTTTGCTGTCCTGTGGTAAAACTCTGAAACAACAGAATTCCATACTGAGAGTGTCAAATTGCAGATGTCAGAGTCTCCATGGGGATACTCTGGTTTATGATTTTAGCTTAGTGTATTTGTAATTTAGCAAAGTTTTAGTCTTTAATATGTGATTCACATGTATTCTAGAAAATCTAAATTTTTCAAGTTACAAACAAGTATTTTAATATATTCTGTATGTGACCTAAAGCATGTTGTGCGATTAGGAGTTTAAAATAACAAATAAAGAAAATTTTAATATTCTCGGTAATTTACTATCTTAAATACTATAGATATTTATTAAAGTATTTTTCCTCTGTTGATTTTGTCTTCACGATGGTAGAACAAAAAAATAACAATACTGAGAGGTAGGGAAATGTGAAACAAGATGTGCTTAGAAAACATTGAGCAGTTCTGTGTCATAGACACTCTCAGAGCAAGAAATAGAAGAGTCAAGCCCTGTCCCTCATGTGCCTCGTAATAATTAACTTAGAAGCTCTCTTCTGCCAAATCTTTCCTGCAAAGGAGTATAGTTTTTATATATTTTTCTCTTATACATTAAGTATTGACATCAACTATTAGTATGGCACAAACTCTGGAGATACTGAGTTCAAATCCAATACTAGGCCAGCGATTTAGGCAAGTTTATTTATTTATTTATTTTGTGTGTGTGTGTGTGTGTGTGTGTGTGTGTGCATGATCTATTTTTAAAATAGGGCTAAAAATTTAAAGGAGTTAATAAGTAAGCTTTTAGAACCACCACAGCACATTAAACATTCTTTACATGTTGTCATTGGAAATTCTAGAACTTCAGTATGGGGATAGATACTAGTTAAGCCAGATACCATTTTTTCCTGATGGTTCTTTTAGTCTCATTTGGCTGCCTTTTTATATACTAACCTGCCAGTCACAAAGGAAAACTTCCTTCAGGTGACTATACTGATACGGTCTTGTGACTTTCTGTGTCTTTCCTTAAGTTGATAAAGATTTAGGTAGGAGGCACAGGAATCTTATAGATATGCACTGTTCTAAAAACTAGTTATACATGGTTTTGAAGGTGTATGTTCAGAGCTTTGTCTTACCAAATGCTATCCTTGGAATTTATGTTCAGTGGAAGTTAGAGCTGGCATACTTGGTTTGCATAAATGATTTTATTTCCATAAAAGCTATTTAAGTGACATTAAAAATATAATATTTATCAACTAGTACTAAAAATCAAAGCCATTTTAATCTATATTTAAGGCATTTCTTGAGCCTTAACACTTTAAAATGAGAAACTGTCTTTATCAATACTGTATGCTCAGGTGACGTACCATGCTGTGAGCTCTCAGGATGATCAGAAATCTGAAATCCATGAAGCAGAGCCCCTCTGTTGTTTATAGTATTTAAAGTAAATTGTTTCAGTTGTCTGTGGGATTGTTTCCTGTTGAGAAGAACCTCATAATTAAAAACAGCCACTGGAATAGAATTACAATGCAGGTATTTTGACAATGTGGGCACCTGGTATATTATCTTGAAATAAACTGACCTATGATTATTACCGATAGTGTTCATTCTAGGCGGGATTTGCATAACTACAGAGAATTAGTCCCTCTGCCCATCTTTTTGAAAAAAGCATAGAGTATTTAGTAGAGAGGAGGTAATTATGTGATTTGGGATAATAGTCAGATTTACTGTCTAGGACGCTATTCTGAACACTACATGAATTTCAGTATAATTGCTCAGATCCTGTTTAGATGAAAGCCAATTCATTTTTCCAGGTCTTCCTTTATGTTCTCCTTTTATTTTTATTGTTATTTTTTTTAAACAGGCAGGTCTAGCATAGCAAGCAAACATACTATTTAATATTAATATTGACCTTCTTTTATCTGTGTTTATAAATGGTTCATTGAAAAATATTTGAGTTCATATAGATCAAATTTTGTTCAAATTATGGCTGTTTTTTTTGTCCAGTGTTTTGTTAGCATACTCATCAATGTCCATATTATTAAAATAAATAAACTGTACATTCCATTTTTTGTGTGTAATCCCTGGCACCCACCAAAATATATGTATTAACTCTCTCTTCAGAGTAAATCACACCCATATCAGCAAGTGGCAAGGTGAAGGAACCCTTAAACTGACTTCACCATTAAGAAATGACAGGGCCGGTGAGATGGCTCAGCGGCGTAAGCGCCTGCCTTGCAAGCGCGAGGGCCCGAGTTCGACTCCCGAAACCCACATACGAAAAAGGGGCCGGTGATATCGCTCAGCGGCACAGGTGCCTGTTGGCGCGTGAGATCCTGAGGTCGACCCCCCGGTACCCACCAAAAAAAAAAAAAAAAAGAAATGACAACAGAACTATTATATCATTGGCTGAGTTAAACATATTTGTTATATTTTCACTCTTATTATACTTATGTATTATATGTTAAAGTCTGTACTAATCAGAATATATGTCTTTACCAAAACATGTCAGGTATTGTTTCCTTTACTTCTATATTAATATATTATCATCTTGTTAATATAATGTACAGTATTATATATGTGGCTCATAGAAGAGCTGAAAATTTAGCATTTTACATTGTTTGTCTCATTAATTCCCACTTATAAGCAAATGTAAGATCTTTCTTGAAGTTTAAATTTTTTAAATTTTATAAAATCCTGAATAAATCTCAGTGACCATTCTCCATGCTCATAATATGTTCTCATATAATTTAGAGACAATTTTTAACGTTTGAAAGTTGGGCACATTTACTTTTTAACTCTACAAAATTCATATTATTCTGCCTTTTTCACTTAAAACATTTTTCTAGTCCATAGAAATCACATAATATTATTACAAATATATTACTTCTGCATTAAATTGTTTATTGAATATTTCTGTAACATGTTTAAATAAATAATAAATTATTATACTGGTATTAGCATGCAAAATAACCAGAAGCCTTTATAATGCTGGTATTTTGAGAGTGTAGAAACTTGATCCATTATCTTCACACAAACTTATCTATAGTTATCAGTTTTAAGTAGTTTCTGCTATAAAATGATCAAATTCCAGATATAGACATATCAGTCACTCCAAATCTGTATTTGAAATATTCTTCTAGTCATTCAAAATTGGTCTTGTATTTAGCCCATCCATGAAACTGCACCATTATTCAGTTTATTAGATCTCTTTTGGCCGTATTCATCTCAAAGTCAGCCACCTCAAAAATACACACATTAACTAAAGTGGGGGGGCTAGAAAGACAGAAGGAGGGAGAAGAACGGAAGCAAAGAGAGAGGTGAGCATGTACAACAAACTCAACAAGCAAAATGCTATTATTAAATCGGACTCTTTAAATAAAGGCACGTGAGCTGTCTTTCAAAGACTTCTCTTAAAGCATGGAATTGTTATATGGCATCCTAATTTAGCCAGTTCACAAAGCTATCTGTGATGGCAGAGAAGGGTTCTTTCTTGAAATGGATGCTTCATTCTTTATTCCCAGTAGCTATTCAACATCCTTTGTCTATTTATACTCATTATTGCCCCTGGAAGAACAGTGCTGTTTTTCATTACTTCATTGGCATGGGATGCACCGATTCAGGTTTGTGATCAGTTCTGACCCGTTTCCCTCCCTCCTCCACTTTTGCCGACTGAAAATCTATGAATAGAAGAAGGAACATACATAGTATAATATAGTACAAAATAAATAGAGCACATCGCAATTTAAGTTGCACTATTTTACTTTAATTCAATAGAATCACATGTACTGAACAAAGAACACAAGGAAGTTTATGAACAAATAAAATATTTTGATGAGTTATTTATGTAATGCTTTCTAAAAAATATGCTGTTGTTACATATTCTCTGAATTTTTACTATATTATTATGGATTATATTTATTCCTTCTAAGATATTCTGCTGACAAAGTAGTTGAGTTGGGTGATCGATGTGAAAGCTTTTTATTGTGAAATAAGTGTAACTAATTAGTATGCTTTATTCAGTAAATTCTTTAATTTTTAAGCGGTCACACGATCAACTAATTTATTTCCTTTAGAGTTTCTTACATATGTATATTCTTTAAACTTTATTCATTCTGTAATGTGGAACACTGTAGAATTCTTTTTTCATAAATCTATGTAATAAAGCCAGTATAATGTAAAGAATTCTTTATTATGACTAACATATCTAGGATTCTTCAAGGAGTCTTGAAAAATATATATTCTATGCTTTCCTTTCTTCTAATAATCATGGATATGAGGAAGCAATATTAAACTTTAAAACAATTTAACAAAAGTAATTGGATCTCACACAACAGAAAATCAGTTTAAAATATACATTTTGCCAGCTCAGAGAATTCATTCTGTTACCACTATTGAATTCCCATTTATGCTTTTTCTTGCAAATGGATAAGAAAGACCTCCACTGTATTCAACTGCCTTACGTATAGCTTTATGCTTCTTTCTCACTCCCCCCATAATATTTTTGCAAGGAATCTAGGAAAAATAATGATATGACAACTCTTCATTCTCTTATTTCTGAGAGCTATATAATGTGTAAAAATCATTCTATATGCAGCTGGATGAGATATTTGTGAGATTTAACCTGGTCAGTGGAAGGGACAAAAATGATGCAAAGAAGTCTAAGTTCTCTAACATAAATGCCTGTGACAATAGAAAAGTCTATCTTGTGCTCCAAATATCTTGAAGCTTCACTCAGTCTTTGTTGAGTTCCTGTAGACATTGCTACACGAACACCCTCAGAGCGGTAACTCTCAGGAAAAGCATGAGACATCTTTGGTTTTTCAAAAGTGGGTTTGGTTATACAAAGTCCCCTAAACCCTGTTCACAAACTTTTCTCATTGTTACAGGCAGTAACAAAAATGCTGCTTTTACGAGTCTTGTGTTTCCTGGAAACTTCTTATGAAAGCCTAGCAATACACCAAAAACTTTAGCTGTGCAGTGTGGATGTCGTCACTTTGCCCGTGAGAGAACTGAGGTAGCCAAAGTCTGTCTTGACCACGCAGGTGGAGTTTTTTGTTTGTTTGTTTGCGTTGGCAATACAATTTGCACAAGTAGGTTTACAGGGCTGTTTGAGAAGCACCACACATGCAATGACGGCTTTGTTATCCCAGGAAAACAACGTGTATCTGACTATTTTTTCTCATTATAAACTGAGTAGAAGAGGCTGAGTAGAATAAAAAAGAGAAAGCATTAATGCAGTTGTAAAACATATGAACCAAGATGAGTGTGAGTGCCAAAAGCAATTGTATACAGATATATATATATAATCGTGTGTAAATTATATATAAATCATATATAAAAATCATAAATAGGGCTGGTGAGATGGCTCAGCGGCGTAAGCGCCTGCCTTGCAAGCGCGAGGGCCCGAGTTCGACTCCCGGATCCCACATACGAAAAAGGGGCCGGTGATATCGCTCAGCGGCACGTGTGCCTGTTGGCGCACGAGGTCCTGAGGTCGACCCCCCGGTACCCACAAAAAAAAAAAATAAATAAAAATAAAAATAAAAATCATAAATATATATAAGTATATATATATGTGTATATATATATTAGGGAATTCTAACTGCAAATCTGTGAAATATATATTCCAAATTGAGTTTTGAAAATTAAAACAAGGAAAAATTAAAGATGCGTCTTAAAGAAAATATCAGTAAACCTAGTTACTCAGGCTAACCTCTCACCTTACCAGAGGTTTCAACTCGATTCACCAATAGATGCTGTACCTTAGAGTTGTTTATTTCCTTTTTCCATTAAAGGCACTAACTTTTGTCATTTAGTAACATTCAAAACCCCTGTGTGCATTTGAAACTTTTGGCAAAACAGTAAGAAGTATCATGGTGCTTAGACATACTTAATATTTCAGTATTCATAAATTCATTTGTCACTCAATTATTCATCATGTATCTAAAATGCGCCAAACAGTTTTCTAGGCAGAATATTTTTCAAGCCAATGTTTGCTATGTTCTCCTACTAGTATATTAGCAAGATTATGATATTGCTATTGATAAAATCATGAACTTTGCAGTTCTGTTAAGGCCATATCTATTCCTGTATAGAGTAGAAAGACAAAGATAAATGACTGAAATATTCCCAAACAAAACAAAACAAAACAAAACAAAACAAAACAAAAACTCTTTTACCACATTAGGGAGAGTTCAGTAGAGGTCAGCTCCAGTAGAAAGGAGCAAAATGCAAATTATTAATGAATTCTGTTTTGAGGGCAGGTGGGACTTCTATAGACCAGTATTGCCATTTCTAATGACAGGCATGTATTAGTCACTTTCCTGTTGCTGGGACAAAATACCTGACACTTGGAGCTTAAAGAAAGGGAGGCTTATTTAGCTTATGCTTTCCAGAGGATTCAGTCCATGGTTGTTGGCTCCAAGGCAGAATGGCATGGTGGAAGGACATAGCTGAGGAAAATGCTTACCTCATGGCAGCCAGGAAGCAGACAGAGAAGGGAGTAGGGAAGGGAGATATACCCTCCAAAGGCACACCCCAGGGACCTGCAACTTCTGAGCAGACCCCACCTTCTAACAGCACGTTTACCTATAAACTCATCAACAGATTAATCCTCCACTGATGAGTATATCTCCCCATGACCCAGTCACATTCCAAAGCCTCAACTCTATAAACACATGAGATTTTGAGCAATATTCTAGATGTAAACCATAACAAGGCCCAATGGCAAAAGCTTAACTTTACTTTTTAAAATTCTTCCTTGAATATTTCACAGGTTTTATTGTACTTCTTTTAGGAAGGTAAATGCTTTATGATGTAAAGTTGCTTCTCTGTTTGTTTCTTTCTTAGATTGTTAGCATCTTGAAGAGAGGGATTTGTGTTTAAATTAATTGCTACCATCACAATTCTTGAATAGGAGACATGCTATAGCTCTTTGTTGTCTAAATCAGTGGGCACCTAGATCTGCATTTAAATAAGATGTCTCCTCAGTGACTTATGAAAACCTATCATTATTTTTAAAATCCATGCCCAGCATTGCGAGAAAATAGTTTAACTCATGTAAATTAAGATGAGATTCTAATGTCACTGTAGCACTCAGATTTACTTTGAAAGGGAATTAGATTCAGCCACTGTACTAATTTTAGGTCATTAGCTGTTCTTCTTTTGGAACATTAAACAATTCTCAAATAACATTTTGTAAATGTTGTTCTAAAATATATGCCTTGGGCCGGGGATATAGCTCAGTGATACAGCACCTGCCTGGCAAGCACGAGGTCATGAGTTTGATTCCCAGTACCAAAATAAATAAATAAATAAAATAAAATAAAATAAAATATCTGCCTCTTCCTAGCCAAATTGTTTGGAAGTGTTTTCATTCAAGCAAGTTAATCTATTGTTTTTTCCCAATTTTAAAAGGATTTTAGTGGAAAATCTGTTTAGTGTTATTAACCTCTTATAAAAATAACAGGATAAAAAAGAACAGGATGTCAACTGGGTAGTATGTACTTTAAAGTGTGTTTTAGATGTTATTGCTTCAATATAAAGCCATAATACTGATATTGCAAATGAGCAATAAAAGATAAAGATAAAGTAAGAAGGGCAAGATAAAAACTTTTATGGCTAGATTTGGATACTCAAGAATCAATATTTTAAAAAGAAAAAAGTGAAAGAAAGAGCAATTCTCCATATATATATTGAACAGCTCTTGTTGGCTCACTCCTCTTTTTCACTGAGTACTACTAGAAAATTTTTGAGATAAAGATAATACAAAATGTTCAAGGGATCCCTTATATGATCTACAATTTTTTCTAATGCAGTTTTTGTTTCTTGCTGTACCCTTTTTTTTTTATTAATTTGTGACCACAATTCAGTTTTAGAATCATTTTATAGGGGTTTATGTATTTTCCTTTATAGCAGGATATGATTAGCAACTCACTCAGTTCCTATTTCATGCCAATTACTAATATCCTTAAGAATCATTTTTTAAATTATATTTTAGACTTACATTAGAGCCTGTCCATACATGTAGGAAGGAAGGAGACTAGCAGTAACACACCTTTCTGATGGATCAGACTTGGATGAATGTGTCATACATATGTCTATAACCTTTGAGAGTCAATGCTTATACATAATTTACACACCACACCCCAAAGCTCAATTGAAAACCTCAATGAAGTAAAAGGAAACATACATTTCATACATTTTTCTACAAGCAAACATCAAACTAAAAACTCATTATGTATCTATAATTTTGCTTTTTTTCCTCTTTTTTCTTTCTTTCCCATTTCTTACTTCTGTCATATTTCTTGCCATTCTTTTTAACCCTTAGTTCCTGTTTTCCTTCCTTCCTTCCTTCCTTCCTCCCTCCCTTCCTTCTCCAATTGTCTTTCTTTCTCTTTCTTTCTTTCTTTCTTTTTCTTTCTTTCTTCCTTCCTTCCTTCCTTCCTTTCTTTCTTTCTCTTTCTTTCTTTCTTTCTTTCTTTCTTTCTTTCTTTCTTTCTTTCTTTCTTTCTTTCATTTTCTTTCCTTCTTTCTTTCTTTTTTTCTTTCCTTCCTTCCTTCCTCCTTTCCTTCTTCCATTTTCTTTCTTTTTTTCTTTCTCTTCTTTCCTCCTTCCATCCTTCCTTCTGCACTTTCATTTTTTCTCCTTTCAACTCCTTTCTTGCCTGTCTTTCTGTTCTTTCCTACTCTGATTTTTTTCTGCTAAACTTCCTACCATTGGTCTTCCTTTTGGTCTTTTTATTTTATTTTTATTTATATATTTGTTCTGTGTATATATTTTGTTTAGCATATGTTCACTGAAATTAGGTATAACGGAAAGAGTAAATGATAAGAGCAAGAGGCATCCTTCCTTCTATTTCTTCTTTCTTTCCTTTCTTATATACATGTTTATTGAAAACTTCTCATGTGTACATATCCAGATACTGGAAACACAGAATCTGATTTGTTCTTCATACTGTGTCCAAAAATGAGTGTAAAACCAATGGCTAAGCAAAGTTAAAAAACTTGGATAAGCCCTTAGTTCAGTAGTAAGAGTAGAGAAATAGGAATATCTATTCCAGGAGGCCTGTGCCAGCCAAATCCTTTATATGTCTTTCACTTTCTAGATTTGATTTTTAGACAAGTCATTTGACACCTACTTCTTATGTTTAACACTCTGGGAAATAGGCATAACAGATCTTGCCTCTTTTTCTTTTTCTTTCAATAGAAATGATGTCCCGAATTGTGCCAGGCACTAAATAAATAATCTCCATGATGAGAACTAGGATAATAATGATAGTTTACACTGATCAGTCTTCTGAATGCCCCAAGCTATTCTTAATACTTTATAGGGATAAATGCCTGTCATTCATTATGACAGCTTAATTATTTATCTTAATGAATGTGTGTGTATGTGTGTATTGAATGTAATCAGCACATGGTCACTATTCACAGGTTCATGTGATGATGTCCAAAAGACATACCAGATGTTTGCAACGTCTTTTGGACAATGTCTTCATTTTCATTTCTACATACTGCCATGGGATAAAAAAAAAATTTTGACCAAACTTAATTCATGTTGAATAAAATATTTATTTAATACAAATTTGGAGGATAAGAGACAATATCTATAAATTAGCAGGCTATCTGGTTTTAGTTAGTTGTGTTTAGTTTTTGTTTGTTTTGTTATTTTGACTAACAGAATAACATTAGGAAGGAGTAGTGCAAAAACAGAAAAAAAAAAATATCAATGCCTATGATGTGGCTTCCATACCTACAAGGGAACAAATTAGAAAGTTATTACCTATACCTGATTGCTTAAAAATTCAAGAATAATTAACTGAAAAGTAAGTTATTTCTTTAAGGAGATATCCTATGGTTTGCAGCAAGCTGCAATATTCTAATCTCTGGATGCTTTGTCATTTGTGATGTTTTATTTTCATGGACTTTTATGTCCTTGTGTCTTTTAATGTACGTGCTCCTAGCCTCCAAAGTAAAACAATGTTGAATATTTTGAAACAACTAGGGGGTGATAAAAGACATTTCTCTGAAAAAGCAATTCATTTTTTTTTAAGGTGCTGAAACTCAGTTTTAAATAAACTAATTTAGTATAATGATAATATATTGATGATTCAAATATAAGGAATTCCATTTTGTGGAAAGAAAAAACTGTGTGGATCTTCATAGTTATCTACAGGATAGAAGATTTAATTATATCTTGCCCAGCAGGAAAAAGTTCATGGTCATTTTCCTTATTGGTTGGTGGCCTTGGGGTTAAGTACTCCACATAATCATCATTACATGTGAATCACTACTTAGTAGAATTTTTTATTTACTTTTTTGAAAGGAAGAAAAATCATGTCTGATACTATTTTGGAGCATTTAGCCATAACTATCTAGGCACACTATAAGCAATTTTATTTTACTTTTTCTCCAAATTCATGAATAATGTATATCTACTCATATTTTTCAGACTATCTTATGCTGAATCGGGGACCTGACTGCAATTCTAAATATTCTTAATCATGCCAAATCCCCATGTGCGCTTCGGGAGCTGTATAGCATATCATGGGCAGATAATTCGTACTCATTTTGACTGGACAACAATTCTAACAGTTAAATGACACTTCCTAATGCAGCCTGCAGAGTAAATGAATTCCTCGTCATCGGTAGCTTTTATTTAAGAAGTTTTCCCTGACAGTTACTTAAAGGAAAAGGCTCCTCAAGATGTTTGTTTTCTCTTTCAAATTCTTCTGTTTTTGCGCTGAAATCTTGCATTATGTATCTTCGTTATCATGCACGACAAGAAGCTGTTTCTTATTTCCCCTTTTTTGAAAGGTAACTTGGTTCACATTAACTGGGATTCTGCACCTTTTAAAAACTTTCTAATCTATTTGAAATACTTTAAATAAAACTCCTTTTTAAAATGCTAAAAGGACCAGTGAGATAGCTCAGCGGCATAAGCCTGGCAAGCGCAAGGTCCTGAGTTCGACTCCCGGTACCCACCTACAGAAAAAGGGCCGGTGATATCACTCAGCGGCACGAGTGCCTGCTGGCGCATGAGGTCCTGAGTTCGACCCCCGGTTCCCACAAAAAAAATGCTTAAAAAAATTATAAAGTCCACCTCAATAATAGGATGTCGATTATACCCTGTTGAAACAAGCTGTCTCTTTAATTTTCTTAATTTTACCTCCTCACATCTCCATATGAAAAAAGTAAGTTAAGCCATAAAAAAAATGTAATTTTAAAATGTACAAAATAGTAATTATATAAAAAGTCTTTCTTTGAGGGAAAAGAGATAATACATAGTTAAGTAGATGAAGGTACTAATTATAATTTTTGGCCTTTATTATATATGTACATGTCACAAAAGATTGTTTCAGTTAATTTTGAACAGCTAGTAATTATAAAATATATTGCCAACTGTCAGAGAAATCATTCTTATGTACACCTAATTTTTGAAGTTATAATTCTTCTAAGCTTCTTCTAATATACATTTTTAACATTTATTAATTTAAATAACTTAAAAATAAACAACATTATGAGCTATACTTTTTTCATCTACTTTTCTGGGATTTATTTGAAACAAGAGAATTTGGTACTATAAATTATAACATGAAGACATGAATCTGTAATCTCTCACATGTAAATGGTATTGTTGCCTTCTTATAGTCAATGGGTAAATATGCTAAAAGTTTAAGGTGTTTACATCATCCCCCTTATTTTCTGCCAAAAGAACACTGAAAAAATTATGTAACTTTCAGTAATTTCAAATCAGTATTCTTGCATTTAAATATATGTAAGGAAAGGATATAAAAGAGAGTAGAGAGCAGCAGTTGTGATAACAGCAGCAAAAGATACTGAGTTCCTCTGTGTGCAGAATTTCAAGGTAAACACTAGGTCTGCAATTTCTCATTTAATCCTCAGATCAACGCAAAGTGGTAAACTCAGGGGTAAGTGGGCAAATACAAACTCAAGTTAGACATTTTTTTGCTCAGTTCCCACTGTGTTAACCACTCGGATTCATTCATCCACAATCGCAAATGGAAATGAAGTCTTACATAGTGCAAGGTTTCTTGTTTTTAGTGCTCCAAGATACATGTATGAAAAGTACTAAAGATATGTATGTTGAAGGCACCATTACTTTTTTATCTACCAATTAATATACATAGTTTTCCCTGTCCTGCAAGTTACGTCTTAGTTTGGGATGTAATTATATATCCCCAAAGAAACCAAAAATATAGACATTATTCAATTACTAGTTTAATTTTGTGAGTCAAGTAGGAGGAATTAAGTACAGCCCAAATATCATTTTTGTTCATTTTCTCTCAAGAAAGCTTTACAGTTAGTCTTTCCCAATTAAACCAACCCAATTATGATTTCTATGTCCTATCGAATCTCTTTGATATATTCTGCACTAGAAATAACTGTCTAAATCATACAATATTTTTCTATTCTTAAAGTATTTGTCTCCACTCTTCACATCCAGTTCACCAAGGAGTCGCTTCTCACCAGTCGTGCTCACTTCAACCCAGTATGCTGTGGTTTCCCAGTTTGGCTTTTCTATCTGTGGAATGACAATGATCCCAAACCGCGTAATCGAACAGCCTTCCTGCAATGCAATGTAGAATTTAAAATAGACCTAAACTGGGAAGATGAAGCTTTTTCTTAGGCTGAATATGGCTTTAATAATAGTAGAAGTTTGAGGTTTTTTCCAACAGAGTAATTTACTCTCCTTATTTGGACTTGGATAGAAAATTCTTCATCCCATTCAAAGGCCAACTGAGGGACAGCTGTGAGAGAAAAACCAAAAGAAAAACAGGTTTCATCCAAGACACATCCAGGGTTTTTTGGCGCTGGAACCTCCCATTACACTTAAGTTCTCACCTTTCTATAGCTCCAAGCTAAAAATATGCCTATTATTTCAAGATAAGACTTTAGGTGTAGTGGCAGTTACCACTGTATCTGGCATCCAGGGACACTGATTTTCCTCCGGCTTCTTCCATGGATAGAGGAATGCTTTCCAACTTCAGTTCAGCTTAGATAAAGGTGATTATTCCTTTTTTGAATTTACAGCCATAGTTTACAGTATATTTACATGTTGTTCACTGAGATGTTGTAGAGTACGGTGGTAAAGACCACTGCCTGGTTTTGTAAGCATATAACACATTCAGTATGGTTAGCTCTTGGATAATTCACCTCTCTGTGCCTTAGTTTCCTCTTTGGTATAATTGCGGTAATATACAATAAGTTATACGTAAAGGTTTTGGAATAATATCCAGCATATCAGTATTTGACAAATATATAAGTGAATGTATTTGGAAGTTTGTGGAGTGACCTCTTCCCTAAGCCTGGAACTTTCATGCCGGTTTTCTTCAGTAAAGGACATCTCTTTTTATTTCCTTTCCACACTGAAAATTCCGCTCAGTTCTTACATCCTTCCAGGGCAAGTCTCAATTCCTCTAGGCTTCAGCTTATTGGCACAGCAGAGAAGCCTGACAAGTTAGAAAGCAGAGCGCTCCAGCTTTTCCCAGCTGATGTACTTCAGTACTCATGGAGCACAATCCAATGGTTAATGCAGTTCATATAAATTTTAAGTAAATTATTTAAAGGGAAACTGGCAAAGCATATGCTTCGGTGATAATTCCCATTGTTACAATTCTTGTGGTTTTATCTTTTTTACAGAAGTGGTTCATTTGAGTTGTTACAAGATACTGGTCAAGGCACAAAGTTTTGCTATAATGTATTCCCTCTAGCCCGTTTTCTTTGATTAAGAGCTGCAGAATAGCCAGTGAAACTAATTCATTGCACACATAGGAAAATTTGTTTACACCATGAAAAACCTATTTTCCTACGTGATGCCTTCTGTTGGCAAAGTCGAACTGAAACATTGGCAACAACATAAACACACACAAAGACTTAAATAAAGAGCATGTGTGGTACATAGTGGAGATGAAGAGTTGATCACCACTGTCTGCTGGCCTCACTGTACTCCCTTTGAATTGTTGCAGTACCATAATTTTGCCACGATTATCTATGAAACTATGTTGACTGCTAAGCTCTGATTCATGCGTTTCTTAAATCATCTGTTGGAGAGATGACATTCTAATTGCACTCTTGAATTTTTTACACTATGAGTTTGTTAAGTGCAGACACGTTTTACTAAAGAAAAAGCTTAAATGTATATAATTTGACATTGTGACAGGTTAATACTTAGGCATTACACCAGCAGTACAATTAGACAGCTTAAATATGTCCTACATCTTAATGTCTATATGACTTTAAGAAGTCACATTGTCCTTCTTTTCTAAAGGGTCTGTTGCCATTTTGCTGATTGAAATAAATCAAAGTTTATCACAAGATTTAAGTGGATTATAAGAAATCTTGTCGCAATTACACCTAATTCTAGACAATTGAAATCTTGGGAATTAGCTATAAATTCTTAATATCTCAAGGTAAGAAAATGTATTTACAGTAGTCTTCCTCAAGTGGCTATTGAGGATGTAACTGATACATATTGTTTCAGTTATCTAAGTTATGCTTTTAATAAGGATAAAATCAGTCCCTAAAGTTCAGTTTGAAATAACAACTAAAAGTACTATTTAAAACCAAGATGGTATTGTATGTATTAAAATTATATTCAACTATACTAAATATCACATAATTATGTATAGCTTATTCATGAATAGCCAACAATACACAAATTTCTGTTTTATATGTTTATTTACTTTTTATATGGGTAATCTAATAAGGGTTCCCATCTATGCTAAGCAAATGGTGTACCACTGAGCTACACTGTCAGCCCTTGATATGGTTTAAATTATATAGTAATTTCTGTTTGACCCACAGTAAGAAATTCATTTTATATAGGGATCAACTACACACATGCACACACACACACACGTATTTATATGCACACATATAAAAACAACACACATCTTCATGTAATAATGTGACTTTTGTCTAAAGCTGCTTATTACCTCTTAAATGGACTTAACCTCCAGCTTATAGGTCATAATATTCATTTGAAAAGCAGTGATCTAGAGCACCCATGATGATATACATTTAAAATGTATCCTTCAGGTTGCTACCACAAGGCAAATAAAATTCAGCAGACTGTATTTGGTTAGCACATTGCCTACCTAATTCATATTAGAATGTACCCATAATAATAGATGTAGTAGTACATGCCTTCAATCCCAGGTGCTTGGGAGACTGAGGCAGAAAGATTGTAAGTTTAAGACTCACCTGGGCAACTTAGTGAGATCTGAGCTCAAAATCAAAACAAAACAAAACAAAACAAAAACCCCCAAAATTATATATATATATAATATATATATATATATATATATATATATATATATATGAATGGGAATGTAGCCCAGTGATTAAAAATGAGTAAAAACACCTTTATTACAAGAATGAGAGAGAATAGCTTTATGCTATTTATCTATTCTTTCATGACTACATTTGTGTTTTGAAAAAGGTATCTAGTAAATGAGCTCTGTATAAGAAAACAATAAATTCTATTTCTCTGGTTTATTCTTAAGTGACAAATACAACTGCTAGTCAGAGGTCCTGGCAACATTAAGATAACTACAGAATAACTACCACTCATAAGCAAAGAACCTTATCAAACTAGTTCATATCTTTATACAGCCTCATGTCCACTAAGTATAGGATTTTTTACTTAGCACCTTCTATTGCTTCCAATGACAGCCTCCCCAACCCCCAGGCTGAGTATGAGCATTGAATGTTTTGCTATAAAATATACCTATAAATTTTTCCAATCAACCACATTGTTCTGTTAGAAGGAAAACATCAATTAGAAAGATCAGAATACAGTTGCTGAAAGGGTATGGGGAGATTTAGTGGTGGAGAAGATGGTTCAGATCAGCATACACCAAGCAATCAAGCAAGCAAAAGTCACTTTACCTTCTCAGCTTGGCTAATGACATTTCCCTTATGATTAACAGATATCATGAGAATACTTATTCCTTGGCTATCATGACACAATCATCAGGAATGACTTACAGGCTATCTCCTTACTGTGTACTTCATTCATCCATTCAACACTAGGTGTGTGGGACTACATGGTGTTAGAATCCATAAGAAACAGTGAAATTATCATCATTCTACCCATAGAGAATTAAACTTAGAGAAAAAAATGTTACACGAAGAGGAAACATTTCAGTGTAACATATTAAGTGCTATGATACAGGTAGATGTAAGAAAAAAAAACTTAGAGAGATAAAGAATATAAATTAGGCTGGCAAGAAGAAACTTCCAAGGAGATAGTCTAGAACTGGATTTTGAAGGATTTATAAGCAACAGATAATAAGGCAGAAGAAGCATCACACTTACATGAAGACATGGAGCAACATGAGGCTTTCCAAAAATGACAACTACAGTAGATCTGTTTGTTGCAGTAGCAGATGAGAATATGTAAGAATGTGACAAGATAAGATTTAAGAGATAGGGAGAATCCAGATCCAAAATGGCCTTCCAAGATAAAATAAGGGGTTTTGAAGTTAAATGAAATTTATGAAGCACAGTTTTAAACTAGGGAGACATATTATTATTTTACTTACTGTTCTTGAAATAATCCTAAAATATTTTTTTTTTTTGTAGATTAGAGACACACCTCTGCTAATCACTAAAAAGGAAATAGTCCAGCTTAAAAAAAATAGCAAGGGAAAAATCTGCAATAAAAATTAGGCAAAAATACTATAAATTTTATAAAGTGCTCATTAAGGGTGTGCCCTGCTACCTGCCTCTGTAATTGTTAGATATTATGTCAAATTCTCTTATCTATTTTTGGGTACCACACTGCCAATTATAGAATGGTTTAAGGTAAGTTTGCTAATAATAATCCCCAGGCAACTGTCACTGAATGATGGAAGAAACAAGGTATTAACCAGAAAAGTGAGTTCTTTGTATATTACTGTACCAAAAAAAAAAAAAAAAGAGCTATTTTGATTCATCATATATGAATGAACAACGTGGGCAATTAGATGCTGTGGTTAAGTGGGATTCTCAAAAGTGCAATATGAAAATTCTTTAGTGTATACTAACACAATTAGACACACATGACTCAGCTGGAAAATGAAAATTAAATTTTTCATCTTTGTTTCCTTTAACAGATGAAATAGGAGTAGAAAAGATCAAGGGCAACAATTCTATGCTGTTCCTACTCTGACCAGAGAAAATATATTTTAAGTCCCTATTGCATATGTAAAAGTTTACAACAAACTTAAGATCTTAAAACCACAAAAGAAAATTATTCTAACTTTGATAGGTCAGAAGTCTGACATAAATCATAGGACTAAAATCTAAATTTTGGAAATGCGGCTTTCTTTTCTGGTGGCTTAAGGAGAGAATCTTTTTCCTTGCCTTTCCAGTTTCTAAAGCCTCATTATATTCCTTGCTTTGTAGCCCACTCTTCTTTCTTCAAAGTTAGCCAAGACGGGTTAAATCTTTCTGACATCGCTTTACTCTGATATTGACTCTTCCTCTCCTCACCACTTCTGCTTTTACAGACTCTGTAATTATAAATTGTTTCACTTGGATAATCCAATATGATGTCCCTCTTTTAAGGACAATATATTAGCAATTTTAATGCTATCCAGGGTGTGAAATTCCTCTTAACACATTCCCTAACTTTGCACAGGTTCCAGGGTTTAGGATGCATATATTTTTGGAGGGGAACATTCTGCCAGCATAGGGCTGTGAGAGCAAAAATGAAGGGCAGCCCTACACAAAGCTCTGGAATTGCCTCTGAGCCCATGCAGAGTGGAAAACGAGGGGGTCTCCCAAGTGTTCTTCTGCACCTATCATGTATCCAAGAGGGTTCAACAGTGAGACTTCACCACTCTCCAAAAATACAAGGAACAGAATAAAAGAAAACATTTCAGTGAGCAGCAAAAGTCAGTGAAGCAAAATGAGCCAGCATGGCTTCATTGATTTCCCCTCCCATTGTATGCTCATTGGGTTTTGTTAGCTGCTCACCAAAGATCATTTCCTTCCTTTTCCTTTTATTTCCCTGCTTCATGTACTGAGCTCTTCGCTAATCTTTTGGTCCTAATTGTGATTGCAAACTTTAGTTTACACTGATCAGCTTATTGATCAGAGTTTCAAGGAGCCACCATTCCAAATGTTGTAACTTTCCCCATAAATGATTTTTCAGTTTCTTCCCAGCAGCTTTCAGGAACACAACTCTCAACAGTGCTTCCAAACTCATTGTTTACTTGAAACCTTTCTAAAAGGGTGAAATCTTCGCCTAGCAAATCACAATGACTAAAGAAATTCTGTTACAACACAGCTTGTTTTTACAGGAATATATCCAACTAGATAAGCTTTTCTGTGTGACTTGTGAAATGTTTCTACAGGCACTCCCAAGCAAAGAGTTTAGAATGGATTTGGAAAACAGCCATATCATTAGAATAATTGTATAGCTTTTCAGGATCACTATAGTGAGAAAGAAAATGAATAACATGGTGTTTGCTACTTCAGAAAAAATTAAATTTATATTTGTAAGTCTAAATCGTTCTGATTTTGAAAAATTAATTGCAAAAATTATTTGCATTATAATCCTACTTCATTCATGATTTGAGCCTTAATACGGTCCACTTTAGACTTTCACACATAATAATAAATATAAAATAACACAAAGAAATATCTTCTATCATATTATTGCCATAGTAGTGATGCATTTCTTCCTTAACATATTCCCTAATCCTAGTTTAATTCGATACTTAACAATTTTATATTTATCTAGATATTTAATGAGAAATACATTGTAGAAGCTATTTTTTAACTCCTCAGCTTTTATTTATTTATTTATTTATTTTTTTGGTGGGTACTGGGGGTCGACCTCAGGACCTCGCACGCCAGCAGGCGCCCGTGCCGCTGAGCGATATCACCGGCCCTTTTTTCGTATGTGGGATCCGGGAGTCGAACTCAGGCCCTCGCGCTTGCCAGGCAGGCGCTTACGCCGCTGAGCCATCTCACCGGCCCAACTCCTCAGCTTTTAGAAACATGCTTTCTCATAACTTACTTAGGATGAAAGAAAGTTTGAGAAAATAATTTCCACTGACTAATTCTTTTACCAATTTCTTTTTTAATTTCTTTATTTATATATAGTTATTATATATTTATGTTTTGAATACATACGTTGTAGGGAAGAAAAGATAAAATTCCTACTGCCTTCAATAAGACTACAGCAAAAGGTGATATAGTAGGGCTTTTGAGTGCTATATTTACAGTAAGCATTCACTCAAAGACAATATTATTTTAGCATATACATTCAACAACTTTATGTCCAATAATGAATATTTGAGTAATAGTTGATCTAGAGAGCTAAAGAATAAAAATACTGGGCCAGTGAGATAGCTCAGCGCCATAAGTGTCTGCCTGGCAAGCGCGAGGTCCTGAGTTCGACTCCCGGTAGCAACATATGAGAAAAGGGCTGGTGATATCATTCACCTGCACGGGCGCCTGCTGGTGCGTGAGGTCCTGATTTCGACCCCCAGTACCCACCAAAAAAAAAAAAAAGAATAAAAGTATCATGCCAGTAAACCATGATTGCTCAGTTATGTCAGAACTGATGTTTGTGGATCAGTACTACAAAATGACTAACTTAATAACTTACAACTCTTTTAATATTACCCACATCACACTTCCTAGTAAAACAACATAAAGTAGCTAACAAACATTTTAACTTAAAATTTTATCTGAATTAATTCTGGTTTTAATTTTCAATATCACAAAATTTATTTGCCTTCCATGGTAAATAAATGAAGATTTAAGACACTGGCTTGAAACTAATGTTAATATAGATTTTTAAGAAAGAAAAATTTTACAAATTGTTGATTAGCAATCAGTTAAATGTGTCCCCAAACACTGATTTTCTACTTAAACAAAAACAATTATTGGGATATGTAGATTGGGGCATTTACATAATTTAACCTAAAATGTTAACATAATCAAAGCCAAGATATTGTTCTCACATCTAAATATATTTAACTATTTGTATTTTTAAAAATCTTTTTGTAAAAAAAAATCGTTTTGTTACCAAATGACAGTCACCACATATAGTTTATTTTTTCTTTTTTTGAATATTTAATATCATTAAATATTTCTTTTGAGTCTAAATCAAGGGAGGCAGCATTCTTCGTGTTAAAATATACCTTCTTTCTGACACCCACCAAGATGTTGGAAAAAAATGAGACTCTAATTCAGGTAAAAAACTAAACCTTACCAAAATTTTATGTTGTGGATACATATTTGCATTTGTGAGAGGAGGCAATATTTCTAATTTTCATCAGATTAATAAAGTCTTTGACCTCTAAAACTGCTGATCAAAGAAAATACAACAGCCTGGAAGGAAAATCTGAAAGCTATGATTGTTACAATAGGAAAATAAATATGAATGTTCAAAAACTATGTCTATTCTCAGTAGGGTAACTTGTGAATTAAATGTTCCTAACCTCTTCGTGGGTTTCATAAACTCTCTTGATCAATCCCAGATCTCTTCCAGCACTTCCTCTCTCTCATTCCGTTCTCTTCTTTCACATGAAAGCATG
Source organism: Erethizon dorsatum (assembly GCA_028451465.1). Classification (NCBI taxonomy): domain Eukaryota; kingdom Metazoa; phylum Chordata; class Mammalia; order Rodentia; family Erethizontidae; genus Erethizon; species Erethizon dorsatum. The sequence goes on along the minus strand of CM051836.1, from coordinate 75,947,817 downwards.
AAGTGAGGGAGCAGAGTGCAGCCACATCCCCGGATCTGCATGAACTGATCACTGTCAAGCAGTCCCCATACATTTACCTGCCATTGTACAGTTTTCATGTGTCAACCTGCAGATTCATGTTTGAACTGTTTTAGCAAGATTCGTTGAGACATGGCATGCACAGTCGCCACTGTGTTCAGCAATGCCACATTCACGATGACAGCGCTGTAAGCCTGGGGGCAGTGAATGCTTCTTAGGATACATTCAATTGTTATCTGAGTTTAGCCTAAGGTACTGGGGAAAGTTGCTGATGCTTTCAAACATGTTTAAACGTTTTAATATTGTCTTGTCAGGTCAGCTGGAACTAGAGCACTCCAAGGTATAACAGAGTGAAATCCTGTAATTAAAGGACAGAATTTTCATAGCCTTGTATGCGAGCCCTCTGGTTGAACTTCTTAATTAAATGTGCTTACATCTCTGAAAATGTTCTTTTGAAGGGTTGTACTTGCAGTAATTTTGTTCAGTTTGTTATTCATGATAAGGACAGATAAAGAAGTGGAGTGTATTGCTTCTAGATAATATATGGCTTCTGTTGTTTGAAGCAGTTTATGTATAGCAGTTAATATAATATCCCTTTGTTTGTTATGTTAGTGATCTATTGCTCATCAACAAATCCTCCCCAAATAAACTAATATACTTTAGTGGTTTCTCACATTTTGTGAACTGGCTTCTTGGTTCTGCTAGTTTTTGTCTGGCTCACTCATGCAGCTGTGGAGAGCTGGAGACCTAGAGAGCTGCTCGATGGTAGACTTTGCTGAGACAGCTGGGAAGGCTGAAGCGCCTTCGTAAGTGGTTTTGTATCTTCTGAGAGATTAGACTATGTGTCCTCTCAGGAAGATGACGCCACAGCTCCCAGGGTAAACACAAAAGCATCTAAGACCTCTTAAAAGCGAGGTTGGCTATAGCACAGCCACATTTTTCCTGCCACATTCTAGTTGCCAAAACCAGCCGAGTTTCAAGGGATTAGGAAATAGACTCTACATCATGACAGTAGGAGCAGTAATATCATACCCTAAGGGAGTGTGTTTAGGGAAATAAGAAAATTCTTTGGTTTTATTTCATAATTTAAAAGAATCATGTACATACATCATGAAATCTGCAAATCTCTGGCTGAATGACATTTTTACTTTTAATATATGAATGGTACTTGTACTACTTTAGTTGTTTTAATCAGTCTCTTATTATTAGATGCTGCATTTTATGCAAAGTCAAAGCAAAATAGTAGACCAGCAACCCTGTCTCCTACAGACAACTTTCAAGTGAAGTGATTGATCATGAATTTGGTCTGTTTAGGTAGTAAACGTTGGTACATTAGGTTTGAACAACCATGCTACATACTTAGTAAATCTTTAATATTTCTTAGAAAGCAAGTATTAGGGGGGTGCCTGGTTAGAAGTAAGTAGGACTTAGTGGCTAGCATACTTTCTTAAATAGATGATAGCTATGTTGTATTTCAGACTCTTATCAGCATAATTCCATTTATAATACTGCAAAAGTAACTCTAAATAGATGTCCTTTTAGTTAAAAATTAGTATTAATTGTACAATAAGTTATCTGAAACCAGTGAGACCAGATAGATCTTAATATTCACAATTTTGGCCCGTGAGATAGCTCAGCGGCAGAAACACCTGCCTGGCAAGCGCGAGGTCCTGAGTTCGACTCCCGGTACCCATATACAAAAAAAGGGCCGGTGATATCGCTCAGCGTCACGGGTGCTTGCTGGCGCGCAAGGTCCTGAGTTCGACCCCCGATACCCACACACAAAAAAAATTCATAATTTCTCATATGTTGGAAAAAGTGATATCATACATGTATCCCATACTAATTTGAGAATCTAAGACAGTAGCCAACCATGTGCTTAATTAAACCCCGTGATTCCACAGTAAAATATATAAACAGTCACCTTATGTGAGATAAATAAAAAATAAAAATAGTCTTTAATAGTTCAGATGAGTTTTGTTGTAATCTTATTAGAAAATAACACCTTTGGTTTTCTGAGCCTTTCTGAGGACTGCATTCAAATGAGAGATTGTGTGCCTGAAGTAGCTAACAGTTATTGAAGGTTTATTTATTTCAAGAATTATATTATTCTTGTGCCATTATATGGATGAACAAATTCTGTAATGTCTCCACACAGCTACAAAAACATAATGAGGCTTTGAATCCAGGTTGCTTAGGTTCTGAGAGTAGTCCTTAAACATATCCACCTCAATCCAGGAAAACTGCATGGGGGATGGACAGGAGGGAGGATGAGCGGGAGAGAGAGAGAGAGAGAATCCTTAAATCTATTCAAGAGCTATAACCTACTGTTTACTGGACACCTATACTGTAGCAAAGACCATACTGTGTGCGGCATATATATTAACTCTTTTATGCTACAATAAATGTGAGAGTAGGTATGAATATCACACATAAGAGGAACTTAAAGCTCAGAGAAACCATATGCAAAGTCACACAGCTTATAGATGGCTAAGCCTAAAACCTCATAATGTTGTGACTCCAATTCTGCTCCTTCTGAAAGTTTGCTGCCCTTTGAAGAAAGCGATGTAAATGACCCTCAAGTGAGGGATGAATAAATAGATGGTCTAGATACTCTCCTCTAATTCATGTAAGCCAAGAGATTCTGTGATCATTTTCAACACTCTTTAGGGATCTCAACCCCCCTTTTTTTTTTTTTTTTTGTGGGTACCAGGGGTCAACCTCAGGACCTCGCACGCCAGCAGGCCCTTGTGCCGCTGAGCGGTATCACCGGCTCTTTTTTTCGTCTGTGGGTTCCGGGAGTCGAACTCAAGATGTTGTACTTGCCAGGCAGGCGCTTATGCCACTGAGCTATCTCACTGGCCCCTCAACCCACTTTTTGTAATCTGAGTGACACAGGACGATCAATTTTACTGTCTTCCAGGAAGTAGTTATGCATTAGGAAGGTCAACGGCTTGCCTGTTTCAGCATTTCCTGCTCCACAGTGATCTGTTATGTTTGCCTACCAAGTCTTCCCAAATTCCCCAAACTGGCAAAAGGCAGGGATCTTCTGGTTAGTTATATTTTAAAAAGGCAATCCAACCCAACGTGTAACTTTCAGCTCTTTTCCCCTTACTCATAGATTTTATTGATTGCAATAGTAATTTTCAAAATAAAAAGTTGTAGCTGACGTTTATTTAAACTTTTCTAAGTTCTGTCATATAAGGTGAAAATAAACAATTTTGATAATTATATTAAAGTAAAACACTTGCTTTAATCATCTGAGTAAAACAGATACAGTATATACTTTTGGACTACTAAAATAAAGGTGGCATAAAAATATCTGTTGGAAATGTTGCTACTTGTCTTTCATTCTTCTTACTCATTTTTTGTAAGACTTTTTTTATAGTTTACCAAATTTGACAAGAATTTAAAGTGTTTCTAGAAAAAAAAAACCTTTTATATATGTGGAAGTCAACAAGGAAAAAAGAAAAACAACTACTTAAAATAAAAGGGAAAGTAGTCTACTTTTTATCTCTCTCAAAAAAGAAAAAAATACCACAATTTTTTATTTGGAGAATTTTGTCAAACAATATTAAGAATGTGCTTGTACTTCATTACAAAGAACAAATTGGAAGAATGGTGTGAACATCTGGGAAGTTTACACATTGAATAATAATCCACGTATCTCATGTTATCTCCATATATCTCATGTTTACATATTAAATAATTCATATATCTCATGTTAAATAGTCTGTAAATTAAAGAAAAAAAGCAAATGATGCATACAGCTTTAAGTATATGAGCTTTAAAAAAGAAAGAAAAACCGGGTAGTTATATGTTAAAGCTAAATGCAGCACATCGTGTGTGTTCTTTTAGCAAATGAAAAGATCCACGTATCTTCATCCCCAAGTCAAAGACATGGAGCAGGGGTTGCCAGGATTCCACAAGAATGTGCAACTCAGCAGACCCCAAATCCTCCCTGGTGCAGCGCTGTCTTCAAGAGTCTTAATGAGTCCAGTGTGCTGTGCCGTAATAACGACAGCTCTAATCGTTTCTGAATAGTGCAGGGCAGCTTCTGGAAACAGAAAATGCCTCTGTAAATCCGGGTTTTCCTTGTTATTTCTAATGATTGTACGTATTCCCTGTCTGTCAGTTCTTGTTGAGGTCACTGTAGCAGCATCTAGCAGTATCTCCTCATCACTGGTGCATCTTCCCTGCCTAGGAAGATCAAATTCTTTTCAGGGCAGAGCTTGACTTCTTAAATTTGGATATGATTTTCTCTGGTTTAGGAGATTTATACTTTTGAGCTTGCACCCTTCTTTTTACTCAGTAGTAAAGTTTATGACACTGTGGCATCTATTTTCTATGCCGTTTGGTTTTTTTGTTTTGTTTTGTTTTGCTTTTTTTGTTTTCTTTGTTGTTGTTTCCTTTCCTTGGGGACTTTAGCTTTTTCTTATCGGTATGGGTAGCAGTAATTGACTTTTAAATCACTCAGTCGTTGTATTTCATAAATGAGTAATATAGTATAATGGGAAAACACTACAGTGAAATTCAAATCACTTTTCATTTCACCTCAGCTCTCTCATAAGTTTGACCCCTTGTGTTTGCATCCTCCTTGCTATTCAGTTGAGGTGATAAATAAAAGCAATGAATTGTAGAAAAGTATTTAGTAGATGATAAATCATTCTAGGATTATTTGCTGTTATGATGGCTTACAACTGAACTTTTTTTTTTTTCTTCTTGAGACAGGGTCGCACTATGCAGTTCAGGCTGGCCTTGAACTCACTATGTAGCCCAGGCTGCCCGCAAACTCACAGTGATCCTCCTGCCTCAAGACACCTCAGTTCTGGGATTGCAGGAGTGTGGTACCACACCCGGCATGACTGAACTTTGGAGAGGGAAATTAACTTTATGACTAAGAAAGGATTTCGGCTGTCCAAAATGAACAATGCAATGATTCTAGGATATAGCAAAATCACTTCAAAATAAACACCTGTACAAATGGTGTCACGCAAGAACAGGGTCTGCTGAATAGCTCCAGCTTTCTTGCAGTTTGAAATAATAAAGCAAGGGGAAAATATAAAGCAAGGGGAAAATATAAAAAAAAAATCTAAAGCACTGGCTTTATTGTAGAAATGCTTATAAAGGATACTATTATATTTCCATATAGAACATTTCATGTTTATGTTTATTAACTCTATCACAACTAATGACACTGGTGATTAACTTCATGCTTGTCTACATTTTGATTAAAATTAAAGGGATTACTTCTAAACTGAATCATAAAATGATTTTCGCAGATGTTAGCAGCACCTTCTGCAATGGAAGTGTAAGAAGAGTTAATAGTTGCAGAAGCTCTTCCTCTATAATCCCACAAACATGAAAATTAGGACATTTTAAAATACCTTTATGGAAGGAATAAAGAATTGTGTTTGATAATTCTTAAAGACTACATAACTTTTAAGTTTTCCAAATGTCTAGTACATGTCTGCATAATTAAAATAAGAAAATATGTAAATACAGAAATACAATTTCATTTCCACCTTCTCTTATTAAATTGCATCATACTACAAATTGAATTTGTTAATCATCGGCATTTCTTTTGAAGATTCATCTTAGTCATCAACAGTGGAAGTTTTGATTGCTCTTGATGATTCTCTTATAGCCTTTCCTGATTATTTTCTAAATTTGATAACAAACATTGTAACATGTCTCAGCCAATTAGGCTTGTCAACTTCCACTGCGGTCCCCAATCAAGTGTGTGACTTTGGAAATGACAGGAGATCCTTATTAAAAGTCATGCTTCTTGGATAGAGATGTGGCAGCTCACATGTGGATGATGGCACAGAAGACAAGCTGCCTTTCTAAAAACAATAAGAGGAAATTAATTTTGGCAGGCAATGCTCTAGACTATTAAGTAAAGACCAAGGGGAAGGACTGAAGAGCACCTCCTTTATAGTTGATTGGAAATTGAGTTAATCTACAGCACTGGTGGCACACTTATGACACATGTACTGCAGCCAGCTGTTTGTTATCACTGAAAGCTCTAAAAGGCGCACCATCACTGATCTAAAGGAATGCTTTTTATGAGCTGCAGATAGTTCATATACATAAGTTGAAGAAAAGGTAGGAAGGGTTGTTAAGCATCAAAAAACTTTACAAGTTGCTTCTAAATTCATCCCAAACAAATGGAAAACAAGTGCAATGAATTTCAAACTAGAAACAAATTCATCCCTGAAAAGCAGCTACCTGTGAAAGCTTTTCTGTAAGTAAACTGACACATTGCGTGAGATGTAAATAAATTTAGAGAAATGATGGTAGACTATTCCGGGACATCTCTGCAGAGAATGACAATCCTATTCATAAACAGTTTTCTTATTTCAGTAGCTAGGTTCCTAATTATTTTCATGTATCATAAGAAAAAAAAGAAGTTTGAATTTGTTGAAGAGGAAAAGAAAGAAGGGAATGTTAGAATAAAAAGTATACCTAATCTTACATTTTCCATTTTTATAAGCGTTTTCCTATTCAAATAATTTAAGTCAGCTTCAAATAAAGTATGCCAAAATAGGATATATTTCCAAAGAACTTGCAGTTTGCTCATTTAAACCAACTATAGTGCAAAGACCATACATAAAACTTGTCAATAGTAAGATTTTTAATGCCTCTAAAATATGTATCTGAGACATTCAGCAAAAGGAATTTAGCATTTAAAAAAATAGGACTTTTTTTCTATTGTTGATAAAATTAAGAGGATCTGCTCATTTAGAACTCAAATAGCAGCATGCATGATGGCAATAAATAATTACCTTTGCATTTCATCTTCTGGAAAGCATAAAGGAATTCTAGATTTCCTGTGACTACCACTGGCATTTTCTTACGAACACTCAGCAGATGGCATAAAAATCCCCAGCTGCTGTTCAAAAATCAATGGACAAAGAAATGTCAATATTTCAGTTATCCATCACTGAAGAAAAAATGACATATATTATTGGAGAGCCTTGATATAGGATATTTGAAAGCATGAAACTTGTAAAACACCCTATACAAATATTAAGATAAAGGCGATGATACAGGGACAACAAAGCGAGGGGTACAAATATATTGGGAATAACGTGAATAGCCCTCACTTCTATTTTAAACCAAATCTACTCAGCATTTGGCATGTTAAAATAATTAGCATAAATACATTTGTAGAGGTCAAAGTACCATATGACATATACTGGAGTGCAGTCACATATTTCTTTTATGTAACACTATAAAATACACTATTAAATACATTAAATAAAACTTTACAGATTCTCTTAGAATTGGCTGGAGTAATGCAGGTTTTTTTCACTCTCGTCTTTTTAAACAAAAATGGTCTTGAAAAGATTTTTAATAGGAAGAAAATGTATAACCATTCCCAGAAACAGACATATATCCTGATTTATTCACACAAGTATTTCTTGACTTCCTACTTTAATTTTCATCCCTAATAACTTCCTAGAAATCACTTAGCTTTTTAGAAATGGGGTATATTGCTTACTCCACTGGGCAACACTATTAATTGGGAATACATGCTCTTTCATAAAATATTTAGGAACTCACTATGTTTACCCAATACCTTACAATTCAGATAATATTTGCATTCAGCAAAAAAACAAAAAACAAACAAACAAAAAAAACACGTGCAAATGTACCTCTATATACCACTTAGGAAATTATCGTACAGCACATATGACACCCCTTGACTCAGTAGGGCAAGGGACGGTATGGCTTATGGTGGGGCAGGTGGTAATATTGCTAATATGCCCATATCTATAACTGAATCAGACTTTGCTTTATACTTTTTAACATACAATGTGCTGTCATTTTAGGTTCTACTTCTCAGTCATCCTAAAGTATTAGAATGTATTTTAAATATAAGGTTTTGCATAATTGAATTCTATGACTAATGCATAAGCAAGAAATCCAATTGACAAAGGCAAACCATTTCTGGGATAACTTATAGACACAGAAAATTATCTATTGATTTTTAATAATTTTATTGTGGATATAGAAAAAAATTATACCTATGGAAATACTTAGCACTTCTTGAGAATATCTGCATGCCCTGCATTCAACAAGTACATATATTTCTATCTCTTCTACACATTTAAGTTGAATATTTTGTTCATTCTTCTTTCTGTAATATTTATTTTTGCAAAACCTTATCTTTAATATATATGAAGGAAAAATTGTTCTCTGGAAGGGTGAGTCGCAGTGTATCAGGGAAGCCTACTGAGGAATGACCTACACTAATGGCTGCTTATCCTTGGTTTCAGATTCAAGGCCTCTTCCAGATGTAGCCTTGACTGGGAAGTGCACTCGTGAGTGTGATGAGTACGGCCACTCAGACTCCTGCTGGATGCCAGTCCGCACTTCTCCCGAGAGGAAGAAGAGCCAGCCCAAACTCTCCACTTTCATGCCTGTTGATGAACGAGGAAGTCAAGAAAAGCTGGCCAATGGTGAGGCCGCCATCATGGGTGACCGCAACAGAAACCTCCTGAATAAAAAGTTGACCTCATCCTATGAGACCTTCAGTGCAGCTAGTTTCAGCAAAAATGAGGAAGCCAACCCTGAGGATATTCCCCTGACAAAAACGGGGGAATACAAGCCATCTCCTGTCAGTACTCTCACTAGAAGAGAAGTTTACCTGTAGGCTATCAAGGAGCAACAGCAAAGTTCTTTTCATGTATGAGAAGGAAAATAAGGGGCAAAAATCTTATACGGAAAACCATTTAATCACAAAGAGGGGGCTACCAAAGAGACAAAGCTTTGCCCGCCACTTCTGCCTCCAGATCAGGCCTCTAGTGACACTGTCAGCCTGATTGCAATGTACAATGTAGATCCATCCTTGCGATTGCATGTTTGACCCTCCTCACCCATACCCAGCACCCGCTCTCTCTTCCCCACCCACCCTCAAGAAAAAAAAAAAAAAGATGGTTGCAAGTTTCTTTCATGGTAACAAGCCTGATTAGCAGAACACAACACACTCTCATTATCCCTAAGCTGAAGCATGATTTTAGTCACTTTGATTTTGTTCAAGTGTTTTCTGGCTGGATTACAAAAGCAGGATAGGTAAATTATATTTTAGACATACCATCAAAATATGGTTTATCACTATGAAGGGCAATCCTCTGAAATGATTAGCCTCCCTCCGAAGTTCCATAAAGGGGGACAATTAAAAAGCATTTTGGAAAGATCACAGCTTTAATATCTAATAAAGACTTAGGGCAAAACAATACTCAGTGGGGGACTGAAGTCCCAAGCTGGCATATGTTATTTTCAGGTCAAAAGCATCAACTTTAATTCCATACATTCATTGAATATTCTCATACAATCTTGGTAACATATTTCGATTATGCCAATTGTTAGTTGTACAATTACATTTTTTTTCAGAACAGGACCACTATTATCAACTAACTTGAACAATTGTGTCATTATGAGGCCAAAGATCATATGGCAGATCAGGGAAATCATGAAGTTGATTTGGTCTTGACATGAAAACCCATTAAACTACAAAAACGACTAAACCCATGCACACACAGAAACACTCAAACACTAGTTTATTTTGTATGATCTCTATGCCCAGAAAACATTCTTCTTTTTTAAAATGGATTTTATTTGAAAGCTCAGAAAAAGAAAAAACTAATGAGACATATTTTGGGTATTATAATAGGCAACTGGATGAGGTTCAAGCTTAAATTCACAGGATACTGTCAGGGAAGATTGCACTTTTTAAATATTTATGGGCAGTCAGGTAGAGAAAGATACATTGGTATATAGTCTTATTAGTTAAATCCACTATGAACATCTTATAATCCCAGCTATGCTTGATGGTCTTTAAAATTACAAAATTAAAATTATAATTTTTCACTGTTCAGTCACACTTCCGCACCGCACAACTGCATTATTTTCGAATGCAGTGCAGTGTACAACTATTTTGAGACTTGCAACATAAAAACAAGACAACACCCTAATTGACTTTGTCACTAATGGGATTTGAATATTATTTAAGGCATGTCTTAAACAAATCCAGACTGAAAATGAATTAAAATGAGTTCTGGGCAGTGATATTTCTCAGAGCAAGTACATCTCAATGTTGAAAAACACAGAGCTTTTTAAGTGCAACAAGAAAAAGCGGGATATGCAGATTTTGAGCCACTTGATCTGTATAAGATGATTCAATAAATTAAAAATTGAGCTGGACATTCAGAGACAAGTGACAATCTGTGGTAGAATAGGGGATAACCAGTAAAGAGAGCAAATATTCTCATTATAAAATGTTTGTAACCTGGTTAAGGAGTAACCTTGACTGCTCTCTAGTGAACTGTGGACAAGTAGCTTTGGGTAGTTTCATGCTTTGCAGAATTTCTTAGACTACAAGGTGAAGCATACTGGAATATAAGTTGATAACTCACTATAGGTCATCAAAATACTTATCTTTGAAAACCACTTTTCTGTTCAGTGGGATACTATTTTGGGATCATTTCCTTATGCTCTTTCTTAAAAGAAGTTTTCATTTTGATGGTAGTTTATGTATAATAGCATAAAAAAGATATGTAATTGAAACAAAAACATTGGACTAAAATATCAATAATTGAACATGCTTATGTTTGATTATTATTTACACTATGGAGAGATGTAATTCTAGTACTTTGTTAGGAAACTGCATTAAAGCAGTTTTGCCTTGTATAATCTGTAAGTACCTATTAAGACAAATACTTCTAAAGATACTTATGAAATGTATACATATTTTTTCTTGCACGTTACAAAGAAATAATAACATAACACAGATGTTCAACAAACATTTTTTAGTGTGTTTTTTTTCTTTCATGAGACACTTGAAGCCACTAGATAGATCATTTCACTCTATCTTAAAACCCTTCTGTTGTCTGTAAGGCTAATACGGGTCACACTGGACCTTTGGATTAATCGGATCCACATTTCCCAATGACGTCTGCACCATATTCAATACAGCCATGCCATCATCATTTAACTAGTGAACCTCTCTTTAGAACTAAAATGGGTGTGAAAGAATAAAATTCAGTGTACTGTAAGTATTCACAGTAATTCTAGTAGAATTAGCTATCATAACATGTTTATTATATAATGAGCTGGCATGACACAGAAATATATTTTGTGTTTGTATGACTTTTATTTTGAATAGTTTAAATCTGGTGCCACTCCATATATAGAGTGCTTTTGAAAAAAAAATCAATAAAAAGAAACAAAAAAATAAATAAATACATGAGTGAATGCAAAATAAGCAACTGTGCCTTTTATACCTGTTGTTACGGTAAAAAAATGGTTGTTTGGTTTGGACAATGAGGGGAAATGGGCTATTCACAACTTTTTTGATCCTATATATTTATCCATGTTTATTTTCTGAAAATAATAAATAATATATTAAAATTTTGCCTTCTGACCAGCTCGGATAATGGACCAGTCTTAAATACCTTTCATTCATAAAAAAAAAAAAAAAAATTAGGGTATTAATATGGGCTGCTTTAATCTCACTAGAAGGTGAAAGCATTTATTATAAAAGTAACACAAAGAGATATTATCAGGGTGAAATTAGTCCATTTTGCAAGATAAAATATTGATTTTGAATTTTTTGTTCTTTTGGCTACTCTTTCATTTTAGTTGTACAGTATACAAACTATAGTTTTTTTCCATACACAAGAATTTCAAGTGGACTTTTGCATGCATTATACATTAGGGCACATTTATAAATTAACTATATAAATTTATGTGTACTAAAATGTCTGTAGCATCAGTCTAAAATCTGTTGATCTTTTTGAATCTCCAGATATCATTTCTGTATGTGTTTTGACTGGCCTGCTGCCTGAGTATCAGAAAACAAAAGAGGCATTATTTTTATGGGAGGAGGAACTAAGATGGTACTGAGGATGTCTGCCTGAAAGGCCACCCTGGGAAGCTGTACTGTAGGAAAAACATTCAGACAAGAAGGAACTGCCAAGACTCAAACAGCCGTCCTAAACAGTTTTGAGAAATCCGAACACCAGAGCCATTTTAGGCATATCAGCAACAAATAAATGTGTCCTTAAAGGAAAAAAATAAAAGTAATGGGGCTGATCATGAATGTAGTAAAGCTGGTTGGTTGTGACCCAGGCAGAAGTCTAGATAAAAAAACATCTGGAGGAGGCATCATTTTTTCAGCTACCTAGGGTTTACTTTCAGACAACTTTCCCTACATTTTAAAGCACTTGCATTCAGTGTGGTACGATCTGTTTGTAATGCTAATCATTGACTCTCGTTCTGCTACTTGGATGTTGATAGTGAAGCAGAGAACCGTTTATCATCGTTTATTATGAGTCACTATGCACGCAACTATGCTGAACATGGCGAAATGTATTAAACACACGTCCAAATATTTATGAACTCTTTACATAATTTAATTTGCTTTTGTACAGTTTTATGTAAATAAATTGCTTGTCATTTTTGTCTCTGCAAATTAAAATATAACATGGTCAAATGGTTGCACACTTGTAAGTGTACTCTGTTGAATGGCAATTGCGTTATGATTGGACAAGAAGTGAATGGATGCATGTAGCAGTTTGATTTAAGATGGCTTACTTTCTTGCTGATTTACATGACAGAAAGGAAAGTAATGTGGCAGCAGCTATTTATTTGGGTACACTCTGCATAATTGATAAATTAATTTGTGTAATAATATAATGAAATTTGGATTCTTCAATTTCATCAAAATAATTCCCCAAATCTACTTAGCTAGCTTTAAAATCTTTCAGTACACAGAAGAATGTGTTAATGCAAGCATTGATTTTGGAGGGCGATATTTTCCGAAATTTCTCACTTAAAATAAAATTAGCTCTAAGTCAGAATGCATCTTTGTATTCAGTTTATTGTTATTGTTTCTGTTATTGCTTTTTTTTTTATTTTTGTGGTGCTAGACATCTGGCCCAGGACCTAGTCAAGGTACTCTGCCAGTGTGTTACATCCTCAGCCCAAGAAATGTTTGTGTTTAATCTAAATTAAGTGCAAATAGGGAAAAGGTTACACACTTAAAAAATTTATGTCATGTGAAATTTAAGAAAAAGTTTGAAACATAAAATAGAATTTTTATCTTGATCAAATCTTTTTCTTTTTTTCCTTTGTTTTGTGGGTACCGGGGTTAACCTCAGGACCTCGCGTGTCAGCAGGCGCCTGTGCCGCTGAGCGATATCACCGGCCCTTTTTTTTTTTCTTATGTGGGTTCTGGGAGTCGAACTCAGGACCTCACACTTGCCAGGCAGGCGCTTATGCCGCTGAGCCATCTCACCAGCCCCTCAAATCTTTTTCTTTAGTTGAGCCTTCTTTATCTTTTATATCTCTTTTGATAATTTATTCTTTTAACTATTCCATTTTATATTTGTTACAAGATTGTACTCATTATAATGATTATCTTCTTTATTTATGAATTTGATATCCTTTAAAGCAGATATCTTCTCCAGTACTTCAATCACGACCTTTCCTCCAACTCAGAGAGTTAGAAAGAGAATACTTTCTCTCTATGTTACTAGATTAATGGAATTTTTGTCCGACCTCACAACAGTACTACTAAAACCTACCTATCCAAAACACAAACATCATAAAGACTGTTGCCTTGATACTTTTTTACTATGAATTCAACCAACTCTTTCTATGAAAATTCAACCTATTTTACATGAAAATCCATTAAACTACAAAGATAGCTAAAACCATGCACACACAGAAGCACTCAAACACTGGTCTATTTTCTGTTGTCTCTATTCCCAGAAATCATTCTTCTTTTTAAAATGGATTGTATTTGAAAGCTCAGAAAAAGAAAAACTAATGAGACATATTTTTGATATTATAATAGGCAACTGGGTGAGGTTCAAGTTTATACTTTTTAACATACAATGTGCTGTCATTTTAGGTTCTACTTCTCAGTCATCCTAATGCCTTAGAATGTATTTTAAAGAAATGGATAACTTGGATGGCTTGTACTTTCTTGAATCAAATATATATTTTAAATTGTTTTTGACAGGCAGGCTTCCTTCTCTAAAAAAGGAATTAGGATTAAGTAGGGTGAGCAAGTCTCCTTCAAGTTGTATGAGGTAAAGAAATAACATGTCCATTCATTTTTGCCTTCTACTTTTCTGATGATGAGAACCAAGTATAGTACGTAATTTAACATAATAGTACATAAAATGAAATCAGTATGTATCTTCCTTTACATTTTTAAAATAAAATTTGAAAAAATAAGCATATCTTTTACTTTACATTGAAATTGTATTGTTAGTTTAAAAAAAGTAAAGACAAACTAAAAAACCTTAAATGTGTAAATATAGTGATGCATTTTGGAAAGGAGACAAACATGATATAGTCCAACAAATGTTTTGCTGTATTGTTTCCAAGACTTAAGTTTGACTTTTCTATAATCTCTGATTTGTTACAAAGGTCACAACTTGTAAATTAGAAACTTAACAATAGTTACTTCTTCCCAACGATCCTTACATTTTACACCATCCATTATGGTTTTTAAAGTGTTGTTATAAAATTTAAACTGTAGAAATGGTTACACGAGTAATGTATAACGTTGAATTATTTACTCAGTAAATAATTTTCAGATTGATAAAAAATTAAACACAATATTTTACCAGTATTAAGATTTTTCCTTCTACTGGCTCATGGGCCTAACTATTTTGTCCAATTTAGTGCAGTGAAGAAAAAGTGCACTAAAAAGTGCAGTAAGAAAAAGAAACTGTCCACATTTACCTGAATAAAATTTACTGCTTTGATAAAGTGAGAATTTGGGTAGTGGACATTATTTATGCTGATTGGCAGATAGTTATCCTCATTTGACATTGCTCAGCATAACCTGGCAGTCATTGTAACCTGCGTTACAGGAATTGATGACTTTATAAATCTAGAAGCATCATAGCCTAGTTTCCTGCTGCTGAATACCCGGGGCTCAACTATCAGGCAGGGAAGGTCTGGTGAACTTTGGCTGATTAGTCTACTTTTGGGAACTTGAATCACCACACCTGGCAGAACTATCAAAATCATCAGTCCCTTTTAAAATTAGCAAATTAGTTTCAACAAGCTGATTTCACAAAGAAGCTGTCTGTTGAGTTTTTGTCTTCCTCCTTTTCACTTTCTGTGTCCCATCCTAAAGACTTTTGTCACATTTGAGAAGTTATTTGCTCTATCTTCTTTCAAAAGCATAAGTAGTTTTCCCAGGAACGGGGGGTGACATTAGGTAGCTAAAAAAGAACTACAAAATTTGCAACTCACTCACCTTTCTTTTAGTGAAAATTTACTATCAACTTCTTGAGCTCTTAGGGAGAAGAATGCATAGGCACTAAACATATATTTGTTTATTTTTTATTATCTTTATTCCATACTCTAATACTTGTTTATAAACTTCATACAAAAAGGTGATTAACCAAGATAACATAAATTTTCTAAGCTACAAGGAGTAAAGAAAGGACATGAATGTAAAATACAGAGAGCTAAAGATGCATGCTCTCTCAACCCTAAATTTATTTTTTCCTGTTGTGTTTCTGTTAAATGTAAATTTTATTCATTGGTTGAATCTTATATATGACCCACACAGGAATAATTTTGTTTACTTATTAAACATCCTGAGGGAAGATAGAGAAAATGACTAAATAGTTCATAAATGGAATATTTGCCTTCACTAATCTCTGGTGATGGAAAACAAAAAACAAGAGTTCATTTGAGATGTTTAGTGTCATCTTTCCACTAAAAACTATCATTATTTAAATGATCTATTATCAGAAAGGTCATGAGAAAAACGCGTGAGATCAACAGACTAACGCTAGATGTAATCTTGAAGATTAGGATGGAATTTGAAACTGAAAAGTGTTAATGTATCTGACTTTTAAAAAGTCCATAAAGAAACAAGCAAATAAGCAATTAAGGGGGGAGAGAGAGAGACAGAGAGAGAGGGAAGTTTTATTTTGGTAATTTATTTGAAAGTGCATTAAAACATTAAAATCTAGACTTTGTAAAATTAGTACTAAATTGATAGGTTCCTATCAATTTTTCCTAAGTTTGCTTTATATGCATTACATGGAACATTTTTATTGCAGTTTTATGGATTGATGTAAAATTTGACCACACATTTAAACCTTTTTATAGTATATTTATATAAAGGAACTGAGGGCAAAAAATACTTGAAAGAACCTAAGAAATAAAGTAGGTTCACTAGATTGTTTACTTAGAGTTTTAACACTTTCTCTACATGGAAACCAATTACTTGAATGCTTTTTGAGAGCCTACAGTGCAATGGGAACATTGTTGAATAGCATTTCTTAAACTATAATTTGAGGTCCAGTAAGAGACAATAGACTGTTAGGTGCACAGTTTTTCTAAAAGAATTTTTTTTTTGTGGGTGCTGGGGGTCGACCTCAGGAGCTCGCGCACCAGCAGGCACCCGTGGCGCTGAGCGATATCACCGGCCCTTTTTTTGTATGTGGGCACCGGGAGTCGAACTCAGGACCTCA
This sequence comes from Erethizon dorsatum, assembly GCA_028451465.1. Classification (NCBI taxonomy): domain Eukaryota; kingdom Metazoa; phylum Chordata; class Mammalia; order Rodentia; family Erethizontidae; genus Erethizon; species Erethizon dorsatum. The sequence goes on along the minus strand of CM051836.1, from coordinate 75,931,279 downwards.
CGCTTGCCAGGCAGGCGCTTACGCTGCTGAGCCATCTCACCGACCCTAAAAGAATTTTTAAAATGTTGAATGCATTAATATGATGATCAAGGTAATCTTTCAACAAATTTGTTTAGGTATCATTCTCAGTTGAAGCATAATTTAGTGATTGGCTTTTAAGTCAATGTTTATCCATCTATTGTGTGAACAGTTGTATTATTTGGAGTTCAAGGGTTTAGTTTTTCTTCTTTTTCGTAGAGGGGTCCATATTTTATTTAGTTGCATGAAACACCAAATCAGAGAACTCGGTAAGTAGCAAAGTATTAAATGACAAGAATGACTGAAGTAGAAAATGTCAGGATATACAAAAGTCAACAAATTTTTCCTATAAAGGGAAGATAGTAAATACCTTGGGCTCTACAATTCAAAAATAAAGTAAAGGATGTTATGTACCTACTTATATGACAGATAGAACAAATTTTGAGGGTTTTTTGTTGTTGTTTTTTCAGTCACTTAAATATTTTAATACTGTTCTTAACTCGAAGGACATACAAAAGCAGGGCTGTACTTGGGCAGTTAATTTTAGCTTGTTGATCCTAGCATACACCACAAACTAATTGCACTGACATTATTTCAAATATGTCACTACAAATATTTTTTCTTCTTGCTTTAATATATTCCTGTTTCCCTAGAACAGTTCTAGTTTATGTTCTTGTCCAGCACATTCATTATTATCATCTTTTAATGTTAAACTATATGGTTACCCTAGTTACCAGGGTTATTTCTTCCAAGGGCCAGCTTCCCACTGACCAGTTGCACAAAAATCTCATCCCTGGATCCCAAAATGTAGAGTATGAGAGATGCAGGTTGATACAGAGAAAGTCCCCAGGCCACTGGAAAGGAGCTCACATCTTAATGCAGGGATTACCATCATCCAAAACTTAAAAACATGTCTTATTCTGCAAATGTCCCTTTGGGGTTAGAAGTGGGAGATTTGATATTTTCCATTGGATCAAAAGCTTTAAACTCCATAAATAAATGCCAGAGATGAGTGCTTCTTAAAGTAAGAAAAAAATAGCACAACTTTCAGAATAAAAAGAAGAAATAACTAAAGTGAACATAACGGCATCTTAGGAGCCAAGCAACTTACTTTTATTGTTTTCACGTATTCCAAATTGTACACAATGATATATACTTGACATTAGTAATTTAAAAAGTGAACATTTTCAAGGCGTTTCAAACTTCTGGGTTGTTGAGTATAACTTAAGAGTAATAAAAGATATAATTTTAAAACAGTGGAGTTTTCCTTCTAATAATGCCCTCAACAAAGTTGTATTAAAAGTTAATTATTGATCTCTTAGTGATATTTGATTTTAAGTATTTCATATTTGAACAAAGTGAATAAATTATGCTACATAACTTCAAAAGTTGTTGTCATCAAACTAGTACAAAAGAAATAATCTTTACATAAAACCTTAATATGAAATCATTAAACCACTGAATTAAATATGTTTATATGTCAAGTAAAATAACATGCAACCTAGCAAAAACTTGATAACTGGGGCCAGTGAGATGGCTCAGCGGCGTAAGCGCTTGCCTGGCAAGCGCGAGGGCCTGAGTTTGACTCCTGGATCCCACATACGAAAAAAGGGCCAGTGATATCGCTCAGCGGCACGGGCGCCTGCTGGCGCGCGAGGTCCTGAGGTCGACCCCCGGTACCCACAAAAAAAAAAAAAAAAACTTGATAACTATTATAAACCTGTTATCCAGGTTTTGATTAACATAGGAAATGTGGATGGGCCCTTTGGTATGTAAACTAGATTATTTCTGCATATGTTCTTCATTAGACTCTCTCTGAAGACTCAATCTGGGAATTATTATAAGTTTTGACTTTGTTGTATTCCAGGATAATTGATTGTGTTAAACATCTACAAGCGATCTATTGAAAAAAACTACTATGAAAATCTATAGCTAATCTACAAAACAATTAATATTCTTATCAACTAAAATAATCTAGGTGCATAAGTCATGAAAAAAAGATAAATTCTAAGTTGGTTGGGATGGATACTCAGTCTATAAATGTTTAAAACATTATAAAAGGCAATGAGATTGTTACCATATTGGAAAACTTGCTTCAAGGCTTTTTACCAGATGAAACTGGAAAAAAGAGGGTGATTAGGACTAGCTATATAACTTCTATGATAGAAACTCAGCCACTAGTGAGCCATTTTTGTATAATACTTGAACTATGCCCCATGCCATGTCAATTACTGGGATGCATAGAGAGATGTTTAGCATACTGCTTAAATTGCTCTCATTTTTCTGTTTTTTCTCTATTTTCATTAGATGAAAGCAAATAGCATAACACATGATTTAAATTTTCTCTCTGCTTAGGATTTGTATGTCCTTCACAGCCAGCATTTTGTTATGCTCAGGTTGAAAGGCTCTAGTCATCAGAGAAACACTCCAACTTGACTATAAATGTAAGTCAGACGATTATAATGACAGAGGCATAGGTGGAAAAAATAATCTTCACTCTATTGTAATCAGGCTCAACTCTCAAACATTGCCTTGGTGTTTCAGTTGAGATGAAGGCATCAATTTATACTTTAACTTTTCAAGAATGGAAACAAAATATGTAAAACAGAAGGATATATTCAGGCTTAGTTTTAGTCCTGAGACACAAATATGAAAAAGGTTACTCAAGATAATGGATTGGAGCCAAATTATCAGAAGCTAATTTGGAAATTTTAAATTTTAAATTTTAATTTGGAAATAATATTTTGATTGATCATAATAATTAGAAAAAATAGGACTTTATCTTTGCCCTACTTGTTCTCGACAGCACTGTGATGAAGTAAATAAACAAATAAATAAATTTTTAAAATTCCTGGAAGTATTACTCCTCCCATGCTGATTTAAAGTCACTATCATTGGGAAGAGCACATTTATTTCACTCAACTCTTGTTAATTTCTATCTATGAAAGACTAGATGTCCCAACAAAGTCCAAATTTGTTTTTCGGCTGTAATTTGACTTAACTTTAAACCAATATGAAGTCTTGTTTATAACTGTGTGACGCACAGCATAATTTCTAGGCTAAGATTAAAATTAGAATGCATATTCCAGTAAGCAACACCTTCACAAAAATGTCATATCACTTCTCAGTCTTCTCAATTAGTCAAGAAAAACAATTATTTGGAAAAGTTGCCACTTAAAATGATCATTGCAATTCTAGCTTTCATAGGTTTCTCTTCACGATCAAATCCATGTAAATAACACAATTCAAACAAAATTTCTGAAAAATGTATCATATACTTGCAGTAAAGTTACTCTTATGTCTTTTTTTTCTTCTAACTTGCTTAACTTTGTGTATTTCCTCCAAAAAATGTCAATGTAATTCACAAACTTAACAAAAATATTTAGGTTCTTTCTCTCTCTCCCTGCATCTGTCTCTGTCTCCGTCTCTGTCTCTGTCTCTCTCTCTGTCTCTTTCCATCTTTCTATCTCTCTCTCATACTAGGGATTAAATGCAGGGCCTTCACTCTGAGCTACATCCCCAACACTTTTTATTTTTTGAGACATTGTCTCTGCAAGTCACTAATTTGATCAGGCTGGACTTAAACTTGTGGCTCTCCTGCCTCAGCCTGACAGAGTTCTATGTTTATGGGTGTGTGCTACCATACTTTGTTGGTTCCTTCTCTTATAGAATTGCAATTTAGGAGAGAAGAAGTCTGGGGAAAGACACTGAAACTGATAGAATTCTACATTACTTGATTCTTGATATGTACAAAGATGAGAAAATAAGTTTCGAACTAACTTGTAGGTTATCTACCTTGGCTTATTGCAGCAGGAATGGGCATCCAAGATTAGGAATGAGGATGGACTAATGGGAGGGAGATGTGATAAGTTTTTCAGACAAAAAATTAAAAAAAGAAGTTGTGCATAACGACAAAGGCATCTGAGAGTACATGAAGATTTAAAGAGTTGAATGAGGTTCCAGATGGGGAAATGATAGAAAAAGAACAACAATGTGGGAGTTTTTTGCAGGGTAAGGAGGTATTAAGTGTTGTAATGGAAATAGTGCAAAGAAAGAGATAGACTTCTAAAACTTTCTGTTTTCCTTCCTGAAAATATTTGAATATTTTATGATGAAAGAATAATTTTATTTGGTGCTCTCTTCTTGAAGAAACTGAAACATTCTCAGGTTGTCTCGGTAGCTGTGAGAAGTAAGAAATTTCTGAGTCCATCTGAGAAGGGTCCTGAGTTCCTTCAGAAAACTCAGTGGTTACTTATTATCCAGTTTTAGTGCTTCTATTAACCCTGTTTTAGTTCATTTGAACTCCAATAACAAGGTTCCATTGACTGAATGGCTTACAAGCAGCACAGATTTATTTATTATAGTTCTGGAAACTAGAAGCCTGAGATCAGGGTGTCCACAGGGTCTGGTTCTTGTGAGGGTCCTCTTCCCACTTGCACACTATTAACTTCTTGTATTCTCAAATGACCAAAGACAGGTGAGAGAGTGTCTGAAGTCCTTCTGTAAAAGTACTAATCCTATTCACAAAAGCTTGACTTTCATGACCTAATCGCTACTGCAAAACACCACCTCGTAAGACTTTCACATTGGGGATTAGAACCTGAACATAGGAACTTTAAGTGGACACAAATATTCAGTCTTTAAAAATCCCCTTATTGACAGGGATTCCTACATCTCTTGGTAACAGGGGTGAGTTTGCTCATCTCTGCCTCTGCTTCTAGTCTTCTTTTATGACCAGTAGTTTTTCTTTTAAATATACATTGTCTGACTTGATAAGCAACAAACCACAATTAATCCTTAAATCTACTGTCCCTGGCTGCAGGAGGAGGCTACCGTCATCAAGTTCAATAAGGAGAAAATAACCATCCTGAGCACAGACAACAGAAATTCTAAAGGAGAGAACAGAGAGAAATCAGTGGTTACATATGTAGTGATCAGTATTCCTAGAGTACAATAATGGAAAGTGGGCCAGGAGTCCTCATCATGGTATAATATAGCAGTTTTATAAGTACTGTTTCTTAGTTCTAGTTTTCCACATCTATACTATTTATGATTTTGTTAAGCCAGCTTTCCCGTTCCTAGACAAAATACCTGATAGATACTCACAATTTAAAGGAGGAAAGATTCAATTTACCTCACAGTTTGGTACGGTTCATAGTCAGCTGCTCCAAAGCAGGAAGCTAATGGTGAAAGTGTGTGACAGAGCCAAGCTCCTTATTTCATAGCTGCTGAGGAGCAGAACAGGAGAACAGCACTAGAGACTATTAGGGTAGGCTTTGATATAGTACCCAAACCACACTTCCATGACACATCCAGAAACACCCAAATGTTTGCTCTTCTTAAACCAAAGAAGTTGCTATATCAGGATTAACAGTCACAATTCATTCTTAGTCAACATCACACCCCAACATATCTCCTTAAACCACACTTATTTTCTAAATAAAGACTACTGCAAGTTCATAACTCCACAAATATAACTAATTTATATCCCTAAAATATAATCTAATTTACAATCATAAATGTAATAATCCCTTCCTCAAAATCTCAACGGTTCTGATATATTTGCTCCAAAAGATGTAATAGGGCCCATTTTCAGAGAATGTCCCTTCTAAAATCATGCTAGAACTTGTTTACTGGTAGATCTTACTTTTGGGGAAATAAGGTAAGACACAATGTAACTGCTTAGGTGTGAAACTCATAAAAATAAAAATACAGTTATATAAATCCAATGAACAATAACATAGGATAAACATTCCCATTCCAAAAAAAGAGGAACCCTCTCAGATGCTCATTGAGTGACCTCCTAGGCTTTCCTCTGAAATCTGGGTGGAAGCCTTCCTGACCTCCCAACTATTATACTGTGCATGCCAGTAAAACCAGCATCCCATGTATGACATCAGTGTCTGCTATCAACTGAAGAATTAGCTATGCCCCCTAAGCCCATGGTGGCAGTAGCCTCTGAGGGCATGCATAGGTGAATATGGTGGAAAAAATCCTGGGGAACCAATTCCCTAGGAAGGTCCTTTTAGAGCAAGAGATTCTGGCACTGTCTACTCAAATGAAATGTTGGTATTGTTGCATGCTTGAGCCTGCCATGAATGGATTCTTGGTGAACTTTGAGATTTCTTCAAGATGTCTTTCTTCTTCTACCTTTATAAAGTACTTGTTGCTAGTACCTTTAGCAGTCACACATCCTTTGGCACCAGATTTACTCTTGGTACCTTCTAGACCAAAATTTAAACTTTCAAATTTTTCTCCTTTGCTTTGCCCCTGATTCGCAAAATAAACCTGGCTAAAAGCAGCCAGCAGTATCCATGCCACAGTTGGAATATAGGGCTATCTTTACATTTTCTTCACCAGACTAATTTGTCCACTGGCCTTAATCTCAGACTCTAGAAAGTCTGAGACTTCTTCATGGTGTTAACTAGAATTACCCATCACATTCTGTTTACTGAATTCTAGACCTTCTCTAGCCAACTTCTTCAAACCTTTCCAAAGTCCTCACATAAACCAGTTTCAGAAGATTCTAAACTACATGGTGAGGTACAGTGACAGCAATAAGCCCATTTTTTTGGTTACAATTTGCAGTATTAGTATGCTGTCCTGTTGCTGGACAGAGTACTCAAAACTCATAACTCAAAAGTGGAAAGGTTTAATTTAGTTCCTGGTTTGTGTGGATTCAGTCCATAGTCAGCTGGCTCCAAAGCAAGGACAACATGGCAGAAATGTGTGTTGGAGAAAAGCTGCTTAGTTCATGGCACTTAGAAGGAGGACCCAGGAATAGTGCAGAGGAAAATGGGGGAAGAACCGTATGAAGCACCCAAGGACATTTCTGTACGACCCACCAAGTCACACCCAGGGACATGCTCTACAAATCAGCTAGGTGTTTCTTTGTCAAGTGAAGTTGACATTTCAGCATTAAAATTCACAATGATTAAATTTTTCTTCCATGCTGTTTCAGTACATGTATAAAAGTAGACATCTGCTCTTTTTATGAACCAGTTTGGCCTTCTGCCTTTGGTAAACACTTCAGTTTTCCATTGCCACCTTTATATGTTTCCATTTTTCCTAATATGTTTACAGATTGAATGGAAAACCCAACTTTGTTCAACTGGATTCTTTCTTCAATTTGAAGAAGGACTCAGAGACAGAAAACAATTTGAGCTGATGGATCTTGTTTGAGAAAGAAAATTATACTGAAGATTCAGTATACTTCAGTATACGGAAGATTATACTTGTTAGCTGTAGCCTAGCGTCCCAGGGCTCCTTCCAAAGAGCACTAAAAGTAAAGCTATCATCTGTTTTTTATTGAGCATTTTAATTCTAATACTTTCAATACACACTTAATGATACTCATTAAAGAATCAAAAGCGTGAGTTCAGAGATGACAAATGCATATTGTCAGCATCTACTCACATCATTGTTCTTCCTACCTTTTCATTTGTATCTACTCCAATCTTCCCAAGACTATGCTTTGCTCTAGTTTGGTGTAATCACTGTTCTTAGCTTGCCCTTTGTATTTCAGTCTTTTGATCATTTTCACAAAAATCCCTAATCACAAAACATGTACTTCTTTAGAACCTACTCAAAAGATGCTCATACTACAAAGTCTAGATTCTTTAGCACTTGCTGTGTTTATTCCACCTCAAAATCATCTATTTATTAAAACTCACTCTTAGGGAGAAAATGATAGCTGTCATTTTTTAAAGGAAATAATGCCACTAAACACTCTTGGAATCTTGTCTCCTATTCATCTCTTTTTCTTACGGCAGAAAAATGAATCAATTTATATGTGAAAAATAGACTTTAGCCTGTTTTCTTTTTCAAAATCAAGAATTAATTTTCAAATTAAAAGTATTGACTATAAAGGCCATTATTCTCTTTCACCTTCCTTAGTGAACTACTTGTTTCTTACATTTACATCCTACCCTGTAGATCATACTATGCTGATATGGATAGGGATATAAAAGGAGGTGGAGATAGAAAGAACTTAAAGTTTCTCAGCATCTTTTCATAATTTCTTTTTTATACAATTGCTAAGTGTAGAATATGGCCACTCCCTGATTTTGATTGTTAAAATCCTTATAATATCTTGTCTTTGCTCTAGAAGTCTCATTCTTTTTTTTTTTTTTTTTTTTTTTGTGGGTACCAGGGGTCGACCTCAGGACCTCGCGCACCAGCAGGCGCCTGTGCCGCTGAGCGATATCACCGGCCCCTTTTTCATATGTGGGTTCCGGGAGTCGAACTCGGGCCCTTGCGCTTGCCAGGCAGGTGCTTACACCGCTGAGCCATCTCACCGGCCCTAGAAGTCTCATTCTAATAAGAAAAATTATAATTTACTACTAAAGAATTTCCAGAGTGACATTACATGTGGTTATAGAATAATTCTTGCAAGTAATTGAGCACGTTTTCTGCTAAATTATCCAGTATATTTCAACATTCACTAATGCACTTATGTTGAACAAGTGATTTCTGATTAATAGGTGTCTTTACTTACTTTTCATGAAGAGGTATTATGATTTATAGTAATACAAAGAACCAAAAAAGTGGATCATAATATTCTTCTTTGAGATTAACTTTAGTAACTTTGAGTATGTTTCAGAATTTGTAATATGAAATAAATCATACCCATAATATTGCTTTGGTAAAAATATAGTTCAATAATTTCAAAATGTTTTGATTTAAACTTCTTTGGAACTGTTATTAATTATTTCCACATTTTATATAACAAACAGCTGATGCAACACAGACACACAAGCACAACTTCTGCCTGTTCTTTTTTGTTTTTATGAGGTATGTCTGTATATATATATATCTCACTATGAGTAAGGCTATGATCTGCTTTTTTATTGAGCATTTTAACTCTAATACTTGCAATACACACTTAATGATACTCATTAAAGAATCAAAAGATGAGTTCAGAGATGACAAATGCATATTATCAGCATCTATTCACATCATTGTTCTTCCTACCTTTCCAGTTGTATCTACTCCAATCTTCCCAAGACTATGCTTTGCTCTAGTTTTCTATATATATGGTGGTATTAAAATTGTTGGTTCTTCAGCCTAATGATAAGTAAGTGCTTACATGCTTAGCTGTATTTTTTTCTGAACCTGGGTCTTGCTAAGGAGTTTTTAATAAAGAGAAACATGTCTTGGTTTAATAGTAGAAGTTTATAATTATGTGAAGAATTAAAAAGGGAGATTATGGTATGATTTTAAAAATTACTTATATTTTCTTTTCATAGGCTGTAATATAAATGATATGAATTTTACTTAATTTTTACAAATGGGGTAGGCAGTCTGGAAATTACTCAATGTGAGTTTAATTTTATGCTTTCATATTTATAAGGATAAAATAAGACACAATTATTTATCAACTACACATGTTCTAGGCTCTGAATTTAATATTATACCATCTCAATGGTCTAAACAGAGGTATGATTTAAATGTTATATGCTCATTTTCAGTTGGGTGAATTGCACGTCATTCTGACTGTAAATTCTTCAGCTATTCATTAAAAAAAAATGGGGAGTTCAAAATGTATCAGAATGCCTTCCATCATTCTATGTGCATAAGCACCACCTACATTGTCTTCTAATTTAGATTTTCAGATCTGCCTAGTCACTGTGCCTGGTACAGAACATTTTCCTTATAACTTAGGACACAATATGAGGACAAGAGAATAAAACTGTTTTCTAGATCAGGGTTTCTCAACAGTGAAACTATTAGTATTTTGGCCTAGATAATTCTGCACTGTGGAGGACAGTGCTAAGCATTGCAAGATGTTTAATGCGTACCTGTCCTCTATCTACTAGATACCAGTGGCACCGCCTCCACACCTCCTCCAAAATCGTTACAATAAAATGTCTATAGAAATTGCCAAATGTCCCTGGAAAGGTGGTGTGGAGGAGTTGGAGGAATGAGGGGAGCGGGAGAGGGTGGTGAGAAAACAAACTGGCCCTGATTGAGAACCAGTGCCACACAGCACATTTGCTCTTTAATTTGTTCAGATCCAGGCCATAATGTTGAATAACAAGAAGTATATTTCTTGTTGTGTCTTGCATGCTATACAGTTTAGATAGAATTTTCATGTATAAAGAAAATATATTTTTCTAAGCCAGAGGGTTGCTTAAGTACAAAAAGAATGTGGAGAGTTATTGAAGTTATGAAACAGAATCAATTTTACATACTTTTATTAAAGCGGTTTTATTTTAAAAAATCTCTTATTTCCATTTCCTTCTTCTCTGGCCTTCTCCTCTATGTGTCTTAAACTGTCTACAACATTTTTTCCCCTTGCCTTGCTTCTTTTTTCTTCTTTCCATTTCTCTGTCCTCTACACCTCTTCCTTCTTCCCTCATTTTGTCCATTTTAAAGGACAAAACCTTGTCCATATCCTTAATTTCTTTTTTCGTGGAACAGTGAACAAATCCTTGTCAATATCGGTAATTTCTTTTTTCGTTCTTCCATCTCTCTATTCCTCCCTTCATTCCCCCTATTCCATCCATCCTTTCTCTCTTTTTCTTTTCCCCAAGACAGGTTGAAAAGAGACATAATCAGTTTGCAATAGCACATAATTGTACTTTAGTTTTGAATTTTTCTGTCAGTTTTGTAAGTGAGAAGAAGAAAATACAAGAGATTGTGAGCATGCATAAAAGTTTACACTACAAAATCATTCATATGGTGGTTTCAGACATAATTGTGAAAAAATTCTTTTAACAAGAAATTATATATTGCCATTGATATTAAAATGAATCAATTGCTATAATTTAAATATTTACATATATTGATTTAATTTTATCTAACACTTTCCTGATATTTTTACTGTTTTCACCAAGATAAAATGCAACAGATAGGTCTCACCCAGTATTTTAAAAGGCATTTATTAAATAGAGTGAACCAAAGACATTCAGAGTAATTTAAAAATCCCTTTTCTTTTTGTACACAACTTATTGAGGTTAATGGGATCTCCAAAGTAGATATGGTGAGAGGAAACAGTTCTTTCACATTTTTGTGTGTTATTTATATGGTGAAGGTTTCTGAGTGATAATAGGTACTTATATGAAATATGTACATGTAAAATCAAAGGTTTGAGCCAAAATTATTCAGTGAAAAATATGGCATTAATAATCAGAATATTTATTTCACTTTTCATCATATTAACTACTTACCCATTTTTTAAAAACAAGTATTTTATTTAAAAAACACAATATAGATGAGATGATCTAATAAAAATTTCAGCAATAGAAATCATTAAATGATGATACTTCAGGGTAATAATGTCAAATCTTGATAAGGTGTTGAGGGGGATAAACAGTACTGCTCATAGACAGGTAAAAAGACTACATAGTTATTTTCTTTTTTATTAAGTTTTAAGTGAACTGAAGAAATATTTTGACTTATATTTCCAAGCTGGGAAGGAAGTAGATGTGGCTTCTTCTATACATGTCTTGCACTGAAAACAGTGGCAAACACTGAATCCCACAGCCAGGACAGTGAATGACTAGAAAGAGACAGATTTAATCAACATTTTAAACTGACTGACTAACTGATCTGATCATGGATGGACCAATGTCCAAGGACAGAAGTTAAGCCCAGAGGTTTAGCAGCTCCAGGGAAAAATAACCAACTGACCACCAGTGCTATCCCCAAGAAAAGTTCATGGCTATTTTAAACTACAAAAATAGCATGGGATTTTACTCCAGAAGTGACTTCTGGAGCATGGCAGGGTGAAGTTGAAGAAATCTAGTGCAGCATCCATCATATCTGAGAGGGTTTAATCAGGAGTCATTTTGGAAAGGAGTTAATTAATTAAGACTGAGCCACAGAACAATTACTGAACAACATAACTTCGGGATTTTCAGTCTTACCCTGCTTTGGTGACTGTGAGAGAGACAGCGATGAGAGACATTTGTAGAAAAGATGCAATCTAGACCTTAAGCTCCTTAGAAGTTTAAATTTAGGCCAGAAGGACCCAGGGCTCTGGCCTCCATGGTGACAAGCCAGGTACAGGAGGTGCGGCTTTCAGAGGAGGCTGGATCTCAAAGTGCTGGTCTGCTTGCCCTCCCATTCCGCTGCCTACACCCAGCATAGAGACCAGTGGTCTGATTGCTTTCCCAATTTACCAACTTCAGCAAGGACAGTCCCCAACTTGGAAGATTGCCACAACCTGGGGTGTATGGACAGATGGGCCTCTGAAGCAGGGAGTGCACCTAACAAACCCTCAGATCATAAACTTATGCAGAGAAAACCGTGAGCTGCTGGATCCAAAGACCACAGACCCTGCAAAAAAAACCACTCATTCAAAAATACAGAGGAATTTTTTGAGTCATTTTTTTCTTACTTTTTTTGCAGGTATTTTGGGCAATTTTTCCTTTTAATTTTTCTTTTTCTTTTTCTTACTTTGCTCTTCCTATATTCTTTCTTCTTCTTTTTAGTTCATGCTTTTCTGACACTTAAACATTCAGATAAGTGAGACATACGGAACCCCAAATTGTCACAATCAGAAATGAACTTCTCCATGACACACCATGGTCAAAATTGCAGAAGTCCAACACAAGGATAAATTCTTAAAAGCTGTTCTAAAAAGCAGCAAGTCACTTATAAAGGTAAACCCGTTAGAATTACAGCAGATTTCTCAATGCAAAAAGAAGTCCAGAAGGGCTGAGAGGAAGTGTTTCAAACCCTAAAAGAGTACAACTTCCAACCTAGAATGATGCATCCTGAAAAACTATCTTTCAAAATTGATGAAGAAATAAGGCTTTTCTATGACAAAAAACACCTAAAGAAATTTATGACCACCAAACCATCACTACAAAAAAATTCTCAAGCATATCCTAGAAGGAGACAATGAAGACAAAAATACCAAAAAATCTAATAAAATGAATACACCAGGCAGAGAGAGTATTTAAGGAGAAGTAGGGAAAAGGGGAAATGGCAACAGAAAAATAATGCAATGACCAGAATAAGTCAATTGCTTTCATTCTTACCCTCAATGTGAAAGGTCTCAGTTCCCTATCAGAAGACACATATTGGCAGATTCCATCAAGAAACAAAATTCAATGGTATGTTGTATGCAAGAAACACAATTAATCCAATATGAAATTCATGGACTAAAAATCAAAGGATTGAAAACAATATTCCATGCAGTTGTAACCTGAAAACAAGCAGGAGTAGCTATCCTAACTTCAGACAATATGGATTTCGAGACAAAAGTGATCACAAGAGACAAAAAGTTCGCAAGCTAAAGTTCACAAGTAAAGTAAGCTAAAGTAAACAAAGAACAAGCCAAATCCAAAGCTAATAAAAAGAAGGAAATTATATATCAGAGCACAAATTCATGAAATAGAAAATAATGCAAATACCAAAATCAATAAATTGAACTGGTTCTTGGAAAGAATAAATAAAAGAGACAACCCTTGTGCCAGTCTAATGAAAAAAAAAAAGGAAAGAAAATACCCAACTCAGTGCAATTACAAATGAAAAGGGCTAAATCACAACAGACACTGCCTGAAATGAAAAGATTATTAGTAACTACTTTGATACTTTTATACAATGGAGTACTACTCTGCCATAAAGATGGATATGCTCAAGACATTTCTAGATAAATGGATGTACCTCGAGATCATACTCTTAAGTGAAACAAATCAGATACATATGTTTGAATACCATATTGTTTCTCTGGTGTGAGAAACTCGCTACCCCCCAGACAAACGTATCAACTCCTGGTACACAAGTTCCCAGAAGTGACATAGACTTTCTAAGCTTATTTTTTTTTTTTCTTTTTTTTGTGGGTACCGGGGGCTCGACCTCAGGACCTCGCGCACCAGCAGGTGCCCGTGCTGCTGAGCGATATCACCGGCCCCTTTTTCGTATGTGGGTTCCAGGAGTCGAACTCGGGCCCTCGCGCTTGCCTGGCAGGCGCTTAAGCCGCTGAGCCATCTCACTGGCCCCTAAACTTCTGAATAGCTATAACCTTGAAAAACTGTTTCCTATAAGTCAGAGACACATCCCTACCTTGCATACCTGTAGCACTTCAGAGGCTGGGGAAGAGTACACATCAGAGGCTGTCCCAGGTGAATAGGGGACAGACCTCTGTGGAACTGTATCTTTACAGAAAGCCTTAAATAATTCTGGGGATTCTGAGAACACATTTTTGGCCTACTTAACACTCCTGGATTTCTGTGAAGTTCAACTTACAATTCTGTTTGTATATAATTGATACAGCTCAAACTTGAAATCTGGGATGGCTAAAAATTCAAGATACAGTGTTTGCAAAAAATAAGAAAATAAATAAATAAGTAAATAAATAATAAATAGCCCAAAACAGCAAAACACAAATGCAAGTCAATCAGTGTGGACATTTGCATCTAGAAATCCGTATGCCATTTGGTGACCTTTAGAATTATAAAGAACTCATTTAAACATCAATAAATCTGAGGGATGTTTAACGTAATTAAATGATTGTTATGCTCTTCCAAGAGTGTTATAATCTTATTCTTTCTGAATCTTGTGTGGAGGGGGCTCTGGGATTAGTACTGAAGGAAGACCAAGGACTGAGGTGAAGAAGAACTGACTTCAGAATTCAGAAATTGTGTGGAAGCCGATAATGGATAACATTAACGTACTAACTGTTCATTAGTTTGCAGAGGAAAAGTGTAATTTTTATTTTGTATTTCCAAAGATGGATAGTGTTATCCTTTAAGATCAATGAAAGAGACAGACTTCCTAGTCCCCAAACACTGTGTAATACATAAACCAGTTTAAACACATATATCCACTCAAATTTTTCTCATTTCCTTTTTGCTTTTTGAAATATAAAGCATGTGGTTTTATCTATACTCATCCTCCCTTGGAACACACAACAGAACTTCTTCCTCCGATTTAAGTGTAATTTCTTACCAAGTGATCAGCCTTTCCCAGGCGTCCTTCCCTCCTACTATCCCCTGCCTCTGTTAAACACCATTCTAACCTCAATTCCTGAGAGATAAATTTTTAAAAATATATTCTGCTTATGACAAACATCATGTACTACTTGCTTTTCTCTGCTTGGCTTATTTCACTTAATATAATGATTTCCAGTTTCATCTATTTTGTCACAAATGACAGGATTTCATTTCCATTGTGTATATATGAAGCACATTTTCTTTATCCCATTCATCAACTAATGATCACTAAGATTGTTTCCATTTCTTGGATATTGTGAATAGTACTGCAATAAATGTGGGAGTGCAGATGTCTCTTCTACATACTAGTTTTATTTTCTTTGGCTTATTTGTTTGTTTTGTGTTGTTTTGCTTTGCTTTCTTTTATTTTGCTATTGAGTTTTTGGAGTTTCTTATGAATTCTTGATATTAACCACTTGTCAAATGTATTGGTTGCAAATATCTTCTACAATTCTCTATATTGTCTCTTAACTGTTGATTGTTTCATTTACTGTGCAAAAGCTTTTTAGTTTGATGTAATCCATTTTGTCTATTTTTTCTTATATTTCCTGGGCTATGAGATCTTTCATCTTTTTAAAAAAATGCCCTTGCCCATTGCAACATCCTAAAACAGTTCCTCTATGTCTTCTTCTGGGAGTTCCATTGTTTCAAATCTCACATTTAAATGTTTAATCCATTTTGAGTTGATTTTTATAGCTAGATAGAGGCCAATATGTAGTTTCAGTTTTCTCAGTGTGGATACTCAATTTTCCTAGTACCATACATTGAAAAGACTGTCCTTTCTCCAATGTGTGTTCTTAGTACCTGTGTCAAAAATCAGTTGTATATGGATTCATAAGTTTATTTCTAGGCTCTGTATTGCGTTTCATTGGTCTATGTGCCTTTTTATGCTAATACCAAGGTACTTTGATTACTAAATCTTTGTAGATACTTTGGTTAAGTAGTGTAACACCTTTTACTTGGTTCTTTTTTTTCAGCATTGTTTTTGGCTATTTAAGTCATTTATGGTTCCATATAAACTGTAAGATTGATTTTTCTAATTTTGTGGAAAATGTCATTGGTATTCTGATATGGTTTGTAGTAAATCTGTAGGATTTGGGGCAGCATGGAAATTTTGCTGATTCTTCATTCCATTTACATCAATGGGATAGCTATCCAGTTTTTGTTCTTTTCAATATCTTTCATCAAATTCTTATAATTTATATTGGAGAGAATTTTGACTTCTTTGGTTAAATCTATTCTTAGGTATTTGGGGGGAGCTGTTGTAAATAGGTTTGCTTTCTTGCTTTCTATTTCAGATATTCACCATTAAGATATAACAATTCTACTAATTTTTATATGCTGATATTATATCCTAAAACCTTCCTATATTTATTTGTTCTAATAGTTTTTTGATGCAGTATGCAGATTTTCTACATAAAATCATATCACCTCCCAAACAGTGACAGTCTGAAATTTTCTTTTCCAAATTGGATTTCTTTCTTTTTTTTTTTTTGCTTAATTGCTCTGGCTAGAAGTTTCCACACTATGTTTAATAAAAGTGGCTAGAGTGGGCATCCTTATATTTTACCACAGATCTTAGGAAGCTCTCAGCATTTCTCCAATCACTACAATGATTTTCATTGGCTCATTTAGTAAAAACCTTTATTAGGTTGAGTTATGTTCATTCTATACCTGATTTGTTCAATATTTTTATCATTAAGGGCTATTGAACTTTGTCAAATCCTTTTCTTTGTGTATGGAGATGATCGTATGTTTTTAGTTCTTCATTCTGCAGTGCTGTATATTACATTTACTGATTTGCATATGATGAAAAATCTTTGTATTACAGAGATGAATCCATCTTGATTACTGTGAATGATCTTTTTAATGCGCTGTTGGATTTAGTTTGGTAGTATTTTGCTGAGAATTTTTGCATCTATATTCATCAAGAATATTATACTGTGTTCTTGTTTGATATTAGAGTAATACTGACTTATTGGACAAATTTATATTCTTTTAATAAATAGCTTATATAAAGAAAATCTATGTTTTGGCCAATAGTTTTAGAGGCTTCAGCTCCTGGTTGGTTGGGTGCATTGTTTTTGACAAAAGCCACATGTTGAAGCAAAACTAATCACCTAATGGCCAAGTACAAAAGAGAGAGACTACAGGAGACACGAGACCATGACACTGCCTTGGAAAGCATGTCCACAATGAAATAAAACCACCTCATAAACCCAACTTCTTAATGTTTCTGTCATTTCCCAATAATGCTATCTGTCTTAGAAATTAAGCCTGCAACACATGGGCCATTGAGAAACTTTTTAGATCCAAACTGTAGCATCTGACATCATCAAAAGTGTCCAGAAGACTCCTTTT
Organism: Erethizon dorsatum; assembly: GCA_028451465.1. Taxonomy (NCBI): domain Eukaryota; kingdom Metazoa; phylum Chordata; class Mammalia; order Rodentia; family Erethizontidae; genus Erethizon; species Erethizon dorsatum. The sequence goes on along the minus strand of CM051836.1, from coordinate 75,913,955 downwards.
CTCTTCATTTTTTTGGGGGGGGATATTTTAAGAATTGATAACAAACAGTTCTTCTTTTGAATATTTGGTAAGCCTTAGCAGTGAAGCCACTGGGTCCTGGGCTTTCATTTGATGGGAGAATTTTTATTATTGCTTCAAGCTTGTTACTTGTTATTGTTTTGTTCAGGTTTTCTGTTTTTCAGTTTCTTGGTGACTCAATCTTTTAAAGCTGTATGTATCCAGGAATTTAATTTGTGCATTTCTTCTATGTTGTCATATTTATTGACATAGAGTTATTTTAAAAAGCACCTATTCTATCTTCCACTAGATTTAGCCTGTCTGTTTTAATACTTAGGTATTTGATCTATTTTGGTTTTAGTTTAGTGCATGGTAAGAGATATGGCTCTATGTTTAATCTTTGGCATGTCGAAAGCCAATTTTTCCAGCACCATTTATTAAAGAGGCTATCTTTCTTCCAGTGAAGGTATTTGGCCCCTTGATCAAAGATAAGGTGGCTGAATGTGCTTGGAGTTGTTTCTGTATCTTCTAATCTGTTCCATTGTTCCTGAGGTCTGTTTTTGCCATGCTGTTTTTATCACAGTAGCTTTGTAGTATAATTTCAAATCAGGGATTGTGATGCCCCATGCAATGTCTTTGTTGCCCAGAATTGCTTTTGTTATTCTACATCTGGTACAATCACTGGAAATCAGTGTGGAGAGACCTCAAAAAACTAAAATTAGAGGTTCCATTTAATGCTGCTATTCCCCTCCTTGGTATCTTCCTGAAAGAATTAAAAGCATCATACCACAGTGATATATGCACACCCATGTTTATAGCAGCACAGTTTGTAATAGTTAAATCTTGGAAACAATCCAGATGCCCATCAGTGGATGAATGGATAAAGAATATGTGGTATTTTTATACAGTGGATTACTAATTTGCTATAAAGAAGGATAAACCTGAGTCATTTATAGTTAAATGGATGCACGTTGAGATTATACTCAAGTGAAATAAATCAGATACATGTATTGAATATTGCACTGTTTCTCTAGTGTGAGAAACTGAAAGTATAAATAGGGACCAAAATATATAATAGGTACTGTCAAATGGGAAGAAAATGTTCAAATGGGAAGGGAAAGAAAGGAAGGGAGAGGGGGAAAAGAAGGAAGGGAAAAGGAGAAAAAAGAGAATAGAAGGAAAAAAATGGAAACGAAGCTTGTGTAAATAAAGAGGGGAAGAGGATTTGAAGAGGTGGAGGCGAATGGGGAAAAAAAGAAGACTCAAGATATATTATGTACAGGTACAAATTCCCTATGATGAATGTGATCATTACGTATACCTAAAATATACCAATAAAAAAAGCACTTTTACACACACACACACAATTTCCTTAGGGGACCATATAAAATTATTGCAATTATATACAACACTTTCAGTCTTTATTTGATTCGCTCCATAATTGTAGCTTCTAATTTCTAGAGCTGAAGGGATATATATGAATCACATTTGAGGATCTTGAAAAGACAGTGCCCAAAGCTTCTTAATGAATTTTGATGTGGGCTCCATGAAAATACTTGTTAAGAGTCTTAAAGCCAAATTTGATTTTTTCTATATTCTAGACAAAATTCCATTACCCTATTCCATTCATTCAGCTATTTAGGCCTGTCCCAGGTCCTCATGTAAACTTTATTTGGGAGTTTTACACAAACGTTTTCTGTCTTTTGAGATAGAGGCTCTTTTCTCTGATTAAAGATATGTATGAAACTTGAGGTTAGGCAGACTCTTTGGGTCCATTTTGCATCCATGAAACCCTTCAGGTCCTTTAAGAAAAAGCCATCTTCTGATCCTAGCATGACTAATGCATTCTGGGTTGTGGTCACAACACTTGGGGCAAAAAAGAAAAAAGAGCAAAAAAGAAAATCAACTGTTAGCTTTAGATATTTTTCCTTGATGCTTTGCTGCCATTAGAGATCTTTTTAAGGCTGATCAGGACAGGACTTGTTTTACACAAAGTTTTCCTGTGAAAAGCAGTGGGTGGAAAGATTTGAAGGTTAATAAGTGAGCAGAGTTCAGCTACTGTGCTTCTCATTTCCAGGCATTTCCTCTGAGTTGTTTATAAGTACCGTGGAGGCGTTAGATACCCTGTTATTTTGAATGTCTATTTTTAATTAGGCAAGGTATATAAGCATTTTAATTAGATATCCAAATACATCATGTGAGATTTTCCCAGTAAGAAAATAAAAGTAATTTAATTTCTTCTTCATTAAATATAGAGGCACTAAAATCTTATGAATAGATTTTCAGCTAAAGATATTGGGATCTTTTTGATGCAATATATTCATAGATTATTTCTTCTTAAATTTCTCTAAGCTAATGAAGTCTATGAAAGTAATGAAGTTGAACCACAACATTTTAGTTTTGGTGCAGCACTCTAACATGACAAGGGAAAAATTTGAAAAATGTGTAGGTTAATGCTGGTCCTCTGAATTAGAGCTTACTTCATTCTTTTTTATTATGAATTCAGTGCAAAGAATGTGGGCTTGTGTTTTATTAAATGAAATCATATCAGCACCCCATTATACTACTGTAATATATCTAACCCTCTATATGTTGTCACTACATATATATTTAACTATAAAATTAGGGCATAGGGCAAGAGAGAAGATCTTTAATCATCAAATTAAACATTAGTTTCCTACATTTTTCAGAATATCTTTGGCATATCCAAATAACAGGGTTTCCCACATATTTTTCATTGCATTTAACCAACTAAATTTCACTGTGATATAGTTTAAAATCCTTAATTTTCATACTCAGTAATTAAATGAAGAAAAAAAATTACAGTCATAGAAGATACTTAAACAGAGATAGTAATGAGTACTGGGTAGTTGTGAGGCTTAGGTTTTCTATTCCCTTTGAGGCTGGGACCTGACAGATGGTATTAAACCTGTTGGGAACTTAATTTTTTTATACACAAAACAACACTGGTTCCATTTTGTGGGAACTGTGGAGGTTATAAATAATGTGAAGAAGTATCTGGTATCCAATATACATTTTTTAAATGGTAGCAATTATCATTTTGTCATCTTCATGCTTCAACCATTTCTTTCCCTCGGACTTCTTTCTGTTTTTATTTATTTCCATAGTCTCAGCCTGCAACAATAGTGTGTCTCTATCATTATAACTTACATTCAGTTTTAAAAACATCATTTTGGACCGCTGAGATGGCTCAGCGGTGTAAGCGCCTGCCCGGCAAGTGTGAGGGCCCGAGTTCGACTCCCGGAACCCACATATGAAAAAAGGGGCCAGTGATATCGCTCAGCGGCACGGGCGCCTGCTGGCGCGTGAGGTCCTGAGGTCGACCCCTGGTAACCACAAAAAAAACAAAAAACAAAAACACCATTTTGACCTTGAAATATTAGTATATGAAAGTAAATTTGAATCATCTATCATTGTCTACTTAATTCCTTTATGATGTATTTAAGCTGAGATATTTAATATTGAATTAAGAGTAATTCATAATCTTTAATAACTTTCATCCCAAAATTTGTAAAAACATTTTTATTTATTTATTTATTTATTTTTTTTTGTGTGTGTGTGTGTGGGTACCGGGGGGTCGACCTCAGGATCTCGCACGCCAACAGGCACCCGTGCTTGCTGAGTGATATCACCGGCCCCCTTTTTGTATGTGGGTTCCGGGAGTTGAACTCGGGCCCTCGCGCTTGCAAGGCAGGCACTTACGCCGCTGAGCCATCTCACTGACCCTTAAAAACATTTTTAAACTCCAGAATTATTGGTTGATGCAAATGCTTTAGCCACATGTATTTGGAAGGATCTGTAGAGGAGATAAAATTTTACCTCTGCCCTCTAGAGATTTCTTTGGGCCTCAGAATTAAAACTGACATAAAAATAGTAGCAGAAAATAACGTAAACTTAATGTAAATTTCAAATGACATGAGATTACTCATAAGGATGTGATGGTCTGGCAAAGTGGCAATACCTTAATGCTTTCATACTAAAGAAAAAGAAAGAAGATTGTGAAAAAGTGACTAAACTATGTGGGGAATCTAAAGGAAGGTAAGAATCATTTAAAAAAGGCTTATTTAGACAAAATGTTCTGTCTCAACTTCTTGTTCTAGACAATAATAATCGTTTTCTTCCTGGTATACAAAAGTTACATATGGGTGATTCATCACCTGTTTTCAGGAAGAAAAACAGAATAGTCAGAATGACCTTGTTGTATCTGCTGATTTTTCTTTTCTTTCTTAAAATACCTTAAACTTAAAATAATCCTTTGCCAAAGTGGCATATTTTGAAGTAGCGTATTATGTCACCCTTCTGCAAAAAGAACATCTTGATCCATATCTTATTCTTTGGTCGATCCTTCCCAATTTTATTGAGTGTGTCTTGAAAATCAAAATTATTTTCATCAGTGGTAGTATTTTCCCCACAATCTTAGTGTGATGTGTATCTCCATATGATTCTGTTCTTGGAATCCATGTATTTACAAATGCTTGTGACTATATGCAAATAAAGAGGAAATTGGGTTATATAAACCAAACAATATCAAGTAAATTTTGACAGTTTTCAGAATTCTAAGCTCTTTCCTCTCTGATCCATTGCTAATGGTTTTCTATGTATCAAGAATTTAGGGGGATGGGAATTAGAGGAGAATCCACTTGGAGTGAATGTCATGTATCACTATGCTATTTTTAGTAGACATGTTTCTTTTCGGGGTCCAATTCAAAGGATATGGGCCGGTGAGATGGCTCAGCGGCTTAAGCGCCTGCCTGGCAAGCGCGAGGGCCCGAGTTCAACTCCTGGAACCCACATATGAAAAAGGCGCCGGTGATATCGCTCAGCGGCATGGGCGCCTGCTGGCGCGCGAGGTCCTGAGGTCGACCCCCCGGTACCCACAAAAAAAAAAAAAAAAAAGGATATCATTTCTCTGAATCCATTCTTGGTGGTAGAGAATTAATTGCTCCTTCACCCAAATTTCTGTAATGTATTACATACATGTTTTTGTTAAGATAATTATCACATGGCATTTCAGGAGTATTTGAAATCATGTATGTGCCTTTCTATATTTACTCTACTTAAGTCCATCTGTGAACATTTATCAATGGATTTACAGCTATCATGGAGAAAGATGTCTGTTACTCTTAAAATTGAGAAGAAACATGACTTCTATGGGTAATTTTACAAATGCCCATTGTTGATAATTTTGCAATAAGAATTTATCTAGGACTAGACAGATAGGCATGAATTAGAGATTTAAAAACCATTTTGCTAGGATAAAAATGTAAACACTACTTTTTATTTTTCCTAATCTTCTTGCTTCTTTAAATATCCAAATATATATATAATGTATGCAATGCCTTAAAAATTCCTGGAATGATTTCAGTTTCTTTTATTTTTCTTATATTTATTTATTTTTGTTTTCTGGGTACCGGGGGTTGAACTCAGGAACTCACCTGCCAGCAGGCACCTGTGCCGCTAAGCGATATCACCGGCCTTTTTTTCGTATGTGGGTACTGGGAGTCGAACTCAGGATCTCGTGCTTGCCAGGCAGGCGCTTATGCCGCTGAGCCATCTCACAAGACCCTCTTTCATTTTTCTTTTAGTTTCAGAATGGCAATTTATTGAACATGGAGGGGATGAGGAGTTGCTGTAATGTCCTATGGTCACTTAGCTGAACCGCCTGCACAGGTAAAATCACAGGTTGTTGCCCTTATTTAGTAGGCCTCTACTTATAAATAAACCAATCCTGTCAAGGGCCATTCTATATAATTTTTTGGGAAAAATCATTTCATTATTGAACTGTGATTAGGACTTGTCTGAGGCCTATTATCTTGCCATGCAAGCTGCTATGGTATGTGGAAACATAATTCCCTGTGCCTCCTGTCACAGAGGCCTCAAAGGTCCTGTGATGCTGTGATGCCCCAGGGCAAGATTACGTCAGCTAAAGACATCCTGGTTCCTTGAAAATGGACTAATAATAATAAAAAAAGCATTTCACCTGGGGGAAAGGACAAAATTCTTTTTAACCTGCCCATTCTCCTCACCATCCTCATCAACAGAAGACCCTCATCAGTTTAAGATCACCACTGCCCTCAAGATCCCTCTCAGCATAAGACCACCGCCACCTTCTAAGTCATCTGATAATCCCCTCACTATTTTCCTCAGTGTAAATGTGATCAAGAAATACTGAGGTTCAGGCTGCCTCATGGACTTTGGTTCCCCATGAACAACTGCCCATCCTAGATCTCTGTTGCACTGGTATTTGTTTCTTGCTCTTTCTTTTTGCCGTGAGCAGTAAAACCTTGCAGGAAATCGGGAACTCACTGCAGGGATCCCCATTACAAACCTTTCATAGTTTAGGGTCTTTTAAAAATATTTGGTGGGATTATATCTTACAGTCAATATAGCCTCCTTTACAGATGTCATAGAGGTAATTAGATTTAATCAGAAGGAACTTTGACTACATAGAATCAGGATAAAACCAATTTAAGCCATTTTTTTTCCACACAGGGTATATGTTATATTCTCTCTTACTGCTCCTGAGGATTTAATTCCTCAAACCCTATTTTCTTATGGAATACATAGGTATTATGGAACTGAAAATGTTGTGGGAAAAAAAGCAGAAATATATTAATACACTTAGCCTGGCTGAGACATTTGGTGATTACAAATTATTTTATTTTAGATTTCGCAACGAAAAATCAGTTCAAGAAGCACTTATCTAAATTTCTATAAGATTCTATTACCAAGTTCCTGGGCTCTGTAGTCAACAGCAGAATATTTATGGTCAGAGTTATTTTTGTGGTCCATGTGATAAAGGTGGCCATTGGTGTCTGCCCCTTTCCTTGCATTCCCCATTTTTATATCTGTACAGAAGTGCTCACCTCATTCAAACCCTGGAACATTCTTATCTCTACTAGTTCAGCTAATTTTTTAAGAGACAGCAGCAGCCATAAATAACATAAAGAGATATCTTAGATTCAGACACTGAATCAAACCAGATAGTTCATGAGGTGCAGTATGTCCACAAGGAGCTAAAAAACAGTTTATGTGTTTCATGAAACCCCTTAAAGTCTGGTAAATTTAAATTATGCATTAAGGCAAGAACATAATATCTCCTTTTCATTTACTTCTGAGTATATGTGGATTCTCAGTTTTCATAAAGAATTATCATCCATCCCCTTTAATAGCTTAAATATTTTTGTAATAACCTTGGTAATGGGAATGAAGATTTGAAGATGTGTTACATAATTAGAGAAAGAGATAGGAAAGCCATTACTGATGGGGGAAATTGTCCCTTTGGAAGTATAGAAAAGTTGCTAATTAATTTGACTGTCGTTTTTCACAATTATTTGGTGCTTTCTATTTCTAGTTAATTAATGTATTTTTTCATTCATTTTCATATACCAAGTCCATATGTTGCCCTTAAAGTCCCAGGTATCATGTTAAGTCCACTGGATGTAAAGATGTAATCACTCTTCTAAGAGTTTTCAGGTATTAAATTATGTGTGCATGTGTGTGTGTGTGTGTGTGTGTGTGTGTGTGTGTACTTGAAATGGTGATAAGAGTTCTACATATAAAAACAGAAAAGGAAACAACATGTTAAAAAACAATAACACATAACCTGGTTCAGGCATGTAGATAGGAACTCCCTGAGACAGTCACCCTTCATCTGAGATTTAGAAGATTAAATAAGAATTGATCAGGTAAAGTTGAGAGAGAAGAAAACTGTGTGGGGGTAGCAGTAATATAATTGGTGGACACCCTAAAGCAAGAAGGAAACTGACTATTTAAGAAACAAGTTGAGGGCTATAGTATTTGGACCATAGTTAGAGCAGACAGTAAGTCCAAGATGAGGTAGGAAAGTTAACTGTCAATACACAATCTTGTCATCTTAATACGGAAAAGAGACAAAGGTATGACACCACATGCTTGTTTTTCACAAATTGATTACCCTGGTAAATTTCTGGTTATCATTTTATAAAACATTTCCTGAATCTTCTGTGCAAATTAATCATTTCAAATATAATGTTAGCTTGATCATGAACATATTTAGCATTTATTTTTGTAATCATTCATTTGTTCAACCATCTCATCCAGATAAGAATATGTTTCAAAGACAATGTTAGACAGCTATATGAGAATATCTTGATTAGTATTCTGTATAGGAACAGAATCAATGGAAAAATTATATAAACACATAAACCTATGAAGAGGATTTATTAGACAGGTTTACAAGATAAGAGTTGGGATAGTCCACAAAGACACTATGCACACACTGAAAAGAGAGAATGCAGTAGCGTCTCAGGCCAAGAGAATGGAAGTCACAGAACAGGATAGAGTGCCAGTCCAAAAATGAAGGCCCTGAAGCTCCTGAGAGTTGCTGGTATGACTCTTCATTGAAAGATTGAAGAGGTGAAGATGCAGTTTGATGTCCACAGGTGATGGTAGTAGCAAAAGATGCGCCCACTCAACAAGAATGCAGCTTTTTCAAATGCAGGCTGATTTCCTTCTGCTTCCCCTTTCCATTCCATCTGGCATACAAGCCTATTAGAGGATGCCATCCACAATTGGGTGGGTCATCGCCCCTCCGTTCACTGGCCTACATGCTTGTCATCTCTGGATATCCCTACAGACACAGCCTGAAGTGTGCTTTACTACTGTGCAAGGAATATCTTAATCTGGCCAAATTGCAGTCAAGATGAACTGTCACAGCGGGGATGGCCTGGTATGCAGAAAGTGTTGACTTCAGGAACTTTGCAGTACAGAAAGGGATCACTTATCTCACCATGACTTTTTAAATGAGATTTTTATTTCATAACTGTGAAGCTTTGCAGAGGAATTTTGAAAATAGTAGAGGTCCTATGTACTCCATACACCCATTTCCTCCTATCAAAACATCAGAGTAGTGAAATACATTTTTCACAATTAAAGAAATAATAAGATACAAATTGCTGTCTTAGGCAAGGTCCTCCAGGAAGACAGAACAAATGGAATAGTTATGAAGATAGATAACTGCAGACTTACTAGAGCAACTGGTTCACATGATTATGGAGGCTGAGAGGTCAGACACAACCTGGAGACACTGGGATGCTGGTGGCATGCATCAGTTCAAGGCAGACAATCTCCAAAACAGGGAAGCCAGAGAGGCAACTGTCAATCAGAAGCTGAGGGCCTGAGAGCCCTGGGGGGTACTAGGGAAAGTCATAGAATTCAAAGGCCAAAGGATCTGAAGTTCTGATGTCCAAGGCTAGGAAAAGAAGAAGTCTCAGCTCTAGAAGAAAGAGGTTACAGATTTATCCTTTTTTCCCCTTTTTTCTCAACCTATACTCCCAGCCAATTCAGTAGTATCTTCCACATTGAGAAATGACCCTCTCCCCTAATTCCATCAACTCACACACAGTGAGTTCTGGAAACACCTTCGTAGACACATTCAGGAATAATGCCTTACCAAATATGTAGATATCCATTCATGTATTCAGTTGGACACCTTAAATTAACCATCACAAGTGGTGCTAAATAAATCAATACTTTATTTATATTTTTAATTCTTACCTAATATCCTTTCTTCCGTTCCAGAATACAAAAGCTGATCAAAGAATATGGTGTATGTTTAAAAAAAAACTTTATTATAGTAACAGATATATTGCTATTAGTCCCCATGAAATTACTCCCCCTGGCTTCAAACACAACTCATCTGACCATTCTTGCTACTTCGTGAAGTCTTTCTGGAAATCCTCCTTTATGAGTGTCTTTATGGGGCGTGATGAAAAATGCAGCGAATGCTGCTGCTGAGTGCTATCCCACGGAAAGGCATGTTTATAGAAAACAGGGTATGTTCTCATCCATCTTATTCCTGCAGTCTGGCATCATGGGACTTCTGGCTCTCTTCAAACTCAACATGATCTTGAAAGGTAAAACGTTTTAAGCAATTCAGGATATATAGGCAGCCGAGCCAGTGCAACTAAAGATCCAGATCTGCTTCAGAAAGTGGCAAGTAACAATAGGATAAGTGTGTTGGATGTGAGGGGTGCTATTTGAAGGGTGACTAATGGCAACGTGTATTTTACAGTAACAATTTTTTAAAAAATATAAATACTTACTGTAGTAGTCAGTCATACTTCATAGTCCTAACGTCCTTAGACTCCTTTTGCTAATGAACATTTCTTGGACATTGCTGATATTTTATGACCTTAACATTTTGAAGAGATCTAATCAGGCATTTATTTTGTAGAACAGCCATCATTTGGTATTTGCCTGATATTTTTTTCTCATGATTAGACTGGAGTTAATCAGTTTTAAGAGGAAAATCACAAAGATGAAATGCCATTTTCATCACCTTATCAAGTGTTGACACCACTGTCAGCATGGTGTGGCTATTGATGCGGGCCTTCATCACCTGACTGATGTCATCTGTACCAGGCTTTCTCTTTGTTCTTTTTCTTCATTTTCATTTTGTAAGTTTTGAAAAGAAGTCACTATGTAAAGCCCACACTTAAGGCATAGGTAATTATTCTTCCCCTCTATTTATGTTAGTATAGATTTGATATTTATTTTACATTTTGCTGCAATTGAATATTATTTTAATTATTTTGTTGCTCAAATTATTGTGCATTGTTCTCCCACTCTCTCTTCACTGCTGGGGATCAAACGCGGTGTCTCACATGCTAAACCAGTGCTCCTGTGCTAATATATACCTGTACCAAGCCCAGAGTTCTTTTTTTTTTCTTTTGGTACCTGGAATGGAACTCGGTACATAGCGCTTGCCAGGCAGGTGCTGTGCAGCTGAGCTATATCCCCTGCCCCAAGCCTCGAGTTCTTTCCATCATCTCAGCCTCCCCTAACATACCTCCATATTCTGACTGAACGTACACCGTCCTCCCTGATCGTTTTGGTGAAGTCCCACTCCCCTCCCCCATTATGTCACTTCAGACATGAGATATTGTAAAGACCCATCAACTGATTCCCTGTTTTAAAACAATAGCTAGAATCTTGGAGGCCTCCAGGTGAGCCAACATTCAATTCACCAGGCCTCTGCCCTGATTAAAAATGATTTCTTATGCATTTTGCCACTCTTTATTCTTTTGACTAACACATGAGTTCTTACATTTCTAATCAACCTGTATATTAAAAAAAATCTAAGTCTTTCCTCTGGACTTTTGAAGTGTTCTACTTTTAACTGTTTGGCATACCCTGGAGGGAATTGACTTTCCCTTCTAGATTTTGCTACTTAAATTAGAAAACCAGACATCATTTTAACTTTGCCTTTCTGTCAGGCATCTTCAAAGTATTTTAACACTGCTGTTAATTGCTCTGGTTATGACATACCAGATGTGCACAGGGTACACCAGGAACATGGCATTTTTAGTTTTCCAATGGATAAAATACCTAATCACAAAGTATTTTATTGTATATATATTTCCCTTTTGAAACAAATTCAGTTTTTAATTTTGATCTCAAGTTTTTCTTAGCTTACCCAGGGTTGGAATTTAATAAAATACATTCTTCCAACTCTGTTTATGGAGCAGGGATGGTTTTGATTTTTTCTTGTTAGACAGACCCTGAAGGGCTAAAATATTTCAGGAAATTCATGTAAATAGACCAGTAATCTTCAGTTTTGTAAAAATCACCCAGTGTATTTTCTGCCCCCAGAAACTGTAGGGCCTGATATCTGCAAGTCAGGATTGGTTGGAGAATAGACTTCCCATGGTTGTTTTGGGCTGGAATTTAGTTCTTAATAGCAGAAATATCTTGACATGAATGAGGGCTGATTTGAGCAGTCACAGGGTTTTTTTCCATTTACTTAATTTTCTTTTCCATTTTGTACACAACTCACTTGATAAGAACTGATCATTCAAAGGTAGCCGTTCACATAAATTAGAACATTTTTGTTGCAACTAGTAAACATCAACATAAACTAGATTAAGCCACAAAAGACAATTTCTTCCGTATATGTGTGTGTCTTGTACCTCAATGGAAGGCAGGGCAGGTACTGCATCAGGAGCTTTTCGGAATTAGAAATTCTTTCCCTCTTTCTCTCCACCTCCTCCTTCCCCTCTCTTGTCTGTGCTTCTCCCCGGGCATCTGCTTCTTTCTTCCCTGTAGACCAGCTTTCCCTGCTACTCTGTCCATATGGAGCCACGGGGCTTATAATGTGCTTTTCTTCCAGTTCAAGAGACTAACCAATGCTGAGACTTAATTTTAAATTCCGAAGAAATGAACTCTGCCTTAGCTTGAACCATCTGGTGGCCCCATTTATGGATGCCTCAGGTAACTTGACTTCTGAGGAAGAATTCAATGCTTCAGAGTTTGGTCAGAATGGAAAAGGCATTCTAAGTATTTACAGTTGCGTGTAAATGATTTTATACCTGCTAAAACGTGAGGTAAGTGAAAGACAGAAAAGGCCCCGTTTCCCAATAGATGCACCAAAGCCCTTGAAAGTGGAGAACCTGCCACCAGTACTTCCCTCTTCTCCCACACTGCCCATGGGACTGTGCGGGGAGTTCTTCCTTGATCAATTTTCTGGCAGTGCTGTTTGTAGACTTAGAGTGCTGTTATTAAATATAGCTGGGAAATGTTGCCGCCAAAATCACCCAAGCAGTCAGATCTGAACTTTTGGAAGACACAGGTGTCTGTTTACTATCAGAACAATCAATGGTTACCAATATATCCTCAGCCCTGGGTTTAGCTTCATAGTAAATATTCCACATACAAAAGAATGGAATAAAAAAGAGAGAATGGAATAAAATAATGAATGAAAAAACACCATGGGAAAATATGTTGGTAAGGCAAAACATACACTAGATGACTTGATTTAATTTTGTGACTTGATATTCAGTGTATCTAGGATTATTTGTTACCTACAATGAAAGTAGTTTCCATATACCCAATGAATATTTTCAGATAAAAATTAGTAAAATACATCTGTATTATATTATAATGAATTCTGTGCAGAAAACTTCCAAGCAGTATTAAATACTCATATAAAAATTCAAATTGTCCTACCGAATTTATATTTATTTTAAAGAAAAATAGCTGGGGATTGCTTTTAAAATACATACAAATGATAATTATTTTGTTTCAAATTTTATTACTCAAATGAGTAAGAAAAATTCAGGGTGTTATACAATTATTGAGCCAGTAAAGTTATAAAGCGTCAGACCAAGGTTTTGTGTTTTGTTTTCTGTTTGCAGTGCTCACATTGAAGTCAGGGCTTCATGAATGCTAGGTAAGCCCTCCACTACTGAGCTATATCCCCAGCCTGACCAAGAGTTTTTTTTTTTAATTAGATTTTATCAGTACATTTTAGATATACATAATGATCATATTCATTATAGAGAATTTGTACCTGTATATGATATAATTTGATTCTTTTTTTCCCATTCCCCTACCCTCCCTTCAACCCCTTCTCGCCTCCCCATTTACAAGTTTGCTTCCATTTTTTCCTTCTTTTCTCACAAACGGACCAAAAGTTTTAAAGCATGTTTTCTAACACACACATTAGTAACCCTAATTCACCATATCTTTCTCCTTTTAGGCAGAATTAAAACACCTAGCTTACACAAACACACAAATAACCATATTTCTTCACAGCAAAGAAATGGATTGTAGTATAATTGTCAAAGAAACCCTCAGTCTTTCAATAAAGTTTCATCATAATTGCATTTACCTTACAAGAATTAAATTATACAGTATCGTCTCCCTTTCATTCCTTACACACAGAATACAGAAAAATACCTTTACAAATAGTGCAGGTATCTTACCAAACATTCTACTCAGTTAACAAATGTTCCAGATTTAGCATGAAACTAGAATATGAAGTTATTTTTAAATTACTTGACCTCAGTTCCCACACATGTCCTACACTGTGAGCTGATCACTATATTTAGTGGGATTTTAGCATTTGGAATTGTATGTTTTCAACTGTGTAAGCCCTGTATACAATTCTGCTTAGCTTGAAGAAGCCATAATCTGTTCTAATAATGGAAGATGCCTCTCACCTCCACATTGATTTGAACTTACTGAGAGGAAATTATGGATTTGCTTGTTTCCTCCATGCTATAATATGGACCTTGAGGGTCCACTAAAGAGCCTTACATTGAAGACTTCATCTCCAGCCTATGTTGCTGTTGATGGGTTACAGAATCTTTGCAGGTCAGACCTAGTGGAAGAAGTGAAGTAATTAGGGGCACACCCCCAAAGGGTATGTTTGGACAGGGCTCCTTCCTGTTTTTCCATCTTTGCCTCCTGGCCCCCATGAGGTGGAGGGACCTCCTCTGCCATGTGCTTGCACTATGGTGCACTGTGGTGCCCCATGCTCCAAACAATTATGGGTTGAAATCTCTGAAACTGTGAGCCGGAATAAGGCTTTTGTCCTTTTAAGTTGATTATCTTTGGTATTTCGTCACAGCAATGCAAAACTGACCAACACACTCTTTAATTTCACTGTGGAAATCCAGCACAACTGCCGATCTATAGACAGCTGGAGGACATGGCTGCAAGTAATATATAAGGTTCAATGATAAAATAATCCACCAAAGATTTTGGCAAACCATTAAGCTTGAACTAGTTTCTGAAGACCTGGCTGCTATTCACTCATATTTAGATCTTTTCTAATTTCTTCTTTTGCAACATCCTTTGAAGCTTGCCCAATTTTAAATTTAATTTATATTGGCATATGGCCATCCTTAGCAAGTAGACTTAGCTTCTAGTAATAGTCCAAATTCATCTCATGTGTTAGGCACTGAAATTAGCAAAAGTATTTTAAGACAAAAATGTGTTGTGCCTCAAAAGTAATAAGACTGCTTTACTTTTGTGGCTCACAATGTAGCTCGGAAAACAAGTCACAAGAATGAATTCCAAATTGCTGATGGGCTCTTCAATAGCATTAGTAAATAAGCATGATGACCACTTTAAAGAAGACAACACATTTGGATAGGAATCTTCTCATACAATTGTGTAAACCTTTGTTCTCTAGTAGCTATATTTCCATTACTTCTAGAAAATATCTTAGCTTCTTACAAAAGAGGAAGTGTGAAGTGGCTTTATATCTTCACCTGCATGTTATTTTTCATCAAAACAGAAAAGTCAATTATCTTCTCCACTGTTCATTATATTCTGTTTTCTAAGAAAACACTTAGTTGAGGTAATTGCTGGCTGTGAAGTTTTTTTTTTTTTTCTACAACTCTCCAAAAAGACATTCCAAAACATGTCTTCAAGTGTCTTTTCTACAGAGGATGTGCACTGGACATGCCTGGACTGTAATCTGATTTTGCCACATAAAGATAAAATAGATTCCTAGAGATTGGGAATAGGATTAGGTAGGAGTGAATGGGATACTTACTTTAGGGCCCCAAACTTTCAGAAATTAAGATAAATATTTTGAAGAAATGTGTTAAGCAAATCAAAATTAATGCAAATAAACCCCAGTGATGTACAAAATATCCAAATTTTGTCTCACTGCTGGCCAATTTGTGTTATTATACAAAAAAACCAGTTCTTTTTAATCAGCCTGAAGTTTCTGGGGATCGTAGATGTTCTTTCCTTGCTGAATGGGTTGAAAATGAGGTGAGAGCAAGTTGGACATTGTAGGATTTGCTAAATATTCTCATTTATTGATTATAAAGATTTTATTAATATTTTCCAATTATTTATAAATGTAGGATCATATTTTAATAAATGTTGGTGAATTGGCATATTTCTCTCAGCTGACTCTTGCACTCCACTTTCAAACACTGATTGACAGTGACCGTTTTTAGCCCCTAAAAAGTTCACCCTCACCCTGCCTTACCCCTCAGAATTGAGAGTCAGACAGTACTGTCAGTAGAAATCAACTTGCATGTCTGTTTAGACAAAAATCACTATTATTTTTTAGATTGTTATATCTTTTCTGAATAATGCGAAGGTTTATAAAAGGCAAAAATAGTGGGAAAATATAAATATCAAGAAATAAAAACCATCATGTACCATTATAAATAGAAAATTGGGCATGTTCTTGGATATTTAAATAATGTTACTATTTATTCAGCATATAACCTGATTCAAAGTATTTACAATTCAAGTATTTGTGTTTAGTGTGGGTCTCGTTTTGGCTGTTTATTCTAAAATGATTCTCCTTGTTATTTCTTGTATACTGTATACAACCTAGATTAGCATAATCACTGTGATTTTCATTAATTGAAGAGTAGAAATAAAAATGGATGCTTAAAACAGTTTGGCTGATATGTACAATGGTAAAATTTTGTATTACGTGAGTATTCAAATTACAATATTTTGGTTCAGTTTAACACTTCTGAAACATTAATGGGAGAATAGAGTTTTGGGCATAGATAAATATACAAACGGATATTAGGCAAAAATGTAGATATGGTTCATGTGAGAGTATATATTGCTCTACTAAAATCTTTACTGGAAAGCACTATATTATGGTTGTTGAAAGCATAGGTTTGATAGTTATGCTGACCTATTAATTATTAAATGTGTTAATAACTCTAAGTTATTAAATCTGTCCAGTACTCTGTTTTATCATTTGTAAAATGGAGATAATATTATAATGTAGTTGATAAACTGGTTGAAAGGTTTAAGAAAAAATCATATGTGAGGGTTTTGCAATAACATTAGACAAATGGTAAATGTTTTCTAAATAACTATAATATCTTCTCTGATTTTTCTCTATTTATTGGTTTAATGTCATACACTTCTTCACAATTCTGCATTTTAATTTTTACTCTTTTTTACTAATAGCATTTACTATTTTTATGTTACTAGCATTTATATATTTATTTTCCTTTTCATTTTTCTAAAAATATTCTGAAATTCTCTATAGGCTTTTTTCATATTTCTGTACATATTATCTCATTTTAAATCTAAAAGCATTTCAATAACTGCAAAGTTTTCCTTTTTCAGAATTAAATTAGACTTCAGTGTTAAGTGAAAAATGCTCTCCCGTTATAAATTTCAAGTTTAAATTATATAAGCCTAACTGAAAAAAAAAAAAAAAAAAGAAAAGAAAAGAAAAGAAAAAAGGCTATCTGCAATTAATTTCCCATTTTGGAAATATAACAAATGTATCTCATTACCAATTACTGAAAATAGTACAGTAATACAAATCTTATTCAGAAATAATAAAAATATAAAGTTAAAATAGAATTTGGTAAGATTTTTCTGATAATGCTTCAGTGACAGGTATCAATAAACACGGAGAAAAATAAGGACATTTAAGATCATTATGTTCATGTGAGAGCTAATTGTTGCTTTCTGTTATGAATCACTAGAAAAAATTAGCTATGCTTGCAAACATTTCTAAACTTTGTCTCCCAAGAATATATCATTAGGAGCACATTTAAATGCAAGTACCATTTAAAATTACAGTACAATGAAAAATATTTTTTCTTTTATGCAACAATTAGATTGGGACTGAAAAATTTAATATCTAGTTCCAGGTATTCAGTAGTATCAGTAAAGCCCAAGATCTTTCCATTTTTTCAGTCTACAATTCCTGAAATCTTAGCTTTCTATAGGTATGTTGTATAATGTCTACAAGAAGGCAGCTGCAAGTACTTCATTCTCCTGTAGAAATACAGTACAAGCCATGACAGTGAGCAAACTTCTTCACATGTAGCTTTCTTCTTTGTGAAATTATCTTCTATAAAAATCCTTAGCAGAATTTTTTTTTCTTTCGAGAAATTGGTAATGACCACTCTCTAAGTAAGTAGTTTTAAGCCCACTTTCTGTGGGATTAAGGAACGCTGGCTTAATACATTGAGAAAATCAAGATTCTGTGGAGTCATAGACTGAGTAATAGACTATTGTGTCTGGCATATAGGCCTGGACACACACACACACACATGCACACACACATCTTACCTGGCAGGCGGAAACAGGAAATTTCTTTAAAAAGTCATTTTTCATACTACATTCCTCCTTCATATTTATTCACTTTGCTCTGAAATGTTAGAACACTAACAAATCACAGCTAATGCCTTTTTGTTCACTTTGGATGCATATCTGATTGTTCTAGGTACTTGCTATATCCTTCAACATCACATAAATACATATGAAAAATGAGCAAAGAGAAAATACATGCCAGGGAAGAAGATGGAAACCACATGGAAAGTATATCAACATGCTGGTCTCTTCATACAGGTTGATCATGAGGTTGGCTTTCAACTTGGCAACCAACAGGAACAGGAAATAAGATCAAATCAAGGTATTTGTAATATCCACAATACAGTAATAAACTCCTGGCTCACAGCAAATACAGCTAATCTGGAAAAGACCACAAGCATTTCCCCTGAGGATTCTGACTAAAAAGAAAAATGAATGACCCAGGAAATCATAGTTTCATTAACTTATCGCTGTTTCTCAGGGGTAATTTCTCATGAGTTCCTTCAATGTGAACATCAGCATAGTAGTTAAGTAGAATACAGAAACCACTATTCTTGGTAGGGAGTCATTGGCCTGGCAAATCCAAAAACAAGTATGTATGATAAATTACACATAAGAAAACTATTTTACCCTCTTTCATTTGTAAATTCAACTTTATAAAGAGAAGAACATTCTCAGTAAATGCACAACAAAACCTACCTCATCTCACAGGTGACAACATATTTGGGTGAGTTTTGGTTGGTTATTCCTTCTAATGTTCTCGAGTTATCAACAAAATAGAAATTTTCTCAATTACATGCTGTTGGGATTTCAGCAACTAGTAAACAAAACTCTTTCGTTTGAATTTGAGAGAAAATAGAAACCATAGATATAAGTATCCTCAGGACAATCCAGGATTGTCACTTAACTTACTCTATTTTAAATTTACTTTTTTTTATTTTTTATTTTTTTAGTTAGAAAATGTCCTGTTGGGCAATAGTATGTCAAACGATTACCTTTGGTCTTGACCACTGACTTTTCTATCTATATTACATATATAAATGAAAGTATGCAGCTTTTGTCTTTCTGTGCCTAGTTTATTTTATTTAATATTATGAAATCAAAGGCCATTTAAGTTGCTACGAATTGCAGGATTTCATCTTTTTATGGCTGTGTAGTATTGTTGTGTATATGTGTCCTGTCCCTTACAAATTCACTTATTTATTGGCATCTTGGTTGCTTCCATATTTTGGTTATGTGAATAGTGAAGAAATAAACATGGGAGTGTAAGTATCTTTTGGATATACTGACTTCATTTCTAGGAAAGTAAATTTGATGATTATGTCTTCTGCATTACCTTGCATTAAAATGAAAATACTTAAAACATGTATAAGTGTATACGTATTTTTAAAGTATAAACTAAATGCTAAATATTCAAAGAAATGGAATTATAAATGAATGAAGTAGAAGCTGCTACTCATTAATTTGTCATTGTTTAAAATGAAGAAACAAAATATACTACATAAAACAAAGCAGAACTCAGGTTCTTACAGTGTTCCTGGTTTAAGGGTGAATCCTGGAACAAAAATCTTCCAAAATATTAGAGTACTATGCGTGATGGTGGGTGTACATGTGTATATGACCACATGCAAACACATACAGATCAAATAATGACTTTAAAAATTATTAGAAAAACAAAAATATATACTATAAAGAAAACTAAACATATTTGGCATTGTCTCTAAATATAAATGTGTTCAGTTCACCTAGTAAAATAGGAAGTACTTTTTACATTTCACCACAAAAACTAGTACACATCTATATGTATAAGAAATTATAGATAAAAATAATAATTTATATTACACAAAAAAGACAATAGAAAAATGGACAAAGAACACAGAAAAGACATACGAGTAGCTTATAAATAAATAGAGGTGATCAATTTTTCTATAGAAACATAAATATAAATTAAGTACCCCAAGATGTCATTTTCAACTTTTATATTGAGAAAATATAAACTCCATTAAACCAGGAGATAAATTTTATACTCTAAATATAGGAGTATAAAAATTGGCTGAACTTCTATAAAGTTTACTTAAACAAAATTAACCAAAATTGCAAATACATATAAATCTTTATGAAAAAATTCTATTTCTCAAAATGCATTCTATAAGTACCTTTGCACTGTAGAAATGATATATAAAAAGTTATTTAGTCAACATTATTTGTTAAAACAAATAATGGGAAATAAAACAGATATCTATAAAAATAGGGTGATTTAAATAAATTGTGGTACATATACACCAAATGGACTACCATAAAGTTACAAAAAAGAATGGGAGATTTTATCTGTCTTACAATATAGAAGGAACACTGAGATATTTTAAGTGAATAAAGGAAGTTATAGAAGCATAAATTACTTTTTTATAAACTGTTTTACAAAAATAATAGCTTTTCATACTCATTGTGCCTGCATGAGCACAAATAAGACTTATAATAATTACTGCTATTACTGTTAGAGGAGGCAGCGAGAAAGTGAATAAATATGGAATACTTCTGATGGATAAACCTTTCTTTTGTATGTTCTAGAAGTTTATTAACTCTTTTTGAATAAGCCTATTCAAAAAAGATATACAAATACAAATAAGCCTATTCACAAAAGATATACAAATATAAATAAAAGTTTTCACAAAATTAAACTAAGCAAGCTGATAATATCTGTTCTAGATATTTCATTTTGTAAGAACGATCAATACAATTTCATATCAAGAAGTGTTCATTTTTCTTCTTAGGAAAATTGCTTTCTTTTTTTTTTTTTTTGTGGGTACTGGGGGTTGAACTCAGGACCTCACGCGCCAGCAGGCTCCTGTGCCTCTGAGCGATATCACCGGCCCCTTTTTCGTATGTGGGTTCCAGGAGTCGAACTCGGGCCCTCGCGCTCGCCAGGCAGGTGCTTATGCCACTGAGCCATCTCGCCGGCCCAGGAAAATTTCTTGAGGAATCAAAATTAGATTCCTCTACTTTTTATATAATTTGATTTTATTTCTTAAATTTTGCAAGAATTTTGCAAAATTTTGTTATCTGGATTATCTGGATAACATTTTCTTGTTTTGTTTTATAGCCTTAGAAATCTAACAGAGTATAAACTCTGGGGTGGGGGAGAAACCCCTCTTGTCACTTTTACTGCATTTGTCCAGACACTGCAAGAGAGTCTGACATAGAATAAAACCTCAACAAATATTCTATAGAGTGAATTACCACTGCATTAAATGAACTAGGACTGTTAATATCTGGATCAAAAGAGGCAAAAAGGACATTTTTACTTTTCCTTTAAGCCCCAATTTACCTTTACTGCAATGTATGCCTCTCCCTAGGGCTGAATTCTCACACTTGGGGTAAATTCTTTCTTCACAATTTTTGCCAATTCTCTATTCAGCAGTACTGACATTAAAAAAGACTTTCCATTACCTATGTCAACAAGGCATTCTGAAATTCTGTGATAGTAAGGTGGGCCCAGAAAGAGTGTACCTACCTTTCACATGTTCATTTTAAGGCTCCTGGGAAAAAATTACCTGATAGATTTTTTCTACCCCAAGGGGGGAATTTCAGGCATGATAGTATTATAAAAAAAAGGGGATGTAATTTTGGGGTGAACATATGGCCAAAAATGTGGTCACAAAATCTCACCCTGTAATAAAATGTAATCAATTTTTTTATAATTTTTACCTATTACTTCTAGGCTTACTTTTTTTTTTTTTTTTTTTTGGGTGGGTACCGGGGGGTCGACCTCAGGACCTCGCGCGCCAACAGGCACTCGTGCCGCTGAGCGATATCACCGGCCCCTTTTTCGTATGTGGGTTCTGGGAGTCGAACTCGGGCCCTCGCGCTTGCCAGGCAGGCGCTTACGCCACTGAGCCATCTCACTGGCCCTAGGCTTACTTTTTGACCTTTCAAAGCAAAAGACCCTCAGAAGAACACCTCAAGAATAATATTGTGTCTTTTACTAGTCTTTTCTTATCATGACTGATATCACTTTTTTCTTGCTTTTCTTTTGCATTAAATGTTAGAAAAATGAGTATTGCTAATTTTGCAAATTTGTGAACATATATACACATATATTTAGTTAATGAGATTTGAAGTATTCTTTTGATAATTCAGCTTCAGGGAAATTTTATATAGTAATTTCATAGAGTCATGAAAAATTGGTTTGTATGAAAAATACTAATGCATTTATGCATGCCTTTCTAATAAAACTAATTTCCATTTGTATGCTTTAACTATATGTCAAAGACCAGATCAATAGAAATGTTACCCCTCCATAATTATTCTTCATTTAGATGCTTAAAAGTTGCAGCCAATTAACAACATAGAAAGCAAAATAATCCTATAGTTTTAAATTTGCTTTAAAATATAAAATCAAGAAATAGAAATACTGATGCCATCAGCTTTTACCTAGCATAAACAACCAGTAAGGCAGAGGTACTTTACTACAACAAGATCTTGGAAATGTTCTTAAAATTAAATTTATAAAAGACAGGAAGTATGTTATTCAATTTAGAAACTTTACATTAAAATCATCAATTATATATTTTAATGTATCCTTAGTTCTCCCCCTAGATTATTTGGTATGTGTTTGCAAAAGTCATTTCTGTATTTGAAACCTCTACATGTGTCCTAAGGTTGTCAACAGTTTTAAAGCAATAGTTCAGTTCTCTGACAAGTACACCGTTCTTATGGGAAGCAGGAAACCTACCAGGCCACATGAAGTGCAGCAGTACAGAGGGAAGAATTCTTGCTCCTGAGGCTGTGGTGCCAGCTAGTCGGCTGGTCAGAGAACTGGGTGGAGGCAAGAAGGAAAAGAATTGGTCATGGCTCCAAGCCAGACCCTTTCAAAGACAAAGGAAACAAATACTACCAAGTTTGATAGGCTGGCAGTACAGTGCATCCCACTGTCTCCAGCGCCCCCTGCCCTTGTTCAACTTCACCCAAAAACTAGGGGAAAAAAAATGAGTAACTTAAAAAACACTTCCCTAAACATCATTAGGAAATCTTTGGAATGTATTTTTATAAGCTAAGGAGACAAATGCCAGGAAACTCCAGATAAGGAAAGGAAAGGAGAGGAGATGACTTTGGAAGACTTGGAAAAATATAGCAAATGTATCGTGTACTGCTTTTTTTTTTTTTTTTTTTTTTTGGGTACCGGGGGTCGACCTCAGGACCTCGCGCGCCAACAAGCACCCGTGCCGCTGAGCGATATCACCGGCCCCCTTTTTCGTATGTGGGTTCCGGGAGTCGAACTCGGGCCCTCGCGCTTGCCGGGCAGGCGCTTACGCCGCTGAGCCATCTCACCGGCCCACGTGTACTGCTTTTTAAAGAGTGCGCCAGAGTATAGAAAAATTACTGAAGTCTCTCAAGCATGTAGAGATAACAAAAGTCTGCGGATTATTGATGTACGATGGAGAAACATTTGTATCACTCACAAAAATGTTCTGGCATGGAAATTAAGGGAAATTAAAGGAATTTAAAAAGCTAAACAAAAAACTATTAAGTCAAACTTTTGGCCTGTAAATTTGCTGCTGGATGGCTTAGGATTTGAAAATTTTGGCTCTTTTTGTCCAGCCCAAAGAATTGGCCAGGACAACTGAGCAACAGGTAAACACAACTTTTTATTTAAAGTTAAGGAAGAAAAGGCAAAAAGTAAAGAAGAGAGAAGAAAGGAAAAAAAAAGAGGGAAGAAAAGGGCACGAAGTCATGAATCCTGCTTGAGGGCCACTCCAGAAACAGGAAGACATTAGAATGGCAAGATGGCAGAGGCTGTGAAGTCAATGGTTGCCAGCTTTTATATTCTCCCAAATCTGGTCCATCAGAAGTTGCTTTGCCCATGCATCCTGGCTGTAACTAACAGGTCACATCTGTTCCGGATCAGGTTGCATCCTGTTTTCAGGCTCAGTCCAGATCTTCGTAATTGACAGGTTACATCTAATCTTTCAGCCAGCCTGCCATGTCCTAATCTTCTACCTCAAATTCACATATATTGTTCTATCAGATTCCCTTCCTTCCTACTTTCCTTTTTCTCTTTTTTTTTTTCTTTTCCTTCCTTCCTATCTCCCCTCCTTCCCTCCTTTCCCTTCTTTCTTCCTTCCTTCCCATCTCTCCCCTTCTTCCTTTCCTTCCTTCTCTTTCTTCCTTCCTCTGTCTTTCTCTCCTTCCCCTTTCTCTTCTTTTTTCTTCTTTCTTCCCTTCCTCATTCTCTTCTCCTTTCCCTCTCTCTGCCTATATTTTCTTCTTCCCCTTTTTGTTTCTGCCCCCTTCTCTTCCTTCCTTCCTCTTTATTTCCTTCTTTCTCTTTTCTTGTACTGGGAATTAAACTTAAAGCCTTCACATTGAGCTATACCCCCAGCTCTTATCATTTTTATATTTTGATTTTGAGACAGAGTTTCACTAAATCACTAAGTAGTCCAGGTTGTGATTGAAATTGCAATCTTCCTACCTCAGCCTCCCAGAATGCTAGGACTATGGACAAGCACCACTGCACCTGGTTAGTAATCATATTACCAAATTGAAGTTAGAGATAATGTAAAATATTGTCTAATGAGCTAGGAGATTAAAGGTAAAAAAGAATGCCACATGGGATTTATAAGTTTAATTCGAAAAGGAGTTTAAAATATTTAATCTGCATAGATATGATGTAATCATGTTTGTCTTAAGGAAATGTGTACTCATTTCTTTATTCATCCATTTACTGAAAAATTTATTTATACAGCTAAAGTATTTCTAATGTTCCAGGCACTGTAACTTGTACAGTAATACATGAAATAATACTTTTGAGTACAATTCGGTGGTTTATAATAAATAAAGAAATGTCTTTAACTGGATTAAAATGTCTTAGTATTGCAATTTATGGCATAAAGTCTTAAGATTCATTAATTCATCCATATTTTTATTTTTCTTATGTGAAAACATTGGATTCTTGAATACAGTCAATAAAGAACTGGATACGTTAGATTTTTCTCTTTTCTTCACAAATAGAAGTATATCATGAACAGGTCCCAGAAGATATTAGTTAAGACCACCTAAGGCATTCTCAAAGATGGTGTTTTGATAAAATTAGTAATATAATGATAGTTTTAACAAAATAAATTATCAAATAGTAAGTTTATAGTCCTTTCATGACTCTTAGGTTTACAGTCAAGTCACTATAGTTCTATAGCAGAGATTGGTATTGCAATGACATTCATTGTTTTTTTAGTTCTTTTAATAATAGAGACATAGTTCCCATGTGTGACCTGGGCAAAAAAATATGCCAACTACAGAATATTTTCCCCAGACTCTTTTGTATGGAGCTATATACACTATATATTTAAATTGTGGCTTATGAAATATGAAAAGTTATACATAACAATTGATACATATTCTTTATTTCTTTATTTCTCTATACCACTGGCTTGGATTTGTTGACATTTAAAGATTCTATTTTGGACCCAGAAATTATTATGATCCTTTAAAGGTGGAAGAACCTCTCAAAGAACTCTGGATCATACCTATGTACTGTTGTCTGAAACAGAGTAAGTTTCAGTCACTCTATTTTGGTATCTTTGTTACAGCAGCTTAGCTCATACTTTGACTAAAGTAAAATACAACTCTGTTGTTACTGAGCTTTTGGACCATGTAAAATATTATGTAGTCTTTTGGAGTTTTAGCAGGGAAGTGTAGTGTAAAGACTGTTCCAGCTCTAAGTGCTTAAACACAGTGCTAAAACTGGTATTTCTTAAACATAGGCACCTCACCTTCATCATACCAGGAAGATTAATTAATGCAGTGAGATAGTTGTATTAAAATCTCTTGCAAACAAAAGTTCAATTTTAAACTCTACATCTCTCCTAAGAGATGCTATACATTTCCTAAAATCCATTTCTGAAGCTGTGTAACATAGGTATACTGCATGTTACGACAACTAATTGCTCCTTTAACTACATAAAAGTGGTGGTTGGAATGGGGAGAGTTCTAGATAAATGTGGGCATCATAAAATAAGCTAAAGAAGAAAAATTCTTAGTGGAGAAAAATGGAGGAAAACGTAGACAGTATGACTTTCTGTCACTAGAAATGAGACAGAACAAAAGAATTAGTTTAATATTTGTCATAGAGAATATTTGATTTAATACACTTAAGAAAGAGCATATTCCAAGTGGATGGCTAATCGTATTGTTAGTTTTTCTGTAGAGTTGTGACTATTGAACTCAGCTGATTATACTACATTACTAATGAGACTAGGGTTCAGTCCTCATGTGGGGCCTGGTAACTGTTCCTGATTCCAAATTTAAATAGTATGCCCCTAACTTTGGCCAGCTGTTTCCAAAATTTATACTTTTTGTCACAAAAGAGATTGAGTGTGTATGGATCAGTAACAATCTATTCTCATTGCTAGGAAAATTTCTCAAGACAGATGGTAGGTCAGCAACATCACTTTAGCATATAAAGGATAGCATGTGTTGTCATATTGAAAGGTAAAGCAGGAACTGTCAGCTATCCAATTGTAATGGAATATTTGAGCTAGAAATCCAATAGAATTTAAACGGTCAACATGACTTATGTCATTTACTAAAAGTACTACCAATTCAGGGTCTCAAGTGACTGAGGATCTAATAGCTATTCTGGCCTTCTCTGTGACAATCTGCCATGGTGGAAATGGTGATGAATTAAGCAGTTCATGCCCCATCTAATGTGATAGAAAAACATAGTAACAAGAACTCATCTACCTTCCTTTTGACATACATGGGCTTATTATTCAGAGGAATCATAAAACAAATATGGATGGGTCTTAAATTCCTGATGATAGGACAAATTATATCAATTTAATGAAAAGCAATCACAATACTTAGAATTTTATTGTAATTATTTGTTTAAAAGTTTTCCTTCACTAGACACTGATTTATTTAAGGAAGCACATCTCTTGTTTGTTCTTTCAATCACAGATGTAAAATGGAATATGGCATCCCATACACAGATGTTAAGAAATTTTATGGGCATAGTATAAACACTTAATTATGCAACAGTATCAGTTATCTACTATATTAATTTCATTTGCATAAATATGTTTAAATTTTATTGTTTTAAAAGTTTGCTGGCATAAATATAGTTAGATATGTACAGGCATATTCTCAATAGTTAAAAGAAAACAAAACTAAAATCACATTTAATTTTATACATTACAACAATGGAAAAATAAATCTTTAGTCTTACTTAACTAGACTTTGTTATAGAAGTTAAATGGGCTTCAGTTCAGCATGCATCTCAACAGAACTATTAAGAAAAGTATTTGCTTAGTTGCTGGGTTTTATGTAAACTAAAGCAGATGAGGATAAAAAAGAAATAAACAGTAATTAAATTACACAGAAATTTCTGGATGAAATAAAACAACTTTTACAGTTTCTAGGTAATGGCAAAAGTGTTTCTGGCAAGAACAGTATAATTAACAGCAGTGTAAAGCTTTGCTTTACATTCTTTTGGCAATTGAGTCTACTAAGTTGAAAGCTGTTAAGTAAGTATTTGAGCTTCATATTAATTTGCATTTCACTTGACTGCTTTTTACTGTTTTGTAAGCATGAAAAAGAGAGGTTTGGGTTCAACATCACAAATTACTGTAAAAAAATAAAAAAATCGCTGCCCAAGCAGCTTTTTCTACTAGGGTTGTCGTGCTGTGAGCAAAAGAGGAGGAAAAAAAAAAGAAACGAAAAGAAGTGTTGATTCTTTAGAAGCATTTCAGCACCAGATCTGCACTATCAAAAATAGTCTACGAACATAGTTAGAGTTATCTAGAAATTCAGCAGTTTGCAAACAAGTGCGCTGGGGAGTAGTTTTTTCACACTAAAATATTTTTGCTACACATCAGCAAGTCCTTGAGGAAACCCTGCTGGCTCCAAAGGCCTGCAGTTTGCTGTTGAAATAGCAGAGCAATAATATTTAGCCAATGTAAACAGGAAAGCAGTGATGTTACTGCTCTTTGTATTGACTACTACATTTGACCAAAAATACTTTGACTGCTGAGATTGTAAAGCATAACTCTATTTTAACATTTAGTTTTTCCTCCTTCACACTTAGCTCTTGTCCTTTTCTGGAAGTTCTAATTGTATATGCTACTTATTATTTTCATAGACGATGATCATAAAACATGAAAGACTACTGATTTCTAGAAATAGCAAGGCGTATAGTGTAAGCATGCAGATGTGTTTATCCTTGTATGTGTGTATGTCCAAGTGTGTATTCACTAGTAGTTCCATTTTGGCAGTTAAAATTAGAAGCAAAGAGCATCTTACTTTAGGTGTATTATTGCCTGGGTGTCTTAATTCTCTGAACTTTTAGGAAATGTGTTATTTCATAATAATATCTTTCACATCATTAGAATATTTCAGTTTGCTTTTTGCTATGTCAATTTCCTCTCATAAATAACATAGGCTTTGGGGGCTGGTGAGATAGCTCAGTGGCATAAGCTCCTGCCTGGCAAGCGCGAGGTCCTGAGTTTGACCCCTGGTACCCACAAACAAAACAAAACAAAACCAAAAAACATAGGCTTCAATAATTATTATATCTTGAGACAATTAATTCATATTTCTACAATGTAACCTTAAAAATTTAAGGTCATTTGACTTCCGATCCTCTTATTTTATTATGTTTATCTATATATCTATCGATATGCTTATATTTATATGTATGTGCATAATAGCACAGATATATAAAAAATACAGCTTTAATAAGCCAGAACAGGGGCGGTGAGATGGCTCAGCGGCATAAGCTCCTGCCTAGCAAGCGCGAGGTCCTGAGTTTGACTCCCAGTACCCACATAGAAAAAAGGGCCAGTAATATTGCTCAGTGGTATGAGCGCCTGATGGCCCACGAAGTCCTGAGGTCGACCCCCAGTACCCACGAAAAAAAAAAAAAAAAAAGCCAGAACATAGCAACTGTTTATTGAAGGCACTTTTATATTGGCAGCCATCCAGATAGAAAATACAGTTGTTTAAGTATTTGCTCATTAGTGAAATGAAATGATATCAGTTGAATTCATTCCCCTTTCATTTTTTCTATATTTCAAAGCAACATTTTAGTAGTCACTCTTAAGGTTTTTCTGGAGCCCTTCTGTTAAGATTTGTTTTCCTTTTGTCTTAACTGGAATAAATTAATGAAGTAATACTGAGCAAGGTGTTGGGCTCATGCTAAAATCTTACCCTATTTATTGAAGAGTTTTACTATAAATTTCATTACCTGCAAAATCATACAATCTGCAGCTTTTACACATAGGGGCTGAGATATGTTAATAAATGATATTGAAGTTGCCGAGTAATGCATGCATTCCAGGTCTATTTAGGGGAAGTAAGAGCCTGTCACAGAGGGAAAAGCTGTTGTATAGCTTTAGGTTTATCTTGAGACATACAGACAGGGAGATAAAATGCATATTAATCCCTAAGGAATAGCAGTTTTTGCTGTTTTACTGGAAAAGGATTTGTTTTGTCAGATTCAGTTTAAATGTGGGTAGATGGAGAGAAATCAGTGCTGAATATTCGTAATTGGAAAATGAGGGAGAAAACTGAAAGATGGAGTCTGTGGTGAGTTAATCGTTGTTGTCAACTTGATTAGATTGAGAAATGCTTAGGAAATTAGCAAAGCATACTTCTGGTGTCCCTGTGAGGGTGTTTCCAGAAATGACTGGCGTGTGTGACAGCAACCGAGGGGGAGGATACACACCCTCAGTGTGGATGGTGCTACCAACCAATAGGCTTGGAGCCCAGACGGAATAAAATCAAATGAAGAAAGAAAGCCTGTAATACAGAACACATTCCACCTCTGCCCTTGTTGAGCAGTAAACATCTTTCCTCTTCCACACCCTTCTGCCATTTTGTTTCTGCCTTATCATAGGAGTAAGAACAATGGAGCCACCTGATCATGAAACTGTGAGCCAAAAACTCTTTCCTTCTTCTAGTTTACTTTCTCAGGTATTTTGTCACAGCAATTGAAATATGACTAATCCAGTATTCACCTCACTTTATTTATATATCCAAGTTCTGTCCCCTACTCTACATTTATGAGCCACCTTCATTTGGGAAAACATCTGTAAAGTTGACATTTTCACTGTTTTCTGACTCCATTTTGTCTAAGATTTGCCACAAAGAACCTCAAGAGCAAAAAGGTGAATATTGACATCTCTAAACTCTAACAGAAGCCAGGACCATTCATATATCCAACATCAAATTAGGAAAAATAAGAACAGAACATATTTTTGGTTAATGAGTACCCCAAGTGTTATGAAGACTGTACCTTCTGGTTTTTATAAACCATTCTTCTTATTGTCTTTTTTTTTTTCCTTGAAAGGCATTATTGTACTAAAATGAAATTGTGAACCCTCTAATGAAGCAGAGCAAAAGAGTTTTTATGTAATCAAATCATATTCTGGGCCTGAATCCCACCATGCATCACCTGCTTTCACTTAATGTTTCCAAAAGGCAAAATAAACATACTTGTCATAATGAAAGAACAACATTAGCTTGGGGGTAATACCATGGGCCACTGTTACATCCAGAAAATGCTAAGATTTGGAACAGAGATCCACTGAATTCTTCTTTTATTTTAAATACTATCTTAACAATTCTGTTTAGAAAAAGGTTAGATGTTCTGTTATTTTTCCATTCAATTATGATTGGATTACAATAGATTCAAAGCCAAATGGATATTTGAAAAATTGGCTAAACTTCAATATATTTTTTTGAAAGTGTTTTGAAATGACTCCTTAGAAGCTGTGCCCACTTTTTTGAGATTAATTCCTCACAACAAATAGAATAGTTTTATAAGGAAGATTCAAAGATTTTTAAAAAATACTAAGTTCACATTCTTTGTTTATCATGGGGCTTTCCTCTCACTGCCTATGAGAATTTGTTTAAACTGAATTTCTATTTCGCACATTTTCCTGTAAGTTCTGTGTTGTCAATGTGGCAGTCATCTCCACAAATAGCACCAATGATAATTACCTCTTGATATTCATTCCCTCCGCCTTCCCTTCCCAATTGTATTAGGATTAGGCTATGTCACTATAGGATTAGTCTATATCCGTTAATGGTGGATAAGATAATAAAAAGTACAACTTCTACAGCACCTCTTAGATTGCTCATGCAGGGGAAGCCAGCCATCATTTTCAGGAGCTGTATGGAAAGATTCACCTTGTGAAACTGGCACAACCAACTGTCCAGTCATGTGAGGAAGCCAACTTGGAGGTGGATCCTCTGGGCTCAGTAAACTTGCAAAAGACTATGATCTTCAACATATTTGCTGTGAATTTGTGAGATATACCAAGCTAGAGCCAATCACCTAAGTAGTTTCCAAATTTGATTAACAGATACTGTAAGGTAATAAATGCTTATTTTTTTTTAAAGCAAATAAATTTGTTACAAAGCAATAGATAACTAACAAACTTGGATAATTAACTTTGCCTTGTGAAAGATTTGAAGGAATGATCTCTCCAGGGTTTTGTGGGAGATGGGAACATCCTTCTAAGGATGTTCAAATCTTTGTGTACCTATAAACATTGCTGTGATCAATAGAATACATTGTTGAGAACATTGGGGGTCAGGTGATTGTCCTCGCTGTAGTGAAAGTAAAAAATACTGCCTTTTCAAAAAAATAGGGGCCGGTGAGATGGCTCAACGGTGTAAGTGCCTGCCTGGCAAGCGCGAGGTCTTGAGTTCGACTCCTGGAACCCACATACGAAAACAGTGCCGCTGATATTGCTTAGGGACACTGGCACCTGCTGGTGCGTGAGGTCCTAAGTTCGACCCCTGGTATCCACAAAAAATAAATTAATTAAAAAAAATAAAAAATAAAAAATAATTATCAGGTTTATATTTATAATGAAATGAGGAAATTCTGTTAACTAAAACCAAGCATAATTTTTATGTGCATCTTGGTAAGCAGAAACATGGTACCTCAAAGATGCCCACGTTCTCATCTTTGGAATATGTTCTCTTTCATTGAAAAGGGTCTGGGATGATGTCAGTACCTGAAAGTTTTATAGGTAGGAGAACAACACTACTCAGATGCGAATAGAGTTATGAGCTCAGAGTCAGTATTAGTTTTAGGCCTTTGAAATCTATAAAAGAATGTTCACAGCTGGAATTTGAAATTATTTGGTATTTGGAATTATTATCTGGTTTCTTTTCTTCTTTACATTTTCTTTTCCTTTTTGGAAAGTGAATGCCATTGCCATTGTTTCCATGTACCTGTCTCACAAATTTATTTGGAAACAGGAAATTCATTTCTTGAGTTTCACAGATGATGAGAAATATATCTATGGATTCATTATACTCTGAGCCTCACTCATATCTAATATAGGTAATGTAGATTAGACTTGTGAATTTGGAACTGATATCTTGGACTTATAATTTCATGCTGTACTGTTATGGGTTGTTATTTGGGGAAACTTTGGAATAAGATGAATGCATTTTACATGTGGAAATTACATGACTCTTTGGAAGCCAGGGGTGGAATATGAAAGGCTGCACAGCATTCCTGACATACATCCACTTCCTAATTCCTGAAACGTGTGGCTGTTTTCCTTACCTGGCAAAGGGGCTTTGCAGGTGTAACTAGTTTAAAGATCTTGAGATGGTGGATTATTTGGCTGGACCCAGTATAGTCACAAGCATCCTTATAATGTGAAGCAAGGATACAGGACACTAAATATCAAAGACAGACTTAAAGATGTTATGCTGCTGGCTTTGTAGATGGAGGATGGGACTTTTAACCAATGAATGCTACTAGAATCCCCAGAAAAAAAAAAAAAAAAAAAAAAAACACAGGCTTTTGATAGCTTTATTTTAGGCCTCTGCAACCAACAATAGAATCTCATCACCATAAATTTATTGTCATTTTCTGTGCATGTATTTTTTTTATTCTACCTTTTCAGGAAATTTATGTTTATTTTAATTTTTTAGAAGTGTAACTATGAAGCTGTGGACTTGGTTTTCTTTGTATGTATCATTCATAAGCTTCACTGACCATCTTATATACCAAATGCATTGTTTAAAATAATTAAAGTTAGAAAATTTATAACCATTTTTTTCAGTTACTCCCTTTAGTATATTATCTTGCCTTTTTCATTCTGTTTGTCCCCATTTACTGGCTGTTTTAAGGACTCCATTTTAGCACGTATAACCTATATTTCTTAATATATGTGTAAATATGGCCATGTACGCAATACACAATGATCTAGTACTACATAGTTTTTCTCATTGATTCTTTCTTCCCATTAGTAAAATTTATACCTACACATGTAATTTTGAATTATAGAAATGCTTTTGAGATCAAGCAGGTAGAGTTACAAGAATAGAATAACTCAGCTGGGTGTGGTGGCATTTGCCTGTAATCCCAGTATTCTGGGAAGCTGAGGCTGGATAATTGCTGGTTTCAGCCAAGCCTGGGCAATTTAGCAAGTTAGTGAGATCCTGTCTCAAACTAAAAAACGAAAAAAATAAAGGGCTGCAGATGTAGCTCAGTGGAAAGGCCTTAGGTTCATATCTTCAGTACCTCAAAAGAAAAAAAAGGAAAAAAAAGAAAAAAAAGAAAGAAAGGGATAACTCATATCTCTAGTAAACAAACATAAACACAATTAAAGAAGAAAAGTACCAAAACAACAAGAACAAATAATATAGTAGGATTGCTAAATGAGTTTGATGACTTAGTATCTCCATTTCTGGCACCTTTGAGAAAGCTCAGGGAACCAAAGTGACAACATACATTAAGTGTGTATTCAACAACTGTAAAACATGAAAATGTATCTTAAATAACTAAGCTAAACTAAGGGCTTTGTTGTGTATTACGCTTTACATTTTTTTGTGCACTCTTACCTTGGATTTTGTTTCCACTGAGGTCTTTTCAGTTTGTATCAATTGACATGATTCAAAAGATGATGGGACTGAGTACAATATTTCCTAGCAAGGACTAGACATTGGGTTCCATCTCTGTACTGAAAAAATGAAAAAAAAAAAAAAAAAGAAAATGTAAATGGAATTTAAAAATATCTATAAATTATACAAATTTCGGGACATTTAACATATTTCAAATGATCTTTCAGCTCAACCAAGCATAAAATACTTCACTAGTCAACAAAATAATAGTTACAGAAAGAACTACAAGTAGTCCTTAAGTGATAGCTTGCTGTTACTTGTTCTCATTATTCAACTAACCCAAATATGGGTTTTAAACAAAAACAAATATATCATGTGAGTTATTCAAAATTAGCCCCTTGCTATATTAAGTAGAGTTGTCTCTATTTTCATACAGCTCAAATGTAGATTCTTGAACTGCACTGAGATTTTTTGACTGGGGTTGTAGTTTTGATGTGTTCCGTTTCGAAGGCCAATGTGTTAAGAATTTGGCTGTGGCCCATAGTACTAACAAGAGACTGGTGGAGGTGGAGTCTTTCTGAGGTCGAGACTTGCAGGAGTTCTTCGAGTCATTTGGAAAACATCCCTCCCTTTTTTCTTTTTTTTTTTTTTGTACTGGGATTCGAATTCAGGACCTTGCACTTGCCAGGCAGGCACTGTGCAGCTGAGCTATGTCCCCGGCCCTGGAAAATACCCTTAAAAGGGATGTTGGGACCCTGGCACCTTCCCTTTTTTCTCTTTTCCCTCTCTGGCCATGAGGTGAGTGGTTTTATTCCTCTTTGTGCTCCCACCATGATACGCTGCCTCATTATTAGCCTAAAAACAACAGGGCCAACTGATCATGAGACCCTGAATAAATAAATTAACGCAATTGTTAACAACGACATATAAACTCTACTTCAGAATTGTGCACTAGACTAGATTTGGAAGATGTAATGGCAGACAGATTTCA
The DNA here is from genome assembly GCA_028451465.1 of Erethizon dorsatum. NCBI lineage: Eukaryota > Metazoa > Chordata > Mammalia > Rodentia > Erethizontidae > Erethizon > Erethizon dorsatum. The sequence goes on along the minus strand of CM051836.1, from coordinate 75,879,214 downwards.
AGGAATTCTGTGACTTTTTAAAATAGAAAAACTGGTATATATTGTATTCATTCATTCATTCATTCACTCAGTGGGACTCAACAATTTGTCTATTCGAACTCCTTTGCCCTAAAGCTGCTTTTTTGTCTTTCAACATCTTTTTTTTTTTTTTTTTTTGTGGGTACCGGGGGAACGACCTCAGGACCTCACGCGCCAACAGGCACCTGTGCCGCTGAGCGATATCACCGGCCCCTTTTTCGGTGTCTTTCAACATCTTTAAAAGGAGAGTAGTATTTTTCTGGTCTTTCTCTTTCTTTCTTTCTTTCTTTCTTTCTTTCTTTCTTTCTTTCTTTCTTTCTTTCTTTCTTTCTTTCTTTCTTTCTTTCTCTTTCTCTCTTTCTCTCTCTCTCTATCTTTCTTTCTTTCTTTCTTTCTCTTTCTTTCTTTCTTTTATTTCTTCTCCCTTTCTTTCTCTCTCTATTTTCTTTCTTTCTTTCTTCTTTCTGCTTTCTTTCTCTTCTTTTCTTCCTTCCTTCCTTTTTTTCCTTACTTAATAAAAAATTTTGCTGAATCAGATGTGAATAAGGAACTCAGTTTGAATGAGAATTTCTTCATAAGAAAACTAAGCCTAGGACTGTGATATATCTATGTGAATAAGCAATCTGGCATTTCCTTTTTACCTACTATATTGATACACAGGAAGAAGAGCCTGGTGCATACAGAGATATAGAAAAATGATGGAGCACAAAGAATAGGCGAGAGAGGGTTACAATGACATGAGATTAATTTTTTTTTTCAATGACCTGTACCATCCTAGCCTATGTGGTTTATGCACTTGTACTTTTGAGACACTTTCTATGTGTTTAATTGGCTGTAGTAGGTTTTTGGTACTTGCAGCCAAGGGGCCTAAATAATGCAATCATCTACAGCAAATGAGACTGATTGTAAAACACGCCCACCAGTTTGCCCCTTACCATGACCTTCCTGCACTCCCTGTAGACTATATGATTCTCTCGATGTCATCTACTTGATGGTGTTTCCTCTTTCATTGCCTAAATATATGTACAGATACAGAGAAGCTCAGAGAAAACTAATAGTATTTATAATATTATCTTCTGTAAAACAATGCATACTCTATCTCCATAGACAAATGCCATCAAAGTGTCAGGGTATATTATTCTAGTGTATTAAAATACTTTTACATACATGTATGTTTATTCCTAAAAACTTTAGTTTGGAGGGCAGTATTTAAATTTTTTGGATTATAATATGACCACCTTTTTTAGTTTTATTATGTCTTTGAAATCTCTCTCTCACTGTATATACTATTTTTGATAGTTGCTTCACTAATAGTCCACATTCTATTTATCTATTCCTTTGCCAGTAAGAATTTTATTATTACAAAAATATTAGTAGCTACAAATAATGCTATGATTGACTGTCCTCCCCGAGTTCAGCTATCTGCTGTCTTTCTATCATGGACAATGAGGTCACAGTTCTGCATCCTGCTCTCTAATTACCTGGCTGGCCATCCCATCCTTCCATCATCTCTTACTGTTATCACAGAACCTCTCCTTATGTGTCTGCCTCACCAAGGCTGATGCCCTCAGGGCTCAATTCCTGAAAAACAGTCTGCAGGGTTTTTCAACTCAATATGCTAATACTATTGGAACAAATAAAATCACTCTTACTTCTCATGGTTTCTAATTTTTCCCACTCAACCAATATGCTTCAACTAAATTTTGTAGCAGGTATACTTCATTTCAAAATGAATGATCTATTATTTGCTGCTCTTTTTTAATATTTTCATGAATTCAGCTTAGAAATAGAAGATACTATTGCTTTCCTTAATACTATTTTGGTATTGTAGATGAATCTAATTAAAAAAGAAGGAAGTCAGACATTGTTTGAACAGTAGTAGCTTTTCTAGTTCTTTAATAAAATATGTACACATTCATTAATGATTACCCATAGCTAATTCACTACAAAAAAATCAATAGGGATCAAAATCACCAGAACTTTATTTATAATTTTGTGTACGTTATTATGGTCTTGTCATATTTCACCATTGAGTTTATGCCTGTGTTCCTCTATTGGACATCCACCCCAAGGTAGTTTAAGATTCCATACTTGAAAAAAAACACATGCCCAGACCCTAAAGCATAAATTGATAAAAATCAATTTTACTTATGTAACTCCCAGCTGAATGCCACTTCTGATGTACATCAACAGCAAAAGAAATTAAAAGATAAGTAACATGATTACAATCAGATTACCTTGTCTAGGCAGACAAATAAGATTGCAGAGCAGTCTGAGTGAGGTACTCACTTACTAGTGAGACCAGTTTACATCATATTAAATGAAAATGAGTTTCCAATAAGTGTAGCATATAACAAAGTGGGTAAGTTAAATACTCCTCCTTTGTGACTAAATGTGAGTCAGAGAAACTCTCATTTTGTGAGTATTCACGAATGACTGCCTGTCAGGACACTGTGTGTAGTGTTTAGGAAAATAAAATTAATCAGTCTCTGAGTTTGATTTGTTGCTCAAATTAAAAGTGTTTCTCTGATTAACAGAATTCATGAAAGTCAAAAAGAGAAGGAAGGGTGAGGGAGAAGGCTTGATCTGATTCCCAACTCTTTATACATTGTAGAATAGGAAAATGAAAAATATTTACGATGCAACTCATAACCAGGCCACATCTAACTAGAAAAGAAGAGCACACATCAGTGAATACATTAAGTAGACAACATGCAAGAAATGAGGGTTGGTTTAGTTTTAATGATATTAAGTATAGGAGAAAAAAGTTCTTAGCTCTATATGTTTTATTTATAAAATAGTGTTTATTATTTTAGCCCAAAGGAAAAAGAAGAATTGATAAAGTTATACAAGGAGAATATAATTGTGCAATGTTCTTTCAAGCAAGTATGATAATGCCATCTCAAGTTATTTTCTTTTTAGTCTATAATTCTTTGTTATTAAGAAAAAAATATAAACAGAAAATTAAAATAATTTAGGTGCCTTTGTGATTGGATAATAATTTAGATGCCTTCAGATTGGGCAATTCCAAGAGGAAAAATGCTCTAAACATAAATAAATAAATAAATAAATAAATAAATAAATAAATAAAGGTATGAATGTGACAAACGACGGAGTGTTATGACAAAGGAAGGGAGAGTAATGCGTAAGTAAGTCCTAATCACAAGAGTTTTTTGAATACCATAATGAAATAGTTTTTCAAATATTTTGACTATTAATGCTCTTTCTATCATCACAAGCTTTTATTGTTGGTATTTTTGTTTTTTAATATCTTGTGCTTAAAAAATTGCTGTCTTTCAAGATTTCTTCAAATTAAATGGAGAAATAGAGAAGTGTACTTATGAATTAACTATGTTTAGAATGACTTGACAAAAATATCACAAAATCTATTTAAAATTTATATTTGCTCATGTTTGCATTGTTCACAAAAGAGAAAAAGACTGTATGTAATTGGAACATATATCAGTGAATGAACTTTTCACACCAAGTGCAACCACACCCTTTTCTTTAGGAAAAGAAAAACTATAACTAAAAGAGGGAATTATTATTATAGATGAATCTTAGAAAATATTTTGAGTAGACCTTTTTCCTTCTACATAAAATAGTACCTAATTGCCTTAATTTTAGGGAAGTCCAGTTGTACATATAATATAAATGTTAAACTGCAACCTGTAACAACTTTAAGCAGCTTTCAGAACTTTGCTTTAGACTTTTCTTCTTTTAAATGGAGTTAAAAAATTAATAGATAAGGAAGAGTTTAGTAAAGTGCTCATCAGCAAAATACAGCCTGGCATTAGATATACAGAATGGACTTCATGTCTGTGTTTTGATCCATATTGATATCAATCATTGGTTATGTTTTTTGTTGTTGTCTAGATGTTTCATTTCAAGTATTTATTTCCAGAAATAAATAGTTGGCTCATTTTTCAGTAAATGTCTTTAGCCGGGGGACTTTCTGGAACTAAATTAATTCAATTTTATGTAGAGAGATATTTTATGAAGCAGTTTCAAAGCAAGACAATATCTTGGAATGCATCAGCTTCGAAGCAAAATAAAAATCATTTCAACATTCATGGATCTTTGAACATTTTTCTGTAGCTCTCAAACTTTCTTCTTTCTTGTCCTCTTTCTTTTTTTTCCCTCAGGGCTACAATGCTTTCATCTAAAAATGGCGAATAATTCCTCTTCATCTGCTTGCTAGAATGATAAGTAAATTTGTTTACAGTGTTACAGTGTGTGTGTTCAGTGACCTCTGCTATTATTCTTTTATACATATTTTAGTACATGAGATGTAACTGCCATACAATTGCTTGAGTTTTCCCCAAAAGCTGTTGTGCCTGTATGTATCACACAGTGTTTTTCATTTACAAAAACTTACCCAGTGAGGACCGCATATTGGAGGATGCATTTATGAGTCAAAATTTTCTCAACCATTAGTTTTTTCTACTGAGGTAGACAACTTTAAATTGAGTGGGAAGAAATATATTGGTACATAATCTACAATTTCTCCTGGGTTTTGTTTTTTCTTCAGTTCTTTTTTTTTTCTTTTTTTGGCTAATATTTAAAATTGGATTTCATTCTTTATATTCTGTTTTATTATATTGGTTGAAACCTCCTATGTAATCAATTGCAATCTTGAGCCATAAATTCAGCTAGGAATAAGCAATTGTTGATTTTGATTACTCTGTCACACTTCAAACTCTAAATCCCAAAACACATTTTAGGCTCCTGAGTTATTGTTTCTGGATAAAATTTTTGTCACTTCTGTCCTCATCTGCACGTGGTAATAACATGTTTTGTAGACTGTTTGCATTATCAATTGTTTTCGTTTTCATTTAGTGCTTTATGCAAGATGGTCTTTGGTTTAGGACAGTGACCCCGGCAGGAGATAAAGGTTGTCTCAGGTTTCTCTGCAGCTCAGTATTTTAAGTTATGAGAACTAATCCCCAAGTAGATTCAGAGGTACTTCTTGGTATTCTGCCCGCAATGTGCCTGTGGAAATATTACACTTAGTTTTACTTACAGGACACATGCCTTCTGAATCCAAATGTAAAACTAAGATATTTTTGCTCTCCTAAATAGCAAAGTTTCCACTCAAATACTATGTATCGAGTTACTTCAGTTGAGTCTCTTCAGTAAAAGGAGATATCTCTATTTACTTCATTAACTATCAGAAAACACAACTGTATTGTTTCTAGTAGTTTAAAAATAACTTTGAGTTTGTTTTGAATTATTTTTCATTTCCTAGAACAAGCTATCAAAAATTTTATTTTCCTTAATCGAAAACAAAAACAACAACATTTTCTTCAGGTTATAATATTAATTGCAAATTTTGAAGAAAAAAACTTAGTTTAGCAGATGAATTGCTTTGAATATATAAAGTAATATTAATTCTTTTACTTTAAAGAATTTCTCAAATAAGCACAAAACTGTTTTCTTTTTGTTTACCATACTGTTAAACACTTGAGAGAAAATGAGGGAAACTAAGGACCTATGTGGTAAAGTAATTCTTAATGTTCAGCTTAAGGGAGATTTTCTAGAGAGTCTTATGAAGGAATCCTGATTGTTACTTTATATATATATATTTTTATTTTAAAGAGAAAAAAATAAAAATAGCAATAAAACAGAGTTTCAAAACAGATTAGTAGGAGAGTTACAATAATTAATACATTGAGTATTATTCAGAATACAAGATATAGGCATGATATCTTGCCCAAACGATATTAGCACAAACCTTTCTTTTCAATGAACTGAGAGAAACTAGCTGTATAACTCTAAAGAAAGTCCTTTGGACCAGTTGTGTGTCTTGCCTCTGGTCAGTAAATGAAGGATAAAGGTGCACTTTATCATAACATGAGGTTGTTGAAGGCATGAATATGCTAATGATATTTATTGTCTAGGTAAATTCATAAACTACATAAGTAATAAGATGTCCTTCTGGGAGATAGTGACATTTTAAGGAAGTTATTAGGTTAATTGATAAAGTTAAACTTCAAAGTAAATATGTTCCAAATAAAGTAAAAGACCTAAGTAATGATAAATATTTGACTTGTGTATCTTACATGGGATCTGGAGAAAGATTGGTTTTCATATTATCCGCAGTGAGCTCCCCATAGCCTGCTCTGCTTTATCTGTTATTTTCAATCTGCAAATACTATCAAAGTGAATGTGTGTAGGAGAAGTAGAAAAAGAAGTACATGTTTTTTATTTATGGATATGTCAGACTTTGACGTGCCCAGAAAAAAAACCCCAAAAAACTTTACTGCTTATACATACATACATACTTACACACACACACACACACACACACACACACACACACACACACAGTGGTTGCACCAAATGAGCCATCAAGAGAAATTTGAAAGTGGAAGAAGTTAGAGAAAGGGATCTATTCGGATCTATTCCTTCCAGAAATGTCGAACTTCCTTCTGGAATTATACCCAGTGACAATACCTTACTTTTGCAATAAAATCATAAGGCTGGCCTAAATAGATCATTGTAAGGAACCTCAAAGTAGATCGTTGGTTGATGGTAGAACAGATGAAGCCACAAATATTCCCCCAAACAATTCTTGATAAAAATGCAAAATAGCTATATTGATAGCTGCCACTTGGAATAATTCATCTCCAACTTTTCAAACCTAAGCAGCTGAAGGGTAAGTGAACTCAGGCACAGGGTGTCTGGGAACATAGTACGTTTGTATATTGTGCAAGCTGGGTGGCTCTGTTGGAAATTTTTCATGAAACACATATGACATTAGCTTTATTATACAGTGTTTTAAGTTATCAACAAATGGAACATTCCATACTCTTCAGAGTAAATAGAAGATTGTTGGTTTTAAGGTATCAAATGAAAAGGAAAAGAAAACTGGCTGCTATTGTAGCATGTGGTACAATTTTCTTTATTTATGTTTTCATGATATTTTGAAAATTTAGCTTTATATGAATACATATCTACAAGTAACATTTTTTTCCTTCAATATAGTCTGATAATTACTAAGGTATGTTGCCTAAAAAATCAACCAAGAATTTAAACATTGAAACAGAATTTTTATTTGGGTCTGGGGGAGTGAGGATGGGTAACTGAAGGGAAAAAATATTTGCTATATGGTAAACTGAAAGGGTCTTTGATCTACTGGTTAGTCTTTTCTGGTGGTTCAAGGCAATAATCACCAAAATTTTTTTTTCACTCAAGAAAAATTTTCAGTGATGCTGTTCTTTCACCTGCCTGTGTAAGTTATAATTTAAACCACAAAAAAGTGATTTAAATATCACAATCAAATCACAATTCGTATGATCATTTCTCCTCATCCACTTGCTGGATGTGGAACTTCTTTGTTCTGCAGTTTTATTGCTATGCAGCATAACAACAATTATAGTTTTGCCTTGATTTTTGTTCCTCAGGTGTGCTAAACTTTGAAAACATATCCACAACATATCCATAGCCAACTCTGCAATTTGTGAAAGCAAATTAATCAAATGTTAAGCTACTATTTAATTCTTTAAAATGTTTTTAATAAGAGAAATATCAGTAACAAGTATTTAGTCCTGGGTTCAGAGTTTTCAGGACCTTCCAGGTGGTGGCACGGAATGGCCAGTCATCCTTGCAGATGACCTTTCTACTTTCTTCTATATCTGTTTCACACCTGAGTTTTAAAAACCACAGTTTTTCTTTGGACAAAACTTTGAATTTCATCATTCCATTGACCACTCTGAGAGAATGAACAGGTAATTCCTTTGAGACTTCATTGGTAATTAATTCAAGAAACAGTCTGGGTTTATAATGAATTTATTTCGAGAAGTTACATTCTTTGGTTCCAAGTAGATTTGACTCCATCAGGGCCTGTTTCCAGCACTTATTCTTTTAATGGTTCAATTTTCTTCATAAAAAAATTCATACATTTTCTTAAAATATCTTCAACATGTTTTTTCTAAAAAGCAATTTTTAGATTAACTGTTCTATTGAGACAATCACAAATGTAAATATAAACAAAAATATAAATATAAATTGCTGCTATGAGCTAAGAAACTCTCTTTCAATCAACAGCTGAAGTATTAGTTTTGATGATATTAAATGCATCACAGATTGTTTAAAAAATAAGGTCTTTTTTTAGCTATACTGCTTTTTATGTAAAATTGGTTGCTTTAGAAAAATAAAACTAACACAAATTTTCCCCTCTATTACATAAACTTTAATAATCTAAAAAAGTCTGAATATGAATAAAAAAGTATAAATATTTTAAACATACATCCACCTTTCTCGATTTCTCCTGATTTTCATGCAGCAACAACTTTCAGTTATTTAAATGAAACCACCTTACCCCATCCAGCACTAGTGAAGTGACAGATGCTTGCCATTGTGTGTGGGAACAAGGAAAAACAGAGAGGAACTGACCGGCTGAGAAATTGTCAGCCCAAATTGCTGACAGAATAGCGATCAAATTAATGTGTTTTTTAAAAAATGAGTTTGAGGTGATTTATGAATCATCTGTAGATATCCAATAGAGAAATTACTACTAAAATGTAGGATAGCGCCATTATAAAATCCCTCGACAAATGGCATTGGCTTGGAGACAGGGTGGTTGAAATAGGCTGGAAAAATTGTAATGGAAAACAAATTGTTATAAGCACTTGAAAAATTGTTAAAAATGCTAATAGAAGGTGAAAAATGATGGCCTGTCTGATATAGCTGTGAATACAATTGGCAAAACTATCATCTATAAATTAGAAGTAAATTAGAAGTAAAATTAGAAGATAGAACAATGATCATGTGGATCTGACTAAGGAGGTTTCAAAGCTGAATGTTAAAAAATCAGTAGATTTATTTTTGTGTGCCCTATATCTCATAAAAAACCATCTAGTTTTGTAATCCACATTACGTAATAATATATACTGTCATTTATCTATAGTTATGTAACAAAATAACTAAAGCATAGAAGCTTTAAACAGTAAGTATTTTTGGTCAATATTCTGATGGCCATTTTAGTTTAGCGCAGCTAGGCAATTCTGGTACTTTTTTTTTTTTTTTTTTTTTTTTTTTTTTGTGGGTACCAGGGGGTCGACCTCAGGACCTCGCGCGCCAGGAGGCGCCCGTGCCGCTGAGCGATATCACCGGCCCCTTTTTCATATGTGGGATCCGGGAGTCGAACTCGGGCCCTCGCGCTTGCAAGGCAGGCGCTTAAGCCGCTGAGCCATCTCACCGGCCCAATTCTGGTACTTTTATGTAGGGTCATGCATGTGGATTCAATAGCTTTGAAGGGATTCTGTAATTAAAGTGTCTTCACTCATGTACCTTCAAGTTTGCACTTGTTCTCAGGTGTTAGTTCTGGAGAGCCCCAGTTGGATCAGCTTGCTTCTTCGTGAGGCTTCTTAGTCTCCACTGGGCAACCAAAGGTTTCTGTCTAGGTGATCTCAAGGCAAGCTTCCGAGAGCACTAGGATTAACCTCTTTCAACCACAAGGACCAGAAGTGGTAAAATACCACTTCTGCTGGCTGAAAGTGATTGCAACTCCTTCCTAATAAACTATATCTGTTTAATAAAAGCCTATACCATGCTTTTCAAATTAACTGCTGTTTCTGTAAAGTCACCGTCTAGACTTGGGACAGAGTGTAGAGGTCACTGTAAAATTAATTTCATCCTTTTGAGAAATCAGAGCATGACTATTTCTATCTTCTGTGACTAAAAGTAGTTCTGAATTTCCCTAATTCATATGAATAAATTTATTTGGCACCCTTTTTTTCTCAAACTTTGTCTTATATTTTTGCCTATGATCTCAGTTGAAAATATAATTTAAGAATTTTTTAAATCATGAGGAAAATCAATGATATAATGTTTTTACAATATTTATGTAAATATTGAATATCCCATTATTTATAAACATGATGTTTTTTATTTTTTATATTTTTTATTTTTATTTTTATTTTTTTTTGTGGGTACCGGGGGTTGACCTCAGGACCTCACGCACCAGCAGGCGCCTGTATCCCTGAGCGATATCACTGGCCCTTTTTTCTTATGTGGATACCGGGAATCGAACTCAGGACCTCACACTTGCCAGGCAGGCGCTTATGCTGCTGAGCCATCTCACCGGCCCCAACATGATGTTTAATTGTCAAAAGGCTTTGAGTTGATCTGTGGACAGTGTGTGTGGAAGCATGTGTGTGTACATAAGTTATGTGTAGTCATGAATGGATAACAGCTCTGGTTTATAAAATGATAAACTCAAAATAAGATGGAGCAAACAATTCAGTGGTGTTATTCTGTCTTCAAGATCATTTCAGTGGTGCTGGGCATAGGACATAACATGCACTATAGAAACAACTGAAGTTGCATAATTGATTTTGAGTCAGTCAGGACTAAGATATTAGTACTCCTGAAGTCATGTGATTCTTTGAGAGGCTAAAATTATCCAATATTCCAGTGCCAGATTATGTAAATATCAGTATATTCATGAAAGAAGGAAAATAAGAATAAGATTAGCTAAACGAGAAACATGGCATTCTGTAGTTTTGTTTGTCTGATTGTAATATAGAAATGAATAAGTAGTTTTCTCTGACATGGTTGAGTAGAACTAGTATTTAACTGAAGATTATTTGGTCTTGCTTATTCCCAGAATAGCATCTGAATACTTGTTTTCAGCACACTCTAGTTTGAGGATCACATCTTTAGATGAATCCAATTGTGGTCCTTATGGAAGATAGGGGCAAAGAGAAATTACAGGCTGGAGACTGGTTTTAGAGGAGAGCATAAGTATAGGAGTAACCCAATCTGAGAGGTGAGCTAGAACCAAACATCAGAGTCCAAAGTCAAAACAGTGCACCAAACAGTAACAACAGCAGCATTGACAATCGGGCAAGAGCAGTCTTCTTCTGTAACTAAATCTAGAAATTAAGCCTAAATGAAGGTTATCCTGTCTGTTAAGATTCATATGAAGTTGGCTCAATTACCCTACTGCTATTCTGTGGACAATCGCATGCTCTTTCTGGATTGCTATGCATTCTTGGACCCTCCTATTCTTGTAAGACTAATCCTAAACCAAATTGCAGCAAGCCTTTTATATTAGTTTTCTATTGCTGTTGTAAAAAAGTCACCAACAGTAATTTAAGAAAAAAATTATCATTTTATAGTTCTGGAGGTGGATTTTCTCACAAGACTAAAATTGACAGTCCACACACATGCATTATTTCTTGGAGGCTCTGAGGAATAGTTTCCTTGTACTTTCCATCTTCTACAGGCTGCCCACTTCCGTGGCTCCTGGTTGACTCCCTAATCTTCAGAGCTAGTAAAAGTGGGTTGAGAACCTTACTAATTGTATCACTCAGTCTTTCTTTTCAACCCTCTTCTTTTACTTTAAAGGACCATTGATTGGCTACAGCTAGGTATCTGCCTTATTTGGCCAGGATGTGGTAAGATACTTGCTTTATTTAGGCTTGGTCTGATAAATTAGCAATTTATGATTGACTGAAGATCAGTTGTTGTCATGGGCTCAAATCTGGGGCTATTGGTTATACAAAATACATGTGGCTAAGTTAGGTTTTCGTGTGTTAGGTAGAAACTCAGAAAATCTCACACTAATGGTCTCCTCCTTATGTAACTGAACACCAAAAGAGAATTTTCCTCTGCTCCCATATTTACTCACTGGAATCATATCTAGTAAGAACTTGATCATAGAAACTGCAGTAGATATCATTCAACTATGCGGTTAAATAATCTTTTTGAGGACAGCAGAGGAGGCAGGGTGAGAAGAAATGTGGCCCTTGCTGATATCACTGAACCATTGGGTAAAGACTGGACTGCTTTTTCTACTTTGAGAACTAACTTTCTTATTAATTGAGAAAACAAATGTCATTGTTGTGCATTCTATTTTTTATTAGGTATTGAGAATATTGTCAAGCAAAGATGCTGGAAATATTTACTTGAAATAAACAAAAAGAATCATAAAAATTTAGAATGTAGAGAAGCCAGGTATGGTGGTGCATGCCACCACTCTGGAGCCTCCACTCTGGAGGCTGAGGCAGGAGAATGGCCATGAGTTTGAGACCAGCCTGAATTACAGAGCGATACCCAGTCTCAAAGAAAATAAAAAAATATAAACATGTAGACACTCTATAAAAAGGTTAGACTGCTTGGGGTACCTGTAATGGTGTAAACAGCACTAATTTATTTCTTGCAGTTCTAGAGATCTTGGGTAGCCCAAGATCAAGGTGCTGATGGAGCTGAAGGCAGCTTCCCTGTCAAGCCCTCCTATGGCTTTTCCTTGGTGTGTGCATTTAGAGAAAGAACAAAAGATTTCTGCTGCTCTCCTTTGAGGACCAAGATCTTATCTGATCAGGGCCCTCTCCTCTTGTAACCTCAGTTAATCTTGATTACATCTATGAACGTGCTGTCACTAAATGTAGTCACGTTGAAAGTTAAAGCTTCAACATATGAATTGGGGGGGAATGCAACTATTTATTTAATATCAAGTAAAAAATAATAAATTTTATATAAATAACCAAATAAAGTAAGTTTATGGTATATCAAATATAGTAAACTACACCTGACATAATATATAGTACTTTTTAGGTTTACTATATGGTATGGTATGGTAAAATAAATACAGTTTGTCTTAAATTATGTGTAAAATGTTAAGGGTAGTAGATAAGAGATTATACAGAGGAGATTATAGGTTATATAATCTAATAGATAATCTACTAAATAGATTAAATATAAATGTTAAGTAAAATGTAATATACAACCATATTATTATGCTTTTACCTCTTTTAAACTTGGAAATGTGTTGGAAATTTTCCAGTTAATAAACATTCTCATTTTAATCATAAGATTTATATATCTTACTATTAAAAATAGTGGTAGAATAAAAAATATCTTATATATACTTCATTCATATCTCCAAATATTTTCTTATGGCGAATTCCTAGAAGTAAAGAATGATGAATTTTGAAACATTATCAAATTTCCTTCAGGGAAGAAAAAGTATCAATTTACACAAGCGTTAATGGTGTTGGAGATTAGCAATTTTCTGCCCCCATGACAATACTAAGAGTTTTCATTAATTTTAACCTTTAATTTTAATATCATAAAATAGCAATTCAAATGTTTTTGGCATTAACTTAAGTAACTGACATCAAATTCAATTTCATAGTAAAGGATGTTATTTCTATTTCCGTTTAAAATATTTCACTTTTATTTAGGCTGTTAAGTGGCAGTAGATCTTCATTTTTTTCAGGTTTTATTTTGTATGTTTGCAGTGCTGTGAACTCACCCCAGGGTTTTTCCCTGCTGTGCCCTCTCTGGAGCTCCACCTCTAGCTTCTGCAGCAGATTTTCTGAGATGATTAAAAGTGGTCTGTCTCCCTACTGTTACTGGGAAGCTTGATTTAGAAACCAGTAGACCTGATGTTTGTAAACATTCCCTTAAACAGAAGCACACAATATTGTTTGCATATGGTTTTCTGGCAAACAATGCAACCCTGAAAATAAAAGTGCAATATATAGAAAGAGTTTGGCTGTTTCCTGTACTTTACTGGGAACAACATCAGTCCCCCACACCGCGTGGAAATGGCATATTGCATGAATTTTAAAAAGCAACCCATTACTTAAAACAATTTATTGCCTGCAACCTGCCAGCAAATTGTGAAATTTATAAATCTACAATACACAAATCTATAAATCTGTGAGTTTTAGCCATTGCAGTTGTAATACACAAAATTTACACACCTAAAGGAATAATTAAAACTATCAGGAACTTGCTAAGATATAGATTAAAATTATTTTCAGATTTTTGTCTTTAGTTTTTTTATATATGTGTACACACATGCACAAATATATACATATTTTATGTATCATATATATTAGTCTTCCCTAACATTTTCTACTACTGTCATACAAAGAAAAACTCCTCAGTCCATGAATAAATGTATGAAATTTACTTCTAAGTACTTCAGGGATTTTTATTGAAAATTAAATTTGTTTTAAAAGAAAGTGGAAGTTACAAAAATCTACTGCTTATTTTATTTTTCTTTTTGCTTTACAGTTGGTATTTGAAAATAATTAGTTATATAAAAATGCATGCTTTTTCATTTGGTCATAAAAGTCCTAGTCTCCCCAACCCCTCACACAAACCTCTCAATCTCTTTTTTTCTTTCTCTCTACATGTACAAATACACACACACACACACACACACACACACGTATATAATTAATTAAAACCAATTCTGTGTTCTTTCCTGAGTTGTGTACACTTCCCTTCTTCATTGATGCCAGACTTGAGCGGTGATGCTTTGGCCAATGAAATGTGAGTGGAGGTGAATTCTGCTATTTTTGAGTCAACACTGTTAGAAGATTATGTATTTCATCATTTCTTTTCCTCCATTGCCATTGGATTCATTATGAACAGGTAAAACATGCTCATGTAATAAAACAATAGATATGTAAAGTTTGTAAGAAATAAACCGTGGTTGTAAAAGGCAAAACCATAGGGCTCATTTGAGGACATATGACCTTGATTAAGGTCATCAGTGTAGGAAATCTCTGGAATTTCAGGCATACTGAAGCAATTTATTAATTCCGGGAGAACGCAAATAACAATAAAAACTTCTTTCCTGTTTTGGAGGTATTATGTTTCATTTATGTAAATTCCCTTCAATGAATCTTTTACATATTTGTATATAAGTGTGTTAAATATTAATGTGTATATTATATGCATCTTATAATATGTACTAAATTAGAACATTGTTAAAATATCTTATTCTAATTCTTTTGTATATCATTTCTATGTATGTACACAAATTATTAAAATGAACATGAAATACTATTTCTCCCTTGTCGATATTCTTTACTTGTTATTCTATTTGCTTAATTTAATTTGAAATATGGTTAATAAATAAGGCCTATTAATTTTACCTTTCAGATTCCCTTTAAATTCATTACTTTTTTTTTTTAATTCAATATTTGTAGGATGGAAACAGGTACATTTCAGCTATCTTTTACACTTGTGTTCCTATCAATTTCTGTTGTTATTTTTAACAATTAAAAATATATATGCAGTAGAAAATGTTATTTGTTTGCCAACTGAAACAAGTCTGCACTGCAGAAAGGAAAGACTTACTTGAAAAGACGATGGCAATAAGGATGAGGAGGTGCTGTTATGATGGAAGGGCTCTCAGCAAGATCTGCAAGCATTTCAATAGTCAGAAAGGGCTCTTCTTTTACAGGGAGGAGTAAACAGGGCAGGAAGGAATGGGGTGGGAAGTGCGCAGGGAGTAGTTCGTGTTTTAGGACTGTTTTGCCTGGGGATCATTGATTTTGAGGAGGGGATTTTATTTTTTTTTTATTATTATTATTTTTTTTTGTGGGTACCGGGGGGGACGACCTCAGGACCTCGCGCGCCAACAGGCACCCGTGCCGCTGAGCGATATCACCGGCCCCTTTTTCGTATGTGGGATCCGGGAGTCGAACTCGGGCCTTCGCGCTTGCAAGGCAGGCGCTTAAGCCGCTGAGCCGTCTCACCGGCCCTGAGGAGGGGATTTTAAATGAAGAGTTTTTCTATTTCCCAGTGCTTGCTCAGAGAAGAGTCAAGGTCACAGGCCTGTGGGAAGGGTTGGGTGAAGCCGGGCTAAAGAGAGATTCAGTCAAGATTGTGGATATTTTGTCAGGTTGCTCAATTATTTGGTAGCCAAACAATCATTTCCTAGGGAATGGATGGGACTGCAGAAAGTCTATCTGGCCGTGTCAGTTTTAAACACTAGTCAACATAAACTCATATAGGAAAGAAACATCTTTGCACCAAACACTTTCTCAAAACTCAAAACGTGGGGCCGGTGACATGGCTCAGCGGCTTAAGCGCCTGCCCGGCAAGCGCGAGGGCCCGAGTTCGACTCCCGGAACCCACATACGAAAAAGGGGCCGGTGATATCACTCAGTGGCAAGGGCGCCTACTGGCGTGCGAGGTCCTGAGGTCGACCCCCCGGTACCCACAAAAAAAAAAAAAAAAAAAAAAAAAACTCAAAACGTGGGGAGGAATTATTGTATTCCTTACTTTCTGGTTTTGTTTCTGATCATCTAGTTTTTCTCTTGTTCATCTTTTCTTTGAACTCTTGGCAAAGTAAACTCTTTCTTATTAGCAATATTTAGTTATTTCAACAGGAAATATTAACACATTTATATATAGCATAATAGGTTATTTAATCTGCCAGCATTGTACACTTACGAATCTTTACTCCTTCCATTGCTTCCCATTATTTATAGATGGGTGTACAATCTTATTTCAATAAGCTTCTTTTCCTAATTATTTGTAAAGCATACATTAAATTGTAGATTCTATTTTGAGTGGAAACAGCTAAGTTCTATTTTTCTAATTACCATTTGGCCTAAGTTTTCTTCTCATCTAAGCACCTTCCTAAAATAAATGTTTAAAGGGTTTAAATAATCAGAAATGCCTATGTGGTGATTAGTACACATCTTTTTTTTTGTCTTATCATAACTTCCTTCGATCAATTAATTTTGCCCTTTAGATGAGTAAATATGATTATCTTTTACCCTTTGATTAAAAAAAATCTTTAAACATATTTCTCTTCCATTACTTGTTCAGAAACAATAATAATTACCACTGTACTTTCTATTTTTGTTATTTTTCTATATTCTAAAATTTTGATTATGTAAAATTCTTAGTATTTTGTTGTGATGGTGTGATATGGAAATGCTACATAATATTTTTGTGATAAATCTGTTCAATTTACAATGGAGTTATGCTTAGAGATTTTCCAGAGAGGATACTATTAATATTAAGCTGAATTTCTTTTTATTGCAATAATAATAAAATGAAAATTCTATTAACCAAACAAAAGAAATCAGTTTCATAGCCTGCTCACATCTTAAATGCAATGACAAATCAATCACAAAGCAGTTTATACCATTTTTTTTCAGTGACACATTATAAGCAAGATATTTTACATCACACAGGGATACACACAGACCTACTATGGAGATACACATTTAAATAAATGAAAAATGAAGAAATTGCATGCTTAGATGTTGTGAAGCACTCAGATATTTTGTTCTGTTTTTTTTTTTTTATTTTCTTTTAAATGTTGCCGTGACTCACTAAATTTATTTCAAGATCCAGCACTTAGTGGTAACTTGGAATTTATCCTGAATGAAATTGCTTCTATCGTCTGCAGCATTCAGCAAAATCTTAATTGAGAAAATGTCTGGAGACCTGAGCTAGCTTTGCTCAGTCTTAGTGGGGGCAAAGGGAGAAGGATACTGTTTTAGCCTTCTGCTGAATCACAGTAGGAATTTCAGCATTTTTGTCTGCCATCTGAATGAGTCTTCTAAGCTTATTGAGTTCCCTGGAGCACAGGGAGCATACAAATTGAGCTGATGAGGAATCTACTCACAGTCTCTCTTCTGCTTAATAACATTTTCTAGGTAAATTCCCATTAAGAGCTACCCAGGGAATCCTCTTAGCACTTAAAGAAAGGGATGGGCCTTCTAAATAGATTAGATGAACAGGAGGGATCACTAGGAAACTTAAACAAAAAGAAACTTCAAGCATGGAATCAGCATCCATTCTTTCTCAGTGCAAATTCACAGACCTCTTCAGTTGGGTATTTCAAAATGTGAGCCAGACCAATTAGGTGGTCAGGAAATCAGATGAATGCATCTGAGACAGTATTATGTAAAGTTAATTAGAAAATAAGAAAAAAAAAAAACAGAGATGATAATGCCACATTGTCATTTTACAGGTGCAGCTATAGATCATGACATAAAATGATGTGTTCTTTGTAGATTAGTGATCACCAAAAATTTGATAGTTCCTGCTTTGTAAGTTATGACATCAGGTGGTAAATTATGGTGCAGAAAATTTAAGCTCAGATTAGAACAGAAAAATATTTATGATTTTAATTTCTTCCATCCCACAAGTGGGTCAAATCCTTACATAGCTGGAACCAGAGGAATTTATATCTACATTCTTTGCATTTTCCCCACATCCCGTTTCTTATGCTATTTGCA
The DNA here is from genome assembly GCA_028451465.1 of Erethizon dorsatum. NCBI lineage: Eukaryota > Metazoa > Chordata > Mammalia > Rodentia > Erethizontidae > Erethizon > Erethizon dorsatum. Next base: position 75,861,182 of record CM051836.1, on the reverse strand, counting down.
TTTTTGCTAAAGCATTCTTTATTTCTTTAACTACATTTCCCAAAGCTAAGATCTAACTTTTAATTTTAGTCTATATATAATTTTTTTGTGTGTGTGGGTACCGGGGGGTCGACCTCAGGACCTCGCGCGCCAACAGGCACCCGTGCCGCTGAGCGATATCACCGGCCCCTTTTTCGTATGTGGGATCCGGGAGTCGAACTTGGGCCCTCGCGCTTGCAAGGCAGGCGCTTACGCCGCTGAGCCATCTCACCGGCCCTAGTCTATATTTTTAGCCAATCTTTGATCTCCATTTGGATAACTTCATGGGAATCTCTGAGGAGATACTACAGAAAATTTCCTTCACTCATATGCTATGTCCTTTTCTTTCTGTTATATCGGCTTTTTTATATTAATTTTTTCTCATATATTCTTCTTTTTTCTGGTTACTTATCCTTGAATGTAATGAACTCTATCCAACCACTGCGTTGATACTGTAACTGAATTTCCCTTGACTCCTTTAAATATTTACCTGGGTGATTTTAGATTGTTAAAACCAGATAAAAGCTGGAGATCTAATGGAGGTAGGTCGGTGTTAGCACCTTACAGAACTGCAGCAGAAAAAAACAGGACTAGTATTGTGGAATAGTAATTCTTGAGGAAGAAAAGATGTACATTCATTTCATATCTTTGTGAGTGTATTTTCCACTGTTAATTTATTAAACAAATATATAAGACATTGAGAAAATCGATGTCATATTCTTCCTGACAATATTTTTCTCAAGAATATTTTTTGTTTGTGGATTACCTGTATTCAAATTTTATATCTGCTTTTGTCATTTATTGGAGAGAAGAATTATATAATACTAAAACTTTACTCTTTTTCTGAAAATAATCACCACTTACCTTTAATATGTGCATACTTTAAATAAAATGTATCATATTGTTCAAAGTGTACCATTTACAAGACATTTGACTATCTATTAATGAAGAGCGCTTTTGATTTTATGTCTAAGAATTCTAAACCCATTAGGGCTCTGAGAGGTAGCAACAGCAGCTAAATTGAATGCAAATTGTGCCAGGCACACTGCTAAGTGTTTAATGTACGTGTGAAAAAAATTTCCAGCTATCCTCAATATCCTTTTCCATTCTTTCACAGTACAGGTTGTATTTCCAAAAATTTCCTGCATTTGGGTACAGTCACGACAGAGGTCTCTTTACAAAAATGTAGGTAGAAGTTCTCATTGTAAATCTTTCCCATAAAATCCTGCCAGGTGCAGTTTACTTCTTTTTCTTTCTTTCCATCTCTCCTTTTATTTCCTGCATCAGCTCCCCTCAGCCACGCCCTCTGATAATCACGTGATGAAGAGGCTCTCACCTGACCTGACTTCTCATCCAAGAATTTTATACTAATAAGAAATAACACGAAGCCACTGAGACATAGGTGTTACTGTTCAAGCAGGGGCATAACCTCTTACACCTACGGAACTTTCCCCATCTCATTTAGGTCTCATGACAGCATTGAGAAATAAATATTTTTATTCTTGACTCATCCAACGTAAATTCACACAAACATAGAAAGCTGTATTTCAAGCCTGATTTGCTGACTCCAAAGTCTTGTGTGCTAAACTGCCTCATTTTAAAACAAAGAAAGCTCTTTGGAAGTAGTTTATTAAGGAGAATCAAGTTAGGGAAATACAAACACGAAGTAGCTTCATTTTTATCCCAGTGAATGTCAATATTCAAAAGTATCTGTTGAATCTTAATTTCTCCACAAAAGTAGAAAGTCTGTTTGTCTGTCTGTCTGTCTAATCTCAATTCTGTGTCTTTTCAAATACTGAAAGTTAAAACAGATTCACTTTTATTATTTCCATTTAAAAATTCAATTTAATCAATTCAAAATGACACTATATTCCCTCCTGCAATTCAGTCGTGTGACAGGTTTTAAGTGGAGAGGGATGTGTGTTGCCTGACAGTTTGATTACATCTCGGGAGACAGATTTTGTGGGGCAAAACCCGCCTCTGCCGTTTACTAGCACTGCGACTATGAGTGTGCTATGCCAGGGCGCATCTCTGTCCGTTTTTTACCTGTCAAATATTCATGATTCTAGCTGTTTTCATCACCCACTCTCTCTTCCTTCCTTCCTTCCTTCCTTTCCTTCCTCCCTTCCTCCCTTCCTTCTTTTCTTTTTCTTTCTTCTTTCTTTCTTTCTTTCTTTCTTTCTTTCTTTCTTTCTTTCTTTCTTTCTTTCTTTCTCTCTCTCTCTCTCTCTCTCTCTCTCTTTCTTTCTTTCTTTCTTTCTTTCCTTTCTTTCCTTTCTTCCCTCCCTCCCACTCTTTCCTTCCTTCCTTGCTTTCCTTCCTTCCTACTTTGGTGGGGATATCTTAGTTCAATTACTGTTGCTATAACAAAATAGCCACAAACTGAGAACTAACCCTCTGTCTCTGGCATGCCTTCCAGAATGTTTTCTTCCATATCTCATTTATCAGCATCAGCTGGAATATGATTGCTTCCTTCCACTGGTAGAAGGGAAATGTACAGCCAGTCCCCCAAGCTTTATTTTTTCTTGAGTCCTTGATCTATGACTTTGTAGAGAGAAACAAACTCATCTCCTCCAAGGAGAGGGAATGGAAGAAAATGACTCCTTCCTATGAAAGAAGCCTGCCCTTCCCAAAAATATGACTGTCTCCAAACATTCTTGGGGCTGAAATCAAAAGGAATAATGTGGTTTTGGGAAATGTATAAATTTGCTGTGGTATCTGAGAAACGGAGTGCCTCATTTTTAACTGTGAAGCTCAGCAGTCAATTTCACGTTAACGGACCCAACTGGAACCAAAAACACCTACTCCAGTTTCATTTGATGAGTTGGTCAAGTCAGATCCCCAAAATTGTACAGTTAAATGGCTAGGCTTAGACTACGTTTTCCAGGTCTTGGTGTAATATTCTGTCTAAAACATGGTGAGTGCCTCTATTATTTTTAATAGAAGCAAATAAAAAGTAAATGTTAATAAATAGATGCATACATATTTTATTTTATGTTTGTCAATAAATAGATACATATTTTTCTAGACAAAGGTTTTTCATTGAAGAAACAAAAATATTCTACATTAAGGTCACTACATATGAAGGGAAGAAAAGATTTCTGCTTGTAGGTGGTGGGCAGAAGAAGCAAGCTTTTTGGAAAGTGCAAAAAGAAGGCAAATGTTACTATGGTTTAGGTGCTTTCCGTTAGTTCAGAGTACATTTTTAACCTGGTAAATTGTATGATCAGTTCATCATTCTATGCTAGAGTTTAATATGGATTTCAGCATTACAATTTCCACACATTTAACATTTATTTCTGAGGACAATTTCAGAAAGTATAGCCTTTCCCAGCCTCTCAGTGGTCTCTGTGAAATGTCAATTTTGGTTTAACGCTGCCGTCATGAAGGAGACCTGGCAGAGCTAAATTTCTTCCCTCTGGACAGCATACTACCGTAGCTTTCACTACTGCTCTGAAATGCAGCTCCTACATATCTGAAATTTAGATTCACAAAGCACATCTTAAATTTAGCCTTTTAGAAGCATGTTTCTAATTCACAGTTTTTACAAAGAACTGTAAGTAAAACAAACAAAGAGTTGATGGCTTAGTAGAAGCATTTGAATTTATTCCTCTCATAGTTGAGAATTTGAAATCAAAGATAGTATTTTTATCTTTTAAATTCTGCATAAATATGTCAAAAATAAATTAATAACATATGTTTCTTCAGCAACTTCTTTTCACTCAAATTCCAAATCCGTAATCTCCGAAATATATTAGATCATATTAGACTGTTTTTTTGTTTTGTTTTGTTTGAGACAGGGTCTTGCTATGTAGTTCAGGCTGGTACTGAATTCACAACGCTCCTCCTGTCTCAGCCTCCCAAGTCCTAGGATTACAGGCGCGTGGCACCACATCCGGCTAGTCTGTTTCGACACAGCAAGATTAAGCTATATAGCAGTGCACTTCAGTGTCTTTGTCTCTTTAATTTGCGAATTGTTTAAGCACTGCCTTGTAAAACATTTGTTCATCTAGAGTTTGGGTATCGTTCAACCTTCTAATCTTCTTGCTTTTGCTTGTCCTTTTTTTCAAACTACCTTATGGAGAGATAAACATCCTTCACAGGTTTTAAAACTATTCTAGTTTCAATGAGCTTTCTATTTTCATTGCTTTTGATAAAACTGGTATTTGATCATATTAGATATGAAGAAATCACATGAGTGGTAAAAAACTAAACTTATTTTGTAGAGAATTTTATTGTTGTTTTAAGTTGTTTTCTTCTGTTGCATACTTTGGTATTTAAAAATCACCTTGAGTAGGAAAAAACAACAGGAAAAGGGTAAGGAAGACACCTTCAATATATCATGTGGTGATAATATCACTGAGACAATGAGTATAAAGAAACAAAGCAAATACAGTATCCTCAATTGAAAACCATTTACTTAACTCTAAATTGTGTTATTGCTGTTTATGGGAGCCATAAAATGTATGTTTTCATAAATTTTATGTATGCATTAAGTCTCATTCACTTTTAACTAAAAGAACATATGTATATACATATATATATGTTCATATATATATATATATATATATATATATATATATGAATGACCGTAGCCACCTGAAGCCAAACAGTGCCTGTACAATAATTCACTATAAAGAAAAGATATTAATTGTGCCACATATTTGGGAACAGTTTTCATAAATTTATGCACTTTATGTCCTTCAGTTACTTCCCATTGCTTAGACTGGAAATCCCCAACTTGGAAATGATAGGAAAGGCCAAGCACATTTTAGCCCTTCTCCCTCATAGTCATATTTTCTGTTGTTACTCTCCTCAGTGTTTTCATTCTCCTCAATTTTTCAGTTCCTGGTATGCACTGGATTCTGCCTCAGAGCCTTTCTGTATATTTCACAGGTACCTCTTCCTCTACCATCAGACCTTCTTCCCTATTCTTCTGTCCTTCACGCCCACAATTGCTCCTACACAGCCTTCAGTTTCATCCAAAGACTGCAGCTTTACTGAAATCTGCGATTTTCAGCTCAAATTTAAATTTCCTCTTCCTGAAAATAAGTTTTTAGCTCTGCATGTTTCATCCTGTACAATATATGTTTATGTATAATATGATGCCCTTAATGATACCTACTACTAAGGAGGTAAATTCGGAGTGCAAGAAATCTCTTCTGGTATTTAATTTTTCACTACTGCTTACTCAGTGTGTAGTATAGAAAAGGGAGTCTACACTTGCATCAGTTAATAAGTGAACCCCATTTAAGTTATTTCAATGATAACTTAGAAATAATTTTCAATTCTGAAATTCCTGGCAGATGACACAGCAGTGCAGCCTTTAGATGCCTTAGAATTAATGTTGTGTGGCAGGGCAAAATAATCTGCTTAAACAGATTTTCAAGGTATATACAGTACACTTGTCTTCTGAAAATTCATCCATCATCTTATTGTGTTATGTTGTCTTGTATTGTCTTATATTTTGACACTATACAAATATTGTCACAATATTGTCACAATATTGTGAAATGCAAGCTAAAATATATTAGACCCCTGTGCAGAACAAAATGTAGATAGTTACTTCTTCCAAAGTAATTAGGAAGTAATTAGAAAGTTATTAGGGTATAATAGACATTCAGAGTTACAAGACTGAAAGTCTTAGTTTCTAAATCTTGTGGAATTTGGGTAAGGGAGAGATAAAAAGTAAAAAAAAAAAAAACAAAACAAAAAACAACAAAAAGAGTCTGATCTGTCCTTGCTCAGAGGGGCCAATTTTATGCCGTTTTTATCTTTCATACCTATTTTACTGCTTTATTCATGACTCTATTGTATATGTATATACTCTGTGTGTATATTGCATAATGTATATGGAAACTGTCTGGCTGCATATCTTTTTATCTATTAGCTTTGTGAGCTTCTTTAAGGATAAAACTATATTTTTGTCAATGATTTCATTAGTTTAAGTGCTCTACAAACATTTCAAAATCATGATGCTCAAGAAAAGATAGATTTAACTGTTCAACTTAGTGCACTCCACCACATACAACTGAAACAATAATATAAAACAGTACTATCCTTACCTTATGTAAGGCATAGTACCCTCTCTATTTCATTCAATGTTGCCTTTCAAAATATATAGTTCTTATGATCAATTTGAGTAATTTCATTACCCAGCAATGGCTTTTGACCAACAGTTTGGAAAACAGGGCATTAGATTATAAACTACATGGAGGCAGGGGACATGTGCATGGCTCTTCAAGGACTAACCACTGACAGACATAAGATAAATTTGACAAAGTATTGCCTAGAACTTCAGCACTCAGACAAACTGAATGGCATTTAGTATTTGAATACTGAATGAGCCCTGGGCAAAGCTCCTCAGACATGGAAGGAATTGTGAGGTACTTTTGCATTTTGATTTCATTGGTGTAACATAAATGTGTAGCAAAGTCATAACACGTTATTGAAATGTTTACATTAAACACATGGCCACATTAAATTTAAAATAAAATGTCAAAATTAACGTGATATATTTGTGAGATAATTTTTCAACTACAGTCAGTAGTACCCACAAAAAAAAAAAAAAGCTGAATGGGGAGCATATGAACCATGCAGCTTGAAAGACTAGGGTGGGGGGAGGTCACTGACCTTTGGGAAAATTAAGGAATCTTGACAGACAAATATTTCTGCAATGACAATCTTTACTTCGGTGTCCTTTGTCAGGTCCTTCATTCACTAAATTGCTTTCTAACCAGTTTCTCTGGCTATAGTCTACCCTTTTCTATATCATGGCTAGACTGAGCTCTTACAGATTCAAATCTAATTATGCCATGTTCCAGCTCAGAAAGGTTTAATGACTTCCCATAACTCTGAGTAGAATAAAAAAATCAAATAGAGTGACACACAAAACTCTCCGAGGTTCATCTGCTACTTACTTCTTCCATATTTTCAATTTGTTGTATTACCTGCATCTAAAACAGGCCACTCTGTTCCCTGAATGCACTTTTAAGTCTCCTTGCATGTGTCTCCTTTCCCTGACAAATTCTCTCTGCCTATTGCTATACTTGTACTTCATATTTACCCTTTAAAACCTAATTTACTAGGAGTCACCATTGTGAAGACTTGCCAGCCTCAGTTCCTAGTCTCTAAATCTACAGAACTCAATCATGTACAGGCTGGTAGAATAATGGCAAAAACTGAACAAATATTAAAGAAAGGCAGCCTGTTATTTGATTTCCAATTTCATTGCTGTTGTAACTGATGAAAGCTTTGCAAGCCTGGTGTGTATAAATTCCAAATTTCTCTGTAAAATGGGAATATAGTAATGCATGCAGAATTTTGAAGTTTGTGAGAATGATATATATACAGGCTAAGTAAGTTCCTTGTTTGCATAAGTTATATTTTTTTAGTTGGTAAAATATAATCGCTTTCAAATCTTATTTTCATTTGAGGAAGTAATTTGTGATTTGCATCCTTGTTCTTTTTCCTTCATAATAATGTTGATGGTAATAATACAAACACACTTGTTGATATTATTTGTCTTGTGTCATGTTAGGGCATATGAGCTTTTACATTAATTAGGGTTATTAGGTTCCTGTACATGGAATATCTTTATTCCTCTCATTTCCCCTTCCCTTTTTTCTCACAAAAAAACAAGGGTTAGGGAAACTCGAGGAGTGAGGGAAGAGGATTTAAAGAAAAGCTGTAATATGTACGTGTAACCATTCCTCAAGATGATTTTAAACTTCATGAATTGCAAACATGTACTAATAAAATAAAAAAAATTAAAAAATAATACAAACAGACATTTGTATAGCACTCAGTAACTTCTGGACATTATTATGAGTGTCTTGTTTATAGTATCGCCTATAACCTATAACACCCTAGTGAATATGTTCTATTATTATTTCCATTATGGAAGAGGAAAGTGAGTCACACAGATGTTAAGTAATTGCCTAGAATAACAAATCTCATACCCTGACTTTGCTGTCGGTCTATGACCAGTCCCTGACAGTTCTGGACAGTAGTTCCACTTTTTAAAGATTCAGCTTCCTCGTTTGCAAAAGGGAAGAAATAAAACATTGAGGCGATGGAGCCCAAAACGACGACTGATGAGTGCACCCGTGCTGAGCACACACTAGGAACCAGAAGTTTAACTTATGCTGTTTTCTTAATGTTCAGACGTCCCTTGGTGATCATTTGTACATCTCGTGAAGCGTGCGTAGACAGTTTCAAACTAGCTTATAATTTGATATCTAGCTCAGATTCCTCAAACACATATTATTAATAGCTTAAAGCAAAAGCATTTTACCATTTCCACACTTATTTACAGTTTTGCCACCTCCCTGCCTGCAGTAAACGTCGCCTATTTCTTACAACAATGGTTGATTATTTTCCAGAATACAACATAAAACTTCACGCCCCACACTAGTCCCACCTTATCAGTGCTTCTGCTTGTCATGTTTCAGTTCCTTGCAATCAGTGAGAATGAAAGTGTGTACAGTACAATAAGAAATCTTGGCAGATACAGAGATCACAGTAACATGACTCTTATCATAGTATATATAATTGTTCATTTTAATATTTATTATTTTTCATCTCTTACTGTGCAAATTTACAAATTAATCGTTATTGTGGGTAGGTAGGTACATGTAGAAAAAATATATTATATACAATATCCAAGGCTACATGTTTCAAAAATCTGCTGGACATCCTGGAGCTTATCCCTCAGGGGTAAGGGAGGAATACTCTACCTTCATTCTGGGAATTATCTTTGCTTTGAATTCCCCATATTTTCTTTAATAAGTTACAGATTAGTCATTCTTTAAGGGCTGGAGTTCTTTCAACCTTCTGGGCAGAATGTAACTCTCTTTGTTCTTCTCCTAAGGATTTTCTCTCTCTCAGAGTGCACATTACCTTTGGTTAAAGTGCCTTATTTCTGGATTTCCTATTATATAAATGATCTTTGTGGAATGTCTTTGTCTATAATTCTGTGTATTCAATACACCATTTAACACAGTGGCTGGAACACTGCAACGATGTCATGAATAACAATTTCATTTCAAATCTATCCATTGTCAGTCAGAGTATGGACTAATAGGAATAATTTCATAATTGGACTTAACAACTCTACAGTTTAATTTTATTATTTAACTACAATGCTTACAGTTATTATGATGATTATTATTTATACTTTACAACTGTGAGTTATTTTCAGGAGTGCAAATGATTACAGGTAAATAGAGTGAATAAAGGATATTTTGCAAATTTACTATTTGTATTACTTCTAAAGTACTCATACAAAGTCATACAAAGAGGTCCTATTTGATTAGAATGTGGAATTAATTGAGAATAGCAAGTACTATCTTTGATGAATGTTGGTTCCAGTATTAGAGCTCATTTTCATCCTGTGTTATACTTAGAATCTTAAAATTTCTCTAAGACTGAATTTTTTTCTTTGAAACCATCAAATCTATGAAAACAAAACTTAAACCTCAAAGGGATGTTCCTCCATCTCAATCACTATTCAAAAGCCTTTTATACCTAGCAAAAGAAAATACCTTGTTTGTTTGTCAAGGTAGACTGATTTTTAAATATACTATTATATAACACACCACTAAATGATTTAGAGAGAAAATAAAAGTTGATGGAAATAAGAGAAACTATCTGATTTGATATTTATAAACTAATAAAAGGAAATTCACATTACAAATGACATTTAAAAGCCATCTATAAATGTGGTTTTGAGCAATTTTATCTGAGAATGAGAAATCCTAACAGTAGAGAAGGTATTAAAATATTGTTTACCATTGCGCAGTAATCCTGCAGTCTGCTTAACCTGGGCTCCAGCTTTTTGAAATGAGGTCCCATTGCTGCACTGTAGTAATGGTTTGCCTTTATTTATACACCTGCCTATTGTCTTTGAAGTCAAGTAATAGCTGCAAATCAAATGCCATATTCTTATTTCCTGTCACACATCTTGCTCCTTAAGCGTTAGGGTAAACAGATGTGGTTTCACCAAAGCTATTGTCAGCACTACACTGCTTCCAGTGACAATAAATCTTTCCACTAATGATATTAGGTAATAGAATTGGTCTTTGCCACTGTCTTTTCTCTTTGCTCTGTTTTAAGGCAATGCTTCTTTAAACAAACTTTTTTATGCAAGGTACTGCACGGTGTGAAATAAGCTGGACCCAATAGCATGTTTTGAAATTGAGGCCTAGAAAAATAAAAGGATATAATGTAACCAGTACAGCAAGGGAGAAGAATGCTCTGTACAACATAAGCAAGCTGACAAAAGGCAGGATAGCTTAGTTTATTCATAAAAGCCTTTACATGTTTCTACATTTATTAAAAAGTGACCCTCTTAAACTCAGACTGAATGACCAAAATCCTGTCAGAGAGACAAGAAAGAAGAGTCTGCCAAAACATTCTTCCATCAATGGCGACTTTTTTTTATTTATTTTACCCTAGATAAGAAAGAATAAGGGAATCAGAAAAACACATTTTTTGTCATTTCAATAGCAAATAAAACCTACCTAATAATACCTCTGAGAAAGTTGTGGGAAATTTAGCCTGAGAGCTGAGGAGGAAAAATGTTGGTTTACTTTGAGACATATAATTTAACTCTCTTAATATCTCTCCTATGTAACAAAGCAAAAATAGTTTCTTGATATTTGATTCTATAGAAAAAGTAGCATACATTTGTAAGAACTTTGACTTACCTCAAATGACATTGATAAGTATTCAGGATTAGTTTTGTAACTGTTTCTCCTCCTCCTCTTCTTCCCCACTTTTTCTCCCTTTCTTTTTTCTTTCCTCTTGTTTTTCCAAAAGAAATTCATATTTTCAAAAGGTTCAACTCAGTGTATTTAAGGACTTTGAGAGTCAAAATTAACCACAAAAAATACAATGTACATTTTTAAGAGGCTTTCATCTGACCCACTAATATGGAAATAACTTTCATTTTTCTTCTCTGGCTTGGCAAGCTTTCCCTAGGTTTGATGTTAGTAGCTAATGTACATCTTTAAACTTCAGCTAAAAAGGTGAAGCACCCACAGCACCCTATACTCATTCCTATCACTTGTTTCTTGGCATACAGACAGTGTCTCACCTGTGATGGCTGTATGTGAGAATTTTTGAACTTATGATGGGTGAAAGCATTCAGTAGAAAACATACTTTGAATTTTCATCTCCTGACAGTCTAGTGGCATTCAGTATAATACTCTCCTGGGGTGCTGGACTGTGGTAGTCGTCTACAGTTTCCAGTTAGCCACATAATCACAAGAGGAATCCAAATTACAGTGTACTGTGTTGCTAAGCTATCACATGCAATAGAATAGATGTATTGCATGAATTCAAAATTTGCAATATTTTAAACTTGTGATGGGTTTATTGGGAGGTAACTCCAATATAAATTGGTGTAGCATAGTGTCTGGCATTAACCAGGCATGTCTACAATCTTGAGTTTAATTGAATTTTGAGTGAGAATGTTAATTTGTATTGCAAATTTGTATTAATCATTGTGCAAAACTAGGACAGGCTAAATCATGGACAATTCTATTTTTTCTTTGTGCAAACACACATAAGATTTTGTAGTAAGTTTGCAGGTCATAAATTGATCGTTAAAGCATGTTTTCTTCTGTTAAAGCAGGTAGAATCTGTGAAGATACAGATAAACAAATAGTTAAAATGACGACTTGCTAAATAACAATTACTGAGGCAACCTATAATGATAGGCTAATTTATGCAAGTGGTAATAAGAAATAAAGGGGTTCACATAATAGACACTGTGGAGCTGGAATAAACACTCTATGTATGCCACTTTAGAAAATTAATAAAATGTGGTGTCAAGAGGGTCAGTTTGTCTTTTCGGAAATGTCATAACTTTGCTTTTTCAGCTGTTGGTTTCGAAGTGCCAGGAAGGTTCTTGGATAGATGTAAATGGCTAGCTCTTAAAATTGTGCTCAGGAATGTGGAGATTGACGTGTAGATTTTTCAGTCAGCCGATTCTTGGCTCCCCAAAGATGTCTACATCCTAATCCTTGAACATGTTACTGCATTCACTTACGTGATGAGAAAAGGGTCTCTGTAGATGTGATCGATGATCTTGAAATGGGAAGACTTTTTCTAGTACTGCATGTATGGGCTCAACGTAATAAAAACGATCCTTAGAAGGGGGTGGTATGGAGCTCAAAATCAGAGAGAAAATGTTTTTTTTTTTTTTTTTTTTTTTTTTTTGTTTGTGGGTACCAGGGGTCGATCTCAGCACCTCGCGTGCCAGTAGGTGCCCGTGCCGCTGAGCAATATCACCAGCCCTTTTTTTGTATGTAGGTACCGGGAGTCGAATTTAGGACTTCGTGCTTGCCAGGCAGGCTTTTATGCCGCTGCTGAGCTATCTCACAAGTCTGAGAAAATGCTTTGATGGGAACAGGAGTCACCAAGGAAGGAAAATACTACCATGCTCAGTTTGAAGATGAAGGAGGGAAAATGACCAAAGTCAACTTCTAGAAGCTAGAGAAAGCAACAAACTCGAGTCACCCTCCAGACCCTAGAGGGAGCATGTCACTACTGACACTTTGATTTTGGCCTGGGGAACCCTATTTCAGTCTCCTGAACTCCAGAACAATATGGCAGTAAATTTGAGTTGCTATAGCCATAACTTGCCTCAGCAGCAATAGAAGACAAATACAGGTTTGGGCATCGGGAAGTAGGTGTGGCTGTAATAAATGCCTGCAAATATGGAAATGGCTTTAGATTTGGCAACAGATAGTGGCTGGAGTGATTCTGAGGGGCATAGTAGAAAAGTATGTATTTCTTTGAACAGATTTTAGTAGAAATGTGGTATTAAAGACATGGACTCTGAAGGTTCATAAATGATAAGAATGACAGTGGAAAAATGTATATCACCTTAAAGAACTCCTAAATTTTCATAAACAGACTGTTAGCATAAATATGAAAGTTGAGAAGCACAGCTAGTGAGGGTTGGAGGAAAATGAGGAATGTACTGCTGGAAGCATACAGACGATATACAGGTAGTTTAAGTTATGTGCTGGTTTAATAGCCTTGGAATAGACTAAGTTGCCAGGGGAAATACTGTACACTTGTCATTTTTGAGAGCTGAAGCTGACAGGAACATTTACACTTGGGGTGAGGAGGAATGCAGCAGTGGCAGAGAGGAAATAGTCGACAAACAAGGACTGGGAGTGTGGCCGTTAGAGGAAATCAAAGGATTATGGAATTTAAAGAATTGAAGGGGTTTCAGTAACATCAAATACTACAAAGAGATTGAGGAATGGAAAATGCTGTTGAATTTCACAATCAGGAGATCCTTGTCTCCTGCAGCAGAACATTTTCTCTGTGATAAGATGTGCAGAAAACATTGCAAAGTTTTAAAACTTAATGAAAGAAGTGAAGCAATACAGTACGGTACTTCATTATATATTTGATGATAAAAGGAAGACGGTGTAATTGCTGGAGGGAGACATATTTTCAATGAATGACTAATTGTTTTTTGTTAGGTTATAGAAACTCTACATGCCATGCAAGATGAGAAAGGGGCCAACAAAAGAACATAGTCATCCATTAAAAGGGAAGGAAATGGTATTACGAAGGAAAAAGAAGAGTTGCTTTTGGCAAAACAGAAGGAAATTTATTTCTCAGATATGTGAGCAAAATAAACAGAAAGAGGATGAGCCATAAGGTTACCTTGAGTTGGAGAGGAAGGCTAAAGCTCTTGCACAGCCCTGATAGTAACTGATGTCATATGTTATGAGTAAGAACTTTTAAGAAAGGGCATAAAGGGTTCCGTGAGGATACGGACAGTTTTAGAGAACCCTTTGGGGGAATCCTGAGAGACAGGTAGTAGGAAAATGAAAGGCAACATGAAGAGAATAGCTAAGGTCACAGAGCAAATACACTTTCATTAATCACTGATATCGCAATAATGAGTTATCTGACAAAATTAACTTAGAAACACAGAAGAGTAATTTTGGCTGACAGTTTTGGAGGTTTCACCCTTTGATCAGCAAGCCCCATTACTTTTGGCCTGTGGTAAGGCAGCACATCATAGCACCCTTTGTGGTGGACCAAAGCCACTCACCTCAGGACTAGGAAACCAAGGTGGGGTAGGGTGGGTGCAGGGCTCCACAGTCCCCTGTAAAGCCACTCTCTCAGGGACCTGACACCTCTCTTAGGGCCCTGCCTCATCCAGTTACCATAGCCTCCCAATAGTACCTTTCTGGGAACCAAGGATTTAACACATGGGCCTTTAGGGACATTGACAGTCCACACTATAGCAGCAACTGATGCAATTAGCTGAATTTCTGCAATTTTCTAGAAATATCGGGTACCTGGGAAAAAAAGTAATGAAGATAGAAAATAAGGATTCTAAGGGCTGCTTATTAGCAGATAGCTGAGGGGTTCTAACCTGTAGTGAAAGCATTCTTTAAAGGGCTTCCCCTGTGTATTACCAAGAGGCAGAACAAGCACAATCCTGGTTGTAGCCCAGAATGGCCTCAGGCTTTGATTCTCACATTATTCCATTTCATAGGAGGTAGGAATCTAAACTGTGATGCTTGTCAAAATTCTACAGCAATACTCTAGATATGCTAATTCGTTAGGAATAAGGTGAAGCCAGGTTTCTGTGTTGAAATGAACACCCCAGGTGATTCTGACACAAGTGCTCTGAATATCGCTGTGATCATGTATTGAGAAATGCTGGACCAGGAGAAGAGGGATTAAGTTAAGGGGCTATAGGTCACAATGATAATGAACACGTTGGGCTGTAATTAGAGAGTAGCTAGTATAAAAAGGACAACTGTAAGAGACAGGTTCATTTCAAAGAGAGAGCACTGGAGATGGAGCTCTTTTTAAAAGTTTATTGTATTTTAGAGGAGAGAAAATCTTTCTTATTCTGCCCACCCCTGTGTCTTGCTTTCTACAATCCAAGAGGGATTTATTTTGTAGAATTGCAGGACAGTAAATTAACCACTTTTATTAGTAGCTCGCGCTATATTGCACTGAACATTTAAACTCATGGGCACACTATTATACTTCTGCTCTTTCCTCTCTCATGGCTAACAAAGCAAGAGAACCGGGGCCTAATGTAAGACTTGCAAACAAGACCTGCATGTGGATAGGAGCACTACCCCAGTTAATAGCAAAGTTGTACTTGTGTTTTCTATTTCTCATTGCCATATCTGTGTGTTGTTTTCCCTCCAGGACACTGCAGGAAAAAAAAAAAAAAAAAGAATATCACAAACTTGCAGTTTCCTTGATCCTCTAATAAAGTTTCCTTTATTATAGTCCCAAACTGCACCAGATCCCTCTGTCAGAGGTCAATGCCTCGTAATTCAAATATCAGATTTCTTTCCCTTCATTATCATTTTTATCACTTTCTCAGAAAATAGTGCATTAGAAGAAATTTAATGAGAGAAATTACTAAATATGTGGACAAATACATAGTTAACTCTGAATAAATGATCCAGTAATGGGGTAAGGTAGTAGGAATGCGGGCATATGTGTGGGCACAGGCACACACCCACAAGAACCTCTGAAACTGCAGTTTTCCCACCCTAGATTTTATTATCTGTCCGAGCAAAGATTCAGGGATGATGGATTGTGTAGCTCAACAGTCTCCCTGGTCTTCAGGACACTGATTTCGGTCTCTACATGAGAGTAAAATTACTCTACCAGATAAGTTACAGCCTATATCAAGAGTGGAAGAAGAATGAGCCTCCAAGTTTGTGGATTATAATTAGGATTAATCAAATATTTTCCCAAATAGAGCTGAGCATGACACTACCTTTTTCATAGCTGACTACAGGTTTGTTGCACAAAAGGCAGTGGTCAATTTTTTTCTTCCTTCTTTTTTCTAAAATATATTCCCCCTTTGGCCTATTCTTTTTATGAAGATAAAATGTTAAATTAATATACAAAAAAAAGTCAGAATAGTATCCAGCATATAGTAAGTACCTTGTATTCATGTTAGTAATAATAATTGTAGTTATTATTACTCATTTTAACATTGTTTTCCAAATACTTGTCTTAGAATACAGTCAAGTCTGTATTTTTGTTTTGAAAATACAATTTTGTCTGGTGCAATTCACATATTATAATGCAAAACTTTATTTTTGGGCACAGTTTAATTTTAAAAAAGAGTCACTAAACTAATGCAGAAAAGTGCACTGAGTTGAAATTAGCCCTGAAGGACCACACAAAACATACACATCTCATGAGGACATGAAGCACAGCCACCAACGTCTGATTTTAAAATATTCCTACAAAAATCTTTAACATTTTTAAAACTTATAAATATTAATTGTTAGTAATTGTGACTATTTCACTGTGACTCTTCCATTCATGCATATATTGTGCTTATATACTCCCCTTACTACCTCCCTTACTATCATATCCGCCCCCCACTATCCTCTTTTTTCCTCTCCTTTCTCCCTCTCCCAGTCCTTTTCTCCTTTTCTAATCATCCCTGTTCTACTTCCAGGTAACATTTTCATTTTTCCACATAAGAGAGAAAACGTGGGACACTTGTCTTTCTATGTCTGGCTTATTTCCCTTAATGTGATTGCGTACAGTTCCATCTATTATCCTGAAAATGACATAATTTCATTCTTCACTATGGCAGAAAAGTATCCATTGTGTATATGCCTCTTATTTGCTTTATTCAGATTGATGGGCATTTAGGCTGATTAAATAGCTTGGCTATTGTGACTGATGTTGCAATTGTGTTGAATTCATTTCCTTCACGTATAAACTCAGGAGTGCTATAGCTAGATCATACAGTGGCTCAGTTTTTAGTTTTTTGAAGAGCTGTGCTCTAATGGCTGTACTAGTTTAGTAAGTTCATAAGGGCTTTCTTTTCCTACACATCTTCACCAGCTTTGTTAGGTTTTTTGTTTTGTTTTGTTGTTAGTGATCGACGTTGTGACTGGAGTGAGGTAGAATCTCAAAGTAGTTTTGATTTGCATTTCCCTGATGGTGACGGATGTTGAACATTGCTTCAGATGTTTCACTGACCACTGCTCTTCTTCTTTTGAGGAGTGCCTGTTAAGATCATTTGAAAGTTTATTGATTGGACTATTTGTTCTTTTCTTGATAAGATTTTTTATACTTCTTATATTAATGGGTATTAATTATCTGTTAGATACGTAGCTGGTAAAGGTTTTTACTCATTCTTTTGGTAGTCTTTTCATTCTGTTGTTTGTTTCATTTGCTGTGCAGAAGATGTTTAATTCAATATAACTTAGTTTGTCAATTCTTGCTTTTATTTCCTGAACTATTAAAGTTCTGTTCAGGAAATTGTTGCCTGGGCCAACATCTTGAAGTATATTCTCTATGTTTTCCACTAGAAGTTTCAAAGTTTTGGGTATTATATTAAGGTCTTCAATCCATTTTGAGTTGATTTTTTTATAAGGTGAGCTGAAGGGATCTAATTTCAGTCTTCCCCATTTGGATATTCTGTTCTCTCTGCACCATTTTTGAAGAAACTCCCCTTCCAATTTATGTGTTTTGCACCTTTGTCAAGGATCAAATGGCTGCAGATGAGTGGGTCTATTTCTAGCTTGTGTATTGTCCTCATTTAATAGTTTAGATCTAAAATGGCCTCCAAAGCCTTATATATTTAAAAATGCTTGGATTATATGGAGTCATGGTACAGCTGACTATCTGTTAAGCGGAATCTGTAAGGTCAGAAGAGGCAGGTCATTGGGGGGGGTGTGTTCTGGAAGGGTATAGTTTTTTTTCATAGGTCCCCTCTCTTATTACCTGCTGCCATAATATGTATAGCATCTCCTCTCTATGCCCCTCCACCATGCCATCCTACATTTCAGCCAGCTGACAATAGACTTTAAATGTATCCCAAAATAAACCTTTTCTCCTTTAAGCTGTGGGTTTCAAGTATTGTGTCCCAGTGATGAGAAAGTGACTAAGACAGATTTTGATACTGGGGAAGTGGAATCATTGCTGGGATTATAACTGACTGTATGATTCAGAAGTCTTAGGAACTCATTCACTTGTAGGAGTTTGGAAAAGTTTGGAGATACTAGTTAAAGAAGCCCTAAAATGCTATAAACTGACCATGATGGAAAATTCTGGTTGGAGGTCTGAAGACCAGAATGCCTATAGAAATGGACATCTTAAGGTCTAGGTTCAGGTGGTTTCAGCTGGAAACAAGGACTCCATTGACAGTTGAACTTGAGACTAGGTGTGTTGTGCTCTGGTACCAAATTTGTCTATATTTTGTTCATGTCCTGAGACTTTGAGGAAGGCCAAGGGCAACAGATGAATTAATCTGGCTGAGGAAATTTCAAGACGGTATAACATTCAGGCTGTGTCATTGGTACTGTTGGGAGTTTTAGCCAGCTCTTCACTGAGAATCAAGAATGCATGGCACAGCTGACTGATTTTAAATATTTTCAGTTTTGCCAGAAAAAAAGGCACCTAGAAAGATGGAATAAAGGAGAGCTTAGTTACTGAAAAGATCACTATTAAAACGAAGCCAAGTTCTTTGGATCAGGGCAATAGGAAAAAGGGACTGAGGGCATGTCAAGAATCAGAAAGACTCCTCTATTCATAGGCTTAAGAGTGCAGGGCTGTAACACTTTGCTTTGATGAGAGATCCTCTGGCAACTCTGCTCAAGAATGACATTATTCTCTGGGATTTTACTTCAGTATTGTCAAACCTAGCTTATATCATATAAGTTATGGAAAGTTGAAAGATAAGTAAGCACAATTCCAAGAAAAACTTTGTCTTCTAGTCCAGGGAGGGAATTAATATATTTCCATTTGTATTCAGGATCATTATATCATATTAGGTGCAATTATGAACCTGCAATTGTATTTGGAGATTAAATATGGTTTAAGGAGATGCATCCTGTTCTCAAGTTGTCAAGGGTTGGATTTAGATCTTTAATTGTGTTATGTCAATTTGTCTCATCTAAGAATTGTGTAGCAGATTAGTAAAGCTTTGGGCGTATCAGTGGATGATTGACAAATTGGCCTCAAACTGAGGAAGGAAGATCCATCCTGAATGTGCGTAACATCAACCAGTATGTTTGTGGCCTGGATTAAATAAAAAAGGAAAGAAGAAAGAAGTCTTTGCCATTGCCTTTGGACAATCGTCTCCTGTTCCTTCAGGCTTCCAGTGTAGACTCTTCAAATGCAGACCCTTACACTTCTGACGTGGACTTGCATAGGACACTACAATGAGCTCTGCTCATTGCACTCCTTCAACTTTCAGCTGGATCCTCCAGCTTTGCAGCGTGCAGATGGCCACTTTGCATTCTTGTATCCCTGATTCTGCAGGCAGCCATTCTAAGCCTACCTAGTAAATCCAACTTTTCTATGTATATAATACATGTTTTTCTTACTATGGCTCCATAATATATTTGAAATATATCTTGAAATAAGGTATTGAAATGCTACCATGTATTTTAGTTCACAATGGACTTTGCTATTCTTCTGGAGGTTTCTTTCTAGTTCTTCAAAGATTGTCACTGGTATTTTCATGTGTATTGTATTGAACATATCTATCACTTTCAGTAATACAGCCATTTTAACAACGTTAATTCTCCCAATAAATGAAAATTGGTAATCTTTCAACTTGTGTGTGTCTTCTTCAATTATTTTCCTTAGTGCACTATAATTTTCAATGTGCAGGTCTTTTGCATACTTGATCAGGTTTATTCCTAGGTATTGTATTGTACTGTACTCTAGTGTACTTTTTGAGGCTATTGTGAATAGAATTGTTTTCCTGATTTCTTCATCTGTGAATTTACTATTGGTAAATAGAAAAGTTACTAATATTTTGTATGACAACTTTGTACTGTGGTACTTTTCTTACTTTGTTGATCAGTTTTAAGAGTATTTTGGTGGTCCTTGGGAGTCTTCTAAATACAATCTCGGATCATCTACTAACAGGGATAATTTGACTACCTCCTTTTGCATTTATAACCTTTTTATTTCTTTCTCTTGCCTGATTGTTCTGGCTAAAATTTCAGGTACTGTATTGAATGAATGATAAGAATGCACACTCTTGTCTTGTTCTTGATCTTAGGGGAAATGTGTATGTTTTCAGGTTTTGTCATTTAGAATGATGTTATTTTGTCATATATAGCCTTTATTGTATTGAATTATGATAATTTTATAACTAATTTCTTCAAAGATTTTGTTATAAAAACATGTTGAGGGCCGGTGAGACGGCTCAGCGGCTTAAGCGCCTGCCTTGCAAGCGCGAAGGCCCGAGTTCGACTCCCGGATCCCACATACGAAAAAGGGGCCGGTGATATCGCTCAGCGGCACGGGTGCCTGTTGGCGCGCGAGGTCCTGAGGTCGTCCCCCCGGTACCCACAAAAAAAAAATAAATAAAAATAAAAACATGTTGAATTTTATCAAAAGCTTTTCTTGCATCTATTGAGATGACCATGTGATTTTTATCCTTGAATCTATTGATTCCTTATTACTTTTATCATTTTGTGTATATTTAGTCATCTTTGCATCTCTGGAAAGAACTTGACTTGATTGTAGTGTATGATCTCTTTAATACATTATCAAATTCTGTTTGCAATAATTTTATTGAATATTTACTTATCATCAAGGATTTTTTTTCTTTATTTGTTTTCTTTCTTTTTTATTTGTTAAATCTTTACCTGGTTTTGGTATCAGGTTGATACTTACTGGAATCTTTTCTTCCTCTTATATTTATGGACTAGTTTGAGGAGTAGTATTGTTAATAATTTAAAGGTCTGGTAAAATTCAGAAGTAAATCTGCCCAGTCCTGGGCTTTCCTTTTTTGGGAGACTCTCAATTGCAACTCTGCTCTCATTGCTTACATTGATTTGTTAAGGTTTATGTCTTTTTGGCTCTATTCTGGTAGGTTAAATGTATCTAGAAATGCATCCATTTCTTCTAGATTTTTCAATTTATTGTAATACAAGATTTTAATATTGTCCCTAATGATCCTCTGGCTTTCCTTGTTATCTGTCATAATATTTCCCATTTCATCTCTAATTTTATTAATTTGAGTAAATTTATTGATTGCATTATCTTTCCTTTGGATAATTTGACAAAAGTTTTATCAATCTTGTTTATCTTTTATCAATTTGTCTTTGGTCCTTTGTATTGTTCTTTTAGTCTATATTACTTTATCTTTCTTTCCATTTGTTTCGGATTTGGTTTGTTCTTATTCTAAAACATCGAGATGTATCAATAGATTATTTGAGATTACTCTGATTTTCTAATGTAGGCATTTATAGCTATAAATTTCCCCCTTTGAACTGTCTTCATTGTCTCTCTTTCACTCTGGTACGTTGTGTGAAGATTCTCATTTGATTCTAGCTATTTCTTAGTTACTTTCTCTCTGCTGGGACAAAACACCTGACTACTACATGTTAAAAGAAGCGAGGTTTATTTTGACTCTCAGTTTATAGAGGTTTCAGTCCATAGTCATCTGGTTCTAGATAAGAGAGGCAGACAGTGGAGAAGCAGTCCATGGTGTGGCAAGCAGGAGGCAGTGAACATTCCTTTCAGCTTCCCTTTTTCTTCCATCCAGGCTACAAGACTATTGGTTGGTGCCACCCACACCCAAGGTGGGCTTTTCCTCTTCAGTAAGTCCACCATCTACACCCAGCTCTATGCTAAACCAATCAGTGGACTAAGCCAGTATCACACCCATGATATGGCTACTTCCCAAAACCCCCTCATATGAACACATGAGGCTTTGGTAATACATCTAGATAAAAGCCATAACAAGGTATTTTTAAATTTTCTCTGATATCTTCAATGACCTTCTGTGCTTTCCAAAAACATTTTATTCTGTCTCCATTGATTTATGTAATTTCTGTCATTTATCTTGGTACCGATTTCAAGTTTTATTTTGTTTACTTATAAAATGCAAGAAGTTATTTTAATTTTTGGTATTTAGTAATACTTGGTTTATGGCTGAAAATATGATCTATTTTCGAAAATGTTCCATGAACTGAAGAAAATCATGCCTATTCTGCAGCTCTTGGATGGCATATGCTGTAGATGTTTGTAATGTACATTTGATCTATAGTAGATGTTTCTTTGTTGATGTTTTGTCTGAATGACCTATCTACATTTAAGAGTTGTATTAAGTCACCAGTTGTTGTATTATGGCCTATCTCTATATTTAAAGATGTTTAAAATTATGTGTGCTAATATTTAGTGCATATATATTTATGTCTGTTACAACTTCTGGTTGGGTTGTTCCCTTTATCAATATTATTGACTTCCTTTGTCACTTATGACTGATTCTGGCTTGAAGTCTGTTTTTGTCAGATATGAGTATATGTGTTACTGCTTGCCTTTGTATTCCATTTTCTTAGAACATTATTTTCCATTTTTTTCATTTTTCCAGTGTGTTTGTGTACCAGCAAGGTGAGTTTCTCATAGGAAGAAAAATGTTGACTCTTATTTTTTAAATCCAATCAGCCATTCTTCACCTTTTAGTTGGAAAATTAACACCATTTACTTTCAGTATTAGTATTGAAAAGTATGTACTATCGCCTATCATTTTATGTTATCTGGTTATTTTGAATAATCTGTTTTTCAGTAATCTAAGTTCATTTCTTGTTCCTTATTTATCTCATATGTTTTGTGGTGGACTGAATTAATAATGTTTGATCTTTCCTAATTCTCATTTCCTTATCTATTCTTCCAGTGGATATTATTCTGTCCTGCTCTCTTGTGATTATGCTTATTTTGTGTTCTCTTGTGTGTTTGTGAGCTTCCTTTAAATAATGCTCTGTACTTCTGGTTTAGTGGCAATTAACTTCCTTTAGTTTTGTTTATCTTAGAAGGTCTTTATTTCTCTTTTAATTCTGAAGGATAATTTTGCTAGGTATAGTAATATAGGTTGGCAGTTATTTATTTTCAGGGCTTCAAATGCAACATTCCATGCTCACCTGGCCTTTCGAGTTTCTGCTGAGAAACCTATTATACTGACTTTTGCCATTATAAGTGACGTGGTGCTTCTCTCTCTCAGCTTTCAGTACTAATTCTTCAGTATTTTTTGCACTTTGTCTAAAATATTACATGAAGAGTTTCTTTTCTATTTATTTCTATTTTGTATTGAAATGCCTTCTACACCTACCTGTATGTCCAGATTTTTCCCAAGATAAGGAATATTTGCCACTATTATTTTAACAAATACATTTTCTATATACCTTTAGCCTTTTAGCTCTGTTTCTTTGTCTATATTGATTATTTATAAGTTTGGTGTTTTAATGGTAGTCCATAGATTTTTATGGTCTGTTCATTTTTCCATGCTTTTTTCTTTATTATGGTATAAATGTGATAACTCATCAAACTTGCCTTTGAGGCAAGCTATTTGTTCTTTTTTTGTGTGTGTGGGTACCGGGGGTCAAACTCAGGACCTCGTGCACCAGCAGGTGCCCATGCCACTGAGCGATATCACCGGCCCTTTTTTCGTATGTGGGTACTGGAAATCGAACTCAGGACCTCGTGCTTGCCAGGCAGGTGCTTATGCCACTGAGCTATCTCACCAGCCCGTGCTATTTGTTCTTATGTTTCATCAAATGTATTGGTGAAGTATTCAGCTGAATTCTTTCTATTTGATTTATTTATTTTTTCATTTTTAAGATTAATGTTATTTTTTTTCAGAATCTCGATCTCTGTTGAATTGTTCTTTCATGTTCTTCATTTTGTTTCTTAATTCAATCATCTACTTATTTGCTGTGAATTCAGACTCAACTATCATTCTTAACATTGTTCTTTTGAATTCCTTGTCATTTCATAAATATATCTTTGGAATAAAGTACTAGAGAGTTATGGACTTCTATAAACATCATGTTGCCTACAAACATTCTATAAATATTTTTTTCATGTTCCTTTTCTTTGATAATTCATTGAACAATATAAGTTACTAGTTTATGTTGTGATACATAATAGTTGCGTTCTTTTGGGAGAATTGGTCTATGTATATAACATATCTTGATCATTTTTTGTTTCTTTGCCCCCTCCATATTTCTCCTTTTACACCCCCCCGATCTCCTTCCCCATCTCCAGAAGGCCTCCCTTTTGTTTCATACAATCTCTCCTTTATTTCACTGTTCTATTTACTTATATTTTAAGATTCTCATAGAAGAGAAACCATGCAGTACTTAACTTTTAGGGTCTGATTTATTTCACTTAACATTATGCCCTCAATTCCATCCATTTTTTTTTTTTTGCAAATGACATGCTTTTGTTCTTCTTTATGGTTGGATAATATTTCATTCTGAATATGTACCCATGTTTTTATCCCTTCATCTGTTAATGGCTATCTACGCTGTCTTTGGAGCTTAGCTATTGAGAATTGTGCCACTGTAAACATGTGTTTGCATGTATCACTGTAGCATGATGTCTTTAATTCTTTTGGGAATATACCCAAGGAAGGTATAGCTATGACAGATGGAATTTCTATTTTTAGCTTTTTGAGGAATGTTTGGATGGTTGTATCCTCCACTTTTATGTTGGGGTCTTCTTATGGAATAGCCTTTTCTTGATAACATTCAATAGGCCATTGCTTTGTCATATACTGCGGAATTTAATTTTGACTGTATTTTGTAGTGTGGTTTTCCTATGGCTTCTTTCGCTATGATTGGTGAGTTTTAACAGTATGCCCTGTGTCAGAGCTTAAGGGACCTGCTTCCTTTGTAGTTCTTGAAAAAGTGAGGTCCCTCTGTAGTTCAGGCAACCATATTATTGACCATGAGGTATATGGGGTGCACACTCTATGGTTACTCTGCCAGTCTTGTCAACAACACATTATCTGTAAGAGTATAAGAGTGTCATATTTTTATGTCCTTCATATATTTAGTGTTCATATTAGATATTTCTCTCTGCTATTGTTATGGGGGTGAATGTTCGGGAATAGGACCTCAGTTATCCCAAGCCTGCCTATGTGGGGCTGGATTGTCAGTGGAGGGCTTTTATTTCCTGTTTTATAAGTAGAAGTATCTGCCCAAGTTCAAGTGGAACCAGATCGTGGCTCTAGAAAAGTGCAATTTCTCTCAACTGTACTTGCAGTTTAGCTCAGGGGCAAAGTACACACTCAATGTACTCAAGGTACCAGTAATGATTTCTAAATCCATTAAGAAGGAAGAAAACAATCAGTAATAACCTCAACATAAATCAAACCAAATTATAGCAACAATTAATTAAAAACTCAATAATAAAAACATACATAAAAATGGAAGAGAAAGGGGAAATATAACATAAATTAATGAGTTTAAATTGCTAAAAAATTAATTAAAAAATGAGATAGTGATGAGAAATTAAAAAACTCCTATTAAAGTATAATAAAAATACAAACTAGTGAGAAATAAAAAATGAAAATAATGAAAGAATGGATGGAGGAAAAAAGAGTCAAATATTCCTCCTAAATGAGGGGCACGGACATTTATTTTTGGGCTTATGCCGACTCATGCCAAAAGCCCTCTGTGTGCTCAGGGGCTTGGTCAGTGTCTGGGCTGCAGAGGTTTTCTCACTAGCTGAGCCTTGGCTTTGGCACTGCACGGGTTGCACAGAACAGGCAGATACTTCAGCCAGCAGACTGCAGTCTGTGTGCCTGTGGGTGTGCAAAGATACAAGCCAGGACATATACATAGGATGTCTCAAAGTGTGTGGGGCAGGCAGACAAACCATTGAGTTCTGTGCTGGAGAATGGGCCATCTTAGTCAGCCGAGTGGCCACTGGGACCTGAACTGTGATTCCAGACATCAATATATACATCAGCCTCATACTCTTTACTATCCGACCTTCACTCAATGTAATCACCTTTATCTCATCAAAAGATGAATATTTATTTTCCCCTAAACTTGACTGTCCTGTATCCCCCCCCAAAAAAAATGCCAGTAACACCACTCTTAACTCAGTTGTTCAGACCAAGATTCAAATCTTTTTTATTTTCCCACTTTTCTTTATCTCTATATCAAATCCTTCACTGGCTTCTGTTCGCTAAGCTTCATAATATATTCATAATCCAACTATTCCTTACATTTTTACTTCTATACTAGTCATAATCACCATAGTTTCTTATATAGACAACTGAATACAATGTTTTAATTGATTTTATTTCTTCCACTTTGTCCAAATTACCTCTATACTCCTCTTCATTGTGTTATTTACATATAGTAGTGGGGTTAATCTTTTGTAGGTATACTGTCCTATCCCCTTGCTTAAAATCTTCAAAATGACTTATAATACACATCAAATAAAATCTCTCCAATTCCCTGAAATAGTTTGTATGTCTTACCTAATCTGACTACATTTATAGTATTATCTCTTATCCTTCTTTTCTATGTTAATTATGATGTAGGAACACAGGTCTCCCGCTTTTCTGGAGAAGCACAAGTAATTTTGTGTGACAGGAAGAAAAAATAAAAGAAAGAGAGCAACTTGTGTCACTGGCATGAAAGCAACAACTACATCATCCTTCTCTTATCCACTGGAACTTTGTTCAACTTCACTAGTCCTCAGTGGAAGCCTGAAACTGTAGGTATAAAACCATATATGTGCTTTGGTTTATGTTATATGCTTATCATAAAGTTTAATTTATAAATAAAACACAGTAAGACGTTAAGATTAATAAACTAGAACAATTATAACAATACATTGAAATGAATGTTACATGAATATCAAAATATCCTGTTATATTAGCCTCACCATTCTTCTTATAATAATCTGAGATGACACAATGCCTGTGTGATGAGCCAAACTGAAGTGCATAATGAAGGTATGTCGTAGAGATTTAGGCTACTACTGACTCTCTCCATCAACCCCTGGGAAGTTATTCTGAGTGACGTGATGAACTGTCTTGCATAGTTCTACTCTACCCCGTTCAGAATGTGAATCATTTTTTTGTTGTTGTTGTTCGGTATCCATGCTGTCTGTGATATGCACCCAGTGGTTACTTGCAGCCATCAGGAGATCAGATAGACTGTTGCAGTTTTTATGTTCTTTTGTTCAAGTAACCATCAGAATTGTATGCAGTTTAAACTTACGAATAGTTTATTTCTGGAAATTTCCATATTATATTTTCAGAATGTGGTTGACTATGGTAATTAATAAAACCACTGCAACTGAAATCATGAATAAGGTGGGACTTTAGAAATCAGAAGGAAAGAATGCTACTTTTATGGTAACATTGTTATTGCATTGTTTGTCCTTAGCTATGTGCTGTTAAAGATGTTATATGTTGCTAGCGCTGTCTTTGCGTGTTAGAAACATTGTTTATATTGTTTTAGGAATATTGTGATTGGATTAACACTAGAGTCTCCTTGTTTCTTTAGGGAGGCTGTTCCAGATGATAATGTCCTACCCAACCACCTTCAGTCCTTCTTGATTTTTTCTTCTTATTTTCTTCATAATACTAAAGGAAAACTTTTGTTTATTGTATCGTTTCACTTATTTCTGGCTCGTTCCACAATATGTGAGCCCCATGACAGCAGAAATTATCTGTTCATATTTTTTTAATTTCACCATCAAAAACAGTACCTGGCATCTGGATGATTTTTAAGTATTCAATAAAGTAATGACAGCCTCATTTATATAAACAGGAGCAGTACTAAAACACGTGGTTCCTTTCCTTTAACGCTTCATTACTTTTGAGTACCCTCTTTCTCCTAAGGCTTGAAGGGACTTTGTTCTTGAAATCCAAACATGGTCAGATGGGTGCGTGGGAGTTACGGCTTCTCAGTTTCTGTACCTGAAGGAGGATGTTTAACTCCTCCTTCCCTTCCCATCTAGTTTTATTTTGTTTCTCTCTCACTGTAGCTTCAAGAACAAAATGTAAAGATTTTCGATCCCTGTAATAATCGCGTGTCAGTGATTTCTTGATGAAGCAGATTTCAAAGGTTGACTCCTTCACTGGTGTGGTTCTTTAACAGGAACTACCCAAGTGACTGTGGTATGAAGAGTTCCGATGATGCATACACATACCCCAGAGGGCCACTCATGGCTTTCCCCTCAGCCCAGCAGATTCTAGTGCGTGATTTCTGTATTGCATTCATATCATGACCCTGAACGACCTCTGGTCCATGTGGGTTAGACATCGCATAGGATCATTCCAATTGGGAATATGCATGTGAGTGTCCCACCAAACACTGGACGCATAAACCATAATCAAGGCTTCTTTTCATCTTACTTGGATAAAAATGAAAATACAGAGGATATTACAGTTACAGTCTCTAGTTTTTAGATTTCTTTAGGTATGTGGAAATCAGAAACACATGTCCTTCTCTGACTCCAGGGGTCCATGTAAAACTCTCTGAATGTTTTACTTTTTCCCTTTGGTCCTTATTACTTAGATTGAAATGAGACACAAGTATACTGTCTTTAACCTATGGAGAGTATACTAAAAAGTATTTTCTTCTGGCATTTTCAAACTCCAAAGGATATTTTCCTTATCTCCTATACTTTCAAGGTAAGAGGAATGAATCAGACACCGAAGAAATCACACTGTATCTTTGGAATTCTGCATAGGTGGATGAGAAACCTTTTTGAAGATGTAGGGCTTAAAATAATAGCCTCTACCTCTAAGCACTGCAAAGATCTGTGAAAAAGAAACTTCATTTTCAACTTTCGGTGACACATACAACTCAAAAATGTTCTTTTTGTTAAATTTTAAATGAAAGCTATGGATTCATGTAATTGTCAATTAGAGGGATAATTGTGACTACCTTACATGAGGACTTCAAATGATGCCAACAATTAGTCTGTCTCTTTTTCTCTCTAGCTTATTCATTATTGTTCCTCCTTTTTTTTCTCAGTAGATTCATTTTTTATTTCACTCCAATGGATGTTGCCTCTATATAAAAAGGCTTTTCCACTTGGTATAAAAATGTTTGCCAACAGATTTGTGTTTATTTTAGTCCATCTTTTTAATCTAAATTTTTTCATAACTACATGCAACATGTTTCTTCTGATATTTAACTCTCCAGCAGGTTTTGTTGTAGCATAATCTGATTTACCACAACTTCTGAAACAGTATCAATAATATTAAGACTGGTCTAGCTTGAGATACTGAAAGATAATCCATTATTATAAAATATTTTGGGAAAAATTTTTCAAAAGAATTACAAGAAGAATAAAGTTTATAGGGATTGTTGGTGGCAATGTTATAATACTACCATATATATATATATATATATATATATATATATATATATATATATAATATATATTTTCATAATACTCTTGGTTCATAATTTTAGAGTTATTTACTTCTTTTTTCCAAAAAATCCTTGAAGGAAAGTGATAGTATTCTCTTTTACATGACTGAACGTTTCATATGCTAACTGAATATAGTCACCATTTGATATCTACAGAGGATTTTTTCCAGTACCCCATTGGACATGAAAATCCTCAGTTACTCATGTCACATACACAAAGTGCCTAGTGTTCCCATATAAACTATGCATATGTTCCCACAGACCTAAATAAGTTCTAGGTAGTTATAAATCCTAAAATACTATGTAAATACTAAGTGAGAGTTTGCAATAATGTACTGCATAGTTAGTGAAGACAAGAAAATTATCTGCATTTATCCAGTACTGATGCAGGGTTGTTTTCAAATATTTATGATACTCAGCTGATTGAATCCATGGATCTGAAACCCATGGGTATGGATGGCTGCCTGTACATAAAGGAAATAAATCAATGAATGAATTACCGAGATTTTTTTACTAGGTAGGAAAGAAAATGCCAAAGATAAATTACTACCGCCCTCTTTTCTTTCTTTATCAAATATATTATACATCTTATATGGTCTTTGGAAGGCTCATAGTTCTCTTAAAAATAAGTTTAAGAGAAAGTTTACTGAATTGTCAACAGAGAAAAAAGAAGCATACATATATATTATATATTTTTAAATTATATATAATATATAATATGCATGATATAATAATATAATAATAATATATAATTTAAAATATATATATATATATAATTTAATAAGAATATGGTTAAGCCAAGAAAAAATTGTATGTTCTAATAGTATATATCATTAAGGCATAAAACTCCACTTGGGTACTGATGATTGTTATCAATTTAATCTACTATTAAGTAGGAAAAAATATGTTCCTATTAACATTTTATTTCATCAAAAAGCTAAATTGTCATCAACTATACACCTTAAAAAAGAGAACGTTATGGGAATATCTATGCATGTAAAGTATACCAGTACACATTCTATTATTGGCAAATGGCAAACAAAAATATTAAGTAATAAAATTGCCCTGCTGCTTTTTATGTAAATATTTGCACTGAGATTCTCACAACATTGTACATATATTTGCTAACCCCTTAGCAAAATAATGTATTGTGTAACACACTAAGTACATTACAATCCAGAAGTATAATGTTTTCTCCACTAAGAGCTCATTTAAATAATTCTGTTGTCACTATGGGGAGCCTTTCCTTACAACATAGCCTGTGGTGCTGGGGTTGGTGACCACAGTCTCTAAAGAGAAATTAAGTGTGCTAGAAAAGAAATGAACACCTGCTGAAGTTATTTTTGTTTTGACTAAAGAGGTACTTCGATATTCAGCTAGGGGGAGGAATATGCAAGTGAAAAATATAGACAGTGATTAAAATCACGTTTGTTTCTTAGTGGGTATTCTTTATAAGCTTTATCACTGTTTTTGGAGGTAAAACAAGAATGTGTATAACCATTGATTCCCACTGTCACACCATTAATCTCACCCAGAATGAAGACAGAAGGTCCCAGTGTGTGGTGCCCATAGGACAGATATATTTAATAGACCAGGGCTTGATTCCATCACAAACAGTGCTATTTGCCAAGTTTAACTGGAAATAAAATCTCACCTTATAAATAACTGAAATAGAAAAATGCATAAAACATCTGCTTTCAAGATATTTTAATGTTTATAAGTTGAATGAGCTACTTCCTAACTCAATCAACTTCTCTTTGTGAATTAATTTTTGCAGATGAAAATTCATTTTAAGGTGGTTCTTATAGCTCTTAACTAACTGAAACTTCTCCAGCAAAAGAAGATTTGATCTTTTAGATATTTCTATGGGGTCTGCTTGCACAGAAACATCGCACCTGGCATGGCGCAAGTATAACACTTAATTTGTATGTTTAACGAATTGTGGATTATTAACACTTTATCATGTAGGACATAGCTAACAATGAAGATTGGGCAGAAGGGACTAACTTCTTGAAAGACCACCTGTTGGCCTCCAAATACTTTGTTTCCAAAGTCTCATTCATTCATGCTTAATATTATTATTTTATTATTATTATCATTTCTTCTTTTATACAGGAACAGAACTAGTAGTTAGTGAAAAGCTTTAAGTAACTTAAAATTGTTTATGAAATTAAAAAAAAACCTAAGTTTTATAAAAGCAGAGATATAGACCCCACCATGCCATAGTTAAAATCCATTAGTTTAGAAATTAAAGGCCATCAAGATGCATCCTCTCTCTTACTTTATATCAGTCAAGTATTCCTTATTTAAAATGCTTAGGACAAGTAGTGTTTCAGATTTCAGATTTTTTTTTGGACTTTGGAATAGTTGCATATGCAAACTGAGAAATCTTGGGTTTGGGGCCCAATTCTAAACACATGTTTCAATTTTATGCATACCACATACACATGTCCAGTAGGTAATTTTACACGTTTTTAGCGTGCCTGTGTTTGCCTGTGACTCACCCATCACATGATATGAGGTGTAGAGTTTTCTTCTTTGGCATAATTTTGGTGTTCAAAGTTTCAAATTTTGGAGAATTTCAGATTTCAGATTTTTGGATTAGAAATCCTCAGCCTGTAGCTTCTCTTGCTTTGTTTACTGTTGCCCTGTTGACTGCTGTGGAGGTGGAGTTCAGAAAGCACTCCTCCAAGATACCGTACTTTGGCACGTTGATTGTTTTGAGTTAGAGACACCTTAAAAATAGCAAATGTAGGAAGGGCAGCCTGATGATAAAAGCAGGAGATAAAACTCCCGTGTGGAAAGTGTTCTCCCCGGACCTGGAAGAAGAAAATATCTTTTATCATCAGAGTTGGAGAGAAGAAGCTGAGCGAACTCTGTGCAAGTCTACTTTATTAACCTAATTTTTATCTTCTTAGTCACTTCTCCATGATTAGTTATCTTAGTCCAAAGCCCCTTGTTTTATCACACTGCATAATCTACTAGTCTTGGTCCAGCTCTGTAAATGTTCAACTCCATCTGCTTTTGAGGAGGATCTTTGTTTTTTTTTTTTTTTTAATATGAGCTCCTTTGTGGTATAATACTTACATTAAATCTATTTGTATCTCTTTCAGCTGTTAATTTGTCATATGTCAGTGTTATTCTCAAGCCCAGCTTAAAAACTCAAAGAGGGAAGAGATCAAATTTTACCTCCCCTAGTGTTTCTAACAGTATTCATTTGGGTACATACTCTAAGGGTGCTGTTGTGATGATGGTTTCAGTTTATTGTCTGGCATAAAGAAAGCAATTAAAGTTAGCTGTAGTTATTTTTGAGTATTATTGAAAGTGTCCCAATGACTCCATCTGTATTAGCAGGATTGATTAGGCACTGCTACATTTACATGTGGTGCTACTGGCTTTCTCAGAGAGATACTTCATCTGGTGATTTAGATATGGAGACTGTTATTATCTTGTGTTTCATTCATCACAAATCATGCCCTACATGATCACCATGGCAAAGGAAGAACTTTCTGGAATGTGACTTTTCTGCTTAGTTCATTGTCCAGAATTATTACATTACCTGGAGTAGCTGCAATCAGATTGCAAATGAGGCTGAGTGTACATTCAGGAAGTAGAAAATATTTTGGATAAAGTAGCCAAATGGCAAAGAAATGGTTATTTTATTAGTACTGGTTCAATAATGTTTGTATAAGGTAACTTTCTATTTTTTAAATGACAAAATTTTAAATCAATAAAATTGGTTAAAACCATTAAATAAGGAATTATATATTATAGAAGTGAATATTTGAAAATTTAAATTATAACTCTCTCACATACTTTTAAATTCCTGGCGGATGATATGTTAAAATAGAAGGTATGCTATGTACTAATTTCCAGAATGTCTCACTCTATTTACCAAATAGCTCCAGTATTTAAGCATGCTGTGGATTTTTAAGTTGTGTTGATTAATTTCTTCTTTAATTACAATGTTAATCATATATTTTATTTGATTTGATTTATATATTTGATTTTTGGTGAATATTGACTAACATTTAAAATTTGACACATTAAATAATAAAAATACAGAATATTAATATTTTGACTTAAATTTACACATATGAGCCTTTGAATATTTCAGAGTTTGTGTATGTTTATTTTTAAACATGAACAGTTACAGCTGGAGAACAATGAATATTCTAATATCAGGAACCCCCTTTCAGAGTGGTTTTCATAGGTCTTTGCAGATTATGTAGAGATAGTTTTTCTAATTCTTGGTTGGCCTTAGCTACTTGGTTGCACAAAGTGAGAAAAAAATGAGAGAAAGATGAAACTAAAACTTTGTCTTAAACATTGTCTTAGTCCAAGAAAATAGTGCACACAGGCAAAACTATGAAAAGGTAATCAAATCTTTAATCAGTCCACCTTAAACAAACCCCAAATTAATGTACAACTGAAAAGAAGCATTATTTTTACTATTTAAAGGGAAAATTTATTCTACCAATCATGAGGTTTTGTGTGTTCTGAATGATTGTGGTATAGTTGATTTTTATATACATATTTGTACTAAAGTTTCACTACATACATGATGTTTGCAGTGCTGACATGACATTTTTTGATAGCTTACTATAGTCCAGGTATTTTTAAAACACTTGTCATGAATAGCTTTAATTAATAAATTAAAACCACCTAGTAGAGCATTTTATTATCCTCTTCTGCTTTTATGAAATGTGGACATGATTAACATGGCATGGTGATATTTGAAAACATTAATGTACATTTTTGTCAGCCATCTATAGTTTCCTTGCCATTTTCTACTATTAAGGCTAAACTCCGAGGCTTATCTCAGCACAGAGAAGGCAGTATCATTGAGTGTAAATTCTCTATGTCAACTCCGAGACTTAAAACTGTTTTTTTTTTGTTTGTTTGTTTGTTTTTTAAGTCTAAGTTAAGTCAATATATTAGAAAGCTAGGTGTTTTGGGAAGAAAAAAATGTCTCATTTTATTTTGTAAATATAATTCCCTTTCTCTCTTAGGATCTTGCTGCAGGATTCAACTCATAGTAATTGTGTATAAGCAACAGGTAGACAATGTTAAAGACAAAGTTTTAGTTTCATAAATACTCATTCAAAAAGGATGTGAAAAGGAGCCTATTCAGGTAGGAAGAGGAGGAAGGGAGGAGGATAGTTAGACTCCTGCAAATCATGACTTGTTATCAACTCTCACAGGTTAGGATCAATCAGGCTAAACCTGATATCTTTGAAAAGTCTAGAATAAACTACTTTCCTGTGTTGTTCATTTTACCTTATATAAAACCTTAGCAAGGAAGAAGAAAGGAGGGAAGGGAAAAAAGAGGGAAGAAACAAAAGCAGGAACAAAGGAAGGAAGGAAGGAAAAAAGAGAAAGAAAAATGACAGATAGAAAAGAAGTACTAAAGAATGACATCAATTAACATTTACATATTTTGCTTGCACTATTAATTGCTGGCTAAGTCATGATTTTGAACGCTATCTAGACTTTAGAATTACCTGGAGAGACTCAGGAATACTGCCTCGGGCTCACCCATAGAGACATAATCCTAGTCTAACAAAAGTAATTCAGCTATTCTAGTTTATAGCTTAATTTCTTTTGGATGTTTAGTCACAGTCAACATTTAAATAAATTGATTCAAGTTTAGCCTTAATATCAAGACCTGTGCTCCCATTTAAACAATCTCTTTATGCCTCATGCTCCTCTTTCTTTCATTATTCATTCTCTCCCAGAGGTCTCTGAGATGGAGGAAAATTAATATGACTTTGAGAATACCAGAAGAAAGTGGGAAATCTGTGTTCAGTCACCTCTGCCTTGCTGGTTTCTGTGGGGAGTGATTGCCCTGCTTTCTCACTGTATAGTTAGTTACCTTTACATCCTGTGCGCCTGTTTCTAATGAAATGTCTCTCTTACTGTGTTGACTACAGTGTCTCTGCTGAGCCTGACCTCAGAGCATAGGACCCATTTACTTTAAATTATATTTACTCTGAACTGAATTATACACAAGTTTATTCATTGCAGTAGACCATTGCTGAAAATAAAAAGTCCAGAATCAAGGGGAGCTGCTTGACAGGTGATAGTCCTGGAGGTTGATCTTTCTGACAAGCCTGTGTTTGCACTATGCCTACTCTTCTTTCCACATGGAAAGCATGCACTCCCATCGGGCTGGAAGCCTGATTATGCTGTTATTACTCACGACCCTTGTGCATTTACACAGAGGCATCAGTGAGAGGAGAATGACTCCTGCAGACTTAGCCATCAGCTCGGTCTCTCACAGTTAGAGTCCAGGTGAAATTGAAACACGATTTCTTTAAATATATTTTAAAAATTGTGTCACGCAACATAGTTTATTCTTGCCCAATTCACCAAAACACTAGGGGAACATAAGTATATGCACAGTGTTGATACAGTCACCAGTCTTTTTTAGTGTAAAGTCTCTGCCTACAGAATGGTTTATGTCATTTTTTTTAATAGATACTAACCTCCACCTGAGTGTGCAGATTTGATAAATATTTCAAAGTTTAAAATTAAAATTGAGGTAAGTGGCATATACTTTTAGCTAGGTTGTGACCTCCAGAGTACCATGGAAGTATTGCAGATGTGTCATTTTAATCATAGGAGATTATACATGATCCTGCCTTCTCTGAAATTCGCACATCTACCTGGAATTGTGTACACATCCCTGCAGAATGTTGACCTTAAGAGACCAGAAAGAAAGCCTTGAGCAAATTTCATGGTTGGATCTTCCTTCTTTTTTTATTCTTCATTTTTCACCCCTCTTTAATTCTCTTTCTTCAAGTCAGAAAAAATCTCTTTCTTGTTAGATAGGAAGTGTTCTTTTTCTATGTCCTACATTCTCCAAGTTATAGCTTTCAGTTAAAAACTCTATGCCATCTCCCTAATTTGGTCGTTCATCTCCCGGATGCAAATTGATCTAAGGAGCTTCAGATAACACAATTCTCACAGATTGAAAAGTGCTGTTAACTTTTGGGTATTTTTATTCTTGTGTGTTGAAAATATATTACTCAGAATTTCATTTAACTTTTTCCATGATATGTCTACTCTCTGTATGAAACAATATGTGATAACAGTCTAATAGGTAAGAGTCACAGGACAGCTATATGAAAAAGCAATCTAGTGGTTTATAACTTCCAAATGTGATACCACAAATACATTACATATGCAAAGGAACTTGTAAATATTTGCAAAATAGCTAGTGTCCAATAATGTTTTAGGTATTATGGCCGCTAAGTTTCAGTAGTCATTTTTTAATCTACATACTGATTATTCTACTCAGTGTGTATCACCTATTTGCAAGGTCCACTTGATTCTGGATTTTTCATTTTCTGAGATTTAAAAGTTCATTAATGACCTATTACAATAAAAAAATCATGTTAATTGGTTTCTAAAGCCTGGTTTATGTTATCTGAGCCATTTTATGATAGCAAATTGATATATTAGAGGGCATTTGTTTTGAAGAAACGTGGTATTGCAAATATTAGGTACAAAATAGGTAAGTGAATTTAAAATTTTCATAGGCTCAAGACATTTATTTCCATTTCACTTTCATTAGACATTTATTGAGGAACTATTATACATAACACAGAGTTCTAATTTCCAGGATATTGTTGAAAATAAGACGGAGAAAGTCTTTTCCCTCATGCTTTCATTTTTATGAGGCAGACAGCTACCAACATCTTAAAAAGAATAATAAAATGTAGTGACAATCACATTAAAATGAATCAAGATTTTTGATAGTTATAATAACTCTGAGAACATGTTCATTAGAAACATGTGGACATTAAAATAGAAATTCTAGGTATTGATACTGAATATTATTAGGCGATTTAAGTTTCTACTAAAGAGATGGAAGGAAGGGGGAGGGAGGAGAGGGAAAGTGGATGGGGAAAAAAAGAAGAAAAAAATGAAAATAGAGCTTTTGCAAATGGAAATGAAACCAAGAGCTGGAAGGAGCAAGGAGTGGTAGGGGAAGAAAAAATGAAATAATTAAGATGTATTATGTACATGTATCAACTCTGCTTGATAAATATAATCACTGTGTATTGCAGACATGTACTAATAAAAATTATGATGAATGTGGGGAGTCATTACTTTAAAAGAATGCTTTCATAGCTTTTATTTAATAGAATTTTTAGAGTGTGCTCTTTCAGAAAAATAAGAGTGCCATCATGAATTTCATATTTAAAAAAACTTTACAAATCTGCCTAAAATTAGAAGATTATGATTTAGCCAAATATTGGATGATTATTCACCCCCTATTTTCCTTGGAGATTGCATTAGTCTGCTCAGGCCACCATAACAAAATACAACAGATTTTGTTGCTTAAATAATAGAAATTTATTTTCTTTCTGTCCTAGAAACTGGAAGTCTAAGATCAGAGGGCCAGCATCATTGGTTTCTGGTGAGATCTCGATCTTCTGTTTCCAGATGGCACCTTCCTACTGGAAGTTCAGTTGCTCTTTCTCTGTGCACACATGAAAAAGGGAATGGGGCTCTGATATTTCTTCCTCTTGCACGAGTATCAGTGCTATTGGATTAGTGTCCTGTCCTTGTTACTCAGTTAAAACTACTGCTCAAAATCTCTCTTTCCAAATACAGTCGTGATGGAGGTTAGGCTTCATCATTTATTTCAAAGGGGACACAATTCAGACTATCATCATCACATCATCTCTTAAAGGAGTTCCCTGAAGCTCTCCAAGACTAACAACATGGTGACTATGTTTCCTATATATGTTCATGATCAGTTAAACAAACAGTCATCCTTCTATTAAAATCTAAATTATTATACTATTTAAAATACTTATTATAATTTCTTTGTAACTTTAAGATAAATTCTGTCATTTCCCTAAAAAATGAACAATGTATCAGATTCCTAATGCTGCTAGAACAAACTACTGCAGACTTAGTGGCTTAAAGGTGCAAAAATTATTATCTTATGCTTATGCAAGTCAGAGTTCTAAAATGGGTCCTGAGATAAAATCAAGATGCAAACAGAGCTGTGATACTCTGGATACTCCAGAGTATAATCTGTTTCCATACCTTTTACATCTAATAGAGGTTGCATTCTTTAGCCTGTAACTCCTTCCTCAATACCCATTTAACTACCTCCTCTTACTTCTGGCATCACATCCTCTACTCTCATTCTGACTCTCCTTTATTGTCTTTAGGAAGGGGCTTGTGATATAGATCAGTCAGAGGAATATCTTCATCTCATAACCCTTAACCTCATCCCCTTGTGAGCTCACTTTTTTCAAATAAAGTCACAGGTTATGGGAGTAAGGTGTGGACATCACTGGAAGACTTTTATTCCCTCTACCACACTGTTCATCTTACCTGCTATGATGTGCTGTTACTTTAGGAAGTTGTATTAACTTTCAGGGTGATGGAACATAATGCCTTACACTCACTGATTAAAAGGTGACAGGCTTATTTGACTTACAGTTTCAGAGGATTAAGTTTATGGCTGGCCACTCCAATGCAGGAATATCAGAGCAGAAGGGCATGCATAGCAAGCTGCTTAGTTCATGACAACTGAGAAGCAGAGCAGCAGAGGTGAAGCATCAAATATAGTACCCAAGGCCAAGCCTCCATGACTCACATAGACACACATAGAAATGTGCTCTGCTAATTCCCTAAGTGGTTCCTAAGCAAATCAAGTTGACATAAATAATTTTAACTGTCATATCTCAGCCTTTGTCCACTTGACGCCCAAACACATTCCCCTTAAATTGTATTTAATCTTCAAACGAGTATAACAACAAATTAATAATTCCACCTAAAGTGTTACAACTATCCCACATACAACTGAGAATGCAATAATCCTTTCAACAATGTCTGAACATTTCTAATATTTCTCAATAATTGAAGTCAAGGGCCGGTGAGATGGCTCAGTGGTGTAAGCGCCTGCCTTGCAAGCGCGAGGGCCCGAGTTCGACTCCCGGATCCCACATACGGAAAAGGGGCCTGTGATATCGCTCAGCGGCACGGGTGCCTGTTGGCGCGCGAGGTCCTGAGGTCGACCCCCCGGTACCCACAAAAAAAAAAAAAAAAAAAAGAATTGAAGTCAAATTTCTTTTCTGAAACTCAAGGCAAACTCATAGCGGTAAGCTTCTGTAAAAACAAAAACAAAAACAAAAACTAAAACCAAGTTACATAAATGTTATATTTTGTGTCTGTATGTCCCCCCAAGGCCTCATGTGGTCATGGGGGTGGGCTTTTCAGAGGCACCTGAATCTACAGTTTGTGATTGGTTCATTGTCCAGTGCTGGGATTGGGGCTGTGAGTGCTACATTCGCCCTAGGGTGGGTAGCCTGCATGCACTGTAAGTGGGGAAAAGAGTCTTGCTTTTCCCTTTTTTGCTCTTGTTGCTTTTGCTGTCGTCACTGCCATGGCCCCTTTGCTATGACACCCTGCCTTGGAGCCAGCTGGGTATGGACTGAAACCTCCACAAATTGTGATCTAAATAAACCTTTCCTTCTTTAATTTTGGGTGTCAGGTATTTTGTTTCAGCAGCAAGAGAAAAGTAACCAAGACAATAAACCCCACAAAGGATGACACAGAGCAAACTTTACCATTCTAAAAGGGAGGAGTAGGGAGATGGAAAATAATAGGACCAAAGCAACATCGAAATCCACCAGAACAACATTAGATCCTGTAGCCGTATATGGGGCACTTGGGGCACATGGTGGTAAGATGAGAATTCCAGGGGGCTCGAGCCACCCCAGCTCTATGGCCTCATTGTCTGCAGCCCTCATGGTGTCTCTTGGGCTGGCTGCACTCAGAGACTGTAACTCTCCTTACAGATGTTCCATGTTCCTGGTCTGTGACTTCCTGTGGTCTCCAGGACACCTTTTTCTTCATTTCTACAGCTTCATGCACTGCCCTCTCAGATGCTTTTTGTCTGGCCAATCAGGCTTTATTTTAAAATCTGGGTGGAATCTTTGAAAGCCCATAACTTTTGCATTCTACATGCTGATAAAATATACCTTGTATAGATACTGCCAAAGGCTACCACCAGAGTAGACAGTAGCCAGGCCCCTTGTACCATGGCCACAGCAGACTCTGGGTTCCTGTATAGCGGAGTGTGGTGAAATGAACGCTGGAAAAACAATTCCATAAGTAGTTCTTCAAGTGGGGGCCCTAGGGACGGTCTTCTCAAATGAAATGCTTACAATTTGGCCCTTTCAACTTGTGATGTGTGGGGTCTTGCTGATTCCCAAGCTTCCCCCAAGGTACTTTTCTTCTTATCTCGCTGTAAGTTACTTGATTTCTTTTTATTTTTTTATTTTTTTATTTTTTTGTGGGTACCAGGGGTCGACCTCAGGACCTCGCGTGCCAGCAGGCGCCAGTGCCGCTGAGCGATATCACTGGCCCTTTTATCGTATGTGGATTCCGGGAGTTAAACTCGGGACCTCACGCTTGCCAGGCAGGCGCTTATGCCACTGAGCCATCTCACTGGCCCTTGATTTCTTTTTAATAATGGTAATCTCTACACCAACCACATCTCGTTTGCATCCAAATTTACAAGTGGTTCCTTTTGAGCTAAATTTAATTCTTTTAATTTTTTTGTCTGCTTTGCTTTTTACCCCTGATTCTCCCTATAAATCTGGCCCAATGCAGC
Source organism: Erethizon dorsatum (assembly GCA_028451465.1). Lineage (NCBI taxonomy): Eukaryota > Metazoa > Chordata > Mammalia > Rodentia > Erethizontidae > Erethizon > Erethizon dorsatum. The sequence goes on along the minus strand of CM051836.1, from coordinate 75,820,322 downwards.
CAGCAGTATCCTTGCCACAGCCTAATTTGAGCTGCCTTTTAACTTTCTCAGCCAAGTCAATGAGTTCACCACTCTTAATCTCAGTCTCCTGCAAAGTCTCATGACACAAACCAAACACACACAAATTTTTTGCTAGTACGTAACCTCAAGTCCAAATGCCAATGGAGTCTTTATTCCTAAATAAAACCTTCTGAGGCTAGCCTTTACTGTCTGCATTCTTATTAGCATTCTTTTTCTGAGTTCTGACCCAAATCATCCAACAGGCTCTACTTTCAGCATTATAGGGCTTGTTTCTCTAGCCCACAACTCTTCCTGCAAACCAGTTGCAAATGCTTCTGAGCCACATGGTCGGGTACAGTCACAGCCACAGAAACAATCTCTCTTGTTTGGTACTAATTTTTGGTATCGTCTCTTGTATTGCTGAGACACAATACCCAGCAACCACAACTAAAAATAGGAGAGGTTTATTTGGCTCCTGAGTTCAGAGGATTCAATGCCTGCTGCCTCCAGTACAAGAAAATCATGACAGGAGGGCATGGCAGAGCAAAGCTCCCATTTCTTCAGAGCAGGGAAGAGCGCCAGAGTGAAAAGGGCAAGGGGCTGAATGCTATACCTGATGTCTCCATGCCTCCATGACCAGTCCAGTCACACCCAGAAGTGTGTTTTACTAACTTCCTCAACAGCTCCGAAATCAATCAACTTGAGACAATTAAGCTTAACCATCACAGAGATACATAAGCTTTCCTTGCCCTTAGAAGTCCATAGACTTTTGCTAAATTAGTAAGTTTACTAAAATATCTGACTTAACATGGGTATTTTCTCCTTCAAAATTTTAGAGTTAAAAATAGATAATTGTACTTATGATATTAAATGAGATCAAGCTTGAAGCATTCATTACACACAAACAGAAACTCAGTTAAACATGGTCTTTTACATGTTAGATTGTGGATAGATTCAGGGGACCTTCTAATTGGCAGACCCTTCAATCCACTTTTACAGTACAATGTGATATTTCTGTTAAATAATTAAGCCAATAATGGCCTCTGAATGAAGCCTCTTAGATTATTTATATCTTCACTACAGTTTAAAGTCCACTAACTCCAGCATGAAACTCAAATTTCTAGACATTGAGTTTTTTAAAAAATAACCCAAAATAGAAGATTTTTAACCATTTAGAAATTTATTGCCTTGCATGTCTTATAAAACTAAACAGGGTGGCTGTTATCTATTGATAACATAGGGCCTTGTAGTTGTGAAGCCCTGAGTTGCCATTGTCTTCAGATTTTTCTGGCCTGAAGATTCCTTTCCCAGTATTGAGCAACATCACCTCTACATAAGCCTTCTCTGTGACCTCCTCCTATGTAAGGTCCTTTGCTCTCCTATCTTTCTGGCTGAATGACCCTTATTCTATGGCAGTGTGTTCTCCTATCATGACTCCATAGAAAAGCCCGCATTAAACACATTGTGTGTTACTCCTCTTATTTATGGTCATATATTTTCCTTGATTGCCTCCAAATCACTCAAACCTGCAACTTTCTATTTCAGCTATGATAAATTCTTTTATTTTTTTTTGTGGGTACCGGGGGTCAAACTCAGGACCTCGCGTGCCAGCAGGCACCAGTGCTACTGAGCGATATCATCTGCCCTTTTTTCGTATGTGGGTTCCGGGAGTCGAACTCAGGACCTCACGCTTGCCAGACAGGCGCTTACGCCCCTGAGCTATCTCACCGGCCCTATGGTAAATTCTTGAACTTCAGATTTTGTAACACTATCCCTTTCTCAGCAGTTAGTCAATGACCACCTCCTTCTATAAATGTTTATACTATTGAGGGTTGTTATCAAAATACAGGTATTAAATATGTTGTCTGCCATTAATTGAATTTTACAGAATGCCAAACACTACAGGGAAGTTACAAATATCATATTTAATCTAATAATAATAAAATAAGGTGCATAATGTTATCTTTATTCTACCTATAAGGAAAATGAGTTTTGAAAATTTACATAGATGGCCCAAAATAACATAAATTTGCGTGAGTGAGTTAAACTAGTACTGTCTGAAGATAAAATCTGTTTAGCCTTTTTCCTCTTCAACTAAGCTATATTGTTTCTATTTTGACTTTTAATATACTTATCCTTCTTTTGGTTGGTCCTGTTTCACTACTCGAAGAGATGTATTTCATTTTTTCTTTGTCTATAACACTCTATAATGTTTTCTCATTCAGTTATGAAATAAAAATAAAAGAAAAATATTCCTTGAGATTATTTCATTGACACTTAAAACAAAATTACATTTTATATTTAGTCTTCATATTTTATTTAATACATTCTCCAAAGATTATGTCCCTTCTCTTAATTTTTAGTTTAACTGACTTTTCAGTGACTATAAATATAAATTATTTATATATTTTGAATAAATGATAAACATATATGATATATCAAATGAAATATACAAATATCCTAAGAATGTATACCTCACAAATATTATATTGTGGAAAAATAAAAGGGTATTCCTTAACATTTCCATTAATATAATTAGATCTTATCAACAGGTTCTACACCAATGAATTCTACCAACTATGAGTCAAAATAGTAAAAAAAATTTGTGTCTGAACTGAATGTTTCTTTTTTCTTTTTTTTTCTTTTCTTTTCTTTTCTTTCCTTTTCTTTTCTTTTCTTTTCTTTTCTTTTCTTTTCTTTTCTGTTCTGTTCTTTTCTTTTCCTTTCTTTTCTTTTCTCTCTTGGCAGTGTTCTGTTGGCAGTGGAGATTAAACCCAGATCTTTGAATATGCTAGGCAGGTATTCTAATACTGGGCTTTATATGGAGCCTCAGATCATATATTTTTTATTATTCTCCCCAACCAGTACAGTATAACAACTATTTATATAACATTTACATATTATAAATGAGCTACAGAATAGGCATTATAAATAAGCTACAGATAATTTAAAATATACAGAAGGTTATGTGAAGTTTATATGCTAATGAATTCCATTTCGCATAGGGGTATCAACATCAATTGATTTTGTATCTACAGGGATTCCTGGAATCAGTCCACATTTATATACTGGGGGATGACTGCAGATGTTTTGGGGAATGTCTGTTTCTGTGAAAAGTCTTGTTGCAACTTCCCTATGTTTGCAAGAGATTGGATTACAAAGTATGTGAAATGAATACAAATAGATTGCAATCCATATACTCCTCTTCATAGAGATTTATCTTTGTGATTATTAAGGGTAACAGCATTGAAATATTGGGAATCAAGAAGGGGACACTGATTTAACATAAAAACATTTTGATTATGTTAACCATTAGGAGTTTTTCAGAGCAAAAATTATGATAAATGACTACTATACAGTTTTATCCACCGTTGACCTTTTCCATGTGGTGCAGGAAGATTTGGAAGAAGCTGGCTTCCAAAAAGTACAGCTCATTGCCAGAACATTTGAATTTCGTTTCCTGAAATGCCATTGGAATAAGGCATACATATCTTTATTGTTAAAGGATTTCTCATTGTAGTTGGACTAATGTGCCAGTGTGTAACATTAAGCACTAATACCCTCTGATGTCTCAAATCTGATTTCAGAAACCACTACACCCGACAATGGGAAAAGGAGAATCATATCGGCTCATCTTCCGTGAATTACAATATGCCAGAATCTTGTTCCAGAGGGAATCATGTCATTGGAGCTAACTACCATAGCCACAGAAAATTTAATAAAAGACTCAGCGATAGCAAGAGACTCTAAAGGTGAGGTGGTGCTATAGTTTTATTACTTTAACCATGCCTGCATAATAAAACCATTACGGAGCCCCAGCAAATATTGCAAATCATGCATTCTCACCCATAAAAGTTCATAATGAACTCAGTGTAAATATTCGTAAAATATATGAATAACAAAACTATTCAAACGCACGTTGCATATTAATGAAGACAGAAGTTTATCCTTGACTTCTCCAGGGTGCAACTTAAAATGCTGTTGCTAGCAGGAAAAAATATAGTGATGGAAAGTAACAAAATGAAGCCTGGAAAGCAGTACAGTCTCATTCTACTATGCTGTCACTAACTTAGAGCGAATTCTTACCTCATTTTAAAAAGAATGTAACGTTTGTTGACTCTCTTTTTGTTATTATGTGTACTTACTGGAGTCACCGAAGCAGATATCTTGTGCTGCTTATGCAGCAGTCATTTCTCTATTACTTTATCTACGTAGAACCGTAAGCATCTACCCTCCTATCTGCTCACAGTTCCCTTTCAGGCATAAATCCTGATGACCCTATTCTAATCATATAAACTTTTTCTTTTGCCAGTATTTGGTTTAGTAATGGCGTGGGACCAGATGCAGTCAGTTCCATGCATGGAACTCATCTCAGAATAAAGCTAACATTCAATGTTGGTATAACAAAGTGAAAAAATAAAACCCAACAAAACACCCCCTCCCAAAAACAACACACACACACAAAAAGAAATAACAATTTACAGAAAATACAAATTTCCAAGAAAAAATTTTTTTTGGGGGGGCGTACCAGGGGTCCACCTCAGGACCTCAACCACCAGCAGGTGCCCTTGCCGTTGAGCCATATCACCGGCCCTTTTTACGTATGTGGGTTCCGGGAGTCGAACTCGGGCCCTCGTGCTTGCCGGGCAGGCGCTTACGCCACTGAGCCATCTCACGGGAACTCCAAAAAAATTTTTAAAAATTGCCAGTAGAGTGTGTGATATATCTATCACAAGGCAAATGGAAGACAGCAATATAGAAGAGAGTAATATGGAAGACAGTAATGGCTAAAAATATTAGAGTTATATGGAAAATAGATTTATAGTGTATAGATACCACATTACTTTCTGTAAGGTGTCATTATAACATAAATTTTAAAATTTTCATTAATTTTAATGGAGTTTTTTTCATTTGAAAATTACAAAAAAGGTATAGAATCTCAAGATAATAAATTCTGGCACAACTTAAAATAGAATTTTGAGAAAATGTGTTTTTTTCTTGTCTACTTTTTGAATGTCTTTATTGACATTATTCTCTAAATTATAAATTTAAATTGGATAAATGAAAGATGACTGAGTTTCATGAAACTTTTACCCAAATTATAGTTTTATAATGATGTGCCATTTTCCCTTACTTACATATATTTTTGGGACAATGAATTTGCATGCCTTTAATAAATAAATTACCCGTGACTATACCATAGTTACTTTTATATTTGGGTATAAGAATTTTGATAACAATAAGTGCGAGCAGCAGACATTGCTTATTTATGAAAATTCTCAGACTAATGCCATAAAATTGCATATCAAATTTAAAGAAAGGGATGGATATCTTCTTTATAGTACTATTCTACCTTAAAATATTTTAAATAGTAAAGTTCTCATTAATAAAATATGGAATGAACAATACAATTAAAAAATCACTATTTGGAAATTATTAAGTAGCAATGGATAGTAACAATGGATATTCAAATGACAGGGGTAAAGTTTTTATGAAGGAAAGTGTTTTTTTTTTTTTCCTCTTGGAAAAAATAGTTACCAATTACTTAAAGTACAAAATGTTTTAAATTTACAGTGCAGGAACATTGCAGGTGCCTTCTTAATGTAGAGACAAAGTGTAATGCCACCAGTGTCACAAATTAACATGAAGTGTTTTTAATATGATACACTGAGAAGAACTCTGCAGTTCTTTAGTTATAGTTATGACAAAATTTTCTCACTGGAACTTTCGTCTGAGAAAATATCACACCAACCTGGACTCAGGGACACTCTACAATGTATTGGTTTTAATTTTTTCTTTTAACGAAACTGCGGAACTGTCTCCCAGTGGGACGGTTTCTTTCAATTTTTAATACATTTTATTTTATGAGTAAATAAAATGTTGAAAACAAACAAACAAAAAAGAGATACATGGACAAATAAAATCCTTACAATATAAAATGTAGTAAGATGTAAACACGCAAGGTCTTACATGGCAGGAAGAGTCTACTACAGATGGATGGCCAGGTAAAAGAGAAGAAGCAAAGTGAATGCTGTGATCTAAATTCTAAGAGGTACAATGAGATTAGCCATGCAAAGAGTAGGAAAGAACCTCCCCGATAGAGAACATAGCCTAGGCAAAGGGGTTAAGGAGGAAGTTCAACACATCTGAGGAAGCGAATGGTTAGGTGAGGTTGGAGCTAGGATAAATCGGTAAGTCTTGTATCTGACTGAATCTGGGACTTCAGAAACAATGACATCATTTGTTGGTTTCTTTTCATATCCTGTTTTGCATTTTCTATATGCTTACTCTTTTAACCTGGGAATGTTTCTTTATTAAATCATTTATACCTGAATCTTTGGATCAGAGTCAGCTTTTGGGAGACTAACAAATCAATCCCCAAGTCCTCCATTTAAAAATATAAAAATAACCAGGAACCTAGTATTGTTTTCAAGCTATTACTGTGTCAGAAAACGTTACAGGATTAATGAATCATAGACTTCTTAACATGAAATCCATATGAGCTGGCTAAAAGTCATAGAGTCATGCAATTTTACAGCTGAGAGAAGCACCTTTGAAATTATCTAATGCAAGCTTCTCACTTTACCAATAAACTGAGGCTCAAGCAATTTGGGAATTCTTATCAAGAGCTTGTCAGAAAGATCATATTTTATGATCCTGTAATTCTTTTTCTAATGGAATATAGCATAGGTAAGTAGTCATAAACTCAAAGATTTATATAGGGAGATTTTCATTTGACTATTATATAGAATAGTAAAAATTTTGGAAGCCATCTAAATGTCCGAAATATGAGAAAGGCTAAACATATTATAGAATATGTATTGGCATATTTATTCATATAATAAAAAGGGCACTTTAGGAGAATATTTAAGAGATGTGAAAAGGCTCATGAATCGAAGTAAAAAAAAGGGTGTAAACAGACACATTCATTAGGAGAAAAGAATGGGAGGTATATATCAAAATATTAATAGTGGTTATCTCTGCATGGGTGATTTATATTTTCTTTTTCTACTATTATTCATTTTCAAAGCTTCCCAGAGTAAGCATATATTATTTTTATCTGCATTTATTTTTTTTAAAGCAATATAAATTGAGTCCTACAGAATTAAAATGCAGGTCAAATAGACACAACAGTCAAGGCTGAAACTAAAATTTAAGAATCCTGTTTCTTTATTTTGGTCTCTACTCTCACACAATACAAGGGGAAAAATTGAATTTTACTAGAACAGAGAAGTTCAAAAGTGAGTTGGTTGTTTCAACATTATCCTATTTTACTTTGAGTAGCCATCACCAAATGGGTAATTTATAAGAAAAATAAATTATGGTAAGACAGGTTTCACACAGGATTGATCTCTTTTGTCACGAACTACTCTCATAACAATGACAGCATTAATCCATTTGCGATGGTCCTGCCCTCGTGGCCACAACACGTCCTGAAGGCCTCATCTCTTAATGCTATTTTGATGGTGATTAGACTTCCACATGAGTTTTGGAGGGGATGTTCACACCATAGCAAATGCCATTTAGTAACCAAGTGATAGACCAGGATGGTGATCAAAATCTAACATTTCATGCACTCCCTTTCATATTTCTTCTACCTCTCCCTCTCCTTTTCCTTTTGATTCCACTCATCCCTTTCCTCAGTTCCTTGTACAGGTCCTCCAACTAAGAGGCATTGTGCAGCAGATATTTTTTTTTGAACGGCAACATCACCAGAAATTGTTCTTTTGAAGTCGTTATTTGCAGTCATTTTGGAAAAAGAACATAAATTTTTCTCTAAATTAAAATTTTTCTGATAAATTATCAATTATGATTATCTCACCCAAATTTTCACTGACATTAGTGGGTCTCACAGTAAAATGATGAATGGAGGTCTGCTAATATATGTCTTAATACTTACACATTGTAAGTGATGACAGTAAATCTCACACCTTGACAAACTTATGGTGACTTAGAAGGATAGTGGTGAATATAGAATTTTTATGCCCTTGTGGAGAGTGACCACAGAGTCATCTCATCTTCCTTCTCAGTTCCAGTACCCATTGGAAGGATCTCCTGCACATACAGTGGACACCAGGCCATGTGCTTAAATAACCATTTAAATAACCTTCCCTTGGACCTTTCATCATCTTGTTTTTGGAGGATGAACCCACAGCACAGAATCCCAAAGGTCTCCAAAGTTGGAGCTGTTTGGGAGTGAATTTCCGGACTGCTCAGTATCCAGGTAGTGGCTATGTCTTGTGTTTTGTTGACCCTAGGAGCTTCCTGATTCATAGTCTGAGGGGTGGTGCATGACCAAGAGAGTTAGAGGGAGCATCTCTAATGTAGAGAGCCCAGGTCAGTGCGATTTTACACAAATTTTAGAATTTGGCCTATGGGAAAAATTATCATGAGCTGTGTTTAGTGGACCCCATCCTACAGAGTTTGTTTTCATTTTCTTTTTCCCCAATGATAATATTTTTTAAAATAGTATTGTACTGATATTACTTGTTTAATGACCAAGTTCTCTTCCTGTAACTAGGTCATTAAATGAATTAGTTGTGAATGAGGAAATATTTCTTCTTTTTTCCCCAATTCTGTCCCATTCTGTCAATCCCTTGTACATGATATACCTTGATTCCTTTTTCTAAAAATGAGGAATTATATATACAGTAGTAAGTACATTATAATATTCAGACAAATAAATGGGCAAAGGAAAGTCCAACTTGATGACTTCACTTTTATTTATACAACTCTTACATGCTGTACTGTAATGTGTAACAGAACATAAAACTACAGTACAGTACTGTGCAGTACAATTAGCAAAAATTACAGTGCTGTACAGTAGAAGAACCTACCATAAGGCTGCACTGCCACTCATGTTTCTGCGGTCGTAAATCTGAATTCAGGTTGTAAGTCCAAATGTTGGGTCATAAGTCTGAACAGCTGTACCTTTGTCTTAAATCCAAGCAGTGGTTAAACACGTAGGTCATTAATCGAAGAATATCTGCAATAGCACATCCAGGATATGGACACATTGATGTTGATTTTATCTAGATTTTCTATTTTACTTGTACTGATTGATGCTCTTTTGTGTATGAATTTAGGTCAATTAATTTTATCCTATGTGCATTAGTCTACTAGTTCTGCTACAACAAAATATCACCAACTAAATAGCTTACATGATAGGAAAAAAACAAACACATAAAAATTTTTCCTCATAGTTTCCAAGGCCAGCAGTACAAAATCATGGTGCCCAGCTTGTAGAGAGCTCCCTTTTTACTGGCTCCTCAGTTGGCCTTTTTTCTGTACGAGCACGCGTGTGTGTGTGTGTGTGTGTGTGTGTGTGTGTGAAAGAGAGAAAGAGAGAGAGAGACAAAGACTGAGAAGGGGAACACAAGTGAGCTGGCTCTGGTGTCTCCTCTCCTTGCAAGGACATCAGCCTTATAATCTCATTTAACCTTAATTATATGCTGAAAGTCCTTATTGTCAAACAAAAGCACATAGGATTAATTCTTGGAGACAGGAATTTGGGGAGATAAAATTTAGCACATAGCAATGGGACTGCTCTTCATGACCTTGAGGAATATCTTATAAATATTTATTCTCTATTTCAAACACACTCTGATGAGTACTAAGTTATCATTTCTTGTTTTCCTAAACCTTGTATCATCAAAGCAAAATAGTTGACAGATATTCTGAAACTTCTGACAGCTTCTAATTTTGTGGCACAGAACACACCATCGTCTTTACCTCGCAATTGCCAAACATCCAAATTCATGGATTTATAAACATTGTTTAGAGGGATTTGACCAATTAATTATTTCATTTTGGCATTAACTATTTCCTAGCTCACCTGTTTGTAGCATTTGCCTTCTTATAATCTGCACCATGTATATTTTGGTACACAGACACCATTAAAAATGAAATAATGTTTTTCTATTTTTAGTAGCGAAATGAATGGTATAAATTCTTTAAAATTACAAAAACATGATGAAATCTTTCTTGTTGAATGACAATGTGAGTGAGAGTATCATAATTTCCTTTTGTCCTTAGAAATGTATAATTTGCATATTACTCACTAAGTTTGAAAAAATGCATTCACAAAATCATTTAAAAACACATAGTTTGATATTTCACTGATATGATAAATTTCAACATATTTAGGGCCTAGATTCAATGCTATTCTCTTCTTTAATCTATCTTCTGATCCATCTAATTGTAGTAAAGTATTTGACGATTTTCTTTTCTTTGCCTTTAGCAGCATAAAATAATAAATTATGAATTTTAGCCATGCTCAATGACAGTTAGAAAGCAGATCACAAATAAGGGTGCTTCCAGTCTTTTTTTAAAAAATACTTTTTTGAAAGCTGATGCAATAATTTCCATGAAATAAGGACAATGAAAGATTTTGTGATTGTAACAGTTGATTCGTTGGTATGCCATTCTTCTAGAAGAATACGTCATTTTTCTGTTTTGTTTTAGTCTGTTTTGTACAGTAGGGAATAATTTATGAGTAATGATTAAATAGCAACAGTAATGATTAATAGTAGTGATTAGCAGCTTAAGTAGCAAATAAGATAATTAAAGAGAAAAATGTATCAAAATATAGACAACATATCACTAAAATCCTGTAATGTATCTTAGATTTATATAAGATACAGTGAATCCTGATAGTAATTTCAAGCTTCAAGTAATTAATGAATTTCTCTCTACTATAAGAAAACTTACCATGAGGGCGGAGATCTGCAATTTATGCTCAGGACTGAGTCTCTTTTAGATGAATAAACTTCAAACATTTTTTAAAACTTTGGTGAAAACTATGTTACCTCCCTGAGCACTGTGAAATTCGTCTATATCTATATCATCTGTATCTATATCTATCTCTCTATATATGTATATATCACATTTAAATAGTTTCGAAGGATGTAAGTTTTGGAAGTCAGTATATATTAACATTTGTTGTATTATTCTGCAACTCTAATATGGAAATTTTCAAATAAAACTCTGACCAAAATTTTTAGCTTTAGCTAACAGAATATAAATGCCCTATGAATCTGATTTCTGTCCTATTCTCTTAGAAATATGGCCAACTTTTTTGACCTTACAATTTGGAAGTATTATCCATTTCTATAACAGGTATTTCCCGTTTTCCTTACAAAATATAGCCTTCAGATTATACTTACATATCTTTTATTTATTATCTATATTTTTGCAACAGCTAATAGTTACCATTTTCTCTTTATTTTTACTTTTATTATGACTGTATCAATCTTAAAGAATTATTACTATTATTACTAATAGTCAATTTAGTAAAATAATAAATATATTGCATATTTTTACAAACAAAAATAAAATGAAAAATTTGTTATGTTGATACTATTAAAATATAGATGGATTTAAGATTCATATAATCTTGATTGAAATTTTCTTGTATCTCTTGGTGGGGAAGGAGAATTTGAATTCATATACTTTCCAAACTATGATTTGATAATAGTAAGCACTTCCATTTATTTGGAACTTAAAAGAATCAGTGATTGTAAGCAGAGCTAAGATGTAATCAGACTTGTGCTTTCTAAAGTGGATTTAATAAGCATAAAAAAGTATCTTATATTACATTGTCTTAGTTGCTTTGCTCATTGCTGAGGTAAAATATCTAACAAGCACAAATTAATGGAGAAAAGGTTTATTTCAGCTCACAGTTTGTAGAGGTTTTAGTCCATTGTTGGCTGTTTCCAAGACAGGGTGGCAGGGCACAGGGGCATCACAGAGGAGAAATAGTCCATGGCAGAGCAGGCAGGAGACAGAGAAGCAGCAAGCAGCAGCTGTAAGCCTGCCTTTCCACTCTCTCTTTATATTTTTATCCAGGGTATACACCTATTGATTGGTGCCACCCACACACAGGGTGGGCCTTCCCATTATCCACATCCAGAACTATGCTAATTCCAATCAGTGGACTAATTTAGTACCACACATCCTTAATCCCAGTATCATATGACCTAGATCCAGCCAGCTCCAAAACACTCCACTTATGAGCAGATGAGGCTTTGGGAGGACGTCTAGATACAAGACATAACATGTACTTGATACAAATCATTATACATAGAGAAACTAATATTTATTTGTAGTTCAATTTATATTTTTGACATGAGAACTACAATAATCCTAAATTTATGGCATGAATATTATATATGAGATAGCTCAAGAAATTGATAGATCTATCCTAAATTCACACTACTATAATATTAACAGACCAAAAAACATTACCTGAAAAATGAGCAATAAGCTATTAATTTTTGCTGTAGTCCTATTTGCACTTATTCTTATTTTTGCTTCCAATATAACATTATAATTTAAAAACAAATATATTTATCTAATGTTATTAATCCTTTTTAAAATTTACATAAAAATCAATTATTTTGATTAAAAATACTGACTTTAAAAAGTTGATCCACCTGGGACATATCTCAGTGGCACAAGTGCCTGCCTGGCAAGCTCTAGGTCCTGAGTTTGATTTCCAGTACCAAAAAAACAAAATATTCAGCAGTATGATAATCTTTGTGATTTGCAGCAAACAGATAAACCAAAAAAATCATATATCAGTCATGTCAACATGATTTACAGTACCAACATATATTAATATTTAGTATACTAAGTTCGCTAGGTATGCAGTCTGTTATACTAGAACTCACTTCCTCCAATCTAAGGTAATGCGTTTTCATTTAAAATGAAATTTGTTGTTATATTGCTTTATTTTCCTAAATAGATATCTAAGGTTGTGCCTAATTTTATATCATTTTTTAAATTTACTAAGTCAGTATATTAATGTTCAAATTTCAGAATTAAATTTTATTTTATACATTTTTAACAAAAGACCATGATATCCTGTGGTATCCAGGCTCTAATCTCTGAATCATCTTAATGTTGTGAGTCACAAAATTGGCTTTGTAGTTATGATTAAGTTTATAGACCTCAAGATTCAGAAATTTCTCGGATTGAGTCTAATCTAATCATGTAAATCCTCAAAAACAGAGAACATTCCCAAGTGTGATTAGAGATACACATGAAAACAAAAAATGGGTCAGAGAGATGAGATGTGAGAACAACGTGACCTGCACTATTATTAACTTAGAGATGGAGGAAAACCCCGCGAACTAAAGAATGCAAGCAGCTTTTAGAAGATGGAAAAAGCAAGAGAACTCTGCCTAAAGCTTTCAGAAAGAAACACACTACCAAAACCTTGATTTTAGCTGCATGAGATTCATGTTAGATTCCTGACCTTAAGAAATATAAGGTAATAAATTTGCTTTGTTTTAAACCATTGAGTTTGTGATTATTTAATAGAGTGGCATTAGAAAACTAATACATTCATTACAGAGATTTGACTGAGTCAAAAAAGAAACATTTATTTCATATCTTTATCCAGTTAAAACTCGAATTTTGGGGAAATCTCAATGGAGAGTGTGTAATAGAAAAACGCATTTGACAGTCTTTCATTGAACAGTGCCATGTTTCTTTGTAGTCCATAGATTCTTCATGAAATTGTGTAATCTTATTAGCTGCATTATAGGTTTTTTTCAACGAATAAAACATTTATATCATAATAGCATGCATTTAAAATAACACAGTTCCAGGAACAATAACAACAACAAAAGCTAAGTGAACTTTTTATTCTCTGAGAGAAATAGAATGGAGTTATGCTTTAGAAAATATAATATGCTTGCAGGTTATTTTAAACACTTTGTATTCATGTCTCTCAAATTTGTTTCTAAAGGAAATCTAGAAAGAAACAGCTGTGAAATCACAAATTAAAGCTTTGTTAACATTTTGGAGGCTTAGTCCTCTTTGTAACAAAATTCTTTTTATTTATTTATTTATCTATTTATTTATTTATTGGTACCGGGAATTGAACTCAGGACCTTGTGTTTGCCAGCACAGCTGTGCTGTGCTACTGAGCTATATCTCCAGCCACCACGTTTCTTTTTATCCACAGCATTATCATCACTTTCTTTCCCCCTCATATCACTTTCTTTTTCCCTTATTATGATCTAAATATGATGCTATCATTCAGAGGGAGAATAGTGTTAGTAATTATTACTGGGGTTTAGTTATTTACACATCCCTGTGTAACAAATCATCCCCAAAAGTAGAAGGCGACAACCATGTGGTTCGCAATATAATTTGTGACTCAGACATTCGGGTGTTGCTTGCCTGGGTGCCTCAGTTTCAGACTCCTTCAAGGTAACTGCAGGTTGTTGGCCAAGACTGGAGCAGAGTTGAACTAACTACTTACAAGCATATGCTGTTGGCTTGATTCAGTTCTTGTGGACAGCTGGATTAAGGCTCAGTTTTTAACCGTTTTTACGGGACTCTACAAAGTGTTTGCAACAGGACAACTTCCTTCCCCCACCCCAGTGTGAGCAATTCAAAAACAGACAACAAGACATCACCGAAATGGAAATTACAGTCTTTATCATCTAAACTCTGATGTGACTCCCCATGTCTACTGCCATCTACTAATTTTTGAAGCAAGTCTCTAAACTCAAGCAACAGTGCAAAGGAAGATAATACCTAAGGGATGAATATTATGAGGCGGGGATCTCTGTGAGCCATCTTAGAAGCTGCCGACCATAAGAGTTCTTCAGATTCACTGTGTTTTGTTCAGTAATTATTTTCAATCAAACAAAAAAAAAGACATTGCTATTCACTTGGTATGTACTACTGCCTTCTTTATTGCATTATGAGGAGTGGGACAGCTTCAGGAGCAAACGCAGTAAGGTGATGTACATGACAAATGGAGAAGCGTAGACTTATTCAAAACCACACACACTGAAAGAAAATAAAGTGACCCTAAAAATAAATTGTTTCTGAAATGAAGTTCATATGTCTTAAAATGAATTAAACATAGCCCGTGTGTTAGTTTCCTAGGTCTGTAATAAAAAGTACCACAAATGATAAAATAAAGAATGGAAATTTATAATCTAGCGGAGTTGGCTTTTTCCAAGGGCTGCAAGGGAGACTGTTCCATGCCCTTCCAGCTTCCGCAGGCCTCAGGTGTTCCTTTGCCCATCCATGATAATTCCTGTGTGACTCCACACCATCTTCCCCTGCCTTTCTGCCACTTCAGAGTCTCCTTTTTTAATTAGACACCAGTTATCTTTAATTGTGGCCCACTATCTTGACTCCATTTAAATTTGTTTACATCTATAAAGACCTCATCTCTAAATAGGGGCACATTATGAGGTTAGTGAGTGTTTGAATTCCAACGCACTTCTTTTTTTTTTTTTCTTTTTAAGGGAGACTCAGTTCAATCCACAACAGTGTTTATTACTATCATTTCTAAACTAGGAGATAAATGTGTCTCAAGCAGACGTGTCATGCCTCTCACTGTTCTATGTATGAACCGCAGATGGTGAAAATCTGTAATGTGTGAATACTGTAGACAAACAAGAGCTGAGAAAAAAAATGGCAATGGATGAAAATTTCATCCAGAAATACCAGAAAACCAAAGTCATTGTTTAAGAATTGGCACACGAGCTTTCTCATTACCTCTGACTCAAGAAACAGTGTGTGGTCACAGCAGCTTTGCCAAAGTTCTGTAGACTTGCTATAAATGTGATAACGAATGAGGATGGCTGACATTTAATCTAGAGAAGAAAAAGTCTTGGCAATTTTTAAAAAATGTAATGGACCAATAACAGACTCTCCTAAAAGAAATATTCTTGAGTTATTATTATTCAATTTTATTTTGGTTTAAAAAAAAATGACAGAATTTGTTTATCGTGGAAATAACTATTCACATTTTCATTTTGAAATTAGAATATGAGGGCCGGTGAGATGGCTCAGCGGCTTAAGCGCCTGCCCGGCAAGCGCAAGGGCCCGAGTTCGACTCCCGGATCCCACATACGAAAAAGGGGCCGGTGATATCGCTCAGAGGCACGGGTGCCTGCTGGTGCGCGAGGTCCTGAGGTCGACCCCCTGGTACCCACAAAAAAAAAATAAAAAATAAAAAAAAATAAAAATGAAATTAGAATATGAAATGCTAATAGCAATAATTTCATAAAAGCCAGGTGTGGTGGCACATACCTGTAATCCTAGTACTCAGGAGGCTGAGGCAAGAGGATTGCCACAGATTTGAGGCCAGCCTGGGGTACATAGTGAGACCCTGTCTCAAAAACCCTTCTCCCCCAAATTTTTAAAATAATAATTCGACAGTGGACAGTCATACTTATTTATGACTGGTTGATACCAAAAGGTAGAAAATTTTATGAATCTTATAGTTCTACTTTGGTACATTTTCTTTGTTATTTCTATTTTTAAATTAAATATATTTTGTTCCTACAGTGAAACAACTACAAGTTTAACACAGGCAAACTTGAGTATTCATTGGGATGAATGAGAATGAAATATGCTAATGCTATCATTTATGTAGTTATATTAAATACTTTGTTTCTTTAGCAATTGATTTCCTGCAATGTTACCTTAAAAAGCTTTGAATTAAATTTATCAGTATATGTTTGTGTTTATGATGAAAACATATTAGGAAATTGGTTTCTTTTAAAGAACTCTATCAGATAAAACTACAATTGCAGTCAATTTAATGAAATACAATGTCTTAGTTGGTTTTGTAGAAAGAAGACGGTAAGATAGGCAAACAGTTTATTGAGGAAACACTTGTAGCAAGTGAAGGGGGAGCAAAACTGGATAGTGAAATTCTTGAGAATATGATAAAAAAAAACCCTGAAAAGGAGGGAAAAAAAGCAAGATTTTGATGGGGGAATCTCTGGTTATTGTGTACTTTGACAGCTTCAGCCACCCCAAACAGAAATCCAAAGCAAAGGGGGCTCATCACAAGATACCCACGTGTGCAGCAAGGGACAAGTGCGCACAACTTACTCTGTAAGCAGTAATTGGTTTGGCTCTAAAGTAAGCTGGGTCCTGATCCTCTTCAAGTGGACTCTATCAGCTGATAGCCCTCATGGTAACTGAACAGCATGGCTTTTCTTGAAAGAAGTTTGCCAAGCTATATTGCCCTGACTTCCATGGTCTCTGCCTTCTGCACACGTGCCACTTCTCCGTGTGTGGTGGCGTGTACTTTCTCCATGACTCAGGTATCCTCCAAATTTCCCCTTCGTCAGTCTCATGCTTTAGCCCCCTTGATCATACATATTCAAATATTAGTTCTACTGATATAAACAGATCCTGTTCATGCATGCTGGCTAGTTCTTTTATTTATGTTTTATGTAGCTTTATGAAGTTACACTTCAGTAATCTTAAAATATACTTATTTAAAGTGTAGAGTTGTGTTTTTTTAGTATATTCATGAATTTGTGCAACCACCACCAAAATCTATTTCCAAGACACTTCAACATCCCTAAAAGAAACTCTCTACCTATTAGAAGTCATTCTCCATTCTCATGATGCCTAGCTCCAGAGAGCTATGGATTTAACAATACTAGACATTTCACATAAATGAAATTAAACCCCATGTAATATTTTAAGGCAGACTTCCTTCATTTGGCAGAATGCTTAAAGGGTTCATCCATTTTACAACATGTACATGTAATTCATTTTTTAAAATTGAAGAATGATACTCAAGTGCATGTGTACACACAATTTTGTCATCTGTTAATTGACTGATGAATATTTATGTTGTTTCCACTTTGGGGCTATAATGAACGATCATATGTAAGTGTGTGTGTGTGTGTTTGTGTGTGTGCGTGTGCGTGTTAATTTCTCTTTACTCCACGGCAAGAAGTAGAATCAGTAGGTCATCAGTTGTTCTTGGTTTAGTATTTGAGGAGCTGTCTTGTTGTTTTCCAGCCCAGACACAGCATTTTATGTTCTCCCTAGGAATATACAAAGGTATCAAAAGTTTCTACTTCCTTTGCAACTCACTTTATTATATGTCATTTTTTAATTTTAGAGATCTTAGTAAAATAGTAACAGATTATGATTTGGATTTGTACATTAGTAATAACCAGTGATGTTAAGAATCTTTTCATATATTTCTCTTTTGGGGGAAGTGTCTATTCAGATAATTTGCCCGTTGTTTAATTGAAGCAATTATCTTTTTGTTTTTGAGTTGTAACAGTTCCTAATATATTCTGGATACTAGACAATTCTCAGAAGTTTTATTTGGAAATCTGGAATCTTTAAGCCACATTATCTTGATATGGTAGCTCTATAGGAAGTTTTGAAATCAGAAAGTGAGTCCTCCAACTTTGTTCTTTTAGTTTTTTTTTTTTTTTTTTCAAAATTATTCTGGTTATTTTGGTTTCTCTAATATTTCTATGTGAATTTTAGCACTACCTTAAAATTTTAGCATTACTTAAAAATTCAATAAGGATTTTGATAGGGAGAAAGTCTTCCAGCTCACGTATGAGATATCATTCCATCTATTTAGATATTCTGTAAATTCTTTCAACAATATTTTGTGTTTTTCATTGTACAGGTCTTACGTTTCTTTTTTGTTTTTCTCAATTTCAGTTGAATTTTTCATTGCTAATGTATAGAAACAAAATTTAATTTTGTATACTGTGTACTTCCACATGCATGAAATCTTATTTATTCTAGTTTTTATGAGGAATAATAATAGTAGATACCCTAGATTTTTCTATATACAAGTTGGTGTCATGTTCACATAGGATGTTTTTATTTTTTCATTTCTAATAAGAAAATTTTTTTTCTTACTTTCACTAAAGCATTCAAAATAAATGTCTTTCACTGATCTGGGGATATTTTTCTTTCATTCTCAATTATACATTTAGTTGAAGATTTCTGGGGTGTGTGTGTGTGTGTGTGTGTTATTCAATGTTTTTCAAGAAAGGATATTGACAGATGGTTTTTCTTCATTTATTGAGATGATCATGAAGTTGTTGCATCTTATGTTATTAATATTGTATATTACACTGATAATATTGGTGTTATTAAACCAACTTTTTATTCTATTTCATTTTTTATGTTTATTAGTATAGATTTGCATTACATAATGACTGCATTCTTTATGTGGAGTAGTACATGTACATGACACAATGGAATTCTTTTTTCATCTCTTGGTCCTCTCCTCTCCCCTCCCTCCATCTCTTGTCCTCTTGCTTTTTGAACTTTCTTAAAATAAGACAGAACATTGTATATTGTTCTGAGACCTTTATCATTTTTAATGTAGACATTTAAATTTACAAAGAATATTTTTTCTTCTAGTGAGCATTACTTAGAATTTTGTTTTATTTTCTAATCTCCTTTACAATTTATCCTACGACTTATGTGTTATTTTATTTCTACATAATTATAAACTTACAAAATGTTCTCTTTTTGATACCTAATGTAGAACTGTTTTGGTCAGAGAACATTTTTAAGATTTTGTTTCCTTTACATTTATTAAAATTTATTAAAATTCATTATATGGCCTTAAACATCACTTATTTTTATGAATGATTTTTGTGTGTTTGGAAAAAAAATGTGCTGTTGAGCAGAATGTTTTATAGCTGTCTGTTACTACTAGTTTGTTTATAAATGTTGTTCAAATTTTCTATATTCTTAGACACTTATGGGATCTAATTTGATCTAGAACCTAAAATAAAGGAGGAAATTTCATGGCATAAATTATTCTCCACTTTCTTCTTTCTGCTGTTCTTCTAGTCCTCCTTCTTCTGTCCTTCCCTCTTTCTCTCTTCCTGACTTTATTCATTCTTCAGCAATGTTTCTGAAGAATTATTAGCCAACACATATGTTCAATAGTTTGAAAACAGACAAAACATTTTGACCTCATGCAGTTTGCTTGATAAATGGGTAAACAAAAATAAAAGAAGTTTAATAATTAAGAAGTATGATATAGTTACTTATATTTAGTAATTATAATTAAAGTTAATAAAGCAGATCCAGGTTAAAATTAAAAGTAGTAGGTGGTACAGTAATTCCACTGATATTAATTGCTAATTCTTGGAATTCATTAATATTATCTTATACGACAATGACTTTGAAGATGTGCTTAAGGTAGGGATTTGGGATAGAAATTTTATCCCGGGCATTCCAAGTGGATTCTTAGTCTTTATAAAAACAAGGCAGCAGATTTGTCCCACACAGAGGAGACAATATGAGGATGTAGCAGAGAGTCTTCTAAAGATGTTGGCTTTGAAAAATGGAGTGTTGATTCCGCAAACCACAGAATGCCGGAAGCCACCTGAATGCAGAAGGAAGTGGAAAGACATTCTTCTTGACAGACGCAAGAGGGCATATGATACTGCCTCAACCTTGATTTTGCCAAGAAAATTTTATTTTGAATCTCTGGCCTTCACAGCTGTAAGAGAATAATTCTTTTGTAGTTTTCAGTTACTTAGTTTGTGGTAATTTATTACACACCAGTAATAAGAAATGAATACTGTTGGTATCTAGATGGACATGATTTTCTGAAAAGGTAATATCTGTGTAATGATCTGATGGTATGAAGGGTTGTGACATAAGTCAAAATTGGGCTTAGGGAGGCATTGCATAAAGCCTTTAAAACTTTTTTAATTTTAGTTTTTAATTTGTACATGGGTTCACAAGAAAGTGGCACTTGAGCTGAGTCTTGAAAAGTCTAGTTGAAATATTACAGGATGAAAGAAAAATATATTTAAAGGCTTGAAAGTATGAAAAATTTAAAAATACTCTGGCATATTGAAAGATTTAATACCTTCCTGCATACACCTATCAATTAGAAAGACTTAAGGGCAAAATATGTCCTTTGGTATATGATAATGTTAAGCCATAAAACATGTATACAGCAGTTCCTTTTTCAACTTGGAAGACTACTACTTGCATGGAAGAAAAGTGATTTACAACCTGTACCCAGATGATTAAGCAGTGTTCTTAAAAAGGTAAGGGCTCCTCTTGGCAGGAAAACTAGAAGTTATTACATTTGATTAGAAGTCCTAGCGAAGCTGAAATCTTAGCACGTGTTCAGCTGCCTTATGCCTCATTTCCACGAGACACCTAAAATTACCAATAGTTCAGAAATTCTAAATTTAAGGTTTTATAACTGTTCATTAAAAATGTATCTATCATCTATCTGTGTATATCTATCTATGTTTCTATCTATCTATCATCTATCTTCTAATTGTTAGTCCATCTTAGTCATGTCAGTGGGTGAGTTAAATTTGAAGATAATTGTTATATACTTTTTCCAGTGAATTGACGGATGCTCCTACAGTTAAAACAGGGTTAATCCTCAATAAATCTAACAAGACTTGAAAATACTGTAAGTTTAAAAGTGCTTTGAGTCTTACCTAGCAACACAGTACCCAGGGTATGAGTTTTCTCTTGCTGAGATTGTATGGCCCTTTTGGAGATGCAGCTCACTGCTGCTGATGTTCAGCACATTGACAGAATATTGCATTGAATATTGCTTTTGCAGAAAAGGTTGATCTTCAAAACTCAAAATTTTAAGTGTGGTTTCCATCAAATATGTATTAATTTTGCACCAAGATAAAGCTGAAGAAGCATAGGTTGGAGACTATCTATACCAGTACTCATATATAAAGTTCCATATGAATAATTTCCATATGAATAATTATAAATATGTTTATAGCTCTCAATGCACACCAAGCATTTATCTAAACACACCATTTATCTAAACACACCATATATATATGCATGTATATGTTCAAATGGAATCCCTGTAGCAATAAAACAAACACTATCTCAATTCCAAAGATTAGATAATTGTCTACATTCTGTTTTCAAATTTTGAGCACTTAACACACAAAGTTATGTAAAAATATTTTAAGCTCATAGCAAGACAGTGCATGGCTAAAATGGGATCAGTTCTTATAAAGCAATATTAGAATATCGGACATTTTGCGAAGCACAAGTACAGGACAAAGAGATATGACTACTGAATATTAAATCTGTAGTACGAAGAGTTAAATGTAATAGTTGCTATAAGCGCAAGATACAGCTATTGACTGAGACAAATGAGCTGTTAAGACAGTAAAACTCAGTGATTATATAGCAAGGACATAATGGAAATTCATTTCACTCTTCTTGTTGGAGCAAGGTTTTCTTTTAATTTGTGGCACAGACGTCTGTGCCCCCAGGTATTGTTCTTAGAATGAGCACTGTAAATAAGAAAAATCAACACATAGGTGAAGTGAGGGTTGATTCTGTAAGAACAGATCCCAGTCTCTTTCAGGGCATGAGGTGTTTCACATAACCCACTTGTCACTAAATGCCTGGTTGTTTTGCTCAAGAAATGGTCATAATTAGAGGGCTTTTGTCAATCTCTGTCACTGGAAGATGAAACTTTCAGGAGCAAAAATAAACTAGCCTTTACCTTTATGCTTATTACATATATTTTAACACATAAACTCTTTTTATGGATCCATTGTACTAGCACGGGGATGAGTTCTTGAGTTATTTCTACCTTTATACACATCAGTCAATTCAGTGTACAGCTGTTGTACTGCCCACTGCATTACCCATTGCTCAGTGGGTCATCTTAAGACCATTATAATGGTGCTGTGATACAGCAGCTGTACATTTTTGGCTAGAACAAGTTTTGCAAAATATATTCACAAATGACCAGCAGTAAGTGGTCAGTAAATATTTTTTAAATTAAGAAACATTAGGAGTGGGACGGTGAGATAGCTCAGTGGCATAAGCGCCTGCCTGGCAAGTGCGAGGGCCCGAGTTCGACTCCCGGAACCCACATACGAGAAAAGGGCCGGTGATATCGCTCAGTGGCACGGGCACCTGCTGGCACTCGAGGTCCTGAGATCAACCCCTGGTACCCACAAAAAAAAAATTAGGAGTATGTTTCACATTTTAAATAGTGGCATCGTAAAGCACAGCGTGAGCCACCTTGTGTTGAAGAAAACCATGGTAAAAATATAGGCGGCTGAAGATATATTCAGCCACAGAAGGAAGAGCTATGATGGACACAATCCCAAAACAAAGGAGTCATGCAAATATCGAGCCAGGATTCTTATTTAATGTAAAAGAGTAAAAGTAAAAAATATTTCTCATGTCTTATTTTTTTCTCATCTCTGCACCAAAATGGATGGACTGGTGGATGAGCTGTGGGTAGCAACTTGAATATGTGAGTATTCCCAGGGAAGGATGAGAAAGGTTGGGAAAGGACTCCTACATTACTTTGGGAGGATGAGCTCTTGGAGCTGCTGGAGCCGTGTTTGGTGATAAAAGTGTGCCAATAAAATCTTATGAGAGCTGTGTGCTGTCCTGCTGAGAACCAAACCACTCTGCTTAACTTGCCTTGCCAGGAGGGTGAGTGCTGTAGTAAGTTCCCTAGAGACGGATCATATTACCCTCTTCAGCGTTTCTATGGCTAAGAACTGTTTTCATCAACCTCTTTGCAAAATGCACAAATCAACAGGACTTTCCAGCCATTGTTACTGCATTAGTGCAAGTTCTTCAAGTGCAGTAACCAAACTCTTACGTTGAAATGGAGTGGTTCCTCTCATCCTTGAATACATTCTATGGTTTACATGACAGCTCCCTGGTGACACAGGAATTTTAAAACATGAGTTTGCTGGTATTTATTAAAGAGTCATTCTCTATGAAATAAAGTCTAAATCTAAGATCACTTTTATTGACTAGGCTTTAGAGTGTAGAATTACTTTATTAGAAAAGGCTAGTATTTTGGTTTGATTTAAGTTGACTGAGACAGTTTAGATTTCATTGGAAAGAGTTTTAAAATCCATCATTTTACTCTTTCACACACCCAAACTCACACCAACTGGATTCATTCTTTGTCCTCTTGTTCCCTCTGCTTTGACCTCTCATGTTTTCAGACTGTATTCTTGTTGTTTAGACTTCAAATTCCCTCAGGCTTAGATCTGTGTATATTCACCATCCCATTTGTCACATCCAACATAATATTCAACAAGGACAAATATGTACTAGATAAATATTAATTGAAGAAATAAGTGAATATTCTTCCAGTGCATAGAGCTGTTAAAGCATTATCAAATTTTGTTTCTGCTACCTGTAGAAGTTTTTATCTGTAAGTCTTCTCAAAGCACCTCTTTACAGGTTACCTGATAGAAAGTCCAATTCCTCTAGCTTTATGGCTTTGATTCTTGGCATATTATTTTAGTAGGTGCAATATTTAAGCTGTTGCTTTCAAAAATTTTAACAGCAGAATTCTTCTGCTAGTCTGGCTATAGCAAACTGAGCTACTTGCTCAAAACACTTAAGGTTACCAAGTCTTACTTGCTTATAATTTTTTTCTGAATAAAGTACCTGGCCCTCTAGTTTCAGTAACAAGGAGTTATGCTTAAGTAGGGGCAACACATTCACACTCACACACACACGGATGAAAAGATTCCAAGTTGAGAAGACGGGGAAAATATAAGCAAAATTTCTTGAACGAGTTTATGTTATTCTACTGCTCTTACAAAACTCCTAACCCCTGCTTTTTCAGAGAAGAGCAAATTTTTGAGTTTCAGAGGAATTCACAGAATTTGTTAATGCATTCCTTTGGAAGTATCAAACATATAGGTAATTTAAGTGTGTGAAAATCAAAAAATATTTTACCTGAAGGAATAGTTTATCTGGTTTGGATATGGTCTCAAGCCAGCTCACAGAAACTTATTTATCTGCCTAAATGTCAGAAGTATAGCACCGTTCATATAGTGCAATAAAACCACAGCTCAAGGAGGACAATCTGCATCCTTTCAATGAGTCCTATTTCTGCACTGCTGACATAAAAACAATTGTTGTTGCCACTAACACAGGGTGTCACCATGCGGTGGGTAAGGAGTGTAGGACTGGGGTAATGAATGACCAGAATGGAAATCCTGAACAACGAGTTACACACTTCAGAAGCTCTGGAGTTGTAGAGAAGGAGAATTCAGACCATAATCCTTTCCAAATGTTTCCATCTGGGTCGGGTCAGGTGATAGCTATTGTTACTTTCTTTTTAGAAAAGACCTCATACTGCACCCAATTTAATTTTTCTTTGGTCATCTTTGGAAGTTTCTCTCACAGACAGGTTAGATTTGACTAGTTGAAGTAGAATAGAGTAATTCCCCTCTCACCTTTTTAAAGGGTTTCCTAGAAATATTTTTCCTAAAATGTAGAGTAGGATTTCAAATTCTAGAGTAAAGTCATAGTGTTCAATAAAGATTTGTCAAGTACCTATGATGACAAATATTCAACATAAATTGCACGTGCTGAGGAGCTAGAATGGAGTTCCTGGAAGGCTTGAGATCTCAGGTGGGCCTGAAGGGTAGCAAAGGGAAGATAATGGGCAGCTCTTCAACTGCTCTTCTT
Source organism: Erethizon dorsatum (assembly GCA_028451465.1). NCBI lineage: Eukaryota > Metazoa > Chordata > Mammalia > Rodentia > Erethizontidae > Erethizon > Erethizon dorsatum. The sequence continues at coordinate 75,795,071 of CM051836.1, read as the reverse complement.
CCATTTTCTTGCCTTTGACAAAAACTCAGGTCTATGATCCCGAGATTTTCCAAGAGGTCCTATCAAAGGGTAAGACTGGAAGTTCTGGGAGACAGCATATACTGGAAGAGGACAGAGGACTCCAAGCATAGATTTACAGAAAGAGTAAGGAGAAACAATAAAAAGAAGGACCCTGTTCAGGAAAACAGATTTTCCAGTATCCACTGATCATTATTGGTTGATTATTTGTGTGTTATGGACAGCTAAGCCCCCTAAGCGAAGTACTGCCTGAATGCATCCTAAAGGCAGGAATGGCCTACTTCATTAAGTGCAATACGTTTGTCTTGGACTAGTGTGTCAAAATAGAAAAGTAATTGCTAGTCTTATTACCTTAAGCCACATATGCCATGACCTGAAAGTCAGTATGTAACAAGAAATGATTCCTTAAAGGAGTGAATGTAATTTCCTTAAAAATTAACATATGTCAAATGAGTAAGTTAGCAGAGTAGAAACAAATACTCTTTATTTTTAAGCAACATATTTGTTAAAAAGGACAAAATAAATTGTATTTATTTTCTTCAACTGAATTTTTCTGTAGTGAGATAAGCTGCTTATTTTATTCAGAATCTTTTCCCCTTAGTAAAAACTGTGCAGGGACAATGAATGTATACAATTGTGAGAGATCAACCTATCTAAAAATAATTCAGAATTATCTATAATATGCTCAATTAAAAGAACATTTATTGCATTTAAAATATACTCATTACTATTAGAATTTGTTGAAAGTCACATATCATACTTAAAGAGAAATCAGAAGAGTTTCTGTTTACAGCTAGTTTAAATGTTTCTGAAAGCATGATGCTTTCAGTAACAAGCCAAAATCATTTTTGAAACTAAATTATTTCATATTTGGATTAACTATATCTCTTTCCTAAACTATCATATTACATATAAAATGATCTGTGTAGGAAAAACCATTTCCATAAACATTCAGAAAACATGTATGCTTTGAAATATTAATGCTTACGTTATATTGCTAAGAAACTGAAATAATACCATTTGATTTTTAACCTCCTATTAGAACTGGTGGGTGGGTCACTTGTCATTGCCAAATATGTGAAAGTATGTTGTTACAACACATATGAGAAGAGGTTGCAAACTTATAAATCAAAAGATTTGCACTTCCTCAATAAGGTTATAAGATGCAAGAACAAACATCTGACATTTTACTACTGTAAACTTTAACTCTCTCCTGACAATAACTCTAATTAAAGTTGCCATTGTTTGACCTGATTAGACAGTGAACAACAGTACTGCTACTTTTTGTCTACCTTAGGATGATAAGCAGTTGATGATATATAATATCTTTTGACAGCCACGTTAATTATAACTTAGCTGAATGTGTTTCTTTACAGTAAGATTTTTCAAAAACAAAAGAAAGTGAAATTGTACTGAAAGCTGTCAGAAAACTACCGAATATTGCTAATGACTGCATCTAAAAACTAAAAAATGTAACTTTCTTGAGATTTTCACCCTAATTTTTCAATGTGCTCTCAATATTTTTCACAGTTCCACTGGACTTTTGCATAAAACATCTGAATTACCTAAGGAAGTCAAAGAAATGGTCAATCTTTTCTCCAGTACAATTTCGGGTTTATTTGCTTCTTTTTATTTGACAAAATGAAAACAAATGCCATTTCTCTACAAGTAAGAGAGTTTAGAATTCTTCTGTTCTGGCATTGTTATGATAGCAACAAAGCAAAGTTATCTATTTTGTAGGCTTAAACATCGCCATAATTGATTTATAGTACACAGTTTGATTTTCATTGCAGTGTCAAATTGTTTCATGACATTGTAATGCTGTTTGAAGAATTTTGAGAATCATATACCAAGTGCCCATTGCCAACACACCTACTAAACATCACAAATCATGTCTAAAATGGTATTGTTCAGAATATAGGAATTTTTGAAATATTATTTTTAGTTATTGAGTACACTTTAGGCAGTTACATATATGGCTACTTTGCTCATGGCTTTCCTTTCTGATCAATATTTTAGAACTGGAGAAAATATAAATGAAGCTGTAGAAGCATTCCCATATTTGTAGTTTGAGTTGAGTCTAAGCCTTCCAGCCTACATGACTACTAAATATTCTGTTTTTCATTTACAAAAAAATTTTTGTGTAGCTATAATGGTTTTGAATAAAGCTTTAATACTACTCCTCAGAATAGAGTGATTTGCAATGATTAATATTTCACTCACACAGTATAGGTTTGATGGTGTACATGTCATTTGTCAATCAAAGACTGCAAAAAAATAATTTCACATGCTTCTCCATGGATTTGTTTCAACTGGGTATCATCTGATGAAATAAAAATGGAAATCAACGAATCACTGATTTATTAGCTGCTATGTGTACATTTTGAGCTTGGTAATGTTGGGAATAAAGGAATTTACCTCTGCTTCCAAGATAGCATTAAAAAAGGTGTTTACATAAAATCATTTAGAAAATTCTACATCTCTGATGTAACTTTTTTTTTTGGTACTGCAATCGAACTCATGACCTTGCACTTGCCAGGCAGGCGCTGTGCCACTGAGCTATATCCCTGGCAACATTCCTAAACTAATATGACAACATTAGCATTTTATAATCAAATACCAACATTGGAGTGATAATAATAGACCTAAAAATGTAGTTTATGAATTGTAAAGAGAATCTTAGACTTGAAGTCAATATATTTCTTTCTCCATTCCCATAATCACTACAATTATTTGGTCAACATTCTTGTAATATATATTATATATATATATAATATATAATATGTATAATAATATATAATAATGTATATAATATATATATACATATATATATGTATATATATATATATAATTTTAGTATGGTCTCTAAGGTTTCCTATCCCTAAGATACTGGCTCTCAATAATCACCAGGACTATGAGTGTGACGGTTTTTCCCTGTCATTAGATTGTGTGACATGGCGAACTCAATTTAAGAAAGGAAGATTAGCTAAATAGGTTTAACTTAATCATGAGTCCTTTAAAAGCAGAGCTTGCTCCAGCAAATGATGGGAATAAAAGCTACAGAGTTGCTATTTGTACACAGTGATTTAGATCTCTGTTGCTAGCTTAAGGATGGAGGAGTCCAACCAGCAAGGAAATCTTAGTCCTACAAACACAAGGAACTGAATTCTGACCTCAACAAAAATGATTTTGTAAGTGAATTTTTCTCCAACACCTCAGATGGGAACTCAGTCTGAACCATATTTTTATTTCAATCTTGTGATAACATAGAGAACTCAGCCATGCTACACTCGACTCTGCATGTCTTATACAACTGTAACATAATAAATTGATGTTGGTTAAAGAATTTATGGTAGTTTGTAATATAGCAATAAAAAACCAATATAACTCTTACAAAATAAAAGCTGAAGATATTTGTGACTGTTAAACTTAAGTGTCAACTTGACTGGTTTGGGAGCTACCTAAGCGACTAGTAAAGCACACTTCTGGGTGTATTTGGGTGGGTCATGGACTTGTGCCTGTCCCCTGCTCTGTTTCTCAGCCATCCTGAACTAAGTCTCTTTTTTTCTGCAAAGCCTTTATTGCCTTCCTTGAATCAGTATGCTTTCTAAAATCCCTGCCTCCAGTGTATGAATCAGTATATTTATGTTCCTTATAAATTATCCAGTTTGTGGTATTTTGTTGTAGCCACACACTTACAGAATATATATCTACTCCAGTCAAAAGAAATTGATGATCTTCCTGATGGAGGAGCCTTGATACACCCAACTTCCACAAAGTCCCTGATTGGTCCCACCGAAGGCTAGGAGCATCTTGGAGACTCAGTATTGGTCTCTGATGACAATCATACATCAAAATAGCAAGATTATAGCCAGTACCACTGCTACTATGGCTACTACTGAAACTACTGTGCCTAAACTGAGATATCTGATGACTGATGCTAGATAATTTATTTTATTCATGTAAGTGTTGTTCTCTGACTAACAAAAACATAGTATGCAATGACTACTACATTTTCCACCTCCTCTCATAGTCCACTCCCATATCTGTACACACGATTTACTTGCTTATGACCTTCCAGTTCTTATCATTTCATATCTGCCTGGAAAACCTTTTGTGACTTTCCTTAAGTTTGTATATTTTCTAAACTCAGGCCATTTTTCTATTCACACAAAGTAGATAATAACATGTTCTATCACCAGGATTTCTCTCTTGCTAACACTTTTCAAGGTTTTGCATGGGCAAAACACAAAGAACTGGTCCTTTATGTTGGAATGGATGCCTTAGCATGTCCCAGATAACTGGAGCCATAAAATGCCACTAATGTGGAAGATCTCTGAAATTTTATAGGACTTGACTTCTACACCATATAGCACAGTCATCCTTCCAAGCCCTATAATGACGCTGTCTTCCATGGTTGTCTGGTACATCTACCTCAATTAGAATGTCACTGTTTTCTATGTGACTCCAGGTGAGTGATAATGCCAAGTTGTAATCACTTTGCCAGGGTATGAAATCATATAACTTGGGACAATCTCCCAAACTGATAAGGTCTGACAGCCTCAAAATCCAGGCTCATGTGTACTAACTTGGCTCCTGCTAAAATATGTTGTCTGACTCTTACAACTCTCCAGATCTCTTTTATCATTTATCAGGTACAGCCTACCTTGGAACAGATTATGCTGAAGCATAAACTTAGGTATTGGCCTATGACCACACGGTATGTTAGAGCAGAGCCTTAGGAGAGGTAGTATTGTCTTGAGGGAGGAGGGATGTATTTGGTCTTCAAAGAAAGGAGAATGCTAGTCCTCTTAAGAAGGAGTGGGCCATTTCTACTGATTCAAGCAGTTTAACCTATCTAGCAATTTATTTTTTTTTGAAGGGGGGTGCAATTAGTTGACATATTTTTATGCTCTATAGCCTACACTTTCCCATTCTGTGGCCTGTCTTGCCTTGCTTGGGAGTTCAATGTACTTGGCTGTTTGGGTATTCTTCAAATTAACTGCTGGATTGACAATAGTTTTATCCTCCTTCCCCTTTCAAAAGAATTTGGCACGCTATTAAAGAGGACATATGGATTTAAATCCTGGTTTTTTGTTCTGGCAATTTTAGCTTTTGCTTATCTTTTCCCCAAAGGATTAAGTGAATTTAGCTATAGCCAATTAATAGTATGTGTTGTCTTTAGAGTTACCCTTTCTCCCATTTTCATCAAATGCCTGATATTTGGCCCCTTTTAATGCACTCCCTTATAAGAACACACTGTCTCAGTTCACCACTGGTAAAAGTTTTAATATTTGAACCATCACTTCCTAACATGGTCTCTCCATGCTCTACCTACCATCAATGATGAGGGCTCTATTAAAAGCAGCATGGCAAGTTATCCAGATTTTTATTCTTATTCCAGCATCTGATTTCTTGGTCCAAATTCTCTACCAATTATAGTAGGTTGTGCTCTCAACGAATCAGACACTGGGATTACAGTAAGCATCTAGAAGTTATATTAGTGAGGGCTCTTGATGACACAACAGAACAGAAATACATACAAAGGGAGAAAAAATAAGCAGAATCAGGCCAGGGAAGAAATTACATTTTCATGGAGTCTTAAGAGTTGTCTTAAATGACTTTGTAGGGAAGTCTGAAAAATGGATGACCTGTCAAAACTACACCAAAACTACCCCTGTCAAAACTACTAAAAGAATTAGATTCTAGCGAGGTTTGGTAGCATCTTCTGTAATTCCAGCACTCCGGGAGGCTGAGGTAGGAGGATTACAAATGTGAGTGCAGCCTGGGCAATGTAGTGACTTAGCAAGGTTCTGTCTCAAAATAAAAAAGGTAAAAAAGCAAGGAGGAGCTGGGTATGTACCTCATCCTCATTGTAAAAGCCTTGACATCAATACCTCAAAAAAAAAAAAAAAAAAAAAAAAAAAAAAAAAAAAGAAAAGAAAAAGTAAAAGAAAAGAAAAAACAATGATTTAGGTCTTAATACCTCCATACCAATTAATATTTGCCTATTTGCCTACTGCCAGACATATCCAGGTAAGTTTTTTATGCCTAAATGAGAAACATAATGTCTGCTCTAGTAATTATTTTTCCTTCTAGCTGTAGTAGGAAAGATGTGTTAACTGCCATAAGAATGAATGCAAACATTAAATTAACAAGATGATTTATTTCTTGATTCTGGCACATTCAGTGTCACTTAGAGGGGAGTAGCTTCTTCTATATGTAGTCATCAATGGAACCAAGCTCCTTTTTTCTTGTGGCTCTGGCTTCCTTTAGTCTAGAAGTATTGAATTAAACTCTCTGCGGTGATGCAACTTTTCTTTATTTGTACTGACCACTACGGTAGCCAGTAGTCACAAATGTCTATTAGGTGCTTGAAATATATGTAGCTGGAGAAGCTGAAATAATTTTTAATCTTTGTTCAATTTTAATTTTAATTAGGCAAATTTGTTTTATTTAATTTATTTTAATCCAATACTTTAGAACATGATATTTAAATATGCATACTATTTAAATTTAAATAGGTACCTATAATTAATATTTCTAGAAGTGTCTTAATTTTCTGTTGTGACTGTCTTAATGTCATTAATCAATTCAAAATGCTTACCATTCGTGGTCACGTTGACTTTGGCAAGAGGCAGGAGTTGCACAGTGTGAGATCTGGTGAATTAGGTGAATGCAGACACACCACATCTTTTTACGAGCATGTCTTTCTGTTGGATGACACTGAGTAGCAGCTTTCACTGTGTTTTTTATCATACATTGTAAGACACTCATGAGCTAGGACTCCCAAAACTATTTTACAAGTTGTGCTGTTATAAACATGGGTACGCATGTATTGCTGTAATTCAACATCTTTAATTCTTTTGGGAAGATATCTAGAAGGAGTCTAGCTAGCTGGGTTGCATGGAATTTCTATTTTTGTTGTTGTTGTTGTTGTTGTTGAGAAATCTCCATACTAATTTTCATAGTAGTTGTACTAGTTTATATTCCCACCAATGTAGAAATGTTTCTTTTTCCCAACAGCCTTGCCTGACTTTATTATTATTTGATTTCTTGATTTGAAACATTCTTTATGGAGTAAGATGGAATTTCAGTGTCATTTTAACTTTTATTTCTCTAATGGTCAGAGCTGTTGAACTCATTTTTCCATGTATTTACTGGCTGTTTGTACTTCTTAGGAACGATTGTTCATTTCTTTTGCCCAGTTTTGATTGGGTCTTTTATTTTGGGAAGTCCAATTTTTTGTTGTTATGTTCTTTGTATACTGTAGATATTAGTCCTCTGTCCTAGGACTACCTGGTGAACTTTTTTTCCATTCTGTGGGTTGTCTTTTCACTCTGTTGGTTGTTTCCTTTTCTGTGCAGAAGGTTTAAATTTGACATGATCTTATTTGTTGATTCTTGATGTTATTTCTTGTGCAGTTGGGGTTCTGTTTAGAAAGTCTTTTCCTATGCCTATGTTTTCCAGCAGATTGGTTCTGTTTCAACATCTAGATTTTTTGATTTTAGTTTATAAGACGGTGAGAGATATAAGTCTAGATTCAATCTTCTGCATGTGTATAGCCAGTTTCCCCAGTACTGTTCATTAAAGAGGTTTTCTTCCAGCTCATGTTTTTGGCCTCTTTGTCAAAGTGCAGACAGCTGAGCATGCCTGGAGTTGTTTTTGCATTCTTTATTCTGTTACATTCATCCTCATGCCCATTTTTCAAAACCATATTTAAATACCTCTCAGTGTCAGACCCCTACCGGATGTACTCTGCTCTGTTATGAAGAAGCAACCTGTGCTTAAGCACTAACTCCTAGCTGCTTCTCATATCCAGACACTGCTCCAGGCTTCTTGACATTTTCACCCTTTACTTGATTACTTTCATCAGTTAAAAGTAATCGGAATTGTTTCTGTTTAAGAAAAATCTCTTGACCATCTATGGCTCCTACCCACTCTGGAAAATTTACATCTGCTTCCAATTCTTTCACTTCTATTCTGCCTCCACCTAAATTAATCAGACTTTAATTCACATACTTCAAAAACTAAACAGCTTTTTATCCCACGGGTACAACCTACTTGATGCTAAAATTTTTGTGGGTTTTCAGGTCTCCTGTTAGGTAATCAGCAATATTCTGTATAGCTGATCATTATTCCATGCCTGCAACACTTTTTCTTCCATTTGTCTCCAAGGAATTACTATTTCTTTGTTCTTTTTCTACCACACTACCAGTTTGGCAGTTGCTTCCCCCATCGAAGTTTTGATTTCCTTTGATCTCCCCCAACTCTAAATCTTGGAGAATCTCAGAGATTTTTTAAAATATATTTTATTCCCATTACACCCCAACTTCTACAAACATTTTCTTGAAAGCATTGTTACAGATACTGGTCTTGTAACTTCCAAATGTGGACTTATTTCTGAATCCCAAGCTTGTATGGCCAAATAATTTAAGTGATATTTTCACTTGATCTATAGTATGGATTACAACCCTCATGTCCAAAATAATTGCTGATCCTCTCCAAAATCTTTCTGTCTGCTTTTTCCTCACCCCAGTACAACAAATCTATTATTTTAGTTGTTTAAGCTAAATAATTTGGGGCCATTATCTTTGACAGTATTTATTTACTCATATACATGTTAGGTGCATTAAAAACCATGCTTCCCAATTTTCAAAAAATTTCCATCTATAGCAGAGTGACAAACCACAATCATCACTGTTTGGGGCACCAAGATTACTCCCCATATGTTGGTACCTAACTGGTCTCTTATTTTTCCCTTGTACACTGATCTATGTGAAGCACAAAGTAAAAATTTGAAAATACATCATACTGTGAAATTACTCATTCAAAACTTTCTAGGGCTTTCAATTTTATTCAGAGTAAAAGCCAAAGTTCATAAAAGGATCCCTGAATAGAAAAGTAAAGACCAACTGAACCTGAAGCTATCAGAAAAAGAAATAATAAAGGTACACCATAAATAAAATAGATGATAAAATAGTGAAAAATCAATGAAACTTAAGTTGTTTCTTAAAGACATAAAAACAATTGACAAACCTTTAACTTGATTGTCCAAGAGAAAAGAGAGAAGATGCAGATTATTCAAAGCAGATGAAAATAAGGGCATTATCAACAATTACACAGATAGAAAAAGCATTATATGTTTTATATATGATTAGTATGAATGGTTCAAAACTGGGTGACCTAAACAAAGTGGACAAATTCATAGAAAACTGAACCTTAACAAAATAGTTGGATTAATAATAAAACATTTTCCATCAAAGAAAAGCCCTGAAGAAGGTGGATTCTTTGGTGCATTTGACCAAAACTTTTTACAATTAGTGCCAATATTTTTCATAATCTTCAAAAAAAATGAACAGAAGTTTTTCCAAGTCATTCTATGAGGTCAGCCTTACTGTGATCCTGAAATCAAAAACAGTGAAAGAAAATAAAATTAGCACTTGGGAGTGTGAGCGAGGACAATTGAGAATTTGAGGCCAGCTTGGGCTTCAGAGCAAGTTGGAGATCAGACTGAGGTACATATTGATACTGAGGTACATATTGAAAGAATAACAGGTTAATGTCCTTTGTCAATATTAACACAAAATTTTTAAACAAAATGCTGGTAAACCAAACTCGGCTGGTATCAAGTATAATAAATTCCTAGGATACAAGGATGGTTCGATGTATGCAAATCATTATATATGTATTATACAGTACATTGACAGAATGAAGGAAAAAATAACACTTTGATTTGAAGAGATATAGAAAAAACATTTGATAAAGTTCAACTATTTCATAACAAAACTCCTTAGGGAGCTAGAAATAGAACAAAAAGCTATCTTAACTCAATAAAATCCAAGAAGGAAAAACTCACAGAGAACATCATATTCAACAGCTAAAGAATAAAGCCTTGTCAAGCGGATGACCTATGTCTGTAACCCAGCACATTGGAAGACAGAGTCATGAAGACCACAGTTTCAGCCCAGCCTAGGATCTTGGGGATTTAGTGAGAATTTGTTGCAAAATTTAAAAAAAAGGTGAACATGAGGTGATGGTATGTAACATGGGGAGGGAATGAAGAAGCCCTAGGTTCAGACCCTAGTGCCACAAACAAATAAAAAAGAATACAACCTTTTTTTTAAGATCAGAAACAAGGATGGAGTTTATCACTTTTATTCAATATAGAATTATAGTTTGCAGCAAAAATAATTTGGCAAGAAAAATAAATAAAGGACAATAAATTAGGAAGGAAAAAGCAAAACACTGTAGATGACCATATGTTTTCCACAAAAAACTGCTAGAACTAATAAATTCAAGAAATTGTAAGTTACAAGGCTAATGCACAATACTCAGTTGTGTTTCTATACATTAACAATGAATAACACAAAAAGTAAAGTAAGAAAATAATTCCACTCGTAATAGCATCAAAAGGAAATAAATTTCATGATAAATTTAATCAAGGAAGTGAAATACTTGTATGGAAAAACTGCCAAATAATGCTGAATAGGCAGCTCATATTCATCAACTGGAAGACAATATAGTTAAGATGTCTGCAATAGATTTCTCCAGAGAAAGCCAATAGAATATAGATAAATTACTAGATAGATAGATAGATAGATAGATAGATAGATAGATAGATAGAAAGATAGATGATAGATAGATAGAATTTGATGAATTAGAAGGAACTGGCTCACAGAATTATGGAGTCAAGGCTTGATCTCTGCAATCAGTCATCAGTCTTGAGACATAGGAAGAATTTACAGTTTGATTTATATCTGACAGAAGGGGAAAAAACAGGGTCCCAGTTAAAAGCAGTCAGATAGAAAGAGTTCCCTCTTAACTCAGCCTCTGCTTTCTTTAGGACTTCAACTGATTAGATGAGGCCTACCCACATCAGGAAGGATGATCTGCTGATTCAAGTGTTAGTCTCATCCAGAAACATTCTCAGAAGCATAACCAAAACAAAGTTTGACTAATATTTGGGCACACAATGGAAGGGTCAATTTAACATAAAAATACTACCTTCTCAACATAGCACTACCTAAAGTAATGTGAAGATTCAGTATAACCCTTATCAAAATCATAACAAAATTGTTTTTGAAACAGAAAAACTCACTTTTTTTTATTTGAAAGAGAGAAAACCATAAAACAATGGTACAGAATTTCAGACCAAGATAATAGGAGATTAACAATGGTTAATATATTGCGTATTGTTATCATCAAAGTAGTTGCTCATATTACAAGATATAGGCATGCAAAACTCATCAGACAATATAAGCACAAACCATGCTTTTCAATGAAGTAATAGAAATTAGTAGTATAATTATCTTAGCTATCTTGTGTATATATATATTTTTTTTGTTTCTTTTCCCTTCCTTCTTTTCTCCTTTCCCCCATCCCAGTTGTTCTTTCCTTTTGAGCAGTTTCTTTCCCTTTCACAATATCTATTGTACATTTTGGATCTTATTTACTCTTTCAGTATCTTCCACTAGGGAGACAATATGATGTTACACATGTGAGTCTGATTTATCTCACTTATGAGTATGATCTCAAGTTGCATACATTCACCTAAAAAAGCAATGAGTTTATCCTTTAGAGCTGAGTAGTACTCCATTGTACAAAAGTATCATATCTTTTTTATCCATTCCTTGGTTGATGGGTATTTGGGTTGTTTTCAAGATTTAGCTATTATAAATTGTGCTGCTATAAACATGAGTGCACATATATCGCTGTGGTATGATGTTTTTAATTCTTCTGGGAAAATACCCAGAAGGGGAATAGCTGGGTAGAATGGGGCCTCTAAACCTAGATTTTGAGGAAACACCACACTGATTTCCATAGTGGTTGTACCAGTCTCCATTCCCACCAACAGGTTGCCCCACAACCCTGTCAGCATCTGTTATTGGTTTATTTCTTGATGATAGCCATTCCTTCTGGGGTGAGACAGAATCTCAATGTTGTATTAATTTGCATTTCTTGAATGACCAATGGTATTGAACATATTTTCAGCTATTTATTTGCCATTTGTATTTCTTCATCTGAGAAGTGCATATTCATCTCAGATGCCCATTTTTGGATTGGGTCTTTGAATTTGGGAGAGTCTGATTTTTTTCAATTATTTATATGTTCTTGATAGAAGTCCTTTGCCTGTGGGATAACTGGCTATATTTTTTTCCCACTCTGTAGGTGGTCTTTTCACTCTGTTAGTGATTTCTTTGATGTCAAAAGGCTTTTTAATGAGATGAGATCCTAGTTGTTAAGTTTTTGTAGTACTTTCCATGCAGATTGTGTTTTGTTCATGAACACTGGATGTCTTCAAGATTTCTACTTATTTTCTCTTCCAGTAGATTTAGTGTTTCTGATTTAATATTTAGATTTTTGATCTGTTTTGACTTTAGTTTAGTGCATGATGATAGACATGGATCTAGTTTTAGTCTTTGGCATATAAAGAGCCAGTTTTTCCACATCATTTATTAAAGAGGATATCTTTCTCCCATTGCACATTTTTGGCCACTTTGTCAAAAATAAGGTGGCTGAGTGTGTTTGTAGTTATGTCTGCATCTTCTAAACTGTTCAACTGGTCCTTAGGTTTTCTGTTTTGTTTTGTTTTGTTTGCCAGTACCATGTTGATTTTATCATGGTAGCTTTGTAGTATAATTTCAAATCAGGGATTGTGATGCCTCTTGCCTTGCCTTTGTTGCCCAGGATTGTCTTTGCTATTCTAGGTCTCTTCTGATTCCAGATGAATTTTAGGAATGTTTTCTCTAGTTCTTGAGGTATGTTAACGGTATTTTGATCAGGAATGTATTAAGTCAGTTTTAGGAGTATGACCATTTTCATAATGTTGCTGATTTCTATCCATGAGCAAGGGATATCCTTCCACTTTCTGATATCTTCTTTTATCTCCTTTTCTGGAGTACTGCAATTTTCCATGTATAGATGTTTTACTTCCTTCATTAAATTGATTCCTAAGTATTTCATTTTTCTGGATGCTATTGTGAAGGGTGTGGTTACCCTAATTTCTCTCTCTGTGAGTTTTTTCTTTGAGTATAGGAATGCTATTGATTTTTGAGCATTGACTTTGTATCCAGCTATGTTACTGAATTTACTTGTTAAGTATAGCAGTTTTTTGGTGGAGTTTTTGGGTTCTTCCATGTAGAGTATCACGTCATCTGCGAATAATGATAGTTTAACTTCTTCTTTTCCTATCCTTATTCATTTTATTTCTCTCTCTTGTCTAATTGCTCTTGCTAATGTTTCCAGAACTATATTAAATAGGAGTGGTGATAGTGGATATCCTTGTCTTGACCCTGAATTTAGAGTAAAAGTTTCTGTTTTTGTCCATTTAGTATGATGTTGGCTACTGGTTTGTCATAGATAACTTTTATCACATTGAGGTAAAGACCATATGTTATGATTTTCTGTAGGTTTTTTTTTTTTTTTTATCACGAATGAGTGTTGGATTTTACCAAAAGCTTTTTCTGCATCTATTGAGATGATCATGTGACTTTTGTCTTTGTCTTTCTTGATGTAGTGTACTACATCTATTGATTTGTGTATGTTGAACCATCCCTGAATTCCTGGGATGAATCCCATTTGGTCATGGTGTATAATCTTCTTGATGATTTGCTGCATTCTGTTTGCCAGTGTCTTACTGAGGATTTTTGCATCTATGTTCATTAGGGAGATTGGCTGTAGTTTTCTTTCTTAGTTGGGTCCTTCTCCGGTTTTCGTATCAGGGAAATGCTTGCTTCCAGGAATGAATTTGGGAGTATTGCTTCCCTTTCAATGTCATTAAAGTTAGGTCTTCTCTAAATTTCTTGTAGAATTCAGCATTGAATCCATCAGGACCAGGATTTTTCTTCTTTGGAAAGTTTTTAATTATGTTTTCAATCTCATTAACTGGTAGTGGGTTACTCAAATTTTTATATCCTCTTTATTCAGCTTTGGTAAATCATACATTTCTAGGAATCTGTCCATTTCTTTTATTTTCTATCCTATGGGAGTAAAGATTTTTGAAATAGGTATTGATGATCTTCTGATTTTCCATGGGATATGTATTGATTTGACCCTTTTCATTCCTCAGTGCATGAATTTGAGTTTTTTCTTTCCTTTTTCTGATAAGATTGGCTATGGGTTTATCAGTTTTGCTTATTCTTTTAAAGAACCAACTCTTTGATTCATTAATTCTTTGTATCATTTCCTTAGTCTCCATTGTGTTAATTTCTGTTCTGATCTTTATAATTTCCTCCCTTGTATGGGTTTAGGGCTTGACTTGCTCTTCTTTTCCTAGAAGTTTGAGGTGCAGATTAGGTTATTTATTTGTGCTCATTCTGTTTTCCTTATATGACAATTCACCACTATAAATTTCCCTCTTAGGTTTGCTTTCATTGCGTCCCACATGTTCTGGTATGTTGTATCTGCATTCTCATTTAGTTGTAGATAATGTTTAATTTCTTTCTTTATTTCACCTGTGACTCATTGGTTGTTTTGGAGGGTGTTATTTAATTTCCATGTCTTTATGGGGTTTTAGCAGTTTCTTTTGCCATTAATTTCCAATTTCATTGCACTATGGTCAGGTAATATGCAAGGGATAATTTTGATTCTTTTGAGTTTACTTAAGCATGTTCTGAGGGCTAGTATATGGTCTACTTTAGAGAATGTCCCATGTGCAGCTGAGAAGAATGTATATTCAGATGTTGTTGGGTGGAACACTCTGAAAACATCTACTAAATCCATTTATTCACAAGTTTGGTTCAGTTCTGTTATTTCTTTGTTGGATTTTTGTCTAGTTGTTCTATCTCTTTGTGACAATGGTGTGTGAAGGTCTCCTATTACAACTGTGTCATTGCTTATTTGATTTTTCATGTCTGTTAATATTTCTCTTATATAGTTGGGTGCTCCCATATTTGGTGAACACATATTTATGGTTGTTATATCTTTTTCTGAATTTTTCCCCTAACAAGTATGTAGTGACCTTCTTTATCTCTTTTAATCATTCTTGGTTTGAAGTTCATGTTGCCTGCAAATAACTACCCCTGTTTTTTTCTGGGTTCCTGTTGCATGGAGGATTGTTTTCCATCATTTGACTTTCAGTCTATGAATTTCTTTATGAGTTTAAATGTGTTTCTTGTTTACAGTATATTGTTGGATCTTGCTTCTTGATCCATTCTGTCAGTCTGTTTCTTTTGATTGGTATATTGAGGCCATTTACATTGATGGTTATAACTGATATATATTGGCTTATCTTTGTCATGTTATTTTCCTGCTTTTGGGTCCCTAATTTTTCCGTCTGTTTAATTGCTTGCCCCGCTTGGTTGTTTCTTTCTGTTGTTGGAATTGTGGTCATTTATATCTCTATCTAGAATATCTTTAAGTACTCTTTGTTAGGTTGGTTTTGGTGGTCATGAATTTCTTCAGTTGTTCTTTGTCATGGAAGTATTTTATTCCTCCATTGATTTTGAAAGATAGTTTTGCAGGGTACATCCATCTGGGTTGGAAGTTGTTTTCTTTCAGGACTTGAAATACTTCACTCCAAACTCTTCCTGATTTGAGGTTTTGTGCTGAGAAATCTGCCATGATTCTGATGGGCTTTCCTTTATGGGAGATCTTTTCTTTTCTGTAACAGATTTATGTATGGTGGTACAAGATTGTAATCTCAGCACTTGGGAAGCTGAGGCAGGAGAATTGCTGTGAGTTCAAGGCCAGCCTGGACTACATAATGAGACCCTTTCTCAATAAACAAAAATCAGTAAATAAATGTATATAAATTAATATGAAATCTCAAGTGATCCCAAATAGATAAAATAGTCTAAAGAAGAAGAACAACAAAATTACAGATCTCATATTTTCTGATTTCAAAATTAACTACAAAGAGAGTGTAATTAAAACAGGAAGGCACTGGCATAGTGAAAAACATAAGGACTAATTGAATAGAATAACTCATAAATAAAATATAGCAAATATAAAGAAATAATTTACAATGAAGTTTTCTACCATGTTGTGCAAAAAGCAGTCTTTTCAATAAATGATTGTTGAGAAATTTGGCTATCTACATCAAAAGAATGAAATTGGAGCCTATATAAAATATATGCTATCATAGTCTATATAAAATATAAAAATTAATTCAAGGTGGACTAAATACCAGAACATAAGAGCTCAATCTATAAAATTCATGGAAAACAAATGTAGTGGAAAAACTTCAGGATATTAGATTTGGTAATGATTTCTTGTATATGAAGCTAAAAGCATTAGGAAATAAAAGCAAAAATTAATGGACTGGACTTCATCAAAATTTAGAAATTTTATCCTTTAAAGGATACTATCAGCAAATTAGAAAAACATCTGTGTCTTTTTAAACATGAGCAGAAGACTTACATAGATACTTTCAGGGAAAACATACAAATAGCCAATAACATAAAATGATGCTCAAAATCATTACTATTAGAGACAGGCAAATCAAACCACAGTGAAATATCATTTCATGCTCATTAATGTGGCTACTAGCAAGAAGAAGGAACACATCAAAATAAGATATAGAAAATAAGGAGTTGAGTTTTGTCAAATGATTTTTCTGTGCCTATTAGAATTACCTATTTGTGACCGGAAATGCAGCTTAGTGGTAGAGCACTTGATAGTATGTGCAATGCCCTAGGTTCAATCCCCAGCACTGTTAAAAAAAATAATAAATTACCAAGTTGTTATTTTTTCTTTCATTTTATTAATAGAGTGTATAATAATGATTAATTTGCATGTGTTGAACCATGCTTGATTCTAGAAATAAATTATGCTTGGCTATAATATATGCTTTTCTGCTTTCTGGGAATGATAAAGCACCTACTATAGCAAACAGTATGACAATTCCTCAAATAATGAAGTATAGCAACATCATATGAACCATTAGCTCCACTTGTATGTACGCAAAATAATAATAAACAGGACCCTGAGCAGAATATTTATACACCCATATTATTTATAGTATTATTGACACTAGCCAAAAGATGAAAGCAAATACCCATGAGATTGAGAAAATGTAGAATATACATGTAGTGAAATGTTTTCAGCTTCAAAAATGAATGAAACTGTGTCCATGTTCCAACATGGATGAGCTTGGAAGATATTACACTGCATGAAAAAGCCACTCATGAAAGGACAACTATTATATAATTCTACTGCTATGCAGTTCAAAAGAGACAGAAAATAAAAAAGTGGTTACCTGACAATGTGGGAGTGGAAGAATAAGGAGTAATTAAAATGGGTACAGGTTTTCAGCTTGAGATGATAAAATATTATAGAGAAGAACAATGGCAATTGTTGCACAAAGTGTGAATATATTTAGTGTCATTGAATAATACACTTTAAATATTTTAAATTGTAAATGTTACCCTATGTTCTTCCACAAAATACCCTGAGCAATATGCAACTGTCTGATTCTATCCAGAAAAGCTCTAACTCTCTACAATTATGTTCTATTTTTTGTCCCACATACCAAGCGTTTTTGATATCAAAACATAAATGTTGTTCCCTCTGCCTAGAATCTGCCCCTTATATTCCCTATTCCACTTACCCACATTTTTGTTCTTTAACATTTTATTTCTAAAATATTTTGACATTTTATTATAATTTTCCATTATTTATTGCATTTATTTTTAATAATATTTTATATTTTAATTTTTAAATTTTAATATATTTTAAATATATTTTAAAATATATTTTAATATACATATGCATCTTTTTATTTTTAATATATTTATTTTTTTATCTACTTCTGTCTACTTATACCTGGATATAAACTTAGCAAGAGAAAGAAATTTAACTGTTTTATTTACTAATTTACATTTTAATTCTTGGTACCTGGTGCAAAGTAATGAGTTGATGAACAATTTAAAAATTATGGAATGAAAAATTTTAACAAATATATGTTCTTGATATACCTCTTAGTAATTATGGACATTTTTCTGGCTTGATTTCTGAAAATTAACTAAACCTCATTTTTCATACAATAAGCAGGACATTAAATGTAGTAAATAGTTACTTCACCCCTCCCATTCTTTTTTTTTCCACTGTTACTAAATTCAATAATCGATTAAATCTTCATGAATAAGGAGGCCCTGTAAATGTAATTGAGCAAACAGGTGCCATTTTTTCTTTGGAAAAAGCAATCAATATTTTGGACTAGCACAGAAAGAAAAAAAACACAGACAGAACACAGATGTTGCATAATGGTTTGTTATATGATTTTTTTCTGGGGCAGTAGGTGAGTTTTTGCCAAGAAATCAATATTTGGAATCTATTTAGAACATTATATTAGAGTGACTCCTACCTGAAAATTCACAAAACAATAGGCCTGCCAAAAGCACTCATGAAAAGAAAGGAGATTTTTTTTTAATGGCAGTATCCCACAATAAAATTTAGCAGCATGACAGGTCAGTAGATAGGATAAGTGCTCCATTAAGCCTTAACAAGTGGCCCAATCAATAGACAAATACATCTGTCCCAGGTAAAGCAATTGGATCTGTAAGAATATTTCTAATATGTTTTTGTTTTACTTTCTACATTTTCTATAAGTCAGAAACCTCTGTGCTTGGATACATGTGATTTAGGCAGAATTGTTTTGTGTATTTATAATTTTTACTCCTGCAAAAATAGAATGATTGGTTAATGAATATCAGCTTTTAATAAATATTCTGTAGGTACTGGATAAAGCCAAAAGAAATGCTGAACTAGAACGTGAACAAATCATAGAAATTTCCCAAAAGAATGGCTTTTAGTAAGTACTGAGAAAAATATAGGCAAAAAAATATAACTTGCAAGTCATATCATGACATTATCCTGTAGTATGATCTTCAATAAATATTTTTGTAAAGAAGAATGGAGAGAGTGAGTTTGAAGATAGGATATTTCACCTTAAAAGTGCTCAAAAACTTGGATGGAAACTAAGAAACTATGTTGGCAAAAAAACTCAAGATGTCATATCAGGTGGAAATGGATCATCCATTTCTCTTTGCTCCAAGTATCTGATTCTGATCTAATAACGGAGTGAAGAATTTTCATTTTTTAGCAGTAATACATGAAGAACCATTCATTTGCACAAAGCTCTTACTGAAAACATAATATATACCAGGTTCTGTGCCGGGAACCACACATTCAAAGACAATGGAATGTGACTCCTATCTTGGATCACCGATACAATGTAGCAGAGAATGATATGTAAAAGAAAATGACTGCAGAGCCTCAAATACCAACTTAATCATGAGATTCTATACCATATTCTTTATATCATGCATATTCCATTTATATGAAACGTTAAAGGACGTCAGAATAATTTTTGTATTGAAAAACAATGCTTTCATTTCATGTATATTCAAGAAAGGAGAACTTTCTGAATTAGAAATGCTTATTCTAAGCCAAATGTGACACACATTTTTAGTCCTAGCACTCTGGAAGGCTGTGGAAGCGGATCACTAGTTTGAGCCCAGACTGGGCAATTTAGCAACTTAGAGATACCTGGTCTCAAAATAAAAAAAAAACAAAAATGGCTGGGGATGTAGCTCAGCATGAAAACCCTGAGTTCAATACCCACTACTTAAAAAAAAAAGTCTCTAATCTTTATTACTGCATGCTAAGGGTTTGAGTAGCTATTCAATTAATATGTTTTCAGAGGAATAATTATTTAGTCTTTACTGTATTTCAAATAGAAAGATATACAGAGTTTCCCGTGGTATAATTCCACAAAAATCTTAAGTAAAAACCACTACAAAATATAATTTGTTGTTTTAGAGTACATACTTATTATATGTAGTACAGTAATATGCTATATTGTGCGTTTAAATTTTTCAGTCCTGCTACAAAAAATCTTGTGAAGAAATTTGATTAAAGACCCAATTCAAAAATGGGCATCTGAGATGAATACACAACTCTCAGATGAAGAAATACAAATGGCAAATAAATAGATGAAAAAATGTTCAACATCATTGATCATTCAAGAAATGCAAATTAATACAACACTGAAATTCTGTCTAACCCCAGAAGGAATGGCTATTATCAAGAAATCAACCAATAACGAATGCTGGCTGGGCTGTGGGGAAAAAGGAACCCTTCTCTACAGTTGGTGGGAGTGTAGACTGGTACAACCACTGTGGAAATCAATGTGGTGTTTCCTAAAAATCTAGGTTTAGAGGTCCCATTTGACCTACCTACTCCCCTTCTGGGTATTTTCCCAGAAAAATTAAAAATGTCTTACCACAGTGATATATGTGCACCCATGTTTATAGCAGCACAATTTATAGTAGCTAAATCTTGGAAACAACCCAAATGCCCATCAACCAAATAACGGATAAAAAGATGTGATATTTTTATATAATGGAGTACTACTTAGCTATAAAGAAAGATAAACTTGAGATTTTATAGGTAAATGGATGCAACTAGAGACCATACTCACAAGTGAAATAAATCAAACTTGCATGCGTAAACATCGTATTGTCTCCCTAATGTAAGAAGCTGAAAAGGTAAATAAGGTCCAAAATCTCCAATAGATATTTTGAAAGGGAAAGAAACTGCTCAAAAGGAAAGAACAACTGGGATGGGGGAAAGGAGAAAAGAAGGAAGGGAAAAGAAAAAGAAATATATATATATATATATATATATACAAGATAGCTAAAATAATTACACTACTACCTTTTAGTTCATTGAAAGCAACAGTTTGTGCTTATATTGTTTGATCAATTTTGGTTCTACCTTGTAATATAAGCAACTACTCTGCAGATAAAAATATGCAATATATTAACCTTTGTTAATTACCTACTATCTTATTTTGAAATTCTGTATCATTATTTATATTTTTTTCTCTTAAAAAAAACTCCTTGGGGCACATTTGTTTATTTGAAAATGAGCATAGTAATAGCTCTATAGGTTTCCTAGACTTTTCAGATGAGACAATAAATTTGAAGCTCTTTAGAAATTGACCAAAGTAAAATATTGTCCTTGAATTCGGGAGAGAACCATTTGTGTCACGGCTGGCTCATCTTCAGTAAATTGCTTAATCTCTAAGGACCTATAAAATGAAGAAGGTAGTCCATGATTACTAAAGTCACTTTCAAAAATTATCAGCCTATACATCCAATGTAAAAATACAAGTTATTATGATAATAAAGAACTGCCTTACCTGTATTGTCAATAACTATTTTATTTGAAAAATAAACATTGCATAGTGTGGTATTCTCCTAGAAAGTGTAATGCATGGATCTGTTGATGGTTGTTAAATGACTGTTTCCAATTTTTGTTTGTATTGTGCCTCTGTGATAGTTCTAAACATCATGCCTTTAGTTTCAAAAAATTATTACCATTTCTCAAATAATCACAAAAGAGTTTTTCCCTTCTGTATATTCATCTGTGTGTTTTAAAATTACATAAAATATGGCAAGAACAGAACAGAATGAAATTTGGTGTTTTTTCTTGAAAGTCTCATCCCCAGAAGGCAGTACTTCCAGGAATGGGTTGCACACTGTCAGCTCATTTGTGTTGCCAGTGCTGCCACCTCGTTCCCAGAAGAGCATCTGTGGATTTTGGGAGAGGAGGCGATACTTCTGGGAATGGTGCCCAGAATATGCAAGCTTCTGTGTCATCTGAGAAAGTCAGAAAAAGGACAATAAAAATCTTCATTTGCTGCAATCTTTTGTAGTCATCAGTTCTAGGGCTGACAGCTGCAATATCCATATATTCTTATTTGTGCATTATTAAAAAGTTTTCCAATAATGTTAAGTGCGGGAATTTCTGTGCTTAGTTCTCTTCCAATCCCAATCCTAACTCCAACTCCCTTTGCATTCTGAAAACTTCCTGAAAGGGATAACACAGGCATTAACAAAGACCCAAGTCACTGTAATCGTAATTTGTATAAATCAAGTGAAATTATTATAACCCCTTAGCTCAGTAAGTGACCCAAAATTATCAGAAGCAGTTCACATGTAACATATTTTATAAAAGTTTAAACCTGGTAGATATTCAATAGTTATTTAAATGTTTTGCATTTATTTTTAAAGCACATTAGAAAAACACAACCAACAAACCTAATATACAATTCAGTGAGATTTTATGCTTTAGGATGCTGATAAGTAATTAGTGGCATGCTAACCTATTTTATGATGACCAGGTGAATTGCAAATGTGGCACTCAGAAAATTGTGAAAGGCTTGAGCCTTCAAAGCTGAAAGTTATACCATTATAATTAGTGAGTATAGAAGGAATGAGATAGGCTTAAGGCATTGGTCTTCATATCCTACCCTGGCATGTATGGTATCTCTCTCTTTTCATTAGGGCACTGGAACTCCATGTCAGAAAGTTAAACCTGTCAAACATGTATAAATAAAACAAGTACGCATGCTGGTTTTTGAGATGCATGCACGTGCTCACACACATACACACACTTCTGGATTGTTTAAGTAGCTATAACAAAATTCCATGAAATAGACTCCTTATACATAATATTTATTTCTCATAATTAGGCTGTGGATCCCAAAGCCAATGCGACAGCAGATTTAGTTTCTGGTGAGGGCCGGCTTCTGGTTCACAGATGGCGTCTCCTCAGTGTATCCTCACATAGTGGGAGAGGCAGGCAAGTTCCCTCTGGACCTCTCCTGTAAGGGCACTGAGCCCATTTATGAATGCTCAGCCACCCACGATGTAATTACCTGCAAAATATGAGGATTGTGTGTTAACATTTAAAATTTAATGGGACATAAATATTCAGAGCATAGCAATACATACTTATACACACACCAAAATATAATGGAAAAATACATATATATATATATATATACATAAAACAGATACATTTTAAAATTTTTATGCTATATTATTTTTCTCTACTGAAACTATTTTTGAATCAGTAGCTTAGAAAAATGAATGTTAGTGCACAGAAATGAAAATTAGTTAAATATGATATGAGGCCTCAGAAATTTAGAAATTATTAAAGTAGTCAGAATAATATCATGCGTATAGTATACATGTTAAATTACAGGCATTACTACTTGCTTTACCATTGTTTGCTTTGAGTAAGATAATATCTATATACATCTTCAGAAAGACACATTAATTAATAATCATAAGCTTCTGTTAATATAAAATAGCTGCCTTAAAGCAAATATTTAAAATATTATGAAAACATTTAAATTTTCAAAAATATTTTAAAAATTTACATGAAGCCATAAAAAAGAAAAAATTTGATTTCTTTTTGGTTTATAGATGCTTCCCAATTCGAACAGCACACACACACACATTTTGCTATGAAGCTACCTGACACTGAGTACTGTTATGAAACTTCCAGAGAATAAAAAAAGGGAAAATATATGTAAACACATTAGGAAAGGGTTAGTGCTGTAATTGTATAAAAGTGATAAAGTTCTAGCATACTCATTCCTTATGTTTTATTTACTTGCAAAGATTATAGATTCTGGGGTAATTGTAAATAAATTCAGTAAATCTGCTACTAAAAATAATTTTAATTAATACATTAAAATAATTTTAAATAATAAGCAAGGACAATACCAGCAAGGGAATTGGTAGCATGCTTCTGTTAGGTAAAATAGTTCACTGTGCAATTACAGTTTTAGGCCCAAAACTAAAGCACCAAAGGGGACTGAAGTCACAGTTGGCACAAAATAAAGAGTTGTTGAACTCAATCGAATTTCATCATAGGAAGTAATGTCCCATTTCCTTCACCCACTCACTTCCACCACACAATACCCAGACATGCAGGAAAACTTCAGAGCATAAAAATATCTGGAATATAACAGTCATAGTAGAAAGAACCCACTGAACTCTGGAAATGTTTTCTAATATTTGTCCAGGACTGGGACACTGCAAAAAATATTGTTTTATACTGAAATCTCATGTTATTTTATGTTGAAAGCATTCCATTTTCTTTTTGAGACAAACTAATAACTTCAGTTTCATGGTTAAAACCTTTAAGACACTATGAGCTATGCATCACTAGGGCATGCTTTTGCACATTAGAATATTTTACAGAGCTACTGGAACAATCAAACCCCCTTAATTTATCCTTACCAACTCCATTTGTGTCAGTTTTCTACAGGCAAAGCACAGTAAACTTGTTAATGGCAAAATTGTAGCATCAGCCATCAAGCCTTCATAATGGTATGTTTCATCAGTTTATGTCTCAGAATGACTTGGCTATTAACATATTTGAATTACTTGTTGAAAAAAATTTAAAACATTATTAAGATATTGTTAAAGAATAACACAAGTAAAGGGTGCTCACCTCACAGGTAATTTCCTAAGCCAGGCACCTCTTTATCTCCTGTTACTGCAAATATAAACAGATTACTTGTTTGATTCAGAATCACAGAATTCTGGGCCGGTGAGATGGCTCAGCGGCGTAAGCGCCTGCCTTGCATGCGCGAGGGCCCGAGTTCGACTCCCGGATCCCACATACGAAAAAGGGGCCGGTGATATCGCTCAGCGGCACAGGTGCCTGTTGATGCGCGAGGTCCTGAGGTCGACCCCCCGGTACCCACAAAAAAAAAAACAAAAAAAAAAACCAGAATCACAGAATTCAGACACTACCTTGGCTTCTTGAAACAAAAGTTTGTGAGTGAAAGTAGTTTATATTAGTTTAATAATAAATTCTTATATTAAATTTATCACAAAAGACAAGTAAATAATTTTTCCAATTTCTAAATGCAGTTATCCCTCAGTATCTACAGAGGATTATTTCCAGGATTGAGAGGATATAAAAATCCATGGGTACAAATGCCCCTTATATAAAATGTGTGTTATTTGCATATGCCATTTATACATTCTCCCATACTTTAATTAATATCTGAATTACTTCTAATAAATAGCACAATGTAAATAGCTTAGTTATTACACCATAGTTTTAGGGAATAGTTATGTGAAAAAAACTCCCTGTTCGGTACAGACACAACTTATTTTTCAAATATTGGGTAGGAATCCTCAGATAGAGTATTCTTAAAAGATCCTTGATGATTCTTGGATCATGTTTTAGTTGAGGTTCCAGCAATTGATTAATACAAAAAGCAACGAGATCATTCTATCATATTAATCCTCATATTAATGTTCAATTAAGTTTTGAGTATCTAATGCAATAGAACTTTAATTGTTCTTGAAGAATTAATTTTAAGCATAATTTTAGTATATTGATGAAATTAATGAATGTTTTTTGGTTGATTATTAAGTTTTTAAATATCTATTACTCTTCAGGTATAATAGTATTAATTATTATAGTGATTATAAAGCATGCTTAATGCATTTATTAGGAAAAAGAAGAGAAACTACATAAAAATAATAAATAGTATAGCCGATGAACAAATATGGGAAAAATCTGGAGTTTCTATGTAAATCATTTAATTTGGAAAACTGCTACCTTAACTTAAAAAATCTTAATAAGTGCTAGAAGAAAAAATCTTTTTTAAATGTTAATCTATTTTATGATACAGCTTAGGGTCTAGTATATAGATACTCTTTGCCATACACTGGAGTTACATGCCAAAAACCCATTTGAAGTTGAAAATATCATGAATTGAAAATCCATTTAATTCACTTCACCCATGAAACACCATTGTGTAGTAACAAAGTGCACCAAAGAAGGTCATTCGTTTACCCTCTCTATGGTGGGACTGCCTGGGAGCTGCATTCACTGCTACTATCGAGCATTGTGAAGACTATCATGTCACAAATCTCTTATGTAGCAAAATGTCAAAATTCAAAGTAAGTCTCTACTGGATCCATATAACATTCATATTATTGTAGAGTTGAAAATATTAAATAGTGCCATGGTAGGTTGGGAACTGTTGGGTAGCATCTATCAAGTACACAAGATATCTGGATAACTCAATTTATACAGGTTCCCTCAAACATGTGTAATTGGATAAACAGTATCCTTTGTAAGAGAAATGCATTTTCTGAATCAAATTGTAGATAATGAGGTTTCTTATTCTCATTTGTTAATTAGAGGCATTATTACAGTCAAATACCTGTAATGAAGAGATTTTTTGTAATTAAAATCTCTAATAAAATGCAGTACTTCAGTTAGAATCATATATCTGCTACTATTGGTAATAAAAATATGTAATACCTTGTTTCAAAAACATATTGCATTTATGATCCTCAACCATTTGGGGAATACGGTTTTTTCTTCTCTGGAAAGAAAAAAAAAATATTGATTTAAAACGTTGACAAAATTTCCTTAGCAATTTAGAAATACGTCCAATTCTTGGAAACAATTGTTCCCAGGATCTGAGAGTAAGACAAGTGAGTGCTGTCACATTTGGTTGCTGGACAGATTTTATTACTAAGCCTACGCAGTCCAACCTACAGGCTGTACTTGGCATCAAATGTCTGGACAGGCTGTGACAATAAAAGTGACACTTCAGAGCATAGCCATTTCCTGGTGCTGCAAGAAATGATCTGGTCCTTCAACAAGAATACAACAGCTGAATAAATCAGCTACTTCTCTTGGGAAGACAGCCCTACCCAGAGAAACACTTCAAAATGAAAATTGCATATGAAGAAATGTATTAGCCATGTTTGAAAGAAAAGAAATTATTTGTAGAACCAGCTGGTCAATGTCTACTTGAAATAGTATCTAGTATCCAATGATCAATTACGGGGAGATAGAGACCCTGGTTATTCAAGATTATTTCACCTCTTTTCCTCCAAATAAACTTCTCAGATGATGACTCATATCTCGTGTGTGTCTGAAAAAGATTGTTGGCCCTACTTGATTGGAGTGTTCTGATCTTTAGGAGACTAACCTTATGAAGACGAAAAGAGAGAGATTTGTCTCATTCCTGGTTTAGGACATTCAGCTATCCAAGCATTAACATGACCCAAGTTTTTCTCAAACATTTATTGCTTTAACTGATACTATGGTCCAAAAATAGTTGTCTCACCATGTTCTTTACTTGGATATCTGTTAAAGCAGTATTATCTATATTCTTTTTGGTGAGATTTTCTTGCCATGTGCCACCCTACCCTACCTGGAGCCAACTGCTTATTGACTGAAACCTCTACAAACTATGAGCTAAATAAACCTTTCCTCTTTTAACCTTGGGTGTTGGGTATTTTGTCTCAGCAATGAAAGAAAAGTAAATAAGACAATAGCCATTCTTTCTGGAGTGAGAGTGAATCTCAGCATTGTTTTAATTTGCATCTCTTGAATGATCAGTGGTGTTGAACATTTTTTCATATATTTGTTTGCTGTTTGTACTTTTCTGAGAAGTGTCTATTCATTTCAGATGCCCATTTATGGATTGGGTCTTTAAATTTAGGGTCTGATTTTTTTTCCCAATTCTTTATATTTTCTAGACATTAGTCTTTTGTCTGAAGAACAACTGACTAAGATATTTTTCCCAATCTGTGCATTGTCTTTTCACTCTGTTAGTGATTACTTTTGTTCTGCAAAATCTTTTTAATAAGATTTTATCTCATCTGTTGATTCTTTGTAGTATTTCTTATGCCACTGGGGTTTTTTCATGAAATCTTTGCCTACACCTATGTCTTCAAGATTTCTACCTATTCTCTGTTACAGGAGATTTAGCTTGCAGGAGACCCAAGTATTTAGATCTTTGATCCATTTTGATTTTAGTTTAATGCATAGTAATAGACAAAGGTCTAGCTTTAGTCTTCGGCATGTGAAAAGTCATTTTTTGCAGCACAATTTATTAAACAGAATCTCTTTCTTCCAGCTAATGTGTTTGGTCCCTTTGTAAAAGATAAGGTGGTTGAGTGTGTTTGAAGTTCTTTCTCCATTTTCTAATCTGTTCCACTGAACCTCAGGTCTGTTTTTGGTTGTTTTGTTTCTTTTGTTTTGTTTTGTTTTTGTCAGCACCATGCTGTTTTTTTTTTTTTTTTCACAGTAGCTTTGTGGTATAGTTTCAAGTTAGCTATGAAAAACCAACAACACACATCATACTGAATATCAAAAACTGAAATCTTTCTCTCTAAAAGCAGGAATGAGGGAAGGATGACCACAATCACCACTTCTATTCAATATATTTCTTGAAACATTAGCTAGAGCAATTAGACAAGAGAAAAAATAAATGGAAGAAAGATAGGAAAGAAGTTAAATTATTATTATTTGCAGATGACATGATACTCTACATAGAAGACCCCAAAAACTCCATTAAAGACTTCTAGATTTAATAACCAGATGCAGTCATGTAGCGGGATAAAAAACCAACATGGAAAAATATATTGCATTCCCATAGAAAAACAACAAACTCACTGAGAGAAAAATTAGGGAAACTGCATCTTTCATAATACCACTGAAAAAAATGAAATGCTAAGGAATCAGTCTAACAAAAGAAATAAAAGATTTCTATAATGAAAACTACTCTGAAAAGCAGACTGAAGAAGTCATCCAAAAATAGAAA
Source organism: Erethizon dorsatum (assembly GCA_028451465.1). Classification (NCBI taxonomy): domain Eukaryota; kingdom Metazoa; phylum Chordata; class Mammalia; order Rodentia; family Erethizontidae; genus Erethizon; species Erethizon dorsatum. Next base: position 75,766,660 of record CM051836.1, on the reverse strand, counting down.
GATATCTCTTGCTCTAGGGTAGGAAGAACCAACATAGTAAAAATAGCCATACTCCCAAAATTGTTATGCAGATTTAATGCAATCCCAATCAACATACCATTAGCATACTGGAACTAGAAGAGACCTAAAATACCAAAAACAATACTAGGCAACAAAGGCAAGGCAGGGGGCATCACAGCATATACTTTTGTCTTTGTTCTCACACTCTTTTTCTATTTACTAGGTCAAAGCTTGCTCTGCAGAGCCAGGTTCTTTCCCACTTTTCATTTTTGCTTTCTTTAATAAATTTTGCCATTTTTTTTTGTTCCTTTTGTTCAATTCTTTGTTTGAGTGGAGAAGAACCTGGACTCCAACTCCAGGAGAGGTGAAAATTCCAGAACCTGGTAATGTTCAGTTCGTGAGCCACTTTTTAGAAACAAGCTACCTAACAACATAGCTCAAAACCCTATCTTTAGTCCCCATAGATTATATACTCAACGATTATATTCCCAAAGTTTATGTACTCTCAAAGTAATTTTTATACTCTTAATGCTTATGTCAGAAACTTATGTCAGAAAACTGGCTTCAAAAACAAAGAAAGAGGGCCGGTGAGATGGCTCAATGGTGTAAGCGCCTGCCTTGCAAGCGCGAGGGCCCGAGTTCGACTCCCGGAAACCAGATACGAGAAAAGGGCGGGTGATATCGCTCAGCAGCACGGGTGCCTGTTGGCGCGCGAGGTCCTGAAGTTGACCCCCCGGTACCCACACACAAAAAAAAAAAAAAAAAACAAAGAAAGAAAGGAAAAAGAAAGAAAGAAAGAAAAAGGAAAGAAAGGGAAAAAGAAACAAAGGTTTGAAAATAATTCTGGCCAAATATTTTGTTATGTAATTGGTTAGATGTAATAGCATTAAAGTAACATTACAAAGAATATTGAGCATTAGCAAAAGGGGCATTCAAAATGCTTAGGGGTTGATTGAAAACCAAGATTTGTGTGCTCAATTTTTAAAGGTAACTATTAATACCAGACACAGTAATTGTGTTATTTTATGTGTCTACCAGACACAGTAATAAATACTTGACATGACATAGTTTAAATAATATTTGAAAGAAGAGACACAAAAATAAAGAGGGTGGAGCATATAGTGATTAATCACTAAGTGCCTGATATTACACACCTGCCAGATCATACTTTATAATAACAATACCACTAATAATAAAAGCTCTCATATTTTGTATTGAATAGTGCATGTTGGTCTTTTCAGAAATAAGATAATTTTATTAACATAAATATCTTTGTTCTGTTTTTCCCCCAAAACAAAATTGCATTTCAGAAAAATAGGCATCAGAAATTGTAATCATGGTTCACTGACAAATCTCAGCCCCTTAGGAATATTTTCCACATGTCCATATATTCCTTATTTTTTTTATTTTAAAGAGAAAAATGATAAATATAACAATGAAAGAAAGTTTCAAAACAGGTTAGTAGGACAGTTACAATAGCTGATACATTGCATATTGTTGTCTTAACAATAGTTATTCAGAGTACAAGATACAGGCATGATATGTTGTCTAAACAATACTATCACAAAACATTCTTTTCAAGGAACTAAGAGAAGCTAGCTGTATAACTATGATAACTATCTTGTGTATACATATATTATTTTCTTTTTCCTTTTCTTCCTTTTCCCTTTTCCCCATCACAGTTTGTCTTTTCTTTTGAACAGTTTCTTCCCTATTTGCAGTATCTATTGTACATTTGGGATCTTATTTAGTTGTTCAGTTTCTCATACTAGTGAGACAATACAACGTTTGCACGTAAGAGACTGATTTATTTCACTTATGAGTATGATCTCCAGTTGCATCCATTTACCTATACAAGTCTCCAGTTTATTCTTCTTTATGGCTGAGTAGTACTCCATTATGTAAAACAAAAAACAAAAAAAAACAAAAAAAAAACATCTTTTTATCCACTCCTTAGTTGTTGGGCATCTGTGTTGTTTCCAAGATTTAGCTATTACAAATAGTGCTGTTATAAACATGGGTACACATATATCACTGTGGTATGATGTTTTTAATTCTTCTGGGAAGATACCTAAAATGGGAGTAGCTGGTTCAAATAGGGCCTTTAATCCTAAATCTTTAAGGAATCTCCACACTGATTTCCACAGTGGTTTCACCAGTCTACCCTCCCACCAACAGTGGAGAAGTGTTCTTTTCTCCCCACAGCTCTACCAGCATTTGCTATTGGTTGAGTTCTTGATGATAGCCATGCTTTCTGGGATGAGATGGAATCTCAGTGTTGTTATAATTTGCATCTCTCAAATGACAAATGATATTGAACATTTTTTTCTATATTTATTTGCCATTTGTATTTCGTCTTTGGAGATATGTGTATTCATTTCAGATGCCCATTTTTGAATTGGGTCTTTGAATTAGGGGGTCTGATTTTTTTCAGTTATTTATATGTTCTAGATGTAAGTCTTTGTCTGTGGGACAACCAGCTATAATTTTTGCCCACTCTGTGGGTTGTTTTTTCACTATGTTGGTGATTTTCTTTGTTGTACAAAAGTTTTTTAATAAGGTGAGATCCCATTTTTTGATTCTTCATAATATTTCCCCTGCAGTCTGGGTTTTGTTCATGAAGCCTCTGCCAACATCTATGTCTTTGAGATTTCTGCCTATTTTCTCTTCCAGTAAATTTAGTGTTTGTATTTTAATATTTAGATCATTGATCCATTTTGACTTCAGTTTAGTGCATGGTGACAGAAATGGGTCTAGTTTTAGTCTTTGGCATGTGGAAAGCCAGTTTTTCTCAGCACCATTTCTTAAAGAGACTATCTTTCTTCCAGTGAACATGTTTGGCTCCTTTGTCAAAGATAAGATGGCTGAGTGTGTTTGGGGATGCGTCTGCATCTTCTATTCTGTTCCACTGATTCTCAGGTCTGTTTCTTTGCCAATGCCATACTGATTTTATCACAGTAGCATTGTAATATAACTTTAGGTCTGGGATTGTGATGCCCTCTGACTTGCCTTTGTTGCCCAGAATTGCTTTGGCTATTCTAGGACTTTTCTGGTTCCAAATGAATTTTAGTAATCTTTTCTCTAGATCTGTGAGATATGTTAATGATATATTGATTGGGATTGCATTAAATCTGTATGGCAGTTTTGGGAGCATGGCCATTTTCACTATGTTAGTTCTTCCTATCTATGAGCAAGGGATATCTTTCCATTATCCTGATGTGAGAATTCACTGCTGTAATTTTCCCTCTTAATACTGCTTTCATTGCATCCCATAAGTCCTGGTATGTTGTTTCTGCATTCTCATTAGGTTTTAGGTATTGTTTAATTTCTTCCTTAGTTTCATCTGTGACCTATTGGTTGTTTAGGAGGGTGTTATTTAATTTCAATATGTTTGGAGTTTTTACATTTCCTTTGCCATTAATTTCCAATTTTATTGCACTAGTGTCAGATAATATGCAAGGGATAATTTCAATTCCTTTGCATTTACTCAAGCATGCTCTTTGGTCTAGTATATGGTCTATTTTAAGAACATCCCATGTGAAGCTGAGAAGAATGTGTATTCTGATGTTGAGTGGAACATTCTTAAATCATCTACTAAGTCCATTTGTTCACAGGTTTGGTTCAATTCTGTTATTTCTTTGTTGTTTTTTTTGTCTAGTTGATCTATCTCTTTGTGACAATGGTGTGTGAATGTCTCCCATTATAACTGTGTCATTGCTTATTTGATTTTTCATGTCTATTAATATTTCTCTTATATAGTTGGGTGCTCCTGTATTTGGTGCATGCATATTTATGATTGTTATATCTTTCCCTGAATTTTTCCCCTAACAACTATGTAGTGACCTTCTTTACCTCTTTTGATCATTCTTGGTGTGAAGTTCACATTGTCTACAAAGAGAATAGCTACACTATTTTTCTCCTGGGTTCCTGTGGCATGGAGAAATGCTTTCCATCCTTTGAGTTTTAGTCTATGAATTTCTTTTTGGGTTAAATGTGTTTCTTGAATGCAGCATATTGTTAGATCTTGCTTCTTTATCCATTCTGCTAGTCTGTTTCTTTTGATTGGTGTGTTGAGACCATTTACGTTGACAGTTATAACTGATATGTTTTGGCTTTCCTTTTTCATGTTGTTTCTCTATTGTTTGTTCCCTGCCTTTTTGCTCTGCTTTATTGCTTTCTCTGCCTGGTGACTTCTTTCTATTAGTGTTCCGGTGTGCGTGGTCTTTGTTATCTCTTTCTAATATGTCTTTTAGAGCATCCTGTATAGTTGGTTTCATGGTCATAAATTTCTTCCATTGTTCTTTGTCATGGAAGTATCTTATTTCTCCATCAATTTTGAAAGATAGTTTTGTGGGGTACATCAATCTGGGTTGAAGATTGTTTTCCTTTAGGGCTTGAAATACTTCACTCCCAGTGCTGCTTGATTTAAGGTTTTGTGTTGAGAAGTCTGCCATGATTCTGATGGGCTTTCATTTGTAGGTGATCTGTTTCTTTTCTCTAACTACTTTTAATATTCTGTTTTTGCGCTGAATTTCTGGAATCTTGATTATTATATGTCTTGGTGTAGATTTATTTTAGTCATGGCTATTTGGAGTTCTACATGCTTCATTTTTTTGTATGGCAAATTCTTTATCCATATTTGGGAAGTTTTCTGCCATTATTTCTGTGAAGATATTTTAATGGTCTTTGTGCTATCTCCAGCTTTCTCACTGATTCCAATCAATCTTATTTTGTTATTATTTGCTTTGTAGCTGTTGGATTGATTTTTTGTGGTCTCTTGCAATTTTTAAGATACCTTTCTTTTCCTGGTCACTAGTTGTGTTCCATTCTTCTAGATCTCATATTCTACCCTCACCTTCATTCAATCTGTTTCTTATACTTTCAGTGGAGTTTCCAAACTCCCGCATTTCTGTTTGGATCTGTTTCATTGATTCCATTTCTTGCTTATGTTTGGCATTCATGGTTTCCATTGTTTTTCTGACCTCCTCCATTTGTTTTCCTGTGTCTGCTTTAATATCTTTTATTTTGATAGTCATTCCTCTTTGCACCTTAGAGGTTATTTTTTCTATTGCCTCTTGTATTTGTTTTTTCACTTGTGCTGCTATCATTTCAGAGAGTTCCACTGATGGGCTTCCGATATCCTCTGTCTCTTTTTGTTCTGGACTTGCCTGGGTGGGCTGGCCTTTGGGATTGCATTTTGCTTTTTCATCTTGTCATTTTCTACTTTCTATTTTATTTTGTTTTCCTGCATTGATGCTTTTAGATTTCTTATGTTAGATTGTTGTATCACTGATGCTGAGGCTTTCCTAGGAGGTGTCTATTCCTTAAGATGTCTCCTCTCTCTAGCACTGTCACACTCCTCTTGATGGCACCACCGTACTCCTCTCACCCACAAGCCATCCTGGGGCAATGGAGGTAGCACAGAGCATGGACTTATGCTCCTCTCACCAGCATCACCGTCCTGGGCACAGTGGAGGAAGGGCAGATTGTGGGCTTACACTCCTCTCACTGGCACCACCATCTTGGGGCAATCTGTACTGTATATTCTAAACATACCTGTAATCCCACGCTGTCAAATTTATTATCTCATTATTTTCAAATATTTCAGTACGTTGTGTTCATTTTTCCTGGTATCTTATTCCAGATAGACTTCCCATCTTATCTCCATCTATTTCTCCCACTAGTCTAAAAGCGCCGTATATTGTGGATTTTGTTTCACATCTTTACCCTCAGAATTTTACATGCTATTGAGCATATAGAAAGTACTTTCAACATTTTTTTCCAAAACAACAAATATCATAGTTTCTTTCATTTTTGGAGCTGATCAACAATGAACTAAATACTGGCAAATGCATCTATTTAGGTATTTATAATCAGATTCAACTGAATCCAATGATTTTGGAAGAATATTTCACAGAAAATTAATATTACTATTGATGTAATCATACGGGACCATCTGAATTCTGGATCTCATATATGCTTTGCCTCTGGCCTGAGTTACAGAGGCAGAACTCCACGTTGGAATACTTCTCCATCAGTTAGGATGAACCATAGAAACAGAACAAATAGCACATATTTGTATCTGTTTTATCAAATGTATTTGAAGTGATTCACTTACATGGATGTAGTGGCTGAACAGCAGCATGAAAACTAAGGCTCCAAGAGATGTTGTAGTCTTCAGACTGAAATCTATATGGCAGCCCAGCAGGCTGCAAATCAAAACAAAATTTTCATGTTACAGTCTAGGCAGAATTACTTCTTCTCTGGGAAATTATTATTTTTTTTTGGGTACCGGGGGTCGACCTCAGGACCTTGCGCACCAGCAGGCGCCCGTGCCACTGAGCGATATCACCGGCCCCTTTTTCGTATGTGGGTTCCGGGAGTCGAACTCAGGCCCTCGCGCTTGCCAGGCAGGCGCTTAAGCCACTGAGCCATCTCACCGGCCCATGGCAAATGTGTTTTTGTACTTAAGTCATTCAACTGAGATAAGGCCCCACATTATCAATGGTTCTTTACCTTGAAGTCTCTTAAATATACATGTTAGAGCTACAAAACATTTTTACCAACAAGTTAACAGCATAGCTTAACAAAAGTTGTATTAGGAGTTCTATAGACATCAGCAAAAATTTACACCTGTATTGAAGGAAAGTGTAGCCAGGAAGCTTCCAGAATATCTTTCAATACATTTTGTAAATCCTTCCTAAGTCTACATAGAGATGGTTGAAGATGGCTTAATGTGTCATAATAATCCATGTCTACAAATCAACCACCAATACTGAAGTTATGTGTATGAACAAGCACACTCTGAAGTGTAAGAAATCTGATAAATATTGGACACAGTATAGTGTCTATGAACAATCAAGTCCAGGCTACAGTCAGAAGTCAACATGATCCTCAGAATGTATGTAATTGCTTTTGAATTAATAGGTCTAATGCTGAGATACCAGATATTTTTCTTTGTCAAGAATAACTGGGCAAGGGATATAGCTCTGTGGCACAGTGCCTGCCTGGCAAGCGTGAGGTCCTGAGTTCGATTCCCAGTACAAAAAATAAAAAAGAATAACAGGAACTTGATTGCTAAAATTGATATATGTAATGAGAATTAAAAGATAACTCTCTTCAAGCTCCTGATTAATCTAACCATTTTCAGTTATCATCTGGAATTGCTCTGTGAAATTATTATGCTTCCAAATTATTCTTGGTCTTTGGAAAAGTAATTATTGTTAAATTGTACCCAATATATAAAGGTCTGGTCACTTTCCTATTGTTTTCAATTTTTTTTTTGTGGGTACTGGGGGTCGAACTCAGGATCTTGTGTGCCAGCAGGCGCCCGTGACGCTGAGCAATATCACCAGCTCTTTTTTCGTATGTGGATATGTGGGTACCGGGAGTCGAACTCAGGACCTCACGCTTGCCAGGCAGGCACTTATGCCGCTGAGTCATCTCACTGGCCCCTGTTTTCAATTTGCAATACAATGGCATGACATGAAATATAGCATTTAAACAATAATTTCTCATGAACAAATCTTAGATTTGGCATGCAGGAAACATTCATTATGATCTATTATCTGTTTTTAAGAAATACAATGTGATTTGGCAGAAGTTCATTCTTTATGGACAGAGAACTCAGGATGAAATGAGCCCTGTTGCTGACCCTTCTGCATAACAAGCCAAAAATTCTTGCAGATTAATCACTAAATTGATAAGCCTCTTCCATAACATTCTTTTGTTATCAAAATACATTAACTGATGTAATAGCTAAACTCTGCACCAGCATAAGCTACAGACATTTATGAAAATATCAATGAAACATACATAGTATATATATATATAGAGAGAGAGAGAGAGACATAAGCAAGAGTTAAGAATTGTTACAAAATAACAAAAGAAGTTCATAAAGTAATTGGCAGAAAATAAACATACACTTATAAAGGTAAATTCAGAACTTCTTATATCTCCTAACAGTTACTTTTAACTCAAATTAATTTTTATTTAGAAACTAAATGATATTTCAATCTAACTCAGTGTTTTTCACTAAATAACTAATACTGCAAGGCAAAGGTAATAGTAACATGTAACAGCAGTGTCTCTTCATTGTTGTGCATAACTGATAGCTCAATATTCAATAGCTGTCTGACATTTGACATTCTCTGTAGCATCTTCATACTGGCAGATGTGAAATAATGGAATGTCTGTTTTTAGTAAGACTGTGGGAGCAAACCATTTTTTTAGAGAACTTTGTTTTGTTTATTTTCAATAAGAAATAAAAACAATATAAGGGTTCAAGTATAAGCGTTGATGGACATATATTTTAGAAAACTGATTTAAATTAATTACCTTTTACTCATAGGGTGAGATCAACTTTCACAAATGAGATTATTATCAGATTTTAGCCAACAATAGATTTTCAATTTGCTAACATAGCTTTGCTCTTGCTTTGATGATTGTAAGGAGCCTTGAAGGGGTTTCATTAGAAGACCTATCTTGAAGAACTCTCCACTGTTGCCTTGCTGCACTGGTTTGAATGGGAAGTTTAGACCAGAAATTTGAATGAGCAGAAATGATCTTATCCTAGGACTAGGTATTCTTTAGACTTGCATTTTCTTGCTATTGTTGAAAGCTGTTTTGGATGCCTTGCATTACTCAGTCTTTTTTTTTTTTTTTTCTTTAAAGAGTATTTTATCAGGAGGAGTGATTCATTTTCCAGTTCTTTTTCCTGGAAGGCAGGATAACACAGACTTAATGTACATGTTTCCTTTCAGTTTCTTTATGTACATTTTTAACCTGGCAGTTTCAAACTTCCAATCTGAATTGCACATGTCGAGCTCACTAGCATTGGCTACTTGCCTCAGGGAATTATTGTTGAAGGGTCACAGTCTCTTAGGATAGCAAACATTTTAAATATTGACATCTTATCATTTGATTTTTAGGGTAAGACAGCAATAATTCTAGGATCAAGCTTTCTTAAAACCATGCTGATGCTTGACTCAAGAAATGCTATTTGTGGTGCATGATCAATACGGAAGAAACAGATTGTTTCTTTTTTTATCATGTACTTGTTAATCTATTTCTAAAGGTATTATGCTAATTATAACACTTCTCTTCACATTCAGAATCCAAATTGCACATTTTCAAATTTTTCATTTTTTTCAAATTGTAATCTGTTAATTACTTGTTTAATGGAGTGTGTAATTACCTACTTTAAGTTAGGAAACTGTTTCCATTTCTAAGAGAGAGACCTATTTGAGAAATGAAAGAATATAAATGTAAACCTTTCTGATACAAAATATAACTCTTTACTTCCCTTAATGGTTCTAAGTGAGAAAATGAGATTGAAAAACAACTCATTATATTTTCTCTTTATGTGTTCAAACAAGCCACATAAAACATAGGTGAAATTTATAGCAAAGGTTTCAATTTAACCACACAATTTTAGAGAAATTTTACTATTCATTCATGCCATTTAAAACACTAATTTCCAAAAAAGGTAGAAACCAAGTTATTAATGAGATATATACTTTAAAGTGTCTTCTTTTTCATATGCTCAGATAGAACAAAAAATAAACTCATAAAAGAGATTAAATGAGGGAATGAGATATAAGAACTAGAATAATTTAAAAAATACAACAAATAATAAGTGATGTTAATTGAATTCTAAATTCATATGGCTTAAAGGATGATTTAATTCTATCAAGGCAATAACAGGTATGATGTATAATCAGGCTGCCCTTGTATCACATATGAAGAAATGGAGATTTCCAGATATATAAAGTAAAATCAGCTATTGTCATTCAACCAAAGAGAAGCATAAACTTCATATACCAGACCATTTCTTGATAAACAAACATTAATTACTATAATGAAAATAATTAGACATGTAATCCTAGGACATAAAGACCACCCTTATTGATGATATTTTGATGAGGTCTATTCTTTTTATAGTTTATAGTACTGTAATGTGGAAATGGATTACTAAAGCCTTTGATGCCAGCACCTCCATTATGAGCAGAAAAGGAAGTACCTTAATACTGCTCTTTTTTCTCATAATGGTTGTAATTCTGAGGACAACTGGCTGGGAACCTAAGTCAATGCTAGTTCACAACTAACTAGGTGGGTTAATAGGAGCAAATATGGAAAGCTGAGGATAACCAAAGTTTCTATTCCCAGAAAGCAAAGAGAAAACTGACTTAAAAAAACAAACAACTTTTTTAGATCTCTGGATATAAATGAGCAGTTTAAATGAATCTCAGTATCTTAAAATAATCTAGAAAAATCATTGAATCTCAGTGTGAACAATGTTGAAAAAGCCCTTAGATATGTCTCTGGCTAATATTGAGGCTTTAAAGGATACAGGAAGAAAAAGCTAAGGCAGAGTTTCAACTGCCAGCTGGAGTATTAAAGGTATACAACAGGATTTATAAAGAGGTTTTCCGCAAATACTGGAGTATATATTATGGAAATGTCTTTCCAATACTTAGCAGACCAATAGTCTAGCTTAATGAAGACTTTACTAGTCATAAACAATAGATAATATAGGTGATAGGTATAATTATAGTAGTTCAGGAAAATCAAAGAAAAAATGAAAGAACAAAATAATAACTGATACCATAAAACCTGAGGAAAAGAAACTGTTTTCCAGAACTGTCACGTTATATTATTAAATATGCACAACTTTCCACAAAAAAGTAACAAGAAAACAAGACAGCATGGCTGATAAACAGGAGGAAAGACAAAACCATCAATAGAAATTATTCTTGAGGAAGCTCATATATTGAACTAACTAGACAGGCACTATAATATAGTTTTAAAAGATATGTTGTAAGAACTTCTGAAAATCACGTATGAAAAAAAATTTATCAAATAGAGAACAGCAACAATGAGGACAGGGGATGTAGCTTGGTAGCAGAGCCTTTGACTAGAATTCACAAGGTCCCAGGTTCAATCCTTAGAGCAAAAAGAAATAATAATTCATAGAAAATAGCAATAATAAAATAGATATTACAAAAAAAGAATAAGGTAGAAATTCTGTGAGTATAAAATATGATAACTAAAGTTAAATATTTAATAATGAGAGTAACAGCAAATTTGAGCAGACAGAAGAAATATTCAAAAATTTGAAGTTAGATTTAATTGAAATTATCTCCTCCAAGCTATAAGGAAGGAAAAAAAAAAGCCTAAGAGAAAGAGAGAAAAAAGTGAGGAAAACCTGAGAAATACATGAGATGATATCAGATATACCAAGATCTTCAATATGTGAATGCAGAAGAGGGAAAAAAGAGAGGGATAAAAAGAATATTTCAAAAATCAATGGTTGAGATCTTCAAATTTTTATACAAAAAGTACATCCAAAAAGTTCATTGAGTTTTACATAGGTTATAGTGATACAGACCTACACTTAAACACTTCGTAATCAAACAATTGAGAGCAAAGAGAGAGAGAACACTGAAAACAGCAAAAGTCACTCATCACATATTAGAATTATCAATATGATTAATGGCTGATTTTTCTTCCAGTATCATGAAATTCCAAGATGGCGAGGAGCCATATTCAATTTGGAAAAAAGACTGTCACCTAAGAATTATATATCCAGAAAAATGATCTTTTATACATGAAGGAGAACCTGACATTGCAAGATAAACATTGAGAGAATTTGTCACTAGCCAAATATTTATGTTAGAAATACTAACGTGAATCCCTCAGGCTAAAAGGAAAGGATAATACAGAGTAATTCAAAGGTATACATAGAAAGAAAAAATATCTAGTAAAGGTAATTTCTTAGTTAAACATGAAAGATAGTGTTAATATATATTATTGTAACAATTTTTCCTCTGGATTACAACTGCATAAAGCAATAACTATAAAATTTGTTGATAGCACCCAATTTTTAAAGCTGTGATTTGTAAGTAAATAACAAAGTCAATACATTCAAGAGGATTGAAACTGTACAAAGTATTTTCTCAATGCTTAGTGGAAAGAAATTAAATATGAGTAAAAGAGGAATATTTAAGGAATTAAAAGAATGTCAGTATTTCCTAATACATTCTTAAATAATCAATATGTTAAAAAACAAATCATGACAGATATTATAAAATATCTCTACATGTATGAAAATGAAGATTTAGTATTTATGGGATAAGCAAAAGGAGTTCTGATAGGGAAATTTATAGCTGTAAATGCTTACATTTGGAAGAGAAGACCCCACATAAATAACATAATGTTTCATCTCATGAAACTAGTACCAGGAGACCAAAACATGCATAAGGGAACCAGTAGGAAGATTAAAAATAAAAGATTAGAAATTAGAAGATTAGAGTTGAAATAAATAGAATAGAGCATATAAATCAATGCAGGAGTTTGTCTTATTCATAAGAAATAAATTCCAAGAACCCCAATGTATATCTGAAACCAAAATAGTACCAAGCTCTGTATATATTATTTTTCTTTCTATAGATAAATGTATAAGAACAATTCACAAATAACTGTAAGAGTAATTTATAAATTAGGCACAAGAATAGATTGACAATAGCAATTCGTAACAGAACAATTATAAGAATATTAATAACTGTTATGTGGATGTGGTCTCTCTCCATCCGCATTCTTAATATCATATCATATAACACATTACTGCTTATATCTGAGGTGGTAAAATGCCTATGTGGTAAGATGAATTAAGGTTAATGATATAGGCATTAAGACAACGTCAGTTTGTTGTTAGCCTTATAAGTGGTGAAGTCTTCACATAATCTCAATGATTTTGGGTGCAACACATTACTGTCAATCAGAAAAATTTATCTGTTTAAGTCTTCTATCCACAAATTTAATGACTTTTTCATCTTACATGAGCACTTACAACAAACACACTGTGATATAAATTTTACAGTTTGAATTTGACAGCGGAGTTAGCACATTTTTTTCTTCACAATATCTCAAGTGGAAGACTCAGTCTTACCCTAGATCATAGCAACATTATCACAAATTTTTTTTTCTTGTTAAATAAAGAACTTTAGTGCTTTTGCTCATAAGGAGAACTTTTCAGGTTCTTTTTTTGTTATATCCGAATTGGCAGTATCGCTATTTTTGTGTTCTGGGACCTGTGATGGTTATTAATCTTAGTAGTCAACTTGATGGGACTGAGAAATACATAGAAAATTGGTAAAGCATAATTCTGGATGTGTCAGGAGAAGGAGTTTTCAGAAAAGATTATGTATGAGCCAGCAATCTGAGAGGGGACTATCTGCCCTGAGTGTGAATGGCACCATCCAATAGGCTGGCTGTTCAGACGGAATGAAGAAAAGGAGCAGAGTTTAGCTTGGGTGCATTCAACCCTTCTTGAGCAGAAGCGTTTTACTGCTGCTGTCACCTGAGGACTCCATCTTTAGCCTTTGAATGAAGATTTGCACTAATGGTTTTCCAGTGGTCTTTCAGACCTTTGCCCTTGGACTGGTACTGCATCTTTCGTCTCTCTCTTGATATGAGGTTCCCAGCTTCTTGGACTGAGTGGTTCCAGTTTCCTTGGGAGTTCAACTTTCAGAAGGCCAATGTGGGGCTATTCAGCCTCTGATAGAGTGAGTCAATCCAATATTTTTCTTTATTAGAGTTGTATATGTAGTCTATTTGTTCTGCTGTTCTGAAGAACGCAGGTTAATATCATTATTAAGTAAATTACGGGTTACTTGAAATGAGTACAGCAATAATCCTAAAGGCAATTTGACAACTGAAATGGATTCAAAGTGACAAATGGGTAGTGCACACAACATGGATATAAAGAACAAATGGATGATTCATATCTGACAAAAAATGAAGAGGGATAGTGCATGATTTCATGATGCTACATAAAACAGTGTGTAATGTGATATTTTTGAGTTGCTGATTTCTAAAATTTTCTGTTTACTGTCTTCATACTGTGAGTATGGGTAATAAAAGCTGTAGAAAGAAAAACTATGAATAAGTGGGCTACTGCGAAGAAAAATAAAAATGTTAGTTATTTGAAAAGGTAAATGTAATTAAATAATCCTTTGCTAATTATAAAAACAAAATAGGGAACACTGAAATGAAAGAAGTGGCATTACTAATGACCTCACAGAGGTCATTGGAATCATAAGGGGACATTATATTAATTGAAACCTAACAAAATTAGATAGCCTAAAGAAAATGGGCCCATGCCTAAAAATACATAAACACTGTAACTAACTGTACAAGAAATAGATAAATTTGAATGAACTATAACAAAAAAGATTTATCTACTAATTAGAAATATACTAACAAAGATAGGCACTTGACTAGAAAGATGGATCGCTGTTGACTCCTACAAAATATTTTACAGAGAATTATCACCAACACTTCACACACTATTCAGAAAAGAAGAGAGACTATGTTCCTACAGTTTTAAGAGGCCATTCTTATCTACTACAAAAATCAAAAGTTTCAGGGAAAAAACTATGAATGAATATTTCTTATTAATATAGATGTACAATAGTTAAAATTCTCAATAAAATATTAGCAAAACAAATCCAATAATATATAAAATGGATTATCTGCCATTTCCAAGTGGCATTTATTACATGGACACAGTTTTAGTTGAAAATATGAAAATCAGTTAGTGTAATGTATTGTATTAATATAATAAAAGAAAAATGTATGCAGTTATCTCAATGATATACAAAACATAGGTAAAAACCAATATTCTTTAATCATAAAGCCATATAAATTTGCAAGAAAAAAGAACTTCCTTAACTTGCTAAAAAAAAAGCCTCAGAAATACAGTAGTTAATGTTGAAACACTAAAGCTCCCACACTAGGTTTGAGATTTAAAATACACAGAGATAAAAAAAGAAGAACTACAATAGTTTTCTATTTCAGGAAGACACAATCTTTATTTTAAAAAACTGTAGGGCCTGTGAGATAGCTCAGTGGCATAAGCACCTGCCTGGCAAGCATGAGGTCCTGAGTTCGAGTCCCGAAACCCACATAAAGGAAAAAAAAAGGGCCGGTGATATCACTCAGCGGCACAAGCACCTGCTGGCAAGCATGAGGTCCTGAGGTCGACTCCTGGTACCCACATTAAAAAAAAATGTAAATGATCTGTATTCATCATTCCATTCCATTGCTGGAACAAAATACCTGACATATACAACTTAAAGGATGGACGGTTTATTTTGCTGCATTATTTCAGTCCATGGTAGCTGATTCCATTGCTGTGGGCCTGAGGTGAGCCAGAACATCATGAGAAGGGGGTGATGGAGCAAAGCCACTCAGTTTATGGTGACTGGGAAACAGAATAAGAACAGAAATAGAGCCAGAGATGGGGTTAGGAAAAAGATATATTCAAAATCATTCCCCAAGTGACCAACTTCTCCCAACTGGGCCTTCCTTCCTAATGGTTCATGTACCCTCATGATTCTGTCATCTCTCTGCGCCTCAGCTCTGAACCTTGCTTCCTGGAGGATCAAACCCTCAATTCATGACTCAATGGGAGAACACTTCACATTTAAAAGATAACAGAACTCAGAAAACAATACTGTTAGAGGCAATAAATGAGTGCAACATGGTTTAATGTAAAAGGTCAATATACGACAAGTAATTATATTAATATATAAAGTGTAATTATATTTTTATGCTACCAATGAAATTTATATCAAGAAAAATGTTTAATTTATAATAGCATCATAAAATAAAATTATTAAAAACAAATTTAACAAAAAGAATGTAACAACTGTAAACTGCAATATTAAGCATCATTTATAGATATTAAGGGGCTGGTGAGATGGCTCAGTGGTGTAAGCGCCTGCTTGGCAAGTGCGGGGGCCCGAGTTCGACTCCTAGTACCCACATACGAGAAAAGGGCCGATGATATCGCTCAGCGGCACGGGCGCCTGCTGGCACGCGAGGTCCTGAGGTTGACCCCCGGTACCCACCAAAAAAAAAAAAGATATTAAGAAAAAAGATATTAAGCAGACCTAACTAAATAAAAATTATCTGATATTCATAGATTAGAAGATCTAATCTTATCAGGATGGTAATATTCCTGGAATTGATCTAAAGATTCAGTGAAATCCCTGTCAAAATATAGCTAACAATTTTAAAGAAGTTTAGAAGTTGATTACAAAATTCAAATGGAAATGGAAGAAACTCAAAATAACAGCAATTTTGAAAAGAAGAAAAGAAAAAAAATTGGACTACTTATCTACCCAGTTTAAAAATTTACTATAAAGCTATGGATAGTAATGAATGGCCTGTTTTTCCATAACATGAACAAAGAAAACAATGCCATAGAAGTGAGAGTCCAGAAGTAAACCCAATTTATTTTTACAAGAGTGCCAGGACCCTTCAGTGGGAGAATAAGAGTCTTTTTAACCAATGATACTGGAACAACTAGACATCTCCTGGAATGAAAAGTAAATTTGGGCTCTTACATTATACCATATATTAAAATCACCTAAAAGTGAATCAAAATCCTGAACAATATGTGGTGGAATAACTAGTGGTCATCTTGTTACATCCAGCTGAACTGAATCAGCATGGTTCTGTGTGTAGAAGGCCCACCTGAGGATTGTTGTCACCAGCATAAAAACACAACAGGAGGGGAAGATAGTGTGCTGATGATTCTCCTGGAGGAGCTTATCACACTGCTTTTCCTGAATGAGCTCAGCTGTTCTCTTGGTAGGAGGAGCTTGGGTCCTTGCCATTGCTGAGGATGGCTACAGTTCTTTTTAGGGGAGTTCTGGTCCTTTCCTTGAGCATCGCTTCCTCACTCCAGTACAGATCCCTCAGCCTGCTGGCACAGATCCTTCATCCCATTGGTGCAGAATTTCTAGTTTCAACCACAGGCCTTTCCACGGGCTTTCAACCACTGCCTTCTCAGTGCAGATCCTTGATATAGACTTGCAGGAGACATGGTCGTGGGCTTGAGGCCTCCAGCTGGACTCATGCAGGACACTGCCATGGGCTCTAGGTCTTCATCTGGGCTCATGCAGGACATCAGCATGGGATCTAATCCTTCAACTGGATTCTTTGGGTCCCTAGTGTGTGGATAGATTTTCTGCACTCTTCTGCATTTGACTATTTGGGTTAATATTATAAAATAATTATATAAATTGTGTATACTGTATTAAACCCATTGCCTTATAAGCCCTGATACAACACAATAAGAGGCGACATATAACATTTTTCAAAGAAAACCAGAGTGATATTTTATGACTTTGGATTTGTCAAACAGTCCTTAGTTATGACACCAAATGGATGGCCAATATAAGAAAAGAATAATAAATTGGACTTGTTAAAAATTTAAAAAATCTTTAGAGACTAAGGATGCAGTTCATTAGTAAAGCAAATGCTTACCATTCATGTGGCCCTGGGCTTGATCTGCAGCACTGCAACAATAATTAAAAGGATTTTATTTGTCTTAAAGAATACAATCAGAAAGTAAAACAATTTAAATAATGAGAGAAAATATTTGGCAATCATCTGTCATAAAGACTTAGAATCCACAGTATGTAACTAACTACTAAAATTGAACAACAAAAAGACAAACATCCCAATTTAAAACATGGGCAAAGGATATGAACAGACATTTTACAAGAAAAGTAAACAAATGACTGATAAACATATGAAAAGACGCTTTACATCCTGGGGTTTTAGAAATTACAAATCAAAATCATAAAGAGGGGGCTGGTGAGATGGCTCAGCGGCGTACACACCTGCCTGGCAAGTGCGAGGGCCCGAGTTTGACTCCCGGAACCCACATACGAAAAATGGACCGGTGATATTGCTCAGTGGCATGGGCGCCTGCTGGTGCGCGAGGTACTGAGGTCGACCCCCGGTACCCACACACAAAAAAAAAAAACATAAAGAGATGCCATTCATATCAACTGGTATGGTAACAACAGCATGATTCATAATTTAATGAAAAAAATGGAAAAGACCCAGTGTCCATCAACTGCTGAGGAAACAAATTGATAATTTAATATTATTTTATATGAAATTGGAGAATTGTTATATGCTACAATATGGATGAATCTTGAAAACATTACACCAACTGAATGAATTCATAAACAAAAGCCCACACTATTTTTAAATTTCAAACATATCCAGAACAGGGAAATACATAAAAACAAAAAGTTAATTAGTGGTTGTCAGGGGTTGCAGGATCTAAGGAATAGGAATTGAGTACTAATGTGTCAGGACTTCCTTTGTACTGATCACAATGTTCTGTTATATGTTAGAGGTTGTGGTTTTTTAACTTTTGAGTATAGTAAGAGTCACTGAATTACCCTTTTATAATGTGAACTTTGTGGTTTTCAAATTACATGTCAATTAAGAACCCCTTCCATAAAAAAAAAAAGAGAAAAGAGAAAACATCAGTGACTATGTGCCTACTAGAGGAGGGGTATTTCATTTTGTACACAAACTGTGTGAAATTAGACAATAAACACACTGAAATTTATGCTGCTTATCAATTGTTTTGTGAGAAAATTATGAGTTTCTTTTTTAATGTGAGTCCCTGAGTGTATACATATTCAAATATTTTTCCTTTAGCTACACTGATTTGCTTTGCTGATTTTTTAAATCAGAATTTATCATTAAAGTGAATCATCTCTTTTTGTGGAGATATAAGCTTAAAAAATAAAAGATGGTGATTTTTACATGCGAAGTTTATGTGAAAGATTGGGCTTTCTCTTCTGATTTCAGTACCATGTTAATATATATAAAATTTGAAAATTTTCAATTAGCAATTAGTAATCACAAAGTCTCTTAGAGAAAGAGAAAAGCTTTTTGTGTCTTATGAATTTCTTTTGTTGCAGTTAATCATATCTCCTGTTTTAACATTCCAGTTTAGTTGAACATTTGTAACCAATATTACATGCATTGAGAATCTCAATAACTTTCCATGCTGTGGTTGATTTATGACAAATTATGAGGCACAGACACAAGCTGTACTAAACAAGTTATGTTTTACTTTGATAATTTTTTGAGATAATTGTATTAGCTATTCAATTCATGTATCCATTTATTGTGTACTTTCATAATTTGATCTCATCTTTTCAATTTCCTTTTCTTTTTCAGCTATTGACTAACTTTTTCAACTTCAGTTCTGTATGTCACATAGAAAACTGGTGAAAATAAAAGAACACAGGTCTTTCCTGAAATTTTACAAATGTACATTTAAAAAACTATTTTTAAGTATAATAATTATTACATTACATAAATGAAAGTTTAAATATCTCTCCTGTGCGATATTAAAGTCTTTTATCATTTGAACTTAGTTTGACAAATGTCTACAACAAAGTATTTTTTGATATTATTAATAATCTCTTTTGCAGATACCAAACTGTTATATATACTGTAATGGTAAAGGTATTATTCAAATAGACCCTTATATTTTCACTCTTAAAGCAGATTTATTCCATTTAACGTATTCCTAAAATTTGAAAGGTGTATTTAATCTTTACTTAAAAGATTAGTAGGTGACTTGTCCATTTGCATATTGACAGCTAGGCAACTGGCAGACCTTCCTATTGGCTCATCCAATGTAATGATTTGAATCGAAGGACGGAAATGGCCATTTGTGATTGAGATATTTTAATTACGGCTTGAATGAACAAAGAGCAATGCATTTCTCAGAGTTCGGCCATTTTAATTGTTTGAAAGAACCAATTTTCTATGAAAATAATTTTCCCAATATATGATGTGTTTTGTAATTTAAAACTGGCATTTACATGATCTTGAATAGTTAAGAAGAAATGTGGTCAGATTCCAAGTTTGTGAATTAGGCTCGAAGTAGAGTAGAAGTGTAAATAGTACTCAGACAGCTGCTTCTGTACCTTCCTACTCACTCCTTATGGTTGTTTTGGCAAGATGCTCTATTTCTTTTTTTCCCTGGTTTCCTTAGATACAAAATGTGAGATACAAATGGAATTCAGATAATTTCTTTCTAATATTTATAATGAAAGGTGTTTCTAATATATATAATAAAGTACATGTCTTTCTAATATCTAGACCGTATCTTTCTAGTATCTCTACAAGAAGATCTTAATGGCCAAAGTTCATTCTTGAACCACTGAATGAATGTCAGGCACATTTAAAGTGTTAAACCCAAAATTAAATTATAACTACAAGATTTTAAAAAATCTTGCAACTTCTAACAAATCCTTTGAGAAGAACCCATGATATTTTGTATCAAAATGATTAGCTAAAATTTTTAAACTAATGTCTAGGTTCACACTTAAAAAAAGTTACTCGTAATATTGTTTTTCAGCCTCTCTACTGTGAAAATTCACATAGCAGTTTGTAGTATTACAGTTTACTCTAAAAATGATGAGAACTACAATTAAAGATGTGCAATACATAGCAGTGATTTCTAGTGTTCTGCAAAATATGTATGTTTTTATTTGTCCCTTTTTTGATCACCTTTATAAATTTTCCTGTCAAAATTCTTAAAATTTTGAAATCAAGTTAAATATTACCTTTACATTTTATTAGCATTCCACTGGTAGAATTATGATATAATAAGGTGTTCTAGAAATGACCTTATTTCTCTGATTAAGAGCTTCATTTCTTGTATTAGACTGAGTCAGCACTGTGTTTTTGCTGTTTTTTTACTTTGGATGTAGCTTCCCTATTTTGTAATATTGAAGATAAAAAGATTATCTACTGTTCATGTTTTTAGAATAAGTTAAGCTATACTATTTGGGCAAAAGATTTCTCAATTATGTAATATATGTCTCCTTTATAATGTTTTTATTTTATTGCATTCTTTTCCTTTCTTTTTATTCACTGTTTAGTAGGTATTAGAAGCTATCAGAATTTCTACAAAAATTCTTCAGTGATAGAATAAAAGCTAACAGAGGCATAATTCAATTGACTATTCTATTAAGCAGTAGTTCTTAATTTTTTATCGCATACTAACGACAGTACTGGACACCAAATGAAGCAGCAATATTTCTTTCAAAATATGAACAAATGTTGAGTACTATGGACTTAATCTGAAGACAGTTGGAATAAGGGGAGTTGAGACTATTTCAATAAGAGTAGGTGTTGGAGCGGGTATTGGGGTGCTGGAGCGCAATCCTAGAAGTGGTTTCTAGATTCTTTCTACCCTGAACAAAGAATTGGTCAAGATTTTGCATTTATTCAAGGAAATGAAACGTGCAATGCAGAGCGAGTTTGGGCCAAGTAAATGCAGGAAAAGAAGGACCCTCTAGCAGTGATGGTGAACCTTTTAGAGACTGAGTGCCCAAACTGCGAAGTGCCAACACTGCGGTTAAAATTTAATAGTGAGATTTTAGTTTAGAAAAATTAACTGTTTTCTGATGCTCCGCTGCTGGGGCATCTTGGCTTATGTGCGGAGAGGGCTCTGCGTGCCCACTGCAGCAAGGATGCCGTAGGTTTGCCACCACTGCAGGAGAATGGACTACACTGAAAGAACAAGTAGCCCCGACTGAATGGCGACTGTTTTTTGTATCTCCCATTCCTCAGGCTGACTTCAGGTCCAGGCCATCCTACCCCAAACTGCTGGAGTTTTCACAAGAAGTCCACTTACAGGGCCTTGGGAACTGTTTTGTACATGTGTCTTGGAAATTTGCAATTAACGGGTCGCACCCACTTTCCCGGCCAGCCTGTCTCAGGTGTACCATTCCAATAGGGACAAATCTATAAAATCTGTGTCTTCAAAGGTAGGCAAAAATAATTTTTCCTTTACAGGAAGGAGTAAACAAGGCTAGAAAGAACTGGGTGTGGGAGAAGCCACAGGAGAGTCAATCCTTTTTCACTGTGCCAAGGATGAAAGGGTGGTGTATTGACATAATAGAAAAACAGGCTCAAGTCAATCTGTCATGGGGGCAGGTAAGAAGGTTGTGTCAGTTAAGCTCTAGAGCTCACCAAAGTTCAGGGATCTGGAAGAAGGAGATTCACTTAACAAAAATTTGGCTAAAAAAGCATTGTTGCAAATCATCAGTGAGGAAAAACAGTTCAAATAATTTGGAGGAGTTTGGAAAATCTCTGGCTTTGTCATAAGTATACAAAGAAGGCATCTGTGAATCTTACTTAACTGATATGAGGAAGGGTGTTTCTTTGCAAGAAAAAGGGTAGTGCTTTCTCTAAACCAGCACTGTCCCCAGGAGCAACAGGTTTATGTATAATTTAGCTTTATCATTCTAGTATAAACAACAATATAAAACACATAGAACCACCCATAAAATAACTCTCCCCATGGATTTCTTATGGCTCTAAGTTTGTACTGAACACTCAAGACTGCCTTGGAGATACAAACAAAAATTGCTATCCTCTCCCCATTTGCCAGTTTTAATGATTGTGACAAAAATAATATCTTGGATTGAATTTTCCCAGGTCTTACCTGAGTCTCACATGACCTAAATACATGGAGGGCTTACAATGTTTTCTACCAAGAGAATATTTTACCAAGGCATTTTAAATTATATTTTTCCTTTGTGTGAACTTCCCTGTTCAATATCTATAAATTATGTTTCTTTTATTCCAAAAGCAATAGTCATATACTAAAGGCTATGACATGGATATGATTGATTTACACACCAGGGAAAGTCCATAAAAATATTATTTTTATGCACATATGTGCACATGTAAAGAAGGGTTCAAAGACAATAGAAATCTTTGTTGACTCTTGAAATATGTCAAGAATATGTTGGGGCATATATAGTGTGTTAACCAGCTTCCTGTTACTGCAACAAATACTTGAGATAATTGACATAAAGGGAGAAAGGATTTATTCTGGCTCAGTTTCAGAAGTTTCTGTCCATGATCAAAGTATTAGTACATCATATAGCAATGTAAAAATTTTAGCTTGGCAGGTTATTATATTATTTAATTCAAAATTACCTGATTGACATTTTTATACTTTATGCAATTCTAATGAACTTAAATATGTGCTACACATGTTTTTAAGGAGGATAGTTTTATTTGGCTCACAGTTTGTAGAGGTTTCAGTCCATACTTGGGTGACAACAAGACAGTGTGGCATGGCAGAGGGGCATTGCAGAGGAGAAACACTTCATGGTGGCAGAAGGCAGCAAGTAATGAAGAAACAAAGCAGCAAGCAAGTGAAAACAAGCCTTATATCTCACACCCTTAATCCTAGGGCCCTTAATCCTAGCATTGCATCATGAATCAGTCCTAGCATCACACACTCTAGATCCAGCCACCACTGAAAAGCCCCACCTATGACCTCATGAAGCTTTGGGGAACATCTAGACATGAGCCATAACACCCTCCCCCGACCCCTCAAAGATTCATGCACAACCCTGTATGCAAAAGTCATTTGGTCCACCTCCAGGAGTTGCCAATGTCCTAACAGTTTCAGCATTGCTGCGAAGTCCAAGTACAAAGTCTCATCTGAGGTTTAAATCAAACTCTTAGCTGTGAGCCCCTACAAATGAGAGTCAAACACTTTCAACATACAATGGCACAAGTGCTACACTTTTAGTTTACAAAAATCAAACTAATAAACTGAAAGAACTGAGTGCCAAACCTTATTGTAATCTATAGTATACTCCTTTGGAATTTAAACTGCAGACTTTATCTCATCAGTAGAAATTCCTTAGTATCACCTTTCATGAACATAGCATTTTGTCACTGTTGTTATTTGATTTTATATATTCAGTCATTAAAAAGGTTAGTCTGGTCATTTTAGTATATGGCACCAACAATTTGCCCATGTAAGATCAGTTGTTATGTAAGAACTGAATTATGTCCCTCAAAATTTATATGTTGAAGCCTAATATCTGAGGTGATCATATTTATTTTTTTTTTTTTGTGGGTACCGGGGGGACGACCTCAGGACCTCGCGCGCCAACAGGCACCCGTGCCGCTGAGCGATATCACCGGCCCCTTTTTGGTATGTGGGATCCGGGAGTCGAACTCGGGCCCTCGCGCTTGCAAGGCAGGCGCTTACGCCGCTGAGCCATCTCACCGGCCCATGAGGTGATCATATTTAAAGAAAAAACTGGTAGAGAGGTATTTAGGCCTTAATGAAGTCATACAAGTAACTAACTAATCTGATCTCTAAAAGTAAAAGAGAAGCCTCAGGAGAAAAAATAGGATTTTAACTTTGCTATAAGACTTTCAAACTCCAGAACTGAGAAAAAATAAACTACAGTCATTTAAGATGCCTGGACTGTATTATTTCGCTATGCAGCCTGAGCAGACTAATACAGCAATGGAGAGAAAAAAGTTGCAATTGTATATTATAGATTGAGCTTATTAATTAATAAATTATCACAATTAAATGCATATAAAACTTACTTTCATAATTAATTGCTATTAGATTTTTAAAAAGAGACTAATATTTACATGTATCATAAATGCAGCATTTTCAAAGATTTTTCTATATGGACCATTTGCATAATATTTTTAAAAAATAAATATTGTTGATTTAAGATGTTTGAAGGATAAGTCATCTTTTTATACATTGAAACATCTGTGCCTGAGACATCATATTCTATAATCAGGGAGTAATCAAAACTAGTTTCAGTGCTTTGAAAAAAGGATATTTCAATTCATGGAGCTTAAGAATGCCTGCTGTGGTTAGCGAACTGCTGTTTGGGTAAAATATTTTCCATTTACATATATACAGAACCAACTTGAATTTTAATTGATAAGCAAAGATATAGAGTAGATAATATTCTTATATTATATATCCTGACTTACACATATTATACAAGAAATATGTTTGCTATTGATTCAAATGTGGACAGAAAATGTATATTAATATCTGGATTGTAAATACATTTCACACAGAAAATAAATTTGTTCTACAATTTCAGAAGCTAAAAGTGCAGTTATCATTTAAAAATGAAGAAATAGCCACTAGATTTTTAAAACTTGAATGCTTATATGGTACACAGGTAGCTGACAATGCAAAGATAGTATTAGAAAATTCCTTGTGTCAATCTTCTTGCTTTTTTGAGATAAGAGAATGTTACTCTTTTTTTTTTTTTTTTTTTTTTTTTTGTGGGTACTGGGGGTTGACCTCAGGACCTCGCGTGCCAGCAGGCGCCTGTGCCGCTGAGTGATATCACCGGCCCTTTTTTCGTATGTGGGTTCCAGGAGTCAAACTCGGGCCCTCGCGCTTGCCAGGCAGGTGCATACGCCACTGAACCATCTCACTGGCCCAAGAGAATGTTACTCTTAATAACAGAGCTGATAAAAATTGGAGAGTTAATAGAAAAAGGGGGGATGGGAACCAACACATGAGGTAAGTTTTATACAATAACAAAGAAGAGAATTTTCTGTTTCTTAGAAAAGGAAATGCTTTTACAAAATAAACAAACATACAAAACTGAATTAGAGAACTGATAATTAATTTGGTGACTTACCTTTGAGTCTTAGGAGAATTAAAAGTGTTATCAAGACTAAGATTATAAAATAATGGAGATGTCTATATTTTAACTATATTTATTTTAAAATTGAGTAATAATTAAATGATAAATTTTTAAATTTATATGTAGAAAAAATAAACATATATTGACATGTATACTTAGTTCAATCTATATGTTGATGCTTAAATAATTAATAACACAAAGTTTCCTTACATGGCTCAATCCTTACATTATATTATCTAATGTGGGAATGAGTTTTTTGGAAACTAATCTGAAGATCAACTGTCTGAGATTTACATATGTTCACCCATGTTTATTTGTTGAAATTTTGCAGATTATCTAATTGAAATACTTGATATTAATTAAAAATCTTTCCTTAGGGAAATAAAAATAAATTAATAGTGACCTACAATTTGTGCTTCTTAAACAGCATCCAAAAGTGTGCACAAATCGTGAGGCTGTATCACAGGATGATGATGAGATAAAATTTTAGAGGTAGTTGACACATAAATTGATTTTAAAGAGATACTTAAAATTAATATATTCAGGTATATTTGATTTCTTAACACATATAAAGCCAATGTTAATTAACAGAGATAAATAACAAATTCATGCAAGTAGCAAGAGAATCTGCATCTTTACACTCTTGCCCTGATAAAGCAGACTGGGATCAAAAGATCATCCCTAAGGTTTTTACCTTGATGTTATTAAGCAAATTAATACATTTTCCCACATTCAACTTTCCCCTTTGGCCTTCTTCACAGACATTTATAGTACATACTACTTGAAACTAGATTTCTGGGAAACCCAAACAGCCACTAATATTTTTTTTTTTCTGTGGATCTGGCTCTGCCTTTGAGAGTGTTAAAAACTTCATGAAAGATGTATAAACTATCCTATAAAATTTTCTGGACACTTAAATACATTTGAAAATATCTAAAATATCTGAAAAGATAGACATCAAGCTTTAGAGTTCAAAGTTGAGTACGGGTTATAATTACAAGAAAATGATCTATGGGGCTTGCATTTGTGTAGTATTCTACTTTAAAGAACAAGTTATCCACAGAGTCTTTGTAGAATTTTTATGTTTACTTAAAGTATCTTCATCTCTCTTTCTCTCTGTCTCTCTCTCTCTCTCTCTGTCTCTCTCTCTCTCTCTCTCTCTCTCTCTCTCTCTCTCTCTATATATATATATATATATATATATATGAAAAAATATATATATATGAAAATATTCCAGAACGTTAGCAGAGTTAAAGTCAGGCTCGTAGGAGTCAGAAGAATACGGTTATGGGTAAATTTTGTGCCATTCCCCTAAATTCATATTTTAAAGTCTTAAAATTTGACCATATTTGGAGTGAGGGACTTTAAATAGGCAAGTAAGATCAAATAGGCTCACATGAGAGGGCCTAAATTCATGTGACTGAATGTAGTTGGAGATGAAGTTTGAAAGAGGTAAAAAAGTTAAAATTAGGCCATTAGTGTGGTACCTAATGCAACCTTAATGGAGTCTTTCTAAGAAAAGAAATTTGTACACAAAAGGAGATGCCAAAGGTATGTACAGATAGAGGAAATACTATATAACTATACAATGAGAAAGTGGCCATCTACAAGCCAAGGAGAAAGTCTTCAGGAGAAACCAAACTTGTCATTTTAAAATTCTTAACAATTTAAGATTTTTAACAATTTAACCAATATTGTTTTGCAAGTGAAGTCTTTGGGACCTTAGAATAAGTACTGGGTTCTAGAAGCCTAGCTCACCTATGTCTGTTTCCTACAACTTCCCATGAGCGATCATCTGCTACAGGTGCCTCCACATCCTGGTACCCCATGCTGCACATAGCCTTTGCTCCTCTAGTACAATTTTCAGACACCTCAGCCATCAACCCCTGAGGACTTGTGTGGGTAAAGCTGGGCAAGGTTTGGCACCAGGTGGACATCATCCCTTAAGGTCTCTGGCAGAAACTGAAGTAGCCCTCATTTTGGTATTGAATTTCAGGGTTTCTGAACTTCTCACCCACCCACATCCAGGTACGATGTGTATCTTGGCATATAGGTTGCCATCTGTGGGAGTCTTTAATTTGCAGTGGATTGGGACAGTATGCCCTGGAAGGGAAGATGTTTATTTTAATTTTCCTTCTAAGTAGTAGGAGCGTGGTGCATGGTATATACTTCTGAGTCTTAAAAAATGCCCAGAAATTTCAATCAGCACTGCTGTAAAGTTAGGCCAAAAGCAACTTATATAGGTGCACATAAAGTGACCTTAAGATAAGACAATTGTAGGCCTAATATATTCCAACAAAAAAATTGAAAAGTATTTGTACTTACCAGTAAAATTGTACTCAGCTATATATATAGTATGTGACAAATACTAATAATCTCAACATTCTGGGAGGCTGAAGCAGGGTGATGGGTAGTTCAATCACATCATTGGCATTTTAGAGACTTAGTGAAACCATGTCTTAAACTTAAAAAAAAAAAAACCTGGAATGTAGCTCACTGCAAAGGCTCTAAGTTCAATCCTTAGTACTACATGAATATTAATCAAATTGTGTGGCAGTTGTACTTCTTTGTTATTAAAATTTATCATTTAGGTTTCTATCTTACTCTATCTAACTTGGGTAAATTTGCTGTATATGAATGTGTTTGTTTTTAATGCTAACAAGTTTCAGGATTCTCATCTTAAATAGTATCAGAGGCTTGGACCTTTCAAACCCATCCACCAACCTCCTGGAAAATGTGTGTGTATATGGGGGAGGGAGAAATGATTAGAGAATAAACTCTATAAAAACTTGAGAACAATGTGATTTAAAGAACTTCTGGGTTGCAGAACACATGGAGATTTGGGAGAATAGTGTACCCAGAGGGGTATGGGAGTTCCACGTAGTTCTTCTCACCATGCCTTCATTTGCCATCTCTTATCTAGTGAATCTTTGCAATATCCTTTATAATAAAACAGCACACATAGTATTTCCCTAGGTTTTTGAGTCATACTAGCAAATTAATAAAAGCCACAGAAAAGGGGATCATGTGACCTCCAGTTTATAGCCAGTTGCTCAGAAATATAGATAGCTCCTATTACTCATGATTGGTATCTGACTTGGTTGCAGTCTTGAGGGGAATGAGCGAGCACCCAGGTCCAGGCAGAGAGTGTTGGAAATGAATTGAATAATTGAACACCCAACTGGTGTCTGGTATGGTTTAAATGTGTTCCCAAAATTTATGTTCAGGAATCTTGATACCCAATGTAGTACATATGAGAAGTCTGGCTTTTTGAGAGGTGCTTTGATAATGAGGGCACCACTCTTATTGTATTAGTCAGCTTTGCATCACAAAAGCAAACAGCTGAGATATTCAACTTATACAGAGAATAACTTGATATTGACTCACAGTTTTAGAAGTTTCAGTACATAATCAATTGAGTTTATACTTTTGGGCCTGTAATGAGACAGCACATCATCATGGGAGTGCACAGGCAAACAAAAGTGTTCACTCAAAGGCTGAGAAGTGGAAGAGAGGAAGAGGAAGGGGTTAGAGTCCCAATAACTATTCAAGGGCACATGATTAATGACCCAAGGCCTCCTACTAGGTCCTACCTATTAAATATTCCACCACCTCTGCTATGACTGGATATTAAATGGCCCTCAAAAACCTATGTATTACAGGTTTGATCCCAGGCTGTAGCACTATTGGACGCCACTAAAACCTTTAGGATGGGTTCTGGTACGTTCATTGTGGTATGGGCGTAGCTAGTAAAACCTTTAGCAGTTAGGGCCTAGGGGAAGGAATGTAGGTCACTGCGACCATGCCCTTGGAGGAAATATTGTGATCTAAGCATGTTTCTTTGTTTCTCAGCTACTGTGAAGTAAATACCTTTCTCAGCCATGTGTGTGGACCGTGATGTACTGCTTTGCCATAGGCCCAAAAGCAATGGTGCCAAATGACTGTGGCCAGAATCTTCTAAAATGGTGTGGTAAATAGACCTTTTCTGTCTTTAAGTTGTTTATGTCAGGCATTTTTTCATAGTGATAAAAAGCTGACTAATGCAACTGTATTAGTTAGGGTTCTCAAGACTAACAGAATCAATAGAAAAATGTATGTGTAATTATGCAAAGGGAGGTATTATTTGCTTACAGGCTCAGAGCCAGAGGAATCCACAATGGCTGCCTGTGGTGGGAGAGCCAGAGGATCTGCAGCTTCTCAGCCCGAGAACATGGAATCTGACCAACAAAAGGCACCAGAGATGCAGCATCAGTCGGAGGTCGAAGGCCCAGAGGCTCACTGGAGAGTTGTGAGTGTGAGTATGCGTAGGAAGGATAAAAAAAATGACTGGATACTGATGTGCAAAGGTGACAACAGCAAAGGATAAACTTGCTCGATAGGATTGGAGCTGTTCAAAATGAACACACTTCCTTCCTGATGCTCCTTTTTACTTGATCCGGACTCTAACTCTATTGGCTGAGTCAGCCCCAACTGGGATGGGTCTTCAGCCCTGAGTTTGCTAATGTTTTGGTGGTAATTCACAGACAGCAAAACTGAGTTTCGAGAATCTCCTACGTGTTTCCTATTCTATTCAAGTTGACGTATCACAATTGATGGTCTCAACAACTTCCCAATAATATAAAATTAGGGATCTGGCCTTTCACTCCTGGGCCTTAGGGGCAACATCACAGATCTAAACTATACAATTTGTGAAAGGATCAATACTAGTATTAAAAAGGGTTGGAGGTTTGGGTTTGCTTTTCATCTTCTGCCATTTGAGGTTAGAGGAGATGGCAGGAACTTGATCTTGAACTTTGCTGTACTTAGAATTGTGAGAAATATATATATATATTTTTGTAAATTACTCAACCTGTGTTAGCACAGCAAAAATGGACTAAGACAAGGTCTGCTGGGAAATTTGGTGTGTATCCAAAACCCTATACATATCTGGGACACAGTGTTTTATGTTGAGGAAGTATTGAGAGAAAGTTTATTTTTTCCAGTCAGAATGATTAAATATTAACAACTATCATCTTTATTAAATCATGACCCTTAAGCACATATCTTTATGATATTTAGCATGACAAAATATGTATAGAATATTTGTATCCTCTATAAAAATATATTAATTATTCTCAGGAGAATCACTGTCCATTCAAATCCAAGGTGAAGTAGATTTTTTCTCTTCATTTAATAATGTATATACTTGAAAAATATGACTGATTACCAGACTGTGCTTATTTTGAGTTGGAAATGCACCGAACATTTTATCAAGATTAAATAATGTGAGCCAGTTACTCCACAGATGACACTAGACACTGATTATTACCAATAAAAAAATTTGAATGTTTAAGTGAAAATTAGCATTTTGGAAAATGTGTATACGTTCTCATGCATTTGGCAACTTCTCAAAACTTAAGGACATTTCTGATGACTCTGGATGTGACATTAATGAATGTGAATATTTAAATATTATATAATGAAGTTGTAGATATTTGTAGTATTTTAATTTTTCATTGAACTAATGCTTTATGAGTGTTGAATATGTGGTGTTATAAAATCATGCAGAGGTGAAACACGCTTTCACAGTACACAGTGATTCCATGGATTTTTAAGATAATAAAAGGTTAAAAAGTACAGTGATATAATCTCAGATGCTGCATTGCAATAAACTTTAAAGAAACCACAATTTGACATGTTTTGATACAGTATAGAAGAAGAATATCTGCAGGTTTCTAAAGGAAAATAAGATATTTTCCTCCATTGCAAGTCTCTGTTTTCTCCACGTGCTTCATGCAGCACAGTGTACGTCAGCGGATCAGGTGCAGAGGCAGACAGCAGAATTCGGCTGTTTTCTACTAAGCCAGGTATCATGAGATATGAAAGCGTGTAAAACAAAATTGCTGTTCTAGCTTATTTATATTTTCTTTCAGAAAATATAGTTATTTTCCATAAAGCTATACTACTTAATTATTTTTTTCTTTTGGAAAATATAGTTATTTTTCATAAAGCTATACTACTTATTTTTGAAAATAAAAGTATTATTTTAATATGAAATAATACATATATTTAAAAATCAGTTGCAATGTTAATATAATTAATATCGATATTTATAAAATATTGTGTACACTATAGCTATTTTCATTTTTCAATAATTTTCATGAGAAAAAAGTGGTTCCAAGACCAAAATGTTAGAGAATTGTTCCATGTAATGTTTCCATTGGGAAATATTTTAAAGAAATCTTAACAATTTTTCATTGTTGAATATCTCAATACTTTTCTAGTGTAAGTGTGTTTTCTTTGAGAATTTTATTCATAATATAGCCATTGTTATTCTCTAATTCATTTTCTCATTCAATTAATAAGTAGAGATGCCAGTGTAGGTGATGAAGATATAAGAAGAAAGTAAACACAACCACATGATAGGTCTCTGCTTTCACTGAGCCTGAGTGCTAGTAAGATAGACACGCAGTAAGTCTACAGATAAGCAAAGGCATCAAATGATGCACTACCATATTACAGATGTGCTCCAAACTGTGTTACAAGACCTCGTATTCAAAAGTAATTATGTTACACACCACATTGATTTTTTTTTTTTTTTTTTTTTTGTGGGTACCGGGTGTCGACCTCAGGACCTTGCGCGCCACCAGGCTCCCATGCCGCTGAGCTATATCACCGGCCCCTTTTTCGTATGTGGGTTCCGGAAGTCGAACTCGGGCCCTCGCACTTGCCGGGCAGGTGCTTAAGCCGCTGAGCCATCTCACCGGCCCCACCACATTGATTTTAACTTACAAAATATAAAAGTAGATTCATTACATCTCTGTGGCCAGTTGAGTTCTAACTTGAATCAGTCATCTTGACCAATCTTTATAAATTTTTGGCTGAAATCCAAAACTTTCATTGGCCAAAATGTTACAAGGAATTGTCATATAAATTCTGTGAAATTTATTCACTGTGGCCCACTTAGCTATTAAGTCAGCTGATTTGATCCACAGGCACTGTGGACTTGTCTGTATAATAACATATTACGCTTCTTGAAGATTCGGTTATTGTACAACTTGGGAAACTTCACTCACAATCTCTTTGGATCACACCTAAAGTTATCTTTCAGACTGAAGGAAAGAAATGAACTTAATTTAATGTTATGAGCTCAGTAGAGGTAGTTTTCTATGTTTTATATTTTTTTGTTATTGTTGTTCTTTGTTTTTCCCACTGATCTGAGCTGCAGTTACATTTTTGTTTCCTGGCACTACTTGTCCACCTCTAAATTTCATGTCAGAGATTAAAATCTTATGTATCTCTCTCCAGTCCATGAATTTAGGAATATTTTTGTATTTGTTTACCAAAATGGCACAATATACAATTGTCAAGTCCATTACTTTTATAAGTTTGGCATCAGCATATGTGAATTCTAAAATCCACTTGTGGGGAGATAATTTCCTTTATTACATTTTGCTTGGAACACTACTCTATAGGTATGTAAAATAGAAAGCATTTGTCAAGGAACTGGAAACATTAAAATGTACACGTACACACACATGCTGAAAAAGTCTAGGCCACACAATATGGGGTTTTACTCCTTATAATTAAGAAACTAAGAAGTGCAAAAAATATGTTAGAAAACATGATGGTCTATAATATGCATGTAATTATTCAGACAAGACTCATTTGTTACAGGATGAAATTTCTTTGCTCTTTGCTAGATTGTGAGATGCTTACTGCTGCTATAGAAAATATATTATTCATTAGTGTTTTTTTTTTTTTTTCTGTGTGTGTGGGTACTGGGGGTCGAACTCAGGACCTTGTGCTTGCCAGCAGGTGCTTGTGCCACTGAGCGATATCACCAGCCCTTTTCTTTTCTTTGTATATAGGTACTGGGAGTCGAACTCAGGACCTCGCGCCTGGCAGGCAGGCGCTTATGCCACTGAGCTGTCTCACCGGCCCTTCATTACTGTTTTCAAAAATGTATGATTCTCATGTAAATGCTTTTCATCACAGGGATTTAATCCATAACACAAATGCAAGTGTTTCTGGGAAAAGTAGTTCTCAGGCTTCTACATCCTGTGGGAAAGAGCAAAGAAAAGTTTGGAGACGAGGTTGATTATGGAAAATTAAAATAATACCCAGAACATAAAGGTACTAATATGTCAAGATAGATTCTGTGCATTGAAAATCTGAGGATAGAAAAATTTCTAACTTTATGAGAAATGCAATAAAAATGAGCAGACACGTGATAAAAATTTGTGTGGTGATTGAATAAGCCAAAGAGATAAGATTTTAGTAAGAGAAAGTGTATTCAGTCACAAAAGGACATTAAATTTAAGTTACTGGAAAAGGAAGCAGTAGATTAATTAGTTCAAGAAGTAATGATTGTGCTGGGACTGTGCTATAAGGGAGGATAACAAATTACAATACACTCTCTGCTTTCCAGGACCTTCCTTCCTCTTCAGAGATAAGGAAGTGAGTCAACAAATAAATAATGAGTAAATAATCAGAATAATATGGTACAAAGGAAAAGAGATTTGATTTAGATAGGGTGGTAAAGAAAAGACTCTCTGGGCACAGAGTACTTGAGTTCAGGAAAGGTCACACAGGGAGAAAAGTGGACAGAGAGTCTCCAACAGAAAGTGTAAACCACTGGCCCTAGGAGGCGAGAAAAGCGTTCATGCACTCCAGGTACAAAGAGGAAGTCACCGTGACTAGAAGATGCTAAAGTAGAGATGAAACTGCAAGTACCTTGGAGAGGAGCACGAGAATTGGATCACATAAGCTCTAAGCAAGTGCGGTTGAGTGGAAGAAACTCTTGTGGTTGTGAAGTTGGTGAGTGAGAAGAGTGATTGCGAGGATCACAGGAGGCAATGGCAACCTCGATCAGTGCTCACAGTTCCCTTACCGAGTTGAAAAATTCATGGAGGTCTGTGAGAAGCCATTAGATGAATTAAATCCTGGTTCAGAGTCTGATATTACCAGACTGGAAACCCCTTAATATTTGGAAAGAACAATTTCTGAAACAAAAAGAAAACCAGGGTGTGTTAGATTTTGCAGACAAAAAAGTTAGGTATAAACATGACATCATTGTAAGATGATGAAAACAGGACAGAAATTTTTACTTTCTTTTTTGTTTTTGCAAACATAACTAAACTTTCAATAAAATAAATGAAAGAAAATGAAGTTTAACTAAATTCTCACTTGCCTTTTACTTAATTTAAGGTGTCAGTTTTGATGGATTACTTACCATTGTTTTTGTATTTATTTTTGTCATCTTAAACAGATTATGTCTGCATGTTTTTTGTAATTGGTGGTATTCCTTCATGTAATTAAATTCAATTTTTGTTATACCACATAATTTCATTGCTCTTTTTGTTGTTGACTTTGTATAATTATTAGTGACTGTGCTTATTGTTTAGGTAAATTTTCTTCCCAGGTAGCATATAAAAGAAAAAATAAGTTTAAAGTATTGGAGATAAAGACTGTTGACTATAAATAATGCAGTTTGCACAAATCTAGAAAAAGAACAAAGAGATTAAACTGTATGTAAGAGAAAAAATTAGGTCAAAAATTTAAAGATAAATCCCTTAATATATATTTTAAAAACAGATTGTATGATAGAACAGTCAAGTAATTATTTGAGACTTTGTGCTCTATAGTAGGCTGAATAGAGTTTTCATTCTTATTATTTTTAGTAGTATCCACCACCTTTCAGTAACTTTGACCTACTTTACATAGGTCAGTGTGACAAGCACTGAAAACAACATGATATTTCCTCCAAAAATCGGGCTTACAAAACAAATCTCCTTTGGTGGTATAAACTGCATTTGTTTTGCAGAATTTTACTGTCAAGTTTTTCAATCTGAGATATGAAAGAACCAATCTAAATTAAATCTGGATGGAAGACATATATAAGCCAATGTTAGAAGAGGCTCAGAATAGAGATAAATTTTGAGAATATATTAAAATTTTTAAATTGTATTTGCTTATAACATAGATAAAGAGATTGAGAAATTTCTTTTTAAAATGTAATTCCTTCTGCTTGCCTAGGACTTGATACTTTGAAAGCGTTTACACTTATATTTCATATGACTCTCTGAATAATCCTTTGAGGTAAACAAGGGAGTTCCTTTACCCAAATGTATGAATGAAGCAGGATCCAGAAGGATTAGGCACTAGTATTTGTCTTGCATATCATATGAGTGAGTCTAGAACTTTGCTTTTGATCCTCTTCTTCAAATATCTCCCTACAGATCATACAACTTATATTACTTTCTATCTAGAAAAGTATGTGAATAGTAAATGGAGCTACTTGGCCAATGAAGAGAAAGCAAGTGTGGTTCTTACACTTAAGTATGAAATAAATGTCACCAGTGTTATTTGGTGCTATTATAGTTAAGAAAAGACATGAAATTTTGTTGTGTTGAAATCTTTGCAAAACAAGTAAAGTAAGTAAAATAGCAAAGTTTGTTTCTTTCTTGTTTTAATGAAACAACAGAAATTATCATTTATTGAATACCAACTATGAACTAGAGAATTTTTCAATAGATATACTTAGTTCCATTCTAGAAATGAGGACATATAGTTAGTCAATGTCCCTACTATATCAGTGAAGTTAACACTTTTAAAGAAATGATGTGGCTCTGAAATAAAGGATATTCAAAAGTACCTAGACTTTTATATTAAAATGTCAAAACCATTATGTATAATACCCACATGTCAAGTGATTCATGGTAAAATTATAAATACCAATCACATATAAATTAACTAAAATTTCACATATTTAAGTTATTTATACATTAAAAACAATTAAAGTAGTATCCTAATGCCCATACCGTCAGTTCTTCATAGAGAGCAAGGTAAGTACCCAGTGGACAGGACATGTTTTCTGATCATAGGAAGGAATGTCCATGCAGTGAGCATTTTAGATGCCTAAGCTATACTTTCTGAAGAGACTTCAAGCCATACTATAGGAAATCTTCAAGGCTGTAGGAGATGGGGTGAGTTGTCAAGATCCTCTGCCTCTCTTTCTGTAATAACAGTGTCTCCAGTAGGTAGGTATTTACAGTTGAGTTAGGGAAGACTATCATACTAGATTCTTTATCTCATCTTTCAGGGTCTGCAGCAGACAAAGCTCCAGCTTTGTCATTCACTGTGGTAACTTTTTCTTTTTCTTTTTCTTTTTCTTTTCTTTTCTTTTTTTTTTTTTTATATGCGGGTACCGGGAGTCGAACTCAGGACCTCACACTTGCCAGACAGGTGCTTATGCCGCTGAGCTATCTCACCAGCCCTCTGAATCTTTTTCTGCATGTACTACATGTAGATCTGGAACTCCAGAAAACTGGAGGAAATTCTCAACAGACAATTGTCTTGTATTCTGCATGGAAACATTTGTTCCATTATTCCTGAAAGGCTCAGGTTGTTTCTTGAATGTGCCTTATTGTTGACACAGTTGCCATAATTTTTAGATGTTTCCTGTCTCAGTTCTGCAATATCTTTGAGGACAAACCTAGCATCAAGATTGTTATGAAACTGTGTCTGTTGGCTTATTTGGGGTGGTATCAGCTCAGAAATTTCTTCTCTGATCTTCTGAGGCATGGAAGAGAGTAGCCATCACCAGGAGCACCTCCAAGAAGGCAACTAGAGGGAAAGTTCTGGTGGAGAGGAATTTCATAACTGTTCCTGGAGTGAAGGTGTCGCTTCCTTTGGTTCCTCTTTTTTTTTTTTTTTTTTTTTTGTGGGTACCGGGGGGTTGACCTCAGGACCTCGCGCGCCAACAGGCACCCGTGCCGCTGAGCGATATCACTGGCCCCTTTTTCGTATGTGGGTTCCGGGAGTCGAACTTGGGCCCTCGCGCTTGCAAGGCAGGCGCTTATGCCGCTGAGCCATCTCACCGGCCCTGGTTCCTCTTTTATAAACGTACCAAAGGAGGATTTTGTGGCATCTTCTAGAGATTATGTTTGTTGCTTATGTTTTGTGTATTCCTGGATTTAAATTCAAAGTTGCCACTGCTCTAGGCTCTGAATCACACCTTGCCCTCCAGTACCCAAGATTTTCTTAATTGTTCAAACTTAAATAGACCCTCTCTTCCCTTACAATGTCTTCACTTTCAGGAGGATTCTTGGTTTCATGCATTTGGACTCCAGACCAGGTCATCCCACAAGTCTCAAGCTCTTAGGTTTAATCCATGAAACCACACTGGTTTATTTAAGGAATTTATTTTAAGGATATCAGTAATTCCCTAACTCTCTGGGAGGCCCATGGACTCTATCTTAGAGAGCTGGCAATGCAGACACAGGGAGAGGAAATACAGATCCCCTATGATGCAACCAATGGGTTTCTTACCATTGGGCTCTCTAGCATGTTCACCAGAAAAGGAATTATTCATAGTGTCTTCTTTTCTCCAAGTCAAAATCTCAAGAAGTTGCAACTGATTCATTAAGTCTAGGTGACAAATCAAAGTCACATTACTGAGGTGATTGAGCTGAAAACAAGCTGAGAATATAAGCCTTAGTTTTGGTATCTTTCTTCTGTGTGTGTGTGTGTGTGTGTGTGTGTGTGTGTGTGTGTGTGTGGTGCCTGGAAGGTGGTAAAGTCCCTAAAGAGAAAACTTCTGGCTAAAAGTGGCTTGGTTCACTTAGTTCACACATGTTCACTTTACAACTGTGGTAGATTTAAACAATGTCCACAATTTTTTTTTACATAAGTTTAGGCTCTCTCAATATGAACATTGCAGCTCCTCCAATGAGAAATTAGAGTCTTTCTCTCCTAAACTTGTATCTGGACAGAGCTTTGGAAGTCCTTGGACAGTTTAATGAGGGAGAAATGACTACGCTGGATCCCAGCCTAGCCTTAAAGAAGCATTCTACTCTTCTGCTATCTCCTGGAAACCTGCCCCCCACCAACTGAAAGGATTTCAGGCTAAGAATGAAGTCCATGTGATTCAAGAGACTCAAGCAAAAGCCCCCAGGTACCTGGAGTTGACCCACAGACATGTGTAAACTCCTCAAAACATCCGAATTGGACTATAACAGAGCCATCCATTCAAAGCGTGTGCTCAAACACGTATACTGTTTTACACTGCTAAAATGTGGGCTTCGTATGTAGTAATAGATGTCTAATAGAGTTACCAAGCAAGGCATTTTTACATGGCTTTCCAGTGTTAATGGACATCACAGTTCTTTTGTAAGGTAGGTATGAGTATGGTGAACTTTTTGATTGCACTACATGTACTTTGTATGATTGTTCAAGTGCTCCTGTGGCATCCTGTACAGGTACTCATGCATTCTATCATGCATTTAATTGCCTTAAGAGATAGCCAAAAGGGGATTTGCTCCTATGACTTCAAGTTACTCTAATGCCAATACTGCTTCTATCACTTCCTGCAAATGTAAGTTGATATATTTATTTCTACATTCTCATTTAACTGCACATACTGTGTATTGAAGAGCATTTTTCTTCTCTGAATAGCCCTTGATGGCTGTTTGTTAAATTTGCCACATAGTAAACGCCCTCTGACAGCAGGGCGCCCTACAACTTATGAAGTATTTGTAAAGCTTAATAAGCTCCACTGAAAAATATTCTCTAAATTCTAAATTGTGTTTCTCACTCACACCATGAATAATATAGTTTTCTCATAACCATGTAACTTGTGGCTTCCTTCAACCAACTGTAAACCTGGTAGTCGCATCAAATAAAATGTTAGATCTGTGAATGATTTAAGATCAGTAAACTGTGCAAGGCCCTGAGTTCAATTCCCGGTACCAAAAAAAAAAAAAAAAAAAAAAAAAAAAAAAAGCAAAAAACAATAAACTATCAAGGTAAGACAAATTGTTGAATCTGTCCTCATCCAGTTTGGGAATTAAGAGAGACAATAATGCTAATTTTCTTGACTCTATGATGATTATGATATTTAAAACTGTTTTACCCCTGGCATTATGGAGATATTATTGTTTATTGCATCCCATTGTTAATGGCATCTGTTAACCTTAATGTATCTCTAAACTCTCACTTAGACTCTGCTGTGTCTCAGACTATGCTGTGACAATGAATCACACATTATTAAAGCTAAAAGGAACTTTTAAATTAACACATATGAAAAATTTTAACATGATGTCATTAGCCAGTAAACTCTAATTAATTAGTCACTAGCTAATAAATGTATGTTGGTATTATTACTATTAATTATGAGAGTTAAGTTAGATTGTCAACTTGATTGGCTTGGGAGTTGCCCAGGGCATTAATAAAGCACTTCTCTTGAGGTATCTGTGTAGGTCATGAAGGCATGACCTTGTGGTCTATATCTGGTCCCTGGCCCTTTTCTCTCTGGTACTATGCCAATGGTATTCTTCCTGGCCAACAT
The DNA here is from genome assembly GCA_028451465.1 of Erethizon dorsatum. Taxonomy (NCBI): domain Eukaryota; kingdom Metazoa; phylum Chordata; class Mammalia; order Rodentia; family Erethizontidae; genus Erethizon; species Erethizon dorsatum. Next base: position 75,726,979 of record CM051836.1, on the reverse strand, counting down.
AAAGTAAGAAGCTTTGTTCTGTCACACTGTTTCACCACGATGTTTGTATCTGAGAGCCAGCTAATTATGGGCTGAATCTTCTGAAACCATGAACCAGATAAACAATTTCCTCCTTTCATTTGTGAGGGTTGGATATTTTTTCTTAGCAAAAGGAAAGGTGACCAGTGCAGAAAATTGGTACCAGGAGGGGGGCTGTTACTGAGATTGCTTGACCATGTGACTCATGTTGGAACTCATTTGTGGGAGGGTTTGGGAAACTTTGCAGAATTGGGCTAAAGAAATCATAGAAGGATGAAAACAGAGCCTGATGGGTGATTATTGCTAGGGCTCAGAGGACTAGAATTCTGATAGGAACCCAGAAAATAAAGGCTAGGCTCCTAAGGTTTTAGTTGGGAATGCGAATTTTATTGGGAACTGGACTAGAGGGTGTGCATATCACCTTCTGGCAAAAAACTTGTCTACATTTTACCTACATCCTGAGACTTTATAGGAGACTGAAATTCAGAGTGAAGGACTAATTGATCTGGGAGGAAAATTTAAGGCAGCCCAATATTCAGGCTGTGGCACAGATGATGCTAGTTCATTTTGGCCAGACTTATATTGGGTTTTGAGAGCAGAAAGCAGAGCAGAAACATTTGAAAAGCTAAAATTTTGCTCAAAAGAATCATGTGTAGAGTTAGGGGTAAAAGGAGTATAGTTGCTGAAGAAATAAGACCCAAAATATTTTGTACAGAGACAAGAAGAAAGATGTCTGAATTCAGCAACAACCTACCCATCGCAGTCGAGGATGCAAGGAGTCACTCTTTCATTTGGGAAGTGAGTTTCTGGGATCTCTACTCAAGAACAGCCTACTAGGAAATTGCAAAAGCTTTCTAATTTAATATAATTCCACTTGTTGGCTCTTAGTTTTATTACCTGTGCAGTTAGGGTTTTGTTCAGAAAGTCCTTGACTATCATTATGACTTCAGGAATTTTACCAGTTTTTCTTCCAGCAGATTGAGTGTTTTCTGTATAGGTCTTTCATACATTTGGATTTGATTTTAGTAAGGTGGGAAATATGGACCTCTTAATATGTTTTTATTTTTAAATTTGTATTTTAAAGTTGTTTATATGTGATTGTATATTAAAATGAAGAGATTTTTATCTGATTAAACTTTTAAGATTAGTAGTATCTATATATATGTAAGTTTGGGGTAATCTACACAATCTTATCTTATGTTGGGTAAAGATTTCTCTAGCTTTGACTTTGGTTTGTTCTGCATATTTAATATCAATATATGCTCTGTTCCCTCACAGTTTGGCCACAGAGTGAGATTCTCTCTGCACCCTCTTCAAGAGAAAGAGGTTTCTTGTGTTTCAAAACAATGAAAACAATTTACGTATACTACTATTTCAGAAGGTTTTTGCAAATATATATGATCAGTATTAAACAAAATTAACCATCATCCTAAAATATTTGCTTCAAAGTCATTCCTTATAAGATAGATACATCACTATGTCTATTTACATAATATACTAAGTTCTTCAAAGGTGCATTGTCAAGCATATTCTCAGAAAGAGGATGTGGCATATCTCCAGTTATCTGCCACTTTTATTCTATTCAAGTAGTTTACTTGCAGTCACCTGTCTTACCACTAGATGGTGGTAAACATAGGAAGGCATTCAGCATGCCCCTGGGTAGGAAAACAATTGAGTAAGTACAAAAGTGAAGTTTAGCGGTTTATTGCACACGACATAATAAATTATGAAAATACAAGATAAAAGAACTTAAGTCAAAATTTTGGGATATTTTCTCATTCTCATTCACATTGCTCAACTGAACTATGCTTTATTCTCATTTTCAAACTTAGTTGTCAAGTGGGATTTTAAAAATATGGTAAAATGATATTTTTTCTCTTCTCTTTAATCTGTATAATTATTCCATTATATTTGGAAAATATATTCTCGAAGATGTATTTTGTATATTATGCTATTTAATTTTAATATATGCAATATACATCTGTCTTCAAATTAAATATTTCAGAAACTGAATTGTTATTCTCTTTTATTGTCTGTAGCAACTATTCCTGACAGATAAATACACCCAATTCTCCATAAATGCTTGTCAAAGGACATGGTGCTTACATCTATTGAAAACAGAACAGGTCATCTCTCCCTAGAGCCTTTTGTAGCCAGGAAATCTACAGACAAAATGTCTCTAAGGAAATTAACAAGGGCAAAACTTGGAAGTGAAGAGTTTGTTATCTCCTCAATACAGACTCTTGAGGCACAACATGCTATAATCTGTTGTACCATCACCTAGAATATATCAGGTGCTTTTCTGTCTTACTGTTACTCAACCTCAGGGCTTCCTTATTAGTTGTTCTGTTTTCAGCCTTGTCATTTTTCAGTAGTGGGTTTTGCCTTTTTCTGTGGTAGGTGTCCTCAGCTGAGTACAGTAATTATGAACACTCCCACAACTGCCTTCTGATATAACTCCACCATAAGGTGCAAAAGAAAGTAGGAGGTGAGTGGGTAAGTTCTTAATGAATGTCATCTGTAATCCCACCCGTTCCAGAATCCTATGCAGGAAAGTGACACATTTTTTCAGCATCCAAATATTTAACAAAACAGCAACTTGCACTGTACTCAAATGACTTTTCACTCAGGAAACTCGAATATAATGCATTACTTGTATATTTTCTTTTTTGGTCACCCTTCTCCATGATTCCATAAAGCAGCAGTTATAACAACAATAAACATATATATCCTTCAGTAGGCTGTGAATTTTTAAAGGCAGAAACTTAAAAATTTGTACTCTTATCATTCAGATTAGGAGTTGGCAAATTAAATACCAAAAATTTGGCCTACTGCCTGCTTTTGTAAAATTTTGCTAGAATATAGCCACGTCACGTATTTATATACTGTTTACCACCAATGTTTGCATTGCAAAGCAGAAATGAATAACAGTGATAAAGATCATGTGTATTGCAAACATACTGGCCTTTTCCAGAAAAATTTGCCAACACAGATTTGCTGCTTTAAAAATATTTGTTCAGGGCCGGTGAGATGGCTCAGTGGCATAAGCGCCTGCCTTGCAAGCGCGAGGGCCCGAGTTCGACTCCCGGATCCCACATACGAAAAAGGGGCCGGTGATATCGCTCAGAGACACGGGTGCCTGTTGGTGCGCGAGGTCCTGAGGTCAACCCCCCGGTACCCACCAAAAAAAAAATAAATAAAAAAAAATAAAAATATTTGTTCAATAAGTGAATTATAAAGTATCACATATATTGGTGCCTCACTGAATATTGTTTTTTAAAATTGCATTCTTGCTTAAAATGAGACAAAATAAGTAATGCTTTATCTAATGAGAATACACAGTGTATAATCAGTTTACTAAAATAAGTGGAAAGATTAGGTTTTTTGTAACTTGTTGGAAACAGATACTTTTGAATCTCTTAATTATCAAATTTTATGATTGATTCATTGTCATACGGATTAAATAGTCTCTCATACAGGAATGTGCGACTTAGGTTATTAGTTTCATGAAGAAATAGTAGACATTTCTTCACAGAAATTTCCATAACCAAGACAGATAATTTTTTAAAAATATGCTTCATTTTTTAGAGCAGTTTTAAGTTCACAGCAAAACTAAGCAAATAGTTCTCATTCCTACTATCTCCTACCTATACAAGATACACACTAACAACTTTCCCCACCAGAGTCATGCATTTGTTACAATCAATGAACCTACATTAATACATTATTATTACTATGCAAACTCTGTGGTTTCCAGTAGGATTTATTCTTTGTGTTATTAATTCCATGCATTTTGACATTTTGTAAAAACATATTTTCACCACTATAGTACATACAAAATATTCTCACTTCCCTAAAAGTCCTCTGTACTTTACCTATTCATTTTTCCTTTTTCCTAACCACTGACAACCACTGGTCTTTTCATGATCCCCATAGCTTTGCTTTTGTCAGAATGTAGATTTTTCAGATTTTTTTTTGTACTGTAGTACTCAGTTTTGTGTTGCTATGACAAAATACATGAGGTTGAGTACTTTAATCAAGGAAAGAAGTTTATTTAGCCTACAGTTGTTGAGTACCAAGAGGACTGCACCAGTGTGCTGGTGAGAGTTTTTATAGCTGCTTTACCACATGGCAGATCAGTGGAAAGGGAACCGGCTGCGTGCAGGAAGGATCAAGCATGTGGCGTGTCTTCACTTTATAGCAATCTACTCTTGTGAGAAGAAATACACTCTGTAAAACCAGCATTATTCTCTTGGGAGGCAGCGCTCACATGACTTCGATCTTCCCATGATGTACACTTCCTATATCTTCCTGAAGGCACCACTTAAAATTTTCCATCACCTCAGCACTCCCACACTGGAGACCAAGATAGAATGTGGGGGAAGGGGGCATTCAAACTATTTCTAAACCACTGCATTTCCTTCACTTAGGAATATGTCTTCACGTCTTCTCCATGGCTCTTCATAGGCTGATAGCTCACTAATAGCTTGAATGTGTTTCCCCAGAATCATATGCTAGAAGTTTAATGTCCAACACAGCACTCTTGAGAGGTAGGCCCTGGTGGGATGCACCTAGGCCTGGAGGGCTCCAGCCTCGTGAATCAGTTAATGCTAATTACAAAACACTTGAAGCTGTGAGATCTATCTTTGCATTTTTACAAGTTCTTTCTTGGCATTTTGCCTTCTTCCATGAGGTGAATCTGCATAAAGACTCTCTTGAACTTAACAGTCTCCAGAATTGTAAGCAATACATTTCTGTCTTTTATTCACTACCCTGCCTCAGGTAATCTGGTATAGCTACACAAAATAGACTAAAACATGTAGGGGTTTTTCAGTTTTGGAAGAAAATGCCAAACCATCTTGCAGAATGGCTGATGTCTTTTGCATGCCCACAAACAACAAAAGAGAGTGCACGTTGCTCCACATTATCTCCAGTACTTGCTGTTGGCAGTGTTTTGCATTTTCACTCTTCTAGGTGTAGTTAGGTTTTTTTTCCTTTTTTTTTTTTTTTTGTGGGTACCGGGGTCAACTTCAGGACCTCGCACGCCAGCAGGCGCCTGTGCCGCTGAGCGATATCACCAGCCTTTTTTTCGTATGTGGGTTCCGGGAGTTGAACTCAGGACCTCACGCTTGTCAGGCGGGCGCTTACACCGCTGAGCTGTCTCACCGGCCCTGTAGTTAGGTTTTTAACTAGAAAATTTTGCAATTATTTTAAAAGTAGGTTTTTAATATTTGAAGATATGATAGTTTATATAAATTTCTCAAAATAAATTCCATATTGAAACATTTTACTGTGGGATAACTTACAAAATAAATGGTCCTTGAGAAATGCCGATATCATTATATCTCTGTTGTCATTCTCAGCATAATATTTGGCACTTAGCTGTCAGGGATTATTTTCTGAATAAATAAATGATTGAGACTTGAACTCATAGAAAGATCTGGTTTGGCTGAAGCTGGAATAACTTCAGATATAATAGTCTAATCTTGGACCCACTTACTGAAAAAAAAAATGCTAACACTCACATTTAAGAAAGTCTCAAGGCTTCACTTGAAGATATTATATGGATGTTCAATTTTAGTAGAATAGGTTAATTAAATAGTTAATTTTAGCATTACTATAGAAGTAGACATATGAGGCCAATTAACTGGCTTTTTATGAGTCCATATATTTGGGCAATGTCTCATGATAATTCAGTATTCTTTGGCAACCAGTAGTTGCTCATGGCAATTTCCTTTGTCAGAGCTGTTATCTAACTGTGCTATTAAGAGAGATTTATTTGGTGAGATCTGGGTGAATCCGTAGCAAATAAGCAGGCAATCCAAGCTGTTGTCTAACATGTAAGAATTTGGAGAGATTGCTTTATCCTCTTGGCTGAAGCTCAGTTTATTACATTTTGATCTGAGAATTTTCTCCAAATGTATCTCATACAATTATTCATTTAAGCCAATATTTTTTTAAAAAGGCTGTTTATACAACTTTGGATTTCACTATCGATGTTCATTTAATATAAGATTTTTGTTGACTCAAACACTTTTGTAGTTTTTACTCTGAGTGGTAAATTTACGTTATTCATTTTTACAAAGGAAGAAGTTAAATTATGGAGAAAGTGTCAATGAAAGTATAACCAGTATGAAGAGTGCTGTTTAACAACTTTCCTAAATACTTACTTTCCTCTTTGTGTGTATGTGTGAAAATGTACTTTTCTTTTTTATTGGTAAATTTCAGATATATATAATGATAACATTCATCATAGGGAATTTGTTCCTGTGCATAACATATCCTGCTTCTTCTTTTTTTTTTCCCATTTCCTTAACCTCTCTTCAACTGTGCTTCCCCTCCTTATTTAAAAAAAAAGATTTATTTCCATTTTTTCGTTCTAGTCTCTTTTTTTTCTTCTCCCTTCCTTCCTTTCTCCCTGCCACCTCTGTTGTTCCCATTCTAATTTGAACATTTTCTTCCCATTTCTCAATGTCTATCATAAATTTTGGTCTTTATTTATACTTTTGGTTTCTCACACCAGAGTAACAATGTGATATTTAAATATGTGTGTCCAGTTTATTTCACTTAAGGGTGTGGTCTCAAGGTACATCCATTTACCTAGAAATGTCTCAAACTTATCCTTCTTTATAGCAAAGTAGTACTCCATTGTAAAAATAAACACATCTTCTTTATCCTTTCATCTACTGATGTACATTTGGGCTGTTTCCAAGGGTTAGTTACAAAAAATTGTGCCACTATAAACATGGGTGTGCGTATATTGCTATATGATTCTTATAAATTTTGGGGGAAGATACCAAGAAGAGGAATATCTGGGTCAAATGGAACCTCTAGTTTTAGTTTTTTGAGGAATTTCCACATTGATTTCCACCAGTCTACAGGGGTTGCACCAGTCTATATTCCCACCAAAAACAGAGAATGGTTCCTTTTTCCCCACAACCCCACCAGCATTTGTTATTGGTTGATTTCTTGATAATAGCCATTTTTTTAGGTGAGATGGAATCTCAGTGTTGTTTCAATTTGTCTAATTTGTAATTTTTTTAATGACCAGTGATGTTGAACATTTTTTCATGCATTTATTTGCTGTTTCTACTTCTTCATCTGAGAAGTGTCCATTAATTTCAGATTCCCATTTTTGGGTTGGGTCTTTAAATTTGAGGGTTCTGAGATTTTTCAGTTCTTTATATATTCTAGATACTACTGCTTTGTCTGAGGAGCAGCTGGCAAAAAATTTTTCTCACATTTTGCGTTGTCGCTTTACTTTGTTGGTGGATTCTTTTTCTGTGCAAAAGCTTCTTAATTAGATGAGATCCCTGTTGTTGATTCTTTGTGATATTTCCTGTGGGATTGGAGTTTTGTTCATAAAGTCTGCTTACACCAATATCTTCAAGAGTTCTACTTATTCTATCTTCCAGTAGATGGAGTGTTTCTGTTTTAATATTTAGATCTTTGATCCATTTTTATTTTAGTTTAGTGCATGGTGAAAGATATGCATCTAGTGTTAATATTTGGCATGTGGAAAGCCAGTTTTTCCAGCACCCCCTATGGAAGAGGCTATTTTACTTCTAGTGAAGGGGTTTGGCTCCTAGGTCAAAGATCAGATGGCTGAGTGTGTTTGGAGTTGTTTCTGGATCTTCTAATCTATCCCTTCGATCCACAGGTGTGTTTTACTCACAGTACCATGCTGTTTTTATCACACTGGCTTTGTAGCATAATTTCAAGTCAGGGATTGAGATGCCCCCTGTCTTGCCTTTGTTGCCCTGAATTGCTTTTGCTATTCTAGGCCTCTTCTGGTTTCAAATGAATTTTAGGATTTTTTTTTCTAATTCTGTGAGATATGCTATTGGTGTTTTGATCAGAATTGCAATAAATATGTATAACGATTTTGGAAGTATGGCCATTTTTCACTATATTGGTCCTTCCTACCTAAGAACAAGTGATATTTATCTATTTTCTGATATCCTCTTTGATTTCCTTTTTCAGAGTACTATAGTTTTCAACAAAAGAACTTTTACCTCCTTCCTTAGATTGATTCTTAGGTGTTCCATATTTTAAGATGTTATTACAAAAGGTGTGGTTTCCCTAATTTCTCTGTCAGTGAGTTTCTTATTTGTGTACAGGAATGCTACTGATTTTTGAATATTGACTTTGTATCCAGCTACACTACTGAATTTGGTTATTAAATCTAGAAGTCATTTGATGGAGTTTTTGGGGTCTTCTATGTAGAATATTATGTCATCCACAAATAATAATTTAATTTTTCCTTTCCTAACTTTATTTCCTTTATTTCTTTCTCTTAATTGCTCTGGCCAATGTTTCCATAACTGTATTGAATAAGAGTGATGATAGTGGACATCCTTGTCTTCCTGATTTTAGAGAGAAAACTTTCAGTTTTATTCCATTTAGTATGATGCTGGATATTGGTTTGTCATAGATGACTTTTATCAGACTGAGATAAAGACCATCTTTTCCAATTTTCTGTATGGTTTTTTATTATGAATGTGTGTTGAAGTTTTTCAAACACTTTTTCTGCATCTATTGAAATGATCATATGTTTTTTTTCTCCTTAGCTCTGTTAATATGGTGTATTACAGTTATTGATTTGCTTATGTTGAACCCCCCCTGCATCCCTGGAATAAATCCCACTTCGTCATGGTGTTTAATCTTCTTGATGATTTGCTATACTCTCTTTGTCAATATCTTATTGACAATTTTTACATATATGCCCATTAGGGAGATTGACCTACTGTTCTCTTTTTTGGTTGCATTCTTCTCTGGTTTTAGTAGCAGTGTGTCCAGGAATAAATTGGGTTGGTTTCCTTTCAATTTCATTGAAATGTTAGAAAAGCAGTGACATTAGGTCTACTCGAAATTTCTTGAAGAATCTGCAGTGACTCTCACAAGGCCTGGGATTTTCTTTGTTAGTAGGTTTTTAACTATATCTTCAATTTCACGAATATTGGTTTATTTAAAATTTTGTATCTTCGTGATTCAACTTCAGTAATTCATGTATGTCTAGGAATCTTTCCATTTCTTTTGTGTTTTCCATCTTTTTATAATATAGGTTCTCAAAGTAGGTATTGATCTTCTTCTGGATTTCTGCAGGATCTGTTGTGATTTAACCATTTTCGTTCCTAATTGCATGGATTTCAGTCTTCTTTCCTTTTTTTGCTAGGGTTGGCTAAGTATTCTTCAATTTTATTTAAACTTTCAAATAACAAACTCTTCAATTCATTGATACTTAGTATTATTTTCTTAGTCTCCATTGCATTAATTTCTACTCTACTCTTTATAACTTCCTTCCCCATATGAGCTTTGTGGTTGACTTGCTCTTCTTTTCCTAGAATCCTGAAGTTCAACATTAGGTTGTTTGTTTGATTTCTCTGTTTTTTTTTTTGATATGAGAATTCACTACTATAAATATCCCTCATAAAACTGCTTTTATTGCATCTGATAATGTCGGTATGTTGTATTGGCATTATTGTTTAATTGTAAAAACTGTCTAATTTCTTTAATTTTGTCTGTGACCCATTGGTTTTTCAGGAGGTTGTTATTTATTTTCCATGTGTTTAGGATATTTTTATTGTTTCTTTTGCCATTGATTTCCAATTTCATTGCACAATAGTCTGATAATATGCATGGGATAATTTCAATTCATTTGCATTTACTTAAACATATTCAATGAGCTAGTATGTGGCCTTTTTTGCAGATGATCCCATGAACAGCTGAAAAGAATGTGTATTCTAATGTTTTGGGGTGTTAACAATCTGTAGACATCTACTACGTGTACTTGTTCACAAGTTTGGTTCAGTTCTGATATTTCTTTGTTGATTTTTTGTCTAGATAATCTGTCTATTTGTGACAGTGAGTTATTGAGTTCTCCCATTACAATTTTGTTAGTGCTTATTTGATTTTTCATATCTGTTAATATTTGTTTTTGTAATTGGATGTGCTGGTATTTGGTGTGTATATATCTATGATTGTTGTCTCTTCTTGGAGTGTTCCCTTTGTAAGGATTCAGTGACATTCTCTGTCTCTTTTAATCAGTCTTGGCTTGAAATCTACTTTGTCTGCAAATGGAATAATTATCTCTGCTTTTATCTGGGTTCCTGTCACATGGGGTTTTGTTTTCCATCCTTTGACTTTCAGTCTATGAATTTCTCTCTGAATTAAATGTGTTTCCTGTATGCAGAATATTGTTGGATTTTTCTTCTTGATCCATTCACCAATACTTTTTTTTTGATTGGTGAATTGATACTATTTACACTGGTGTTTACAACTGATATGTATTTGCATATCTTTGTCATGTTATTTTCCTGTTATTGATTCCCTTTTGCCCCCTCTATTTAACTGCTTGCCTTGCCTGGTGTATTCCTTCTGTCGGGGTTCATGGAGTTGTAGTCCTCTTTATCTCTTTCTAGAATGTCCTTCAGAACATTTTATAGAGCTTGTTTGGTGGTCATGATTTCTTCAGTTGTTCTTTGTCATGGAAGCAACTCATTTCTCCATCAATTTTGAAAGATTATTTTTTGGATCACCTCATTTGTGTTGGAAGTTGTTTTCTTTCAGGGCTTGAAATAGTTCATTCCAAGTTCTCCTTGACTTGAAGGTTTGTGTTGAAAAGTCTGCCATGATTCTGATGGGCTTTCCTTTATAGGTGATTTGTTTCTTTTCTCTAACAGCTTTTAATATTCTGTTCTTGTGTTAAATTTCTGGAATCTTGACTACTATATGGCTTGGTATAGATTTTGTTTTTGATCATGGCCTATTGGAGTTCTATATGCCTCACTTATCTGTATGTCAAATTATTTTTCCATGCTTGGGAATTTTTCTGGCATTATTTCTGTGAACAGGTATTTTTTATGTCATTTGCATTATCTCTGATTTTTAATTGACTCTGTTCAAACTTATGTTATTTTTCTTTGCATCATCTAGGAGCTCTTGGATTGATTTTGCATGATCCCTTTGAATTTTTAAGAAAGCTTTCTTTTCATGATCATTAGCCACAATCCTGACTTCTGTATGCAATATTCTGTCTTCATTTTGGCTCATTCTGCTGATTATAGTATCAGTGGAATTTTTAATCTCTTGAATATATGTTTGAATCTGTTTCATGGATTCCATTTCTTTCCTATGTTTGGTTTCTGTTATTTTTCTAAGCTCCATTTTTTTATCTGTGTCTGTTGCAGAGTCACTAACCATATCTCATCGTGGTCACTATCTCTATAGTTATCTGAAAAATTATTTCTGATTTGATTTTTTTATAGAGTTTCATTCATCTAGTTTACTTCCACTGTTACCAGTTCAGAGAGTCCAAGTGGGTCACTTTCAAATTGTTCTACCTCACTGCTCCCTAGACTTGCTTGCCTTGAATAAGCTGGAAGTCTGGGGTTGCATCTTGTTTAAGTGTCTTCTCATTTTGTTGTTGTTTTTGTTGTTGTTTTCAGTTTAATTCCTGGGTTGATGCTTGTAAACTGCTCATGGCAGGTAGCTTTATTGCTAGTATTTAGAACCCTTATGAAATGACTATTTCTAAGAGATGTCTTCCAGGTGTTGCTGGCTTTTGGGTTTTGAGTATGTTGCAAGATCCTACATCTTCAATTTATTCAGGATGAGAAGTTGCTGCCTATTTTCTCTAGCCCCTGGTTCTTTGCCACTGGCCTATAGTATTGTTTATGACCCTTAGAAAATGTCATTCTTGGCATACCAGGAAGAACAACTGATTAGAACAATTATGTCACCTTGGCTAAAGTAGTACGATCAAAAATAAAAATAACATCAAAATAGTCTAGAAAATAACAAATGGTGGTAGCGATTAATTTTCCACCTTTAACTGTATGAACTATATTTGAGGTTATATAACAAAATCTAAAGCAAACCAGAAAATTGTATATATAAATATGCCCTTTATATGTTAATTTTACCCTCAGGGGAGAATATTGAAAAAGGTTTAGAGGGGAAAAATAAAGGAACAGAAGAAGAGAAAAAGATTAGATGCAAGGCTGGAGGAGAAAGGAAGATTAAGTGAATTTTGGGAAACTGGTGAAGAAGATGGGAGGGAAAGAGAGAAAGAAGAAATAAAAAGAAGAACAGAACAACAATAAAACTAGAAACAATGTTCACACTCATATAAATATAAGAACAAACAATGAAGAACAAAGAATACAAAACAAAAACAGAAGAAAAGAATAAAAAGGCAGAAGAAAAAATTCACTTCTGGGCGTATCTCTGCTGTTACTGGTACACAAAGTGGGCAGACAGAACTCAGATTTGTGTTGCTTAAACCTAGCAAGCCAACTTAGTTTTACAGCAGGGTACTGATTAATCCCAGCAAGCCTGTACCTTTAGTTCCACTGAAGTTCAGGCTGGTTTCTGGCTGTGAGGCTAGAAACCCGATTTGTGCATCCTGCAACACTCTGTGTGCCTCTTGCCAGCTTGAACTTTGGTCACTTCCAGCTTGAAATCAGCATTTTTTTTAATGTGGGTACCAGGAGTCGAACTCAGGACCTCGTGCTTGCCAGCAGGTGCTTGTGCCACTGAGTGGTATCACCAGCCCTTTTTTTCCTTTATGTGGGTACAGGAGTTGAACTCAGGACCTTGCGCTTGCCAGTCAGGCGCTTATGCCACTGAGCTATCTCACTGGCCCTGAACTCAGCTTCTTAACCTCCTGCTGACATGAACTCAGTTTCACATCACCCTGACAGTGGGAGCTGCAAGATGGAGCCAGCCTGCAGCTTCTCTGAGTTCCAAGCTAAGAAGAACTCTTTCCAGAGTGACTACTGTCCAATTGCCCTTTCCTGGGGCACATCTGAACCCAAATAACTCTCCAGCCACTGTAGTCCACTTCATCCACTGCTCCATTCCATTGGTGCATTTCTCCATGAATTTCACTGGGGTTGCCAGTATTCACCATGTGTCTGCAGCTTTGAGCAGACACATGTATGAGGTAGCTCCTCATGAAGCTACCTACCAAGGCTCAGAAAGGAGGTGGTACTTGCTACCTCTTTCTTCTGTATTGAAGTCCCTCTCTTTGCTCTCCCAGGGGCTTCAATTTTCAGTTCAAATCCTTTTTGGGTCCAAGGGACCCACTTTCCTCCTTCTCTTCCTCACCTTGCTTTATTTAGCATCTGGACACCAAATCTTGGAGAAGCTGTTTCTCTGCTATTCACCACTCTGCCATCTTCCTGGAATGACTTTTCTCTTAAGCTGAATTTGATGATTCAACTTTATTTTTATATATTATATATAGTTTTCAGCCTTTATGACAATAAACATATCAGCAATATTTTAACCTTTTTGTTTAAAAACTCGTTATTTAGCTTTTGTTTCTTGATCAAGTTAAAAAGAGGATTCAATAGTATTTACTTCTTCTGTGAAAAATTTTATAAATCTACCATATGTGATAAAAAGTAACCAAATTTTTAATATTTTACAATTGCTGCTAGTGTGTAAATTTGTAAGATGCAATTTTCATTCTCATAATTCTTATGTTAATGCATAATATTAAGACATATATTTCATGGTTTAGAAATATTCTAATAATATACATGGAGGCTGACATAAAATCCTTAAAATTACATATTATACTGTACACAATGATCATTTTAAAATATGTTTAAAATAAAACAGTAAAAGTGATTTAAAAGTCTTTTTTTTTATGTGGGTACTGGGAGTGGACCTCAGGACCTCCTGCTTGCTGGGCAAGTGCTTGTGCTGCTGAGCGATACCACCAGCCCTTTTTTTCCTTTAGGTGGGTTCCGGGAGTTGAACTCAGGACCTCACGCTTGCTGGGCAGGGGCTTATGCCACTGAGCCATCTCACCAACCCTATAAGTCATTTTTAAGGAATACTCACTATATTGTTTTAAGGGACAATGATTGTTTTTAATTGAATTACTGTAGTTTCACTAGCCTATAACTAAAAAATAACCAAGAAAAACACAACTGAAGATGTAGTCAAGAAAAATTAGATAAGAGTAATTTAGAAGGTTTTGGGAGCCATGATGAAATTTGAAAAATAATACTGTAGTAAATTGGAATGGCTATAAATTATCAAAATAACTGGTCTAGTTGGACTTGGACTCTAAAAATGTCTTTACAGTATACAAAGAGTGTCTTGTGTAGTTAAGAATGAAATTAAAGTTTAAAAAAATGCAGTCTATTGCAAAGTTTTAGAAATTTCTTTTTTTTTTTGTGGGTACCAGGGGTCGACTTCAGGACCTCATGCACCAGCAGGCGCCCATGCCACTGAGCGATATCACTGGCCCTTTTTCATATGTGGGTACCAGGAGTTGAACTCAGGACCTCGTGCTTGCCGCGGCAGGTGCTTATGCCGCTGAGCCATCTCACTGGCCCCAGAAATTTCTTGGGGGCCTGAACTTTTATGCAAATTCATAGTGTGAACAATGGTCACATTGTCTCCAAACAGTGAGAAAAAAAGCAGTGGATGAGGAAGAGCAGTTTCAAAGTCAGAAGGCAGCAAAAAAGTCCAAGAAAAGTAAATCATCAAAAAGGATAGATCATAAGCCAAGAATAGAGAGTGGATAGGAAAGGAATCTGAGGTAGCACTTGTCTATGAAGAAGAATAAAGAAGGTTGTAGAAGATACATTGGATTAAGGTGTTTTTCTATTTGATTGAATCAAAGAACCGAACGTAATTGAGTCAAACACCAGTGCATAGCTAACTGCACATATTGATGTATAGTTGCTATCTGTTTGTAGTCAAATATTTGAGTTTAAAGGCATTCTTGGATAAGTGCTACATCATTAAGGAGTATCTAAATTGATCAGATATACAAGTATCTAATTTATTTCAGATATCTAATAATGAAAAAATTTCTCTTTTTAGACTCCGAAGTTCCTGTAGGTCTTGCTATATGAACTTGTTAATTAATTAATGATATGGTTCTTAGACTCTGTGTCTATAAACTTAGTGAATTTAACAAGATCCCTTGTAGCAAAATGAAAAGATATAGCTCCTGTCAAAATTAACATTTAGGGGGGCGGTGAGATGGTTCAGCGGCATAAGCACCTGCCTGGCAAGCGCGAGGGCCCGAGTTTGACTCCCGGAACCCACATACGAAAAAAGGGCCGGTGATATCACTCAGCGGCATGGGCGCCTGCTGGCGCGTGAGGTCCTGAGGTCGACCCCAGGTAGCCACAAAAAAGAAAAAAATATATTTAATATCTATTGCTAAGCAATGACACTATTTATAAGAGCTACATGATGGAACTTTTATTGTCTCACCTCTGGTTGAACTGATCAATATTTATTTTTGATAATATGATAAAATGATGATAGTTGCTCATATACTCATTTTCTTATTAAAAAGAATGAAGCAAAAGCAGATTTAAGGTATCTTTTAACTGTTATTTTCAGTCTTGGTTCTTCTTCAGTATTTTTTTTTAATTAGCTGGGCTTATGTGTTAAAAGAATTTGGGAAAATAAAAATGACATGTAAAATGTAATACTGAATCTGTTATCTCACCTTAACCATGAGTTGGAGGCTGACATAAAATCCTTAAAATTATGTAATATACAGTACACGATGATCATAAGGTAAAGCTTAAAACATCTTTAAAATAAAACAGTAAAAGGGATTTATAAGTCATTTTTAAAGAATACTCGCTATATTGTTTAATTTATTTATTTACTCACTAAATTTATGTATGCGTGTAACTTTTGCTACATGAACTTAAGTGAATAATAATAGGGACATAACCCTTGAAAAAGCCTTCAAAGATGAATTAATTTTGTACATTAATGGCAACTATTCATACACTGGCTCAGCTAACATTGGTTTACACCCTCTAATGTCAGTGTACCTGAAACTTTAATCCAACCATAGCAGATTTAATTATGGTTTTGGTGCCCAGTAACTATATACAACCAAACAGCAATGATTATAACAACATGGATTAAGTATCTCTTGTGGAGTACAATTAAATCTCTTTTAATCTATTCTAATTTTGCTTCTGGGTTTTCCAAAATTAGTGTCATAGTACCAGAATATTTCCTCCTCATGTTGTTTAACAATAATCTTATTGATTGTTGTGTAGCAATAATCTTATTAATTGTTTTTCAAAACCAGGATCAAATTCAGGGTTGTAACACTACTACACCACATCTTCATCCTTTTTTAATTTTTATTTTGAGAACTTGGACAGGCTGGCATTGAACTTGTGATCCTCTTTCCTTAGCCCCCTGAGTAGGTGAGATTAGAGGTATGCCATTGTTTCCAGCCAGTTTAATGATCTTTTATTAACATTTATTTAAATAGGTAGCTAATATTATTATGTAAGAAATTTTAACAACACATTCAAAATGTATTAGGATTCTATTAAAGACAATATTTTGAGGAAATATAAATCTTCATAGAAATATAAAATTGGGCATGGCAAAGTATATAATTTTATTGCATGAATATGTGTACATATATGATTTAAATTAAAATATTAGTCACAAATATTTATTTGATGGGTATAAAATAATATGTTGGAATTAAAGAGAGAAAATTTAAATTGTTTCATGTGAAGAAATACATATTGATGGAGATACCTGAATAATATAATTTAATAGCAGTGTGTGTGTGTGTGTGTGTGTGTGTGTGTGCTTTGAAGGTGGGATTTGTAGGTATGCAGGGTTTGTGGCCCAAAATACTCCGTTTTCTAGATAATATAAACTCTCTGTTATGATTTTGATCAAAAATATTGTTTCAAAATCTGATTTCATTTAGAAATCAAGCTTTGGAAGCTGATTGAATCATGGGAACACCATGTTTATCAGTGGAGTCATCCTTTGATAAGTTCAAAGCTGAATGTGCTGTAGGAGGTGGGGGCTGGCCAGAAGTGGCAGGTCACTAAGGTCATGATGTGAAAGTATATATTCTTATCCATGGCTCCTCCCTTGTCTCTCTGTTTCTCTGTGAAGAGCTTTCCTTTGTCATGCAATCTGCCATGTTATTTTTACCTTGGAAAGAGCTGATCTAGGACTGATCCCATAAAATTGTGATCCAAAATAAATCTTTATGTTAAGAGTATAGGGTATTTTGTCCCAGTGATGGAAAATTGACTAATGTAAGAAAGTACTAAGAGTGGGATCATTTTTATGACTATAACTAATCTTTTGGTCTAGAAGTCTTTGGAACTGGTTTGTGGAAGGAGATTAGAAATGTACAGAAATACTATGCAAGAAATTCTTTTAATGTAAGAAGACACTGATGTGAGAATCTGGTCAGAGTTCAGAAGGTCAGAATTTTGATGGGAATATGAACAGTAAAGGCCAGGCTTATGAAGTTTCAGATTGGAATGAGAACTGTATTGGCAACTGGACTAGGGGCCATATGTTTTGCATCCTGGCACATGTCTTAATTCATTGTGGGAGGTTAAATTTAAACATGGAGGACTAATTAACTTGGTGGAGGAGATTTCAAAACTGCTCAATATACGGCTGATGCATGAGTAGTGCTGGCTGCTTTTATCAAGATCTACAGTGAAAATCAGGAACCAAAAGCAGAGCTGAATGATTTGAAAACTTGCAGAAGGGAAGCACCTGCAAAGTTGGGGTCATGGAGAGTGTGGTTGCTGAAAAGTTTATGATTAAAAAGAACCAAGTATTTAGCATCAGCACAATAGGAAAGATGGCGCAAAGGTATCTCAGAAATCAGCTTTCTAATTATTTTTGTTACCATGTTTTTATTTTTTTATTTTTGGGGGGCTCATGCATAAAAGTTTAATTTTAGTTTCAGGGTCACTTTGAACTTTTTAGCAATGCTGGAACTGTTATGACTTTGGTGACTCTTAAAGAGAAAATAAATGCATTTTGAATAGTGAGATGCACATGAACCTTTTGGAAACCAGGGGCATAATGCTATGTTTTACATTTAAAATGTCCCTTGCCAAATATCATTGTGTTCAGAGGTGAGGATTTTTGAAGGTCATTGGGACCTAAGGGTGCTATAGTCATGCACAGATTCATCCATTGGTGAATTTATAGCTGAATGGGATGTTAGGAACTAGGACCTGGTAATGTTACTGTGGAATGTGCCAATATGGTCAGGCTTTTGGGTAAAATGAAGAAAGAATTCCCCAGTAGCAAGTGTCAAGCAGCTACACTTATTGAAAATCATGGGAAGCTGTGCTTAGGGCTCGTCCATGGCGCCAAGAGATAAAGCTAAGATAGAAGAAAAGGTGTGCTGCGGTGACAAAAGTAAAAGCACTGGACATAGGTCACAGCACATGGAAACAGCAATACCCCTTGTGTGATATTTCGAGCTTTTGGAATTTAAAGGATATGCTCCTACACCCAAGTGCCTCCCCCTGAATTTCTATGTGAGATCGACAGGTACAATTGACATGGTACTGAGTCATCTTAGTGATGCAGGACAAGCATGTCTGTCCCAGAATTCACGCTGATATTAATTAATACGTGATAAATAGTACATATTTATGAACCCTTAATGAGGTGCCAGTAGGGTGAAGGAGACTGAATGTCAAGTAGGTGATCCAATATGCATGTGCGCTCACCTAGAGACTCAGAGGTACCCTGAGATTTTGCTATTGTTTATCTAACTCTGTTAGGACAATGGAAAGAGGAATGACCATACGGCAATATTTAGAATTAAATGGATGGAAGAGAGTGACTTCTTCAGTTCCATTGTTTCTAACTTACTGGTAGAATGCGACAGGTCACTGTGAGTGTGTATTCTTCACCACAACTTGTCCCTTCTCTCTCCGATTCCTGGCCATCACGCCATAAACAACTTTTCTCCACCATCCTATTCTGACATGCTGTTTCTGACTTGAAGCCACCCTACCACGGAATGAACCCAGTGAAAGTGTAAATCAAGGTATTCCTCTCCTCAGATGATGTCAGATATTTTGTTCTAGTGATAGGAAAGTGATTAGTGCACTTCCTTTGCTGTCAAACGTTAACAGGGCTCCACAAAATATTAGAGTAAGGAAAATACTTCTGAAATCCCATGGTTTGTGTAAGATCCACCTTCCAATATCTTCTAGGCATTCTAGGCAGAAGTCAAGAGTTGGGGAATGGCAAAATTCTGGGTACTGTGAAATATAAATATCATTAACAGTAGGGAAGTAGGAGCTCAGAGGCATTTCATATTTCTGTGAAGTGTTAGAATTGTTTGTCATCATAATCTGTCTCGAAATACACCAAGAATAATCCAATCGTATGATTCATCTTTATGTATTTTAGTAACTCTAGGAGACCATGATTTTAAGATTATCTCTCATGATCTGAACATTTATCCTTTCATAGTTTAAAAACTCTGACCACAGTTTACAACTGTCCTTGATTCATGAAACTTTCTTTAGTGTCCTCTGCAACTTATGGTCCAACATTTATAAAATCCTTTTATCTTCAAAATGTTCTCTGGGCATTTGTGTATTATTTTATTTAACCCTAATTGTGATAATTCCTTCTAGACACTGTGATCTTCTTACAGTTTTCTCAAAACATGCTCACATCTTAGCACTGGTTCTGGAGAAAGGACAAGTTTCTCTTTCATACCCCTAACATTGGAGGATTCTCTGAAGTTCTTATGCCCAATTTTAGACTATTTGCCCCACCACCCTGAACTACTCCAAGTTTGAATAACTTGTTCTTTGCCTACTGTATTTATAGGCACTCCTTTTTTATGGTTGTTAATTTATAGATTGTTAATTTATAGATTCTCACACTACTGTCTTAGTTCTTGAAAAAAAATAGCTCTTGGCTCAGTGTCATTCTTTATAGCACTATTCCTGTCATAAGCATTAAGGGTTGACAATCCACAGATGATTCTTCCAAATCTGTAGTTTTTAATAGCTTGATTTCTTCCCCTTCAAAATCCTTACCTTTCACCACTCCAATAAAAACACCACTCCAATATCATGCTTTGTGGTCCTTTTGAATACCTTTAAACTCTCTATAATCAGAATTTGACAGCCTTTAATTTTAAAATCTGACAATATTTTCATGAAAGTAGAACATAAAATTTATGATTATTAGTTGCCCTCAGCAATCTCACTTTATAGTGTATAACACTAGTGGCCAACCTATGGCATGTATGCTGTGGCAGGCACATAGAGCCTTCTCTGTTGGCACATGAGTCAAATCATCCTATCAAGCCAAGTCACCCAACATCACCAGCAGCTGAGCATTCAGGTTGAATTGCAGTGTTGGCATTTGGTGACTTGGTGATAAGTAGGTTTTTATTGCTGTTTGGGCATGTGGTCTCTAAAAGGTTCACAATCACTGCTCTATACTAATTCAATTTTTCTTTGTGTATGTATTACCAGATATATGAGTATTTATGTTGTTCTCCAATAGTTAATTCTTGGTATTCATCTTATTTGGCTTTCATAAAACTTGTGGACATTATTTTTCATTCTTACTGTTTATTGTTCACTTGTTTCCTAGGGTACTAACATCTTCTTGATTTTCTTCTTACGTTCCTGACTGCTTCCTTCCTTTTTGTGTTTTTTGAAAGCACCTCCTTATCTTCTAACTTTCAAAGCTTTGAATTAGGCCAAGGCTTCTTCATAGCTTACCCTTAGAGTCATCTCATCTTGCCTTATAGCTTTAACATTAATGTTCTGTTCACTTTCACTGTGTGTCTCTATCCTAAGGCTCTGCTCTGAACAGGAGACCCCTGTGTTTGTATAACATTTCCACTGGGAAATTTGATCGACATTTTACTGTCATGTACCCATAACTGAGTTCCTCATATCTTTCTTCACTCAATCTCTGTCTTTTGCAATTGTACAGATCTAAAAAGAAGATCATTTCAGATAAAGAAAGCAGAAAGTACAAAGGCCATGACCCTATAGTATTTATAACATATCTAAGGAAAAGTAAGAGGACTGTATTCTGGAGCTGAATTAATAACCTGGAACATAGTTGATGAGACACAAATTGCCATGGATCTTAGTTGGAGATGTCATTCCCAGGATTTGGCTTTTGATTTACCTTAAAAATATAATCATTGGAGAACTTCAAACAGAGGAGTATCAGATCTATTTTATGTGTTACAGATATTAATTTATGTTTTATTAAATATAATTTATAAGGGTCAAGTACAGGACCTTAATAACCAGTTAATAAATTTGTGTAATAACCCAGGTGACAGTTGATGGAGTTTGTCCAGGGCTTCATGATAGAATACGAAAAAGTGACCTAAATCTGGATATTTTAAGTTAGTAATGACAGGATATGAAAACTTTTCAAACAACTTTTTCATATGATTTTCCCTAATTTAAGTACAATGCTATTAAACTGAGAATGTACACATTATTTTAAAATTTATTTAAGAAAGTGGCTTGAATTAGTTATAAGCATACCTCTTCATCCACAGTCAAGCATAAACTACTAAAAGACTGTGGCTAACTATAAACACAATGCTAGGCCTTGAGAAAATGTTCTCCCTCTATTTAAATTATTAAACAAGTTGAAAAGAAAAGTTCAAATGGACTACAAATTGTGAGACGCAGGCCAAAGGTGAAAGAAGATGTCAGATCATAAGTAGAATTATGTTTAAAAGCATGAATTTATTGAATTATATTTACAAGGCAAATGGGTTAGTGAAATGTTTTGATCATGGGAATTTCTTTATTACAGAATTAATTTTTAATACTACTGAGGCTCAAGAAAGAAAAATTTGAAATGGAGAAGGGCTCATGAACATGGAAACATACCATTAGGTTGCTTCTTCATAATTTGATGGTTATTTTGTGATGGCACAAATTAGAATAACTAGGTAAAGAGAAGTGAATTTATTTCTAAGTAATTTAATAATCTGTAGATGATAAGATCTAGTAATAAATTATGTGTCCAAAAGCAGTAAAAGGGAACATTAATGAATAATCTGAAATTTACTTTGAATATTTGGAAAATGAACAACTATTTACTAAAGGAAAAAGGAAAAACATCAGATTTTGAGGTCGAAGATGAAACAGGATGACGACAGTACAGTTTTACATATGAGATAACTGTAACTTAGCTAAGTGTAGCTATCTTCTAGACAGGCGGTATAGTTTAGTGAAGAAAAGAAAGTAGTATGCTCACAGTGATGGAAGTGTATGAGTTCACCTCAAAAGAGAACATATAAACGTAAAATAATAGGAAGTTAAAAAATGGCTAAGAAAATTTTAAGATATGGATAAATAGGAGGAAATAGTAATTAATGAATAGTTGACTGAATGGCCAAAGGACATAGGAGTTAAGACAAATTCCTGGTGAAATCTGTAAATATTTGCCTTTCGTTCCAGTACGTTCTTTGTTTAAATGAAATCTTAAGGCTTAGCTCTATAGTTTCTCTCAAAAAAAAAATATATATATATATGTATCTGAAAAATGTCAGTGGAAACAATGTGAATAATCTTGTTTGAAGACTTCAGTTATATTTAACTTTCTTTTTTTAATGTGGGTACCAGGGGTCGAACTCAGGACCTCGCACTTGCTACTAGGCGCTTGTGCCGCTGAACCATATCACTGGCCCTTTTTTCCTTTTTATGTGGGTACTGAGAGTAGAACTCAGGACCTTGAGCTTGCCAGGCAGGCTTTATGCCACTGAGCTATCTCACCGGCCCTTAACATATTTTTAAAATGAATAATTTAAACAAATTGGACTCATAAGAGAAAGCTAAAGGAAGCAACTTGCTTATAAATTTTAACCTTTAGGGAATGACTTAGTGATGATATTCAACTCTTTGTGGCAGTATTTCTTTTGAGAGTGTTAAATGATGTTTCCCTGTTTTCACTATGGAGACGACAAAGGGAACAATATTTAAAATGCAGCACAATGAATTTAGGTCCATTGTTAGGAAATTGAGTAAAAGTATAGTAGGAAAATGAGTCCTGCTGAATCGTAGAAATGCAATTAGATCAATCAAAATACATAATACCAAATCAAGCCAAAACAATATGACTGATAAAATTTAAAATGTTTAACTCTGTCTCTGAAACCAAGAGTATTTAGAATATGGATTTGTAAGCACGTTAAAGTAATTTGTAAAATTTTCCAGGTGGGGGTACTTAGCGAAGCTTTCTCCAAGAAATAATTTAGAAATCTGAATTAGTATCTACCTGAGAGCATAAAGTCAAGATTTATAATTGGACCATCCAATGGAATCAAGAGAATCATTAGCAAAACATTTCCTGACGAAATGTCGATTGCACAGTTCACGATATGTTGGACTGAACACAGCAAGAGTCCACTTTTGTTCTGTAAAGCAGGCTGCTAAAGTGCTCAACACAAGCAAGGGTGTTATATTATCAGTGACATTATCTTACAAAAATCATCAGTGTGATGTTACCTGAGCTGAAAGCCCTTGTAAGCCTTCCTGGGGAATGCAAAGTTTCATCAGTTGAGTGGCTGAGATTCTTCCAGCAGCCTGAATTAGATAGTGGATAGATGAGTCAGACCATTGCCTTCAGCAAATTCCAGCTAACTATTCAGTTATAATTAGTATTTTGGAACTGCTATCCATGTTTGACTCTGACACACAAAGGTTTCAGTGATTTTTTTTTTTCTTGAAGGAAAAAAAATTCCTCTTTTTTGTCATAGAAAAAGTGTGTGTAAAAATGCTGTCACTCACAGAGTCTCAGGATCTGAATTTCAGAGGAACTGCAGGTATTTTCAGGATATTAAAGAAAAGGATCCATATCTGTATCTAGCAGCGGAAGTCAGATGTCATAGTTAATGTGCACTGAGTAGCACAGAATGCTTCCGTGGAGTATACAAGACACTCCAGCAACAGAATCCGTGGTCCCTTCCAAAGCGATGAGTTTCAAGAGCCTGTGGTTACTTAGGTGATTGAAAATCAACTGACTGAGAAGAGAATAATTCAGTCAGCTTTTTCTTACTTGCTTTTACTTTAGCATACTATAGACTATCTTAAAGTTAAAATTAGGTTATACTGCTGAGCACTGTCAATCAATTATTTTAATTTTTAAACTTCTTATCATTTATGCCTCTATAATATACATGCATACTCACATGCATACATATGTGATTTCCTAAGAATGAATTTTGTCCTTGTAATGCCAGGATCCAAAATAAGTAAGAATAAAGGAATTTTGCTTCTTTTATTGAGTTGAGAATCTGTTATATTCAACAATAATTTAAGGGAGAATTTCTACAAAGATGGTGGAATATTAAACACTAGTAATTTATCTTCCCGCTGAAGCAGCAGTTGCACTGGTAGAATCTGTCTGATGTAACTTTTTTGGAATTCTGGGGACTATTGTATCCCAATAGACTGGCTTGCAACTTTGTTTTAGTCAATTTCATGTTAGCAGAGTAGCAGTTACCTTTATACAAACCCTCAGTCCCACGATAGTGCAAGAGATCTTACAGACAGGAGCACACAGCCTTTACCCATGAGAGAGTGCAAAACTGACCTTATCTTCCAAATATTAGAGGTTGTTGATCCTGCCTTTGGTCAAGAAAAGAGACAAAAAGAGGGAGGCCGTTTTTCTTTCACCCTCACTTTCACAAGTCACTCTTTTCTGCCTAATGTGCTCATCAACTCATTAATAGATAAGCAAATGTGGTACAACACATACAATGCAATATTTTGTCCCTTGGTAGCTAAGGATCATTATCTCGAAACTAAAAATACATTGATCTTCCTTGAACAAAACCTTAAAAAGAAGCACTAGAAGTTGTTCAAATCAATAAGGCCAAGGAGATCAGTTTTTCTTTAATATTAATTCTTGAAAACAGTAATTCATAGATCATACAATTCAGTCAATATTCAAGTTGCTTTATATTTGTCATTTTCACATAGAAAGTATAAATAAATAAGACATTCATGGATGATTATATTTTCTTAAGGAATTAGATTTAATCTTGTGATTAATTTAATTTATTCCTTTTATGATTGATGCCCTAAAGTATATGCATAACATATATAATATTCATTTTTTATTATAGATAGTAGTTGATTATGCTTGATTATCACAGTTTTCTTAAAAATATAAAGAAGTCTCTATTTTTGGTCTGATAATTTTGAGAAAAGTAAAACAAACAGGCAAAACAAGTTAGGGATGAAAGAAAAGAAAAGCAACTACAAAACTAAATGCAGTGAATATGAGAAGAATTTTATTTTGATTGATATTTTACTTATATGTAATTCATCATAGATCAAAAAAAAGAAAAAAAAAAAAAAGAAAAAATGCCCAGTTAGAAAGCTAGTGGAAGATGGAATATTACATGAGTATTTGTATTATTCCCAAATACAATCCCTTATTTTCTGCTTGTTTTGAGCCTTCTCAGGTTGTCATTTCTAAATACACATAATCTTTTACTCTAAGAATAAAAAGAAAAATAAAATTTTTTCTGTTATTTATAAAAAATTAGAACTTTGATCCAAACAAAAATTGAGCAAGGAGTCCAAAATAAAATTGTAAATCTCCATTTTCTTCTTTTTTTTTTCATTATTTTTCCTTAGAAAAATATCATCCATCCTGAGGCTTTATATAGAGCCACACATACACAGAATAACTCTGTTAAATTGAATTAAATTGGACTGAATTGAAGAAAATCACTTCTATTTCACTATCTGTCTGATGGATTTTATAGGAAAAATCCTGCTGGGGCTACCAGACTTTCTCTCTGTTTATCATGTATGAGTTCTTTCCTTCTTTTATACTTTAACATTAATAAAATTAGATTGAGAGAGTTTGTTAGCTAAATTTCACATATCCATTTATTATTCTTTTATCCCTGTATTTTTTCAGTTTGAAGCTCCCAGGAATCAATATCATGTATTTTTGAAAAGTTATATGTTAAGTATGTCTTTTTATATCTTATTTTGTTGTGTAATAATTGTACAAACTGTGTAAATCCCTGTTAAGTTTGAATTGTAGACTTAAAGAAATAATTTTATAGCAAAATTCTAGTTCAGTTAATGACTCATCACTTTTTAAATATTAATTAATTATTTTTACTAGAAGTATAAAATATATAAAAGTACACAAAATTAAAGTACACAACCCTATGAATAACCATTCTAGGAATCCACATTTCATATTTAACATAGATATTCCATTCAATCTGCACCACTTATTAAAAAGACAAATCCATAGCTCTGCAGTTCTGACTTTGTTGTCTATTAAACTCACTAAAAAAAGAAGTTTCTTCTCTCTTTTCTCTTTAATTTGGTCTGTTTCAATTTGGTCTTACTTGTAATATGCCCAATCTTGTTTTTCTTCAAATATTCTTTCACCATGTAAAAAATAAAAATAAAGATGATATAGCTAATCAGATATTGGGCTTAATATACAGAATGATCAGTGAGCTTATAGAAAACTCTAATAAAAAGCATGGTGAGGTATGCAAAATGATAGACAGGAGTGATCACCTCCATAATGAATGAGAGTTCATGAAAAAGAACCAAACAAAAATCCAAATAGTTAAAACTTCTATTGGTGGGCTGGTGAGATAGCTCAGCGGCATAAGCACCTGCTGGTGCACGAGGTCCTGAGGTCGACCCCTGATACTGACAAAAAAGACCCAAAAAACAAAAAACAAAAAAAGTTCTATTGGTGAATGGGCAGCAGAAATGAGCAATTTAAGGATGCAGAAACACAGAAGATAGGGCGGATCCAGGTGACTATGCACCCAGAAATATCTTAAAAACATGGAAAATGGATCCAACAGCTGCTATGTGATATAACGAAGACTAATCTAAGATTAATTGAAAGTTAGTGAAAAATCACAATACAGCAGGATGACATAAATAACTGTTTATGGAAATAATAACCAATAAATTTCCAAGTATAAGGAAAGAGTTTTACATACAGATAATGGAAGTAGTAGAACCCCAAATAGCCACGATCAGCAAAGGGAATCTCCAGAACACATCATAGTCAAAATCCCAGAAGTCCAACCCAAGAAAAGAATCTTAAAATCTATGAGAGAAAAGCAACAAATCACTTGAAAGGTACGCCGGTAAAGTTAGAGCAGACTACTCAACCAAAACATTAAAGGCCGGGAAAGCTTGGAGCAAAGTATTTCAAACCTTATAAGAATACAATATACAACCCAGACTGAAATATCTTGCAAAAAATCTTTTGAACTTGGTGGAGAAATAAGGTATTTCCATGACAAAGAGCACCCTAATAAATACATGATCACGAAAACAGCACTACTAAAAATTCTCAAGGGTATCCTTGAGGGAGAAAATGAAGTCAAGAATGCCAAAATGTCAAATAGAAAGAATGCACCAAGCAGAGTGAACAGTTAGGAAGAGAGAGAGAGACAGACAGACAGACAGACAGAGACAGAGACACAGACAGATAGACAGAGAGAGAGAGAGAGGGGAATTTTCCTCTTTTTCTTTGTCATTGTTTCCCTGCAATATGATGACAAGGAAGCAATGCAATGACAGGAGTAAGTTGATGCTTTTCAGTAATAACACAAAACATGAATGGCGTCAGTTTCCCAATAGAGATAGACTGAGAGGGCAGATCAAAAAACAAAGCATAACAGCATCATGTATATAAGAAACACATTTAATCCAAAAATAAATTCATAAACTAAAAAAAAAAAATCAAAGAATGGAAAACAATAATCCTTTAATAGGAACCTGAAAACACACAGGACTACCTATCCTAGTTTCAGACAAAGCAGACTTCAAGTGAAAACTAATCAAAATGGTAAAGAAAGTCCTACACATAGCTTAAGAAAACAATTCAACAGTAAGAGATTACTATCATAAGCATATATGCATCAAACACTATCACACTTCATAAAATAAACAGTACTGGACAACAAGATCATATAAACATCAATGCAATTATAATAGGGGGACCTCAAAACCCCACTGTCATGAATAGATATGCCATCTAAGCAAAATATATATATAAAAAAAAAAACAGAGTTGAACAAAACCTCAAACAAATGGACTTAAAAGATGTCTACAGAGTGTTCCACCCAACAACAACAGAGTATATATCCTCTGTAGCACATGGAACTTTCTTCAATATAGATCACATTCTAAGATCAAACTCATGCTTAAGTAAATGCAAAAGAACCAAAATTATTCCATGCATATTATCAGACCATTGTGCAATGAAACTAGAAATCAATGGGAAAAGAAACCACAGAAATTCAGCAAAGACATGGAAATTGAACAATACACTCTGAAATAATCAATGGATATTACAAGAAACCAAAGAAGAAATTATACATTTCCTAGAAGCAAGTGATAATGCTAGTACAACATATCAAAACTTATGGGACACAACAAAATCTGTCATACTATGGAAATTTATAGCTGTGAATGTCCACATGAAAATAAAAGAGTGAGCCCACATAAGATCATCATAAAAGAAGAACAATTCAAATTCATAGGTAGATCAAGGGTCTGATTTATTAAGATTAGAGCAAAGATTAATGAAATTAAAATAAAAAGTTATACAAATAATTGATGAATCAAAGAGTTGGTTCTTCTAAAGAATAAACAAAATAGACAAACTCTTAGTCAACCTTACTCAAAAAAAAGAAAAGAAAAGAAAAGAAAAGAAAAAAAAAACCCTCATATCTATGCAATTAGAGATCAAACAGTCAAAATCTAAATAGACACTGCAGATATCCAGAAGATTATTAATAACTACTTCAAAAACTCTTACTCCAATAAACTGGAGAATTTAAAACAAATGGATATATTCCTAGATACATAAGAATTACAAAAACTGAATAAATAAGATATGAAAACCCTGAATTATCCACTAACAGGCAATGAAGTTGATGCAGTAATAAAATCTTGCCATTAAAGAAAAGCCAAGGACATGACAGAGTCCACAAAAATTGTACAAAATATGCAAGTAATACCTAACTCCAGTAGTTCTCAAAATCAGTAATGAAAATGAAAAAGAATACTGCTAAACTCATTCCTGGAAGCTAGTATTACCTTGATGTCAAAACCACACAAGGACTCAACTAAAAAAAAAAAAAAAAAAAAAAGAATACTACAGGCCAACCTCACTAAAGAACACAGATGCAAAAATCTAAAACAAGATGCTCACAAATAGAATGCAACAAATCACCAAAATATCAGATATCATGACCAAGTCGGCTTAATCTCAGGGATACTACCATGGTTCAACATACGCAAATCAATAAATGTAAGCAAGGACAAAAGTCACTTGATCATCCAATAGATGTAGAAAAAACCTTTGCCAAAATCCAACATCCATTTATGATGAATAACATGGAGAAAATATGTATATAACTACCTCATCTCACTCTGATGAAAGCCCTTTATGATAAACACGCACACAACATCATATTAAATGGGAAAATGTAAGGTTTTTCCTCTAAAATCAGGAACAAGATACGGATGTCGACAATTACCACTCCTGTTCAGTATAGCACTCAAAACTTTAGCCAAAGCAATGAGGAAAGAGAAATAAATAAAAGTGTTATGTACAGGAAAGGAAAATATTAAGATATCTTTGTTTGAGAATAGTTTGAAGCCATGATAATTTATACAGAAGACTCAAATAATTCTACCGAAAGACTCTTAGAACTAATGAACAAATTCAGCAAGGTAGTAGGATACAAAATCAGTCCACAAAAGTTGATAGTATTCCTGTACACCATTAATGAACCCACTGAGAAATACCATTTCCGACAGCTTCATGGAAAATAAAATAATTGGGAGTTAACCTACCAAAGGAAGTGAATTGTAAGACCTCAGTAATGAAAACTATAGTAGTCTGAAAAAGGAGATTGAAGAGGACATCTGGAAATAGAAAGATAACCTCTATTACTGGATGGGCAGAACCGATACTGTTAAAATGACTGTATGGTTCTTGCAAAACAGATATATAGATTTAATGCAATCCCAATCAAAATAACAGCATGAATTAGATGAAACAATTCTAAAATCTATACTGAGCCACAAAGAACTCAGAATAGCAAAAACAATCATGGATAACAAGTAAATCAGGAGGCATCACAATTCTTGATTTGAAATTATATTACAAATCTACAGTGATAAAAACAGCATGGAACTAGCAAATAAACAGACATGTGGATAAATGGAACAAACAGAGAATGCAGAAACAACCCCATTCACATTCAGCTATCTGACAAAGGGCCAAAATCATATCTTGGAATAAAAGACCGTTCTACAAATGGTACTGGGAAAACTGTATATACATGTGTGGAAGATTGACTCAAAACCCATATCTTAGTGTCACATATTTCCATCAATAGATGAATGAATAATATCCATTTGTAGAAAAATGGATACACCTTGAGTCCATAATTTTAAGTGAAATAAATCAGACATATAACATTAAACATCAAGTGGTTTCTCTTCTATGAGAAACCCAAAATACAAATATTTAAGAGGAAGCCAATTGTGGTGGTGCATATCTGTAATTCCTGCACTCAAGGCTGAAGTAGGAGGCTTGCCCTGAGTTCAAGGCCAGCCTATGCTACACAGTGTTTTTAGGGTTGGCTTACACTATATAGGCAGATCCTGTTTCAAAATACCAAAATACTACTAGCAGTACTACTACTACTACTACTAGTAAATCAAAATGAAGGGACCAGGGAAATAGATATTTTGCAAATGGGAAAAGAACCAAGAGATGGGGGGAGGAAGGGGAGGAGAAGGGAAAGTTAATAGAATTCAGATGAGGTATGCACATGTACCAACTTCCACAATGAATGTATTCATTGTTTACCACAAAAACATATACTTAATATAAAAATTGAAACAAAACAAAAATACCAAAAATTCAATGTAAAATCTCATATATGGATTAGTTATTTTCTAAACACAAACATGTAACGAACATCATTAGTGTTGATTAAACCTATAGATAAATCTGGGAAAGAACTGACACTTTAATACTCATTCTTCCAGTCCATGAACAATTATATTTTGTTTAATGTGTGTCTTTAATCTGTTTTAATAAAATTTTATTTGAGTGTTTTAGAGTTTTATATTCTTTGTTTCTGTGTTTTTAAATAATAAATGATTTTATTCTATAATAAACGTAATTTTTATGTATTTTTTACAACCATTGACTATCTATATATAAAGTTAAGTTAGTGTATACTATTTAAATTATATCTAGAGAGTTTGCTTAAATCTTTTCATTATCTTTAGCAATCCTATTTTGATTTCCTGCTAAAAATGAGACTATTATTTCTCCCTTTTGCATCCTAACAGATTATATATGCTTTTCTTGTCTTATTGCACTGGCTGCAATCCTGTATAGATTTGATGAATAATCTCACTAGGATAATTTTCAGCATTTTACTCTTTTTTTTTTTTTTTTGTGGGTACCGGGGGGACGACCTCAGGACCTCGCGCACCAACAGGCACCCGTGCCGCTGAGCGATATCACCGGCCCCTTTTTTGTATGTGGGTTCCGGGAGTCGAACTCGGGCCTTCGCGCTTGCAAGGCAGGCGCTTAAGCCGCTGAGCCGTCTCACCGGCCCCAGCATTTTACTCTTAAGTAAGTTGTTTGCCATAGTTTTATTTTTTGTTTGTAGTCAAACAAACCGTATGATTGCAATACTACCGTTTATTATTATTAAATTACTACAAAACAATTATTATGAATGGGCAGTGTACTTTTATCAACAATAGTTTGTTTCCTGCAAAATTACATTGAACTCAGTCATGACCCAATATTTAAGGCAACCAATCTTTGTGTTTTGCAAGGGGATGAACCTTGACTTACGATCATAAACTGGTACTTCCCATCCTGAGTGGTGTTTTTTTGAATTCTGAAACCCTCATATTTAAAAGTGTAAAAGCGTAATTCACCATAGCTAAATCATAGGTGTGGCCTCTATGGTCATTCACATATGAGAAAAAAGAAAACAATACATGTATTGCATGTATATATACATGCAATACAGTAACTCCCAGACTTACAAATGAGCTCTGTTTCAGGAGAACCTTCATATGTCAGATTCCTTCATGAGCCCTACTTGTTTTAAGTCCCACAAAGTGAGTCCTATCCACTTCTCACACACTTCTGGACATCCTGGGCCCTGATTGAACACTATACCATTGTACACCATTGCACTGTACAGTGAGCATGCAGCAGAATAACTGTGACAATGTCCAGCAGACACATGAGGTACTTCTGCAATTTGTTCATATTTACAAATGTTCATAATGAGAGATCCGTTCGTATCTGTGAAAGTTCACAATTTGAATGTTCATCAGTTCATGCAGTAAGTGCATGCAACTTACTATTCTCAGTTCTAAATAAGGACAAATTTGAGTCAATTGTAGAAAAATGGGTGGATCTTGCAACCATAATAGTATAATAAGTAAAATTAATCAGGTATAGAAGCTTAAATATGTTTTCTTTAATATGAGAAACACAAATATAAATAAAGAGCCAAACAAAAGAGAAATAGTAGGAAACTGAGTTATCTTCTACGTAGATGGGAAGAGAAAGGAAAAAAAAAAGGAGGCATAGGGGTTGGAGAAAATAATCAAGATTCTATATGTAAAGTATATGTACCAATTCTCCAAGATAAATGTAATCATTATGCATCACAAACATATACTAACAATAATCATTCCAAAAGAAAAAATCTGGCATCTCCTTAGCACATACTGCAGCTGCAACACAAGGCTCCAAATCACGCCAAGAGAGAGTTTTGCGTCTGCACCAGCAATGTACAGTCTACCGAGAGGGTATGGCTACAGTCAGGGTCATCTATATCCTGTTTTTTCGTATTCTAGTCATATCTGTGAGCTAACAGAACAGTTACCGATCCTTTCACCACCAGTTTCAAAGTGCTGATCCAGTGTGTCTTGCTTACCTTATTTACGCTTATTTAAAATACATCCTTTTAAAGTTCTCTGAGTACAGTGTGCTACTAAATTTTTAGTGTTTATATTCAGTTTGATATTTTTATAATTTATCGGTATCACTTTTGTTTGCTTCTTTGTACCAAGATTATGCTAACCTAAAACAAAACTTTAGAGAATTTTCCCTCTTTCTATTCTTTATAATAGATTTATAAAATTGTTTTTGTTCCTTCCTGACCATTTTTTGGAAGAGTTTACATGGCAAAATATGTAAGTTTGCAGTTCACTACTGCTTATAGGTTTTCAATATAAATTTCATTATTTTGACAATTATAAGGTTATTTGTGCATGACATTTAATTTGTTGGTAGTAATTTCTCTGTTTAATCGACTTTTAAAATTTTTGGCATAAAATTGGCCATAACATGATTTTATTGTCTTTATTGTATGATCTGAAGTGATTTTCTCATTTCTGCTGTTTATTTTCCTGTTATTCTTAATAATATAAGTATTTCTTATTTATATGAGATTTTCCAACGAATCATATTAGCTTCATGTTTCTCTTCGCTATTATATGTTAGCCTCTACCTTTATCATTTTTACAGTTTTATAGTTGCAGGTTGCTGCTTTTTCTTATTTCCTGAGAACTCGCTTTAGATTTTTACAATTTTAGCCATGTTTATTTTAATACATACATTAAAGGTAATACACATTTAATTATATCTTAAGATATATTTCACAAGATTTCTAGACAATATTACCATAGTGACTTTCTTAATTTATTGAAATAAAATGAACATGCAACTAAAACATACTCAAATAGGAAATAATTAATTACATATTCCTCTAGTGTTGGGACTTGTCTTATGGACTTTGGTTTGGAAGGCTGCTTTATATTTTAATTTGTTTGGTATTAGTGTATCTACTCGTATATGCCAGATTCATTTATGTTTAGTTTTGGAATAATGTATTTTTCCTATCCTTTTACTTTCAATTTTTCTCTTCTTTCTAACTATGAATGTCTCTGGTGACAAATTTTCTATTTACCATGCATGTAAAAATTACATTGATTGAATTCTGTATTACACTGTTTTATTGAATTTCATGCTGACAAATATTTTCTTTCAGAGTGGAACATATGTTTCCGTAATCTTAGTTATTTTTCCTGTTAAAGATTCAATGGTTCTTTAATTTTTATTCTTTTTTAATGTGACTGTGTTAAAGATGTTTTCCTCATTTTTAGAATTCCATTGTGCATTATATATTTAGTAGTGATTTTTTTGTTCTTGTTCACTTGTGTACTGTTTTTCCTCCATATATGTATAGTATTTGTTCCAGGACACACCATGGGGGCCAAAATCTGTGGATGTTCTGATCTCTTATATAAAATGATACACTATTTGGCTGTAACCTGCAAATCATCTCTACTTTAAATATCCTCTGAATCATTGATAATACCTAATAAATGTAAATACCTAATAAATGTAAATAATAAATGTAAATACCTAATATTATGTAAATAGTTGTTATACCATATTGTTTAAGGAATAATGACAAGGAAAAATATCTTACATATGTTCAGTGCAGATGAATTACTTCAATTATTTGCAATCTGTTGGTGGTTGAATAGGCAGATGCAGAACCTGAGGATACTGAAGGCCAGCTGTGTTATATTCTGATCAGTACTAAGTATCTTCTAAATATGATTTTTGCTATCTCACTTTGGAATATACACTGTCTCTTCAAATGTTGCTTTTGCCTTATACTTCTTCTCCTTTCTTTCTAAGAGCTCAAATGCAAGTATGCCAGAACTTCTATCATGTGATTTTTTATTTTCTTAATTTGTGTGTGTGTGTGTGTGTGTTTACAGATATTCCTCATTTAACGTTCTACCTTTTAACAACTGACCAAACTTATGACCGAGGCATGCTGTTCTGACTTAAGACCCATCTTTTGTTCGAACAGTTCTGTACATCTTGTTTATAGAAGTTCAATGTCTTTTTCTTGTACACTACACTTTGTTTATATAGTACTGTAATTTTTGCTGATCGTACTGTAGAGTATAGGATGGTAGTTTTATGTTCTGTTATATATTACAGTACTGCACGTAAGAGTTATGTAAATAAAAGTAAAGTCATCAAGTTAGAGTTTCCTTTGACCACTTCATTGTTTTGAATATTGTAAAGTCCATAGTATGTACAGTTCCTCATTTAATGACCTATTCATTTAATGACCTTGTAGAGGGAGCAGAACTTGACTGTCAACTGAGGGATATTTGTATTATGTTTTAGATATTTTCTTCTGATCTGTATTCTAATTTGGAATCCTCCCTTCAGAAGTGTATAACCTGTTTTGAAGTTTAACAATCACATTCTGCAGTTTATACTCTTTTTTATTTAAATCCCAAGGCATTTTATTTCCTTGAGTATCTTCAGAATTTTGCATTAGCTTCTAGTAACTCCAATTCCACAGACATTTGTGGATCTGTTCCAATTGTTGAGTTCATCTTGAGAGTTTTCACTAACACAGTCATGGCTTATAACATGTCTGGTCTTCTTTGAAGTATTGTCTTGTTTTTTTTTTTTTTTTGTGGGTACCGGGGGGTCGACCTCAGGACCTCGTGCACCAGGAGGCGCCCGTGCCACTGAGCGATATCACCGGCCCCTTTTTCGTATGTGGGTTCTGGGAGTTGAACTCGGGCCCTTGCGCTTGCCAGGCAGGCGCTTAAGCCGCTGAGCCATCTCACCGGCCCTTGAAGTATTGTTGAAAAAATGAAAAGATAATATTATGGGAAGGATAATGTTATATTCTTTGGTTCCAATAATAATCTGATCTTCTAGCTGTGTTAGAAGTTCCTAGAAAATCAATTTAATTGTAACCACTGAGATCAATTGAAGATGATTTTTTTTTCTTTTATGCCCCTTAGAAAGTTTCTTACACTCATGCTATAATAATGCCTGTAGAGGCTTGTTTCAAACCATGGAGTTTTATCAGCCCCCTTCCACCTTAGCAATGTCAGATGTAAAGGCCTGTTCTCATAACCCCACAGACTACAACACTGTTCCTTTTCTGTCTTTATACTTCTAGACTGGCAGTCTTCTAGGGAGAAAAATTGAGTTGCCTCAAAAGTGAATTCACTTTTTCATTAGATACTCTCAGTGGTTGGAACCACAAATCTTCGCCACTGATTTCACTGCTACTTTATGCGTGCAGGTATGCTTACATACACCACATTCTCTTTATTTTATGGTTGCTGTCAGCTACAGAATTTGTTTGAATTTCTTTTTCTACAATTACTAATACTGACACTGTCATATTTACTTAAAATATAGTAAATGTTTGCCTTTGGGACATGAAATTATACAATATCTTGGTAGTTTAGAATTAACAAAAAATTCATAAACAACAATTAAGCATCAAATTTAGGTAATTAAATAGTTTCAGAGATAATACTAAAAAAGCAATAGCTAGTATGTTTTGTACATTTACTTGTGCTGAGCACTGTTGTGGGTTCTTTACGAAGAAAAAAATTCTTTGATATTCTTACCTAGCTTTTTACCTATTCTAATAATATTCCCATTTTACTGATGATAACTGTTGGTTAAGAAGTAAAGCTGACATTTGAAACCTATGCTTTGATACCCAAAGTGTCACACATTCAGATATACTCACAATTTCCTATAGCTATTTATAGAAACACAGATCACAGATACGTACGCTGCATACATATTCACACGTGCACACACAACTCACACACTAGGTAGTTAAACTGTAATGCGGAGAGTCTAGCTAGCAACTGCGCGAGTCTCTGCATAAAACCAAATCTCTTTCGTAATTCATCAGTGAGGAGAGTTAGCTAAACTAATAGTCGCGCACTCCTAACTCTTTGCCATTAAGTGATATTTTCTTGAGGTTTATACACGTAGAATACTTTTTTCACAATCATCTTTAACTGCTACACTGTAGTAATTTCTCTTTAAAAGATCAGAATATTAGTGATTTGAGAAAAAAATGTTATTTTTCTTTGTTCCTTTTAGCACATTAGAAAAAAGCTTGCATTTTCAAAGGGAATTGTACTAAACATATAGGGAGAACAAATGAATAATGTATAAAGGCATTCAAAACTACATGGGCTTAGGAAAAAAACAGGTTTCTGTTTTGGTGATATTTAAGCAGAATACCAGGCCAAAAACCTTCATTCCATTTCCCAGAAATGTTACACTCCAGCCTCAAATGCTGGAGCCACTTTACAGGCAATTTACCTGGCTTCTGGCCCTTGTGTCTCCCTGGTTTTCTCCATAGGAGCAGAGTGGTCATTTCTGCAGGGAGCTGGTCAATTGCCCAGCTCGCTCCCTCCGTAATAACTGCAAAAAGAAAACATTCCAAACCGGCTGCTGACCTAGGATGCTCCTTCTCAGTGCCAGTTCCACTGTGATTGGCAAGTCCCTAGCTTACATAAAGGAAGTCACATACATCTGGTAATAAGGGGATTGTTCTCCACAGTTTTACGAGTGGGAGGTGGGGCGTGGGCCATAACTGGGCGGTTGACTCTGAATCTATATCTCAGCTTCCTAGTTACAGGAAAATGACATTTTTCAATTCAGTAGCAAAAACAAGGTCCTGGGGAACTGTTACAACCAAATTAATTTCATGAGAGGCTAATTTGTAAGCCTTAATGGCAACTGCATATTTTTAGCTGAGAAAAATAACTATGTGATCAAAATGACCATGTTACTGCACTGTTCTCATCAGCAATGCATTCAAAAGTCATCAAAAGGGCTGGTGAGATGGCTCAGCGGCATAAGCGCCTGCCTGGCAAGCGCGAGGGCCTGAGTTCGACTCCCGGAACCCACATACAAAGAAAGGGCCTGTGATATCGCTCAGCGGCACGGGCGCCTGCTGGCGCACAAGGTCCTGAGATCGACCCCCAGTACCCACACACACACAAAAAAAAGTCATCAAAAATGGCAAGTTTTTCACCATGTCCTTGCATTTTTAGGATATACATAGTTTGAAGCTTGTGATTTTTACACACTGACAAAAGTCGATATATTCTTAACACTCCAACACATTCATTATATGAAAGTAATAATTATAATGCATGGCCAGATCTGTGGGATTTCTATTTTCTTTCTAAGTAATTAAACACATTATGAGGTCTCTAATTGTTTTTTAAGGAAAATGTATATAACTGATTTGATTTTTTTTTAACTAGCAGTTTTATAGAAAAGATTTCCACTGACTTCGCTATTACACATTTACTCCAAGCTGCTGGCTAGTACAAAAGAATATAAAACTTTGTCAATTTTCCAACTAATTATCTCAGCATATGACAGCCAAATCAAATAATCCCAGTCCCTAGTGAATATGCTCAACTGAATTTTCTAGATAACTGCCATGCAGATTCAATGCAATTTTGAGGATATAAACATTGCTATATTTATTCCATTAATTCATTAATGAATATACCTCCAAATTGTTCATCCTGGACTCCTAGAATAATGATGACAATAAAAAAAACATAAGAGTTAACATTTATTGACTGCTTAAAATGAGTCAGGCAGTGAGATAAATGCTTTCTGTGCATTCTCATTTAATTTTACAATGTGCCTGTGAAGGCTCTGGCATACCTGGCCAAAATGGAGTCTGCAGTTCCCAAATATCTCTTTAAATTTATCTGTGTAAACAGCTTAGCAAATATATTACTCACATAACATTTCCTGTGTGGAAAATGTGAGTTCTTTTGAATCAGTGATTTCTTTTCTCTCAAAAGCAAATGAATCTCTTTTTAGTCATTTTTGGGACATTTTTCTGATTCTCATATCCTTGCCTTTCCTCTGATTGCTATCTTGAGTACAATGCCTGTTCCTATGTTGAATTATGCTAAGAATTCCTGAATTTGTATGTGATATTTAGTATGCTGCACAAAATTTTATTCTTTTATGTTTTATGAAAATTGCAATTGCCATTAACATTTAAGAAATGAAGAAACAAGTTACATGCAATAATGTCTAGTTGTAATAGGCTCTTTGTACCAGGTTAGAAAAAAGCATGGAGTTCATAGTGTAAATTAGTTATATTTTAACTAGTATTAAATGTTGGCTAATATAGATCACTGAGGAATCCAATTTTCTTACAAGTTAAAAAACACCTAGACACAGAGAGTCCCAATTTATTAAAATTAATGGATGATGGAAGACTAATAAATGCTCATACAAATTTTTGTTGTTGTTGTTTTTGGTTTTGGTACCGGGAGTCAAACTCAGGACCTTGAGCTTGCCAGGCAGGCACTGCACCGCTGAGCTATATACCCAGCTACTCATACGAATTGTGAATAGGACAGTTTAGAAATGATTCATAGAAGTCAGATACCCATTTCAGCCTCTTGGAAAGTGGCAATTTTAAGATGTTCTTTAGTTTAACAAAAAGGTTTTAAGTTCTGGAAAATAAATAGATTTTGAAGTAGGACAATCCTGGATTTGTATCCTGATTTTAATGATGGTTGAATTTATGACCTTGGAAATAACATTAAACCTTTCTAAGGGACTAATATGTTTAATTTTTTTGAGGGACATAATGCTTTTTAGTATCTTGATGGAAAAAGTTTTTCTTCCTTATATACTGCATTGGTAGAAATTATATTCTAGGTAGATTATTGCTATAGCTTCAGCAATACATGACAACCAGGGGCTATTAATGTTTCTAGACTGTATCTCAATATTTACATCATATTAAGTTAAACTATGACTAGACAATATATTTAAGGTTTTTGGTTTCAGTTCAAAAGTGATGGATGGCATTAAGGCTTTTTTTTTTTATTTTCAGGAAATACATTCAAGCTATCTTGAAGAATTTAGTTTCTTTTGCAATTAGTAAGTTTGAAAATAAGAAATATATGTGATTATTAGGGGGAAATCATGTTCAGACATGGAAATAACAAGTGCTGTAATCAATTAATATCAAATATAAAATAAATGATTTCCACTAAGAAAATGCAGCACTCAAGAATGGATGGTATATATTATCTTTTGTGTTCAATAAGTACATTATCACTTTTAAAGAAAGAATCAAGTAATTGTCTTTCATGTACATTTTACTTAAAAAAAAATTAAAGGCTGGTTCCAAGAGAGCTATATACAAAACAAAGTAAAGGAAGCTGTGGAAGCCAATGAACAAAAGAACCAACTATGCTCTGAAAATATTCTAGGTAAAAGATGTATCATAGGCTGGAAACATAATCCCAGTCTAAATTAAAACAGGAGGCCAATGGTAAGATGCCATGAAAAATAGAAGAATCCTTTGCAGGCTAGAGATATAACTGAGTGGTGGAGCCCTTGCCTAGCATGCATGAAGACGTGGGTTCATTCACCAGTACCATGAAATAATGTTTTGATAATCAAGATATCATAATAATAAAGAATGAATCATAAATATTTAACTAATTAAGGAAGAAAGCTTACACAGTTTCTTAAAACAAAGAAAAACAAGCTAATGAATTCTAGATAAAACATCAACATAAAATGGAGTACAAGAACTACATTTCAAGGTCATTTTATTTTAGTAGTGATCATAAAATTACAATCATAAGAAATAATATGTACACAAATACATAATTGTCATACAGTAAAAATATTTACATTAGAAAAGCTACATAATGTTGAATGTAACATATTAAATGAAGCCTTGTACCCAGCATGAAACTTTGAACACTGAGAAGAAATTAAATGTGATTTTCTTGAAAACAATAG
The DNA here is from genome assembly GCA_028451465.1 of Erethizon dorsatum. NCBI lineage: Eukaryota > Metazoa > Chordata > Mammalia > Rodentia > Erethizontidae > Erethizon > Erethizon dorsatum. The sequence continues at coordinate 75,686,410 of CM051836.1, read as the reverse complement.
AATTTTTTATAAGAAGAGTCAAATATCTTCTCTCAACTGCTTTTTATATATGTATCAGTGCCATGTGATTTAGCACTATGAAAGTTTGAAGAATTATAGAATATGAATAGACATTGGAATATTCAGTTTAAAACTTTCTTACTGATTTGTGCTCGATATTTGTGGATATAATAGAAAAGTAGATTAATAAGATTTATGAAAGTAATTTAATGAAATCTAGATATAAATATCAAGTTGTTTTTAAAAATTCATTGTACATTTCATGATTATTTTAACAAGGAGATACTATTTTAAATATACATATTTAAATTAATAGAATAAAATAAAGACAAACTGTAGAAACTTCAGAATATGTAAATCATCATACAAATTAAGATAAAAACACTTTGTAATTCATTAGTTGAAGATTTATATTCTGAATTTTGGAGGGGTTTTCTAATACATATACCTACAAATTTATTCAGGTTGTACAAACTTGTGATTGCACTGTGTATAGTATTTTTTAAACATTAGAATTATGTTAAAATATTTTTGTTCTGTTCTGTATTTTAATGAAGTTTTAGTAATATTCTGGTGTCCATGATAATTGAATTTACCTAAAATTATGCAAAATTGTCTCCACATGTACTATAACATATGGTAGGGCAAATCTTCCCAAGGTAATTGGGATAGAATGACATGAATTCTTGTCAAAGTATCATGGTGGTTTTCTATTTATCTGGAAGGATCCCCTTTCTTTAAATATATAGAACTTATTTTTTAAAGCACACATGCACATTTTTGAGATACTACCTCACTATAAGAACTCCCATAGTGTCTTTAAATCAAGTGAATGAATTTAGATCTTGAATAACTGTATGTTTCTTTCAGTATACTAGAAAAGTGCATGTGAAAAGTTAAAATTGTGGTGACACAGGAAGGTTATGTATTGCAGTGGCAGGCAGTATACTTTACACATGACAGGGAAGCATAATTTCACATTAAACTATCAGTGAGTTTTTGTTTTGTTTTGAGTATCACAACTTTTATAAATTTAACTCATGTTAGAAGATACTATCACAATTTATCAGCAGGTACTTCTTTCTGTTTCTGGCATATAAATTCTAGCTCTTACACAAAATATTATAGATATAATGATTTGTACTTCTCATTTATACCCCACAATGTCACTCTTAGTCTGGAATATAAAGAGAACAATTAAAAAAAAAACACAGTCAACATGAGAGTTTTAAAATGAACAAGAAAAAAAATAGTTTCACAGATGAGCTGACAAGTGTCTAGGTCATTTACCCATTCCACTATTTTCTAAACATGTAAGTGGTTTAAGTGTTTGGCTTAAAAATGTAAAAATGGAGTAAAATCTTGTAGATATAAGAAGTATTCTGTTTTACAATCAATAAAAAGGTCAAGGGCCTTTTATACTAAATAAGTCTCATCAGGGTAGTTCATTAACACAATTAGACAAAATGCAAGACTCCTGTTTCAGCTATCTATTCATTTTAAAGCCCTTTCTGACTTACTTAATAAAATTTAGCATAGGAGACTTTTCCTGGCTACATAATGAACATATAAATTAAAATGCACTGGGATCTCCAAAGAAAAAGAAGTTAATTATTTAATCATTTTTTTCCCCTTCATGTATTTGGTTGAGAATATTTAATTAAAAAGAGAAAAGAGAGAAAAGTAAATGTATCGCTAACATATATTTATCTCTCTTGTATAAAGATGTGATAGTAATATTAAAATGACAAAATTGAATATTGAATACCTTGCCTAGTTTTAATAATAGAGATTTATACTGTTCAAAAATTGTTATTTTAATTGGAAAACTTAATTGATAGTGATAAATACAATATGTAAGTATTTCACATCCTTGATAATAAGTACCTATGCCACTTATTTTAAAGTGTGAAATAACAATATGTCTTTATAAAATATGATAGCTCTAAGTGATATTTTCTTTTAATTTACAAAAGTCAATACATTTACCAAGCAGTTTACATTTGTGAAAACTGGAAAAATTGCTCAAGATTAAAGAGACACACTGAGAATTTATTTGACATTTTATTATGAAAGTTCAGGAAGAGTTCATTTAGAATTTAATGTGCAATCCATTGAAGTTTATGATGGAGCAAGCAAAAGATATGACTATTGATTCTATCTTTAGCACCGTCTTTTCAAGACTGTTGTGAACAAATTTGTTTCTAGACTGATTTTTCTGCCTTCTAGTGTCTTTTATATAGTCTCAAAATGTTAAAATACTCAGTTCAGACAAATACTACTAATGTGTTTTCCATTTGTTAGTTTGCATAACCTTACAAAGTAGAACCTTTTTTTAAATTAGAGAAGCCTTCAGGACTCTTGGTCTTGCATGTGACTTCTGGGGTTTAAGTCAGTAAATGTTCATTTACCATTGTTTTAACTTATTCATTTAGTGATGCACTCAATTATCCCTCCCTCAGAAATAGTATTGCTAACTTCAGATATGCTAACTTCAGATAAAACTTCCATACAAAAAAGTTTTGTGAAAATCATTCAGAAATGCTTTCAGAGATTCCTAGGGACTTGTGTCATAACAATACCTCAGTAAACTCTTAAACATATATTTACCTAAGGAATGCTTGCTTTTCTACATGCTGTACACATTTTGGCAATAGGAATATTGCAAGTAATCTTCTATACAAGCAAATTAAGGGCCCAAATAACATTAATTCAGTGACCATTTGTAAACTTGTGTGACTTGTTATTCTAGGAAAAAAGTTACATAAACATAAATAAGACCTCATCAATCTCTTAAATTACTTAAAAGTAGGAGAGAAACAAAATCAGGCTACTGTAAGGTATGCGTCCCGGGATAGTGGAGGTTGAAAAAGGTCTCAGCAGTTTTTTGAAATTCAGTCACATCAGTTACCTTAGGAAAATATTAATATAATGACATGCAAATTTTAGGTATAATGTTCCTCAAAAATAACCCAACTGCATAGTTAAAATGCATTATGTATGTATATATATATATATATATATATATATATATATATATGTGTGTGTGTGTGTCTATGTGTGTGTATGTGTGTTTATACATATGTGTACATATGTTTTTATATTTAATCCATATAAGAACAAATATAAGTTGTGATATTCTTAAAAGATCTCAGAACATAACATTGTAGCTAAATTATATGTAATTTAACAAAAACTTATATGATTTATTAAGAAATATGACACATCACTTTTCTCAATAACAATCCTGTGATGTACATATGATTTTCATTTTCACTATGCAGATAATAAGGCAGAAATATAGAGAGTTTCAGTAACTTAAATTACTTGTGCATAGTTACACAATTAATAAACAGAAGAACTAAATTTAAAACCTAGCAGTTTTGACACCCATACTAATCTTTATTCCCCACAATATTGTTATAACCTTAGTTGGGATAAATTTTGGGGAGTTCTTGAAGGAACAGGTACATAAAAGTAGCTAGAGATAAACTTTAGTGGAGAAGAGAGTGATGGTCATAACTTCAGAGAAAATAATATTCACTGAGCAGTAATTTTGCTTCTTGCAGTTTATTAGGCAGGTAATATGTATCTAACTATTTTAGGGTTACAGTGGAGTTGCATATTGTATTCTGTTTTATTTTAGCTTTTGTATGCACCGCTTTATTTTTACTAATACAGCGGATGAGATCTAGTTTTCATTTATAAACCAAGCAATGTTCACGTGTAAGTTCTTGCCAGAACCAATTAGGATAACTGTTTAAATTGCTTCCAATTCGCTTTTTGAAGAAACCCAGAACTGTGAGGACCTACAACACTATCACTTTAACCAACCCACAGGATATGTAGAAATACCAAAGTAGAGTAACTGGTAAGAGTAGAACAAAGAACAGCAGCATGATCAAGGCTCAAATCTGTCTGCCTAGTGTTTATAATTATTAACATCTCTGCTCATCAGTTTACTAACTTATAAAATACAAAATAGAAATGTGGATATTTATCATTTCAGGTCAGTGACTCTCACCTGGGTATAATTTTATTTTCCGGGAGACATTTGGCAAAGCCTGGAGACAATTATGGTTGTCACAAATAGCGGGAAGGTGTCACTGGAGTTTAGAAGGTAGATGTCGGTGAATACCTTATCTAGAAGGCACAGGCCAGCTCACAATAACTTACTCAAAATGTCAATAGTACTGAGGTTGAAAAACCCTGCTTAGTGTACTCTGAAAATAAATAAACTAATATGTAGAAAATTCCTAGAAAAAATGTCTAGCAAAGGATAAGCTTTCAGTAAGTATTTACCATTAGAATAGAAGAAAATACCAAGACACAAAATTGAGATGTAGGCTGGGGACAAGTGGAGAGAACCCTTACATGACAGACTGGGGAGATAAAATTACCTTTTGCAACGAGGAAGATCATTTACTGCTTCCAAGCAAAGAGGTGATGAGTATCAATAGATGTAGAAATTAAGAGCAACTCTGCTGTAGAAAGTTGAGCTTCTTCAGTCATGTAAATATATATTGCCACAATTACCTTATTTGAATATAATTTCATTATTTATATGAGGAGTGGTCTTTGGAGTAGAAAATAAATTTTTAATACAAAACATCTAAAGGACAGACTAAAGAGTAAACACTCCAATGACAGATTGTTTTGGCAGACTAAGGAGACACCTGGGAATAGGAGGAGTGTACACAGACCAGCCCATGTCAGAGAAAGTATTGTGAAATTTCTGATTAACATTGAAATGGTGTGGCCTTTTTGTTGTTGTTACTCAGCATTTTAATTATAAATATTAATGAATTTCTCCAATTACCCACAGAGTTAGCAGGAGCCATAGAAATCTACTTTGTATATTTTGTGATTGACCATGTTAAGAAGAATAAGGCGAGACAGCAGGCATTTCTCCATAGGGTATTTGTGAAGTCCATGCTAACAAATAAACCAATACAACACATGACTGACAGGAATTTTTCTTCAGTGCTTTTCATTTTTCACAATTATTTGTAGAAAGGGAAACCTACTGCCAAGTAGTAATCTAGATTTCAAGTTTTCAGAGCCATTGGTAAAGAAGTTAATTACTGAAAATTTCCAATTGTACAAGAATCATATAAAAGCTCTGCCTTTGTATTACTTACCCAAATAAACAACGTTCTTTAGAAGAAAACAGTCAACTATACTAATGAAAAATGTAAATTCTAGCTTCATGTGTTATTCATGAATGTCCTGATATAACAATTGTTATTGTTAAGCGTTTAGCTACTATGGAAAGCATCTTCCGTCATGAAGCTGGATGCTGACTGCTGAATGTCAGAAATAATGATCGAGCTGTGCAGTAATCTTTGCTGAATGAGATCTATTATGTATCATATTTAGAACAGTATTTGTGTTGTTGAATAATTTGAAGCTAATTATCTAGCACTGCTTGTATTTTCTAAAATATAGTAACAAACATACACAAAAGTTTGCTAATACCGCTAAATCCAATTTTGTACATCATATTTAAGAAGTATACTAAAATTGACATACTTGAGTCCATATAAATTGTGGTTGAAATGTAGGTACAACATATAAATGTTTTCCTTGTTTTCAGAGTAACTTTTTTCAGATTCACAAATAACAGCATTTTTTATGCCCATTGTAAAAATTTTATTATTTTCACATGAAAACATACGTGTAAATAATATGAAGTATTAGGATACTTTTAGAGCAAAATGGATATTCCCTTACCTCTCTCTGACAGAAAAGTGATCTACTTATATTGTGGTCCTTTGCAAATGAACTTATCACCTTGACCTAAATCTTCACAAAATCTTTTATATCTGCTTAAATGTTTTAGAATAGCAAAACATAAGTATTCAAAATTATTCTTACCTACTTTCTGCTAACAATAATTCAATTATACATCTTCATGTTATTTTTTGAGATTTTAAAGGTTAATGAATATTTATTATTTTCTTAGTTATTTATCTTTTTAAATATAATATAATGAAAAGAAAATTAAATTTGGGGCATTCTAATCTTGCAAAGTGCACCCTTGTGCAAGTGAGTGGTTTTTTTTTTAATACTTTTTATGAATCTAGCATGTGGTATTAGTTGAGGAAAAAATAATGGTAAAGAGAGAAAGTGATGTTATATTTGTACCTGTGGGAATTGGAGATATGGAAAATGAGAAATTGTGAATGTCTTGGCATGAATTTGTGTGGTCTGAAACGAACATTTTCTGCATCCCAGAAAATATTCTCTGATGCAGTGAACTGTCATCTAGCAGTCTTTGAAACTATAGTCTCTGCTGCTGTTTTGGAAAATCCCTGTCTATTCCTTATCTGCGTTCAAGAGCTGTGTTGTGTAAGTAATCAGAAAGAAATCCATTCCTGTGTCACTGGATTCTCTCTTCCAATTTGGAGAGTTCACTGCCAAAGTCTACTTTCCGTGTTCAAACTTGATGTAAACTCAGGATGACACTGACAATCAGAGGAAAGTTAATATCATGACCAGGGGTCCATCTCTGAATACAGCTAAATCCTCTCTGTAGTACCAGAATGGTGGGGATGGGCAGGAAGAAATTTACAGTATGTATGCAGACTGCAGAAAGAGTCATGTCTGCGTTATTATGGGAGCTTCCGTGGCAGCTGTACTTATGTAAAGAGACTCATAAATACTCTTTTATATGGTGCTGTTGGTTTTAGTCCTCTAAACCTTGGGCAGAGATAAATAGAAAAGAGTGCATGGATGATTGAGAGGGAATTATGTCTATGTATGTTATGGGTGGTGGGGAAGACATAGAGTTCAAAGAAAAGAGATGTGCTGTTTACTTCAATGATTCCAAAATAATTGTAGGAATAACCAACATTTTCACTTTCTGACACATCGTTTTGATATCTAGGAGAGAACATCACCATAAATCCTAGAAAAGCAATAGAAACCAAAAATATCAATATTTAAGGTTCAGGCAGGACTGAGATTAAACTTTTATAACTCATTAATAGATGTGCACACACTATGAAAATTAAGGCAACATTTCATTTCTGGGTCCATGTTTCCACTATGAATTATTTTGTGGGTTATGATTACATAGATTGTCATTTCTGACATTTGGAAAAAGCTGAGATTGTTACCTAAATGCACAGCAGACTCCTCAACCTCCCTACACACTGGCTTTTCTTGATTACCTGCTGCACCTAATATTACTCAATAACTCACCTTAATTCTTCTCTGACAACTTTCACTTTCTAATTTATATTTAATGTGAAAAAAGTAGTCTATTTAAAATTCAAGTTCACACATCAGTATATGTTCTGAAGGATAATAAAAATACTTGGTAAAGCTTACATAAACTCCTAACAGGTGTCATAAATACAACCTAGTTATTAACACTTAAAACTCTCACTCAATATTTAAAACCAAAAACACATTTAGGGCCCTTCTTTGAATACAGGATTAACATACAGTCCATACCAATACTTTACTGATTGTTCTTTTTAAATTTAATTTAATTCAATTTTTTCATCAGTAGTTGTTTGCAGTACATAATGTCTACATTGCTTTTATGGAGTTGGGACATGTACATAACACATCTTTATTCCTTTTTTCATCCCCCTTCCCATACTTCTCCCTCCATCTCTTGATCCCTTTCCCATTTGAGAAAGATCTATCACCCTACTTCATATTATTTGTATTTTATTTTGTTCTTTAATTATAATTTGGGTTTCTCATATAAGAGATAACTCATGATATTTAAGCTATGTATCTGATTTGTTTCACTTAAAATGATGGTCTCAAGGTGTATCAATTTTCCTTGAGAATTTCAGATAAAGTTTCCCCAAGTTTATCTTTCTTTATGGTAGAGTAGTGTTTTGTAGTCAGGATTTGCAAGGGAAAAGATATAATACAAGACACATAATTTATAGGAGTATTTTATAGCAGTCACCCAAAGAGTCAAATACAAAAGAGTGCAGGAAATCTTCCACACACTAAAGATCCAAAGAATCTAGCTGAGGGCCTGGATTCCACAGCAATGTCCTGCATGAGTCCAGCCTAAGACCTAGAGCCCATGGCAATGCCCCCGCACGAGTCTAACTGGAGGCCCAGAGCCCATGACAATGTCTCATGCAAGTCTGTTTCATGGATCTATGTTGGGAAGGCCCAAAGGTCAGTGGTGGAAGCTAGAAAGTCTGTGCCAATGGAATGAAGGATCTGTGCCAGCAGACTGAGGAATCTGCACTGGAGCCAGGAGGCGATGCTCAAAGTAAGGACCGGAGATCCCCTGAAAAGTACCACAGCCATCCTCAGTGGCAATGAAGTCCCGAGCTCCTCCAACAATGAGAACAGCCAAGTTCCTATCAAGAAAGCCAGTGCTACATGCTCCTCCAGGAGAACCAACAGCGCCACCGCTTCCTCTCCAGTTCTCCTTTTTATGTTGGTGACAATCCTCAGGTGGACCCTCCACACCCAGCACCATGCTGACTCAGTTCAGCTGGGTGTTACAAGTTGACCACCAGTTGTGAATCCACCACAAGTAGTATACCATTGTGTGTGACTGCCATGATGTCTTTATTCTGTCTTCTCTTGATGGGCATATAGGGTGTTTCCAAGATGTAGGTAGTATGAATTGTGTTGCTGTAAACATGAGCATGCATGTGTCACTGTAATATGATATCTTTAACTTTTGGGAAGATACCTAGAAAGGGAATAGCTGGGTCAAATGGAGTTTCTTGTTTTCTGAGGCACTTCCATACTGATTTCCATAGTTGTTGTATACCAATTTTCATTCCCCTGAATAATGTAGAAGGGTTCCTTTTCCACAGCCTAACCAGTGTTTGCTATTAATTGATTTCTTGACGATGGTCATTCTTTCTTGGGTAAGATAGAATTTTAGTGTTTTGATTTGCATTTCTCCAATTGCCAGTGATGCTGAGCACTTTTTCATGTATTTATTGGCCATTTGTACTTCTTCTTCTGTGAATTGTCTATTCATTTCAGTTGCCCATTTTATGATTTAATCTCTTATTTTGGGGGTCTAATGTTTGGAGTTCTTTATGCATTCTAGATTTAGTGCTCTGTCTGAGAAACACCTGGCAAAATTGTTTCCCATTCTGTAGGTTTTCTTTTCATACTATTGTTTATTTGCTGTACAGATTGTTCTTTAAAAGGTAATATCAACAAATAAACATTATTGAAATTTAAAACATCAGCTTTCTAGCCATACAGTGACAAACTTAGTGCTCCCAATAGTCAAGTCATGTCTTCACCTTATTTGTTGCCTTCAGGAGAGGGAATACTTTTGTCATTATTAAAGGAAAGGCCCCATGTTTAACATAAACCTATAATAAGGCAGTTTTGTCTTGGTATAGCCCAGATTAAGTAGCAGCTTTACCACTGTCAGTAGAGTTTTTGCCTAGTTTATGATGTGTTTTGCCCCCTGAGCAAAGATGTGCTTTAGAAAATGTAAGTAGATGTGTTTAGATTAAGAATTCTTTAAGGCAAAGGCACAATTCTTCAACATTTCATGTGTGGCCAGGATAAATGTAGTTTAACCATAGCAGGTCAGTGGTGCATGTGTACCAATCAAAGTCTCCAGTCACTGTTAGAGTATCAAGTGCTTTATATAAGCAGTGGAAAAACCTTTTAATTCAGACAATAATAAAGCCACAACTGAGTTATAAAGGTCTTTGCTCTTAAGTGAAATCAATTACAACACAGCTACAAACACTTCCTATATACTTGGTTTATTTCAGAGAAAAGTCAAAAGGTTGACTTTCATAATGGCTAGTGTAAATAGTTTATTTGTTCTGGGTTCATTGTATATCAGCTATTATGTAATCTTTCGACTAATATAAAAATAGCTGTGAAAAGCTCTCTCTACACTACTCTCTTTATCCTTTGAGTAAATATTAAATTTGAAAACAGCATAAAATTTTATATATTGTTGTTTTTCCCAGCCTTTGTTTACTTATAAGCTTAAACAGTTCAAGGTTCAATGTTTTCTATAAAGTTGGTGAAGTATTCCAATGCTATTTTCAATAAGCAGTCTACATATTTTTCACAATAATTTATTCAGAATGTGAAAACAAAAACAAAACAAAGAACATCATTAAAGAACTTCTAAAACATAATGGTCTAGTGATATCATATTTAAGAATTTGGAAGACTCTAGAACTTCATAAAGATAACCAAAATTTAAACTCCACAAAGGTAAGGGTTTTCATATATTTTGCTCACTATTGTAATTATGAGAACAGTGCTGAGTACAGATTAGATAATTAAAAACAAAAAAAAGAAATTGAATAAGTGATAAAGCCATAGTCTGAAATTAAATGGAATTGGAAATTATTTCAACTTTCTACGTTTAGAAAATGCACCTGATATTAACAATTAGCAGTCTGCTATTGCTCCTCGAAATAATAAAAACTGGGCAGAAATATATTGGTATGATAGTTTAAAATTATTTTGTTTACTAAAATAGGAAAGAAACAGAATTAATGTATTCTCCTGGGGATTATAGGATCCTGAAGGACAACCCAGAGTTTAAAGAAAATCCTTCAGACTTACTCTCATAGGAATAAAAAACATTAGAATCATCTTTCAAGTTCTTGATTAACCCAGGTGTTTAATAGAGGAGAGGAAATCCAAATTTTAAATGTGACTATAGCAAAGCAATCATCATAAAAGGGTAAAAAACTCTGAACTGTACTTGTGTGGATCATAGAACTCAGAAATGGAATTAGAGAGGAAGTTAGAGGTCATTTACTCTAATCTTATATCTGAGGAAATGATTCTTTCTTCAATTATAATGCACACAGTTACAATACATTTTCATTTATCTGGAGTCTGAGTTACTGGAAAGCTCAACTCACTAATTTATTTTCCCACTTGACTTTTATGAGAAAGAAAGAAATTACAAATAATGTGAAAGATAGTTAATACAGTTGAAGATGACTCTGGGGTACTTCGAGATCGTGAAGTAGCTTTTCAGTCATCAGAAAAAGATACAATTATCTTCAGTATCATTTTAGTGATAACTCCTTGGCTTTATACCCAGGCAGGCAAACTCTACTTTATACGAATGCTCTGTACTGTGGGATTTGCTTTGGGAAATGCGAGTGTTAGATAAGTAGGGAAAGACATGAATCTAAAATAGTGCTGAAGGCAAGAGAAGTGAGGCACCACAAAGAAGACAGCAAGAGAAGCAATGAAATCTGTGAGGAACACAAGAGAGCAGCACGATGGATTGGATTTAACAAAATTAAAGAAGCAGATATGGCAGGAGACCTATGAAATGGCTGAGAATTCCTGATGCTGAGAACACAGTAGAACGCATTCTTCTCTTCTCAGATTGTTTTCCCATTCTCTGAGAGGCTGCAGGCTGTAACTACTGTATAAAATACTTGCTGCCTGTTTCTGTACAACACAGCCCAGTCACCAAGGTAACTTTAAAATGCTCTCTGTTTCTCAAAATCTAACTTAGTTAATAAAAGTGTGCAGAGTGAACAGCTACTAGCAGCTAGGCCAGAATTACTTGAGAACATCTCTTGGTCATGTATTCCTACCATGTGAAATCATAGCTTCTTTTGTAATTACTTTCAGTGATACATGTGCACCATGACCCCAAATTATTTTTTTTCAAATATAACCAGAGTTTTCTTCTTTAACTTTTTTATTAGTACATACAATTCACACTATGCATGTTTGCAGTACATATAATTGGCAATCATATTGGGTAGTGGGTACATGTACATGACACAGCTTGATTCTTTTTTAATCCCCTTCCCCTTCCCTCTTCCCTCTTTTCTTCTTCTAAGTCCCTTTTCCTCATTTTTGCTCTTGTTGATGTTATTAATTTTATCTCATGTTTATGATATATAATGTTTATATTAATTTAGGTTACTAGGTTCCTGTACATGACATATCTTCATTCTATTTATTTCCCTTTCCCTTTCCCCTCTCCTCTGGCTTATGTTCTCTTGGATGCCTTCCCATTTGCAAGCGATCCATCCCCTTGTCTCCTTCTATCCATCCTTTCAACAGTGCTTGTGCTGGCTGTGGTAGTGCATGCCTGTATCCTCTCAACTGTGGGAGGCTGAGGCAGAAAGACATTAAATTTGAGTTCAACTTGAGCTGGGGTTGTAGCTCAGTATGAATGTCCTGGGCTTAATACCAAGTACTGGGGGAAAATTTGCTTGTAAAGCATTTGGTGTTTTGGGAATTAAGAGGATTAGACTCTTTCTCCTGTTTTGACTTCCTTTTTATCAGTGTCTGCTGCATATATACCTCACCCCTTCTAATTCATTCTCCTGTTGCTCCTATTTTATGTTCTTCTTTCTTTTGCCTACCCTTTCCCCGTCTCCTTTCTCAATTTATAACCTGTTTATGTACAGTGCTAAAGTATACGCTAGAACAAACTGTGCCGATGTGTTAAATGTTGGTTGTAGAGACTCCCTATGTGTCATGATAATTATTCCGCACGTGTGAAGAATGCATTCTTAAACAGTAATCATTACTACTTGCTAAGAACAGGTAAAGCTATTAAGAGGGTCTCAAAACAGAATAACCTTTAACACAGCTGAGCAATAAAAGAGTTTGTAGTAGAATTTATGAGCTATCAAATCCCAAACCCTCATTTTGAGAAAAGAGTCGTTTGGGTGGTATTTTCTACCCTCAAAGGACTAACTATTGCTAGTACCGTATTTCACTATTACTTGAATCGCTGCTATAAAGTGGTTAGTTCAAATGAATTGGAGCAGCACAGACAATATATTCTCTAAAATTTCTTGACTTAAATCATGCTTGTGAGCCAAACCTGTTTCTGTAAGCCATTCTCACAGGATACAGTAGAAAAATCCACAACCTATGTTGCTCCTAGATTGATCTTGACTTCATTTCCTTGACTGTAATTTTCTCATCTTTAAAACAAGAACAATAAGACCAACATTGCAGGATTATCAACAAGTCAAAGATAGATTTCTTTAAAATGACTTAGAAAGCTTAATTCAGAGGAAAGGCAATTTTAAAGGTATTTTTAAATTGCCTTTCCTCTGAAAATAGCCTGTAAATAACCAGGTGTAATCATCAGCATTATAATGGACTATGCTTCAGTTTTAAATTTCTCAATTTGAAAATACTGAAGGCCCCGAAGAAAAATTGAAATTAATTTTCATAAATAATCTATACAAAAAACTATTGTTTATCCATGATATATTGTTCTAAGAACATTTCCTTCAAATTCTACCAATTCCATTGATTCAATATAAATAATTTTCCTAGATATTATTGAAGGATTTTATCTCTATAAACTCTTGTATGTCTTGATATTGAATACCATATTTACAGTTATGTGTTATATTATTGCAACATAAATATTCTAAGGAGGCATATATAAACTCATAAAATATTGCATTTAAATACTGATTTATTTTTTTTATGATTTCACTCATCAAATTTAAACACCATGGTGTATATAAACATCATGGTTTTTGGATGGTTTGTGGAAAAAAACTAGTTGAAGGCAAAGAATAGACAAAAGTCTCCACTCTCAAAGAGCTCAAAATAAAACTACCGGGGTCTCTTTCACTGTGGATTTAATTTAATGGTTTTTATTAAAGGAACAATGTGTACAAGGAAATATATTTTATTTTGCAAAGGACAAAAATTAAGACCATAAGATCTTTTTTTTTAAGCCTTATAAAATTTCTAAATATAAATATGTAAACATGTAATCAGTACACCGAGGATTATAAATTTCAATCAAAATAATACTTTTTTCTAACATAAAGTGCTCAGCTTGTGCCAAATATGCTTTTAGTACCTGTGTATCTTATCTCCATTTAATCATTTAAAAAAATCCCCTGTTAGATACTGCCATTATTCTGATTTTCTACATAAAGGTACCAAAGGAAGATGTTAGATAATTCTTTTATGATCATATGGTATCTAAGATTAATAGCCCTGATTTAAATGCACATATTTGGACCCCAACGGAGATATATATGTATACAGATATACATAAAATACAATTAGAATTAATTAATTCAACTGATATATATCTCATATCTAATACAATCAGAATTAATTAATTGTAGGATCCTTATAGATTTATTAAAGGTGACGTACGTGTTAAACTTTGAATGAAAAGCAAGATTTTCACGGGTGGAAATGGAGGAGGGAGTTAGTGCAGAGGTGGAGACGTTCCAGTCTGAGGAGAGCATGAGCGGCGTTGCTGCGGTGAGATGCTGCTCAGGGGTTGGTAAACTGACAACTTCTCTTTGGGGAAACGACCGTAAGACGGGAAGAGTGGAAATTACAGCTGAAAGATATGAGAGGAGAAATTCTACAGGCACAGGAACATGTTAAATCTTTTAGCTCTAAAAGCACAGTCTACCTGACAAGGTATGACAGGCTAATCTTTGTGAGGTCCTTGAAGAGGTCACCAAAGCTGTCTGACCCAAAGAACTGTGACTCCCCCGTCCCGGAAACCATCCCTGCTGAGTTCCAGACAGCGAAGAGAGGTTCTGCTTAAATGACTGCATAAAATCACTTCCAACATACGGGGCTTTAAAGTGATGCAGCACGTTGTCAAATAGACTGGTTATAACTGTCTCCAAGAGCAAAGGTAGGCGCATTAACGATACCACTGAGCGTGGCTTCTTTCTAGTCCTGTCATTGCTGAGATCCGTCCAGAGGCTCCTGGACAAAATGGTCCACTCGAGTACCTTCATCCTTGAGAAAGTGAAGCAGAATATGAACATCATTTCTTGATGTGTGGCAGAAGAAGGGAGAGGTGACTTTTGAACTTCACTTTAAACAAGACATCCTCAATCCCTGTGAGAGCAGTGATCCAAGGGTTGTATTAAAACTGAGACATACTTACTAGTAAAAAGGTAAAATAATAGTTTTTGGAAAGAAAGAAATTCGCCAAAGTTAGGCAGAATTATGTCCTTGGCCTTCCAGAAAACAGCGAAGCCAGGACAAAAGTGTCTCGTGTAACTCTGCTCTTCTATTCCGTGTTCTGCATTATTACGTGCTAAATCAGTTCTAGCTGCTTACCTTGGTCCAGTGCATTTAAGCCCTTTCTTGGGGCCTTTACAGCACCTTTGAGAATTTCACCCATAGCTCCTTACCAACTGCCCAAGCTGTCTTCTCTACCAGAAACTTATTATTATATTTATAACAGCATTCTGAGAATATTTCACCAAGTTGCTTACAAAACCCCATTTCATACAATCAATGAATTATGCCTTCAATGTCTTTTCTCTCTACATGATGTCCTAGATTAATGCACTATATAATGTTTGTAAAAGCAAACATGTTTCTTCTTTAAAAGTCATTAAAAGGGTTTTAATAAACATTGAAATGATTAATTTGTTAATTGGTTCCAGATAATGTTTGTCAAATATTAAGGAAGAGAAAAATAAAGTTCTGTACTGCAAATAATCCAATTCAAGGAAGTAGTTTTATTGGAAGAGATTTGCTTAATAGGGATAGAATTTCAACACTAAGAGCTTTTCAAAATACAAATGGGAAAAAGAGGTAAGAGTTAGTTTAAGTAAAAGTTAATGCAACATTAGGTTTGCAAATTTAATTGAACAAAGTTAGAAAATTTGAAGTTTACATTACAAAGACCAGTAGAAACTATGTTGTTTGCTTTTATATGATGGTTCACATGCATTTTACTTGGATAGTATAATTTGTTAATATTATTCTGCATTGAAAAATTGATGACTTACAAATATTTTCTCTTATTTCTAAATCTGAGTACCTGTCTAGTCCAAGAATGAAAGGGCTGTAAACCACAGGTATAATTCCATATCATGATCCTACTTTATTTCTGCTTTCACTTTTTTTTTTAATTTTCTTTTACATGATTTTGTTTTTTATATCAGTCCTGGGGATTGGATCCAGGAACTTATGGATGTTAATCACATGCTCAACTACTGAGCTACAGCCCCAGCCCCTGCTTTCACTTCTTTAATTGAAGGAATATGGATATTAAAATAGAATTTTCTTTCCTTTCTATATCTCCCTCCTGGTGTATGTATTTTTATCCTTTCGTGCTACTTAGCAAAAGTAATTCAAATAGTTATTACAAATTTAAATTTCAGGCAATAGTAAAAATGAGGGGGTAAAAGAAAGTCACATTTAATTTTTCCCTTGAGGTTTGCCTTGCAAACATAACAAAGGACAAGTTTCACGGAAACCAGGATGCAGCTGTTGAATGTGCTTTAAAGTGAAAGCAAGGAAAAGGTTCAAAGGAAGGAAGTAAGAAGTCCAAGATCTTATTTTACCTATCTAAATGTGACAGAGCATTTTTAAGGTAAAAAAAAAAAAAAAAAAAAAAAAAGCTCATGCTCCTAAAAGAACAGCAAATTCTCTCAATCATCACAGTTTTCATAGTAAACAAACAAAACAAAATGTCCCTGCAAAAAAAAAAAAAAGAACCCAAGCAGATATTTTACTTTATTTGGAAAAACCTGGCTTAATCTCTATTGAATGCTCACTTTCAATTGCGTTTCATTTTTATCATTACTCAAATAGAGACCAAGTACCATAGATTTTTTGACCTCAGACCTGAAATTTTTCCACTTTATTATTTTTCATGTTATTTTACAAAACAACTGGGCCAAGGATATAGTTCAGTGGCAAGGCGCCTGCCTGGCAAGTGCAAGATCCTGCGTACAGTTTCCAGTACCAAAAGGAAAAAAAAAACACAAAAGCAAAACAATTAAACTGCTATCCCAATGTTGATGTTTCACAAAGCTTAAAATAGGAATTTTTTCATGTCTGTTATTGTTACTGAGGAATTTAATAAGAAGGGATATAAACAGCAGGATATGTAAAGAAATATATGATTTATATGTGGAAAATGATGAAAAAAATCTTAAAAATATGAGATTAGCTGAATAACCTAAAGGGGAATTCTGTATTTTAATATCTGAAGATTCATAGGATTGTTTTAGTCCATATTTCATTGTTATAAGAAGAAGTCCTGCGCTAGTTACTTTATAAGGAAATGAAGATTGTTTAGCTCACAGTTCTGGAGGTTGAAAAAGCATAGCACCCACCTCTGTTCAACTCTGCTGAGACACTCATGGTGGTGGGCAGAACAACGGCAGGAGCATGTGCAGAAGAGATAGCACCCATGACAGCAAGCCAGAGACCAGGAGGGGCCTGTCTTAGCAGGTTTCCATTGCTGTAGAAGATACTTATGCAAAACAACGTAAAAGGGGGAATGGTTTGACTCTTTGTTTCTGCCCATGGTCAGTGGGCTCCTTTGTTTCTGGGTGTGAGGCAAGACCAAACATCATGGGGGAGAGCTCACAGGGGAGAAAAACTGCACAATCGATAGTAGCTGGGAAGCCGAGAAAGAGAGAACATGAAGGGGCTAGGGACAGATTCTGCCCTTCAAAGTCCCACCTCCAGTGACCTACTTCTGCTAAGTAATCCCTACTTCCTAAATGTGGCATGACTGCCTAATAGTGCCAGAGGATTTAGCACATGGCCTTTGGTGGGCATTTCACATCCAACCTTAATATGACTGACTTTCCTATGTTTATCACAACCCAGTCTCCAAGAAATCATTGATGAGACCATCGTGAGTCCCTTCTGAAAGCAGTGCTCTTATTAACTTGTTCACCTCCCAAGTTACCACACTGAAGACCAAGTTCCCAAAAGATGAAGCTTTGGAGGGTACGCTCAAACTGTCTCCAAACCTTAGCATGGATTTTAAGTAAAGAAATGTCCAGAATGATGCATGAGGAGGAAAATGAGAAAAACTAAATGAATTGTAGTTAGCAAAGACAGAAATACTTTACTGCATAAATTTTCATTGAACTTTCTTTATTATTTTCCAGTACTACAGGATATAGCATGTTAGAGCCAGGCATGCACTACTGTAATCCTAGCATTAGGGATGCCTGTGAGTTGGAGGCCAGCCTGAGATACATAATGAAACCCTGTTTCAAAAAAAAGAAATAGAGGAGTGACATGTAAGATGGAATGTACTTTGAAAAAAGCTATTATTTTGGGCCACATAAATTGTAATTACTCTTTTAAGTAAAAAATTACTTTTCAAGGTTATTCGTATTTTCATCATTATTATACATTTAAAATTTTTGATTTTATGATTTAAATTAAAGCTATTGACATATTTATTTCTTTGTGCCATGGGCAGTCTAATGACCAAAATATTTATTTGTGTTATTATTTGTGTTTCCTGTTTATAGCAAAAAGCTACCAAGCAATACCTTACTTCTCTAAGCTGGTATAATGCAGTGTGATATTGAATAGTTTCCAGGAAATGAGTAAAAATGTTAAGAAAAACCTCACCTTTGTGGGTAACTATATTCGTGCAAGGTAATTTTGGGATAATATAATGCTGAAAACATGATACATTTGTATATTTTTGCTCTTTAAAATGAGATGCAGCATGAGTTGTTATTTTTTTTTTCAGTGACAGAAATGAGCAAGGCTTCTGTGCTTCCCAATTCTCCATCAGTAGAGTGCAAGAAGTGAACTGGCAAGTGTTCTTTGAACCACATCACCATCTTTGCCTTATGAAAGCCAAGACCATATTAGCAAGTGAAAATGCAACACAAAAAATATTTAGTTGAAGAGTGATGCCAAAAGGAAGTGTGAAGTTTTCAAAAACTCACAACGATAATCTTCGAAAGAAAATACTTTGTGACAATTATTTAAACATTCTGAGCCTCAGTTTCCTCCCTTTAAAATTGGATTAATAACACTTATTTGTAAATATTTCAAGTGTTTGGCATATGAAAAATAAAATATACTGTAGTTAGTACTGCATTCCAATGTTTGATTTAAAAGGAAACAGTAAAAACACACATAATTGTATAGATAAACAAATTTTAATTGCATAAAGAAAAATAAAGCAGTTGGAATAATCAATATATTTTATGTATGTATGTAAATATATTTAAGAGAGTACAAATAGAATATACTATAATTTTTGACATAATGTTAGAATCATTATTTACTTTTATATAGGCCAGTAAGAGAGAAAGCTTATCTAATAAGGCTCTGCCTGTACGAGTTTGGTAAAATGTTACTCAAATGTAAACAAAAGGAATTTTTCTTGTTTTGCTAGTTAGCCTCCATTGGTGACAAAAGGATGACTATAAAATGACTTAAAAATCCATGAAGAGATTAACTTTCATATTTACTAAAAAACTAATATTTGAAAACTGCTATTCACATAGTACATTTTTTGATCTGTAAAATATCAATGAGTAATTGATCGAGGTCTAACAGAATTGGCAGAGTGAGGACCAGAGCTCACACTGCAAGTTTCTGTTTTGTTCCAAATGACTCACTCCTTAGTGGTGTCTACAGTGAGGTCTCATTGTTTTTTGTGGGAATGGATGTCTTGTTTAAAAACAATGAATGTGGGCTGGTGAGATGGCTCAGCGGCATAAGCACCTGCTTGGCAAGTGTGAGAGCCCGAGTTCGACTCCTGGAACCCACATACGAATAAAGGGCCGGTGATATCACTCAGCGGCACGGGCGTCAGCTGGTGTACGAGGTCCTGAGGTCGACCCCCGGTACCCACACACACACAAAAATGAATGTGATACCTTAGTCTCTGAGATATATCTATACTGTAGATTGAAATCACAGACTCACCTATTCTTTAAGTGAATGTCACTGGTAACGCTTGATACTAAAGCTAAAAGTGGATGAGTCAGATCAGGGCACAAAGAGGGTTGGTACATTCAGTGCCAACGAGACCCTGCAAGAGGAGCAGTCAAACTGGGATCTACAAGACGCAAAGTTGGCCTTGTGTCTTAGGGATTTTGACTGATGTGTAATTTTCATTTATGCTTTTGTTGTCGTAAGGTCCACCAATTTCCAGGAAGGCTGTGAGTGAAGATTAACTATTATTGGATACCTAGCAGTCCTAAAAGTGAAGGAAAGACTCTGCTGATCAAATATATAAGGTCAGTTTCCACCCAGAATCTGCAAAAGGAAACATAAACTTAATGTATTATTATTGTTGAAAGTTTGGGAAGCAGTTGTTAACTAAAAAAAAAAAACAATAGGAAAACTTTTTACTTTTAACTATATTTCATAAATATAATTACTTTCAAGTATATTAGCTTTTGAACTATCATTAAGTTATATTTCATAATGTACATGCTTATGAATTATATATGTGTGTATTAGGAGGTTAGTATGTATAATTTCCATAAAAATTATGGAAATAAGCAGTGGAGCTATTTTAGTGACTTCTTTTTCTAAATATTTTTTAAAATGGAACAAAAACAAAAATTTTGTCTCTACCAAATGCTGAAATAAACAGTGTGAAAGAATAAAATTAATTATTTTTGGCTATTCAGCGTGAACATCTCATGACATTCTTCTTTTCTTCCTGAAAATGTCCCCGACTGTCATAGATCTTATTGTTTTAAATATTGCTCCAACCGACAGCCAGATAAAGCTACTGAATTTTACGTTGGAGTAGCAAGTGGCAAGTGGCACCAACCAAGCTATTTGTAGCACAAGTTCTTCCAGTCATTTTGTCTTTTTTATCATTTTAGTATAAGCTCTAGTCTGTTCTGCACCAGTGGAATGATTTGGTTTTAATCTAAAAGTTTGTTCATGGCTTTTTAAATCTTCAAAGTAATTCGTTTATAATTAAAATGATAAATGCTTTAATTTATTGATTGCAAGTTACATTGATTTCACTGTAATTCATGCTGTCACCACAAAGTATTTTAAAAAATCGTACCACAGTGTTCCATGTGTGCATAAAAGCAATTGACATGAAATAATTTGTTGACAAACTAAACTAATACTCAAGTGATTCCAGTTTCTAAATGAACTAAAGTGAAAAATAAAGGCAGAAGACATGATATATAAGAAGTGAAAATGATTAAATTAGACTTCTAGTAGAAGAGGGAACAAAATAAGTAAAGGGAAAGATATATTTCAGAATGCATCACTAACCTGGTGATATGTTTATGTGCAATCCTAGGGAAAAAATATTGTTCTCAACATGTTATCTCAGAGGATAATATTGTTAAAGTGAAATGCAATCCTATGAAAACATCAAAGTTGTATGTAACACAAACATAATGTGCAATGCTTCAGTTTTGATCCTTAAATCAAAATCAAAATTAATTATATTGAAATTGCAGTTCCTTTTTTGTGTGTGCTATACCTAAGGTGGTGCTCAGTTGCTAGTGGCTACTGCCTTGTTTGGCCCAGTTCCTGATAATTGTACTATATTTTTAAAGTGGTAATTTCCATGGAGTACAAAGGGTGCTGCACTATCAAATATACCAATATATTTTTGTTGAGTATATACATCCAATTCAACTGTTGTTGCTACTTTCAAATAAAATAAATTACAAAATAAATCCTTAGTTTAGTTCAAGCAAACAAAAAAAAAGGTTTTTGTTGCTGTTGTTGTTTCTCCCCACCCCCAGCTTGTTTTATGTTGCCGTGTTTGTTTTGTGTCACTTTTATCTCAATTGTTAATGTTTATTTTGTGCATTCCAAAATACATCTCACCCTTTTGTTCTTTCTGTTCCCTGTTTTCTTCTTTAAGCATTCTTTGCTTCCTGTGTATTATGTCATACTCCTTTATTTTTTACTTTTTAGATCATTTACAAACTGGAATCATTTGAGTATTAGAATCACATCTATTTAAGGGGAAAATTTAGCATTAAATAGCTCACCCTGAGTTACCGAACAGTATTATGATGTGCATCCACAGGAAACTCCTAAGCTCTGTTAACAGACTTCTCCTCTGGCTGCATTTGTCATTGAAATGTAAATTCTGCATAAGGACATCATAGAAGGTTATAAGGTCAAAAGCTAAATACTTTCTAGATGAAACACTGTAATGTGTGTGCTGATTTTAATCAGTATTCCAAATAAGAATATTTCAGGATGCCACTAAAACATATTCTTTATCTTTGTTCCCTTCAAAAATCTTTTATCTGATTTGTGGGGTGGAAATAGTAAAAGCAATTAAGGCCTTTGGTTTCTTTCCTGTAGATGTAATGTAGATGACTCTGTTTATTAAAATATCTTAAGTTAAATCAGTTAATTGCAAGTTAGTATAGATATTTTTACTATATTCAATTTAGGCCATACCAAATAATTTTTATGGATAATAACAAACAAAAATCACATTATAACTACCAATTCTTCCCCTGATCTATCATATTAAATAGACAAAGCAAAGGTAGTCTTTATTGTTAAAAATTATAAACCATTTTTATATATAGAAGAGAACTGGACAAGAAGGCAAAAGAAAAAACAAAAAACTAAAATGAAATGTATCAGCTAGAATGTGGAAATGAATGTACGGTATTGATTACATTTCCATATGATAGTCCTATCAGATAAGTTCCCCATTTACAGGTATTTCATTCCTCTTTAAAAGTTATGCGATATCCTAGAATCTGGTGATTGGGTTTTCTGTTCTTTTGGGCTCATTATCTTATCAGGGGACTTCATTTATCCCATCTCATCTACTGCATCTCTCTGTGTAAGGTATTGATATCTTTATTTCAAGGATACTAAACAAGATTCAACCAACTATAGCCCTATGGTCAAGTCTGGCATTTGTCTGTTTCTTTATTCTACCTTAAGAAAAATTTAGAAGTTTTAAAGTCGATAAAAGAAATAAGAAGAGAAGAAAAAAATAATAGTATGTGTCAGAGACCATAAGTGGCTTGAATAAAACAAAACAAACAAAACAAAACAAAACAAAACAAAAAAATCCCCCCAAAACTAAGTTATTTGCTCTCTGCCTTCTACAGAAAACTTTGTCAATCACTGGTTTATGGGAAATGCTATAAGTTGTTGTTATGGTTTGTGTCTAGATGTCCCCCCATGCAGTTATGGGGGTGGGCTTTTCAGAGGTGGCTGAATCCAGAGTTTGTGATTGATTCATGGTCCAATGCTAGGAATAAGGGTGTGAGTGCTATACCTGCCCTACGGTGGGTAGACTCCATTCAATACAAGAGACAAAAAGAGGCTTGTTCTCTCCCTCTCTCTCTCTCTCTCTCTCTCTCTCTCTCTGCTTTTGCTCTCTTCTGTCACCATGAACTGTTGCCCCTCTGCCATGTGCCACCCTGCCTTCCAGCCAGCTGATTATGGACTAAAACCTCTACAAACTCTGAGCTAAATAAACCCTTCCTCCTTTAACCTTGGGTGTCAGGTATTTTGTCTCAGCAATGACAAAAGTAACTAAGACAGTTGTCAACATTTTCCTAAAGTATAATGTTTCATGCCTGGAGCTGATTACAATTTCCTAAAATTTTTAAATAAAAATCTGTTATTTTTTCCCCACCATTTTTTCTTTTTATTTTCTTAAAAGCACCAGTTTCTTGTGCATGTATTTGGAGCATGGTCATGTTGTTAGTAGTCAATTATGCAGAAATTTCATGGTTCTTATGTCATTAGAACTGATTCCTGCCAGTTTTCCAGAGAATTTATTATTAATTCAATCTGCTAAATAAATGTGTTTGCTCATAGAGAATCACTGCTCATATAAAATTCCTCAGAAGACATTTACAAATATCTGTTAAAGACTTTTTCCTTGGCCACTTTCCTTTTGGTGTATAAAATGCCACTTCTATCTGTGAACTTTTTTCTAGCACCAATAATATTGGAAGTGAGTCTTATTTTTAACTCTTCATCAAAATATGGATAAGCTCTAATGCTTCAAAGGAAGCCACACTTGTTCTTGAATACTACCTTATTGTCTGAAGATTCTTGGCCAGTTATTTTATTACTGACCTGTATTAGTGCCTGATCTTTAAGAAAGTCACATTATATGAAATGACATTTCTGACCTCATAACCTCTCTTCCATCATGCATGTCATGGAATTCTTAAACTTAAAAGATGTTTCCTTGCATTAAATATTAACACAGTGTTTGTCCTTGGTTCTGCTTTAATAATCAACTAAAGGCAACCTTATTATTTCTTTCACAGGACAGAATGTTGCAGATAAACATTCAAACACTTCTAGTCTCCTTCAAGTCTGTTTCCACTATATTTAAGCATTGTACAAATTCTGAATCACTGTGTGTGTATTCTCATTTGCTTATGTCAGATTAAGAATTCAACAGTCGGAGCCCACAACACTAATTTCCTTAAATGACAAAGACAAGGTAGACATATAAATAAGGAGATCATTTCTATAAGTACAAGCAAAAATTGTTACAATTTAAATATCAGATTCCCAAGGTCTGTAGAGGTCCTAATGATGAGTTTTCCATGAGATTATAAAATTTTCCTGTAAAAAGAAATGAAACCCACTGAGATTCCAGACAGCATGTGTGGACCTTCACACCAAAATTTTCTAGAAAGTTTAAACTCTGAAGGGGCAATTCCAGAAGCTCCTGCCAACCATGTCAATCTTCCCTCCTATCTCTTCACATTGACATTTTCCTAGTTTAAGAGAGAAATATAAAAATCCCATTTCAGTGTGTACTTTTTTCCAAGTGTTCATAATGAATTCCCTGATGATCTCTGACTCTTCATTCATGACTTTTGAAGTTACCACTTACTGGGTGTTTGTTATAAGTCAGAATCCTCCTCTACACAATAATGCAGCATGAGATGTTCCTATTTTACAAAGTAGAAAAACTGAAGCCTGAATGATACCTGAAAATCACACAATTAGTTCTTGATAGAATTGCCATGCTGTTCCAAATGCTTCCAACATCAGTACCCATGAAATTATTCACTATTTTATACTAAAATTTGTTAATGGACAGTATGTTAGAAGAAACACCATAGGGGATATATTTTTATGTCAATTTGGGTCTTTCCAGAAGCATCACTAGCCTGGATTAGACATGGACAAGAGGGATTGTGTGAAATGCCTGTGAAGAATGAGAAGGAAAGAGCTGGGTGAGCTTTTGACTCTCATGCAGAACTAACTTCTCAGGAAAAAAAAAAAAAAAAAAAAAAAAAAGGAAAGAAAGAGGGCTGCTTATGAAGAGTCTCAGACTACTGAATATTTCCAGGAAATGTTCACTGAAGCAGGTGGAAAAATGAGAACTTAGGCTGAAGTTGCCTTACTCTGAGAGACTGGGCCCTCCCTGCACAGTGTTGGCTGAACCCAAATTGCAGGAAAGGGGCCTCAGCTTGAAAATGGTGCTGGTTTATCAGTTTGCTGTTGTAGGAGGCTCTAAGTGGTGCACACGATGGGTTCCAAAGTCCTCTAACAATGAAGGTCATGTTTCTCAAGTAAAAATTCAATATATCGGTGTACGTGCATGTAAATTGGGTTCAGTTTGTGTTTTTTACATACTTACAGGTATGTGTGTGTGTGTGTGTGTGTGTGATAGGGAAGGAACCTGAGGATGGAGTTAGAGAGGGGCGTGTCGACGAAGGTCTCTCATAACAGAGGCTAAAAAGAGCAATTTTCTCTCAATCAGTTCTGGAAGTGCTAGTTCTTATCAAATGAGTGATAAAAATATATGTATCAGAAGTCAAGGAGGGAGGAGTGGTGGAAAAGATCTTACCTCAGGAAGTTACAGCACAGCACAAAATATTCTGTTAAACAACAAGAGAACCAGGGCAGAAATAGGTTATAAGACGTAGGGATTGAAACTAGTGGACAAGTAGGCTGACGATGGAGAAACTGGGCTGCTTAGACAGAAAAAGCACCAGGTCTTAAAGGCCAAGTGCCTGCCAAAGGACAAGAATATAATGAATATAGAAATGGAAGAGCTGACTTAAATTCATGGGAAAATCTCCGGAAAAATCAGGGATGTATGGTGTATGTGATGTCTTCCAATGTTTGTGACTTAGAAATAACCCTTCCCAGCCCCTCCAGCATTTGTTTTGAAAATTTGTTCTATTTTGATTTGATTTGTTTTGTTTTGTTTTTTCTTCTCTTTAAGATAAGAAATAAAAAAATAGAAATAAACCTTGATAAATATATGTTGGAAATTTGAAGTTACTTCCATCATAAGTAATATATATAAATATGAATTCCTGCTATAAGTTACTCATATATGCTTTAAATATATTAGCTTCTCACATGAACTTCTCCTCCCTTTATCTCTGCTCTTTGTCTTCTTAAAGTCACTAATCTTTGCAAGACTTCTTTAGTCTCCAGTCTAACCTTTCACCGAGAGTGTTCTTTTGACAAGAATTTACTGTTAATGAAGGCTAAACAAGATGAATTTTTTTGGTTGATCTTTCTCCAAGGAGACTGCATTTAATTAAACTGTCTTAAAGTCACCTCAAAAACTCTTCATATCCAGAGGAAAGACTCTCAAATAGTCAATTGAGTTCTGTTTATTATCTAGTGTGATTAATTTTAAATTAATTGGGACTTAAAACTACTGCTCATTTGTGCCGTCAACTTGTTTTAGGTATTATAGGAAAGAAGTTGATCTAAATAAAAATTTGAACTACAGATAAGTACACAAAAATAAAGACACTAAAATTCAATATTAAAACCTGAACAATTCAGATACCGAAATGTTGATGTTACAGATGCTTTATCTGATTTTTGACCTAGTTTCTTAGTTTGAAAGTCACTACTTGGTGTGCTTCTCTCCAGTGTTTTTTGATATGCAGTGTTTTATAATTGCATCCTCTCATATACATGTCCTGTGTCCAGAGTGCAGTGCAGCAAACTTTTTACCATCAGTTATTATTTTCTTCTCATATATAATTAGCTAAATACCAGGATTGGTTTCAAAAAATTAAAATCACAATTGGTAAACCTTAGGAAAAAAATATTAAATGGTTTCCGTTATGATTTTTTAAATTATCTTCTAGGATTCTTCCCCTATTTAACTGCTGACTGTAGTGTTAAGGAATAAAGAAGCATTTTAAGACTTTCTCTTTTTCATAGATTTCCTCTTCCCCAGGGGCCAATCTATTCTCTGAGTTAGCTGTTCAGGGCTTTTCCCCCCTCAACCTCCTCCTTGCATATTTTAATTTGAAAAAGAAAGAAAGGGATCAGTCTTACAAATAGTTATTTCTTAATTGTAACCTTTATATAAAAGTGAGGATATATGTCATTTTTTCACATTGTACATCAGATTTAAAGATAAGCAAGAAGATCGAATGACATTGAATATTAGTGGTTTTGAAGCATTTGAGTAATTTATGAAAATTTCCTGCCTCCGTATATAAAGTGAGGTATATTTCACAGACTGATTGATCCATTCTACATTTATTTCAGATTCCCTGTATAAATGTTCACCTCTCCATGATGTGTTTGTATAGACATAATCATAATACTCTAACTTTTGTCTTAAATTTGCATTGTTATAGGTAATTTACCTAACTAAACTTCACATTCTATTTTATAACTCTATTTGTTTCCTGTATTAACTGTTCAGTGTTCACCAGTTTTGCAATATTTAAATTATAGAAGGCTTTACCAAATGACTTACCCCATATTGCATTCTATATTTTCCCTATAGAATGAGAACAAGCATAAGCTGAACTTTAATATCCTAGTATAATATCAAGGCATATTATTCCCAAAGGTGTTCCCTGTTGTTATAAAGGAATGTCCCCTTCAAAATTCTCATAGGACAGATGGGACATAGCTGCATTAACTAGTCAGTTGAGAAAGACTATGCCACCCAGTATTCCACATAGTGTGCATTTTTCGTTCCCATACTCATCTGCCAAAACTTATGACTCTGAATTATGTTAATGATTTTGGTTTAGGTCAGTGAACACAATTTAAACACCTACACAATAGCTTGTATATTCATTCCCTTAGTGAAAGTCTTTCTTCGTCAGTGTAGATAAATTTAGGAAGCCAAAGAAGAGACGGAAGTCTGTGAGCAGTCTTCCTCAGTTATTTTCACTTGAGTTCACACATTGACTGACCTATTTTATTCATGTTGGACAAATGTTCAGAGAAATCTTTTTAAATCTTGAAAGAGCAGTTGAAAAAATATATAGTATAAAAGCACACAAATAAAATGGACGGTGGTTGAAGTTGAGGGAGTTATACTTTTTTTTGCTAATTTTTAAGTAGACACATACATGAACATAAAGAATATTCTAAATCTTAAAAATACCAAGGACTCCTTAGCTATAAAAAATAAATGGTGTATGGAATGCACTGAGTCGACTCACTGCTTTTCAGGAGAATGTTCACATTTTGACCCCTGACTAAATCAGCTAATAGCTTCAAGGCTAAAAATAATGTTCCTTTCCTTAATTTAAGTGTAAATCTAATTAGTGTAGAAATGATCAGACTGTCTTCTGTGGGGAATTCTACATGTTGGTATTATATGAATAAATAAATGTTTACAATGCCTTTGGAATAAATTGCTTTAATATAGTCAATGTGTTCTCTTTTTTAAATCAAGTATCTTCATAGGAAGTATTTTCATCGAATTTATAGTCCCACATATCTTATTTCATTTATGAAGGAAATAACTTGTAATTTTGTTCTTATAAACAAGTGTGGACTGTATGAAAGTTTAGCAAGATTAGTAAAAAGTAAAAAAAATCAGTAAAAGAGCTTGGAAATGTTATTTCTATTTTCAAAATAAATAATAATAAAAAGATACACAAACATATGAGCAATGATTTTTCTTGCATCATCAGATAACTAAGATTGGAAGGTAACCTGCCACTGTGATTTTAGAAAGACAGTCCCATCAAGGGACAGACAGCTTAAATGGACTGACCTGGAGCAGAAACTCTTAGAGAGCTAACCTGGTACAAACACTTCCTTGATAATCTGCCTAATTGCTGTAGCCTAATGGTGAGAAGCTACTGGAAGCTATAGTCTTATTTGTGTATGTTTTACTTCCAAGAAACATAGCAGCTTATGATAAATCCAAGAAATATTCTCTTATGGGTCTAGCAGGCAAAAGGGGGAAAAAAAATCATTGTAAAATATGGTTCATCCTTGACCAACAAAAGAGGTTGTTGTATATATTCTATTTAATTTACTGAATTTTAAGCTCTTTGTTTTATTCTTATGATATCTAACTCTTTGCTCAATCGTATCATGTATTACTTTCCTAATTTTTCTGAATTATCTATCTATATTCTATTGGTTCTCAATGAAAGACTTTAAATTCATTCTTTCGAATTACTGACTCAGAATTTTACCAAAATCCCTCTCTTGGAGATCTATGGCTAATGATTTATTATGTTCCTTTAGTGTTGTCATACCACTTTGATTTTTTATAGCTCTTGTGTCCCTACACAAATATTTGTGCAATGAGCAGATGAACTTTCTCTACTAATTTTATAAAGTGGCTGTCACAATATCTTTAACATGAGTCTTAGTGTGTCCATTTGGTATGCTGCACTGGCTTTGGTTCCAGTGTAATGCTGTAGCATAGTCTCCACAGAACTGTAACTGAGAGTTTTGCAGATTATACATGCAGTGGTATATGCAGTAGTGGGTTGGAGAGCCCCTTCATTTCCAGTAGCCATTCAGGAGAAGAGACATCTTAGCAAACTACATAGACATGACCTACACAGAGCCAGGGGTGGAATAACCACCATGTGGTTATTCTGGCAGTTTGAATGGTGGCATCAGGGACACACAGCACGGTGGAAGTTTCTCAGACACCACTGAAGCAAGGTTTGCTATAGGGGGCCTCTGCTAATAATAGTAGTGGCATGGTGGTTGTGGGGCATTGGGGCATGCCCAAGGTACAAACATCACTAATGGCATGGACTTCCATTTCCATCAATGGCAGCATTGGCACAGAGATGTAGACTATGGGGGACCCACTTGGACGAGTGCCACTGATAGTGAAGCCCACTTACGGAAGGGACACAGGGCATAAACCACAGTAGATGCATCCTTTGGTCCTGTAGAGACAATACCACAGGTAGTGGGGGTTGATAGAAGGTAGGTGTGCAGTCCTCCCCAAATTGCAATTTGATGGTAGTCAACAGCTCCAGCCGTAGCTAAAGACATAAACCAGGGGCAAGGAATCCTCATACTCTGCAGTGCATATGTCAATGGCAACCAGCAGAAGCATTAATAAGTGGTGGCAGGTGGAACATGGGAAGCTGACACTGAAGTCCATGACTAATGGCAGGTAGCAGTAACAAGTGATAAACAGTATAGGAGTTGAGCCCCAGGCTCTAGGATGAGTACACCGGTTCCTTGGTTTTTTGATGTGGTGCATCCTCTGTGCTGAATCACCTGTCCCTTGCTGTTGGAATCAGAGTTGTCTGCTGGATCTTGTTGGGTGCGTGAGATTGTAGACTTTCACTAAGTGTGGTGGAATGCTTGTGAGCAACCTGGTGTGGAGATATGCAAAGACTTTTAGGGCAGTATGGATTCTAATTATGATTCTCTTTTCAAAATGGCACTGTGGTACAGCAACCTGGGTTCTGGATGTCTTGAGAATATAATGTGAGTTCCTCTCTGAAGCAAAGTTACTGTGAGGACTCCAGACAACTCCCTTAATTGGCTCTGTGATGAATGTAGAACTCTCCTGGAACTAGGATTGCTGGTCTCTGTGGCATTGTGGTCTGCTGGGAAATCACCATTTAACTTTTTTTCTGAATCAGGAGCCTCCCTAGCTGAGACGCTGGACTTGTGTTTGCCATCATACTCTGAGTCTCTTTCTATGCTGCTTCCCAGGTCTCTGGGCCTTACCAGGTTCCTGTATGTCTATTGGTGAGTTCCAGTGTTCTCTGTCAGCCAACGTCTTGAAATGCATTTATTAATTTTTATTTTGACTCATCTTTGTGAAGGACACAAACACTGGATACTTCTATTTGGACATTATGGAATCCAGTCAGTAATAACTACTTTAAACATGAGAGAGTTAAATATACCAATTTAAAGGTAGATCTTATCAGATGGACAAAATAAATCAAAGGAGACAACCATATATTATCTACTTATTATGGCTTGTGTTTAGATGCCCCCCCAGCCTTATACACTCATAGGTGGGGCTTTTTCAGAAGTGGCTGAATCTAGAGTATATGATTAATTCCTGCTGCAATGACAGGATTGAAGGTGCTAGGGTTATGGGTGGGTGATTACTAAATCAGTGCACTGATTGGTTTAGCACTGCTCTAATGCTGGTAGCCTGGATACAATATAAGGGACAGAAAGAGTCTTGTCTTACCCCTTGCTTGCTTTGCTACCATCTGCCTACAATGAACTGCTTGCTTTGCTATTTTCTGTCCACCATGAACTGTTCCTCTACTTGTCTACCATGCCACCCTGCCTTGGAGCCAGCTGAGTATGGACTGAAACTTCTACAAACTGTGAGCCAAATAAACCTTTCCTGTCTTAACTTTGGATGTCAGGTATTTTGTCTCAGCAATGAGAGAAATGTAACTAAGGCAGAATCTGCTTCCAGTGAAGTGAAGTTGTTGCTGTGACTATACCTGACCATGTGGTTCCGAAGCCATTAGAACTGGCTTGTGGGAAGACTTTGGAAAGATTCAGAGATGCTGGCTGAAAGAGAAGCATTGGAAAGCCTTACGATGTACTTGATGGGAGATTCTGGTCAGAGCTCAGAAGTAAGGAAAGCTGATAGAAATGCTGACAGTGAATACCACGCTCAGGAGGTTTCTGCTGGAAAGAAGGACTGCATTGCCTGTTGGACTCCAGGTGATGTGTGTTATGTCTTGGCAGAAAGTTTGTGTGCATTTTGCTCGTGTCCAGAGACTTTGCCTGAGACTGAAATTAAGGGCAGTGGACTAATTAATCTTGAAGAAGAAATTTCAAGGCAGTCTAATGTTGTGGGGATGGTGTGATTACTGTTTGTGGCTTTTAGCCAGATTTATGTTGAGAATCAAGAAGAAAGAGCCAGCAGAATGATTCAAATTTTTGTGAATTTGGTCAGACAGGAGGCCCCAATAAATTTGCTTCCTGCAAAGGTAAAAGAATAAATTGGTCTCTAAAAAGACTAGCAAGGAAAAGCCAAATATTTCAGAAGAAGACAACAGAAAAGATGGCCTGAGTACATCACAAGAACCAGCAGTACCCTACTCTTTGCAGTCTCAGAAATGCAAAGGTGAAAGACTTTGCTTTGAAATGAGACTCCTTGTACCCTACATTTCAGAATAGTAGTGGCCTACAGACTTTGTTCCTCAAGATTGTGTTCAGAGTGCTCAGCAATCCAGACACTCAACCCCTACAGCCAAAAGAGAAAGAAGCCTGGCTACTGCTCAAGCGGGGTGCAGATCTTGGCATCATCCACAGGGCATTGGTTTTAGATGCATGCAGAATTCAAGAGTTGTGGGGTCAAGAATGCTTTCATCCAAGATTTCAGAAGAAGGCTTAGGAGGCCAGGCAGTGTGCCCCTGAGAAGGCAGTGTGTGAAGCTGTGAATGTAAAGTGAAAGGTGCAGTGAGACCCCAGAAGTTTGGAAAAGCCAGGAACGTGGGTCATCTGAGGAAAACTGCAAGGAGGGAGCAGAGCTGGCCCAAGAGAGAACTATGGGAGCTAAAAGCACTGGATGTACCATGGGGTGAAGCCACACAAGCCCTCTGGAGTTCACGTCTTACCACAGATTGCCTTGGATACTGCACATGGAACTATGAGACTTAGTGTTTGCCCTGCTGGATTTTGGACTTGCTTTGGTGTCTTTACTTTGAACCCCCTATTTGTAGCTTTTGGAATGTTAATGTTTATATTGTGCCATTTTATGTTGGAAGTGTTTATATTTGTTTTCATTTGTAGAAGGGCTTATAGCTAACAGTTTGCCTTAAACTTTCAGAGGAGAATTTGGACTTGGGCTTTTTTGGCAATGTTCAAACTGTTAGGAATTTGGCAACTCTTGGAGATGGACTAAATACCTTTTATATAAAGGGATATGCATGAGTCTTTTGGGGGGCCAAGGGCAGAATGTTATGGTTCGTGTTGAGGTGTCCCCCCAAAGCCTCATGCAGTCATGCAGTCATAGTTAGTGCTTTTTCAGAGGTTGCTAAATCTGAAGTGTGTGACTGGTTCATGGTTCAGTGGCAGGATTAAGGGAGCTAGGATTGAGGGTGGGTGATTGCTAAATCAGTGCATTGATTGGTTTGGCACTGCTCTAATCCCGGTAACCTGGATAAAATATAAGGACAGAAAAAGACTTGTCTTGCCCCTTGCTTGCTTTGCAACCTTCTGCCCACCATGAACTGTTTCTCCTCTGTGATTCTTGTCTTCCGTGCCACCCCACCTTGGAGCCAGCTGACTATGGACTGAAACCTCTACAAACTGTGAGCCAAATAAAATTTTCCTGCCTTAACTTTGGGCATTGGGTATTTTGTTTAGCCAACAATGAAAGTAAATAAAATGCTATTGATATACATTTAAATTCCCAGTGCCAAAAAAAAAAAAAAAAAAAAAACTGTACCCAAGTTGCTAACGTTGTTTTTCAGGAGCATACTTGTTTACAACTCTGAAACCTCTGTGTATATAATGGAACTAAACAGATAATTAAATGTGTGGCAAAATGACAATAAAAAAAGTTACAAATAAGTAAGCAGAAAACAATAAAATCAGCCATGTGGTAATGCATTTGAATTGCAGACATCAGTATAACTCAAATATATATATAGATGGCTACATGTAAAGCTATTTATACATATGAGTATATAAGGTGCTTGGTATTTAAACACATATTTCCTTGATCTGATGGCTGAGAGGTTCTAGAGTCAACCAAACTAAAGTAGCAAAGAGCAAAGCTAGGGTCCAATTCTGGTTTCTCAAAGCATTCAGAAGTTGCAGGAAGTAAGTCCCCTTCAAGAAATGTCTGATCCTGGAATTGAAGCAGGAAAGATGAGCCTGGAACATCTGGTAGTGCAACAAAACAAAAAAGCACTCAAATACACACACACACACACACACACACTTCAAATAATGCACAGAGTGGTACTCACACAGTTATGGGGGAAGAAAAGTGTTATAGGATCTAACTGAAAGACTGACCAGTAGTAAAGGCTAAAAAACAATTTGTACTACAACATAAAGTGACATTGCATTATAAACCAAAGCATAAAATAAACACCCCTGGCTCATTTTTAATTTCCTGGATATTTGTTTGAATCCATTTCATGCATTCTATTTCTTTCCTATATTGCTCATTCACAGTTTCCATCCTCTTCCTATCATCATCTATTTTTTATCTATCTGTACTCTAGATTTGCTGAGCAATTCCTTTATAAATGTTGACTTTTCATGTTTTACCTGAGAGATTATTTCTGATCTGATTTCCTGTATAACCTCATGGATTTTTTGTTTATTTTGGTTGCTATCATTTCAGAAATGACAGGGATGTGTCTTCCGTTTTCTTCTATCTTGTCTCCTAAACTTGTTCTGGGTGGGCTGGAGGTCTGAGTTTGCATTTTGCTTCTGCATCTTGTCATTTTCTATTTTATATGTTTTTATTTTATTTTCTGGGTTGATCCCTGTAAGTTTTTATAGTGGGTAGCTTTATCACTACTATCAAGGCCTCTCTAGGCAAGATTTGTTCTTCAGGATGTCTTCCATGTGTAGGAGGTTCTTGGTTTGTGTCTGTCCCAAGATCCTACCTTTCCAATTAATTAAGAGTGAGATGTTGGTATATGCTTGGCTCAGTCTCCAGTCCTTTGGTGCTAGGGTGTGATAATATTATTACCCCAGAACTTCCCAGTATAGTTACAGAAGCGAGAACAACTGATTAAGAAAGATATGACATCCTAGCTAAAGTAGCAAAATTAGCACTGACAATAGCACCAAGCATAGTTTAGAAATTGACAAAATGTGGTAACTAATAATTTTGTACCTTTAACCATGGAAGCAAAATGTATAGTTATATAACTGAGCTGATTGTAAATTGGAAGCATGTATGCAAAGTGTTTCCCCTTGGTAGAGTGGTTTTACCCTGTGGTGGGGAAATTCAAGAAGGACTGTGGATAGAACAGAGATAACTGAAAAGAAACAAAGTAGAATCCAGGCTGGAGCACAAAGGATGATCACACAAGCTTTGGGAAACTGGACAAGAGGGCAGAAGAGAAAGAAAGAAGGAATAAGCAAGAGATTATTGAAGTTGGCCAGATAAATTAGAGAGACTATTCACTCATATGAAAATATGATTAAGTCTAGAGAGGTAAATGGAGGAAAGTGGGAAGGAAGATGAATGGATTAGAACAAAAATATATGTAAAAGACCAAAATAAAAATAAAAGGAAAAGGAATGGGAAACAAAACACAAACTAGTTTAAAAAAAAAAGAGAAGAGGAAGAAGAAGAAGAAGAAGAAGAAGAAGAAGAAGAAGAAGAAGAAGAAGAAGAAGAAGAAGAATATAAAATAAAATAAAATAAAATAAAATAAAATAATAAAACAAAACTCCTCTGGTGTCCACTGAGAATACAAAACTACTGGATAACACTGCCAAGTCTACAGTACAGTTTGTGCTGGATTTGAGGCTGATCTTGGCCTCCAAATGTGGTGGGCTGGGGTCAGAGTCTTCAGCCAATGCTTTCTATATGTCCCTTAGCGGCCTCCCACTCCTTACCCTGTTTCTTTTGTTGGCAGCATCTCTCTTCTGGTTGCTGTGCTGTTTTCAGGCAGAGACAGGGGGCTGTACCCAGCCCAGTGCACCTTTGACTCCTCATGGTCCTTGCTCAGCCTTCTGTGTTCCTCTTCCACTGGCAAGCCTCTGTCCTCTCAGTTCGTTTGTTGCAGGGTGGGGTGAAATGCTGTGATACGGTCTGGTCCTCTGCTCTTGCTATTGCAGTCCAAGGCTGCTCAGTCCCAATTCTTACTCCTCTCTTGAGGTGGGGTGCTGACTTCCCATTCATTGCTTTACAAGTTCTGCTGCCACTGGAATCCACCTCTGCTGTAGTCTGTAACTTCAGGTGAGAAGGGGGGATGCTGCATGGTGCCTTTCTGCTCCTGTCCCCGGCAGCAGCAGCATGGGGACAGCCCAGGACTGCACAGTTCTGAGGTGCAGGGCTGTTGATTTCCCCATGCCTATCTAACCACAGGTCACAGGGGAGAATTTAGCTGTTGCATTCACTGCTCACGCACCCCTGTAGTCTTTACTATTGTTCCTGGAGTTTCCACTTAGTGCTCTGGTGCACAAAAGGAATAGGAAGAAAAGAAAAAAGAAAAGGAAAAGAAAAGAAGGAAAAAAGGAAAGAAAAAAATAAAAAAAAAGGAAAACTGGCCAGTCTTCAGGGAGGGAGCAGTTCGTGTCGGCAGAATTTACTGCTGGACTGTGGCGTCTTCTGTTTGGAGGAAGGCAGAAGAGGCAAGGGACCTTATATCCCAAGTCTATTCTTTATGACTTGATTTAGCCATGTTATTTTAGTATACCCTTTTTCTTTTTCCTTTTTCTTTTTCCTCTTCTTTTAAGATTCCAAGTATGGCGGGCAGTCAATCCCCATCTGGTGACCCACTGGCAGCCAGGTGGGCTGGCTGGCCACTTTATTAAATCCTTTATCTGTACTTGGCTTGATCTATTAGTCTCTCATGTCAGATTGATTTTAGTTTCAGGGTGTATGTCCCTTCCCTTTCTTCCAGTTACTGGTGTTTTAGTTGAATTTCTCTGAATAGCTCTGAACAAGGCTCCTCCTCTATTCAGCCATGTTGAATCTCCTCTTCACTTTTCTGTAAAATAAAAAAATATTTAAAAATGAAAATGTTTATTTAAAAATTAATGATTTAAAAATCACTGACATTTAATGTATGATGAATAAGTAATCATTTACAATATATTGTTAGTTCCCCTATTATTTTAAATATAACCTTTAACAAACAACAGGCTCATCAAAACACCTCTTCCCCAATTTGTTGTTAAATAAAACCAAATAAAACAACTTAATGTGTATAATTAATAATCTTCATAGTAAAAAAATTATGTTCAAGAAAAAAATGTCATTTAGATATACATGATTCAAAGCTATGAATCTCTTTGGAATTTAAAAAAAATATATATCTTAGTCTTTTTGTGCTGCTAAAACAACATGCCTCAAGTTGAGTAATTTATCCAAAGCAGAAACTTATTTCTCTCCATTCTGGAGGCTGGTAAGTCAAAGGTTGAGGGCCAGTACATGCTGGGGACCCTCTTACTGCATTATCACATGGCAGAAAGCAGAAGGGCAAGTTCAAACTGCCAGGTCTCTTAAGAGAGCCTGAATCCAGTGAAAAAGGAGCCTTCATGGGCTAATCACCTACACTGGGGCATTACATTTTAATATGGATTTTGGAGGGGACTAAAGACATAGGGATATCTTTATAGTTTATAAGGCACTTAATTCCAGTGTAAAGTTAGAATACAATTTTAAATATATTGGGCCATTTATAGCTAAGTGGATGGACCTTGACACCATACTCTTAAGTGAAATAAATCAGACATACATGCATCAATATAGCATTGTTTTTTTGCTGTGAGAAACTGAAGGGGTAAATAAGGACAAAAATATGTAATAGATAATGTGAAATGGGAAGGAAGTTTTCAAAAAGAAAGGGAAATTAGGAAGGGGGAGAGAGAGAAAGGAAGGAAGGGAAAAGAAACAAAATGAGAAAAAAAAGGATAACATGGAAAAAAAGCTTTGTAAATAAGGAGGGAAAGAGGGGTTGAAGGATGGGCAGAAGAATGGGAGGAAAAAAGGAACTAAGATATATCATGTACAGGTACAAGTTTGCTATGATGAGTGTGATCATTATGTATATCTAAATTGTACCAATAAACTTGGTTTAAAAAAAGAAGATGGTACAACTTTTCCACAAAACAGTTTCCACATGGAAACCAGCTCCTATAGAGGAAGAGTCTTTGAAATTTATGAACAATATTGATTTTCCGTATATGCTAAAAGATTCCATACCTTTTATGTTCAGAGAAAAACAGCACAAGTTTAAATCTATTGCTTATTTTAAGAATCAAGTATATTTACGAAAACAGCTTCATTTTATCTCTTTCTTGATTCCAGCCTCCAATCCCCATAACTCTTGATTCCAGCCTCCAAAAATGCTTTTGGAGCAAATCAGTAAGTATTTATAAGGCTTGAGTCACAGAATTATTAAGCCATCCTTAAGTTTTCTTCTGCTACACAGAACCATTAACTTCGCCTAGTAGTTAATCTTTTCTTATGAATGTATTTTTTTTTCTGTTTGAACAATGGCCAGTGCATTGCTTTAGTATGTATCATGAGAATTACAGTTTTTATTTTCTCATAGAATCACAGTTTCCTTTTAGTATATGTGTCTTTTTTTAAAAAGTCACTGGTAGCACTTAATAAAATATCAAAAACAGATATAAAAATAAATAATTATTTTTCAGTCCTAACACATACGGTCTTAAACACTTAGTCATATGAAAAACTATAGTTTTTAGATAACATCATCCATTAATTAATATTTTATTTTTTCACCATACTTCCATGTCTAACTTTTCACTTCATTTAGTTTACTTGACTTGAATTTGAATATCAGTTCCTCAGCTTTCCACCTGAAAAATTTAGTTTCATTTTAAATAAACTCATATTTCAACAGGCATTGGAATTGTTCATGCAATTTGATTAAAAATTGAGTATAGAGTAGAGGGACCCAAATTTATTATAAAATCAATCCAAATCTACTCCACGAATATGCCATTTGCAATGGTTAACATACATAACATAATAAAATATTATTGTATTGGATGTATGTGTTGCGATTATCTCAAACTTTTAAAACTTTAATTTGGTATGGAAAACAACAGGGATAGAAATCATACATAAATGTTTATTTTTAAAAAGCAGACCACAGTAAAGTTGTTCAGACTCAAAGGCTGTAAGATTACAACATCTAATAGTCATGACTTATTGCTCTCTTCACTATCACGATGCCCAGAGTGGTTCTACAACAGCAGTGAAATTGATGGAGGCAATTTGAAAAAAAGAATTATTCAATTAAGTAATAATATTTACTTAGTTGAAAGGGAGAATAATGGGGGGAGAAGGAGAAAGAGGAGGAAGAAAAGAAAGAAAGAAAGAGAAAGAAAGAAAAAGAAAGAGAAAGAAACATTTTCTTAAGAAATGTGTAATAAATGAGTTACTAGTTTCAGTGGTGCTTATTCATTTAATTTATAAGTAATTACAAAATTTTCATACAATGAGGCACTGATAGAGTGTGACAAAACACCTCAATTATGATAACAATAGTTGCTGGCCTGTTTTATAAATTTTCAATACTTACAAAGTGTTTTTCTAAAATTTATCTCTTTGAATTTCCACAGCTGTGAATCATAGACATGTCTACCTATTGCTGATTCAAAAACATATTCTCAGTTAAGATACATGCCTAATTTCTCATTAAGAATGTATTAGAGTGACAACCTTTTTAATGAAAGGATCATTCGCTGATCCTTTGCCTTTTACCAGTTCTAAGTTTTAGAGGTAGAAAATGAAATATGAGGTAGTTCTAGTTTTACCAGTTTCTAAGTT
This sequence comes from Erethizon dorsatum, assembly GCA_028451465.1. Taxonomy (NCBI): domain Eukaryota; kingdom Metazoa; phylum Chordata; class Mammalia; order Rodentia; family Erethizontidae; genus Erethizon; species Erethizon dorsatum. Next base: position 75,647,049 of record CM051836.1, on the reverse strand, counting down.
CTAGAGGTAGAAAATGAAATATGTTGATTTCGCCTCAGTGAACTCACAATGTCTTAATAGGGACTGACTTTTTAAGAATAACAAAAATGGAAATAGGATATGTGCTATACCAAAGTCATATGGAAAGCGATGATGTGCTGAGAAACCAGCTTTCTGGGGACATGACGGAGAGAGTCCTGATTTGTCCATTTCTTTGGTGTGAGTATTTCCACTATGGCTGACTTTAAGTACATAGAAACTTAAAAATTGGTGCGAAATTCCCTAGTATTTAACAATCAGCTCTCCTCCGTGGGTTTATGCCGGCTCCAACTCACACTGATGGCGTGATGGGAGTATAAAAGAACGCAGGAGTGAGTTAATCCAGGAATCGGGACAAGAAAGGAGATTCAGAGCAGAAAGAATTTAGGCTAAGCCTTGAGGATGAGAAGACTGTAGGGCAGAGTATAGAGAATGATAATTATACCAATGATTATAATAAATGGCAAAATTATAAGTACTTTTCAACTGTACATTTGCATGTGTATAATAGAGGAAAAGAGAGAAAAAAGATAGAATGAGAAAAACTAAGTTGAGATATAAATGAATTCTCTTTTAAACTGTGACCAATGTTTGGAACATTTAATGAAGATGCTTATCAAAACAGACAATAAAATATATTTATGTGAAATAATTTATTTCTACTTCAAGTTTTGCCAGTCTACACTAGACAGTTGATAAGAAAACTCATCTATTGAATCAGGATACTATATCTGCGTTTTAAATCTATGGCTATAGGGCCGGTGAGATGGCTCAGCGGCAGGAGCGCCTGCCTGGCAAGCGCGAGGGCCTGAGTTCGACTCCCGGAACCCACATACGAAAAAGGGGCCGGTGATATCGCTCAGTGGCACGGGCGCCTGCTGGAGCGCGAGGTCCTGAGGTCGACCCCCGGTACCAAAAAAAAAAAAAAAAAAAAAAAAAAATCTATGGCTATAATGTTTAACTTGCCTGGTTAAAGAAAACAAGGTGAGATTTTATTCATAGTGCTTATATTCCTCCCTGCTCTCTTGAGTCTTTCCCTCTTTTATCTCCCATTACTAATGGTATTATGTGGAGAATTGTTATGTGTCAAGTGCTAATCATCTTTGAGGAGTTTAGAAGCATATACACAAATACTGTGAATATTTTACATGATAAATTATTTGGTACTGACAAAATATTAGTGGGCTTTGTATTACTATTCTTGTAAGACCAAGAAGAATTTTGCTATGAATCTCAAACACTCAGTGATCATGTAGGCTTGTTTTCAGATTTCAGCATTGCTATTTTTAATTAATAAAAGCTTTATAAATCAAAAACCTGATTCTGATATTATTCATATGTGTACATTTATTCAAATATAATTCTCATTCCATCCATAAAATTTAACTGTTTTTTTCTTTTTTTTTTTTTTTTTTTTTTTGTGAGTCGGGGGTTGAACTCAGGACCTCATGCACCAGCAGGCGCCCGTGCCGCTGAGTGATATCACCGGCCCTTCTTTAGTATGTGGGTACTGGGAGTTGAACTCACGACCTCGCACTTATGCCACTGAGTTATCTCACCGGCCCAAATTTATCTGTTTGAGGTACACAATTCAGGACAATTGTCTCCACTGATTTTAAAATATTTTCATCAAACAAGAAAAAAAATTATACATAATTCCATTGTCACCCCTATCCCTTTCTGGAAATCAGTGATCTCCTTTTTTTTATGTATTTGTCTGTTCTGAACATATAGTATAAATACTGCAACAGGTGGTCTGTTGTGAAAAGTTTCGTTCGTTTAACATGATGTTTTCAGTGCTCATTCATGGTTTTAGAAAGTACCAGTACTTCTTTTCTTTTTAGTTGAATAGTATGTTCTTGTACAGCTACAGCATTTTTATTTATTTACTCATCATGTGATGGACATTAAAGCTTTTACCACTTTTGGGTGTAATAAATAATGTTACTGCTATGAACCTTAACATACAAGTTAATGTGAAGTTATTGTTTTCATTTTTCTCCCTTATATACTTAAAAGCGTAATTGCTGGATTATAGAGTAGCTATTTACCTGTTTGAGAAATAGTTATCCAATATAGCTACGCTATTTTGCATTTCTGTAGTGGTGTTTGAGAGTTGCTATCTCTTCACATTCTTATCAAAAGTTTCTAGTGTGTGTGGCGTGGTACCTTTTGTTGGTATTGATTTGCATTTACCTAATGATGAATGATGGTGAGCAGCAATGTGTGTGCATAACGACCACGTGCACATGTTTTTGAACAAGTTTCTGTTCAAATATTTGCAAAAATTTTAACTGGCTTGCCTTTTGTTTTAAAATTTAGGTTTTATATGTCCTGAAAATCAATCCTTTATCAAATACATGATTATAAATACTTTTGTATTTTCATTTTTTTGATGACATCCTTTGCATGCAAAATTTGTAAAGTGAATTCCAATTTTTCTATTGTTTTCATTTTTTGGTTTCTGCTTTATATCATATATAAGAAATCATTGGCTACACAGAGTCAGCAAAAATTTAGATTTACTACTAATTTTTCTTTTAAGAGTTTTAACAGCAGTTAAATTTAAATTTAGGTTTTTATCCATTTTGAGGATTTTTGTTTTTTTGTTTTTGTGCTGGGCGTCACACCCAGGGCCTTCTGAGTAACAGGCACATGCTCTGCCACTCGGCCTCAACTCCAGCCCTCACTGACTCACATATGATGTGTCAGAAACATCCCACTGTGTGTTTTTGCTGCTGTATATTTAATATTCCCAGGAATCATTGGTTGAAAAGCCTTTATTTTTTCCCTTAGAAAATGTTTAGATATTTTCATTGAAATTAAATTGACAAAAATATTAAGCCTTTTTGGGACTCTCAATTTGGATTGATTTATAAATCTATCATGAAAGTTCTACAGTGTGTTCATTATCATAGCTTTGTAATGAATTTTTAAATAGGGAAGTATGAGAGCTATTATTGTTATACAAGTCACATTTTTATACATCATATGCCAATCGATAGAGTGTCTTATTTACTGTTTTATGCAGTTTTATTAAAAAAGTAGAAACATGAAAAACAAAAAATTATAACATCTTTCATTTTTTCTCTATATGTACCTTTAGTTATCTGTTTTACTATCTCACATAGACATTAGCTAATATCTCATGTGCTTTTTCCTTAAATTATTTATATTTTGGGTTTCTCATATTAGCAGAACCATATGGTATTTAATTGTCTCTGTCTGATTTATGTCACTACTTCTGTGGTCTCCAGACCCACTTATTTTCCTACAAATAACTCAAATGTATCCTTATTTATGGTTTATAGATATAGTGTTATTAGATATACTATATCATGTTCTTTCTTTTCAGCCTGATGGGCTACCATTACTATTTCTTGTAGTTCATTGTACTAGAGAATAATGCTTTCAGATTGGGTTTATCTCAGAATATTTTAATTTATTCTTCTTTGTAAAGAATCATTATAGGATTCTTTAAAATACAGAATTTTGGGATGAAAATCTTTTTTCTTTTAGCACATGGAATATGACATACCACTGATTTTTGTCTACCTAGATATTTAGGAATATGTTGGAGATATCTGGCCCCTACAGATGTGCCTCTTATCTATGTTTCCCTTTAAATGTTTTTATCAGCCTCCTATTGGCCTCAGTGGTGCCGTTGCCTTAGGAAATTGTGATGTCAAAGAGTTGCTATTGATATTTTTGGACAAATATTCCTAGAGATATAGCTGTTTGCATAGACTAAGGTCTGAGTTAGGTCAAATACAGACAAATCCTGTAAATGGAGTTTTATAGGGAGATACCAGATGCACAGAATGGTGACAATTTTGTCCGGGTGAAGTTTTATAGGAAATTCATTGTGTCCCCGCAAGTGGCTTCTAGGATGTTTGCTTTTATAACTACCATCATTGCAAGGATGCAGAGCTCAATCTCGACCAAGGTTAGACAGCAGGATTAAAAGTGATATTGCTGCTTAAATAAGGAAAGTATCAATGACTGGAGATTTAGTTATGGCAACATTTAAAAATGGTAAGAGCGAATGTAAATTTTCCTGTCATTAATCTATTAATAGTGAAATATTGACATATTCCTACTGGAAAGGCAACAGACAATATATTTTGTCACAATTTTGTCACTTTAAAATATTTTTAGTTTTGCTTTAAATATAAACTTTAAGTGTGAAGACGGTTAAAAGAATTAGAAACATAAGTGAGATTGATATATTTTATAGGAGAGAGAGAGATGGAGAGATGGAGGGAGAAAGGAAGAGGGAGAAAGAGGAAGAGAGGATAGAGGAGAAAGAGGGAGAGAGGATAGAGGAGAAAGGAGAGAGGAGAAAGGAGACAGAGAGGGAAAGAGAGAGAGAGACAGAGAGAGAGAGAGAGAGAGAGAGAGAGAGAGAGAGAATGAGAATGTTGGTACTTAAGACCTGTCTGTATTTCTTTGGATTGAATTAAAAACAGAAAAAATATTAAAAATAACATTTGTTGGTTCTTTTCTTTTCTTCAACAGTTTCTTTCATACTAGCTCCATTATTTTGCATTTCTGGGAACTGAATCCAGGGTTTTTGCTTTCAGCTGAAACTGCACCTTTTAAAATTATTTATTTATTTATTGACAAAGATTCTTGCTAAGTTGCTAATTTGCCCAGGCTGGGCTTGGACATGCCATTCTTCTGCTGAGACAGAACAGTTTCCTAGACTGTTGGGACTTACATTTCTTAATTACTGGTACTTTTTCATCATTCGATATTTGCTCAAATCTGTGAAACCAGCTTTGAACTGCTTATCATGCAATTATGTCAAAATCCTTTAAAACAGAAATATATTTAATTCAGCACAATAAAAAATCTTGACTTGTGCATCAGCAAATTTGTACCTTGGTCTTGCTTCCAACTTTAGTGGTGTGTACATCAGGTAATTCTCTTGGCTGGAATTTGCACAGCTATTGAGGTAAAATGAAAGTTTGGCCAAGAAGATGGTTTTAGTTGTTTTGAGTTCTAAGTTTACACACACACACACACACACACATATGTATTAACTCTGTCTTTAGGTTTTAGGAAAAATATGAAACATTTTCAAATTCTCAAAATTATGCTTTTTTTAACTAGGAAACAATTTTCCATTAATTCTCTTCTTTTGGCCGTATTTTATCCTGCAGCATCCCATATTTATTAGATTTGTCTGTATGACAGCAGTCTCTAACAAGTGTACAAGACCTCATGTAGAATGTAGTTTACTTCTTAACTAAAGAATGTACAGTGTATCTCCTGTAAACTGTATATATATATATATATATATATATATATATATATATATATATATATATAAAGTGCTTTATTTTAATCCTAATCAATTAATAATCACTTGCGGCCCTTTTTATCTCCCAAGTGGCTTTGCTTTATACTGGATAGAGATGTTTTCTTAAGTGTCTTCATATTTTTTGTCAAGTTACCTGTGAAAACCCTAGATATTTATTTACATAGTCTCCCTTTAGCTTCTCTTGATGACATAGATGTTGAAAATGGAACTGAAATAGGAAGATTAACTTTTAATTGGAACATTGTGTCATATGCCTTTCAGACTCTGTACATTTACACTTTTCTTTTTAAAACACAATATTTATTCTAATTATAATTTTAAGTGCTTTACATTTATAAATCCAGAAAACTGCTCTGATTATTTTCATCTTCACAATAACTCAGTAAGTGTGGTGCCGTACTTATTTTTACAAATGGAGAAGTGGGGGCACAATGAGACTAAGTTATTTGCTTAAGGTTGTGTAGAAAACTCTAAGATTGCTTCTCATAATCCCAGGAAAATATATAAATGTAACACTGAAAGAAATTAGGCAAAGAGACCATAATAAGCTATCATCTTTCGCTTGCTTGCACTGTTACATTTCACCCTTGCTCTGCTGGGTTTTCAGGAAAATGAATTCTGTGTCATCGCCACACTCAGCAGTGCCAGGCTTCATGTCTTCTTGCTGTCTGTCTTAGCTGATGTTTTAAAGCAAATCTATTAAATGGGAAAACTGGAAGTGCAGTCCCATCAATTTCAAACCATTTCCATCTGCTAATCCTACCTTCATTTGGATATCATTTGAAGTCAATTTAAAATTACAGTGTTATAGCATAATCCATGAATTTGGATGCCATTAAGAATTAATTTGAAAATTAAATAAAAAGAACCTCTTCTTACCTATCTTTCTTAAACTTCTCCATGCAGTGCCCCATTTCTTTTCCTAGATGTAGTCTACTATCTATTTTAAGCAAACATCTACATATGCTGTCTATTGGCTGAGAAAAAGAAAAGTGTAAAATCACCTCAGGCAAATTCTAGAATTAATTTGGTAGGACAAGGAAGGCCAATTATCAGGGCATGATGGTACATTTTCCCCCCAGTGGGGAAAATCAAGACGCTAAGCTACAAGAGGACTGCTCCCCAGGAAGTCATTGCCTATCGGAGTAAATGATTGAAGTCTGGAGAATTTGATGTCTTTATTACTTAGTTATTATAGAGGATTATATCTGAAAACATTTTTATTGTTTCTTTTTTTTTATTGATACTGGGGATAGAACTTAGGGCTTTCACACTGATCTACATCCCCCCCTTTTTATTTTTAATTTGGGATAAGGTCTCATTAAGTTTCAAATTTTCCCAAGGCTGGGTCCAAACTTGGCAAAATTCCTGCCTCAGATTCCCAGGGTGATGAGATTACAGGCTTGCACCATCATGCCAGGCTCTTTCTTAATATTTTTGTTATTTTATCTATGCACCATTTTAAGTAGGATAGTTTATTAAATACATTTAAATATTGTGTCAGGCAGAGGTAAACCATAATATCCCTTTTTCTTCTAGCTAGAACCACATCTATTTATACCCATATCCACACTTACATATGCATGCATGTTTCTTTTTCCTTTTTTTTCTTTTTATTGTTTCTTTGTTTGTTTTCTATTGGTTAGGATATGTTGGCCATTACAAAACTTTTTTATTTTTCTTGTTCTTGCATCTCAAGAGATATAGGTTTGGATTCTACACGGTAAGTGTTGTAATTATCAAATATAATTTAGACACATTTAGTCATATAATTAGCAACAGACACTGAATTTCTTTTATGTCAGGCATGCAGTGGGGCTGTATAATAATGAAAACTCAGCTAAATTCTTATCTTCATAGATCTTGCATGAGGAAAATAAAGCAAATATTATTCCAAGAAAATTTCAAAGTAGTTTAAAACACCACCTGTGATTAAATGTGCGGAGCCAAATATAGTGCCGTTAGAACACACAACCTAAAGATTTCATCCAGTGGAAAGGCGCTCATGCAGTGACTAAGATAGAGACTAAGGTAGGGTGGAGGGAAAGAGTTTCATGTGTCAGCAAAGACATGGGCAAAGATTGGGTTCTGTCACGGTCAGGACACCTACTTGAGAAGCAGAGACTTGAATGAAAGTGGGGGAAAAGCTGTGCGACGGACGTTGAAGACAAAAGGAAGAGCAAATGCCTTCTTTCGAGCGCATTGGGCAAGATAGTGTGCTTGGGAAGCTTTAACAAGAGAACAGTAAGTGTGGAAGGGCGTGAGGAGAGTACTGGCAAAGACTCTGCTGGGGCAAAATGTAGCCCAGCACCTGGTCTCTGAACCCTTTCCATGACTAGTCCTTAACTTTGGCCTAGAAAGGCTTGAACAAAGAGTAACATAGTTTTTTGTTTGTTCGTTTGTTTTCTACTGTTAAGTTTTACTTTTTAATTTCAATTTTTATTAGTACATGTTTACACTACATATTGGTTACATTCATTGTAGGGGATTGGTATATGTACATAACGCATCTCAATTTTTTTCACCTTTCTCCCACCCCCCCTTTTCTTTTGCCAACATCAGATTCCTTTATTTATCTTGTAAGTCATTATAAAGTTAATTATTATATTTACAGATTAACAACAAGCCTAACAAGCCAAAAACATATGAAACACTTAAGACAATTCTACTATATCAAGGTACGCTTTTAGGTACATTGTCCATGCCAGGTAACAATAACTTTCAATTTTACAGCTCAGGTTATCACTAGTAACTGCGCCAGCTCCCCCAGTGGCTGCTTGAAAGAACTAAAGCAGTGGCTGCTAAAGCACGTGCTGTGTCTACATCCCAACCCTGGAGGAGAAGCTCCCGCTTTCTGGTTTCTGGGAAGGTAGGAGCTAAAGCCCAGTAAGCATCAATTAGTAAACCCAGACTGGCTTCCCAAGCACCACCCCCTCCTCTTGCTCTTTCTAGTTTTTCATTTCCCTGTCTCTGCTGAAATCCAGAGAATCCCCCTCCCTGTTTCCTTATTTTCTATTTAAAGACTTAGTGAACTCTTTGGAAGTAGGGATAAAGGACACCTCTTCCCTCCATTGTCGGTGTTTAACAGATAAAATCTGTTTTCACTGCTTTACTAACGTCTGCTTCTATTTGTCCTTCAGAAAAATAAAACATAAAGTCAGAGATATGTCAGGAACAATGGTCATAATGAGACATATAATCTATGGTACAGTGGATTTTACTTAAAGTAAATCGGGAATCCATTAGAGTCCTGGAAAAGAGAAGAGCTACAGAGAGACTTAAGTTTGCAAAGACACCATTTAACCTCTCTGCGGAAGAAGACCTGCCAGTGGATAGGAAGAAGTAGGTGCTCAATCAGGAGGCTCTTTTCCTGCACTCAGCAAGAAATGAGAGTGTGCGGGTCAAACTTAATAACTGTAGAGAACATTCAAAAAGATGGATTTTGACTATATTTGAATATAATGCTATCTGAATTTGCTTATGCATTGTGGGGTTTAGATTTTATATACTATATATATGTGCATTTGTAAAAAGAAAATATGATAACATATAATATATATTATGCATATGTGTGTAAAATACATATGTGTGTATGTGTGTGTAAAATAAACTATGATTTCATACCTTCTTCAAGTATTCACGTCAAGTTGATAAATGATGATAATGTCTCTCCAGAACAATTATTTCATGAAAGGAATTACATTACCTAATTAGCAAAATCAGATATGTGATGAATATTCTCCATTTGATTTTTCCAGATAATTTGAAAGTGGTAACTCTGATGGAAATGGGTAAATTCAGAGTAGTAATTAGCAAATGATAATGATTATGTAGAAATGTTGGTGACCTCTACCTATGATCTCATATTGTGTTCCCTCACAAATACTTTCTTATTCCCACAGACATTAAGAAAAAAATAAGAATATTATTTGAAGAAAATATTTGTGCTTTTAGAGAATATAACTGTAAAGCAAACTTAAAAAGATAGTTGCAGGGCCAGTGAGATGGCTCAGTGACATAAGCGCCTGTGTGGCAGGCCCAAGGTCCTGAGTTCGACTCCTGGTACCCCCACAAAAAAAAAAAGCTAGTTGCATCAACTGGAAAACAAATTTCTTAGTGTGATAGCCACAGATGTTAAAAAGTAGAATAAATAAGTAGAATCTGGAACTTCTTAAAGAAACAATTGGTGCCAAAGGACTACACTTTCTTGATTTTTAGAGTCATAAACTTCATCCTAAATTTTACAAAATAGCACATGGTTATGATTCTTTAACAGAGAATCTCTTTTGTCTAGGTCTTGTACTCTGAGTAACAGATACTGTAAATGATTATAAATTTTCTTCTGTCTAGAAATGTCTGAAGGTTAGCCTTCTTTATGACAGAGTAGTACTCCATTGTATAAGAAATCCACATCTTAATCTATTCATCAATTGATGGCCATTTGGACTGTTTCCAAGATTTAGAACAAACAGTGCTGCTATGAACATGGGTGTGCATATATTGCTGTGGTATAATGCTTTTAATTCTTTCAGGAAGATACCAATAAGAGGAATAGCTGGCTCAACTGGAACCTCTAGTCTGAGTTTTTTGAGGAATTGCCACCCTGATTTCCACAGTGGTCGCACCAGTCTACACTCCCACCAACAGTGAAAAAGGCTTCCTTTTCCCCCACAGCCCAATAGCATTTGGTATTGGTTGATTTCTTGATAATAGCCATTCTTTCTGGGATAAAATGGAATGCACCTTGAGACCATACTCTTAAGTGAAATAAATCGGACACACATGCTCAAATATTGCATGGTTTCTGTGATGTGAGATATTGAAAGTGTAAATAAGGACCAAAATGTATAATAGATATTGTGAAATAGGAAGAAAATATTCAAATGGGGAAGAGAACTTGGGAGGGGGAGGGGGGAAAGGAAAGAAGGGAGAAGAAGAAAAGATAAAAGAAGGAAAAATGGAAGCAAACGTTTTGTAAATTAGAAGGGGAAGAAGAGTTGAAGGGAAGGTAGGGGAATGGGAAAAAAGAAGAGTCCAGATATATTTATGTACAGGTACAAATTCACCATGATGAATGTGACCATTATGTGTGTCTACAATGTGCTAATAAAATTAAATTTTCTTCTGTCTAAGCAGAGTCCAATCATCCAGTATCATCTGATGATCACAGAGATTTTCTTCACGTTTTTGTCACTCTTGCAGTGGTAAAGCCGTGTATCTGAAACTTAAATTGCTAATACTTTGAAACAGCATGTTCCATTTATATTTAAATATTTAAAATATTTTAATTTTTGTATTGCAAAATACAGAAAATCAGTGGAAAAACTGTATTTCAAATGCTTAATAGAGGGTTGGATTTCTAGGAAGAAATTTCTTCAGAAAAGTTAAAGTTCAGGCGTGTGCGATATTTATGCTTATTATAAAAGCAAAGACTTTAGGATTTTGTATGCTTTCCAACAAATGGGCCTGAGGTGGAATCTCGCTTCTATAAAATATAAGTTCTATTAAGCATGATATGTAACTTTTCTGGGGCATAATTTTTTCAACTGTGAAATGGGGTACATAATATTAATAGCATGAAATTCTTGTAAGAATTGAGTGAGATCATGTAATGGAACGCTTTCCGAATTTCACTGGAAGGTTGAAGCTCAGTAAATGTAAATGTATACATATTTGCATGGAGTAGTTTGCTGTCTAACACTTTCAACAAGAAAATAAATAGTAAGCAAGCACAATTATTGATCAGCTGCATTACTGTAGCTATGTACATCTGCACACTGGTTTGTTCACTTTGAATTATCTCAATTTCGATTACCTTAAAAACAGTCCTGTAGTCTCATTCTGTCTTTGCTTATGGACATTTGTGTAGCATGACACTTGGTCAGAAAGGCCAGGGAGCAGTTGGGAAGGAAGTAGAGGTACACAGACATTAGGCGACCCGTTAGAAGTGCCTACAAACACAGCAGGTCATGGGTTAGAGCCTGAGTATTGCAGGATCACAATGGCACTGCCAGCCTACGAATCCAGTCCTGTGCCTCAAGGAGTTGCCACTTTACACAATGCTTACCATATTCTTTTGCATGAATCTGAAAGCTGCTCCCTATGTATCTATGAACTCAATGACAACTAATAAGATATTTGCTAAATATAAAAGTAAAACCTACATATTATAGAACAGTTCATTAATAAAAATGATTTTTTTAAAAAGCCCAACAACCCACACTTTACATTTCACTAAAGATACGACACTCAGTGAAATACCATGTAAAAACTAAAAATTAAAGCATTAATTTACCAAAAGTTTATTCTTCTGTTGAATTTTAGGCACCGTGCTTGCTGCTAGATATACGATGATGTATGGGCATAAAACATAATTTTCCCACCAATGCCAAGAGAAGTTTTGGAAGCACATTTTTGGCAGCACATTATTTCTTTTTATAACTTGCATTCTTCTACATTTTTTTCAGAGTGCTATCGAAAAAAAAAATAACAGCGTTTTGGGGGGCTTTCCAGAATTTTAAGTCATATTTACTGGCCTTTGTAAGATGGATTTTCCTCACCTCAAACCTTCTTGTATCTATAGGATTATAGATACATAGATAAATCTTGCTTTTCTCAAGTTTATGGGCAGGCATTCTGCCACAGCTGTCTCTAAATCCAACAGGAAGTGAGGCATGATATTTGGATGAGCAATTTCAACGGGATGGAGGTATATACAATGAAGGATTTTATTATTTTTCAGCATTCTATGATGTTCCAAGTTAAATTTCCCTTCTCTTGAGTTTTTAAATTTCCTGGCTACTTTCTCTCATGAAATATGTGTGCAGTTAAAAAATTCTCCTTTTGTGTATGGTTTAATTTTCCTTCATTGCACTAGGCTTGAGGCTCAGGAACTGGACATTTCTTCATCCATCACTTTGTACGTCATCTGCTTCCTTTGATTTCCTTGCCTGGGCCTTGACTCCTTTGGAATGACATGGCTGAGGGAACTTAATGAAAATCTCTGGCCTAGTAAGTTATTGTTGAAGTCCTTTCTGCTAATTGTCTTCCTGTTCTTGTCCACTGCTGAACAAATTCCTCTATTTCTTTTCCAAAAGCTGGTTGCATGCCAGATCCCCCACGGAGCACATGTGAAAATTCCTGAGAGTTCTGTAAGGATCCTCTCTGCTGGTCAACTCTCCGGATATATATATATATATATATATATATATATATATATATATATATATATATTTTTTTTTTTTTTACTTTAGCAACCACATCTAGCAATATATTCCCCATCTCTTGCTCCTAGAAAGTGATGCCTGTCTTTCAGGGTAGAGAAAGAGTGTGCTGATTATGTGGTACTCAACCCAGATCCACCAATGAGAAGACTGCTGTGTTCATCTCTAGCCCTGAAAATGGTTAGCAGCAAATAACTCATAACAATTCCCTTTTATGATAAATTCTCCTTTGCCAAATGGGAACTGGATCAATTTGGAAGGTATGAGCTGTTTCTCTCTATTCAATCCTTGCCCAGAAGGAGAAGACTAATACTGAGAAGGTATTAGGAAAAATATAAATAAATAAAAACTTGTCTCGGGTTGAGGATACTCCTGGGATCCAACTGATACATGAATGCTTGGCCTGAGCTGGATCACTGGATCAGTTTGAAGAGTGTTTTGTTTGTTTGTTTGTTTGTTTGTTTTGTACAGGGGATTGAACCTTGAGCCAGGGGCATGGTATGAGCTACACATCTCAGTCCTTGAAATGAAATTTTAGTTGGAATCATTTTCTTGCTTAGTTTAAATCCAGGGTACTATCTTGTTGTTTTCACCCTTCTTGCAAGTACACCAATAATATACCAATTTAACAAAAATCCTTGTTTCAGATTCTGCCCTGGAGGTTTTAACCTAAGACAACAAGCACTGTGGTTGTAGTCTGACTGTTTTTTTAATGTTACTTGACACATGGAATGCTCACACATCTAAGTGTTTTTGCTTCCAGTTTTCCAGGATCCTACTGTTCTGTCCCCTCTTAAATCCAGCCCAAATTATATATTAATGCTGACTAATTGGCCTCTGTAGAAATTCTAATTCTTACCCCACAACCTACCAAGTCATTCATTCTAGTATGGCTCTTTTTCTTAACCATGTTAGAAATGCATAACAGTGGTAAATGTCAGGCTGAGAGATAAGAAAGAGCTAATCTATTTGTATGTTTATCACATGGTAAGCAATGTGCCAAGCAATTTAGATGTAATACTTCATTAATTATCATAATTGTCCTTTGACACTAGTATTAGTATCTGTCATCTAAAGATTAGAGTAATAACTAAACTGCAAGTGTAAGATTCAATATTCAAAAACAAGGCTAAGAAGAGATTAGTTAGAAAAAGAACTACATGACTTTGAATTTTTAGTCAATAGGAAACTCAATATGAACTAATGACGTGATTTGACTATAAAGAAAGGCAATTCAAACTTGATTTTGTGTCTAGAGCAGGAAAGCTTATATTTGGAAGATATTGTGCTCTGGTTTTCACACTTTAGGAAACACACTGACAAACTGCTGCTAACTTTAAAGGAACTTAATAACAATAATGATTTTAAATTATTGTATATTGTAGGTTAACCTAGCAACTTCATTGAAGCAGTTTTGCTTAGAGACTAGAAGACTGGCAAGAAAATGAGTAATCTTCAAATTTTACAAACTACCATCCTAAAGATATGATTTGTTGTACTGACCAGAAAAGACTTACCTGAAATAGATTTCAGGTATGCAGAAGAAATTTACAAAAGAGGACTCCTATCTCTCCATGTTTGCAACTGTATAATGATATGGTAGGTGGAATAATGGCTTATGAAAAAGTGTCCATGTTCTAAACTCTGGACTTGTGGATATGTTACTTTATATGGCACAAGGGACTTTGCAAATGAGGCATCTTATTGATTTTGAGATTATACAAGTAGGTAAGTAAGAATCACAAAGATTCTTATAAAGAGAGAAAAAGCTGTCACTACAGAATCAGAGTTCACAATTGTGCAGGGCTATAAGCCATAGAATATAGGAGCCTCAAGTGAGTGGGAAAGGTGAGAACAAAGACATCCTCTTTATCTCCAAGAGGAATACAAACGAGCAACAATATGATTTTAGAACTCCTAACTTTCAGGTTTGGAAGATACTATATCTCTGATGTGTTGACACAAAATACAGTTAATGTTTAAGTAAAAACAAATAAATATTGTAAAAGTAAAAGACACATTAAACCACTATTCCCTCACAAAATACTCCCCATTGCCTTGAACACACTTACCCATCATTCTTGTCATTTTCTGAAGCAGTTTTGGAAGTCCTCTTGAATGTCCTTTGTCAAATAAAAACATGATGGTGGGTTCTCATTCACCTTTTTCGCAGCATATGGCACTGTGCGACTTCTGCCTTTTCCCTACAGTCGAAATGACCATGAAAGTGAACACTGTGAATGGAGTCAGAACATGTAGTCAGCCATGACAGTACAACTAACGATGCTCACAAGAGGACTTCCAGAACTGCTTCAGAAAATGGCAAGAATGACGGGGTGAGTTTGAAGTGAGGGAGTACTTCGAGGGGGATTAACAGAAAAGGATATCTTGCTATAATAATTTTTTTAATTGCATATTCACCTTATGTTTTGATCATACCTCATATTTTAAGTGGAAAATTACAATTAATTTAGACAATTACGTACACACATACACACATACATATAATATATTATATATATATAGGGGGAGAGAGAGAGAGAAACAAATGTGTGTGTATACGTGTGTGTTCTTGAATTTAACACACATTCATTGGGTATTAAAGGCTCTGGTACTAAAGTTTTGTTTTTTGATACTTGAGACTGAACCAAAGTCCTATGCATTGAGCTACATCAGCTTTTTTTTTTTGAGACAATCTGTGTAATTCATGGTGTTGCAACGACTGGGCCCAAACATATGATCCTCCTGCCTCAGCCTCTGAGAGTACTGGGATTATGGGTGTATGCCTTTATGCTTGACTTTTGAATCTGAAGTTTGTTCTCACTTGATAAAAGCAAGAAAATGTCAAGTTCTAGAAAAATCTCAGAAACTTCCTTTTATCTCTGTTTTTCCCCTTGAATTGCGACTAAAAAAATATTGAAAGGCCAAGAGCTTATTTTATTATGAAACTCATTGTGTTGAAAACATCTGTGATCTTTATCTTGAGTTGCCCCAGTGACTCATGAACAAGCATTTCGTAAACACTGGCATAGCGTCAAAACACAGGTTTGCAGGTGTATAGTCCACGGTTTAAGTTACAGTTCCACTGCTATTACCCCTGAGCACCCTTGTGCAAATGATTTCATTTCTCAGTACCCTAATGCTTTCCCACAATGGCAAACAAATATGCTGATTTCAGATGGTTGTACAAATAATATATGAATTCAATTAACCATAACAAATAAGTTAGTTAAATCCTGTGAATTAATAACCTTTCTTGAGTTGCACGTTAAGCTTTCTATTTTTTAGTCTCTACAGAGGGAGAAGAGGAAGGGTTTAAAACAACCAACTATTTAAATCCCCTGGTAGCCTATTATGACCTTGTATTGATAGACTAAGATCAAATTGGTGGCAAGAATTATGTTCTATTCTTGTTTATCTAACATCTAGGACGTGTCTGAATATGACATATGCTCAAACATGTTTGTTAAATTAAGTAGTAATGAGATAGTTTGGTTTTTATTACTTGATGTCTTTTTGTTTCAGCTGCTGTAACAGAATATCATAGTGTGGCTCCAAAAACATCAGAAAGTTATTTCTTATATTTTGGAGGCTAGGAAGTTAAAGATAAAGTTATGAGCGAACCTGTTATTTGGTGAGAGTTCATTTCCTGCTTCATAGACAGTTTTATTGCAGTGTCCTCATATGTCTGGAATGAGAGAGAGAGAGAGAAAGAAATGGAGAGAGAGAGAGAGAAAGAGACAAACAGAGGCAGAGACAGACAAAAGCAGACAGAGACAGAGGCTTTGAAGGCGCTAATACCCCTCTTATGAGTTCCAACATCATGACCTAATTATCCCCTAAAAATCCCTCTCCTAATACTATCATGGGAATAACATGAATAGTAATCAATTGGAGGTTACAATATTGTTATACAAATTTTTGTGAGACAAAAACATCTGGTCTATAGTATGGTTCAAGTACTTATTTATAACCTTTTCCTATCTCTATGACTTTCAATTCTTAACTTTTCCATATTAATATTCCATATTAATTTCCATATTAATAGGAAAATAACACAAATTGAAAATATGGTCACATAACTTTAATCCCAGGACTCTGAGGCTGAGGGAGGAAGAGCACAAATTCAAGCTTAGACTAGGCAACATACTGACTTACTGAGACCATTGCTCAAAGAAAAGAAGAAAGAAAGAAAGAAAGAAAAGAAGGGAGGGAGAAAGGAAGGGAGAGAGAGAAGAAATAAAGAAAAGAAAAAGGAAGGAAGGAAGGAATGGCTGGGGATTTAGCTCAATGTAAAGGGCCTCAGTTTAGTTCCCAGAACTGCGAGAAAAAGAAAAAGATGAAAATATACCTGAAGAAAAATGTATGTTAGCCAGACAGATCTTAGCAGTATAAATCTGATCAGTCTCCACAATAGCTTTAAAGCATTTCAAAAGCTTCCTGTAACACCACCTCATTTAACTTATGAAAAAATTTCCATGCAGGCTTGCAAGTTTCTTCATCAGGAGTTAGCAAACGTTTCCTAGAAAGGGCCACATGTTAGGTACTGTAGACTTTATGAATATACAACTTTTTGTAACTGTGCAAGCTATTGTAGCTTGAAAAGAGCCATAAATTCTACATAAATAAATGAGCATGGCTGTGTTTCAATAAAATCTTATTTTTGAAAACTTAAATTTAAGTTTTTTATATTTTCTTGTGTCAAAAATTATACTTTCCTTTTGATCGCTTTCTCAATTACTTTAAATAACAAAAACCCTTCATAGTCCACACAGAAAAGCCTTTCTAACCTCCTAATCCAAATTATGACTCTGTTATATTCTCCCGTAGCACTCTGTACTTTTTCCTACATAGCACTTATGTAAATGCATGCTTCTACGTTTGTCTGCATCATTATTAAAACGTTTTCCACCCTTAGTATGAAAGTTCAATAATGGGAGATCTTTCAGGTATTTCATTCATTACTACACAGAACCCTGATCCCCTTGTCCAATGTTCCAAAGGCACTGGGACCTAAAGAATCATTCTGTACAGAACTCATAAAAACTGATTTATTGGGCCGGTGAGACGGCTCAGCGGCTTAAGCGCCTGCCTTGCAAGCGCGAAGGCCCGAGTTCGACTCCCGGAACCCACATACGAAAAAGGGGCCGGTGATATCGCTCAGCGGCACGGGTGCCTGTTGGTGCGCGAGGTCCTGAGGTCGTCCCCCCGGTACCCACAAAAAAAAAAAAAAAAAAAAAAAAAAAAAAAAAAAAAAAACTGATTTATTGGTGAATGTCTCACCTGCCAAGAAACAGGAATGAATAGAACTTAGATTTCTAGAAGAAAAATATTGTTTTAAAGATACTAAAAACAGAATCATCGATGTATTCAAACTTAACTGCCTTCATGTTTACAGGCCCACCATGCTGAATCACTCACCCTCTTGCTTCATTTGAAACAAGGTTACTGCACTGGTATCACATTGGGTACCCATGTGAAAATTTTCCTGTGATACTCACAGCAACTCTACAGAACCACTACCACCTTAAGGTCCTTTCAATATATGAACTTCTTAGGATCACTGTGGGTTAGTGACTTTTCTAATATCAGACCAACAGTTAGTAGCAAAGCTGAGGTGCAGCCCTCACTTCAGCATGCCTGTAAATTCAGGTCACATATAATTTGATACATTGGCCCTCTTTGTTCCCTACCATCAACTCATGGTCTTCCCTTGGGAAAAGTTATTTTGGCTCCACCACAGCCCCTGTGGTAAATCATAGGGATAGTGGCATATGAATTCTAAGCTTTTCTATTTAAATTACAGATTTTTCTAGTCATGAACACTACTGTTAATTCAAGCATCCTACAAAGGTACAGACACATTTGTATTATATAAGAATAAAGAAAAAAGTTTAGAAAAATAAATCTTGGTTGCTAGGCAAAGACAGTAATATTTCAGACAGGTGGTTTCAATTTACTTCTTGGTGAAAGTTTTAGATGCGTCCCACTTTTAATCTGCAGCCAGATAAAGAGATGCACCATGATAGCAAGCCCTTGGGGGCAAAAAATAATTTGGAGATTTTAAGAGAGTGAATTTGATTGTTAAGAAGTTCCAAGAGGATATCAAGTTGAACGTTATTAGCACTTATGAAACTAGTTAATTGCATTTCCTGATCCTTACGGCTCTTTCCCAAACTTGAGATGATGAGATACTGCTTTTCTTTGTCATTTTTGTTTGTTTGTTTTGTGGGAAGAAAAGAACAATTCAGGATTTTAGCATATAATTTCCATGTACATAATTGCATGTGTGCTGATATGTATGTGTCCCAGCTTGAAGTAAAATTGAAGTGATAATTTCATATAGATTTAGAGGTTTTAGGGGAACATCTGGTACATTGTTGTATGATTGGGAAACAGATGTCAGGTGTATGTGTGAGTAGGGAGGTGGATAAGCTAGTGGTTATAGTGAAAATGAGTGTTTTATTGGGGGAAAGGATATCTGTGAAGCTTTGACAGAAGAACAAATAATCTGGAAAAGAAATAATCCCTAATCTGCGAAAGAATAATCCTAAAAGTAATCCACAGTTGAAGTACAAATCTTCAGTAATCAGAAGGCAAAACTCATATATGAATAAAACATGGTGTCTGTCATTTAACTGTATTTTATTTCTATCTACTTCAATAAGAGTGTGTTAAATATGTAAATTACTAAAGGAAAGTTAAAACTGGACAGTTGCATGAAACAGTGATGTGTAACATCAGAATATATATTATTTTCAGTTCTTTGTGGAATACAAGATGGCTTATTCTAGAATACAACATTAGCTTCACTAATGCTGCAAGCAAGTCAATAGAAACACAAAATTACAATCTCCACTCTAAATATGAAACATCTGTGGAATGCATAGGGTGTGTGATTTGCCCAAAGTCAAGCAACTCATTAGAGACAGAGCTGCATTTCAGTCCCAGGTTAAGTGTGACTTCAAATTTTGGAAATTTAACTGCTCAATATACTGGGTGCAACTTTATAATATTGATAATGTCTATATGTTTAGTTGCTATCAGTTATGATGGGGACATTAGATTAGGTAATAACTGTTCTAAGATCAGGAGGAGGTGTTTCTAATCATATTGACATTTACTTAGAGGGTACAAGAATTGTACCAAGTATCATCTCTGTTTCAGTGACAGTCCTGAGACATCTTTGTAATTTCATAGACATTGTAGTTGGTGTAGACTAAAATCATGTATTCAGGGACCAAAATGAGACAATGTAAAAGACTAGAAATATTGAATCAAATGTGAGCAAGTCCAGAATTTTACTCCACATCACTTATACTCTAGTTTGGATCTCAAATGTCCCCTAGTGGTCCATATGTTAAAGGCTTGGTCTGCGGGTTGGTGTATTGGGAAGTGGCACAGCCTTTAGGATGTGGAGCTCAGTGCAAGGAACTTAGATTATTGTGGGTTTGCCACAGAAAGCATTATAGGACCCCAGGTCCCCTGTGCTGTCTTTGGTCCCTGGCTTATGAGGTAAAACGTTTTTGTAATGCTGTGATTTCCTATATGCTATGCTGCCACATGCCCCAATTTTAGATACCTGTGAAACTGTATCTAAAAATTAAACTTTTCTCTTTATGAATAAATCTTGTATTTTGTTATAGTGATGCAAAGCTGAGTAACACAACACATGATTCTGCAGGAGAGACATTTATTTTCCAATCACATGTTAGTTAATCCAAATATTACTTGGTTGAATAATATTGACTTACACATTGCTACCAAGAATAGAGTAGCATTTCCCTAAATTTCAGTCTTCCCATCTCATGGATTATGTCTTAAATACCTTTCTCATTGGTAATATTAACTCAGCCTCTCCTATTAGACATAGTCAAGTTCATGTATTAACATGAAATAAGAACTAACAAGGTAAGGATGCTTATAAATATTCCCAAACCAACCATTTTCCTTTAGCATGATAAGAAGACTTTGCCTTCGTGCCTTACTTTTGCTGCCCTATTTTCCAGTGGAAAGATGTATATTAAAGAGGTGATTTTATTAAAAAAAATAAAAAAGAAAAAAAAAGAAACATCTTCTTTATCCACTCATCGGTTGATGGGCATTTGGGCTGTTTCCAAGATTTAGCTATTACAAACTGTGCTGCTACACACATGGGGGGGTGCATACACCATTGTGGTATGATGTACTGATCAGCCATAAAGAAGCATAAACTGGAGACATTTCTAAGTAAATGGATGCACCTTGAGACCATATTTTAAGTGAAATAAATTGTAAACATGTGTAAACATCACATTTCTCTGGTGTGTGAAACTGAAAGTATAAATAAAAACCAAAATGTATAATAGAAATTGTGAAAAAGGAAAAAGTTGTTCAAAAAGAAAGGGGAACTGGGGGAGGAGGAAGGAAAGGAAAAGAAAAAGATGAAAAAAGAAGGAAAAAATGAAAATAAAGCTTTTGTAAATAAGGAGGGGAAGAGGGGTTGAAGGGAGGGCAGGGGAATGGAAAAAAAAGAAGAGTCAAGATATATTATGTACAGGTACAAATTCCCTATGATGAATGTAATCATTATGTGTATATAAAATGTGCCAATAAACTTAGCATTAAAAAACAGTTAAAACAGCAAAAACAAAAGGGGGGTGATTTTATGTATGATACTCATGAGTTAGGCGAAAAAAAACAAAACCACTACAATGCCACTTGTATGTAGTGCCACCCATAAATAATTTATCCATGAGCTGGAAAATTTTAAATTGAACATATAAAAGTATAAATGAAAATCATGCAAGGAAAAGGAAAGTTTATAAGAATGAAACTAGGATGTTTCTAGAAATTCAAAGAGTTTTAACAATTACATTTCTAGAATGAGAGATTGAGTCCAGAATGCAAATCTTTCCATATCTCATCTTTATTCTCTATGGAGGTTGGTTTATGATTTTTCCACAAGTCAGGCAAGAGTTTGGTGACAACTCTTGAATACTATATCTTGGAATTTTGGAGCAATAAAGAGAATTCTGAGACTCTATGGGATGATATGTTAAAAGGAAAGTCCATTGATAACCTTCTGAACTTAGTAAAAGAGACTGAACATTAGTATAGAAAAGCAGTCAATTAAAAATATTGAGGTGTCCTTGCCATTACATACTTTGTGCTAATCCTGGGATATGGGGTGTTGGCATAATTAATCGAAACAAAAACTAAGGGCAACTAGCTCCAGTGCCTAAGTGTGGTGAAGTTAAAGAAATCTGAAGGAAATAGCTCTCAAATTGTCAAGCCAATGTGGAAAGTTAAGATAATTTTTATTTTTTTTTTCTCTGTCTGTTACTGAATTCTTAATATTCACTGCAACATGCTGGCCTTTTTAAAAAATTGACATCCTTTTTGCACACTTTCTAAACTCCTTTATCTTAAAGAGCTTACACATGAAAGAACCAGATGTTTGATCAAATTTTCTACTTTTATAAAAGTCATAAAGCCTAGCAAGAAAAATGTTAGAAAATAGTGATTTTAAAAGTTTTATCTTCTGATAGCCATTGTACGCAATGAATACTTGCAATGTCAGAAGCCCACTACTGAGAATATTTCAAATTTAGATATACAGACAAATATGGCTCTTGTACAGATGTAATTCTTAGTTACATTAGACAACTATTTCTTATGGAGAGCATGTGGTTCATTGAAATATTGAGTAAATTCCATGTGTAGAGATTAAATTTAGTAAATAATAACACAAAAAGGGAGTCATGTCAAGTTTTTGTTGTAGGTGTCCTTCAAAATTATTAAACTAATTTATAATTTTATAGAAGTAAACTCTATTATCAAAACTATATACATGTTTTTTGTCCCCAACCTTACTTTTTCCTAAAGGCTAATACTGATTTGACATTAGCTATTTTTTTAAATCCGTCAAACATATTAATGCTCTCTTTTGGGACCTAGCACATGGTTACAGTAAAGACTTCAATTATGTTGCCTTAAAAGCTCAAATACTAGCTAGAACATTTTCGTTCAGAACATAAACTTGCAAACAAATTGTCTTTCATATTTATATGCTAGTAGTATAATTTGTTCATAGACCTATGCATTTAAAAAGATACTGCAAGTTTAAAGTATTTGTGAAATTATTTATGAGGGATAGATATTTTGATAATGAAAGAAGCAAATGGAAAGATATAATTCATGTCTACCATGTTACTCATATGTGTAAAATTTCTGCCAAGTAATTCTTTGCCCTGAATGAATAGCTTGATTGGTGTAAAAAATAGTGGTTTTCTCAAATTTATGTGCTTCTCACTATTTATGCAACCTATTTATTTCAACTATTAAAGAATTAAAAAATGTGAACTTCACGACTTTTGTATTGCAAACAAAATGTGTCATTTGACACATAAGAGTTACTTTCTGTGAAAATCTCTCTGAAACATACTGGAAAAAATAGTTGCTAAAGGTAGAGCTAGAGCAAGGTCAGGATAACTGATCTCAGTCAAAATTGAGTTTAGAAATTGATTCCTGTTACAAAGTGAACATCTCAAGTTCGATTCCTGGTACAAAAAAAATTTTTTTAAACATCTCTAATCTGAGAATCTAAAATATAAAATGTTTCAAAATCTGAAACTTTTTTGAGGGCCAAAATGATACCACAAGTAGAAAATTCCACGCTTGACTTCATTTGATGAGTTGCAGTCATATTAAAAATATTGTATAAAATTACCTTCAAGTTATATGGTGTACATGAAACATAAATAAGTTCTACATTTAGATTTTGGTATTGTCTCCAGGATAACACATTATGTATATGTGAACATTCCAAAATCCAAAAATCTGTTATCGAAAACATTTCTGACCCTAAGCATTTTGGATAAAGTATACTCAATCTGTATGGAAGTAAATGTGAATAAGAATGCAGTTCAAATGTCTGTTTTGTTCTGGAATTAAATATCTCAGGAAAATTTGAGTTATATATCTGTTGTCATTCAGTAAGTACTGGGAAGAAAACACATTTCTTTCTTTTGTGAATTACAAAGAAAATAGCTATAAAATATTACCCACCCATTTATCACCAGAGGTATTGAGTGATTTCAAACCTGAAAATGCAATTAAATCATTAGTTCCAAATGTGAACTAGAAAAATAAAGCCACAGACAGGTACAAAATATTTCCTTATATAAATTATTACTACTTAACAACCGTTGCCTATTTTAAATGAACAAACAATGTCAGCAACTTCTCATTCCTGAGGTATCCGTCTGTTTAGGCTTCTGTAACAAAATATCTTAAGCTGGATAGCTTATAAGGACAGAAATTTATTTCTTACAAATAAATTTTGGAGGTTGAGAGGTCCTACCTAGATCAAAGCAACAGGAGATTTGGTGTGTGGTGAAAATCTAGGAAAAGGAAATATAAATATAAAATCCCTTATAGATTGGAAGTTACGTAGAGAGATAAACACATGAACTTACATACGTATATGTGCAGTGAGCGAAGTGGTTACGAGGGGAGCTCTCCCAGAAACAGTCTGTGTGGATTCAGGCTCCCACTTGATAAATGTGAGACTTTGACGTGGACAATTTTTTAAAATTATTCTGTGTATTAAACTTGCTAATTGGGAAATGGGAAAAAAGTAATTGCTGTCATACAGGTTGTTGAGAACCTGTGGGTTGTTTGATGCTTAGCTTATAGCAAATACCACATAAAAATTTAAAATATTGTATATGTATATTTAAATCTATTTTTATTGTTCTATTTCTGAATAAGATGCCTAATAGTAAGTATAGGAAAATAAAACATATATATATATATATATACATACATACATATATATTTATATATTATATATATATATATTTATATATATACATACATATATATTTATATATTTTACTGTAAGATTTGTGCTTCCTACTTTCCATTTCTTTCCACTTATAGAGGAGCTTCGGGAATAAAGAAACAGTGAAAGCTCATAGATTTTCACGTTCATGGGCATTTAAAAAGGTACGAGCGTGTACAGGAGAAATCCTCACAGGCATTTCCATCACAGGCATTTCAGACTCTCCTCAGAGGGAGGACTTTAGTTAGCATTCGCTTTACCTAAGACAGCAACGACTCATCGATGAGCTTCAAATGAGGAGTACAAAGCTTGACTCTCCTCTAAGGCTGAGCAAAACGTGATTCTGTGTCCCCACTTGGCTTACCAATGTCCTCCATCAGGAACATAATATGTGTGAAGAAATTACAAGTCTTCTATTCTTGACCTCCTCTGGCACATGCCCTTTATGTTATCACTAACCTCTTGAAGTTTTCCACTTTACCCAGTCCTTCTATATCTACACTCATCTTTATTGCATAACATTAAAATATTAATATGCCATATAAAATAAGCTTTTGTTTTATTATGTCATCTATTCTCTTAGTTTTCTGTAATCATGATTTTCTGTTTGTTCATTTTGTTACCAAACTGCACATTTCTTTGTATATCTAATAGTTTTTCAATGGTTTTTGAAATGATGTTTACCTTGCTTTGGAGTCTACTCAATCTCTGGATTATCAAAAAATGATCTCTCTTATTCAGGGCCTGTTGCTTGCATGTACGGTACACTAATATGGTAAATGTTGCAAACTCATGAAATGAAATAGTGCTACAAAACTTTAATGAAGATGAGATTGTTCTTTATATTTCCTGAAAATTGAAACCACTGAGAGTGAAAGAACGTAGTGAAATTCTTTTATAAGATAAGGAAAGCCAGCTAATATCTGCTGAATATATAAGACATCATGCTGGGCGCTATTCATTCCATTGTTCCACTTAGTTCTGAAATAACTCACTGTGGTAAGGTTATGACACAACTTAAATGTTCATATTTGGAAAGTACTTTGGTTAGAATATTTTTGTCCCCTCCAAAATTTATGTTGAATATAATCATCTCCAAAACTGAATGGTTCATGCGGTAGTATTAAGTAGAACTTTAAGAAGTGATTGGGACATGAAGACTGCTCCCTTTTAATGGGATTAAGATTATTTTAAAATTAGTTTCATGCAGTGCTCCCATAGTTTACTGACATATACTGGTGGCTTGACCTTGGAATTTCCAGTCTCCAGAATGATAAGAAATAATTTACTGTTCTTCCTTAAATATACAGTCTTGAGTATTCTATTAGAGCAACACAAAATGGACTAAAACTGGTATTTGAGTTAATTTGGGAGTATGATGTGACGTACGTATCTACATAAAGATTTCCAACTGTACTAACACTATTTGTTATATTCAGGGAGTATGGACATCTTGTTCACAAGTTCCCTTGTGTGTAATTAATTTTTTTTGTGTGTGTGTGAGTACCGGGGGTCGACCTCAGGACCTCGCACGCCAGTAGGCACCCATGCTGCTGAGCGATATCACTGGCCCCTTTTTTGTATGTGGGATCTGGGAGTCAAACTCAGGCCCTCACACTTGCCAGGCAGGCACGTAAGTGGCTGAACCATCTCACCAGCCTGTGTGTAATTAAATTTAAAATTTTTCCCATTGTTGTTGATTTTTTAAATTGTAGAATAACATTTCTATGGCATAACTCTTTGGAAAAGTCTGCATGTGGTGGATTAGGGCTTGTATAGAGATGTTTTATGAATTAACAAGGAAGTATCATTGTCCCTGGTAGCTGTCTGCCTTAGAGAGATGGTAGATATTTCACAAAAGTTTTGCTAAACATCAAGATTTACAAACAGATTATGAATAAGCCAAATACATGAGTGTTTGTAGAAAATGCTAACTTACTTGTAAAGTATGAATTTATAAAAAATAAAGTACTTTATTGATGGATAATTTATATAATTTGAATTTATTCATTTTAAGTGAAGAATGATTTTTAGTATCTCTAGAGATGTTCGGGCATCATCATCGAGTTTTAGAACAATCTTGTCGTTCAAAAGTTCCTTCACATATATTTCAGTCAATTACCTCTTCTAGTCTCAGAACTAAGCAAACATTGAGATGGTTTATGTCTCAATAGATTTATCATTCTGGATATTATATATAAACATTTATGTATAATTTATACAATATGTAAGCTTTCTTGTCTGGGTTTTTTAATTATAATGTCATTTTTGAGCATTACTCCTCTTTGTACCCCGTATCGATAATTTATTTTTTTATTAATGAATAATATTGTCATGCAGATATACTACATTTTCTTCATTCATTTACTAGTTGATGAGCAAATGTATTGTTTCCAGTTTTTTGACTATTATAAATTATTTTTCGGAATATTTTTAAACTGGCTTTTTGGTCGACATTGTGCTTATTTGCTATTCATAGATCTTCTTTGGTAATTATTTGTGTTTAATATCTTTTTAAGTATGTTGATCCTTTTTAAATCACATTATACTCACATTACTGAGTTAAAATATCCAAAATATAATCTGTTAATATATTTTTTCTCTGGTATTTGAGTTGATTTGTGAGTATGATCGGAGGTACTTAGTTACATAAAGTTTTGCAATTGTTCTAATATCATTTGCTGAAGGCAATTGTCTTGATATCTTTGTCAAAAATAAATTGATCATATTTGAAAGGCTTCAGTTCTGGGCTATCAATTTTGTTCTATACATATATATAATCTGTAAGACTACCCTTTACACTAATAACATTATTTTCATTACTGTAGCTTTATAGTTTGTTTTAAAAAGAGTTGTAAAACTTCAATTTTGCTCTTAGTTTTCAAAATTCTTTGACTATTCTCTTATTTCCATATGTTTTAGAACCCACTTATCAATTTATTTAAAAAATGTCTGAATTTTGACAGAACGTGTTGGATCTACATATTAATTACTGGAAAACTGCTGTTTTGAGTCTTTGCTATGAACATTGTATATTTAGCCCTTCTGTGATTTTTCTCAGTAATGTTTTTAAATTTCCATTTTGCAAGATTTATGCAACTTTCATTAAACACATTTGTAATTATTTTACTCTTTTTCATTCTATTGTGAATGGTTTTGGATGCATTTTTCTTTTTCTTTTACTTCATTTTTAGACTACAGATAAAATTGAATTTGATACTTAGATTTTGTATATAGATTTACTACATAGATATTTAGTATGTATGTATCAATTTCCCAAGACTACCATAGATATTTTCTGAATAAGTAACTACAAAACTTAGTGACTAACAACAGAAATTAGGAGCTGGGGATTTTGCTCAGTGGTAGAATGTGTGCTCAGCCTATGTGAATCTCTGTGATCAATCCTGAACTCACATAAATAAACAAACAAAAATAAAAAATAAAACAGAATTTAATTCTCTTAGAGTTGTGTATGCCAGAATTTGGAAATTAAAATCTTGGCAGGGCCCCGTTCCCTCTGCACATGTAGCAGAAAGAACCCATCTTCCAGCTTGGGCAGTTTCCTGCCATGCTTTGCCATGCCTTGGAGCAGTCCTCTCTCCAATGGCTGCTCCCATCCGCCATCACATTCTCTTCTGTGTTTTTGCCCTCCTCTGTGTTATCTTCTTCTTCCTAAGAATGTGCATGTTATTGCCACAAGATAAACAAGAATAAATCTCCTCTCTCAAAATGCTTCATTAATTCACCTCCCTTGTCCTGGTGGCAATGTTTATTCTGTTGTCATATAATATAACAGTTTCAGTTTCTAGGAATCAGCATGTGAACTTATTCCAAGGTCCATGCTTCAGCCCACTAAAATATGGTACCATTGATACTGTGGTGCCCATTACTTGGGTGCTGATGTGTACCAGGGTGCAGGTTCTTTCTTGTGTGTTATGAACAAAGAACTGGATGAGTCACAAAGATATAGAACAGCAAGCAAGAAGTTTATGGAGGCAACAGTGCAGTGTGCTCAAACAGGATTAGGCTCCCACTGGAAAAGGAATTGGTATGAGCCCTGAGGGGATGACTGGAGGGGTCTTTTATTTCTAATCAAGTGTTCTAGTTCCTCCCAGAGGGCTGTCCAGGGCAAGTTTGACAGCTCAGGCTCAGTGTTCGCTGTGCAAGTCCTTTCCCATAATTTACTCAGTTATACTTGTAACCATGATGCACAACCCATATGGATGACTAGTTAATTAGTTTGTAGCCAGAGTTACTTTTGGACAATTCAAGTTGCTTTTGTGCCTACATCTGGGTTGGGAATTTCTCCAAGAACTAATTATAAGGTACTTCTTCAACTGTGGCTATTGTTTGGGAGTTAGAGGCTGGTCCCCAACTCTTAATGATCAATAAGGAGGAGTTCCTTAGTCCATGATTGATAGGACGGCATGTTCTGCTATTCTACCTTCAATTTACCTAAAGATTTTTATTAGGTCTTCTCATTTTTTTGGTAGATTCTTACAATTTTCTACATACTAAATCTTGCAATCTGTGAATAGACAGTTTTATTTCTTCCATTTTAGTCTGGTTGCCTTTAACTTTATTTGTGTATTGAAATGTTTATACATATATTTTTGTTATTCTCTTCTTCTTCTCTCTCTCTCTCTCTCCCACCCCTCTTTTCCCCAATTGCATTGGCTAGTACCTCTACAACAATAATGAATAGATGTGGTGGTCACTCTTCTCCTTTCTGTGGCACAAAAATTGCTCTTTTTGTTTACAGTACTTTGGGTGTGTCCATTTTTCTTTCATCTCTGAGTCAAGCATTCTCCATTGGGAGACCTTCTGGTTTCCAGGACTGTCCTTCTCCACCTGTGTTAGAGCACTGGGTGATGCAAAAGAAACTTCTGCATAAGAACAGTATACACGGGCCAATGAGATGGCTCAGCAGCATAAGCGCCTGCCTGGCAAGCGCGAGGGCCCAAGTTTGACTCCCGGAATCCACATACGAAGAAAACTGCCGGTGATATCGCTCAGTGGCACACGTCCCTGCTGGTGCACGAGGTCCTGAGGTCGACCCCTGGTACCCACAAAAAGAAAAAAAAAAAAAAAGAACAGTGTACACTCTTTGACTGTTCTTGCCTGAAGCTCAGTGGATTTTTATGGGTAAACACTTATAAATTTGTTATATGTCTTTTTTCCATTTCTAGAACTTTGAAATTGTTGCTTTTAACAATCACATCCAGTTTTACAATTGCTTTATAGAGAAAGGATTTGTCAGACTTTCCACTTCATACTGAAATTACTCAATTTAGGATATTTGAATCTTGCTTAAATGCAGGCATGGAGGAAATTAAATATAATTTTAAAATCAAAAACTACCAAATAAATGTTTCTTCTCTTGTTTAAATGTACTCTTCCTAAGAAACAGAATTTTATAATGGATAAAGCTTGAACCAATGGAACTAGGTTTCAATGTAGTTACTAAATAGCTGTATAGCCATAAAAGTTTACCTAAATTTTCTAATCTAAACATTCTCAATTACAATATAGAAGGTAAATACAGACATTTATATATGTGTGTGATAGTATTAAATTAATAACATATATAAGTGCAGTGACAAAACACATATATACTCATATACTCAAATATGTAAAGGTCTCTTCATTGTACATAAAATATATTAAAATATTCTCTATATACATTTCCTTTGTATATCCCTTTTTCAAAATGTTTAGGACCAGAAGTGTTTCATATTTCAGAGTTTTTCAGATTTTTGCATAGTTTTATAGTCTTTACTGGTTAAGCTTCCCTTAACCCAAAAATCTAAAATGTTCCAGAATCTGAAAATCTTTGAGTACATATCTCCATTAAAATTTTCAGATTTTAGAACATTTCCAATTTGGAGGTTAGGGATGCTCAGTGGGTATTAAGCTTTCTGTGTTCCTTTAAAAAGAAGCTGTATTACACTGAATGGAGTGGTATTTAGGTCTGGTTACATATATTCTCTCCTCCCTTTCTGCCACATAGTATAACTCTAGTTTCCCAGCTACCTTGTGGTTATTGGCTGCCACATGAGTTGGTTCAGTAAAGGAAATAAGAAAGGAATAAAATTTGATACTTGAAGACCACCGTTTTAAAAGGGACAATTTGCAACATCCCATTTCCTCTGTCTTATTATCTGGAAGTATAATTCCATCTGAATCACTCTCCTGCCAACCTACAGGAGAGGTGAGTATTGAGGAAGAAATAAGGTTTTATTATTCAAAACCACTGTGATTTTTGTGGTAGCTAGTTAGTATAGCATAGATTAGCCTCATCTGAAATTTAGGATTTAAAAAGATAAGATTGATTGTCTTGCATCATTCCATATAAGTAACACTCAGCAATATATTTTAAGGACGTTCATACCCCAAGCAAAATTTTAAGTAGAATCTGAAAAATATGCAAGTCTTACAGGAAAATTTAGGACCCTCAGTTAAAGAGCTTATGTTATTTACAGATGAATTATACAGTTATTAACTAATAGTAAATATAAATTGGTAGCTTAAAATATCCAAGCTAAAAGTCATTAAAGTACAATAACACTTGAAAATGAAGATGGACTCAGATAAATGCATATTTAGTAGAACATTTCTGAAGGTACTTTTTCTAACTGGGAAATTCAGGAGCAAAGAAATAAATGCAAGTAATTTGAGTGCTCTGCAGTAGCATTTAAATACAAGAGAAAAAAATGTTAATAGGATAAGTACCAGAAAGGATTAAGTGTCGCTAAACACCAAAGAGGATTAGTTATTATCCTGCCATACAGGCACCCAAGTTTCATGTGCCCAGACAGATAGGAAATAGAAAGCCAATACTATAAAATGAGATTTTTTTTTCTTTTTGAAATGAGCTTATATTAAAATAAGTTTTATTATGGCACATAACTAAACAAGTAACATAATACCTAAGCTTTCCCTGGATAATCTAAAATGTAGTATACTTCTAAACATATTTTAGGGAAATTTAAAGGACATTTTTCCCTTCTAAATATTGCTTTTTAGATAAGTATATGAATTTGCAATTAAACAATAAACATCCTAATTTTGAAACCCATAATTCATACCTATACAGTGAGTTAGTGTTTTCACAAGTATTGAAATCATAGACTAATGGAGATTTAGTATATCATATTGAATTTACATTCATTACATTAGTGTGAAATAAATATATATGATTGTGTGTGTGTCTCTCTCTATATATATAAACATAAACATTTAGCTTTTAAATATCTGAAACTCTGTCATGTCTTAGAATGTATGAGACTCACTGCTATAGTTGACTGACCTTTTACATCAAATTCTGTACATGTATTAACCTGGTTATCAGTCTTGGTATCATAATTGGAAAATTTCAGTAACATTATTTCAATCAACAAACCATTTAAAGTTTATATGAGAAAAGAATGAGAACCCTGCTGGTTGCCTGAAGAACCTTCTTTTTTTTTTTTTTTTTTTTTGTGGGTACCGGGGGGACGACCTCAGGACCTCGCGCGCCAACAGGCACCCGTGCCGCTGAGCGATATCACCAGCCCCTTTTTGGTATGTGGGATCCGGGAGTCGAACTTGGGCCTTCGCGCTTGCAAGGCAGGCGCTTACGCCGCTGAGCCATCTCACCGGCCCAAGAACCTTCTTTTGATATCATCTGTACATCAAAAACTTCAAGCATAAAAATGTACAAAATAGCTATCTGTGTATTAGAAAATAATATTTGATTCTTTTCCCTATTCCAGTCTCTCTTTCCTTTTGACCAGTTTCTTTTTGATTCACCATATCTATTGTACATTTTGGATCTTATTTACTCTTTCAGTTTCTCATACTAGAGAGATAATACGATGCTTACACATGTGCTTCTGGTTTATTTCACTTATGAGTATGGAAAAGAAAGAAGGGAAAGGGAAAAAAATTGTATATATATATATAAGATGATTAAGATAGATACACTACCATTTTTACTTAGTTCATTGAAGAGTAAGGTTTGTGCCAATAATGTTTGGACAATTGAATGCTAATGTCTGGTGTCCTGAATAACTAACTTAAAGATAGTAATACGTAATGTATTAACCATTGTTACCCTCCTATTATGTTGTTTTGAAAATTTGTTCTTCTTTTGATTTGTTTTGTTTTTTTCTTCTCTTTAAAATAAAAAAAAAAATAATAATATTTGAGGAAATAGAGAAACACACATCAAAAACACTGTTGGTAGTACATTGACCAATGTTGGCTGTTGTAATTTAGTGACAATTTTAAATTTAAAAAATAGATTCAGAAAAATTATTATTGCATAGAAAGAAGACTTAGAAACAAATCAACCATTTGTACTTTGCTTCCTTTTTATGCATACTTAATAATGATAGATTTTAAAAAGGAATGATCTCATAAACCTTAAAAAAACTTCTTTTATTTTTTTCAATTTATTCAAACTTTCTTTTTTAGTTTAATTAAATCTATTGGTAAAATTTAGGTATACATAATGATCACATTCATTATAGGTAATTTGTACTTGTACATGATATATCATAATTCCTCTTTTTTTTTTCGGTCTCTGCCCTTCAAACCCTCTTTCCCTCCCTTTCACAAAACTCTATTTTCTTTTTATCCTTCTTTCTCACCCTTTTCTTTCCCCTCCTTCCTCCATCTCAAGTTCCCTTTTCCTTTTTAGTAGTTTCTTCCTATTTCACAATATCTATTGCACATTTTGGTTCTTATTTACACTTTCAGTTTCTCACAAAAGAGAGACAATGTAATATTTAAACATCTGTGTCTGGTTTATTTCATTTATGATTATGGTCTCAAGATCCATCCATTTAGCTATAAATGTTTCAATTTTATCCTTCTTTATGGCTGAGAAATACTCCATTATATTAAAAAATACATCTTTTTTATCCATACATCGGTTGATGGGCATTTGGGTTGCTTCCAAGATTTATGCAAGGCAGGGAGCATCACAATCCCTGAATTAAAATTATACTACAGAACTACTATGATAAAAACAGTATGGTACCGGCAAAACAACCAAACAAATGAAAGAAAACAAAACAAAAAAAAAACAGACCTGAGGATCAATGGGACAGATTAGAAGATGCATAACAACCCCAAACACACTCAGCCACCTGATCTTTGACAAAGAGGCCAAATATGTTCACTGGAAGAAAGATAGCCTCTTTGATAAATGGTGTTGTAAAAACTGGCTGTCCACATGACAAAGACTAAAACTAAACCCATGTCTATCACCATGCACTAAACTTAAATAAAAGTAGATCAAAGTTCTAAATATTAGAACAGAAACACTAAGTATGCTGGAAGATAGAACAGGTAAAACTCTGGAAGATATAGGTGTAGGGAAAGACTTTATGGACAAAATCCCAATTCCAAAGGAAATATCACAAAGAATCAACAACTGGGATCTCATTAAAAAGCTTTTGCACAGTGAAAGAATCCACCAACAAAGTGAAAAAAATCCCGCACAGTTGGAAAAATTTTTGCAAGCTGTTCTTCAGACAAAGGACTAATATCTAGAACATATAAAGGACTGATAAAAATTAGACCCTCCAAATTCAAAGACCCAATCCAAAAATGGGCATCTAAGATGAATACACACTTCTCATAAGAAGTACAAATGCCAAATAAATATATGAAAAAATGTTCAACATCACAAGTCATGTGAGAAACACAAATTAAAACAACACTGAATGTCCATCTCACTCCAGAAAAAATGGCTATTATTAAGGAAACAACTAATAACAAATGCTGGCAGGGCTGTGGGGAAAAGGGAACACTTCTCCACTATTGGTGGGAATTTAGACTGGTGCAACCACTGTGGAAATCGGTGTGGAGATTCATCAAAAAATGAGGATGAGGGGTCCCATTTGACCCAGCTATTCCCCCTTTTGAGTATCTTCTCTGAAGAATTAAAACCATCATACCTCGGCTATACATGTGCACCCATGTTTATAGCAGCATAGTTTATGATAGCTAAAACATTCTCTTAATACATGTAAAATTTAATCACATAAGTATCAGATTGCACACTTGTAATGTATTTTTTCCCGGGGTTATATAAAATAGGTTATGCTATAACTCTAAGGAGTTTATGGCAACTCTATTCAATGAATATGTTAGTTTAATTGTTGCGGTTTTGTAAATATTAACATGAAAGGCAACTCTTCTTGCCATCTCTGCTGGGAATGTTTTTTATAGCTGTTAAATTATTCAGACCGTTTTCCATGTAATTTCAAACTCTACATCATTTTTCTCAACATTAGCTTGTTTACTAAAGGTAAAAAATGATGTCAGATATGAAATGATTTGAAATTTAGACCAGTTCCCAAGGATAGTGAGAGGGTAAAAATAATTTGCCTAGTTTAGATATTTAGAGTTGAAATCCATTTCATTTATCAATGTCTAACTTTTGTTCACAAATAGCCAATGACTTAATGGAATTTGATGCATACATCCATTCACTGAATAATTATTTACTCAGTTCCTAATATGTGATAGGAATAGTGAGATATTTATATGTTACAGTGAACATGTATACACATGCTATTATACATATAAGATACCCTATTGAGTCTGTTTCTGTGAAGAAACCTAACAAATACGATGATAATTCATAGAGTTAAGAAAGGAAATATACATTACTGTACATAGAATGACAACATATCCTGGTTTAACTTGGACATTTTTAAAGTACACCTATTGTATCACCATACTTATTAAAGCCATTTCTTTTCACTATTCACAGTGTCCTGCCTTGTTAAAAAAATATATGATAGTAAGACAGTTGTGAAATGATTTTTGCATTATTCAAAACAATGTTTTGATGACAATTTTTTTTCCACTTCTCATCACTAGGAGCCTATTTGTCTAGGAAATTTTGTTATAAAAATATATTATATCTAATATTAAACGTTATGAACCCTCTGTTTATAGTTTTACCAGACCTTTCCTGGCACACACAGGCAATCAATAAATAATGAGTAAATAAATAAATGAACTTGTAATTTTTCAGGTGGAATTTAATTATAAAACTTCTTAGAGGTTGAATGAGAACAATATAATAGTGCAGTGCAATTTCAACTTTAAGTGTTTGGGAAGATTAAAATCTATGAATGCAAACACTAGTAATGTTTCTTTTCATCTACCTATATCCATAAAGGAAAACATTATACATATAGGATACATGAGAATAGATGTTAAATAGACAAGTAAACACTATAGTCAGCATGCATGTGTTGTAAGATTTGAATATAAAAAGAAGGCATGTTCTTAGGAGCTATATAAAAGGCACACCAGCATGCCTATGAAAATAATTTCTTTTGAGTTCCTCCATTTTTTAAACCCAGACCATATCGTGTTATTTTTTTCCTAAGAATATATGAATTATTATTGAAATCTTACATTACAAATGTATTTCACCTACTCCTGAATTTGTCTAGACCTCTTTGAGTAAAAACAAACAAGCAAGAACAACTGCGCCAGTAAATCTAAGTCTTAATTATTAATTTGACTGAATTGAGAGACTCCTGTGGAGGTGATTAGATTATGGGGTGCTACATTCATTAGTGGTTTAATCATTGATATGCTTAGCAGTATGTGCTATTATGAGATGGGGCCCAGTTAAAGGAGTTGAGTTGCTGCGGGGAAGGCTTTGGAAGGTGTTCCTCTTGCTGATGCTCTTTCCAACACACTTTGTTTCCTGGCCACCCTGAAATGAACAGATTTACTCCACCCTGCCCTTCCACCATGATGTTCATTCTTTGCATCCATCCAGCCAAGGACCATGAGTGAAAAATACACCATTTCCTTACTTAAATTAGGGGTTTAATCAGGTATTTTATTCCCAGCAACATGATAGCTGATCAAATAACCACTTAAAATTACATTGTTTTCAATTTTGAGCACAAGCACATGAAGTTTACTTCTAGCTTCAGATTCAAAATATGGATTTAAAAAAATATGGATTTGCACATCTACCCTGCCTTGCAAAATGAAAATATTAATGGCAAAAATTAACACATTATCTTGGACCCATTAACAAATTTTTGAAGAAATCTGCCACCCCTAAATCATGGAGACACAAGAGAACACAGTCATAGCTGTGATATGTAAAGTTTGTCAAGCTGAAATGTATTAGGGTTAAAATTTACTATATGTAAGTCATTGCTAAGAGAATCAAAAGAAAAGCTGCACACTGGTATAATTTATTTGCAAGACATTTATATATAAAAACATGTATCCAAAAAATAAAAAAGCCCTTACATCTCAACAACACAAAAATGAAAAAGCCAACTAAAAATGGTGGAAAGACCTGATCAGACATTTCACTAAAAATAGATATAAGCATATAAAATGATACCCAATACATTTTTATTAGGTAATTGCAAATCAAAACACTGTTACTAAAACATATCTATTAAAATGGTAAAAATAGGGCCGGTGAGATGGCTCAGTGGCATAAGCGCCTGCCTTACAAGCGCGAGGGCCCGAGTTCGACACCCGGAACCCACATATGAAAAAGGGGCCGGTGATATCGCTCAGCGGCACAGGTGCCTGTTGGCGCGCAAGGTCCTGAGGTCGACCCCCTGGGTACCCACAAAAAAAAAAAAAAATAAAATGGCAAAAATATAAAAACTGCTAATATCCACTATAAACACGTAAGAGAAGTATGGGATAGAGATTTTTGGAAGGCTGTTTTGCGGTTTCTGAACATGGTCATAACAGAACATTTAATAATTGCATTTCTACATCTGGCCTGTTTGCAAACTTAAAGCCTTTGCAAAAGCCTGTGCATATATGTCACAACAATGTTATCCATAATCCCCCAAAACTTAGACAAATAGGATGTCCTTCAGAAGGTGAGTGGATGACTATACTATGGTATATCCATTACATTAATTTGCTATTGTTAAAATGACCTATCAAGTCATAAAATACAGGGATAAATATCAAATGTATATACATATATATGCGCACATATATATGACAGGGTCTATATTGTATAACTCTAAATGTATGACAATATGAAAAAGACAAACTATATGATACACAGATCAGATTTGACAGGATTATAGGTCAGAGGGTAGGGTAGATTGAATATATTCAGCACGGTACCGCTATTAAGACATTGAAACTATTGTGTGCATCAGATTGTGATGGAGTATATAGAAAAATAAGATTTTCTCACAACTCATAGGATGATACAGAAACAAGCCTTAACATATGAAACAATGTAAAAGTATGAAATAATATTTAGGAAGTTTGGAATTCAGACTTAGACACAAGAATCTAAATGTATTAAACTGCATCACAGAACCTTACTGAAGGATTAGGTGGGATGTAGTACTAGTCTAAGTAAATCCGGAAACAAATTCACTATATAAAAAGCAAAAATGTGCATGTAGTATGGTAGGATATTTGACAAATTTATTTTTCGTAAGGCTAAATTTGATGTTTCTAATATTACAGTCATGTATATTGGAAATGAGCAGTTAACAAATGGTGGCTGCTGGGGAATAGGTTTCTAACTATTTCAATTGTATGTTTTTGATAGGAGAGAGGAGAAGGCTAGAATATGTTGTAAGAAATTAGAGGCATTTTTTATCAAGTCTTCTTTAGCTTAATCTAGGTCTGATTTACATATAGAAATATATATCTATATATCTATATATACATATAGATATATAGATATATATACCCTTTGGGAACAATGATACTCCTGTAGCATGACTGCATCTAATATCTAGGTCTCGAGTCTCTAAGAAAATAAATCAGGGATCTCTTGGTAATTATCTAATTTTAAGCATGGGAGAAGAACTACATAAAATGATCCTGACATATTTTGTAATGACAGAAAATAAACAAGTCCATACCTTATTCTTGTATCCCCATAGTGACACACAATAGGTCAAAAGGACACAGTAGCAAAATGAAAATGTTCCAATGGCTATAGCTGCATGAAAAAGAAGGAAATAGTCATACTGGATTATAAATCAGAATTCAAAACTAATAATTGTCCATAGAAATATAAATAATTTCTTGAATAAGTTGTTAATAAGTGGGAATAGAAAAGTCTCTGGTGCAGAAAACTTTCAAAAATCTATGTAGCTATATGACAAGGAGAAATTATGCAGGTATATAGTAAAATACTTCAATTACATAGTTATTCTTAAAAAAAACCAGAATATTTACTGGTTTTCTTTTGTTTCTCCCTTTTTTTATTTTTACAAGTACATATTTGCAGCACGTGAAGTTTTCGTTCATTTTGAGGAGTAGGTACACGTACAGAACACAGCTTGTTTCTTTTTGATTTAAATCCCCTTCACTTTCCTACTCGCCTCCCTGCCTCCTCAAATCCCCTTTTGCCCATTTTCACTCTTGTTGTTATTATTATTATTAGCTCATGTTGATGACATATGATGTTTACATTCGTTGTGGCTTTTAGGTTCCTGTACATGGTATATCTTATTTCTTACTCCCTCTTCACCTCCGCATCTCCCCTTGCCCTTGGTCTCCTAGATCCATTTCTATTTGCAAGAAATCTATCCTCTTGTTTCCTTCTAGGCATCCTTTATTTGCTCTTTGTACTTTGTCTTACTCAAATGAGAGATATTACATTGTATTTAGGCTTATATGTTTGTTTTATTTCACTCAACATTATATTTCCAGGAGTATTCACTTTCATACATACGTCTTGAATTTATCCTTCTTTCTAGCCAGTAATATTCTATTACATATAGATACCACCTTTTCTTTAACCATTCATCTTTTGATGGGCTTACATGTGACTGCAAGATTTAGCTATTATGACTTCTGCTGCTGTAAACACTAACACGCATGTAATGCTATAATGTGGCATCTTTAGCTCTTTGGGGATAATAGGTAAAAGGGCAATAACTGGGTCATATGGAATTTCTAATATTAGTTATTATTTGAGAAAGCTCTGTAGTGACTTCTATAATGGTCACACTAGTTTATGTTCCCAACAATGTAGGAGGGTTCTTTTTCCCCACAGCCATGCCAGCATTTGTTATTCTTTAACTTCTTGATGACTGCCATTCTCTCTCGTGTGAGGGGAAATCTCAGCATTATCATAATTCACAATTATCTAATGGACAGAGGTGTTGGACATTTTATCAAATGTTTGCTGACCATTTGTACTTCCTCTTCTGAGAAGTGTCTGTTCATTTCAGTTGTCCAGTATCTTGATTGGATCATTTATTTTAAGTGATTTATTTTTCAGAGTTCTTTACATTTTCTAGATATCAGTCCTCTGAGAAATAGCTGGCAAAAATTTTTTCTCCAATTCTGTAGGTTGTCTCTTTACTGTAATATTTGATTCTTCTTCTGTGCAGAAGCTTTTCAATTTTGTGTAGTCCCATTTGTATATTCTTGCTGCTATTTCTTGTGCAAAATGATTTCTGTTTAGAAAGTCCTTGCCTATCCTTTTGACTTTAGGGTTTTTACCTGTTTTACCTTCTAGTAGGTTTAATGTTTCTATTTTAATGTTTAGAGCTTTAATACATTTTGATTTTAGTTTAGGACATGGAGAAAGATACTGCTTTAGCTTCAAACTTCGCTAACAGATTGCCAGTTTTCCCAGCACCATTTATTAAATAGGCTATCTCCCCTCCAAGGTATGTTTTTATCCCCTTTGTCCAAGCTCAACCTGAATGTATCTGGGGATGTTTCCATATCCCCTATTCTGTTCTACATGTCTGTATTTGTACCAGTACCATGATGTTTTTATCACAGTTGCTTTGTAGCATACCTTTAAGTCAGGTATTGTGATGCTTTCTGCTTTGCTCTTGTTGCCCAAGATTGCTTTTGCTACTCTGGGTCTCTTTTTTTTTTTTTTTTGTGGGTACTGGGGGGTCGACCTCAGCACCTCGCGCGCATGCCGCTGAGGGATATCACCGGCCCTTTTTTCGTATGTGGGATCCGGGAGTCGAACTCAGACCCTCGCGCTTGCCAGGCAGGCGCTTATGCTGCTGAGCCGTCTCACTGGCCCTCTGGGTCTCTTCTTGCTCCATGTAAATTTCAGGATTGTTTTCTCCAGTAGAATGTTGTTGATATTTTGGTTAGAATTGTTGTTCAATCTGTATAATAGTTTTGGGATCATGGCCATTTTAGCAATATTGGTTCTACTTATCCAGGAGTAGGGGACATCTTTAATTTTCAGATGTTCTCTTCAATCTCATTATTCCAAATACTGCAGTTTTTCTTGTAGAGGTCATTCACCTCCTGGGGTCAGATTCTGTTGGAGTACTTTTAGTTGCATGGAAGAATTAGTGTTGAAGGATTTAATAAGGTATTTGTCAGGGGTGAGGAAGAGATATAGGAGGATGGAGATGTGCTATGTGATTGAGGAAAGTTATGTGGCTGTGTGAAACTATTGTCAATTTTGTGTTTTTGTAATGTGGAAAAGAGTTAGGAGGATTAGGTAAGATATGGAAACATGAAAGTAACA
The DNA here is from genome assembly GCA_028451465.1 of Erethizon dorsatum. NCBI lineage: Eukaryota > Metazoa > Chordata > Mammalia > Rodentia > Erethizontidae > Erethizon > Erethizon dorsatum. The sequence goes on along the minus strand of CM051836.1, from coordinate 75,606,160 downwards.
GGATTGGGGGTAGAGGGTTAATACAAGAGAAAATCATAGTGACTGGGAAAGAGCAGTTATGGCAAATTAAAAACTTGAGAGGAGGAGTTTAAAAAGTGGGAGAAAGGGGCTGGTGAGATAGCTCAGCAGCATAAGTGCCTGCCTGACAAGTGCGAGGTCCTGAGTTCAACTCCCGGTATCTGCATATATATAAAGTGGGAAAAAGAAGTAAGATAATAGTATTGCTATGGGAGCCTGAGGGACAGAAACTAGATAGAGAGATGAGAAAAGGGAGAAAATATAGACACTAAATAAATCAAAGCAAATGGAAGAAAACATACAATAGTATAAACAAAACAAAATGAATCAAAAAACCCAAATCCAAAAGATATCCAGTGGGAACTCCGTAAAATACTCCAACAAGAAAATATATATATGGTTCACACATGATCAGTTTCCAGAAAGCCTGGGCATTCACATCATTCTCTTCTTGCATCAATTGCACCCTGATTTATACAGCCGCATCAATGTCACCTCTGAACTTTCCACTTTTGAATACAAAATATAGTGTTATGTCTGACTCATACCATGTTCCTTTTCATCTACCACTTTTCCCACACTCCCAACAATTTGGGGAAGAAATTTTGCAGGATAATTAGTGGTTTTGATATTTTTTCTGGAAAGTTAATCCTTAGCATGTGTCTTAGTTCCTTTTCTTGTTGCTGAGACAAAATACCAGATGCCCAAATTTAAAGGAGGAAAGGTTTATTTAGCTCACAGTTTGTAAAGGTTTCAGTCCATAATCAGCTGGCTCCAAGGCAGGGTGGCATGGCAGAGGGGCAACAGTTCATGGTGGTGGAAGATGGCAAAAGCAACAAGAGCAAAAGGGGACAGGCAAGCCTTTCCCTCCCTTATTTTGTGTGCAGGCTACCCACCCTAGGGTGGGTGTAGCACTCACACCCCCAATCCCAGCACCAGATAATGAACCAATCACAAACTCTAGATTGAGCCACCTCTGAAAAGCCCATCACCCTATGACTGCATGAGGCTTTGGGGAGACATCCAGACGCAAACCATAACAGAATGAAATGTCCTTCCAACTGAATGGAGAAGGTGTAAAGTTCACACCTCTTCAGGAGTGGATTGTTATACCCATTTCCTTATGGATAGACACACCTTTGGATTTATATATTTTTGTCTTCCTTCAGTTCGTTGGAAGGTTTGGATATGTGTCTCTCTTTTTTCTTCACTTTTTCCTTCCCTTATTCTAATCTTCATTAAACAAGTTCTGTGAATAATTACAAGCCTGTTGTTTTATTTCCATCTTTCCAATTCAGGCACTTGGTGGCAGGAGTGACAGAATTTGTCTCAGAAAGATTTTCTGTTTTAGATTCTAAAAGGTTCTAAGATTGTGCACTGTGACATGGTACAACAATACCCTTTTGGGAAGTATTTATTTTATCACTCCATTATTGACTTTTGCCAGGGATTGCATGGTCTAAACAGCAATTCATTAACTCAACTAAGGCTGAATTAAATGAAAAGAATATAAGCTCCACATAGTAAGCCTCTAACCAGAAGCTATAAATTATTTTTCTCATGCAGTTCAAATAAGAATACTTTCAACAGTGCAAAAGCCACATTTTAAAACAATCTCAAATTCTGAGGAAAAGAATGTATGCTGTGTACATTCATTTTATAGTTTGCTTGGCCTAAGCTAAGGCTCATTTCTGTATTTGTTACTCAACTGTCACAAGCTGCTACCTGTTCTCTGTGGATAGGAGTTCTTCCATTGTGCATCCAGATACTTCTCTCAGCCTCCACACATGATCTGTATTATTTATAACAACTTAGACAATTTGTGTTATGCTAACCCTGTATTTTCAAACTCTGCAAGGCTAGCTATTCAGTAATGTATGAACAGCACCAGTCTCCCCTTCTGAACAAGAAAAACAGTAATTGCTGATGTGTCCTCTCTAAGTATTTTTCTGTCTAACTAAAGTCACAAAGACTGGGTTCTCAATTTCTTCATCTATAAAATAAACAAGTTATGCTCAGTGATATTCTTTTCTATCCTACACTTCTATAACTACACTTTAAATATTTTATAAACTAAAATCATTGCTATTGTTTGCTTTCTTCAAAACAAGAAAGTTGCAAGACAGAGAGCTGTCTTTTCTAAACAGTATCATACACCAAACAAATGTGAAAAGAAATCCTGAATTCCACACAGGTAATATAAAAAAACATTTATAATATTACCATTCTTGACAACTGAAAATTTCAGCAGTTTAAAGGAGGCATACTGTTCTTTTCTCCAAAGCTCTTTAATGATTTATCATGGGCATTTTTATAAAACCACAGGATTTAGAATGGAACAGATATAGACTCTTTAGTTAGCCAGTTTTAACTCACGTTCACTCACTGATTGACATTTACTGATAGCATAGGACCACCTAACATCATAGTCTGTACTATTAATCCTGCACCACCCTGCCTGTAATAGTGTCAAATCACATGATCGTAAGGAGGAATTATTCACTCTTTCTAGCCTTCCCTTCACTTTTATAATATGAGACAGTTCCTTTTTCATTCTTTATAAAACTTACTTAAGCAAACTCTCTAGTATTTTTCCAATTTGAGGGTATCTATTACTAGTTAATTACTTTGTTTTTCAAAGCAATTAAAATTTGTCAAATCAGCATAATTCTTGAAACAAAAGATAATTCCCTACATCGTTTATAGCCAGATTTAACACTAAAATTTAAAAGTTGTTCACAAATATGTAAAGTTCTAACTTGAGGTTCAAAATCATAGATGAGAATCAACATAATTATCTGACTCAGAAACATAAAAAAATGTAGCATATGAATCAGGCTTGTAAATCAGAGTCCAGTTTGCTGAGGAGAATATGTTTGAAAGGGAAAGATATATTCTGCAAAGATTATTATTATGCTAAGATAACTTTCAATAAATTCTGTTTCTTCTTCAGGAAATCAGTCCAGCAAAGTCAAAATATGATTGTTTCAGAGAGAGTAAGGCCTTCCAGTTTTTTACAAGGTATCATACTTTCTGCTTTGATCCTTTTTGTTCAACAATATTAATCTAAGTATTAAAAGCATAGTCAGGTGAGAATAATTTAGGTAGTTATTTAATCAAATTTTGTTGTATGCCTTTTCTTACATCTTTGTCTACTTCATGATTATTTTTTCTACCATAATTTTGCCTTTTCTAGTGTTCAGTCACTTACCTAGAAATTCCAGCTCTTTTGGATCCTAACTCTGAAGTGGGTACAGTTGTAGTCTCTTTTTGCTTGGATATTCTTCACTGATTGCTGAAATTCTTCTCTTTCCCTACTCTTAAACATTTATGAGTCAGAGAAGGTCAACACTTAGTTTTCTTTTATTGTAGTAGAAAATGCACTAGACTTTTAGTTGGAATGAATGGACTCAATCTTATCACTTATTCACGTAGTATAGGTGGGATTAGAGTACTTTTCCACAATATGAGGATAGTGTTACCCTCCAAATGCCTTTCTGAATACCTGTAAGTTGAAAAGTACTTGGAAAAACATAACTTAAATTATTATTGTTGTTATCTCAGGGCATTTCCCTTGTGGTAACCTTGTCTTATATTTATATATCTTTGTCATATGTGTAACAATCTTATAATTTTTTGTGTGTGTGTCGGTACCGGGGGTCGACCTCAGGATTTCATGCACCAGCAGGCGCCCATGCTGCTGAGCGATATCACCGACCCTCGTATGTGGGTTCTGGGAGTTGAGCTCAGGCCCTCACGCTAGCCAGGCTGGCACTTATGTCACTGAGCTATCTCACCAGGCCAATCTTAGAATTTTATTGGTATTTTAATGCACTATGTGTGTATTTGCACTTTAAAAAATAAGGAATGATGATATATATTCACTGAACTGTTTGTTAAACAATTAATATCCACTACAAAAGAGGCCAAATTAGCAATAAACATAACTTAATGTATTACTGTCCTAAGCCCATTTCTGAAGGCTGTTTATCAATGTGTAAATTCATGTTATTGTCCTAGTAGAGAAAAACAAGATAATGTGCAATCTAGAGAAACTATAGGTAGGAGAGGGCATTGGACACCGGTTATGGGACTATAAATAAGGGGCATTATACCAAGAGATGGTCTTGACAATATTTCAATTAAGTGTGAATATTTAGATCTTAGAAACCTGGATACAGACAGAAGACAACAGCATTCATGATGAACACATGTATACTTCTCAAATTTGGGAAGCATTAAGGTTTTTGAAATCAGAGTTCCTGTCTTATCCCAGAACTCAACTCAGTATTGGAGAAATAAAATACATTTATGTGTTTATTACTAAAGCAATTGATGAGTGATTATTTCTACAAATCATTTTTAAAATTTAGTACTAGCAACAATGTGCCCTGTGATCCACGGATATTATTTTTCAAATATGCAAAATTAAAGAGTAAGAAATAAATTAAGTAGTGGTTGAAAAATATGTAAACCTACTGTGAAATTGTAGAGTAAGCATAGTGATACCATTCTTCATAATGCTAATTTTTTATATTAAAATCAAATGTTCCTAGACTAAAAACTGAATAAGTACTGCCTTCATCAACTTCCATTTTTTGCCTTAGCCAAAGCAATTATAATTTCAAATGAGTTCTCAAAGGTGCAAAAAATACATAATATTAGAAAGAAGCTTGGATGTGAACTTATGACAGTAGAATTCTTTTGTTTGTTTATTTTTAATTGTACTTTTACCACCTAATAGCTACAATGTGTTGGAATAATAACTTCATTGTCTTGTATTATAAAATGAAGGGAAGCTCCAGAAAAGATAAACAATTCCTCATTATAGCCATGTGATTTGATACTATTACAGGCAGTATGATACATGATTAACAATATGGATTCCGAGATTAGATGGTCCTATACTTTCAGCAAATGAGAATTGGTGAGTTAAGAAGAATCCAGACTGCTTAACTAAAGAGTTTGAATCTGTTCCACCCTAAATTCTGTGGCTTTGTAAGAATGCCCATGATAAATCATTTAACAGCATTAGAGAAAAATTGACCAATTTCACCTTTAAACTGGTGAAATTTTCAATTTTTGACAATGTTAATACTATAAATTTTCCCGCAAATTGCCTCTGTGGAATTTAGAATTTCTTTCCATATATTTTTGTGTATGATACTGGGAAGCCCTGTATGAGTAAAAATACTTTCAGTAAAAGATATGTTTTTATCACTTCAATTCAATTTAGCCTTATCAGAATAAGTCATATTGAGGATGCTATTCAGTAATGAGGAACATATGTAGCTTAGTTATAAAAATATAAGCTGCTTCTAGATTATTTACAGAAATAGTAGGGAAATTGATAATTAAAAACAGATATGGGGGGCCGGTGAGATGGCTCAGCAGCATAAGCGCCTGCCTGCCAAGCGCGAGGGCCCGAGTTTGACTCCCGGAACCCACATACGAAAAAAGGGCCGGTGATATCGCTCAGTGGCATGGGTGCCTGCTGGCGTGTGAGGTCCTGAAGTCGACCCCCCGGTACCCACAAAAAAAAAAAAAAAAAGATATGGCAGCATCAAAATAATGAAGAAAAATGTCCTTACTCCTGAAATAATTTAAGAGTTACTCTTGAAGGATATTTTCTAGATATAAAACTATTTAATAATTGCCCTTTTATTACTTTAATTTCTTCTGGGGAAAAGTTCATAGGAAGATTATCATTTTTTGTCTAAACAATTTTTATATGGAAGTGTAAGCCAGATATCCATTTGAATGACAAAATCTAAGCATTATTTGCCATCAAATAGCACCAAATATTCTGGCTGTGTTGTGACAAGCTCGGCTGAACCTTTACACGAAGTTCTTTTTTTTTTTTAATTTTATTTTATCTTAAAGAGAAGAAATAAAAAAAGAACAAAATTTCAAAATAACAATAGGAGGGTAGCAATGAATAATACATTATGTATTGTTATCTTTAAATTAGTTACTCAGGGTACAAGATATCAGCATTCAATTATCCAAACATTATTGGCACAAACCTTTCTCTTCAATGAACTAAGCAAAAATTAGTAGTGTATCTATCTTAACCATCTTGTATATAAATACAATTTTTTTTCTTTTCCGTTCTTTCTTTTTCCCATTCCCCCATCCCAGTCTCTCTCTTTTTTGACCAGTTTCTTTCTGATTCACCATATCTATTGTACATTTTAGATCTTATTTACTCTTTCAGGTTCTCACACTAGGGAGACAATACAATGTTTACACATATGTGCCAAGTTTATTTCACTTATGAGTATTTTCTTGAGTTGGATCCATTTACCTGTAAAAGTCTCCAGTTTATCCTTCTTTATGGCTGAATAGTACTCGATTGTATAAAAATATCACATCTTTTTTATCCATTCCTCAGTTGATGGGCATTTGGGTTGTTTCCAAGATCTGGCTATTACAGATTGTGCTGCTATAAACATGGGTGCACATATATCGCTGTGGTATGATGTTTTTAATTCTTCTGGGAAGATACCCAGAAAGGGAATAGCTGGGTCAAATGGGACCTCCCATCCTAGTTTTTTGAGGAATCTCCACACTGATTTCCACAGTGGCTGTACCAGTCAACACTCCCACCAATAGTGGAGAAAGGTTCCTTTTTCCCCATAGCCCCTCCAGGATTTGTTATTAGTTGATTTCTTGATAATAGCCATTCTTTCTGGGGTGAGATGGTATCTCAGTGTTGTTTTAATTTGAATCTCTCAAATGACTAATGATGTTGCACATTTTGTTTTGTATATTTATATGCCATTTGTATTTCTTCATCTGAGAAATGTGTATTCATAAAATAAGATCCCAGTTGTTGATTCTTTTTTTTTTTTTTTTTTTTTGGTGGGTACTGGGGGTCGACCTCAGGACCTTGCACGCCAGCAGGCACCTGTGTTGCTGAGGGATATCACTGGCCCTTTTTTTATGTGAGTTCTGGGAGTCGAACTCGGGCCCTCACGATTGCCAGGCAGGCGCTTACGCCGCTGAGCCATCTCACCAGCCCCAGTTGTTGATTCTTTGTGATAGTTCCTGTGTGGTTGAGATTTTAGTCATAAAGTCTTTGTCTACCCCAATGTCTTCAAGGATTTTACCTATCCTACTTTCCAGCAGATTTAATGTTTCTGTTTTAATATTTAGGTCTCTCATCCATTTTGAATTTAGTTTAGTGCACTGTGAAAAATATGGGTCTAGATTTAATCTTTGGCATGTGCAGAGCCAGTTTTTCTGGCACCATTTATTAAAGAGGCTATCTTTCTTCCAGTGAGTGTGTTTGACACCTTTGTCAAATATAAGGTGGCTTAGTATGTCTGGAGTTGTTTCTGCATCTTCTAATCTGTTCCATTGATCTTTGGGTATATTTTTTTTGCCAATACCAAACTTTTTTTTTTTTATCACAGTAGCTTTATAGTATAATTTCAAGTCGGGGATTGTGATGCCCCTCGCCTTGGCTTTGTTGCCCAGAATTGCCTTTGCTATTCTAGGTCTCTTCTGATTCCAAATGAATTTTAGGATTGTTTTCTCTAATTCTGTGAGATATGCTGTTGGAATTTTGATTGGAATTGCATTAAATCTGTATAACAATTTTGGAAGTATGGCCATTTTCACTATATTGGTTCTTCCTATCCAGGAGCAGGGGATATCTTTCCATTTTCTGATATCCTCTTCAATCTCCTTTTTCAGAGTACTGTAGTTTTCAGTGTAGAGGTCTTTTACATCCTTTGTGAGGTTGATTCCTAGGTATTTTATTTTTTTGGATGTCATTGTGAAAGGTATTGTTTCCCTAATTTCTCTTTCAGTAAGTTTGTTATTTGTGTACAGAAAGGTTATTGATTTTTGAGTATTAACTTTGTATCCAGCTACACTACTGAATTTGCTTATTAAATCGAGCAATTTTTTAGTGGAGTTTTTGGGGTCTTCTATGTAGAGTATCATGTCATCTGCAAATAATGATAATTTAACTTCTTCCTTTCCAATCATTATTCCTTTTATTTCTTGCTCTTGTCTAAATGCTCTGGCTAAAGTTTCCAGGACTATGTTGAATAAGAGTGGGGACAGTGGACATCTGTGTCTTGTTCCTGATTTTAGAGAGAAAGTTATCAGTTTTTGTCCATTTAGTATGATACTGGCTGTTGGTTTGTCATAGACAGCTTTTATCAGATTGAGGTAAAGACCATCTATTCCAATTTTCTGTAGGGTTTTTTCATGAATAGGTCCTGGACTTTGTCAAGAGCTTTTTCTACATCTATTGAGATGATCATGTGATTTTTGTCTTTGGTTCTGTTAATATGGTGTATTACATTTATTGATTTATGTATATTGAACCATCCCTGCATCCCTGGGATGAATCCAACTTGGTTGTGGTATATAATCTTCTTGATGATTTGCTGGATTCTGTTTGTCAGTATCTTATTGAGGATTTTTGCTTCTGTGTTCATTAGGGATATTGGCCTGTAGTTCTCTTTCTTAGTTGGGTCCTTGTCTGGTTTTGGTATCAGGGTAATGCTTGCTTCCAGGAATGAATTTGGGAGTATTTCTTCCCTTTCAATTTTATTAAAAAGTTTGAGAAGTAGTGGCATTAGGTCTTCTCTAAATTTCCTGTAGAATTTGGCAGTGAATCCATCAGGGCCTGGGCTTTTCTTTGTTGGGAGGTTTTGAATTACATCTTCAATTTCATTGGTTGATATGGGTTTATCTAGGATTTTTATATCTTCTTGATTCAGCTTTCATAATTCATATGTATCTAGGAATCTGTCTATTTCTTCTGCATCTTCCATCTTATTAGAATATAAATTTTCTAAATAGGTATAGATGATCTTCTGGATTTCTTCAATGTGGTGATATCAACCTTTTCATTCTTAATTGCATGGATTTGAGACTTTACTTTTTTTTAATAAGGTTGGCTAAGGGTTTATCAATCTTATTTATTCTTTCAAAGAACCAACTCTTTGATTCATTGATTCTTTGTATTTTTTTTTAGTCTCCAATGCATTAATTTCTGCTCTGATCTTTATAATTTCCTCCCTTGTATGAGTTTTTGGCTTAGCCTGCTCTTTTTCTAGAAGTTTGAGGTTCACCATTAAGTTGTTTATTTGTGCCTGCTCTGTTTTCCTGATATAGGTATTTAATGTTATAAATTTCCATCCTAGGACTGCTTTCATTGTATCCCATAAGTTCTGGTATGATGTACTGTCATTATCATTCATTTATAGAAAGTGTCTAATTTATTCTCTAATTTCATCTGTGAAGCATTGGTTGTTCCAGAGGATGCTGTTTAATTTCCATGTGTTTAGGAAGTTTTTGTGATTTTTTTTTGCCATTGATTTCCAATTTCATTGCATTATAGTCTGATAATATGCATGGAATAATTTCAATTCCATTGGATTTACTTAAGCAGGTTTTATGAGTTAGTATGTGGTTTATTTTGGAGAATGTCCCATGTGCAGCTGAGAAGTATGTGTATTCTGATGTGGGGTACAACACTCTTTAGACATTTACTAAGTCCATTTGTTCAAAAGTTAGGTTCAGTTCTAATATTTCATTATTGGTTTTTTTGTCTAGTTGATCTGTCTTTTTTTGACAGTGGAGTATCAAGATCCCCCAGTGTAATTGTATTAGTGCTTATTTGATTTTTCATGTCCTTTAATACTTATTTTATATAGTTGGGTGCACTGGTATTTCTTGCATATATATTTATGATCATTATCTCTTCCTCTTGGATTGTTCCCTTTACAAGGATGTAATGACTGTCTTTATCTCTCTGAATCATTCTTCACTTGAAATTCACTTTGTCTGCAAAAAGAATAGCTACCCCTGCTTTTTTCTGGGTTCTTGTTGCGTGGAGTATTGTTTTCCATCCTTTGACTTTCAGTTATGAATTTCTTTCTGAATTAAATGTGTTTCCTGTATACAGCATATTGTTGGATCTTGCTTCTTGATCCATTTTGCCAGTCTGTGCCTTTTGATTGGTGAATTGAGACCGTTAACATTGATGGTTAAAACTGATATGTATTGACTTATACTTGTCATGGTATTTTCCTGTTGTTGATTCCCTCTTTTCCCCCCATTTAATTATTTGCCCTGCCTGCTGGGTTCCTTCTGTTGGGGTTCCTGAAGTAGTAGTCCTTGTTATCTCTTTCTAGAATGTCCTTCAGAATATTTTGGAGTGCTGGTTTAGTGGTCATAAATTTTCTCAGATGTTCTTTGTCATGGAAGTATTTTATTTCTCCATCATTATTGAAAAATAGTTTTGTGGGGTACATCAATCTGGGTTGAAAATTATTTTCCTTTAGAGCTTGTAATACATCATTCCAAGCTCTTCTTGACTTGCGGGTTTGTGCTGAAAAGTCAGCTGTGATTCTGATGGGATTTCCTTTATAGGTGATTTGTCTCTTTTCCCTAACAGCTTTTAAGATTCTGCTCTTCTGTTCAATTTCTGGGATCTGGACTATGATATGTCTGGCTGAAGATTTTTTTTTGATCATGGCTAGTGTGAGTTCTATAAGCCTCATTTATCTGAACATCAAATTCTTTTTCTCTACATTCTCTGTGATAACGTCTGTGAACAACGTTCTGATGTCATTTATGCTATCTCCTGCTTCTTCATTGATTCCAATTAATCTTAAGTTATTCTTCTTTGTATCATCTAGCATCTGCCGGATTTATTTTTCATGGTCCCTTGCTATTTTTAAGAATTCTTTCTTTTCATGATCACTAATCACAAGCCTGTCTTCTATATCTGAGATCCTGTCCTCACATTGAGTTAATCTGCTGCAAATACTTTCAATGGAATTTTTGTTCTCCTGGATATCTGCTTGAATCTGCCTTATGGATTTCATTTTTTTTCCTATGCTGAGCATTCATGGCTTCCATAATTTTCTTAAGCTCATCTATTTTTTTCTGTATCTGCTCTAGTGTCCTTAAGCATGGTCTTCATTGTGGACATTATCTCTGCAGTTATCTGTGAAATTATTTCTGATTTAATTTTTTCCAGAGCCTCATTCAGTTGCTTTGTTGTTATCACTTCAGAGATGCCAGGTGGGTGGCTTTCAGATTGTCCCACCTCAATGCCCCCTATGTTTGCCTTTGGTGAATTGGATGTGTGGGGTTGCATCTTGTTTAAGTGTCATCTCATTTTCTTTTCTTTATTTAGTTTAATTCCTGTGGTGATGTTTGTAAATTACCTATGATATGTTGCTTTATTGCTAGTGTTTAAAATCCTTAGGAGATGACTACTTCTCTGTGGTATCTTCCAGGTGTAGCTTATTTTTGGTTTTTGAGCTTGCTGCAAGATCCTACCTCTTCAATTTGTTGGGTATGAGAAGTTGCTGCCTGTTTGGCCCAGTCCTTGGTTCTTTGGTACTCTGCCACTGTATATTCTGTGACCCTTAGTCAATCTTAGTCATGGAATACCAGGAAGAAATGCTGTTTAGGACAATTATGTCACTTCTGGCTATAATGGTACCTAAAGCATCAAACACAGCCTAGCAAATGACAGACTGAGTTAACCAGTTATTTGCCACTTTTAACCATATAAAGTAGAGTTGCGGTTATATAACAAAATCCAAAACACACCAGAAAAACTATATGCAGTATACAAGTTCTTAATATGTCAATTTTGCCCTCAGGAGTTTAAATTTAAAATGGGTTAAAGAGGAAATAGAGAATTGGGAGAAGAGGAAGGAATTAGATGTAAGGCTGGATGACCAAGAGGGATCCTGCTAACATTGGGAAACTGGTGTAGAGGACTGGTGGGTAAAAGAGAAAGAAGGGATAAAAGGAAGAGCAGACCAGAACCACAATCACAAAGAGGTTAGAGGCTCTGTTTACACTCATATAAAAACCAGATAGAATAATGAAGGAAAGAGCAAACAGGTAAACAAAAACAAAAACAAAATCAACAAAACAAGCAAACAAACAAAATCCACAAAAAAACCCACCACCAGAACAAAAAACAAATGACAGGAAAAAAAAATCAGTTCCAGGTTTTTACTCTGCTGTAGGCAGGCACTGTTTCATGCCAGAGTCCTGTTCTGTGCATATCTGTCCCATCAAGCCAGTAGCAGACCTTTGGCGGGGCAGTGGGCAATATCCTGCACACGCTGGTGGACACCAGTCTTAATTGCCTGCTGCTGTTAGTGCACTTTCCACAGCCTGAGAGCCACCTTGCTGTACTGAGTTTCCAGCGCTGTGTTCTGGTGCCATGCTGAGTTCCCTGCCTCCCCACAATGGCACCAAGCCAGTCACTCTCTTGCAGGGGATGGCTGTACCACAGAGGCACTCACTATGAGCTAGCACAGTCTTTCACCACTTTCCTGCACTGCTGCTGTCTCATGTTTCTCTGCGGAGGCCCCTGGGGGTGCCTACTGTCACCATGTGTCTGCAGATTTGAACTTATGTCCTGCCACGGTTCCTGGCACAGGAAGAAGGAGCGTGCAGTCACCTCCTTCTTCTTTGTTGGAATTTCTCTTCACTTGCTCCATGAGTCCTGAACTGCACTACAGAACTTTCCTGGGTCCAGCGGAGCTACTTCCCTCTTTCTTGTGCTCCCCCAGCCACTATATTCCAGCGTCTGAAGGGCAACTTTTAGAGAATTTTGCTGTCTGGTTCTTACAAATCCAACCTCCTTTTTTGAGCTCTACACAAAGTTCTTAACAGGTCTTAACAGCAAATTCCAGATCACCTCTTACCTCTGTCTACTCACTGCTTTACAATGCTAAAACAGTTAATTTCTATTGCAATCTATTCTCAAAGCAATCTATTCTCTTTGAAATATTACTCAATATTCCTTTGACTCATACCACTTTTTCTGTCGGCCTTTCCATATCTGTATTCTTTGATTTGTCCCTTAGCTCCACTGCAAACTAGTAATAAAGAATAATATTTCTGTCCAATTTTTCCTTTTCCTAAATAAATCCATGTTCTCCCATACGTTTCTTTCAACTTCATACTGATGGTGGTCTTCTAACCATCATACAATAATGGCAGAAAATGAATACAGATTTTTCCCCACATGGCAGTTACAGTACCAAAGTATTAATCCTTTTTTCCTAAATAAAGACTGTGTTGAATTTAGACCACTTACCATGAGACTTTCCTCTACATTTTGTTATGATTACTCATTTACTCATTACTTCATGGATTTCCTTGGCCCCACCAATATCCTGAGTTATAGTAGCACTTTTAGAAACTGATAATTCAATTTATGTGTTTTATAATCATACCTCCTTAAATCTAATAGTTTTAAGCTTCAAAGCACATGAAGATTTTTTTAATGACTACAAAGTGGAACTTTGCCATAATCCAAAACAGAGTAAAATATTATGCTACAAAATTTCATTATATGATCTTATTTTTCAAGCTTTCAGTCTCTCCCTTTAAATACATACACATTTTTAACATCATAGAGGATTATTGTTTCAGAATGAAACTGTCTGTATCAATCCATTAGCAATAATCTAGCATTCCTTTCTTTCATCATTTTTAAGACCTCAAAACATCCCAACTATTGTTGCAGTCATTGTTTTTATTGCTATTTTATTTTCTTAACTTCAAAGATCTATGATAACTTGTTATTCAGTTAGGATAAAACTAAAATGATGCAAAACAATTATGACAGTCTTATTTTAAAATTTATTAAACCTGTATATTTCTAATTTTCAAAAAGGTAATTTAAACATTTATTTAAATATGAAATCTAAAGTCCAAATGTTAAAAATTTCATAATGTTTCTTGAAAATTTAGAGGTTCAATGTATATGGACCTAGGTCTAATGCATGTTAAGTGGTCAAAACTATTATTACATATTCATGAATACTTAAGGTGTAATATTTTGATCATTACTGCATACTGCTGTATGTAAATTCACAAGCTTCCTTAACATATAATAAGAAAGAACATGTTTCTTATAAAGGTTTGACCCTAACATTAGGATGAACAAAGTAAGAAAAATGTTATTATATTTGGAAAACACTTAAAGAAAAAGAAACAAATAATATTTAAAGGGCAGAGATTAATAACAGTATTTTTAAATGAAACAAAAGGAAGGAGCTTTGAGGGAAGGGGGAAACACTGTAGAGGGGACAAAGGAATTCCTTGTTGCATACCTGTAGTAGCAGAGTCCAGTGAGAGGGGAACTGATCTCTTGGTAAGTGTCAGAAGTGCAGGCAAGTTGGGAATGGATTTGGTGGAAATGGGAAAAAAGTGTCAAGTGGGATTTTTCTTTATGTTCTATGAACCTGACCCAACAAGAAGTAGAGGCAGATGATAACACACCAAGTATTTTTGTGCTACTTTATTGTAGCTATCAATTTTATCCCCAGTTTATATTCTTTGGGAATTTGCTAACTTTCTTCCTGTTAGGATTCAGAGATTACTAAGCATAAATATTTCTTAGTTAGTGGGGCCTAATGGAAGAAGTGATTTTCTTTATCTTTTTTTTTTTTTTAGCTTTGGAAATGGCATCTTTTTCTAATTTTTAATTTTCACCAGTATTTTTATTTTATAGTTGCATTCACAGAAACTACAAACATCACATTTTAGAATATGAATGTCTATGCAATTTATTTTGATTCACTTTTCCATGTAATAACACCTTTTCAAGGACGATATGACTTACTTTTTTAAAATCAAGTGCATTTATGTTTCTTAACTTGCTTCATTTTCTCCCGATTTAAATATTCCCTCCATATTGAACTGGCTTAGTTAAGTGGAAGAAAACCAACTTCCTATAACCACAGTGCATTCCAAAGGCCTCTCCTATTTTAAATGTCTATGGTTTTCTGCTTCCTTTATAGCTATACTAGAATAATTCTTTAAGCAGCTGTGAGTATGACTTTCAAAATAACTATATATAAAATTGTATTAGCATCACATAATATGTTTCTTGATGAGAACTAGCATTTGTATATGTGCTAAGCTTTAAGACTGCAAAACTAATAGTAAATATGTAAAATGGTTTTGTAGTTAGAATTTAAATTATACATAAAACCAAGAAGCTGTAGTCTATCCTGGCTCTTTGTATATGACATAGGGAGAACTGTGGATATGGATTGAGAGACTTGATCAGAAAAGTCCCAAATAAAACAATAATATTTTTTTTCCCTTGGACAGTCATTCTAAACATTATTTTTTCCCATATGATAGAGGAAAAGTAGACTCCATTACCTAGTCCAAACAGACATAACTAGTATTGATAATAGTAGCTACTATTTATACAGTATTTACTATGCACCTTGCATCATATTAAATGTTTTATATACTTGTACCTCATTGAACCTTAAAACACTCTTGTGAAGCAGGTCTTATTTAATGCAACAGAAAAAAAGTCATCTCATAACTGCTTATTTCAGGGACAGAATTTGAAGTCAGTTATATTTGACCACACAAAAGTCTACTTGGCTTTTAAAACTCAATGAAAAGCAGAATGAAGTAGGTAATATCTGGGTTTTTAGAATAAGGTGCAACATGGCTTGAATATTGACCCTAATCCTAGCTTTGTGGTTTTGGTAAAGCCTCTTTGTGCGTGTATTTTGTTTTTTCATTGACAAGTAAGGATAAAAGTAGAACCTACTTCATGGAGCTATCATTAGCTTTAGATGAGATAATGTTTGCATATAAAGCACTTAACATATCTGTTATATAATACATAAACAAAATATTTTTAAATTGAATCTTCAATTAATATTTTCATTTGAAAAGCAGAGTTGAAAAAACCTACCTCTGAATGATATAGTAAAGATTAAATTAGATTATTATTTTAAAAATTCTAAGAGTATAAGAGCTTGATAAATAATAGTAATTTCCATCATCATCATCTTCAGGCCAAAGATTAATTAATTACTGTATGGAAGTGCTTCATAATTTTATAGCAAAATTTAGAAAGGAAGAAATCATGATACTCTGGATTCATTTTATTTCTGCTTTTCTGCTGTCAGTGGAATACAGAGTTGTCCAAGCCATCTGAAACACACTCTGTCTAGTTTAGTTCTGGTGAGAATCTACCTAGTGCAAAGATATATATTTGCTTAAAGTCCTATTGGGTGTGCATATTTGTCATCTTTGCCACCTCTCAAAGTGCACTAATGAAGGCCCCATGGCTCTGAGGAAATGCCTCAGCATTATGTTAGAGCTTAATAAAATTAGAATAGTGTAAGTGTAGAATATACTTAGCTTTCTCTAATGAACCTCTAAACCCACTTAGAAGCAACATTTGAAAGCAGTGAATTTACACTCTATTTATTTATGTGAGAATTAGCATAAAATGAACATTCTAAAAATTCATTTAGAAGTTCTTTGTCAATTATACTGGAAAATATATTTGAAAAGACAATAATGTGAGTTAAAGGGGCAGAGACCAATATGTACATGATTCTGTAATGTACAATAGAATGCAAGCTATTTATGGAATAAGATCTTACTCTACGTTAATATTTGATATATTTTAATATAAGGTTGAAATAAATAGAAAGGAATAGGAATGCCATGTAAACTAACTTTTATTCATCAGAGGCTGGATGAAAGGAGACATAGTCTCTTCCTTGCTAATTTGTGATGTTATACTGTGATGTATGCAAAGATGAAGACAAGGAGTAGGATCAGAGGTAGACAAAGGTAGAACTAGTAAAAGGAATATTATTAAATTTATTTTTAAATAAATTCATTTGGGCATTTTAGATATATGTAATAATCATATTAATCATAGGGAATTTGTAACTGTACATGATATATTTTGGTTCCTCTTCTTTCCCAATCCCCCCTCCTCTTTTCAACCCCCTTCCCTTCTGTATTTATAAAGAGTTGTTTCCATTTTATCCTTTTTTATTGTTATATTTCCTTTCCTTCCTTTCCTCCTTCCCCTTCCCTAGTTCCTCATTCCATTTCAACGATTTCATCCCATTTCACAATATCTATTGTATGTTTTGGTCCTAATTTACTCTTTCAGTTTCTCATGCCAGAGAAACAATGCCATCATTACACATTTGAGTCTGATTTATTTCACTTGAGTATGGTCTCAAGTTGCATCCACTTACCCAGAAATGTCTCAAGATTACCCCTCTTTATGGCTGAGTAGTACTGCATTGTATAAGAAGACTACATCTTTTTATCTATTTCTCCGTTGATAGGCATTTGGATTGTTTCCAAGATTTAGCTATTACAAACTGTGTTGTTATAAACATGTATGCATATAGTGCTGTGGTATGATATTTTAAATTCTTCTGGGAAGATATGCAGAAGGGGAAGAGCTGAGTCAAATAGGACCTGTAATTCTAGATTTTTGAGGAATTTCCATACTGATTTCCATAGTGATTGCACCAGTATACACTCCCACCAATAGTGGAGAAGGGTTCCATTTTCCCCACAGTCCCTACAGTATTTCTTAATGATTTCTTGATGATAGCCATTCTTTCTGGAGTGAGATGAAATCTCAGCGTCATTTTAATTTGCATCTCTTGAATAACCATTGATGTTGAATATTTTTTCATATGTTTATTTGAAATTTGTATTTCTTCATCTGAGAATGTGTATTAATCTCAGATGTCCATTTTTAGATTGGGTCTTTGAATTTGGGGGTTCTGATTTTTTTTCCATTCTTCATATTTTGTGAGTATGGCCATTTTCACTATGTTGTTTCTTCCTATCCATGAGCAAAGGATATCTTTCCATTTTCTGATATCCTCTTCAATCTCTTTTTTCAGAGTACTATAATTTTTAATGTATAGATTTTTGTTTCCTTTTTTAGATTGATTCCTTAGTATTTCATTTTTTTGGATGCTATTTTGAAGGATGTGGTTTCCCTAATTTCTCTCTCAGTGAATTTGCTGTTTGTGTACAGAAATGCTACTGATTTCTGAGTGTTGATTTTGTGTCCAGCTACACTACTGAATTTGGTTATTAAATCTAGAAGTATTTTGATGGAGTTTTGTGGGTCTTCTATGTAGAGTATTATGTCATCTGTGAATAATTATAATTTAACTTCTTCCTTTCCTATCCTCAATCCTGTTGCTTCTAATTTTCTAAATTCTGTGGCTAATGTTTCCAGAACTGTACTGAAAAAGAGTGGTGAGATGGGGGATTTTTGCCTTCTTTCTGATTTTAGAGTGAAAGCTATCTGTTTTTGACCTTTTAGTATGATGTTGGCTGTCGGTTTGTCATAGATCACTTCTATCAGATTGATTATATTTGTCTGTTTGAGACAGGGTTTCACCATGCAGTTCAGACTGGACTTGAACTCACTTTGCAGCCAAGGCTGACCTCATACTAATAGCAATCTTCCTACCTCAGCCTCCCAAGTGATTGGATTACAGGCATGCAACAGGCTTTCATCAGATGGAGGTAAAGACCACCAATTTCAATTTCCTATAGGAATTTTATTATGAATGGTGCTGCAATTTGTCAAATGCTTTTTCTGTGTCTATTGAGATGCACATGTGATTTTTGTCATTGACTCTGTTAATATGATGTTTTACGTTTATAGATTTGCGTGTGTTGAAACATTCCTGCATCCCTGGGATGAATCATACTTGGTCTTGATGAATAATCTTGATGATTTGCTCCATTCTGTTTGCCAATGTCTTGTTGGCGATTTTTGTGTCTATACTTATTAGGCAGATTGGCCTGTCATGTTGTTTTTTGGTTGGGTCCTTCTCTGGTTTTGTTATCAGAGTAATACTTGATTCCAGGAATGATTTTGGAAATATTGCTTCCCTTTCAATGTCATTAAAGAGTTTCAGCATCAGTGGCATTGGATCTTCTCTAAATTTCTTATAGAATTCAACAGTAACTCCATCAAGACATAAGCTTTTCTCTGTTATTAAGTTTTTAATTGCACTTTCAATTTCATTGACTGACACTGGGTTATTTGGAATTTTTATATCTTCTTAATTTAGTTTAGCAATTCATATGTGTATAGGAATCTGTACATTCCTTCTGTGTTTTCAATCATACTAGACTACAGGTTCTCAAAGTAGGTATTGATGGTCTTCTGGGTTTCCTCATTATCCTTTGTGATTTCACCCTTTCATTCCTAAGTGTGTGACTTTGAGTATTTTCTTTTTTTTTTTTTTTTGACAAGTTTGGCTAAGGATTTGTCAATTTATTTAATCTTTCAGCAAATCAACTCTCAATTCATTGATTTTTTGTATTGTTTTCTTAGTCTGCATTGCATTAATTTGTGCTCTTATCTTTATAATTTCCTCTTTCATACAAGGTTTGGGTTTGATTTGTTCTTATTTTGTAGAAGTTTGAGGTTCAACACTAAGTTGTTTATTTGAGTTCATTCTGTTTTCCTGATGTGAAAATTCACTGCTATAAGTTTCAATTTTAAGCCTGCTTTCATTGCATCCTATAGGTTTTGGTATGTTGTATTGGCATCATTTAATTATATATACTCTTCAATCTCTTCTTTAATATCCTCTGTGACCTATTGTTTGTTCAGGAGGGTATTATTTAATTTCCAAGTATTTGTGTAGTTTTTGTGATTTCTTTTCCTGTTAATTTCCATTTTCATTGCACTATGGTCTGATAATATGTATGGGATAATTTCAATTCCTTTCATTTACTTAAGCATGTTCTATGGGCTAGTATGTGTTCTATTTTGGAGAACATCC